>JALMGJ010000003.1:127593007-128860507 GCA_023362775.1 Charina bottae
TTGTGAAAGAGAGAGATTGGAGTCTGCCTGTTTTGTAGGAAACAGAGGGATTCCTAGAGATATTTATTGTGCAGTTAGGGTTGGGTTTAGGTGGTCACTGTAAAATTACAAAGGCAGAGGACTGTGTAGGGATGGGGAGGAATGAACTGGAGTATGGGACATCCATTGCTAAACTGACTTTCCAATTCCCTAAATTCTGGTTCTGGGATGGCCAAATAGAGCCAAACATTTCAGAATGCAGATGAAAGATTGCATGCCTGAATCCTCCTTTGTTGGGGTTTGTATAATACCCAGAATTTACAAGTAGATTAATTAGACTGATTACATTGTATGTAATCACAGCGTTTTCTTTTTTCAATCTTCCTCAGATGGTCAGCCCTGATCAACACCTTTGGAGTAGAACAAAATTTGGAAGCAGAAGGGAAAGGAAAAGGAGGAGAAGGGAAAAGTCAGCCAGGAAATAAAAATGTATTTTTTGCTATGCCTGCAGTATGATTGTTCCTGCCCACATATGCCCATGCCTTGGTGCTTCGGTTCTGATACTGTGGACTATGTATTATTCAGTTTCTGTTCCAGCCTCATTTTTAGGATGTACTTTTCTTACCCTGCATGGAATTCAAAATAACATTTATTCTGTTTGGCAAGGGTAAAGAAACCAGGAAAAATAATTGTATTTTCACACCCATACCTGCAAGTAGAACAGAATGTGTCTTAATTGGATCACATTTCAACAGTCCAGCCGAAGGACAACATGCATGGAACAAAACAAATCTTTTGCTTCATGCACACCCATCTTAAGAAATAACTACAGTCAACCTTACATAGTTTCTGAACCCAAACAAAGTCAGCCAGATGCTGCTACCAGCTGAGATGCCAAACATACTAGACTATGCTAAATTGGGATTGTGTAGTTTGTGATTCAGTGTGTTGATAGAATTCAGCTATTGTCTTGGTATGTTGTATGAAGTGAGTCATTACAAGTCTATTTGGAGGAGACATAGCTTGTTTTGTAAACAAAGGAAATGTGTTTTGTAATTTAGCACCTTATGAATCCACGTTCCTAGCCCCGGGGCCCTCAAGGGAGCTCATTTTGTCAGTCAATCCTCCATCCATCTGAATTTCCATCTGATGAAAAGACTAGCACGAAAAATTGCTGAAGCATTTGGAATAAATTCAAGTGCAAAGAAAGGTGGAATGAAAGAGAATCAGGGCTAAAAGGGGTGAAGACTTGTAGCAAGGAAAAAGTAAAGCCAGGTGTAAGCAATTTACACCAGGAACATACAACACCTTATAGAAAATATAATGTATAATCAGATCAGATCAGATCAGATCAAGTACTACTGTTGGAATGAATTAAGATCACTGTCCTGCCTGCATGTTGTCTTCCCCCAGAACACTGTCCTGCCTCCATGTTGTTTCCCCCCCCCCCAGAACAGGTAAAAGGAAACCCAATTGTTAAAAGGTTACAAAATAGCATAAGAGTTTGATATTGCCAGAGATTAAGATGGAAAAGGAAGCCCAACTGCTCAGACAAAGGGCTCCCTTCCGATTCAATTGGAAAGCTTGGAACACAAAAGGTCAGCTCATTCACAGAACTTAGCCAGCCCATTCAGGTAGATCTCCTTCCTCAGCCAAACAGATCTCCATAATAAAGTAACAATAGACTTGGAATTGCACATTCCAAGTAAGCCACAGCCCACAGGGAACACAGACAGGAAACACAAACAGCAGGGGGCCCAACCACAGAGCGCCTCCTCTCTGAAATCTGGCAAATTACACTTCTCTCAAGTTCCCAGGGGGCGGGAACACCTTTGCTTAGCAACGACCAAGCTCTCCTATATAAGTGGCCTGTGGGGGAAATACAGGTGTGGCCACCTTCCAACCAGCATACTCTGTACTTTGTACTCTGCATATGCTCTTGGGAATAAACCAGCAAACCTCTGTTCCAGCAACTGCCTTCGTGTCTATTCATTCCCGGCTTGGGACGAACCTTGGTAAGATTACCTTCTAACACCCCCCTAGATCATAGCAGCTCACATAGCTGTTCAGGTAGGAGGCTTGGTAGTTGACTGAAAGCTTCTGAGACATCCAACTTCAAAACAGTTCAGCATCACAGCACATCTTCAGAAATGAAATCAAATAGTGTGTGTTTGTGTGTGTGTGTGTATTTTAAACCCTGCTGGACACAGCTTGAACCTTGCAATTTGACCGTTGGGTGGAAATGGGTACAATTCAGCACCTTTCAGAGAAAGAGGGAGAACCAACAATTTTGGATTGAAAAAACCATCAGATAAAAACCAGCAAGTGCAAAATTGTTAGCAACAAATGGCTCATCACTATCCAATGTTGAATGGTGCAGCACTACCCAACTTTGGCCATGCTGCCTAAGGAAGCTGGGAGTTGCAGGTCTAATGGCAAACCACTAATATCTTGTGTAACCCAAGTTGAAAGAAAGTTGGGGAATGAGGAAACTGGGTGCAAATTAAAGGTATGCTCAAGAAGTCTCTTGGGACTTATTTGATGAGGAAGGGGGATGCCCCTTAGAATTCCTGTTGGTGGGAGAATTAGCAGCCAATTGGTTGAGGGGGGTTGGGTCTTGGATAGGAATTAGAAAAGAAACAGCTGGAACCTTAAGGCAAGGAATTTCCTGCCACAGCACTTTCTTTGACTCTGGACTAGCCGAACTTTGCTTTCCATATCCTTCAACCATGTAGCATTTTCCTTCTCCTTCCTTAGCAAGGAGAGACAGTTATACCCTTCCAAGTAGTCACAACTCCCAGAATCCCTCACCATTGACCAGGCTTCCTAGGTCTGCTAGGAGTTGTAGTTCTAATAGCTAACAAATACATTTGTCAAGAGTACAGAATGTAGATGGATCAATGCCTTTACACCAGTGTTGCTTGTTGAGAACTCTTGACAGGTCTCTGTGCACTCAAAATGAAAAGAATCTTTCCTACAGAAGTAAGGATGGTTTGGTTTGGGATGCAAGTAAAGCTTTTGTAAGAGGATATTTTATACAACGTAATAGTGAATTTAAAAAGAAAAGGCGAGAGAAAATACCAATGATTTTGGATGAGATAAAAAGAAAAAGGAAGAAGAGTTTTAAAAATCCCCAGGGATGATAACTATTAGTCACCAAATTAAACTTTAACAGAGGCAATTATCTACGTTAACAGTGGGAGAGATGGAAACAAAGATAAATTATGCAAAATAAAGACATTTTTGAATTTGCAAATAAACCAGGGAGATGGTTGGCATACAAGTTGCAGAAAGAAAAAGAAAAGAAAGAGATATTAAAGTTACACGAAGGAAATACTGCAATAACAGATAATGCACATATGTGAAAAGTGTTTCATCAGTATTATATTACTTTATAGGCTTCCGTCTATTCGTTGCTTGCCATGAAGCTGCGGGAAGGAAGTGCGGAGTGGTGTTCGAGAAACACTATTTCCTGATGTTGAGAGTGTGTGAAGATTGAGGAAGAAGCCAACATTTCTCAGGCAGAGATGGGAGTTATGTAAACACACAACAACCACCCAACTTCAAGAATGCAAAACACCATGCCAAGAATCCATTAATTCATTGGAAGGGCTGGAGAAAGAAACAGCAAGCTTAAACCATCATTGGTATTACTTTATACAAAGGTCAAGAAATCTTGGCAAAAGCGGATGAATATTTGCATAAACCGAATTTACCAAAGACTACAGAGAATCAGAGACAAATTTTGAATGGACCTATAACAATAAGGGAGCTGTGTGAAGCTATTAAAAAGACTAAAACAGGAAAGGTTCCTGGTGCAGATGGGTTGCCGGCCTCTTACTATAAATGTTTTGTTGTTGTTGTTTAGAGTTCTAGAACCTTGGAGATAATTTTATTAAATGGGTAAGTTTGATTTATACTTCACAGAAAGCACAAATAATTGTTAATGGAGAACTAACAAAACCGTTCGAGATTCAAAATGGAACAAGACAGGGATGTCCACTGTCTCCACTTTTGTTTATTTTAGTTCTTGAGGTGCTGAATAGAGACATAAGACAAGATGAGAGAATTATGGGAGTTAAGATTAAAAAAGAAACGTATAAATTAAGGGCATTTGTGGATGATTTGATGTTAATTTTAGAAGATCTACTAGAGGGGGTAGAAACATTAATGGAAAATTTAAAGGACTTTGGTATGTTAGCAGGTTTTAAGATTAATAATCAGAAGAAAAAGATGTTAACAAAAATATGAAATTAGAAGATCAAATAGAACTGATGGAGAAAACTGGTTTTAAGATTGAGAAAAAAGTAGAATACTTGGGTATTATTATGACAAATATGAATTGTATGTTACTTCAAAATAATTATGGTAAGACATGGAATGAAATCAAGAAGGACATGTTAAGATGGGAGAAATTAAAACTATCACTGTTGCGGAGAATCTTTGTGATAAAAATGAATGTTTTGCCAAGAATGATGTCTTTGTTTCAGACAATACCTGTTTTGACAACTAATGTACCAAGGGGAATTAAATCAAGAGAGCAATTAATAGCAGAAGGATATAGTTGTCAATGGTTTTCTCATTTACAGTTGTCAGAAAGATTTAAAATGGACAAAAAGATTTATGGTATGGAGCCAAGACAGAATTTGAAGTACAATTGTGCACTGATGATGAACATGTAATTGCTAAAATGTATAAACTTTTGTTGAAATTTGAAACAGAGGAAGAACAGGTTAAAGAATGTATGATAAAGTGGGCTAAGGATTTTGGTTATAATATACAGATGGACTAATGAGAAAACATGTGGTTAAAAGGGTTGAAATTTACATTGTGTTACCTTAAAGAGAATTTTTAAAGAGAATTTTTATAAAATGACGTATTGTTGGTACATGATGTCAGAAAAATTATCTAGAATGTATAAAGGCACTTCAAATGTATGTTGGAAATGTTTACATGAAGGGACATTTTATCATGCTTGGTGGATATGTAAAAAAGCTAAAAAAAATTGGATTCAAATGCACACATTGATACAGAGGATTTTAAAGATTAATATTCAATTGAAGCCAGAACTTTTCCTTTTAGGACTAATGGATAAACAGTTAGAAAAAAGCCATGGACGATTATTTCAATATATGATTACTGCAGCAAGATTATTATATGCACAGAGATGGAAAGATTTGACACTGCCCACTAAGGAGGAATGGTTGGTGAAATTGACAGATCTTGCTGAGATGGATAAACTGACTTCTTTGATTAGAGAAAAGACACTATCTATATTTCTTGGTGACTGGAAACCTCTTATGAATTTTTTGTGTAAAAATGAAAAAAGATGGACTTGTGATTTATGGCTTTGATGATTAGACAGGATAGATTATAGAAAGAAGAGTATTATGATGTAACTTTAGAGAGGTTAAAACAGTGCTTTCCAAACTGCCGCTGTTGGCGACACACCAACGGTGGCAGTAGTGGCGGCCCGGGGGCACGCGCGGGGGCAGGGGCATGCACGGCGTCAGCATCGGCATGCACGGCGATGGTGGCAGCAGTGGCGGCCTCGCTAAAACACGGAAACGCTGATGGCGTGCCGCTGCTGCTGCCACCGTGCACACCGCCACTGCCGCCGCCGCCATGCACGCCCCCGCCGCCGCTGCTTCATGACACACTAAGCTGTGTGTTGCGACACACTAAAGTGTCACGACACACAGTTTGGAAAGCTATGGGTTAAAATATAATTGTTCTTATAACTGCTGTGAAGAATATCGGAAGCCATTTCTTTGTATTTTTTTCTTTCTTTTCCATTTTTCTTCAACTTTCTTTTCTTTTCTTGCACTTTTTGCTTTCTCCTTGATTTTTTTCTTTTTCTTTATTCTTCCTTACTTTATATTAGTTTGTATCAGTTTTTATCTTCTTTTTTGAGTAGTTTCACTATATATATATATAAGATAATTTATTCTGAATATATAAAACTATATTTAGCTGAGTTAGACCATTGGTTTATCTTAACTGAGGAACAGTGGGCCTTCTGCAAAGCTTCAGGCAACTGTTTTCAATATTTGCGGATCATTTCAATGTGAAATGGCTTGGACTGGGCATTGCTATTCACATTTAATGTACATACGCATGGACATGCAAACCATTAGGAATTGTCCTTCTTTTCACATTAAGTATCCTAATCTTGATGGAAAAGTGAGTAGCAGTTTCCAAGCACCAACACCATAACCATCCAATCTGCAAGTCTTTGTAGCTATTAATTATATAGCCTCGTAAAGGTAAAGGTTCCGCCCGCACATTTGTGCAGTCGTGTCCGACTCTAGGCTCATACCATTCTGTTGTTAATGATGGGTTTGCTAAATTGGATTTAAAATTCTTTGCTTCAGTGAGTCATTCTGAATAACTAAGAAGAGGAGTCATATTATCTTCTGTTACATGACTGATTTCAATCAGTGATTAATAAGGAGGAGGATCGGGAGGATGAAGATGGAGAGTAGGCGTCAAAGTGACTGAGTGAAGAACAGGAGTAAGGTCCATATTTTGGGGGAGATGGGCGGTGATAGAAATGTGAATAATAGATAGATAGATAGATAGATAGATAGATAGATAGATAGATAGATAGATGATACATAGCTTTATAGCATCATGCAAGGTCCTTAGCCAAGCTGTATGGAATGTTTAGACCAATTTTTCCAACTTTGGCAACTTCCAAATGTCCAGACCTTAACTCAGAATTCAACCTAGAAGTCTTAGCAATGGCCATGCTGTCTTAGCCCTACTCGTGGTCAACACGCTCTGAGCCCTGACAGAGCCTTTTCAGCTGATCTTAGCAGGATGACATTCCATTCCCTGCTGCTATGTGCTGTGGTTCTATGTTAGAGGCCTGAAAACACGTTTCTTTTTGTTGGTATTAATTATACAGGTAGATATAGGCATAGGTTGTTGTTGTTGTTCAGTCATTTAGTCGTGTCCGACTCTTCGTGACCTCATGGACCATAGCACGCCAGGCCTTCCTGTCCTCCACTGTCTCCCGGAGTTTACTCAGATTCATGTTCGTTACATCGGTGATGCTATCTAACCATCTCATCCTCTGCCGTCCCCTTCTCCTTTTGCCTTCAGTCTTTCCCAGCATCAGGGTCTTTTCCAGTGAGTCTTCTCTTCGCATTAGGTGGCCAAAGTATTTGAGCTTCAGCTTCAGTATCTGTCCTTCCAATGAGCAGTCAGGGTTGATTTCCTTTAGGATTGACTGATTTGACCTCCTTGCAGTCGAAGGGACTCTCAAGAGTCTTCTCCAGCACCACAGTTCGAAAGCATCAATTCTTCGGCGCTCAGCCTTCCTTATGGTCCAACTCTCACAGCCATACATTACTACTGGAAAAACCATAGCTTTAAGTAGCAAGCGTCTTTTAATTTCATGGCTGCAGTCACCGTCTGCGGTGATCTTGGAGCCCAAGAAAATAAAATCTGTCACTGCTTCCATTTCTTCCCCTTCTATTTGCCAGGAAGTGATGGGACCAGATGCCATGATCTGAGTTTTTTTAATGTTGAGTTTCAAGCCAGCTTTTGCACTCTCCTCTTTCACCCTCATCAAGAGGCTCTTTAGTTCCTCTTCACTTTCTGCCATTAGGGTGGTATTGTCTGCATATCTGAGGTTGTTGATATTTCTCCCGGCAATCTTAACTCCGGCTTGTGATTCATCCAGCCCGGCATTTCTCATGATGTACTCTGCATATAAGTTAAATAAGCAGGGTGATAATATACAGCCTTGTCGTACTCCTTTCCCAATTTTGAACCAGTCGGTTGTTCCATGTCCGGTTCTAACTGTTGCTTCTTGACCCGCATACAGGTTTCTCAGGAGACAGGTAAGGTGGTCTGGTACTCCCATCTCTGTAAGAATTTGCCACAGTTTGTTGTGATCCACACAATCAAAGGCTTTAGCGTAGTCAATGAAGCAGAAGTAGATGTTTTTCTGGAACTCTCTTGCTTTTTCCATGATCCAGCGAATGTTGGCAATCTGATCTCTAGTTCCTCTGCCTCTTTGAAACCCAGCTTGCATTTCTGGTAGTTCTCGGTTCATGTACTGCTGAAGCCTAACTTGTAGGAGTTTGAGCATAAACTTGCTAGCATGTGAAATGAGCGCAATTGTACGGTAGTTTGAACATTCTTTGGCATTGCCCTTCTTTGGAATTGGAACGTAAACTGACCTTTTCCAATCCTGTGGCCACTGTTGAGTTTTCCAGATTTGTTGGCATACTGAGTGCAGCACTTTAATAGGCATAGGATAACAGTATAAACTCACATCAGATTTATGCATAACCAGTCTGAACCCAGGGCACTTACCAATGGTTAATGGCCTGCTGAAATGAAATGGTCACTTGACAAAAAGTTGCTACATTGTGAAATAAGTAGACAACAAAGCTATAAAGTAATATTCATAATGCTCATGAAAATTACATGGGGAAGAGTGAAGCTAATGGCTTCTTGAGAAATACAAATCTTAAATGCCATATATCTGCCTTCTGCATGGAGACTTTAGTTCATACAATTAGTAACCTCCATCCTGTCCCAAAAAGTTGTGTGGTCAGCAGAGACTTTGGCAACTTCTGTGTGCTATAAAACATGGGGCACAGTCCTCATTTGATGTGTAATCCTTGTATCACAAATATCTGATTAACACTGTATCGTGACTCTATTCTGCCTAGTCATTGATGTCTGAGTTGGACAATCAATGTATCTTTTAAGCTTCCCAATTTCCTCTTATTTTCCAGGCCCGTTGAACGATGTGTGCCAAAAATGTTAACAAAATACTATTTTCATATGGGGATCTCTGACAAGTATGTAAATTACTAGGGCACTGACTCTTAGAAATGCTGCATACTGGCCCAATTAGGCACTTAATACCAAATGCTTTGGCTTGAACCACTTCCTTAACTGGATCCAATTTTTCCATCTGCTCTTTCAGCCCCACTAGTTAAATTAATTACTGGAACTTTTGCAGCCCATTAAGGAAGCTGATTTGCATGAACTGATTGCTTTTTTTGGTATTGTCTACCCCCGTTGACTGCTTGTCTAATGAAGGCCTGGTGTGAGAGGGGAAGGTTTGTGAACCACAATTAGCTTGGCAATCTTAGGGGCGGTTGCTTTTCACACCTGTTTTAAGCTAAAAAAAAAATTAAGGCCCATTCAGATATCTTCCCTGCTGTTCTGCTCTCACCCCTTCTCTCATCTGAGCATGTTACAAAGAAAAGAAGAGAGAGGAGAGATGGGAAGGGAAGGGAAGGGAAGGGAGGAGAGGAGAGGAGAGGAGAGAAGAGAAGAGAAGAGAAGAGAAGAGAAGAGAAGAGAAGAGAAGAGAAGAGAAGAGAAGAGACCCTTTTCTGGGACTGATACATTCTGGTGCTTTAACAGTTGTTGCATTTTAATCATCAAAACCATGGTGAAGCTAATACCAGAAGGTGACCAATGGTGAATGTGATTTAATTACCCAGAATCTCTTAAAGACTGCATGTCCCTCTTCCCAGAATGCCTTGTGACAACACCACTTCTGGAGCATTCTGGATACATTAAATGGAGCCTTCAAGAAAACTGTTGTACAACAAAGTCTCCTACTTTTGATAAAAGGCATCTCATGGCCTAAATGGTGAGTGAGTGAGTGAGTGAGTGAGATAAGGAAAAACATGCCTTTTTGTACTCATTTGTAACTAAATGAATTCATTTCAGAATGCATACAGGTTGACTTGAGTGGGTCCAATTTGGTTCAACCGTTCCTTAGATCTAAAGTACACAACATGAATGAATTTGAATTGGCTTGATCTTTTCCCTAATAGAGCCTCTCAATTTTGGACATATGAAACTATTAAAGTCAGTAGTATTTCTTTTGGCAATAACTGGCTCAGGCAGAATTCATTCCCCACAATGTTATCTTTAATTGGAGGTGCCAACAGCTAAATTTGGAATCTTCTGCACGGAAAGCATGCTACAGTGGGGCCATACCATTCCACTATTTAGCTAGAAGTCCAGACGTACACATCAATCATAAATCAATGCAGCATATTAGGTCACAATGTTCACACAACCTGTTCTACACTCAGAGGTAAAAGCTAGTTTGTTTCTCACCCAAACACAATTAGAATGCATTCTGTGGAACAGAAGCTTAAGCAAGCTTGTTTAAAGTAACCAAAATGGGAGTAGCTTGTTTTAGAAAAATAGAGATGGGGGAAAACGATGTTCCAAAGGGAAATGACTGGAGATCATCAGTGCACTGATGATGTTACCTAGTTGGGTAATGAAACGTCGGCAAGCACACAACCAAGCTCAGAGAGCACCAAGGACTCCACAAATATTCCTCTTAATTATATTTTTCTTGGAGGAGAGGTTAGGATATAAATATAGCAAACATACCAACAAACAAATGAGAAAATGAGTTATATTTTTATTGCAAACTAAGTTGAGATGTTTTAATGGGGAGTAGCATACAAATGGATTTAAATAAATACCAAGTCATTTTTAAGCAAACAAATAAATACATTCAATCAGATGTCACTGAAAGGAAATCAATTTGAATTTTTGTCCTAATCCCACCAGTGGGCAGGAAGGCAGTATGGACCTTGCCCGAGAGTATAAAGCTAAATATGGGATCTTCTCCGCTCAGTCACTTTGACAAATGCTCTCATTGATAGTTATGGTTCCCTTGAGAGAACATGCTGCTTAACCCATGTAATAAGCACAGAGCTCTCTCATTCATTCCCACATCAATCTGGCTTGCCTTTTTTCTTTCAATCTGCAAAATGATTACGCTCCTTTACCCCGCCCCCAAAAAGGGGGGAGCTATGTTGGCAGGAGTGTACCTGTTCTTAACTTAATGCAGCATCTCCTGGGGGAACTTTGCTAATAGGATTTAACAGTCTGTTGCACAATGAAGCCAATGGCATTTGGAAGGAAGAAAAAAAAAAGAAAATGGCTTTTGTATTAAAACAACAGTGGACTTCGTAAACTGCAGAAAGAGTTTTAGTTAGGTGGATATTTGAACAATGATGGTGAGGCTGAGCAGTGTTTTTTTAATGTGTTCCCCCCCCCCCCAAAGGGTTTGTAGGAGTTGATTCTGGAATCAGTTTGTTGGAGCAAGCTTACTGATGACTGTCTTTGATGGTATTCTGCAGCTTAAGTTGTGATTGATGATGATTTATGATTGATGATGATTTATGATTGATGATGATTTATGTCAACCAACTTGAGTCTCTGGGTGTTCAGCAGGAGACTCGGTTAGAAAAACTGCTCTGGAGCTTATGCAGAACACAAAAAAATGCTGGGTAATTAAGTAGCAGAAGGTCCCATTAAAAAAGAAAAATGTTCATAATATAGTTCTCTTGGATGCAGAATGCAGGCTTAGCTCAGCTACCAGTGAATGCTTACAGATGTTCATGGTGCTTGAAGTAAAAAGTATATTTATTAAGAAACACCTAGGATATGAACGCTCTAGTGGTGAAAAGACTCATAAATGCAAAGAGAGGATGAAATCTCCAGCAATGGAAACAGTGATAAATAAATAAGTAACTAAAGATACAGGGAGGTAGTTGGACTTAAATCAATTCTCAGCATGTACTGAAAAGTAAGCATAGATAAAAAATGATTCAAGATAGGGTTTTGTCCTGCAAGGAACTTTTGATTGATTTAGTAAAGGTAAAGTTTCCCCCCGCACATTTGTGCAGTCGTGTCCGACTCTAGGGGCCGGTGCTCATCTCCGTTTCTTAGCCGAAGAGCCAGCGTTGTCCGAAGACGCTTCCACGGTCATGTGGCCGGCATGACGCATGCGGAACGCTGCTACCTACCCACCGAAGTGGTACCTATTCATCTACTTGCATTTGCATGCTTTCGAATTGCTAGGTTGGCAAGAGCTGGGGCGAGTGCGGGAGCTCACTCCGCACACAGGGCTAGGGATTCGAACCTCCGAACTTGCGATCAACAAGCCTGGCGTCTTACCCGCTGAGCCACCACGCCTCCTTTTGATTGATTTAGGATGGTGCAAATGAGAAGCAATAGACACCATGTTTAATGCCTGCTTCTCATTGACTATGTGCAGAGATTTTCCAGAAATGTTCAAACTATGATTTCACTCCCCCACCTTGAAGTTGTAGGATAGAAATAGAAATGTTTCTTTTTCCTGAATCTGGTTCCCCCCTGCCCCCCCAGGTCTTGTCTCAGTGCGTGTTGCTTCTCTCTCGAGGGAAACAACTGATTCCATCACAACCCCTGTTTTCGCCGCACCCTTGGGTCTTCGTGTTTGTTACTTCCCCTGCTGAATAGGGAGTGGGGAAAGTGAAACTCCTCCATGTCTTCCAAACCAGCTTTGTTAACCAGATGGAGGTTTGTTTGTTTGTTTATTTATTCATATTTTATTACCGCCCATCTCCCCCAAAAGAGGGACTCTGGGTGGTTTACAATAAAATTGACACTATCATAGACATAAAAATCACATAAAAACTAAAAACAATGTAGAAATATAAATATACAGTATAAATAAACATAGAGTCCAAGTGGCCATGAAAAAATTCTGATATGGTGAGAGGAGCTCTAAGGTGCCAGCCACCCCCAGGAATGACTACTTGCCTTCCCGCCCCAAGCAAGGCGGCAGAGCCAGGTCTTCAGGGTCTTCCAGAAGGTCAGGAGCGAAGGGGCCTGCCTCACCTCCGGGGATAAGATGTTCCAAAGGGCGAGAGCCACTGCAGAGAAGGCCCGCCTCCTGGACCCCGCCAGAAAGTTTAGCTGGCTCACAGTCTTCCGATTGTTGAACAGCTCTTCTGCTAGGGACATTTTCCTGATGTTTAGTCAAAATCTACCTCCTTGTAATTTAAACCCATTGTTTCTCACCCTGTCTTCTGCAATAACCATGAACAATTCTGCCCCATCTTTTACATGACAGCATCAGAATCTTGAAGACTGTTGTCCTGTTTCCATGCAGTCTTCTTCACTCAAAATTAAATGTATCCAAGTGCTTCCAACTGCTCCCCACAATTTTTTCCTTCTAGGATTCCCCCCCCCCCAATGTTGGTTACTGACTTCCAGACATGCTTCAGTTTATCAATGCCCTTCTTAATATGTGGTACCTAGAATAGGATTCAATATTCTAGGTGTGTGCCCAATGTGGAATAGAGATGAACAGTGAATTTTCTTGACCCTATCCTTCTGTCAATGCAGCTTAGGATAACCTGCTTTAATTGTACAACCCTTTCTCCAGCAGTCTTCAGTTTCCCAAGAGAAAGCACTATGCAGTCTTTTCTGGAAAAATCAGCCACTTAATTGCCCTGCCCATATATTTGGTGGAGAATTTTTCAAGGCTATTTGTGCTCCATTCTAGTGTGAGAAGAAATTAAGATCTCTCCCTCCCCGTCATGCTGTCTTCCTCAAACACTGTTTCCCGCCACATTGATTCTCCTTCTTGAGCAAGGTAAACGGTTAAAAGTTACAAAACATAATGGGTTCAATACAGAGAGTTGTTGGAGAAAAATTCTGAGAGTGCCTTGGACTGCAAGAAGAAAAAACCAGTCCATACTCCAGGAATAAAGCCAGACTGCTCACTTGAGGGAATGATATTAAAGGCAAAACTGAAGTACTTTGGCCACATAATGAGAAGACAGGATATCCTGGAGAAGAAGCTGATGCTGGGGAAAGTGGAAGGCCAAAGGAAGAGGGGCCGACCAAGGGCAAGATGGATGGATGATATTCTGGAGGTGACAGACTTGACCTTGGGGGAACTGGGGGTGGCGACGGCCTGGCGTGGGCTGGTCCATGAAGTCATGAAGAGTTGGAAGCGACTGAATGAATAAACAACAACACAGAGAGGATGCAAGAGATTAAAATGTGACAAGAAGCCCCAACTGTTTAGACAAAAGATTCCCTTCAGACTTAATCAGAGACCTTGAAAGACAAAAGGTTCCAGAAATTAGCAGAGCCCATCCAGGTAAACATTCTTCCCCAGCCAAACCGATCTCCATAGTCAAATCACAAAAGATTCCTTCCAAGGTGAACATTCCAGGCTAGTAGACAAAGCCACAGCCCAGCAGGGAACCTGGACTATCAGAACAGGAGACACAAACAGCAAGAAGCCTGACCACAGAGCGCCTCCTCTCTGAACTCCTGTAAACTGCACTTTCCTAGAATTCCTAGAGCAGGGCTTTCCAAAGTGCCGCCGCTGGCGACACACCAGCGGCGGCGGCAGTGCAGTGGCGGTGCGCGCACGCACGGCGGTGGCGCGGGGGGGCATGCGGTGGCGCGCGCGTGCACGGTGGTGCGCGCGGGGGGCGTGCGGCGGCGTGCGCGTACACGGTGGCGGCAGCAGCCTCCGCTAAAATGCTGAAGCACTGATACCACGTCGCTGCTGCCGCCGCCGTGCACATGTGCGCCGCCGCTTCCGGGTGGTGTGGCGACACACCACGCTGTGTGTGGCGACACACTTTTGTGTCGCGACACACAGTTTGGAAAGCTCTGCCCTAGAGAGCGCCCCCCTGCCAAGAAACTGGCCAAGTGCGCCATCTCAGAAGTTCCTAGAAGGCAGGAACATGTTTGCATAACAATAGCCAAGCTTTCCTTTATAAAGGGCTTGTGGGGAAATTACAAGGGTGGCTACCTTTGGCAGCTGATTGTTCTGTACTTCATGCTCTCGGACAATAAAATTTGCCTCTGTTCAAGCAACTGCCTAAGCTCTTTTGTTCCCAGCTCAGAATGGACCTGTTAAGATTTTCTTCCAATGCTAGTTAAAGGTCAAGGGAGAAAAATGCAGGTGAGGCAAGACTGAGATGGACCATGACAACCTTCCCACCAAATACATGGCTTGTAAGAGTAAACTCCGAGAGACAGTGGAGGACAGGAAGGCCTGGCGTGCTATGGTCCATGAGGTCACGAAGAGTCGGACACGACTAAACGACTGAACAACAACAACAAGAAGGACTAAGTGGAAGAAATGGATGGATTTCTTGGAGACATGCCAACATGAGTCCCTCCATTTTTTCTTAATCACCTCTCCCAATATCTTGACTGTTGGCATGACAAGTAGTGGGTATTGTCATCCAAAACATTTAGATAGATCTCTGTTGGTGAAGATTGACTTTCTAAATAAAGATTATAGGTTTCAGATTGTCACTATGAAAAACACAGGACTGAGAAAGTAAAGATAAAGCAAGTGAGGAACAGAGAAGCCTTTAAGAAAAATGAGAAACTAAACAAAATAAAATGAAAGAGAAGATACCAATAGATCAAAACACAGGAAAGAGGCCATGTTAGACTGAAGCCAAGCAAAAAGAAAGTAACAAAAAAAGACACATTGCAGCTTTAAAGGAGAGAGATTGCATTTTGGAAGGCAGGAGAAGATTACTGAAGGTCTAGATGGGAAATTACTAAAGCAAAGCTTAGAGGCTGTTTCAGTATGGATGGAAAAAGGATAGATTTGGTGATGATGAAAGGAAGGAAGCTATAAGAAAGTGATGCACTCCTTTGTTTCTGTGTCCATTTTGATTTCCACTCATCAATAGGAGGCCTAAAAATTGCTTTTGATGTAGTTGTTTCTATCAGGGTCCTGCAACTGGAAACTTTAATGGCTAAGAAGATCAGATAGAAGGTAGAAACATGTTAGTCTGTGAAAACAAAACCAACACGGAGTCTGGAAGCACTTTCGAGACTAACCAACTTTATAGGGGTATAAGCTTTTGTGAGCTGCTACTTATGCCCCAATAAAGCTGGTTAGCCTTGAAGGTACTACCAACCTCCATATTTACTGAGACCATCAGGTTTCTAACATCAGTGGGCAAATTTCTAGCCCTCTTGGGAATATAGATGCATTTGTATTTTGGTATAATCTATCTTTTTCCAAAATTAGAAGCAAAATGGAACTAACAGGAGTCTCCAAAGCCTGAGAAAGTGTAAATGTATCCATGGCAAAGATGGGGATTCTTTTGATCATCACCACAACAATTTCGCTCATTGCTGATCAGGGTGAGATTTCTGTATTCTTGTGCAAGATCCTGCAAAATTTTGACAATCTTTCCATTTTAGTAAAGGAGTTACATTGATGTCTTCTTGGGCTGCAGAAGTCACGTAGGTGACATGTTGCAAACCTCTACTTCAAATATTAATTCTTCTTCCTCAGATCCCATCCTTAGCTAGGTGGTTGAGCACATAATCCGGCTACTAAATCTGAAGGCTTTCACCTTCCAGAGAGACCATGAAAAAATTAGCTGTTAGGATTGGCTCCAAAGAGTCTTCAGATGAAGAGGAAGAGGTGATGCTTCTTCAAGATTAAGACCTGCAGGAAGTGGAAAATCAGAACACCTATTAAGAAGGAGCTAAAGGTGGGTGCCTCTTCTACAGCAGAAACAACTGGCGAAAGGAGTTGATGCTACTTTCCTCTGGCTCTAGAGAATGCAGACAAGTCAAGGGGTAGGGACTAACACACAGTTAGCAGCTCAGAGTGAGAAGTGGCAAAAGCCATGCTGCCCTGGCAGGTTGACCTAGCAGGACCTAAGGGGAGATTGTCGGCCTAGAGCAGAGCTTTCCAAACTGTGTGTCGGGACATGTTAGTGTGTCGGCTGCAGTGTCTGGGTGTGTTGCGGCTGCTGCTGCCTCCGAGCCCTGCCAGGATTCCACGCAGGTCCTAGTGCCTGCCTTGTGCCTGGCTGCATCCAAACCTGCTGTGATTCTGCGCAGGTCCTAGTGCCTGCCTTGTGCCCTGCTGTAAGAGTGTGTTGCGAAATGATGCATGTCTAAAAAGTGTGTCACCAACATGAAAAGTTTGGAAAGCTCTGGCCTAGAGGATCTAAGCAGGATTGCTGCTTATTCCCAGCATTGCTTGCAACTAAAACCTTTGCTCTTCACCTTGACGGACCACACTGTGAAAGCCTGACCGTGTACCTAAATCTGAAAACTCAGCTATTTGGCACTGAATTTCAGCAGCGTGATTTTGGAATGCTGGGAAAGGGCTGTTGGGAGCTGAATGTGCTCTGTGGGCTTTAGGTTGCCCACCTGTGTCCTAACAAAAATATTGCCTCCACCATCATTGTCCTCTATCTTTGGTCATCACCTTCGTTGTCCTTGAGAGAAAAGAGCTGCATCAAATAGCACCAAAAATCACTTCTGGAAAACTGCAGAAAATATATTTACTCCCCAAGATACCACTGATTGTGTCCTGACTTCCACTGAGCTTCAGAAATGCTGATATAACCTGTCACACAAAGTATGTTACTTAATATGTCGATGAAGGTTCTCAGTCATCCAGGTGGAACAGTCTGTAGCTTGAATCATGTCAACTGGATTTCTATTTTCTTAGTGGAAACGTTTCGCTCCTTATCCAAGAAGCTTCTTCAGTATGAGCAAAGTTAGTAAGGGAATCCTTAAATATGTTTCTAGGGTGGCTGTGTGACCTTGCACCTGGGGCTAGGTCATGGTTATTTGAGATGTTTATTTCTAAGTCCCTTTATCATCCAAAGGAGGATCGTTAAGATTACCATGCTGCTGTTGAGCTTGCGAAATTGTCTTAATCTTCCTAGGCACAGAAGACAAAGCAGGAAGGAAAATACGGGAAAGATTGTGCCTGAGGCCCCCACCTCTATTCAAGGAAGGATTTTCCAAGTTGGCATAAATGGACTCCTTGACCCCTCTCTTTTTATGTTATTTTTATTATTATTTTTATTATTATATTTTTATTAATAATATTTTACTATTATTGTTTTATATTTATATTTATATTTATATTTTTTATAATTTTATTATTATTATTATTAATTATATTATTATTATTATTATTATTATTATTATTATTATTAATTTAATCATGTTACTTAATGCAGCACAAAAATTACTCCCTGACTTTGCTAGTATTTCTGTAATGCTTATTTCTGCTCTGGGCTTGTGGATTAACCTGTTGGAGGAAATGGGTTGTCAATTGAATGGAGGAAAATTGAAGGAAAATAGGGGAAAGATTGTGCCTGAGGCCCCCACCTCTATTCAAGGAAGGATTTTCCAAGTTGGCATAAATGGACTCCTTGACCCCTCTCTTTTTATTTTTATTTTTATTTTTATTTTTATTTTTATTATATTTTATTATTAATATTTTATTATTATTTTTTATATTTATATTTATATTTTTTTATAATTTTATTATTATTATTAATTATATTTTTATTATTATTGTTATTATTATTATTATTATTATTATTATTATTATTATTTAATTATGTTACTTAATTCAGCACAAAAATTACTCCCTGACTTTGCTAGTATTTCTGTAATGCTTATTTCTGCTCTGGGCTTGTGGATTAACCTGTTGGAGGAAATGGGTTGTCAATTGAATGGCCTTTTCAGTTTCAAAGCTGGGGAGAGAAAGTCAAACGTTATTCTTGCTCCTGAAATGCTGCATGTAACCAGATATCCTTAACACCTACCACACAGTGGAAACGTTTCGCTCCTTATCCAAGGAGCTTCTTCAGTCTGAGCAAAGTTGGTAAGGGAATCCTAAATATGTTTCTAGGTAGCTGTGTGAAACATATTTAGGATTCCCTTATTAACTTTGCTCAGACTGAAGAAGCTCCTTGGATAAGGAGCGAAACGTTTCCACTGAGAAAATAGAAATCCAGTTGACATGATTCAAGCTACAGACTGTTCCACCTGGATGACTGAGAACCTTCATAGACACCTACCACACACTAATGCATTCTGTCTACAGTCTGCATTTTGAGATGGATTTTGACCTGAAGACTTCAAGAACCAGGAGACATTTATTTGCTTCTTGGTTCTTCCCTGGATTTTACAGCATCTCACCAAAGAAGAATTCTGGATAACTTGAAAAATTACATACTGTTTTGTATCATTTTGGTTGGTCTTAATAAAAATATTATAAGAGTTGGATTTGATTTTTCCCCTATGGACCAAGATACCTTTTTAAATGGACCTTCACTATGTACGCCAGTCCTTTGGATGGGTTGAGACTACAACTCCCAGAATTCCAAGCCAGCTGGAATAGGTAGTCTCAGCACACCTGAAGCTTTATGAATGAACTGCCAATAGGGAAGAAGAAGACTTTGAGCTGGACCCTTATTTTTCTATATTCAAGGAACTTAGAATAAACAAATATTTTTCTGGCAGGACTTCTACTGTATAAGACATAACTCATAAAGCTTGACATCTAGCTTACCCTCTTTCCAGTGGGTTTCTCTCAAGCTTTCTGCAGAATTAAAATGACTATGCTGCCAGCTTTGGAATTCAAACATTTCTAGCACCTTCAAAGTATACTTATTTTGCATTTTACAATATTAAGAAGAATGACACCTTCATAATTCAATATTGTTCAGGCTAGCTCTAAAAATAACCTGCATGCAGATCAATATCAATTTTATTTTCTGACATTCTCCTTGAACTGCAAGGTACAGTTAAAACTATTAAGAAACAATATACCCATCTCCAAATACATTCACTGTCTCAGTCTTCCTTTGCTGTAGAGATTTAAGTTCAATAAAGTCATGAAAATCATTGATATTATCATTTTTTCTGCTGTGAGGTGTCCTATTTTTAAGCTAAACACTCCCTTGAGCTGTGCATGGTCCTGATGACTATATGGCTCCTTGATCCTCAGCTGTCCCTGAATGTCTAAGTGCCTTTATTACATTGTGACTTGACTGTTGCAACACATTCAGTGAGGGGCCACCCTTGAAAAAGGTTTAGAATCAGTGCAAAATACTGCTAATTGATGCCTGATACTGGGATCATATGATGTCCATATTGAAAAATCTGCGCTGGTTGCCAATTGGTTTCAAGGTAAAATGTGAAGGAGTTGATTTTGACTTTTAAAATCTTATGTCTGAGGGATTGGTCTCCTGTTGCAAACTAAGCGAGACATTAAGAGGTCCTTCAGAAGATTGTCTGCTGTCAAGGGCTATTTATCACATGTGCAGAAGAGAAGCTTTTCCTGTGTTGCCTCCAAAATATGGTCCTTTCTTTTGATGATTTGTATATGGCCTCTCTATGGGTGGCTGATTTTGAGAATCAAGGCAGCAGGAAAGGAATTAAGTATCCCACCCCTGATTCTTCCTTCCCTTCTTTGAAATCTCCCAAGTTGCTTTTCATTTATAAAATAAATCCAGGGTGATTCTTTTTGCCTTCCCCATTAATTTGACCTTGAAGCTTGTATGGCCTGAAATAAAAAAAACCTGAAATATATCCTACAGAGATACTAAAGGCTGGATTTCAGTCTAGGATGAAGAGCAGGGGGCTTTGGTATGGAAAACCTTTTCAAGAACCAGTGACAAGAAGAAATGATTCATCATACCCTCATCCCACCTCCCTCTTGCTTTTTGATGGCATCATCATCCAGTACGTCACCATAACATGTGCCAGTTTGATTAACATGCTGTTTTTTTTCTAAATATGGATCATTAAATGTAGCGTGAAATCTGCTTTTGATACTTAGGACAACCTTGGGAAGGGAGCATTATCTGAAGCCTCCAGGTGAAGTTTGGATCTTGGAGGAAATCAAAAGGGATATTCTTGGGGAATACAAGTGAGAGAGTAGAGTTTTCTCTGGACCGTGGACCATGCTGAACAGAAGGAAAGCAACATGATATCTGAGGAAGAATTTCTGCAGATTGCTGATGAACCAGATCCACCAGTTTGCAAAACTTCTTCCTCAGGACTGTCCTGCATGATCACAGGATAGGATGCTTCACTTGCTTCATTACAGCTGGAGCTTTCTCACAGCCTTCATTGATGCTGCAGTTTTACAGGATTCAAAAGAATGAAATGGCCTGGCAGTATCAAACTTCAAATTGCATTATTTTTTAATAAGAATTTTATTAAGTTTTAAACAAAGATAAAAGCTACAGAAAAACAAAAAACTACAAAGAAAAAGAAAAAAAGAAAAAACTAAAAGAGTGTGGAAACACAAGAGAAAATTTTTAAAATTTAAAATGTGTTTGCACAAATGAAAGTGATAAGCAGACAGTTCCTCAGGGAAAGTAGAAGCAGAAAACCAAAAGTTCAAAACAGCCGATTCAATGTGTAGGAAAATGCTAATATCTTCAAATTTAGTACAAAAATAATAACAGGGAGACAATTATTTACTCTCAATTCTCCTTACTATTTGGATGGAAAAGAAGCCAAAACTTAAAAAGAATTTTTTTAAAAGAAAATTAATCCCAAAAATAACAATAAGCACCAGGAGAACCCATTTCTCCTTGCTGTAGAAAGCCTCTCTTAGGGTACATATACTTTAAAAAAATATAAATTGGGTGATTTAGAAATGGGGTGGCTGGTCTTAGTGTCCCTTTAAGGCTACAGCGCAGCTTGGAAATAATGACGCCCCAGCCTCCTGGCTACTCTTACCAGTCGAGCGCGAACTCTGTTTGCGATCTTCTGGCTACAAGCAGCCATCTGGAGGACAGATTGGATGATTCCAGGTATTTTCCTTTTTCCAGAAAAACACTCCTGGGCTTCAGGAAAATCCTGCCTGAGCCCGAAAAAAATGCCACGTTGTCAGTTCTACCCGCTAAACCCGCGGGCACAGCTGTTCAGTCCGCCATGTCCCCACCAGAAGTCCACTTCAAATTGCATTATTGAGCTAGCTGTCTAACTTGGATTACAGATTGGATTGTACACTTTATAATTGGGCTACTTCGGTTGAGGGAGCAGGTCTCCCAGATGGCTGGCATAAATACCTTTGGATTGATACAAATAGAAATGGACAACTTATAGTAGCTCATTCAATAATATGCAACTTATTAAAAGTTTGGGACAAACATAGGAAAAAATGATTCAGATAATATCGCCTCTTGCTTCATTATTAAACATTTTTCTTTCATAAAGATGAAAGTACAAAGAAATTTGTTCAATGGAGAGACAACAAATCATGCAGATTGCAAGATTATTAATAACACAAAATGAAATATTTTGAGACTCTGTCTTTGGAATGGACAGAATCACTTTACTGATTCCAATATTTTCAATTAAATAGTATAGTTTTAAAAAAACTGCAAAACAGTGGGGAACATTAGGGATTTGCCTGAATTTGAAAACCTCTTAACACTAAATTTGGAATATTTTCTGGCTCTTATTTATATGCTGTGCATGAAATATGACTTAAAAACTGTATGATCAAATGAATGCAAAACTTAGAGATAATAGTTGTTATGCAGCAGTGGTAATTTCAATGGAAGAGAAACCCTAAATTTATAATGAATATTATACTTAGAGAAAACTGGTATAAGATGTTTTACTGATGGTATATTATTCCAGTATTGACTACTAAAATTGACAGTTTATTTTCTAAAATAAATGTAACAATCTGGATTGTTGGAAATGTAATAATTATTTCATATTTGGTGGCGAAGTTCAGCAATTTTGGAAAGTGATTTATAATAGAAGAAAACAAATTTTAAAAGATGAATTTCCTTTCCAACCTTTCATATTTCTATTAAATATCACTAAACCTTTAATCTACACAAAATATACTGAATTATACTTATATATGATAACTGCCACAAGGAAATGTTGCGCTTCTCATTGGAAGTATATACAATTCCTGCTGTAGGAGAATGACAAATCAAATTGTGGAAGTACAACTTGATGTCTACAATAACTTTGTATTTGAAAAGCAAAACTAATTCAGAAATCAACATGGAAACCATTTTTGGACTATAATTTCATACATGGGCTTATAGCTCATCTGACATTTGGTTTTCTCTTAACATAAAGTTTTAATATTTAAGCCTTCAATGATCTTTTCAATAAGGATTGATCTTTTACTGACTAGACAGTACAGACCTGCAGTTTTTAAAACAATATAAGAGATTGAGCTATGTAAAACCAAACTAATACTATGCTAAAATTCTTATCTAACATATTCAATTTAATGATGTTTCCAATCAAAGAGAATGATGTATTGTCGAAGGCTTTCACGGCCGGAGTTCAATGGCTGTTGTGGGTCTTCCGGGCTGTCCAGAGGAAGAAGCAGAAGAAATAAGGGGTGAAGTGGCAAGAATCCTAAGGAAAGCAAAGCCCCCCCCACCAGCAACATTACTAAGAAGGAGAGAAACGCCATAGAGACCCACAATTCGGACCCAGACATCATCATCCTTCCAGCGGACAAAGGCAATGCCACGGTAATTATGAACATAGATGAATACAAAGACAAAATCAGAGAATTACTAGACCCCACCACATACAGAACAATAAGACGGGATCCGACCAGCAAAATCATGAAGCAAACCAACACACTGATAAAGAGCTCCTCCCTGCATCCCAACATACTACAATGTATTTGCAAGACAGAAGCTCTCTCACCTAGACTATACGGACTCCCCAAAATCCACAAAGACTCGATCCCACTCAGACCCATTGTAAGTGCCATTGGCTCCCCGACATATGAATTATCCAAACATTTGGCAACCCTTTTACAGACCCACATCGGACAGACTCCATCCCACATCAAAGACTCAGGACACTTCATCAACAAAATCAGCACCCTAAAACTCAACCACACGGACAAACTGGTCAGCTTTGACGTGGTCTCCCTGTTTACCAAGGTGCCAATAAGGGACACCCTGGCACTCATCAAGCAAATCTTCCCAGAAGACATTACAGCTTTATTTCAACACTGCCTAACAACTAGTTACTTTCAATGGGAGAATGAGTTCTACAAACAGATGGATGGCGTTGCCATGGGAAGCCCCCTGAGCCCAGTCATAGCAAACTTTTACATGGAACACTTTGAAAAACAGGCTTTGGAATCGGCACCCATTACACCAACAGTCTGGTTCCGGTTCGTGGATGACACCTTCGCAATTTGGAGTCATACTGAAGAAGAACTGGAGAAATTTCTGGACCACCTAAACGGCATCCACCCCAATATACAATTCACTATGGAAAAAGAAACTGATGGAAAACTTCCATTTTTAGATACGCTGGTCATACGCAATCCGGACCTCAAACTAGGACACAAAGTATACAGAAAACCCACCCATACAGACCGGTATCTACACAAAAATTCCAATCACCACCCACGACAAAAGAGAGGCATGATCAAAACCTTGGTGGATCGTGCTAATCGAAACTGTGAAACCCAATTTCTCAACAATGAACTTAACCATCTGAATTGGGTCCTACAGGCAAAAGGCTATTCCAAGAATGAAATAAAAAGAGCCATCAAACCAAGAAAACAACATCCAACTGAAGAAAAACAGCCCCCCACAAACAAAGTATTCCTGCCCTACATCAAAGGAGTCACTGACCGCATGGGAAAACTGATGGAAAAACACAACTTTCAAACAGTCTTCAGACCCACCAGAAAAACACAACAAATGCTAAAATCAGAAAAAGACAAAAGGGACCCCCGCACCGCTGCAGGAGTATACCGCATACCATGCAGCTGTGGACAAGTATACATCGGAACCACAAAACGAAGCATTCACACCAGGATAAAAGAACACGAAAGACACTGCAGACTACAGCAACTGGAAAAATCTTCAGTAGCTGAACATGCTCTCAAGCAAACGGGACACAAAATCCTATTTGAAAACACAGAAATACTGGACAACACCAAAAGCCACTACACCAGATTATACAGAGAAGCCATTGAAATTCACAAACACCAGCACAGTTACAATAAAAAAGAAGAAAGTTTAAAAATTAGCAAAACCTGGCTACCAGTCCTGAAAAACACAGCCTGCAAAAGGTCAACGAACTCAGTCCAACCACCAGGACATGGGAATACTTCTCACAATGAACATGCTAATCACGCTCATCAGCCACTCGTTAACATTTCAACACAACAAAAAACCCCACCTAATCTCCTATAATTTAGCTCTATAAATAGAACATTGCCACTCTACCTGGGCACAGAGATTTTGCTTCTATCTGTGCTCCTGCCCTCTGAAGATGCTGGCGAAACGTTAGGAATCCATTTATGCCAACTTGGAAAATCCTTCCTTGAATAGAGGTGAGGGCCTCAGGCACAAACTCTCCCCCATCTTCCTCCCCGTGTTGTCTTCTGTGCCTAGGAAGATTAAGACCATTTCAGAAGCTCAACAGCAGCATGGTGATTTTAACGACCCTCCATTAGATGATAAAAGGACTTAAAAATTACATCTCAATATAACCATGACCTAGCCCCAGGTGTAAGGTCACACAGCTACCTAGGAACATATTTAGGATTCCCTTACCAACTTTGCTCAGACTGAAGAAGCTCCTTGGATAAGGAGCGAAACGTTTCCACTAAGAAAATAGAAATCCAGTTGACATGATTCAAGTTACAGACAATTCCACCTGGATGACTGAGAACCTTCATAGACACGTTAGGAACCACAACTTCCAGAACACGGCCACACAGTCCGGAAGACCCACAACAGCCAAAGAGAATGATGTTTGTAAATTTGTTTATTCATTTTGTGTTATTCTGTTTTGTCTCCTTTTTCTTTTTGTCTTTTTTCCCTTTAAAATATATAACAAAATATGGGAAATAAACAAGGTGAAGTTGAATTCCTAGTGCCAGTTTTTAATAGGTATAATGGAAACCTGGTGGGATGACTCCCA
This sequence comes from Charina bottae, assembly GCA_023362775.1. Classification (NCBI taxonomy): domain Eukaryota; kingdom Metazoa; phylum Chordata; class Lepidosauria; order Squamata; family Charinaidae; genus Charina; species Charina bottae. The sequence continues at coordinate 127,618,538 of JALMGJ010000003.1, forward strand.
CGACTGGAATATAGCAATATATTGAAAGATACATTTTGTTCAAAATGAATAAAGCCAATAGAAGGAGTTTGACTGTAGGTTAAAAGTATCTGTCCCTGCTCTGAAATCAAAGTGAATGAACTTGGCAAAACTGTAGAGTATCTGGATTGAAATAAATGAAGGAACAAATAAAATCAATATTGTTGTTGATGTCTACTTTCTCCTGGCCAACCGAGGGGAAGATGGTAAGTGATGTCTCTCGAAGATAAATCTCAGATCATTCAAAGTGCCATGAAGTGGTAGCAATGGGGGACTTCAATCACCCTGAAAACTTTTGGGACACAAACTCTGCCAAGCATGGTCCTTCAATAAAAATTCTGATGTCTTGCTGAAAAATGGATAAATGCACAAGGAGATCAACTATTCTTGATCTGATACTGAGGGGAAGACTTAGTTGAGGAAGTAGAAGTAGCAGGAACCTACTTATATCACCTACAGGTGATATAAGTTGAACAAATAAACCTTGAGGGATGCTGTCATGCTGAAGTTCTTGATTTTAAGTGAAATGAAAGCTAATTGTGGTCAAATATGTATGTTGATGGATTTCAGAACAAATCCTCCAGGATAGCAGGAGAAACCAATGAGAAAATGGGTCCAAGGTGACTTGAGAGTTGCTGGAAAATGAGACAGTAGAAGCCCAAGTACAAACAATTCCAATGGGGAAAAATGGAGAAAGGAAAGGAGGGGGAGGAGAACCATCCATTCTAGCTGCACAAAAAGCTTAATAAAGAATATAGATCTGGGGAAAAAAGGACACATATAAAATATGAAAATAGGGCCAGATCAGAAAAGAAGAGAACATGCAGGTTGTCCAGAACTGATTGTGTCAGAAAAGCTCAGACTGCACCGAATTTAGTGAAGGATGCTAAGTATAGCAAATAATTTTTCAGATATGTTCAAAATAAAAGGAATAGAAAAGGATCACAGACCAGTTGTTCAGTGCAAACAGCAAAATACTAAGAAAAGGCAGAGCTATTCCATTCCTGCTTGGGGTCTATCAAGAAGGTATGTGTTCCATCACCCAGTTCTGAAAAGCAGAATGGAAGGGGAGATGACAGAAACGTGGACAAGGAATATTTATTTATCATGAATCAATTTAAATTTCCAGGGCCTCATAAATTGCACTCTAAAGTACTGAAGAAACATACTGCTGGTTGGCTGGACCTTTATTAACTTTAAGACATTTCTGTGGCATGAAATATTATGAGCTGGTAGCCATATTTGGAGATCTCAGCAAGCCCCTCAGAAGGCTTTGGGAGCTGCACATTTCCTTTGGACGTTATGTATGGTTCCTTTGCATTAAGGGATAACATGATGGATTTAGCATGTTGTGTGAATGCAGCATTGTTGATTGGAAACTGTAGTTTTTGCTTTAGTTCTTGTATGAATCCAACCAAGTATACTTCCTTCAACAACCCATAGATAAGCAACCCATAACTTAGTGAAACCCCACAATTATGGTATACTTGCATGCAAATGCAAGTAGATAAATAGGTACAACTTCAGTGGGATGGTAACAGCGTTCCGCGTGCGTCATGCCGGCCACATGACCGTGGAAGCGTCTTTGGACAACGCTGGCTCTTCGGCTAAGAAACGGAGATGAGCACCGGCCCCTAGAGTTGGACACGACTGCACAAATGTGCGGGGGGAACCTTTACCTTTTTGCTCTTTATTCTGCTGAATATTGCTTTTCTCTTGGGACATTATTTCTCAATGATTCCAGCAAATCTACCAAGGTCTAACATTTGTCTGCAGAAAAAATAGTTGTATACACCTAGTTCAGTTACCCGCTAATGTGTTCCCTGCTCCAGGAATCCCTAGAACTGGGTGCCTGTCTCTCCCTCCCATCAGGTTGCTCAGCCTCTGCTCTCAAGGGCCACCATTAAAGAATTGAACAAAACTAGATTTGTTGCCCCTATTGCCCCGAAGGAGTAAAGAAGGTCTTACAAGCAAAGTCCAGAGAAGCGATGACTAGAGCAATAGATTATTTATGTATTTATTTATTTATTTATTTATTTCCAAATAATTTATGGGTTGGAAGAAGTCCGCTTGGATCTGCAACTCTGCAAGCCAGAGCTAAAATCTGCAGCCACAAAATGTTATGTCAATCAACTGGACAAGTCCTGCCGAAGTTGTCCTGGGAATGGACAGGGCCCGACTAAATTCATTTTGGTGCAATAATGTGATGCCATTCATTTTCAGGCAATATTCCTAATTACTTTTCTTACTCTTATGCATTCTCTTCTCAAACGAGGGAATTCATTTCTTCCTCCAAGAAATTAACTGCCCTGATGAAAAACAGGTTATGATTCATGACATTTAAAAATAAAAATAGGACCACGCTGCATTGTCTCTTGAGAGGCAAACCAAGAAAAAGTGGCCTGGGCAAATGAAATCTCTCAGCTACAGGCCACATTTTCAATTTTAAGTACTTAGTACAGAAAAAAAATCTGCTTCCCCCCACCCCGAACCATTCTCCTTCAGTTTGATGAAAGAGAATTTACTTTCAAAATTCCTTTTGTAGGAGAAGGTAATGTTGGAGTTGTGGTTGGGTGCTGGTGTTCCTAATTTTATTTAGCAATGAACTGTATTGCCGTCTCTGTGTCAATGTTCTGCCTTTCTGTGTACAATCATACTTGCCAAGGTCTGCAGTTTCTCAAGTTCGTCACACTTTCATTATATCCCAAGGAAAGACCTCATGAAGGAACTCCCCCATATGATTTTTCAGGTTGTGGTGACAGAGAGATTTCCGAGGGATGGAAAATAATGGAAAATAATAAAACCATTAGCAACCTCTTCTGCCGCATGGTCTTCACTAATAAAGTCGGCTCAAATGAGGAATTTGAACCCATCCCCCCAAATGACATAAGATAGAAAATCAGAAGCCTTTTTCTCCTGGAAATAAAACTTGTGAATTATATTATATAAACAAACAAATGAACAAACAAACGAACAAACAGGGATTCTCCTCAAACAGGGCCTACTATTTTCTAAGCATTTCCAAATATCCACATGTGAAATTTAATTTGGCCAAGAGATCAAATTTTACAGTTCAATTTTACAGTACAATCTCTATTGGCTGAAGGCCACATTTGGGCCACTCTAATTCTAAAAATTAGGTGCAGCGAGGGCAAAGCGTATGCAGGGACTAGATAAAAAATTAAAATTTATTTTATTTAAATTTAAATTAAGTTTATACAATCACTCTTCTTGCATTAAACAATTTGCTTCTTCTGTTCCAAGATGCTACAGCTCTCAAATTATAGATTCCTTCCTTAGAATCCATTCATCAGGGTTTATCGCCAATGTTAAACAATCCAATTTTCCAAGGTTCTTCAGATAACAAAACAATTTAAATCTAGTAAAAATACAGTTACATACAGGAAATCTGATTACTCCCCATGTACCTTCCCCTTCTGATACATCAAAGATCACAATTTAATGGCAGGTTTTGGAGCGGTTATGGAAAGTACCTAAAGATATTGGGGACTCATATTGGGTGCTATTCTCAGATTCACTTCTTATTAATTATAATTAATTAATTAATTGAAGGGGCGCGGTGGCTCAGAGGGTAAGATGTCAGGCTTGTCGATCGGAAGATCGCAAGTTTGGAGGTTTGAATCCCTAGCCCCGCGTGACGGAGTGAGTTCCCGCATTCACCCCAGCTCTTGCCAACCTAGCAATTTGAAAGCATGCAAATGCAAGTAGATTAATAGGTACCACTTCAGTGGGATTGTAACAACGTTCCGCGTGCATCATGCCGGCCACATGACCGTGGAAGCGTCTTCGGACAGCGCTGGCTCTTCGGCTAGCAAACGGAGATGAGCACCGGCCCCTAGAGTCGGACATGACTGCACAACTGTGCGGGGGGAACCTTTTAACCTTTAATTAATTAATTAATTAACTCTTATCTGGTTTAAATCTTGATGAAGATTCCCAGACTTTTGACAGCATGGCCATTAAAGAAAACTAACCCCACCCCTGCAAACCCACCATAAAGTAAACATAGACAATATACAGTATAAATACATAATATAAAATGGTGACCAAGCAACATAACAAAAGAAACAAAAGGGGACTCCCACTCAACTGGTCCCTAATTCCTGGTGGAAGAGCAGGTCTTAACGGCTTTCCTAAAGGTGAGCAGGGTTGGGGCCTGTCGTATATCGGGGGGGGGGGAGATTGTTCAGGGCAACCCCAGAAAAGGCATACTTCCCAGGTCCAATAAGATGACAAGACTTAATAGAAGGAACCTGGACCATGGCCTCCTTGTGGGAGTGTGTGGGGCAGGCAGATGTTCTTGGGAGAAGGTGGTCCCTCAAGTAACCCAGTCCCATGCCATGTAGGCTTTAAAGGTAATAACTTTTATCGCACCTGGAGGCCTATTGGAAGACGGTGCTCCTCATGGAGATGCAGTGTTATGTGGGTATAATGAGATGCGCCCATAACTACCTGCACCACTGCATTCTGGACCAACTGAAGGTTCTGGTTTGTTTTCAAGGGCAGTTCATACAAGAAGGTTTAAAAGATGGCAAGCTAGAGGCCTATATAAGCCATATGTCTATGAAGGTTCTCAGTCATCCAGGTGGAATTGTCTGTAGCTTGAATCATGTCAACTGGATTTCTATTTTCTCAGTGGAAACGTTTCGCTCCTTATCCAAGGAGCTTCTTCAGTCTGAGCAAAGTTGGTAAGGGAATCCTAAATATGTTTCTAGGTAGCTGTGTGACCTTACACCTGGGGTCATGGTTATATTGATATGTATTTTAAGTCCTTTTATTATCTAAAGGAGGATCGTTAAGATCACCATGCTGCTGTTGAGATTGTGAAATGGTCTTAATCTTCCTAGGCATAGAAGACAGAGCCGGGAGAAAGATGGGAGAAAGATTGTGCCTGAGGCCCCCTCCTCTATTCAAGGAAGGATTTTCCAAGTTGGCATAAATGGATTCCTTGACCCCTCTCTCAAACCACCTATCTTCTCTGTCTAAAATGTGAATGAGTGTCCTTTTTCCTTTAAATGAAGATAAACTGCTGACTCTGGTCCTGTGGTGTTACTTCTCCTGTGTTGGGCCATCCTCCTGTACAAAAGTTGTTTGGTTTCTCCAATGTAGAGTTCAGAGCACTCCTCACTGCACTGGATTGCATAAACTACGTTGCTTTTCTTGTGTTTTGGAGTTTGATCTTTGGGGTGTACAAGCCTCTGTCTCAGTGTGTTGGTTGGTTTGAAATATACAGGTATGTGGTGTTTGCCAAATATCCGTTTTATCTTTTCAGACACACCAGCCATGTAGGGAATGACCAGGTTCTTTCGTTTACTCTGAGTCTCAGCCCTATCTGTTGCTGTTTTAGGTCTGGTAGATTTAGATTTGGTGAAGGCCCAATTTGGATATCCACAGGCCTTCAGAGCTGTTCTCAGGTGCTGATATTCATTCTTTTTGGAATCCATGGAGGTGGGGATGGTTTCTGCTCTGTGTGACAATGTCCTGATGACTCCTAGTTTGTGCTGCAGTGGATGGTGGGAGTCAAACATCAGATATTGATCTGTGTGTGTGGGTTTCCTGTAGATCCCTATTTCTAGCTTGCCACGGGTCCCAATGAGGACTTCACAGTCTAGGAATGCCAGTCTGTTGTCCTTGGTGTCTTCTCTGGTGAAGCTAATGTTGGCATCTATAGTGTTTATATGGTCCGTGAAGGCCTGTACTTCCTGGGTCTTGATTTTGACCCAGGTGTCATCCACATACCTAAACCAGTGGGTGGGCACCGTTCCCTGGAATGTGTTGAGTGCTTTCTTCTCCACTTCTTCCATGTATAAATTGGCCACAATGGGTGACACAGGAGAACCCATGGCACAGCCGTGTTTTTGTCTGTAAAAGTCACCTCTGTATGTGAAATAAGTGGTGTTAAGACACAGGTCCAGAAGATGGCAGATCTGGTTTGGGTTGAGATGGCTTCTCCTTTCAAGGGTGCTGTCCTCTTCTAGTCTCTTCCTGACCGCGGATAGAGCATGAGTGGTGGGGATGCTGGTGAAAAGGGAGGACACATCGAAGGAGACCATAGTTTCATCTGTATCCAGTTTCAGGATCTTTGCTTTGGAAACAAATTCTTCCGAATTATGGATGTGGTGTTCAGAGTGTCCAACTAGAGGTGCTAGTATGGTAGAGAGGTGTTTGGCAATGTTATATGTTACCGAATTAATGCTGCTGACTATGGGTCGGAGGGGTGTTCCTTCCTTGTGGATCTTAGGAAGTCCGTAGATGCAGGGGATGGCTTCTCCAGGATACAGACGGTGGTAGGTAATCCTATCGATGGAGCCATCATGTTCCAATTGTTTCAAACTGTCTATTACCTTTTTCTTGTAATTGTTGGTGGGGTCTCTTTTCAGTTTTTCATATGTATGGTGATCCTCCAAAAGTGAGGTAATTTTATTGTGGTAGTCTGCAGTGTTTAGAACCACTGTACATCTTCCTTTGTCAGCAGGTAAAATGGTGATGGTTTCATCTTTGCTGAGGGCTGTCAGGGCTCTCCTCTCTTGGACGGTAAGGTTGGGGGGAGGAGGTTGAGCACTGGACAGAGCTGCAGATATTTTAAGCCGGAGTTGTTCTGCTTCCTCAAAAGGTAGGTGGTTGTTGTGGATGGCAGATTCTGTGGCTGTAATGAGCTCCACAACCGGAACTTGCTTATATATAAGCCATAGTTTCAAAGAGAGAGAGATGATGTCATGTGCAACTACAGAATACCTCCTGTAGAAACTCATCTGTCTTCCTATCTCCTACTACATACAAGCTATCCAAAAATATAATAATATGAGTGTGAAAGAGTTAGTGACTGAATAAGGAATTTAGAATTGTTTAGGCTCATGGTTTCCTACATTTTGTATCACATCTCCACATCACTGCCCATGCAACATTTCTCTCTTTTTCTCTGTGGTTAGCTATAAACATTGAATAAAAGATGAGAAATCAAAGATCAGTGGCCTTTTGTTTGGATAGTTCAGTATTCTTCCCTATTTGATCCTGCAGTGTCAACTAGATCACTCGGCCCCATTCAGGAGTAAAATGGCCTAAATCAAATTTGCAATTGCAGTCGATTGCATGGTCTGTGATTTTGATAGCAACTGAAAAATCCCCACAAAGAAAGCTTTTTCATTCATTATAATTCCAAAGCCCCTGAGTTATTCTTCTGAAATTTTGCTGTGATCACTATTTCATCTAATTCTGTGGAAGGCATAAAACGTTAACTGTATTTTTTGTTCTGTTTTCTAATTTCCAGTGATACACAATATGAAGAGACCCAGATTTAAACCCTGGATCAGTCCTAAGAGTTGGGTTGCTTGCTAAAACAGCTCTTGTGGGCATGCATCCTCCAAGCCTTTGAATCTTCCCTATACATGGATGCATTAGTGCACATGGTTTCTTATGGCAGCTTGTACATGTCATCTAATATAAATGTTCCCGTTCCAGACACTTTAACATCCAACATTTGACAGAAGGAAAAACAGGAAAATATTTGGTAGATACTTCATGGAAATTAATGTTTTCCCTGATTCAGTGGCCCAGACAAATCTGTTACTGTTTGTGAAATCACTTTAGAAAACATTGCCAGGAGCAAAAGATAAGACATAAATTATTTACAATAATAGAATCAGCAGTGAGAGCCCTCATCCAGGGCATCACTCCAATTAAAAACTAATTGAAAGGTCACATTTCAAAGCTGTGTGAGATAGGTAAATTGGCTAATCATGCCAATTAATTGTTGGATCTATTTTGCCCCAATAAAAACAATGAAGATGAGATTTGGAGCTGAAGCTCAAATACTTTGGCCAAATAATGCGAAGAGAGGACTCACTGGAAAAGACCCTGATGCTGGGAAAGACTGAAGGCAAAAGGAGAAGGGGACGGCAGAAGATGAGATGGTTAGATAGCATCACCGATGTAATGAACATGAATTTGAGTAAACTCCGGGAGACAGTGGAGGACAGGAAGGCCTGGCGTGCTGTGGTCCATGAGGTCACGAAGAGTCGGACACGACTAAACGACTGAACAACAACAACAAAGGACCAGTGGCAAAATGGGAGAGAAAAGAGTATGGAAAGAAAAGGCACTGGAATTTCAGTTGGAGCAAATAAATATTAAGGTACATAATTAAACAGCCGAAGGAAGTCAGCATTTCAATTCAAGTCAAGAGAAATGTCATTCTGGGCATATATTCACATGGTGTTATAATCTTAGTGTTGAAGTGAGTGGCAGAATTCAAACTGATATTGAAACAACTATGGTTACAATATCTAAAGCAGGGCTTTCCAAAGTTTTCCAAATGAGGTGATTCAGGAAGCTGAAAAGAATAGATGAAGGCCAAAGCTGAAGTCTGAATGATGCAAGAAGGTTTTCTATAGTTTGGGAGGGGGTCCCTTTTTGGGGGCAGAGGACTGTGTTTAAGATGAGGGGCACCATAGATGAGCGAGGTAGATGAGGGCCATCATAGATGAGATGATGCAAAACAGGTAGGGCTGTTTCACACATATAGTTTGGGCTTTAATTTTCTTCCTCCCTTTTTTGTTACCTGTTTCTTTGTTTTTTTTAAAAAAAGCAATGTCACAGCTATTTTAGGACTTAAATCAAGTCTCGCTTGAGTTGATTTCTATTCCTAGAGACTTCATGGATGCATCCAATTTCTTTGGCATGTTCCAAAAGTGGTTTGCCATTGCTTGCTTCCAAGATACGGTTTTCAATTTCCTAATCCAGCCTATAGTCTCCTATCCAAATAGTAATCAGGGCTAATCCTGTTAAACTTTCTAAATTAGACATGGTTGGCTAATCACTGTCCCCTGCTGGGGCAATCTCCTTAAAGTAAGCTCTAGAGCAGGGCTATCCAACCTTTTCCCATGGCGACACACCAATGGCGGTGCACGAGAAAACCCGGAAGCGCCGCCACTGCGGCACTTTTGGGTTTTCACGCACCGCAGTTGTGGTGGCGGTGCTTCTGGGTTTTTGCGCACTGCCACTGCGGCGCTTTTGGATTTTCACACGCTGCAGCGGTGGCAGCAGCGGTGTCCTGGTGAAAACCCGGAAGTGCTGATGGCCCGCTGCCGTGCGTGCGGCTGTGTGTGGCGGCGCGCCATCAGCACTTCTGGATTTTGACACGACACTCCTGGGCCCCGCAGGCAACACAGTATTGTGTCACGACACACAGTTTGGAAAGCTATGCTCTAGAGACAGTGCTAGTTACTTGTTAGAGATGATGTGACTTTAGTGGAAGTCAGTAAAAAGATGCCCTTCAGTTGATCTCATCTCCAGTTACTTTTTTAACTTTGGCATAAATCTTACCATAGGTATAACATTCATTCATTCATTCATTCATTCATTCATCCATCCATCCATCCATCCATCCATCCATCCATCCATCCATCCATCCCTCCATCCATCCCTCCATCCCTCCATCCCATGTTTCTCTCAGGAGTTCAAGGAGGCATATATAGCACTCCAATTTCTCTCCCAAACAACAACCCTGTAAGATACACTGGGCTGAAAGAGAGCAATTGACTCAAAGTCACCTGGTGAGTTTCTGTGCTTGATGGTGGACTTGACCCTGGACATCTTCAAACCTAGTGCAAGACCTTAACCATTCTACCATACTTCTCAGGGGTTTCTTGCCTCATTATGGCAGGAAATAATGCATTCATTTTTAGTTATCATGGTCAGAAGAGGCTCCAAGGGCTGCGAAAAAGGGGATTAAGGCATGGAGCAAACTGCCAACTTCAATGTTGGTGAATAAATTGAAATTAAATCCAGGTAAGAGAGAGGTACTTTTGGTCAGTAGAAATTCTGAACAGAAGTTTGGGATTAATAATTTTTGGAAATGGTGAGAGATGGGGTATAGAACCATTTCTGTATTGTTGGCAAAACCCTTACATGCACAGGTGGCATGAAATCATCAGCTCAAGTTGAAGGAGACCTTATCTTTTGATCATAGCTGTCTCCACTTGTCTGACCTGAAAGCTAAGACAGGACACACTTGGTTAGTATTTTGATGGCAGATCACTGGGGAATATCCAGGCTGTCTGTTAGTATGGAAAGTGGAAGAAACACCCTAGAACAGTGTTTCTCAACCTTGGCAGCTTGAAGATGTGTGGACTTCAACTCCCAATTCAACTGGGAAACCAGTTCTATAGTGTTGCAAGAAAAGTGCATGTAGTCGCTAGGACAGAGCTTTCCAAACTGTCTGTCGGGACATGTTAGCGTGTCGGCTGCAGTGTCTGGGTGTGTCGTGGCTGCTGCTGCCTCCGAGCACTGCCAGGATTCCACGCAGGTCCTAGTGCCTGCCTTGTGCCTTGCTGCCTCCAAACCTGATGTGACTCCAGCAGGTCCTAGTGCCTGCCTTGTGCCTTGCTGCCTCCAAACCTGCCCTGCCAGGATTCCGCGCAGGTCCTAGTGCCTGCCTTGTGCCTGGCTGCTCCAAACCTGCTGTGATTCCGTGCATGTCCTAGTGCCTGCCTTGTGCCCTGCTGTAAGAGTGTGTCGCGAAATGATGCATGTCTAAAAAGCGTGTCACCAACATGAAAAGTTTGGAAAGCTCTGTTCTAGGAGCTGAGTTCAACTCAAGGCTGTCTTTACTTTGCCCAGATAGGTAGCAGCACTTAACTGATTATGGCTGATTTGAAAAGTAAGCAGGGTCATACCTTATAAGTGCCTGGATGAGAGAGCATCAGGAAATCCCAAGTCTGTAGGCTAAATGGAGAAGTTAACAAACACCCAGGAAGATCACAATGACAAAACCAGTTCTATAATGCTGCCAAGAAAAGTATATAATTATGTCCATGAAGTCCATGAAGTCATCTGAAGTTGAACTCAACTTGAAGGTGACTTTACATTTGATGCTTACCCTGACTGGATCACACTTAGACTCAACATTTTTTTCAATGAACGATCCTAGAGGAGCATGTAGAAGTTTCAGTGGTTATAAAATACTGGCCCTAGACAGCTAAGCAATGGAGGCAGAGGATCCAGATCATGTTTCCCACTCTTAAAGACCTGCACTGGGTTACCAATCAGCCATTGTTCAGGTAGATGGAAGAGCGGATTTTCAGATGGATCTCAAAATCAGTTCTTTTGGAGGATCATGACAACCCTACTTTAACTCAGTTACAGCCCATGACTGGAGAATAAGTATGATTTGTGGTTTCTTTGATCAGCCAAGCAGCAGAGTGAGTGCTTGTATTGTTAATAGGTTCGTATTCTGAAGTAGGCTCAGCTATGGAGTTGTCAAGCAAGACAAATTGCTACTAGCTCTGAGTACAAGAAACCCCTGCACATTTGTGGTAGGTCTGTTTTCTTACTGAAAACTCAAAAGATGCTTTATTCCTATGTAGCAGTGGATAAAAATAGCTGGACTGTGTGCCAGATATTATTAAATAATCTTTTTGCACCTACACGGGAAAGCTCAAGCTGTTCTGAATGGAGCAACAGAACCATAATTAACACAACAGTGCTTAATATGCAGTAATAGGTAAGAATTGCTTAACTTTCTATCAGATACTATTATTGTTTATATTTGTAAATCCTTTTTATTGCAATCAGAGGGGCAGTGTGGTATAGTGGTTAAGGTGTTGCATGAGGACCAAGGAAGCCCAGGTTCAAGACTATCCCCAGCCACATTCAACCATGGAAACTCAGTGAATGATGTAGGGGCAAGAACTCTGTCTCATCCCAGCCTACCTTGCAGAGTTGTTTGCATGGGGAGGAGAAATGGGAGGTGCTATGAAGACTGTCCCATGCTTCTGGAGGAAAGGCAGGAGAGAAATCTAATGAATAAATAAAAATAAAATAGATATGTCCTTTAATTCTCAGGCAACTTGACAGTAAGAAAAATGGAAGCTTCTTTTGAGAGGGAAAAGACATTCTTCCTCTCTATTCTGTGTTGGTCAGTGTGCACCTTGAATCTGGCATCCAGGTCCGGATAGCACACTGACCACTGGGTACATGTGCAGAGGAGAGCAATCAAGATGTTAGAGATGTGGAAGGAAAAACGTGTCAGGAATGGTTGGAAGCACTGGGTATGATTTGTCTGGAGGACTGTGTGGGGAGACATGATAGCTGTCTTCAAGTATCTCAACAGCTGTCATGTAAAGATGGGGCAGAACTGCTCAGTGTTCCAGAATTCAAGACAAGAAACAAGGGTTTTAAATTACAAGGAAATAGTTGGATAGCAGGAAAAATGTCCTAATGATCAGAGCTCTTCATCAACAGAACAGACTTTCTTGAGGGTAGGATAGACTCTCCTTCACTGGGGGTGTTGGAATGACCATCTGTTGGGGGTGCTGTAATAGTAGATTCCTGCCCAGGGCAGGGGGTTGGACAAGACCAGTGTTTTCCAACCTGGACAATTCTGAGAGGTGTGCATTCTAACTCCCAGAATTCCCAGTCAATAGGGCCAGTGCTAAGAATTCTGGGAGTTGAAGTCCACATATCTCAAAGTTGTCCAGGTTGGGAAACCCTGGAGTAGATAGTCCCCAAGGTTCCTTCCATATTACGGTTCTAGGAAAGAAATTCTCAAGCATGAAAAATGGAAGCCCCTTCAGCAAAGGAGGAAAACATCTGAGAAATTGCAAGATGGATGCCAACACAACCTGATTCATAATCTTTTAGGGGAGTTTTATTGCTTGTTTTAATGCCACTAGTGAATATATTGCTGATGTTATTATTATCATCATTACTTTCTTGGTAGTTTTACAGAAAGCTATTCTGAAAATATCAATAAATAACATAACAAGAAATCCATTTAATCTCTGCCAGGAAGCTGTATTAAATGGATGCTTTGGCTAGATCTGGTAGAACTTTTCTGATGTTTTTATAAAAGAAAGAAATGTAGTAAAATAAACTTAGGCTCCATATTCCGTACCAAAGAATGCAGTGGTATATTAGGAACAAATATGGTTACTGTGGCATTGAGGTCCTTCGTGAGATGTATGGATATCCACTTCATCTGGCTAAATCCAGTCTTTTTTGTAGGGTTAAATTCCAGAAATCAAGTTACAGTTTTTGGAAATGAACCTAATGGAAAGTCCTGGTTGTAGGCAGATGAACTGAAAGCCCATCAAATTATCTGAAGCCTCAGATGTATTAATCTTTATTGTGCTAATATGATATGCCGACAAACGAAATAGCTATTTGATTTAAAGTAAAGCTAGTTTACAGAAAGGCAGTATGATGCTTGACAGCTGAATGAATCACTTCCAGGAGTCTGTTAGCATTTCCTCTAAAAAAAAACCTGCATAAATATTTATTTCACAATATCTGAACTTGTCATGAAGTCAGAAGTAGCTATTTCATGTTCAAACTTCTTAAATGACATATTGTACACATACACACACACACACATTCTGCAAGTATATGGAATCCATTTCCTATGGAAGACAGGTGGCAGTTAGAAGCTGTGGGCAAGTCATCTCCTGTTTGGTCAGTCCATAAAATGAGAAACATGGAACCTTTTTTTATTAAATATCTCGAACTCATAAGTTTGTGTTTTGTTGGAATCTATCTTTCTAAATCCCCCACCCTATGGAACATGTACGTGCTCGGCAGAATGTATAAACTGTGTCACAGGAAGTTCTAAACTAAATAGATGGTTAATCTCTTGCAAACAACAACAGTTGTTTACTCACAAAAACCCTGTGAGATCCTGATAACCATTAATTAAAAAACCAGACCCTTCCCACTTATCCTATTTCCCTTATCTTAACAGGCACAAAATCCAGGATGTTCATAAATTACTTGTGGTAGCCTTCAAAATTTCCTTAATTTCCTGCTCTTATCTTTGCCTCCTGAAAACCCTTGCTCAAGGGTTCAGAAAGGTATAAATACGAATGTCTCTTTTGTTCGGGGTACTCCTTTTCAGAGGAAGCCGCCCCCTATTACTTGAGCTCAATTAAAAGGCTTATTCTATTTCTCATCTTGGTGTGAATTTATTTTGGGTTCTTCGTACCAAGTTAAACGTGCTTGGACACGGGACCAACTTTTGGTCCAACAGTTTCCACCATCATTCAGACAATCCTGAGAATGTTTTCACTTCTGTATTTTTGAGTTAAATTGGAATTGTCCTTACCACATGAAATTCCTCATATAGGGAAGTAGAGTGCCAAAAATACAGTGGGTTGGCAAAAATGCAGATAATAAGAAATACCATTTTCCTTATTAAAAGAAATGCAATTTAAAAAATTGCAAATTAATGTGGAAATGGAAAGAAATGAAATTAAGGCTTGAAAAATGAAAAAAAAATTAAAAGAAGGGGAGAAAAAAAAAGTAGAGTCATCAGTAAGACTCTTATTGAGATTTCCTCCCAATCTCTAACTGCATGTTCTTTTTAAATTTTTACTTGGATTATTGATTAATTGTAAAGTTAGATTATAGTATGTTTTAATATGGATTATGAGCCCAGTTTTGGACAGAAACATTGCACAGAAATCATGAAGTGAAATAAATGTTATTGCTTAAAAATTCTCAACTCTTTTTTCATCTTAAGAATCCTGTAAAATAAGTTGGGCAGGTTAATAATGTGTTAGCAAGACGCATAGTGAATTTCAGTCTTAAAGGTGTAATTGTGTCTACTGGGCCAAAAGGCTATATATTAGTTGAGTTCTAAATAGTTCTATTATTACCATTGGAACCAAATTCCATTTCAGTCTATAAAGAAGAGCCAGAATGTATGTGCATGTGACCTAAAATGTTTAAATTTATTTAATGTTATTTCTCCACAAGCAATTGAACAGAAACTTGCTCCACTGCTTTATAAAAGAGTGCAGATCAAGGAATGTTTCGGGCCAGTGCACACATTTGGAATTTGAGAAAGTGGCACTAGCTTTCTCCCTATGGCTGCCATGGAGACAGATCTGCAAATTTTCAAAATGGCTGCCATGGTGGTTGGGCTCAGTCATGAAACTCCAGAAGTGCCTGGCAGAAGCCATAATGCATCATGGTATTCTTATGCAAAGGATGCAAAGGATGGACTTTGAGTCATTTGCATCAAGATAGAATTACATGCATAACATCACTGCCCCCACCAGTCCTCCCATAAACACCCATGTGAAAGCTCCATTTATCAGAAGAAAAACTGGTAGAATTACTCTTTGTGTTTGGCTTTAAGATTGCTCCTTACCCCTTCAACTTACTCTGGGTTCCATTCTGGGCAGATGGCTTTATTTCCCAACAATGCACTAAGCCACAGTCCCTGCATTCTTATTTTCTAAGAATGCCCTTGAAGGCAGAATGGAGCCAAGAGGTATTCTTGTAAATGAAAAGGATTGCACAGACTGGCAGTTCTTTTTCAATGTGCCAGATTCCCAATTATGCACTTTTAAAAAAAAAATCCAAAAGAATTGAAGCCAAAAAAGAAATTAGTAGCTAGCTGTGGAAGTCATACTTGACACCTTTCTCTATGGCTGAACATTTGCAATTCTTAGCTCAGCATTTTCCTCTGTAGACCATTCCGTTGAGCTGAATGCTGTCAGCCTACAAATATGTCACATTTGTTCTGCCCCTAAATCACTGGAGATCTGAGCACGTGGTACTTAGTTTTTCCAACATCTTCAGTTTGGCTAAAGGACAGGGTTTTTCTGTGCATTTGGTCCTTGGAACCAAAATCCTTGAGCTCCTCAGGTAAAATTAGAACAGAAAATGAAAGCAGTGAATAAGTTATTCTCTTATTTTGATAGCATATCTCTGACATCATAGCTTTATTTTTCATGGAGGGGATTAGCAAGAATGTTACCTAAAGCTAAATGGTGATTTTTCCCCCCCCCCTGTCCCTTTGAGTCAGTCCTGGTGATTGCCTGGACAAGTCCCTGCGGTTTTCTTGGCAAGGTTTTTCAGAAGTGGTTGGCCATTATCTTCTTCCTGGGGTTGAGTGAGAGGGACTGGCCCAAGGTCACCCAGCTGGCTTTATGCCTAAGAGAGGGCTAGAACTCACAGTCTACTGGTTTCTAGCCTGGTGCCATCAACCACTGCACAAAACTGGATTTCAAATGGTGAATAAAGTTATGAAAAGGAGAAAAATGGTGGTGGGAAAGCAAAATGCTGAAATATAGCCCTTATTTGCTAAATTATTTCTTTATAACTATCCAGTTCTTTATTCTTCTTTTTTGCTTTATCATAATTTGTCAAAATACCATTCTGTATATTAAGCTTTTTTTAAATATATATATATGTTGTCTCCACAACAATTAAAAGCATCCTTAGAATCCCTGTTGTGCCTTTTCTTGATCTTGACCTCAATAAATGTTCTTTATTGTGGGTTAGAATAATAGAACCTTGTCTGTCAGAGTTTCTCTCTACTCCATCTTATACCAAACAAAATCAAGATGGAATTATTTGATTTATTTTGTCATGGTTTTTTCTTTCTCAGAACTAAGGAATCTCTTCTGAAATTCTCCCGTTAATGGTTTGCTCATTCCTTCCCAATTCCCAAGGCCATGTCTACATTCCTGCACAATGGGGGATGAAGGCCCACTGACATAATTCTTTGGTTGTGGCACCAGAATTATGGAGCTCTTTGTTGAAATTCAATCAGCTCCCACATTGTTAAGCTTTGGAAAATTACTGAGAACAGAGATGATTAAGATGACTTGATTCTTAAATGTTGCCATCTTTCTTCTTTGTCTTTGGGTTGGTTGTTGGTATGAATTTTATTTTCTGTTTTTAACTTTTTATTACTTTTTATAATTGGTAAGTTAATGTATTGTGCAATTTTAATGGCTTGATTGTAACTTTCTGACAGTCTCTGGCGTGTGGTGGGTAGATGAACAAACAAACAAATAAAAACAACCCACAGCCACACAAAGGGATCTATAGGCGTAACACTTTAGACTTCTCATCTCTTCATCTTTTCTGTGCTCAGCCGATATCCATGATTCCATCAGAAGAGAGTTAACCTGCTTATTCAGATAGAAAGTCATAGATAATTAATTTAGATGCCAACTTTCAGGTGGCACGGTGTCAAAGCCAAGGAAGAAGGGATGAAAAGGTAAAATGGGATAACAGAAAGTTGGGACTTTTTCAACAGACAGGAATGGAATCTGTCAAATTGGGCTGCAATGTTTCTTTGCTAATTGCAGGGCAGTGATCTGGGGAAAACTCAAGTCTTATCTTGAGTGGAGAAAGAATGAATTGTTCTCCTTAGAAGACCAGAAGGTACAGAACATGCCACGAGCACCACTGATTCTACTATATCATGTTTACCTTCAGACCAGTGAGCTGAAGGAAAAGACTGCTCGCTCATCAGTGAAGTATGATCCATTAATTTTAATCTAGGGACAGGGAAAGATTACCCTGTTCTCAGCATTTTTTGTCCATTTTCTTTTCTCTGCTTTGAAATCAAAGTGGAGTCATTTTGCACAGCGCTGCACATTTCTGAGCCTCAGAGATGGCCAGCCAGTTTTTTAAACTGATACCTAAAGATGTCTGCATATAGTCCCCTTGTGCATGTACTGTAAATACTAGATTTTGCAAACCCTTTTACCATACAGTTTGGACTTGGCCTGGGCATTATTAACAGTTTTGATAAGGACAATGAAAAGAATTATGACTTCTGAATCCATTGTAACTTGAATATTCGGATGAATGTAAAGGTTTCTTCTTGGATACTCAAGGGATTTTAAGATAATCTAAAAGAATTTCGGCAGGACAATTGATATTCTCAGATGGATTTCATAAATATATTTAATTTATTTAGCTATTTATATGGCATCTAGCTTGTTTGCAATAACAGTAAATATTCCTATCAATGTTCCATCCAGCACACAGAAAATATGAGACTATGGGAAGTCTTCATGTATTTTGAACTTGCAGAATGACACTGTATGAATCAAAGATGTTAACATTAAAAATCATTCTGTACCTATGGCTGTGAAAAAATCTGAGTGCTGGTAGAAGGCTGCACAGAACTTGCTAAATAATAATAATAATAATAATAATTATTTCTAACTTATATCACCACCCATCTCCCCCCACAAGGGAACTCTGGGCGGTTATATAAGGGGATCCTTTCTCTTTCCAAATCAGTGTAAGGCAACTTACTTGGGAGTCAATTTCACTAACTCACTAGGATTTGATTCCAGATAACTGTACAGGTAGTCCTCACTTAACGACCACAATTGGGACTGGAATTTTGGTTGCTAAGTGAAGCAGTCATTAAGCGAGTACAACCCAATTTTACAACCTTTTTTGTGGCAGTCGTTAAGCAAATCACAGTGGGCATTAAGGGAACTACATGGTTGTTAAGCAAATCACATGGTTCCCCATTGATTTTGCTTGCCAGAAGTTGGCCAGGAAGGTCAAAAATGGTGATCATGTGACCATGAAACGCTGTGATGGTCATAAATGCAAACTGGTTGCAAAGCACCCAAATCGTGATCATGTGAGCATGTGGACGCTGCAATGGTCATAAGTGTGAGGACCGGTCATAAGTTGGGTTTTTCAGCACCATCGTAAGTCTGAACTATCACTAAATGAATGGTTGTTAAGCGAGGACTACCTGTACATAAGATTGAGTTGCAAACTCAGGTGAACTCTACAGTTTCTTCCTCTGCTCATTTGTTAGGAATAAATTTAAATTTGAGATTGAAAAGGCAAAGAATCTGATCCTTGAAAGCTATGTATACAAATGTGAGGGTGTTGTCTTCAGTAGCTCCCTGGGAGGGGGGAACTATACTAACATCAAGCCAAACTATATTTCTGCTTACTGATTCATTTCTCTGGACCTCTGACCCTCTCTTGGATTTTGGAAAGATTTCTAAGTGAGCTAGAAACTGCAATCGCAAGATTAATGGAGCAATTCAAACACCCTTGGAAAAAGTCATTTAGTAACATCATAAAAACAAACACAATTAGTAATTTGAAGCAGCCATTGAGAAAAGCCCTTTGCCGAACAAATGAAGTACACAGAAGAGGGGATCGGGATTATTCCCACGAATTCTGTTCCCAGCCTCCAAACATGAATCAGTTTTGTAAAAATACGGAAACCCCCCACATGTGCCAGCTGCCTGTGGAAAATCTATGCCCAGAGAACCATTCGGTACATGGAAGCTGCAGGGAGGGTCTGTGGTTGCAGTGCCAATCCTTGCATTTTAAACCGAATCAACACCTTTTAAACTTTCTGAAAAGGTCTTTAACTTTAGAGAAGATGTCAGTCCTTCGAGGTAGTCCAGACAGGAAACCAATATACCATGAGTACTAATCCTACATTTATTGTAAAGTTACAGTAATAGAATCTTGCAAATCTGAAAGTGTTTCCCTCCTCCCTTGCCTTTTCTTTCCAGAGAACTAGGGGGGGTCCCTTCTGAGATGCTTTCTCCACTCCCATTGCCTTCTGTGGGCTGAGATATCTCTTTTCTGGCCATTGCCCTGGCTGTGGCTCTTCTTCGTCCCGTCTCCCAAGGTTATTCCCACAGCCCATTATTATTATTATTTATTATTATTTATTTATTCAATTTATTCCCCGCCCATCTCCCATACAAGGGACTCTGGGCGGGTTACAACAATCAAAGTTAAAAACAATACAATAAAATTCTAAAAAAATACAATATAAATAGATAAAATACAAGATGGGGGACGTAGGGAACGTAGCATAGATAGTGTTGCTATAGGGCTAGCCAACCCCAGGAGGCACTCCCGCCTCTGTTGTCCCAGGCCAGGTGGCAGAGCCAGGTCTTAAGGGCCTTCCGAAAGGTCAGGAGGGAGGGGGCCAGTCTCACCTCCGGGGGCAAGATATTCCATAGGGCAGGCGCTATCGCAGAGAAGGCACGCCTCCTGGACCCCGCTAGATGGAATTCTCTTGTTGAGGGGGTCCGAAGCATGCCCTCTCTGCATGCACAGGTGGGGCGGGCTGACGTTATCGGGACGAGACGGTCCCTCAGGTACCCTGGTCCTATGCCATGTAGGGCTTTAAAGGTGATCACCAACACCTTGAATTGGACCCGGAAGCAAACTGGCACCCAATGCAGCTCGCGAAGCAGAGGTGTTACATGGGCCGATCTCTTGGCCCCCATAACTGCTCGCGCCGCCGCATTCTGCACCAGCTGAAGCTTCCGGATACTCTTCAAGGGTAGCCCCATGTAGAGCGCATTACAATAGTCTATACGGGAGATGACAAGGGCGTGAGTGACTGTTCGGAGGGCCTCCTGATCCAGGAAAGGGCGTAACTGGCGCACAACACGGAGCTGAGCAAAGGTCCTCCGTTTCCTCCAGAATCCTCTGGAGTTGCAACGCCACCACCTTCTCAACCACCTTTCCCAAAAAGGGAAGGTGGGAGACTGGGCGAAAATTGCCCAGGATGGTAGGGTCTAGGGATGGTTTCTTGAGGAGGGGGTGCACCAGCGCCTCCTTAAATGCAGCCGGGAACACCCCCTCACTCAAGGATGAATTTATAATCGCCTGGACCCAGCCACATGTCACCTCACTAGCTGATTTTACCATCCAGGAGGGACATGGGTCAAGTTGGCATGTGGTGGCGTTTACAGTCTGGAGGATCCTGTCTACTTCATCAGGCCCAACAGGATCAAACTGCTCCCAGATAACATGGCAAGTATGGGCCTCTGGCATCTCCCCAGATCTTGTCTCACGCTTGGAGTCCAACTTGGAATGAATCTGAGCGATTTTGTCCTGCAGATGCTCAGAAAACTCTTCTGATCGGCCCTGTAAATGGGTCTCCCCTTGCTCCTGACCCAAAAGTGATCTTGTAATCTTAAACAGGGCCGTCGGACGGCATTCTGCGGACGCAATAAGAGCGGAGAAATATTCACGTTTCGCCGCTCTTACCGCCACAAGGTAGGCCTTAACTGCGGCTCTAGATTGTGTTCGGTCAGATTCAGTCTTCGTCTTTCTCCAGCGGCGCTCTAGACGTCTCTTAACCCTCTTCAAGGTCCTCAACCACGGTGAGTGGCGGGCCGAACAGGGCCGGAGAGGTCGCACAGGCGCGATCTTATCCAGAGCCCTGGCCGCTTCCCTATTCCAGGCCGTGGCCAGGACCTCCACTGGACCGTGAAGCAAGTCCTCGGGAATAACCCCCAGCTCCTTCTGAAACCTCACTGGGTCCATCAGTCGCCGAGGGTGGACCAATCGAGTAGGTCCCACCTCCCTGCGGAGTGGGGCAGCAGAAGAGAGTCTCAGGGTCACCAGGGCGTGGTCTGACCATGACAATGGGGAAAGATGTAACTCTCCCCTCAGATCACATTGCCACTGCTCGGACAAGAAAACTAAGTCCGGGGTGAGACCACTGTCACGAGTCGGGTCACGAATAATCTGAGACAGGCCCATAGCTGCCATGGTAGCCATGAACTCCCGGGCCGCCTCCGAGGACCGCCCCAGGGACGGCAGATTGAAGTCCCCCAGAACCATGTGTCTGGGGAACTCCACCGCCAACCCCGAGACAGCCTCGAGCAGCTCAGGCAGGGAGGTCGCTACGCAGCAGGGAGGCTGGTACAGCAGCAACACTCCCAACTGTTCTCGTGAACCCAACTTGAAAAACAGGGTCTCACACCCGGCCACTTGTGGAGCAGCGCCCCTGAAGGCCACAAGGGACTCTCGGATGACAACTGCCACCCCTCCTCCCCTACCCCGGTGTCTCGGCTGATGCCACACCCGAAACCCAGCTGGGCACATTTCCGAGAGGGCTACTCCCCCCTCTGGGCCCAGCCAGGTCTCGGTAATACACACCAGGTCAGCCCCCTCCTCTGTGATTAAATCACTTATAAGGGGGGCCTTATTATTCACCGACCTGGCGTTCAGCAGCAACAGTCGGAGACCGGAGCCCATGAGGATCTGCTTACCAGGGCCTGGGTATGAACACGGGGGGCCGGAACGCGCCACCGGTAACAAACACCGGGGGCGCCTTCCCCGGTAATGGCTCGCCCTCCGGTTCCCGTCATACCGTCCCCTGCCCTTCACCACCTGAATCAAATGGCCCGCCCCCAGCCCCCAGAGATTCCCGACTCTGGCCTAGTAGCCTCCACTCCCAGGCCTCCGGAATTCTTGGGCTTAATCAAGGGTCCCTTATCCCATTCACCCATCATCCAATCTCACAGCAAATTGGGTAGTGACAAGACCCCCCAGTGCACCAGCTCACGCTCTCGGCACTGTAAGGATCCCGCACCACCCCCAGTCACGCTCTGTACCTCTCCCTCGACTTCTCTCACTGGTCAGGGAGAGGTACCAACACTCACCAGCAATCACTCCTACCCCACCTCACTCTCACTCAGGGGGGTACTCTTAAAAAACCATACAGTCTTGGCTCCCCCCACCTCATCTCTCACCCAGTGGGGGGTCCACATTCATACTAAGGGACCCCTATAAACCCTCTGCCACCTTATATTAAATGGGACATTGTCCAGGTCTTCATAGGGGTTAGTCCATGTTGTTATTTTTCGTATGTCCTGGTCTCCTGTTCTCCAGCCTCCGCCCCATCTGCACCTTCCAGGGCCGCAGGGTTCGCCTCCAACTCCAGCCAGTTGTAACATCAAGGCTTCCGAACCCTCTCTAGAATCGGCCCAAGAAAAGTCCAGCTTGTCTGCGGGGGGGGGGCTCGTCTGAGGACTCTGTTGCAACAGCTGGGATCTCTCCGTACCACGCTGGCTCTACTAGGCCCCACCAACTCCACCGGCCTAGTCCGAACCCCGACGGTCTCCGCCTCCAGCAATTGAAAACAGAGCCCCTCGGCAGCCTCCGTCAGACTTCAGCTCTGTAAACTCTGCAAGCTCTGCCAGCCGAGCTGCCAGCCCAGCTCGATGACCAACAGCCTCCAGTCTCCAGCCTCCAGCCGCGTCTGGCAGCCTCCTGCAGTTCTGGTCTTCGGTGGGCTCCCGGCCTTTATCAGCTCCGCCGGCCCAGCTCCGGCCCAGCTCTGGTCCAACTTGAACCCCCAAACTCCGGCCCTCAACAGACCTCAAAGGGCTATGGCGTCTTCGGCAACTCACCGGGCTCCTTTCCTTGTGCGGATTCACGGAGCTCCGACCCGGACACACGGTCTCGCCCCTGCACCCCCCTCGGAGAAAGCCACTCAGCACCAATACCATCACCTCTCCAAACCCCAAAGGTGAATTTTTAGGGGTTTTTCGGTGGGTTTTCGGTGGGTTTTTCGGCTTTCCCGGAACGGTCAGCGGCCGCGCTGACTTGCGGCCGCCATCTTGGATCCTCATCTTGGATCCTCTTCATTATAGAAGAGGTGTACATGTGGGAAAAATTCCCTTTACTCTCTTCCCTGACCATCTCATCTTTTAAAGCTTGCTCCCTCTGTGGAACATTTCTAGCACAAATCTTTATCTTGTTTGCTAGGTTATTAAAACTTATACAACAGCCCTTTGGATTTGTTCTGCTCATTGGGTTTTTGCAAGTCCAGTATCAGCACCATTAAAGGACATGGTTTTAATGTTGTACAGTTGGCACTTTCATTAGTGGCCATAAATAGACAGAGAAAAAAGAAGCAGAAAGACAAGGATGTATAAAATAAGATTTTGAGGTAAGCAATAAGACCTCAATCTTCTAAAGCCAATTGAGAATGCAGGTAAGGCTGTTCAATGTGATGATTTGACCTGATGTTTTGGTGGTTCTGCCTTCTTCATGGAGCTTCTGGGAAGCAGATAAATTTCATTAGAGCCAGGCTATGGTTGCAAAAGCATTTGTTCTTTTATTGCTTTCTGTGAAGAACGTCATTGAGATTTTGCCATGCTGCTGGCCATATTTTGAACTAATTGGTTCAGAATCCCAGAAAGTTGCCTTCTGTTGAACAGATACTTACAATCATGCTGACTAATAGCTGCTCTCCAAAGTTTCAAGAAGTCTCTTTTTTTCAATTTTAAATAGAGGTAAAGTAAGAAGAGTTGAGGGGCGTGGTAAGAGGGGCGTGGTGGCTCAGCAGGTAAGACACCAGGCTTGTCGATCGGAAGATCGCAAGTTCGGAGGTTCAAATCCCTAGTCCCGCATGACGGAGTGAGCTCCTGCACTAGCCCCAGCTCTTGCCAACCTAGCAATTCGAAAGCATACAAATGCAAGTAGATTAATAGGTACCACTTCGGTGGGTAGGTAACAGCGTTCCACATACGTCATGCCGGCCACATGACTGCGGAACCATCTTCAGACAACACTGGCTCTTCGGCTAACAAACGGAGATGAGCACCGGCCCCTAGAGTCGGACATGACTGCACAAATGTGCGGGGGGAACCTTTACCTTTACCTACCTAAGAAGAGTTAAGTCTCCTTTGAGCTGTGTTCCATTCCTTGTGACTAAGGAGACATCTCCATGCAGTTTCATGGCAGTAATATAGATGTACAATCTCTTTTGTGAGAGGCTGTGAAGAGGCTGAGAAAGGAATGGAAGGGAAATCAGGCATAAACAAGTAAGAGACAGCAGGTGAGTCAGCTGACACCTTATCTCATAAGATGCCAAGAAACTTGGGAAGAAACATTTCAAACTGTTTAAGGAGATTCCATGTTAATTAACTCACTATAAATGAGGGTGAGAAATTCCTGTCAGTTTTCAACATCCTATATTTGTCTCAGACCAGCATTAAAGATATCTGACTAAAACCTATATATTTCTTGCTCCCTTGATTTTGTCCAGCTGTTCGGGTCTTGACATCTTTTCCCAGGATGCTCTTTTAGCTTCCCAGTGTACAGGGTGGTTTCCCACCCAACTACTACTCAGGTCTGAACTTGCTTACTTCCAAACCACGTGAAATTCAGCTGGTGCTGCCACCAACGGAGGATGCCAGAGATTGAATTTAGAAATGTCTTCATCATGGTTGTGTTGTGCCACTGAGCAAGGAGATCTAGCAAATCTACTGTTGAGTTACTTGGCCAAGATACTTTGCAGTGCCTCTATTCTGATTGTCGATGAAGGTTCTCAGTCATCCAGGTGGAACTGTCTGTAGCTTGAATCATGTCAACTGGATTTCTATTTTCTCAGTGGAAAAGTTTCACTCCTTATCCAAGAAGCTTCTTCAGTCTGAGCAAAGTTTGTAAGGGAATCCTTAAATATGTTTCTAGGGTGGCTGTGTGACCTTGCACCTGGGGCTAGGTCATGGCTATTTTTGAGATGTTTATTTCTAAGTCCCTTTATCATCCAAAGGAGGATCGTGAAGATTACCTTGCTGTTGTTGAGATTGCGAAATGGTCTTAATCTTCCTAGGCACAGAAGACAAAGCAGGAAGGAAAATAGGGGAAAGATTGTGCCTGAGGCCCCCACCTCTATTCAAGGAAGGATTTTCCAAGTTGGCATGAATGGATTCCTTGACCCCTCTTTCAAACCACTTATCTTCCCTGTCTAAAATGTGAACATTAATGTCCTCAAATGAGTGTCCTTTTTCCTTTAGATGAAGATAAACTGCTGACTCTGGTCCTGTGGTGTTGCTCCTCCTGTGTTGGGCCATCCTCCTGTACATAAGGATACATGGATAAGGAGCGAAACGTTTCCACTGAGAAAATAGAAATCCAGTTGACATGATTCAAGCTACAGACTCTATTCTGATTGTTTTGGTGCACTTAGCTGCTTCTTTTTAGTGCTTCCATGATTCATGTTCACCAGCTAGAATAGTCTTTCATTGGGAATAAGCTGTTCTTGGGAGGTGGGCCATGTAAGGTTCACTGACAGTTACACAACTTCTGGGTAAATCTTGAGTTTGAATCAGGAATTATTGAACTCATGAAACATCTCTGTGTGCATTTACCAGCCTGCATAATCAAGATGTTGCTATCCATGAGCCCACAAGCCTGCTTCTTCCACATTTGGCGCAGTTCTAGAATGGCCTTGGCCTGACAAAGTGAGAGCACCAGGGGTGTTTTTTTATCACAGTGCAGGTTTAGAATACCATCCCAATATGGATTTCATGGGTGAACAGCCTGTTATTCTGGCCCTTCTATCACTAGCATCTTTTGTGTGTGTGTGTTCTACATGCTTGTAAAAACAATTAAATAGGGAGGGATGTTATGTCTTTCTTGACTACCAAAATAACCTCAGCTTTGTTTTATCAAGTTTTATTCAGAAGGAACATAATTCAATTCTCCCTTTCATTGGATTGCTCAGATGAAAGGTCACATGGCTTTTTATAAAATTGCACGGCAGAACCAGGTTTTGGGAAGAGCTACTGGATTCTTTTTTTGCTTGGGTACTTTCTGCATGCTTCCCCCAAGACTGGAGAACTTGTTGTTGTTGTTCAGTCATTTAGTCGTGTCCGACTCTTCGTGACCTCATGGACCATAGCACGCCAGGCCTTCCTGTCCTCCACTGTCTCTTGGAGTTTACTTGAATTCATGTTCATTACATCGGTGATGCTATCTAACCATCTCATCCTCTGCTGTCCCCTTCTCCTTTTGCCTTCAGTCTTTCCCAGCATCAGGGTCTTTTCCAGTGAGTCCTCTCTTCGCATTAGGTGGCCAAAGTATTTGAGCTTCAGCTTCAGTATCTGTCCTTCCAATGAGCAGCCAGGGTTGATTTCCTTTAGGATTGACTGGTTTGACCTCCTTGCAGTCCAAGGGACTCTCAAGAGTCTTCTCCAGCACCACAGTTCGAAAGCATCAATTCTTAGGATCACACAAATAAATGAGGACCACAGAATTAGGTCCACTAAGGCATTCAGTCCAATGTAAATTCTTCAAACTAGATATAGTGGGAAGGCTGACAAAACTGAGGGTGAGTCAGTTGGTAGATTATCTCATAAATGGCAATCCAGCCCAGGTGGGGAGATATCTGGGAAAAGCCATTTCAAAGAAACTCCACCTTAATTAACTCACTATAAAGGAGGCTGGGAAATTCTCATTACAGTTTGCAAGATTTTGTATTTACCCCAGACTAGCAATAAAGATACCTTACTGATATCCATTTCATTCTGGCTTCCTTCATTTGGCCAGTTACATTGGATTTGACAACAAGTCACTTTAGGACTAAAACATTTGAAATATATACCTCTTTGGAAAAGCACCAAGAAAGGAAATGGCAAAACTCTAGATGAGGAGCAAAGTTAAGTACATAGA
The DNA here is from genome assembly GCA_023362775.1 of Charina bottae. NCBI lineage: Eukaryota > Metazoa > Chordata > Lepidosauria > Squamata > Charinaidae > Charina > Charina bottae. The sequence continues at coordinate 127,645,580 of JALMGJ010000003.1, forward strand.
TAACAGAATCTCTGTGAGAATCCAGTAGTCCTTAGCAGCAATTTCATTAAAACTTGGTGTTTTGGAGATTGAGACAATCCAACTTGCTTCCCAACATTCTTTCCCTACCTTTTCTCATTCTAAAAGGGTTATTAGTTTGGGGGTGTAATTAGCCCAACATAAAGGATCTTAGCCTGGAGGGCTTCTTTTGCTGGCAAGTGGCTGTTCTGTGGATGCTAGTGATTTCTTTTAATCACTTAGAGGTGCTTACTGCACACAGATCATTATGGGGCATTTACTTGGATGTGAAGTAACGTGGGAGTCAGTTTGCACAAAATGAAAATTCCTTGGCTGGAATTCCTTTTCATCATCTTAATGAGACCAAAAGAGTTTGTCTTTTCTGGTCCACTCTTTTCTTAGTTTTCAATTTATCTTGTTCTTCCTTGAAGCTTGTGAAAATGACTTGGATGCTCTCATGATTCTGCATATATGGGACACCCTAATCATATCAGCCTTTTTTTATTGCCTAAAACGGACATGTTGTTGTTGGGCTGCTCAAAGTAACTCTGTACCAGCTTATTAGGAGAACTTTTTCTACTTGAAACAATCTATAGTAGAAGACCGATAGGAACAATTCCATTTTTTTATGGTGTCTTCTTACTTCAAAATAAATCCATTGCCCTATTCGATTGATTGATTGATTAAAGGCAAAACTGAAGTCCTTTGGCCACATAATGAGAAGACAGGATACCCTGGAGAAGAAGCTGATGCTAGGGAAAGTGGAAGGCAAAAGGAAGAAGGGCCGACCAAGGGCAAGATGGATGGATGATATTCTGGAGGTGACGGACTCAACCGTGGGGGATCTGGGGATGTTGACGGCCGACAGGAAGCTCTGGCATGGGCTGGTCCATGAAGTCACGAAGAGTCGGAAGCGACTGAACGAATAAACAACAACATTCGATTGAACAAGAACAATCCAAACAGACCTTTTATCTGAGACTCAGTAAAGCAAACACTGATTAGATCGTTTCTACATGGAATTTCCCACAATTAAAGTCTCTACATTTCCCTAATAGCAACTAAGAAAGGGATATTTATTAATTAATTTATTATTTAAACTTGTATTAGATAATAAATATGCCTGCAACTGTATGTGTGAAAGGGAGAGGGAGAGAGAGAACAAGAGAAAGAAAAGAGTAGAGTATGTTGTTTGGAAGAAAATGTACTGTGAGATCGTGAAATTAAGGGCGTTGGGTCCTTTCTTTGGGGATGTGACAGATGAGGGTCTGCTGCACTGCTCTGACATTTGTAGGCAAAGGAACTATTAAAAATGCTATGTCTTCCCTGCACCTGGACATAAGGGCACAAAACCCAGTTAATATTGCTCCTTGAGGATCTCACCATTCATGGAGGTCTATAGCAATACTCCCTATCCTCTGATAATACTTTCCATCATCCAGCAAAGGAGATCGTTACCTTGTCGTGGTGCTGGAGCTTGAGCACCTCAATGAAACCATGAGCTAAACCGTGAAGGGACACCCAAGACGGGAAGGTCGTGGCAGAGAGGTCAGACTAAATACGATCCCTGGGGAAGGTAATGGCAACCCACCCCAGTATTCTTGCCATGAAAACTAAATGGATCAGTACAACCAAAGATATGTCGGTATACCATCGGAAGATGGGACTCCCAGGTCGGAAGATGGTCAAAATGCTACTGGGGAGGAACAGAGGATACGTTCAACTAGCCCCAGATGTGATGACGCAGCTAGCTCAAAGCCGAAAGGACGGCTAGCGGCCGATGGTGCTGGTGGTGAACGACGAATCCGATGTTCTAAAGATCAACACACCATAGGAACCTGGAATGTAAGATCTATGAGCCAGGGCAAATTGGATGTGGTTATTGGTGAGATGTCAAGATTAAATATAGACATTTTAGGTGTCAGTGAACTGAAATGGACTGGGATGGGCCACTTCACATCAGATGACCACCAGATCTACTACTGTGGACAAGAGGACCACAGAAGAAATGGAGTAGCCTTCATAATTAATAATAAAGTGGCTAAAGCAGTGCTTGGATACAATCCAAAAAACGATAGAATGATCTCAATTCGAATTCAGGGTAAGCCATTTAACATCACAGTGATCCAAATATACGCCCCAACCACAGATGCTGAAGAAGCAGAAGTAGATCAGTTCTATGAGGATCTGCAGCACCTACTAGATAATACACCAAAAAGAGATGTTATTTTCATTACAGGAGACTGGAATGCTAAGGTGGGTAGTCAGACGACACCTGGAATTACAGGCAAGCATGGTCTGGGAGAACAAAATGAAGCAGGACATAGGCTGATAGAATTTTGCCAAGACAACTCACTGTGCATAACAAACACTCTCTTCCAACAACCTAAAAGACGACTTTATACATGGACTTCACCAGATGGTCGACACCGAAATCAGATTGACTACATCCTTTGCAGCCAAAGGTGGCGGACCTCTATACAGTCGGTAAAAACAAGACCTGGAGCTGACTGTAGTTCAGATCACGAACTTCTTATTGCAAAATTTAGAATCAGACTAAAGAGAATAGGGAAGACCCACAGATCAGTTAGATATGAGCTCACTAATATTCCTAAGGAATATGCAGTGGAGGTGAAGAATAGATTTAAGGGACTAGATTTAGTAGATAGGGTCCCAGAAGAACTATGGACAGAAGTTCGCAACATTGTTCAGGAGGCGGCAACAAAAAACGTCCCAAAGAAAAAGAAAACCAAGAAGGCAAGATGGCTGTCTGCTGAAACACTGGAAGTAGCCCAAGAAAGAAGGAAAGCAAAAGGCAACAGTGATAGGGGGAGATATGCCCAATTAAATGCAAAATTCCAGAGGTTAGCCAGAAGAGATAAGGAATTATTTTTAAACAAGCAATGTGCGGAAGTGGAAGAAGACAATAGAATAGGAAGGACAAGAGACCTCTTCCAGAAAATTAGAAACATCGGAGGTAAATTCCAGGCAAAAATGGGTATGATCAAAAACAAAGATGGTAAGGACCTAACAGAAGCAGAAGAGATCAAGAAAAGGTGGCAAGAATATACGGAAGATCTGTATAGGAAGGATAATAATATTGGAGATAGCTTTGACGGTGTGGTCAGTGAGTTAGAGCCAGACATCCTGAAGAGTGAGGTTGAATGGGCCTTAAGAAGCATTGCTAATAACAAGGCAGCAGGAGACGACGGTATCCCAGCTGAACTGTTTAAAATCTTGCAAGATGATGCTGTCAAGGTGATGCATGCCATATGCCAGCAAATTTGGAAAACACAAGAATGGCCATCAGATTGGAAAAAATCAACTTATATCCCCATACCAAAAAAGGGAAGCACTAAAGAATGTTCAAACTATCGAACAGTGGCACTTATTTCACATGCCAGTAAGGTAATGCTCAAGATCTTGCAAGGTAGACTCCAGTAATTCATGGAGCGAGAATTGCCAGATGTACAAGCTGGGTTTAGAAAAGGCAGAGGAACTAGAGACCAAATTGCCAATATCCGCTGGATAATGGAGAAAGCCAGGGAATTTCAGAAAAACATCTATTTCTGTTTTATTGACTATTCTAAAGCCTTTGACTGTGTGGATCATAACAAATTGTGGCAAGTTCTTGGTGGTATGGGGATACCAAGTCATCTTGTCTGCCTCCTGAGGAATCTGTATAACGACCAAGTAGCAACGGTAAGAACAGAGCACGGAACAACGGACTGGTTTAAGATTGGGAAAGGAGTACGGCAGGGTTGTATACTCTCACCCTACCTATTCAACCTGTACGCAGAACACATCATGCGACATGCTGGGCTTGAGGAATCCAAGGCTGGAGTTAAAATCGCTGGAAGAAACATTAACAATCTCAGATATGCAGATGATACCACTTTGATGGCTGAAAGCGAGGAGGAGTTGAGGAGCCTTATGACGAAGGTGAAAGAAGAAAGTGCAAAAGCTGGGTTGCAGTTAAACCTCAAAAAAACCAAGATTATGGCAACGAGCTTGATTGATGACTGGGAAATAGAGGGAGAAAAAGTGGAGGCAGTGACAGACTTTGTATTTCTAGGCGCAAAGATTACTGCAGATGCTGACTGCAGCCAGGAAATCAGAAGACGTCTACTTCTTGGGAGGAGAGCAATGGCAAATCTTGATAAAATAGTTAAGAGCAGAGACATCACACTGACAACAAAGGTCCGCATAGTTAAAGCAATGGTATTCCCTGTAGTAACCTATGGCTGCGAGAGCTGGACCATAAGGAAGGCTGAGCGAAGGAAGATAGATGCTTTTGAACTGTGGTGTTGGAGGAAAATTCTGAGAGTGCCTTGGACTGCAAGAAGATCAAACCAGTCCATACTCCAGGAAATAAAGCCAGACTGCTCACTTGAGGGAATGATATTAAAGGCAAAACTGAAGTACTTTGGCCACATAATGAGAAGACAGGATACCTTGGAGAAGAAGCTGATGCTAGGAAAAGTGGAAGGCAAAAGGAAGAGGGGCCGACCAAGGGCAAGATGGATGGATGGTATTCTGGAGGCGACGGACTCAACCATTGGGGAGCTGGGGATGGTGACGGCCGACAGAAAGCTCTGGCGTGGGCTGGTCCATGAAGTCACGAAGAGTCGGAAACGACTGAACGAATAAACAACACAAGGAAGAACTGACTTCAGAACTTCTGAACGTAGTTATGGTTCATGGCGATAGCATGTACATGGCATAAAAATGCTTCACAGCATTTTTATAGTGCTCCTCCTGTTTGACAAAAGAGGTTGCACTAGATGGCATAACTTGGTTTACATTTTCAGTGCTCCACTGTTACAGCTCTGCCTATCAACTAAGCATAAATGATTGGGTTTTTTTCTAACACTTCCATTACATCCCAAATAGATTCTGATAAAGGTCTGGTAAATGTAAATAATTATTCCCATACAAAATAAATTTAGGTACTTTATGAGCTGTGCAAACTATTTGAGAATTGCTTGTTCATCTATGAATACATTTTACGAGTTTATCCATTCCAGCAAACTCCAAAGATTCCATCTATCATTCACAGATGGATGCTTCTCCCCCCTCTCCATTTCTAAGCCCGTTAATGTGACTTAGAACTAACAAACAGTTTCATCTTAACATTATATTAAAAAGTATCATCACAATAGTTTCAGTTAAATTCTTCCGTTTTATCTTAGGGATAGTCTTTTTAAAGCCCACCACATACGAAAAAAGTTAAGTACTGTATTAACTTTCCCAACATTTGAAACTTGCAGTGGAATAAAATATGTTTCAAACCAGTTGGAGCCAAATATTTAGTTATTTAATTAAGCATTGGTTTTCTATGTGTAGGCTTGGATATGTTATGGGGGGAAAAAAAACATTCCTATCAGGAAAACCAATTCAACAATTGTCAATTACTAAGTGAGGTGGTGACTTCAAACAGAAGACAGACAGCCATCTGAAAGGGATGTTATATTTGGATTCCAGCCCGGAGGACTGGGCTCTGTCTTTCCAACTCTGTAATTGTGGAGTCCTTGGTGCTCTCTGATGATGTTACCTAGTCGGGTAATGAAACGTCTGCAAGCAAACAACCAAGCTCAGAGAGCACCATGGACTCCACAGTTCAACCCTGAGCTACATATATTCTCTTCTATTGGAACTCTGTAATTCTCTACTGCCCACTGTTCCTCTCTAGGAAGTTTACAAGGAAAATCCAATAATAAATAAAATGATTACAAACACTTAAACACAGCTGGAGGCATTAAAATGTAAACAAATCCACTAAAATATCTTTAAACTTTTAAAACAACCACTAGGTCCCCCAGCAGTGCATTTTTAAGCCTTTCCGAAAGGCCACCAAAGATGGGAGGCCTTTTAGGTCACACATAGGCAGTGTGTTCAAACGATCAGGTCAAGTGACCAAGACAATTTAGGACCTCCATTGCAACTGGCCAAATATTTGCAGGCTGAGTTCCCCAAATGTCCTGTGGAAATTGTGCCCTCAATGGTGCATTTTAGGGACTCCCTTAAATGACTGGACTTGTCATTCAGGGATTGATGGAAATAAAATCATGATGATATTGCTGATTGGAATTCAGTTCAAGAGCTGCCACCTGCCCCAACAAGGAACCTTTCAGATGTGATAGATTTGTCAGGCCAAGCCCAAGAACTTCAGAGAATCCATCCAGCCAAACTTCAGTTCTTTATTTGCTCACATCGTATAGACAGAATCTTGCCAGACTAAAGCTGCTCTATCTAACCTAAGGGGAAATAACCTGGGAAGGCTCTAGGACAGGGCTATTCTGAACCTCTTAGTTTTCACACATTCCATTTCTGGACTTTGTCTCCTTTTATCTTGCCCTCCTCCTTGGAATGTGCTCCCTCCTTCCTGAGAACTAGCAGCGTTACTGAAATCTACCACAAGATTAAACCCCCATGTAATCTTCAGCCAAAATTTCCATTGGTCAAGTAGTCCAACCCATTGAAGTCTACCTTCAAGAAGTGTTGTGGTTCAACACACCTGGTGGTCAGCAATTCCAGGGAGCCTGTATTTGTCTAATTTTGAACTCAATTCTGGTAAGTCTGTGGGGCTGTGGGGGTCTGGATGGGGGACATCAGGCTTCAGCTGAACCCTGGTAAGACTGTGGGTTAAGGGCTCCTCTGTATCCGGGAATTTACCATCTTTAGCTCTGGATGGGGTTGCACTGCCCCAAACAGACACGGTGCGTAATCTGGGGGTCCTCCTGGACTCATGACTCCTGCTCAAAGAGCAGGTGGCAGTCATGGCCAGGAGGACCTTTGCTCAACTTCATGTTGTGCGCCAGTTACGCTCTTTCCTGGATCGAGAGGCCCTCCGAATAGTCACTCATGCCCTAGTCATCTCCCATATAGACTACTGCAATGTGCTCTACATGGGGCTACCCTTGAAGAGTATCCGGAAGCTACAGCTGGTCCAGAATGCGGCCGCGCGGGCAATTTTAGGTGCCCCAAGATTGGCACACGTAACACCTTTGCTGCACGAGCTGCATTGGGTACCAGTTTGCTTCCGGGTCCAATTCAAGGTGTTGGTTATGACCTTTAAAGCCCTACATGGCAGGGGTCCAGGTTACCCGAGGGACCGTCTCATCCCCATTACATCGACCTGTCCCACCCGGTCATGCAGAGAGAGCATGTTACGGACCCCATCCACAAGAGAATGTCGACTGGCGGGGCCCAGGAAGCGGGCCTTCTCTGCAGTGGCCCCCGCCCTTTGGAACACTCTTCCCCCAGAGGTGAGGCAAGCCCCCTCTCTCCTGACCTTCCTGAAAAACCTTAAGACCTGGCTCTGCCATCTCACTTGGAGCAGGAAGGGGGGTAGTCATTCTTGGGGATGGCTAGTGGCTAAAAGTGGTCCTCACATATGTATCAATTGAATTAGAATTTTTAACAACCATCTTGATTCCATTTTACATTTACATTTTACATTTATATTTTATGTACTATATGTTGTTTTATTGTATTTTAATGTTTTAGTTTTATTGTAAACCGCCCAGAGTCCCTCTTTTGGGTGAGATGGGCGGTGGAGAAATTTGATAAATATAATGAAAAATAAATTCTACAGCTGCTACAAACCTTTTCAATATCCTGCAGTATCAGTTAGAACAAAATTCCTCCCCTTCATTTGGCAAAAGACCCGAACCTGCTGATCTTATATTTTCTCCTCACTTGATTCTGAGTCACCCTTTATATCCCTCGAGCAGGATAGTGGACTATTTATACGGTGGACGAGTAATTAGAAAGATCATTTGGGCTGCACCTAACAAGGAATAATTCTGCCACTGCAGCAAGTAATATTATGAGGACTGCTGAAGAAGTGATGGATTGCTCCGGCAAGAACTGGAAGTATTAATTAGCAAAAAGTCAGGAAAGCCATCCGTTGAAACACTGAAAAGAAAGCCCCAAGCTGACCACTTTGCCAGATCTCAAAACCACCCGATTCTTTCCAATGAATAAAAGTAAATACTTTCTTTCAGGACACCAATTTTATTAGACTTTGGCTTGGCAAAGATGTTTTTCTCTAATGAAACATAAAGAATGTAGCTGAATTAATTCTGAATCAAGTTCTGACTGTAACACGGTTCCTGCCAAATCCTTCAAAACATCACAGCAGGCATAATGGGATTTCCTCTCTTCCCCATGCTCCTGTTTTCTTCTTCAACAACAGAAGCCTCAATTTTATTTCCCTTCCTTTTTCTTCCCTTGGTCTCCCCTTCCCCTGATACTTGAAATGCTACTATGGTAGCATTGAAGATGCCAAGGGATTTGAAAAAGTACCTTTCACATTGATTCTGAAATCCTAAGTCTTTCACAAAGGAAGGGGGTTTTCGTTCCAAACTGGACTATACAAAATGGAACCATTTCAAACATAATGATGCAACACTAGAACAGAATGGGATAGATTGTCCACAGAAAGGGAACTATGCTTTCACAGTATTGTGGAATGCACAAAGAATTCTACTTGAATTTAGGTGAACACAAGTAGACTCCCCACTGCAGACATTCACCTCTCAGTAATGGGAGATGAAGTTATTTAGGGAAATGTGGGGAGGACATTGGATGTGGAAAACCACATTGGGCAGTTAGCAGTTAGATACCACACAGAAGAAAGTCTAGATACATTCTCCATTATTTTGGCATGCACAATGCTGAATAATGGCTTAAACAAATAAACAAACAATTTTAAGTTACAGGGAGACAGATTCTGGTTAAATGCAAGGGGGAAAATTCCTAAAATACTAATAGCATTTTAACGGTGGAGCCAATGAACCAGAGAGATCACAGAATCATAAAATGCTACAGTTAGAAGCGTTCATTGGGATAACTGAGCCCAGCCAATTCTTCAATGCAAGAATCCAAATTAAAACGCCCCTAGCAGATGGCTGCCTAGTCTTCATTTCAACACATCTGGTGAGGAATTCCACCATATTTCTATGTCTTTGGTTCTGCTGTCAAACTGCTCTTACCATTAGAGTTATTTTTCTAACTTTCATCCAGAGTTACTCTTCCTGTATTTTAAACCCATTATTCCATGTTTTTCACTCTAGAATGTAGAGAACAGGTCTTGATGGTGGGTTGCCCTTCATTGGAGTGTCTGCACGGAAGTTGGATGAGGATCATCCTTGCATTGAACAGTGGATTGGACTTGATAATCTAAATAGACCCTTCCCAGTCTCTAGCTGGGTTTCCATAACTACATCCATGTAAACAAAAAACAATTCCTGTATTCACAAAACATGACACACACAAAGAAATATACAATATTATAGCTTAACATGATTACCTGACTCATTCAATATTAGTCCTATCTAGCATATGGTACAATTGAGTCCATGATTCTATATTAGCATTCAATTTTGGGGCATTTCTTCTAAACAGAGACATTTGAGACATTTGAGGCCATTTTTTCCAAGCAGAAAATTATACACATCTTTGTTTCAGCCTTCGTTTAGGAATCAGGGTGGGCCTACACTCTGTATTTACCACATTACAGTTTCCTTGCAAGATTGGGAATTGTGTAGCCATTTGGAGTCTAGATTCTGAGTCCTTTCTGAGGGGGATAAACATTTACATGGCTAACTTTCCAGTTCCTAATACAGTATCTGAATGCTTGTCAGCCCTTCAAGGTAGTCCAGACAAGAAATCAATACCATGAGTACTAACACTAACTTTATTGTAAAGTTACAGTAGCAGAATCTTGCAAGTCTGAAAGCACATCTCTCCCCCCTCACCTTTGCTTTCCAGGGAACTAGGGAGGGTCCCTTCTGAGATATGTCTATGAAGGTTCTCAGTCATCCAGGTGGAACAGTCTGTGGCTTGAATCATGTCAACTGGATTTCTATTTTCTTAGTGGAAACGTTTCACTCCTTATCCAAGGAGCTTCTTCAGACTGAAGAAGCTCCTTGGATAAGGAGTGAAATGTTTCCACTAAGAAAATAGAAATCCAGTTGACATGATTCAAGCCACAGTCCCTTCTGAGATGCTTTCTCCACCCCCATTCCATTCCTTCTGTGTGCTGAGATGTCTCTTATCTGACCATTGCTCTGGCTGTGGTTCTTCCTCCTCCGGTCTCTCAAGGATATTCCCACAGAATATCCAGTGCTTCAGATAATGTGTGAACTATGTTTCATTGTTATAACTCATTAGGAATTGCTTTGGACATTCTTTGAGCAAAGACAGACCTACAGTAAGTGTGTGCTCTCTGTTTCTCTTTTGTGTGTACAAGAGCCAGTGTGATTTAGTGTGGTTAAGGTGTTGGAGTAGGAGTGGGGAACCCCCACCCCCACCTTTATTACATTATGTATTGATAGCTTCACTATATTTAATTTAATTTAATTTAATTAATTTTTATCCCTCCTTTATTATTTTTATAAATTACTCAAGGCGGCGAACATACCTAATACTCCTTGCTCCTCCTATTTTCCCCACCACAACAACCCTGTGAGGTGAGTTGGGCTGAGAGAGAGTGACTGAGAAAGACTATATGAAGTAGGGGAGTGCAGTGCAAAAACAAGTGGGCCCTGCAACATTGTGGGGCAAATGCCAACAAAAACAACAACATGTATATGTATATGTATATGTATATGTATATGTATATGTATATGTATATGTATATGTATATGTATATGTATATGTATATGTACATGTACTGTATATGTACTGTATATGTATATGTATATGTATATCAGCAGGTTAAACCGCTGAGCTGTAGACTGCCGATCGGGAGGTCGGTAGTTCGAATCCCCGTGCAACGAGGTGAGCTCTCATTGCTAGTCCCAGCTCCTGTCAACCCAACAGTTCGAAAGCTTTGCAAGTAGATAAATGGGTACCACCTTAAGTGGGAGAATATGCTGGCGTCCTGTCGGGGAGTTGGCCACCGAATCGGAAGATCCCTGGAATGGCGGCGGCAACGACGGATCCCGGAAAGAAGCAGTTTCATCTACAGGACGTCAGCAGCCGGCTCCGACGCAAGGCATTGTGGGGCTTGTAGTCCAAACCACGGAAGAGTCGGTTCCCTTACCCCTTTCCTTAGCGCGCAGTTAAATGAAATTGTATATGTATGAAATGTTAATGAAATATATATATGTATGTAAGCCACCTAGAGTCCTCCGTTAGGGAGGGGATAGGCGGGGTATTAATATGATAAATAAATAAATAAATAAATAAATAAATATGTATATGTATATATGTATATATGTATATATGTATATATGTGCATATTTACATGCACACACCATAAAACATGTTATAATATACATTGGAAACCATATCTCATACTGCAAATAAAACTGAGTCATAAGTCTGACAAATCAACTTCCAGTGAGTGTAATTCATATTATGCAATATATTTCACACTCTCTTGATGTTGGGCAGATTAGCACAAATTGAATTTCATGCTAACCTGCCCAGGGCAATGCATTCCTTATTTATATGAATTGTAAACAGTATTAAGTTGATACATAAATGCTATTGATACTTTATATAGAAAGAGCCGTAGTTTTCCATCCCACAAAGATCATCTTAAGAAATGTAACTATTTACTGGAAGTTCCAAGGAAACATTTGGAACTTGTTATCATAAATCCTACGTGTTGTTTGGGAATAGGATAAGCAGAGGTATTCACCATTGTCAACATCTCCTGTATTTAGAAAAAAAATTCCGGGGGGGGGGGAATATTTAACTTTCGTGCAGCTTTTTAAGTGTGCCAAAGCCTGAACAATCTCCAAGTTGTTTATTTAGTGAAAACTTTATTTGAAACTCTGGTTTTTGAATTGATACTTGTTTTCTTACTGCAGCATTACGTTTGTGCCAGTGAACATTCTTCTTACCATTCATCAGGACAGATTTTCATTTAGCATTACAACTGCCTAATTCTTTCCTCCTGAACATTCTTTGTCCAAATTTCGTCCATATAATTCTATTTGAGTGATTGGTTGGCTGCTTGCTTGCTTGATATCTTGTATCCTAGTCACTAGGGGATGCTCAAGATAGCACAAAACACCATCAAGAGATTGCAATGTGAATTAAAGATGAACATATTTTCATAAAACTAGCACTGGCTTCATCAAATATAATAATTTTAGGAAACAACCAAGAAAAATGAACCCAATGCAAAGACTTTTTCTGAATAAAGAGATCTGAGATGAAATGTGTATACATGTGAAAGAGAGAAGGGGGCACCAAAGAAACCGAGAAAGGGGGATCCAGATTTCTGTAGAGAGTAAATTTTGTAAGGTGTTATAACTATGAAAGCCTTGGTCTTCACATCAACCTGCTTACATCAGAAGGTAACAAAACTTGGACCAGAACTTTCTCTCAAGAGTGGCCCTCCATACTTGAAGAGCAGAAAGCATAGGAGAAAGAAGTCGTTGAGCTGAGCTTGGCTCAAACCAGATAAGCACTTGAAAGGGGGAATGTCAGCCTCATTAGATGGACCACAGCAGGAAATCAACTCCACTGGTAGGCTCAAACTACTTTATTGAGATTGGCTATAATAACAGAATCTTGCATGTCAATCTTATGCTGTATCTCCTCCTCCTCTTTATACTTCCGTGAATTAGGGAGATGTTTCCCTGAGCTGCTTCCAAATGTTATCTCATAAATCTGGACCTAAAAATGCTTCTGCCACTTCTGCCTAGGCAATGGCTCCTGCATAACTTCATCAGGGTCATCTTCCTTACTCTCTACAGAGAACTGCATTTGTCCAGTTACATAAATCTAGGAGTGAAGCGCTGTGATAGTATTCCTGGTATTTTCCTGTGCTCATAAATTACTGCAGATTTCATGTCCCATCATTGTAAACTTTTATTTTCTTTTTAAAAAAAACTTCATAAAACAATAACAAAAAGAAAAAGAAAGCAATACAACAGCCACAGCATTTATACGTCCATGGGCTTCTCATACATTTATAAATATGTTTATGTAATTTATGTAAATGTTTTATGTCATTTATAAATATGTTTATGTAATTTGCATGCAAATGCAAGTAGATAAATAGGTACTACTTCGGTGGGATGGTAACAGCATTCCGTGCTTGTCATGCCGGCCACATGACTGTGGAAGCGTCTTCGGACAGCACTGGCTCTTCCGCTAAGAAACGGAGATGAACACTGCCCCCTAGAGTCGGACACGACTGTGCAGGGGAAACCTTTACCTTTTTATGTAATTTTATATAACATTTCAATAAAGGACAGCCATATTTCATTGTAATCTTCCATATATAACCTATATGTATAAATCAACCCTGACTGCTCATTGGAAGGACAGATGCTGAAGCTGAAGCTCAAATACTTTGGCCACCTAATGCGAAGAGAGGACTCACTGGAAAAGACCCTGATGCTGGGAAAGACTGAAGGCAAAAGGAGAAGGGGACGACAGAGGATGAGATGGTTAGATAGCATCACCGATGTAATGAACATGAATTTGAGTAAACTCCGGGAGACAGTGGAGGACAGGAAGGCCTGGCGTGCTATGGTCCATGGGGTCACGAAGAGTCGGACAGGACTAAATGACTGAACAACAACAACAAATGTATAAAGAACTTGTTAATAAGTTGCAAGCAACATCAGCTTCTCAACCCACTGAATATTGGGGCCACAAATGTGTCTTTCCAAGTTTGAAGGACGAGTGTCTCAGCAATAAGAAGGGCACAGCGAATCCATTTCGATTGTCCAGCTGTAAATGTCCATGTAATACATATATAGTTCAAAAGATACCAAACTCTCTCAAAGTCCAAATAATACATGTAATTACTTCTTCCAGAATATTAGGATATTGCAAAAATATATGTTTTAATGAAGTGTTCTTCTCATTGCATCTCCAACAACTCTACTGTGAACTTGATCAATACATGGTTGATACCATGTATTTCTACTGAGAAAATAGAAATAGAATAGAAATAGAAAATAGAAATCCAGTTGACATGATTCAAGCCACAGACTGTTCCACCTGGATGACTGAGAACCTTCATCGACACATGGTTGATACGTTTCCCATGGCAGATCATATGCTTTCCTGTGTTCTCTTTCTTGCATTGGCTTCTTGTTTAACATTAATGTATTATTTCTTGCTCCAGTACATGGACAATAGGTGTAAATGGTGAGACAAAGAGAAGAAAGATGCTGTCAGGCTCCACTGATCTACTCACTTGATCAAAAAAAATGGCAGGGGATCCAGACAGGCTCCATTTATGATTGTGTTAGGAATCTTTTTCAATCTCCCTGATTTTTAATTGAAACATTCTCATGGCATTCACTGATATTGGATATTTTAGAATTGTATTTCATTACAGTTACTTTTTTTAAAAGTAAGACATTAGAACCATAGCATTGGAAAGAGCCATTTAGGCCAAGGAACCCAACCCAACCCCATCTCAATGCAGGAATCCCTAAGACGCTGGTCCAGCCTCTGCTTGAAGATATCCAGTGAAGGGGAGCACACACCACCTTGTTTCTATTTAATCTTCTTGTATTAATGTGTTTTGGATGTTATTTATGCTAGCTGCCTTTGAAAGATGCTGGACTTGAAAGTCATTGAAAGCTGGATTCAAATAAATCAATCCATCAGTTGGTTAGAGGGGCTGAAAATGAAGTGGATGTTCTTCAATGTGTGTAGGCTAGGAATGTATGATTGGTAGTACCTTCTATTATTGTAGGTTAAATATAAGAATGCACAAGCAATCAGCCATAGATTTCAATGGTAGCAAACGGGGATTTGCTGTCCATGGAAGTCGTTTGCCACTGACTTCTTCTTCTGTCAATTTTCCGGTTTTGTCTGCAACCCTGGGATTTCTAGGTGGTCTCTGTCTAAGCACTAGTCACGTTTGACTTTTCTTAGCTTTGTAAGATTAACCAAGGTTAGTTAAGTGCTGCCACTTAACTGGGCCCATCCTGAACTTTTGTTGTTGTTGCTGTTGTTGTTCAGTCGTGTCCGGCTCTTCGTGACCTCATGGACCACAGCACGCCAGGCCTTCCTGTCCTCCACTGTCTCCCGGAGTTTACTCAAATTCATCTTCATTACATTGGTGATGCTATCTAACCATCTCATCCTCTGCTGTCCCCTTCTCCTTTTGCCTTCAGTCCTTCCCAGCATCAGGGTCTTTTCCAGTGAGTCCTCTCTTCGCATTAGGTGGCCAAAGTATTTGAGCTTCAGCTTCAGCATCTGTCCTTCCAATGAGCAGTCAGGGTTGATTTCCTTTAGGATTGACTGGTTTGACCTCCTTGCAGTCCAAGGGACTCTCAAGAGTCTTCTCCAGCACCACAGTTCGAAAGTATCAATTCTTTGGTGCTCAGCCTTCCTTATGGTCCAACTCTCACAGCCATACATTACTACTGGGAAAACCATCGCTTTAATTATACGGACCTTTGTTGGAAAGGTGATGTCTCTGCATTTTAATATGCTGTCTAGGTTTGCCATAGCTTTCCTCCCAAGGAGCAAGCGTCTTTTAATTTCATGGCTGCTACAGAGGATATATTTAGAGCTCATGCATGTCACAGCAGGGGCATGTAGACTCCATCAGGTTGGAGTATGTCAAAGGGACATGTTCTCAGCCCCCTTTCACTCCATGTTCATATCTATGCCATCTGGTCTGTGCTCAGGATCTTATATGGCTCCATGCAGTATGCAGAAACATGGATAGCGTTTGATCCATGCTCAAAACCTGTTTTAAAATCTGGCTGAACTATCCTGGGCATCATTTCCAAAGGCCATCCTTACAGTACAGTATGTGGCATTAGAATCTTATCTTGAGTCCTCCCCTCTTCCTTTACCTTAACCCACGAAAAGTTCCAATAAATCTCTTTCACCTATTGATAAATGGCCACTGTTTGGGAGTGTCATTGAGAGAAAGAAAAAGTTCAGGCCCTTGAAAAATTGCTTTGCGAACCAGCTGCCTTTTCATGCCATCTCCCTACTTCCTCCTTTCTATCTTGCATGGAAAGAGTCACCTTGTGTAACTTGAACTGGATACCCAGCTTACCAATTGTGAGTTTTTACGCAAGGTTTAAATTGGCTTCGAGGGCTTATGTTATTTATACCAGCACCTGGTATTACAGTGGGGAGCCGAACGTGGCTGAGAATCAGTTATGCCATCGCTTCCACTCTACTTCCTAATTGATACTATTTGTAACTAGACTACCAACAGTTTGGTGGAAGGTTACAAGGACAAGAGTTGCAGAATCAGTCTTCTTTGGCCCATTTACATGAAGAGTATCAAAAAGAGTGGGACTGATCATTGTGAATTGCTTCATGAAGAAATAAAGGAAAAAATAGTATAGAAGCACTTTTGGTGTGTGAGATACATACAGACACAAAGACAAATATCCTAGCTTAAAATCCCTTTCTTTGCACAGGCACAGGAAAGAAATAGTTGTTCGTTTGTCCAGTGAGTTGAACTGACCATATTTTAGTTTGGTGGCTTGTGTGAAGTGAATGCCTGGGATTAGTTTGTGGTTCAGCGCATCACATGAACCAGGAAAATTCAGGAAATTGAGTTTATCACGAATGAATTAGCTGCACCTAAGTGCATTATGAGAACACAGCTACAATATACCTATATGATGTAGTAGTTAGACTGGAACTAGGGAATTGCAAGGGTAAACAGAAGGGTAAGTATCCAAGCTGCTAAAATTGGGATGATGATTCAGAACAAAGATTTATTTGTTGCCATCTTATGGTCATCCAGATTTTTGCACCCCAGCTTAAGCCCATCTCAGGATGAGTGGGTTTTTCATACACCATCCATTTTTTTACATTTCTCTGAGCCGGCTAAACAGGGGCTTGTAGTCAGCTGTTTTCTGTCTCATTTCTTTTTTTTTACCATAAGTTTTATTAATTTTAAAATACACATTAAAAGCTAATACAAAAGAAAAGAAATAGAAATACAAAGTAAGAAAAGGGAAAAGAAAAAGTGAAGTCAAAAAATAACAAACAAGAAAAAATATAGAAAATAGATGTCCTCCAATTTATCCTTGAACTTTAAGTACAACAATTAACTTTAAATGTTAGTCCTTAATACAATACACAGAAACTTTTCTTTGTCATATACCCTTTGATTTCTATAATCCAATCTTCTGTTCTTCATATAGGTTTCACCTTTCTTGATATCTTCCAACAATCCATCTCTGGTTTCTACTCCTTAGAATAGTAATCAAATGTTCGTTGTTGCATCAATTAAATGTTTTCCATTTGCTCTTTCCATTTTTACATCTATATTTATATCTTCAATAAAGTCCAATTAGTAAAACAAATAAAGGCCTTATCTACATCTAATAAAATACAGTATATTCTGTTCATGTTATGACTATATATTCCATTAATACATAATCTAACATATTACATAACATAATACATAATATAGCAAAAATACAAAACCTAACATAACATATAACCTAATACATACAACATATTCTTGTAATAACCTACATTCTAATTCCATCTCATCATCTCATTGTCTTCTCATAAATGTGTCTCCAGAAAGAGTAATATATAATATCAACCTATTTATTTATAATCTTGTATCTTACACTTAAAATATCATGTTTTTATGCATCTGTAAATTTCTCATATCTGTGCTTACTCTGTGTACAATACCAAATCCGCATTTTCATTCACCTTGCATTCCAAATCAATATCAATAAATCTCCTGTTTAGGTTATGCCAATATCACAATATGCAACTTGTTTATTTCTGTAACTCATATGGGATATCAAAATGTTTATTTTGCCATATCTATCAATTTGCATATTAAAATCTTCCTGTCTCAGCTGCCACAATGTATTTATGCCCAAACATTTAATAGACCACTTCCTGTAAGATATCATAATCTTCTTCTGTACCAATACATTCAAAGTCCTCTTTCCCTGTTTCTCTACTGGTTCGAAAAATCTTTCCTCTGTTTCTAAATCTGTCCCTTGTACCTTCTGTTCCTGAGCCACCAAAACTATTAATATACGTTCTATGGATTTCTTAATTTGCAAAAAATTTTTGCTGGTTTCTTCCTTAAAATCCTGAAGTACTGTGAGAAAGGCCATTATTTATTGTTCAAAGCGTAATCAACTGCCGTAGTCAAAACAAAAAAAATTCTCAGGGAGCAAGGAACAGCTGTTCTATTATTTATCAATAATGTCTATTTCTTTAAGTGAGAAAAGCTTTTAAAGTAAGAGATGAAAAAATTCCACAGAGCAGTATTTCAAACAGTTTGTAAAGGGAGAGATGAAAATATATTCCAAATGAAAAATAGTCCTTTCTAAAAAAAAATAGAAAAAGAAAAAAAAAAAGGCAGAGAGGCACACATTCTCTATACTTTATTCTTTATTCTTCTTTATTCTTCAGGCTGCAAGCTGCTTAACCCAAACAAACAATTTCTCAAAAGTCAGTTAGTTTGTGAGTGAGAAATACCAACAAAGTCTCTTAAGTCCCAATTTCTCTGATACAAAAGAAAGGCAGAAAAATACAAAACTTGTTCACTATGTTGCCAAAATAAAATCTATCAAACTTCCACCAAAATTAATTATAGCAAAGAAAACACAAAATTAGCCAACATTTTGAACGAAGTCCAAAGATAAATTTTAGAATAATAAAAATGTACTAATCTGAAAAAGAAAACTAATATAAGGTGATCTAAAAGCTGGCTGTCACTCTTGTGTCTCCCAAGAGACTTACTGTTCTCTGCAGAGCTAGAATCCTCTTTCGGCCATTTCATTGCATTCACTCCCCGTTCTTCTCCGCGGTGGAAACAACAAAGAAAAACAGGAGTGTGCAATTACAATGGCTCTGTGAGCAATCTTCTGGTTCCCCCTTCTCCAGGGGGAAACTTCAGTGGTCCGTAGACCCCTGCAAACAAGATAGAAAGTTAGCCAGGTCTCAGAGCTCAGAGCTCTGAGAAACTCTGACTTGTCGAGCTGCCAGCCAGGCTTGGAGTGTTTTCTGTCTCATTTCTCATTTCCTTCCTTTTTCCCCATTGGAGTTGAGGGGGAAAGAATCACAGAGGTGAGGGTCAACAGCCACAGACAAGTTTGGGGGGGGGAGCTACTCACTCCACTGTTTCTGACCATTTTGCACCCTTCCCTATAGCTACAGGGAGATAGAAACCAGAATGGCAATAGAGATGAGTTTCCTAGAAGAGCCCCATTTTTGGGGGCGGGGGGAGTGGGCTATCTAGGATGTAACCCAAGCTCTGCCCCTTCTTCACATGAGTCACAACATCACCCACCTGCCCCAGACAGTGGAGTTGGGGTGCAACTTTGCAAAGCTGCTTTCATCATTCTGAGAAAACCACCGAGAGCTTGCAGACCTCACTTACATTTCTTGGTGTACCACCCAACCGTAACAATTAGCTCGATCAGAGATATATTAGAGTTAAAAAGGAAAATATATTTACAGTATCTGTGGACTAAATAACATCATTATGTTACCTACTTGGGTAACGAATTGTCCGCAAGCAAACAACCAAGCTCAAAGAGCACCAAGGACTCCACAGTTCAACCCTGAGCTACAGATATTCTCTTCTGTTGGATATCTTTATCTAGTTTAGCATCATTTCAGAAGGTACCCAGAAGGTAATTCACTATCTTGTATCTTCTGGTGGTGCAAGGAAGCAGAGAGAGAAAGTTCAGAGAAACTAGCCTTCCAATGCACATATCTGGGATTAGTGGAGACCTCTTCCACCCTTTTTCCTCTTTCCTGAGTTTCCACAGACTCAGGATTAACCTCTTTAACCCCAAAAAATAATGCTTTAGAATTAACATGTAGCTTAGCTCTCCATGGAAAACCACTCAGTGGATTTTTCTTGACTGTCATGCTGATTCTTAAAATAAGAAAGAGGCAACTAAGGAATAGCTTGATCTAGCTTGACATAGATCATCTGCACTTACATTCTTAGGGGATCCATGTATGACAGACTCTGACTGAAGTTTAGAGGAAGAATTAGAATGAGAAGGTAGGTGAAATGATGTCAAGCAGACCCAACTTTTCCCAAATTAGTCATTTTGTTGCAAGGCGCTGAAGCAAAATTTCAGCAGTGCTGGTTCTCTAAGATGGTGCCTTAAGCAGCCCAGGACATTTTTCTTTTCTGTAAACCTTCAGAGTCCTAAATAAATTTCCAGGGAAGTAATTATTGACCTGTAGGAAAATTTAAGTAGTTTCTGGAGGATTGATTTGGTGTGGGTTATAAGAAAAAGAAGTTTTGCAGGTTCTAGCAAAAGCTAGCAAATTGATTACAGCATAAAATTGGGGAGGGTTAGAGATAATTTCAATGCATAGCAGAAGTGATCCAAGTTTCATATACATACAGATATACCAGCATCAGGTGGCCTTGACTGGATTTAGAAGTTAGATAATGTCAGGATCTGTTGGTACTTGGATGAGAGACCATTAGGGGTTACCAGGCTTATGAACTAGATGGGGACATTGAAAAACATCCTTAAAGAAATCCATAGCAAACCACGTCAATATTATTGTAGAGAACACTGCATGGTGTTCATGTAGACACTATGAGTTAAGTTCAACTTGAGGGACAATATGAAATGTCTCTTCTACTTTATAATTTACATTATTATCTATTATGTGACTGCTGTTATTTTGTATGTTGCCTGGAGCCCTTTGGAGTGAAGCATTTTGTAAATCTTAAAAATAGATAACTCACTGTTAACAATCTCCAGTCTATTTTTATTGATCAGGTTTTACCAGGAGTTGAGCCCATCTCAAGAGAAACCAACCTTCCTTCCTTCCTTCCTTCCTTCCTTCCTTCCTTCCTTCCTTCCTTCCTTCCTTCCTTCCTTCCTTCCTTCCTTCCTTCCTTCCTTCCTTCCTTCCTTCCTTCCTTCCTTTCTTTCTTTCTTTCTTTCTTTCTTTCTTTCTTTCTTTCTTTCTTTCTTTCTTTCTTTTTCACTAAGAAATATTAGCTGATAAAACTCATTATCCAGATTCAGGCCACCACAGCTAGGACAGATCTTTTTGACAAGCTATAATTCACTCATACTAATAGCCCTGAAATAATTTATAATTTTCTGATTTGAAATACAAATGTTTCCATCTCATAATATCTGGCTCTTGAAATGAGGAATGAGATTTTGCTGAAGGCCAGCTCCTTTGCATAGTCATGTGACGACATTTGTTAATAAGAATCTCTTATCTTGTTGTTGTTCAGTCGTTCAGTCATGTCCGACTCTTCGTGACCTCATGGACCATAGCACGCCAGGCCTTCCTGTCCTCCACTGTCTCTTGGAGTTTACTCAGATTCATGTTCATTACATCAGTGATGCTATCTAACCATCTCATCCCCTGCCGTCCCCTTCTCCTTTTGCCCTCAGTCTTTCCCAGCATCAGGGTCTTTTCCAGTGAGTCCTCTCTTCTCATTAGGTGGCCAAAGTATTTGAGCTTCAGCTTCAGCATCTGTCCTTCCAATGAGCAGTCAGGGTTGATTTCCTTTAGGATTGACTGGTTTGACCTCCTTGCAGTCCAAGGGACTCTCAAGAGTCTTCTCCAGCACCACAGCTCGAAAGCATCAATTCTTCGGCGCTCAGCCTTCCTTATGGTCCAACTCTCACAGCCATACATTGCTACTGGAAAAACCATAGCTTTAACTATACGGACCTTTGTCGGCAAGGTGATGTCTCTGCTTTTTAATATGCTGTCTAGGTTTGCCATAGCTTTCCTTCCAAGGAGCAAGCGTCTTTTAATTTCATGGCTGCAGTCACCGTCTGCGGTGATCTTGGAGCCCAAGAAAATAAAATCTGTCACTGCTTCCATTTCTTCCCCTTCTATTTGCCAGGAAGTGATGGGACCAGATGCCATGATCTGGGTTTTTTTAATGTTGAGTTTCAAGCCAGCTTTTGCACTCTCCTCTTTCACCCTCATCAAGAGGCTCTTTAGTTCCTCTTCACTTTCTGCCATTAGGGTGGTATCGTCTGCATATCTGAGGTTGTTGATATTTCTCCCGGCAATCTTAACTCCGGCTTGTGATTCATCCAGCCCGGCATTTCTCATGATGTATTCTGCATATAAGTTAAATAAGCAGGGTGATAATATACAGCCTTGTCGTACTCCTTTCCCAATTTTGAACCAGTCGGTTGTTCCATGTCCGGTTCTAACTGTTGCTTCTTGACCCACATAAAGGTTTCTCAGGAGACAGGTAAGGTGGTCTGGTACTCCCATCTCTTTAAGAATTTGCCACAGTTTGTTGTGATCCACACAATCAAAGGCTTTAGCGTAGTCAATGAAGCAGAAGTAGATGTTTTTCTGGAACTCTCTTGCTTTTTCCATGATCCAGCGAATGTTGGCAATCTGATCTCTAGATCCTCTGCCTCTTCGAAACCCAGCTTGCACTTCTGGTAGTTCTCGGTTCACATGCTGCTGAAGCCTAGCTTGTAGGATTTTGAGCATAACCTTGCTGGCATGTGAAATGAGCGCAATTGTACGGTAGTTTGAACATTCTTTGGCATTGCCCTTCTTTGGAATTGGAACGTTAACTGACCTTTTCCAATCCTGTGGCCACTGTTGAGTTTTCCAAATTTGTTGGCATATTGAGTGCAGCACTTTAACAGCATCATCTTTTAGGATTTTAAATAGCTCAGCTGGGATACTGTCTTCTCCGCTAGCTTTGTTGTTAGTAATGCTTCCTAAGGCCCACTTGACTTCACTCTTTAGGATGTCCGGCTCAAGGTCAGTGACCACACCATCGTATTTATCAGGGATATTAAGATCTTTCTTGTATAGTTCTTCTGTGTATTCTTGCCACCTCTTCTTAATCTCTTCTGCTTCTGTTAGGTCCCTGCCTTTTTTGTCCTTTATCATGCCCATCTTTGCACAAAACGTTCCCTTAATATCTCCGATTTTCTTGAAGAGATCTCTAGTCTTCCCCATTCTATTGTTTTCCTCGATTTCTTTGCATTGTTCATTTAAGAAGGCCTTTTTATCTCTCCTTGCTATTCTCTGGAATTCTGCATTCAGTTGTTTATATCTCTCCCTTTCTCCCTTGCCTTTTGCTTCCCTTCTTTCCTCAGCTATTTGTAAAGCCTCATCAGTCAGCCACTTTGCTTTCTTGCATTTCTTTTTCTTTGGGATGGTTTTAGTTGCTGCCTCCTGTACAATGTTACGAACCTCCATCCATAGTTCTTCAGGCACTCTGTCTACCAGATCTAATCCTTTAAATCTATTCCTCACCTCCACTGTATATTCGTAAGGGATATGATTTAGGTCATACCTGATTGGTCTAGTGGTTTTCTCTACGTTCTTCAATTTAAGCCTAAATTTTGCAATAAGAAGCTCATGATCTGAGCCACAGTCAGCTCCAGGTCTTGTTTTTGCTGATTGTATAGAGCTTCTCCATCTTTGGCTGCAAGTATATAATCAATCTGATTTCGGTATTGACCATCTGGTGATGTCCATGTGTAGAGTCGTCTCTTGTGTTGTTGGAAAAGAGTGTTTGCTATGACCAGCGTGTTCTCTTGACAAAACTCTATTAGCCTTTGCCCTGCTTCATTCTGTACTCCGAGGCCGAACTTGCCTGTTATTCCGGTTATTTTTTGACTTCCTACCTTAGCATTCCAGTCCCCTATGATGAAAAGGACATCTTTTTTTGGTGTTAGTTCTAGAAGGTGTTGTAGGTCTTCATAGAACCGGTCAACTTCAGCTTCTTTGGCATCAGTGGTTGGGGCATAGACTTGGATCACTGTGATGTTGAATGGTTTGCCTTGGATTCGAACTGAAAGCATTCTGTCGTTTCTGAGGTTGTACCCCAGTACTGCCTTTCCCACTCTTTTATTGACTATGAGAGCTACTCCATTTCTTCTAAGGGATTCTTGCCCACAGTAGTATATATAATGATCTCCTGAATTAAATTCGCCCACTCCTGTCCATTTTAGTTCGCTGATTCCCAATATGTCGATGTTCAATCTTGTCATCTCATGTTTGACCACATCCAGCTTACCTTGATTCATAGTTCTTACATTCCAGGTTCCTATGCAATATTGTTCTTTACAGCATCAGACTTTCCTTCCACTTCCAGACACATCCACAACTGAGCGTCCTTTCGGCTTTGGCCCAGCCATTTCACACTTTCTGGAGCTACTCGGAATTGCCCTCCGCTCTTCCCCAGTAGCATTTTGGACACCTTCCGACCTGAGGGGCTCATCTTCCGGCGTCATATCTTTTAGCCTTTTGATACTGTCCATGGGTTTTCTTGGCAAGGATACTGGAGTGGTTTGCCATTCCCTCCTCCAGTGGACCACATTTTGTCAGAACTCTCCATCATGACCTGTTCTTCTTGACCTGACTTCATTGAGTTACGCAAGCCCCTTCGCCACGACAAGGCAGTGATCCATGAAGGGGACTCTTATCTTAATGAAACTCTATGTAATTACTATACAATTATATTTCCAGATGAAGGTGTCTTCTCTTTTATGCCTCTTGTTATTCATTTATAACCCCAAAGAATGAAAAACTCTCAAGGTGGGATTAACTAAAGGGCTGCAATAACTAAAATGTGTTTCGTTATTAAAATAATTTATGATGTTTATTGGAACAATTTATTTGTTGCTTTTTTTCCTAATTATTTTTTTAAAAAATACAATGGAATAGTCATTAACAATTAAAGCAGTTAAGAAACAATTAAAACCAGGCAGAAGCCAAACAAAAGCTATTAAAAAAAATACCAAAATGATCTTAAAGTTCTGAGGATATGAATCATGTGCCTAAGCAGAACTCGCGTTGTCAGTAGAGGTTGAAGAAAGAGGGGGGCAAATAACTTTTCTGCAGAAGATAATTTTGTAACTAAGTTTTGTCCACAGGTGGGCCTTTTTAGGCATCTCAACCAAACTGGCATCCACTCAAAACGTGATACAGAAAGTCACCCTTCCTTCAGGTTTTAGGTAGAATGACAAGGAAAGCCTCTCAACCTGATGCCTTCCAGCTACAATGGTACTGTGATATTCCTTGCAGTCTTAATTTAATTTAATTTAATTTAATTTAATTTAATTTAATTTAATTTAATTTAATTTAATTTAATTTAATTTAATTTAAATCAGTCTAGGTCCAACTCCAGAACGACTCTGGGTGGCTCACAACATAACAAAGAGAATTTATTTATTTGTTTTATTTCTTTATTTTATCACCTTTGCATAGCCACCCATATCACATAGTGACTCTATAAATAATAAAATACAATACAATATGAATAAGGAAAGAAAAAGGAAACCCTAGTTAAATAGAGAATAAGCAAAAAATCAGGAGGAGTCCAGGTTGGATAGGCTGATATAGGAGGCAAACTTTACGGTGGACTAAAGCTATTTTAGAAACCTGTGTATTTTGGTGATCATTTACAGTATATAAAAAAATGTACACTGGAAGCAGTAATTTTAAATTTGTCTGGGACAAGAGAGTTGCTTATATGTTCTGTCCACAGCACCTCAGAACAAGAGTGAACTTCTCAGAATCTTTTGAATTTCAGATTATTTCATAATGATGAATAGGTCTAGGTATAGATATTGGTCCAGATATAGCGATCTATAGGTATTAAAGAACTTCCTCTGTTCATTCCTTCACCCACCTAATGATATAATTATCTAATGATAACCTTTGTGCCATTCCCTTCCTTCCACCCTTGAAAAAGTTCAGATTAGAGCAAAGAACACTTGTTTTCTGCTGTTCCCAGAGTTGTCCTCTCCTCCCTAATCACATATGTTGGCTTGCTTATTGATTATGTGCCATCAAGTCAGTGTTGATTTTTAGCAACCACATATGGGCAGCTCTCTTGTAGCTACACATTGAATTTTTGACTGAGGCCTGCATGGGGTGTGGCTGATGGTGTCATGATGTTCCAGGACCTGGTGAAGTCAACACTGCTGGAAGCTGAAAAAAGGCTCACGTAAATCCTCAAATGCAGTTCCCTAATCCAAAATATGTCTCCCACCTCAGATACAGCATATAGGCAGAATGCCTAGAACATGGACAGGTTCTTCAGAGTTTGGCTCAATCCTGATGCAGTGCATTAACACATAGCTCTTAATGCAATTACACTTCAAAGGTTGTCATTTCAAAGTTCAAGCTAAGAACATGAAATTGAAGATGCTATTCAATTTTTGGCATATTTCCTAAATGCTAAATATATGATCAGCTGTGGGGAGTGGAGAGGAGCACAACAAGCCAGCCCCTTTATATTTTTATTGATTGATCGATTTATACTTCAGATTTAGGCACCGCCTATCTCACTCAAGGAGCAACTCTGGGCGGTTGACAATAAAAAACAGAATAAATAACCATTAAAAATACAATAAAACAATATTCTTACATAAAAGTACTGTATACTCCAAGACAGAGGTGTTAAAAGTATCTTGATTTATGGGAGCCTCTTCAGGGTGCTAACCAACCCCAGGGTTGGTTGCTCTTCTTCACACCCCACACGAGCTGGCAGAGCCAGGTCTTCACTCCTTTCCAGAAGGCCAGGAGAGTGGGGGATTCTCTCATGTCTGTGCGGGGGGGGGGGGTGTTCCATAGGGTGGGAGCAATGGCAGAGAAGGCTCTCTTCCTGGGCCCCACCAAACGACATTCTTTCATGGACAGGGTCCATAATATGCCTTCTCTGCCTGACCGGGTGGGACGGGTCAATGAAATGGGGATGAGGCAGTCCCTCAGGTAATCTGGACCCATGCCCTGTAGGACTTTAAAGGTAATAACCAACATCTTGGACCCGGAAGCAAATTGGCACCCAATGCAGCTCCCACAGCAAAGGTGTTACATGTGCCATCCTTGGGGTACCCAAGATTGCTCATGTGGCCGCATTCTGAACCAGCTGTAGCTTCCGGATACTCTTCAAGGGTAGCCCCATGTAGAGCACATTGCAATAGTCTATACGGGAGATGACTAGGGAATGAGTGACTGACCGGAGGGCCTCCCGATCTAGGAATGGGCGTAACTGGCGCACAACACAAAGTTGAGCAAAGGCCCTCCTGGCCACGACTGCCACCTGCTCCTCAAGTAGGAGTCGTGAGTCCAGGAGGAACCCCAGATTCTGCACTGGGTCTATCTGGGGCAGTGCAACCCCATCCAGAACCAAAGATGGTAAACTCCCGGATACAGAGGAGCCCCCAACCCACAGCCACTCTGTCTTACCAGGGTTCAGCTGAAGCCTGTTGTTCCCCATCCAGACCCACACAGCCCCCAGGCACTTGGAAAGGGAGGTCACAGCATCACTTAAATCACTTGGGATGGAGATGTATAATTGAGTATCATCTGCATATTGATGATACCTCATTCCATGGTGGCAGATGATCTCACCCAGTGGTTTCATGTACTGTAGATGTTAAAAAGGAGCAGGGAGTGTACCAAACCCTGCGGCACCCCACAGAGGAGGGGCCATAGGATGGATCTCTTGCTCCCTATCAACACCAATTGGGACCAGCCCTGGAGGAAGGAGGCGAACCAGCACAAAACTGCACCACCCACCTCCAATTCCTTAAGCCGACCCAAAAGGATACATGGTTGATGGCATTGAAACCTGCTGAGAGGTCAAGAAGAGCTAGGATGGATGCACCGCCCCCATCCCGCTCCCGCCAGAGATCATCCAGAAGTGCGACTAATGCTGTTTCTGTCCCATATCTGGGCCTGAAACCTGATTGGAAAGGGTCCAGATAATCCATTTCATTCAGGATCCTCTGGAGCTGCAACGCCACCACTTTCTCAACCAACTTCCCTAAAAAGGGAAGGTGGGAAACTGGACAAAAATTGTCCAGTATGGTGGGATCCAGCGACGGTTTCTTGAGGGGGTGCATCAGTGCCTCTTTAAAGGCAGCTGGAAACACTCCCTCCCTCAAGGATGAATTCACCATCACCTGGGCCCACCCACATATCACCTCCCGAGTTGCCTTCACCAGCCAGGAGGGGCATAGATCTAATTGACAAGTGGTGGCATTTACAATCTGGAGGACCCTGTCCACTTCCTTGGGCCCAACAAGATCAAACTGTTCCCAGATAACAGGGTAAGTACATTCCCCAGGCATCTCCACAGGCCATGCCACATGCTTGGAATCCAACTCGGAACGGATCTGAGCGATTTTATTCTCCAGATGCCTGGAAAACTCCTCTGCATGACCCTGCAGATGGGTCACTGGGTCCACCTTCCCCAAAAGGGTTCAAGTGATCTTAAACAGGGCCACTGGGCAGCATTCTGTGGATGCAATAAGAGCGGAGAAATATTGACGTTTTGCTGCTTTTACTGCCACAAGGTAGGCCTTAATGCAGAGCTTTCCAAACTGTGTGTCGCGACACAAAACTGTGTCGCCACACACAGCGTGGTGTGTCGCCACACCACCCGGAAGCGGGGGCGCGCGCGTGCACGGCGGCTGCCATGCGCGCGCGCGCCGCCGCACACACCCCGCGCCGCCGCACGCCCCTCCCGCGCGCCACCGTGCGCGCGCGCGCCGCCGCACGCCCCTCCCGCGCCGCCGCCATGCGCGCGCGCGCCGCCGCACGCCCCTCCCGCGCCGCCGCCGTGCGCGTGCGCACCGCCGCACGCCCCCCGCAGCGCCACCGTGCGCGCGCGTGTCGCTGCCGCCGCCGCCGTGTGTGTCGCCAGCGACGGCACTTTGGAAAGCCCTGCCTTAACGGTATTACGATATATTACCATCATCCTCTCATCTGAAGGAGGTGGGGTTAATCTTATTAACAGTAGAATATCGATCTAAATTGCAATCATCTCTATCAGAAACACCTATCCTGAATTCCCACAATAAAAGATGATAGCATTTTATTTCTTTCAGGCAATGGCCTTTGCAGCAGGTATATACAGAAATTCAAAGCAAAAATAAGTGTACAGATGGAGAAACATATTCATTTAACTAACCTGTATCATAACATACAGTTCTGCACACTAATTTACAGTTTTGGGGATGGATGAGAAGTTTTGAGTGATGCTGACCACCAGGAGGCAGTATGTTACCGGTTTCATCTTTTTGGGAATCAATAATGATGATGGTGATGGTGATGATGATTTCAATATATGTGTCAAAACAACCAGAACAACATACCAAAAGCGTTCGCATATGGGTTTTATCACTTACTTCCAGGATGTGTGTCTTGGACAGGTTGATTCTGGTTGGAGAAAGTGGTCCTAAAGGAATTTTGCTTTAAAACACACAAATCGTCACTGTGGTTCACTGCACCAACTTGGATGAGGGGAAATATAGCAGCTTTGCTCCCAACTGCCCCTCCGCCTGGCCCAGGAAAACATGTACCCTTGTCACTGCCCCTGTTCTTGGTTTCTCTTTCTCTCCCGAGACCATACTGTATGCCACTGGGAAAAGAACACATCTTCACAGTTCCCCCCTCCCCAAACCAGTTAATACTTTGACTGGGTATTGCAATGCCATACGAAACCAAGTCAAAATGGACCTGACTAATTTATAGTTCAGTGAATTGTGAGGAACCCAGCCATCCTTTTAAGATGCTGAATGAACCAGGCCATAATACGATCCATTTGCCTGGGCATTGCAGGGTGTGTGAATACAGCACCAATGTTTTGTTAATCCAGATTCAGGGTTTCACATGCTATGTTGATTCAGCTTCTCTGTGCTTTATCCACCTCTTGAAGGAGCAGCAAGAACCGGGGACAAGATTATTAGCTTCCGAGGTGATGCCCTCTGCCATTTTCTCACAGCTGCAGTTCCAAGCGAGCGTTGAGTCAGTGGGAGTCACCACGGAGCGCGTCCCTTTATCCAGCAGATAAAACCCCAGTAATTAAACTGCCAGCCGCAGCCATCAAGTGTTCTTGAGGGGGCAATAGAGAGGGAGGAAAGTCACTTGCAGTCCCAAGGCGGGGTGACTCTTTCCAGAATTAAGCCTATAATTTCTTAGATTTGAATCACTGTGTGCTTCCATACAAAAGTCCCTTGGCAGACTTTATTATTTTTTTTTAATATCAAGAGAAATGTGCACTTTGCATGGGTTGTAACGCGTTTCTCCACATTTTAAAATTACACGCACCTTCTTGAACCACTTCATCTTTTGTTCTTGGGTTTTCTGGGAAACAGATTGTCAGGAGTATCTTGTTTTCCCTCTTTCTCTCTCTCCTCAGGAGAAGTGTCTTTGAAAAATGAACTGGGGTGAGGAGTTTTTCAGGTTTCTCAAGGTAAAGTTATTCATCGGTGCATCTACTTCGAACTGAGAGCAAAATCACAATATTTTGCAATCATTATCTTGTAACTTTTTTTTAAAAAAATAATATTTTCAGATTCTTTCTAAAAAGATGATGATGATGATGATGATGATGATGATGATGATGATTTCCATAGTACAGATGAGTAGAAGGAGGGCTGCGATGCTGTGGCTTCTTTTCTAAAGCAAGAAGTACACTTATGGTGGACAGAAGAATCCAAAGAGACACTTCCTAATTAATTTATCCTCTTTCGAGCTATAGTAAAAGCTACTTTACTATTAATACAATTACATTACTTATCTGAATGACCCAGAAAATCTAAAATTGCTGTTTGGATTTCCAAAATAAGGAGAAATAGATTAAGGAGGAAAAAAAAACCCTGCAAGAGCAAAAAGAGAAATATTAGACTGCAGTCATATAACCGTTAACTTATGATTAAATCACATTGAACTCAATGAATCTTT
Source organism: Charina bottae (assembly GCA_023362775.1). Taxonomy (NCBI): domain Eukaryota; kingdom Metazoa; phylum Chordata; class Lepidosauria; order Squamata; family Charinaidae; genus Charina; species Charina bottae. The sequence continues at coordinate 127,676,219 of JALMGJ010000003.1, forward strand.
CTTCCAAGGAGAGAAGTGTACAACTGCATTGCACTTTTTCCCCAGAGTGTGTAGTTTGGATGGTGCAAGAATTTGCAACGAGTTGCTTGATGATTCATTTATTTAAGAACATCCCTAGCTCACCTTTTTGTCCCTCCAAGGGCTCCAAAATCCAATAAAGATAATGAGATTTAAGCCAAACTCATGGCATTTATTTCATATCTTAAAATGGAGATGAATTGCCTTTTTGCCCCAAAGGGCAATGGACAATTTTAAAAACCGAAATGATCACATGAAGAACAGGAGAAGACATTTTTTATAGTAGCAACAGAATGGAATAAAACTATTTAAAATCTGTTAAACCATAAAAAGCATAGCAGCAGTAGCAGGCCACAAACTAATAAATTTGTGATAATTTAAAAACATATTATCAAATGGGAATTTAATGCAGGTGGTAGATCCTTCCTTCCTTCCTTCCTTCCTTCCTTCCTTCCTTCCTTCCTTCCTTCCTTCCTTCCTTCCTTCCTTCCTTCTTTTACTAAAAATTCACGGATTGGGGGGAACAAACCTCTTTGAGAGGGAGTTCCACAAACTGGGTGCAATTACTAAAAACACACACAAAAATAGCTTATGTCCCTGGTATTAAATGCAAAACTGATTAAAGGAAAGTGCTGGAATGAATGTGTATCAAGCTCTGCAATGTTGAATTGGGAAGGTTTTTGTGGGGCAGGTTAAGTATCTCAATAAATGTTTTCCATGACACTCATTAAAACAGTCACCTGTCCCCTCCACAGCTCTCTCATTGGCCTCAAAATGTGCTGAAGCCTCTCTGCATATCATGACCCATCTTCTGTGCCACTGTCAAATGCTTTAATTTTCCAAAGATAAATAAAATAATTCCAAGACATAGACAACACTGGGCCTCCAAGAACACTGATTAATGTTCCTAATGCAGATCTGAGATCTCAATCTCATTCACCGCTTGTCAGCCCATTGAGGTGGACCAGATCAGGAAACAGACACCACAAGAAGACTAGAACTCTGCTTTATTGAGATTGCAAGTCTGATTGTGCTTCTCCTTCCCTCCCTTTTGTACCCCAGTGAGTCAAGGAGGAGTCATCCTGAGTCTCTTCCTAATACAATTGCACCTCCCTGGGCTTAAGGAATGCTTTTCTCCTCTTTGTTTACACCAGAGCTTTCCAAACGGTGTGTCGCAACACGTTAGTGTGTCGGCTGCAGTGTCTGGGTGTGTCGCGGCTGCTGCCGCCTCCAAGCCCTGCCAGGATTCCACGCAGGTCCTAGTGCCTGCCTTGTGCCTTGCTGCCTCCAAACCTGCCCTGCCAGGATTCCATGCAGGTCCTAGTGCCTGCCTTGTGCCTTGCTGCCTCCAAACCTGCCCTGCCAGGATTCCACGCAGGTCCTAGTGCCTGCCTTGTGCCTTGCTGCCTCCAAACCTGCTGTGATTCCGCGCAGGTCCTAGTGCCTGCCTTGTGCCCTGCTGTAAGAGTGTGTCACGAAATGATGCCCTGCTGTAAGAGTGTGTCGCGAAATGATGCATGTCTAAAAAGTGTGTCACCAACATGAAAAGTTTGGAAAGCTCTGGTTTACACAATGATTTTTGAATGTTGGCTTCAAGGCCTTTGCCCTGGCTGTCTACACCAGAGCTTTCCAAACTGTGTGTAGGGACACGTTAGTGTGTCGGCTGCAGTGTCTGGGTGTGTCGCGGTTGCTGCTGCCTCCTGGCTTCCACGCAGGTTCTAGTGCCTGCCTTGTGCCTTGCTGCCTCCAAACCTGCTGTGATTCCGCGCAGGTCCTAGTGCCTGCCTTGTGCCCTGCTGTTAAGAGTGTGTCGCGAAATGATGCCCTGCTGTAAGAGTGTGTCGCGAAATGATGCATGTCTAAAAAGTGTGTCACCAACATGAAAAGTTTGGAAAGCTCTGCTCTACACCATTATAACTCCAAGCCCATTCTGATCAAAAGTTCTTTGTCTTCATCAGGAATTTTAGCCCACACCTATTTTATCAGTATGAGGAGACAATGTCTCAACAACTACTACCTCCTTGATATTAGAAGAAAAAAAGGGACATTGCTGGTTATCAGCTACATTTGGGTGACATTTCAATTCCATATTCCAGAGCAACCTCTCCTAATGTAGATGTTAAACAGTGTGAGAAACAAGATACACCCAAGCCAGAATTCCATGAGCCAAATTCCTTCAGGACCACTTACCAACCTGCTAATTAAACCACCATAAATTCCATACCTGAGAGACACTCCAAATCAATCCTATAGTGGAAGATGCTCAAAACAGCCAAGAGCTCTAAAATCATGTGGAATGGCCTGAAATTCGTATGATCCAAGCAAACATACCCCTTCATGGATCACTGCCTTGTCGTGGCGAAGGGGCTTGCGTAACTCAATGAAGTCAGGTCAAGACGGACAGGTCATGACGGAGAGTTCTGACAAAACATGGTCCACTGGAGGAGGGAATGGCAAACCACTCCAGTATCCTTGCCAAGAAAAACCATGGACAGTATCAAAAGGCTAAAAGATATGACGCCGGAAGATGAGCCCCTCAGGTCGGAAGGTGTCCAAAATGCTACTGGGGAAGAGCGGAGGGCAATTCCGAGTAGCTCCAGAAAGAGTGAAGCGGCTGGGCCAAAGCCGAAAGGACGCTCAGTTGTGGATATGTCTGGAAGTGGAAGGAAAGTCCGATGCTGTAAAGAACAATATTGCATAGGAACCTGGAATGTAAGATCTATGAATCAAGGTAAGCTGGATGTGGTCAAACATGAGATGACAAGATTGAACATCGACATCTTGGGAATCAGCAAACTAAAATGGACAGGAATGGGCAAATTTAATTCAGGAGGCCATTATATATACTACTGTGGGCAAGAATTCCTTAGAAGAAATGGAGTAGCTCTCATAGTCAATAAAAGAGTGGGAAAGGCAGTACTGGGGTACAACCTCAAAAATGACAGAATGCTTTCAGTTCGAATCCAAGGCAAACCATTCAACATCACAGTGATCCAAGTCTATGCCCCAACCACTGATGCCGAAGAAGCTGAAGTTGACCGGTTCTATGAAGGGATAAAATGGGATGCTGTACATTTTGAAGAGATTTAATTCACCATTTTACCCCTTTAAAACCTCCAAAATTGGGCCCCTGGTCTCACCAGCTTTTGGAGCGTGGCCTCAACAAGGTGGGTTTCCTCCAAATTCTGCACAGTGTATATATTTTTGCAAGCTATGCACTGTTACAAAAAACCAAGATTATGGCAATGAGCTTGATTGATAACTGGCAAATAGGGGGAGAAAAAGGGGAGGCAGTGACAGACTTTGTATTTCTAGGCGCAAAGATTACTGCAGACGCTGACTGCAGCCAGGAATTCAGAAGACGTCTACTTCTTGAGAGGAGAGCAATGACAAATCTTGATAAAATAGTTATGAGCAGAGACATCACACTGACAACAAAGGTCCGCATAGTTAAAGCAATGGTATTCCCCGTAGTAACCTATGGCTGCGAGAGCTGGACCATAAGGAAGGCTGAGCGAAGGAAGATAGATGATTTTGAACTGTGGTGTTGGAGGAAAATTCTGAGAGTGCCTTGGACTGCAAGAAGATCAAACCAATCCATACTCCAGGAAATAAAGCCAGACTGCTCACTTGAGGGAATGATATTAAAGGCAAAACTGAAGTACTTTGGCCACATAATGGGAAGACAGGATACCCTGGAGAAGATGCTGATGCTAGGGAAAGTGGAAGGCAAAAGGAAGAGGGGCCGACCAAGGGCAAGATGGATGGATGATATTCTGGAGGTGACGGACTCAACCATGGGGGAGCTGGGGATGGTGACGGCCGACAGGAAGCTCTGGCGTGGGCTGGTCCATGAAGTCACGAAGAGTCGGAAGCGACTGAACTAATAAACAAAAAAAAAATGCACTGTTACATGCCTTTTGTGTAATTCATTTGTTGTTTATTCGTTCAGTCGTTTCCGACTCTTCGTGACTTCATGGACCAGTCCACGCCAGAGCTTTCTGTCGGCCGTCACCATCCCCAGCTCCCCAATGGTTGAGTCTGTCACCTCCAGAATATCATCCATCCATCTTGCCCTTGGTCGGCCCCTCTTCCTTTTGCCTTCCACTTTTCCTAGCATCAGCTTCTTCTCCAGGGTATCCTGTCTTCTCATTATGTGGCCAAAGTACTTCAGTTTTGCCTTTAATATCATTCCCTCAAGTGAGCAGTCTGGCTTGATTTCCTGGAGTATGGACTGGTTTGATCTTCTTGCAGTCCAAGGCACTCTCAGAATTTTCCTCCAACACCACAGTTCAAAAGCATCTATCTTCCTTCGCTCAGCCTTCCTTATGGTCCAGCTCTCACAGCCATAGGTTACTACAGGGAATACCATTGCTTTAACTATGCGGACCTTTGTTGTCAGTGTGATGTCTCTGCTCTTAACTATTTTATCAAGATTTGCCATTGCTCTCCTCCCAAGAAGTAGACGTCTTCTGATTTCCTGGCTGCAGTCAGCGTCTGCAGTAATCTTTGCGCCTAGAAATACAAAGTCTGTCACTGCCTCCACTTTTTCTCCCTCTATTTGCCAGTCATCAATCAAGCTCGTTGCCATAATCTTGGTTTTTTTGAGGTTTAACTGCAACCCAGCTTTTGCACTTTCTTCTTTCACCTTCGTCATAAGGCTCCTCAACTCCTCCTCGCTTTCAGCCATCAAAGTGGTATCATCTGCATATCTGAGATTGTTAATGTTTCTTCCAGCGATTTTAACTCCAGCCTTGGATTCCTCAAGCCCAGCATGTCGCATGATGTGTTCTGCGTACAGGTTGAATAGGTAGGGTGAGAGTATACAACCCTGCCGTACTCCTTTCCCAATCTTAAACCAGTCCGTTGTTCCGTGCTCTGTTCTTACCGTTGCTACTTGGTCGTTATACAGATTCCTCAGGAGGCAGACAAGATGACTTGGTATCCCCATACCACCAAGAACTTGCCACAATTTGTTATGATCCACACAGTCAAAGGCTTTAGAATAGTCAATAAAACAGAAATAGATGTTTTTCTGAAATTCCCTGGCTTTCTCCATTATCCAGCGGATATTGGCAATTTGGTCTCTAGTTCCTCTGCCTTTTCTAAACCCAGCTTGTACATCTGGCAATTCTCGCTCCATGAATTGCTGGAGTCTACCTTGCAAGATCTTGAGCATTACCTTACTGGCATGTGAAATAAGTGCCACTGTTCGATAATTTGAACATTCTTTAGTGCTTCCCTTTTTTGGTATGGGGATATAAGTTGATTTTTTCCAATCTGATGGCCATTCTTGTATTTTCCAAATTTGCTGGCATATGGCATGCATCACCCTGACAGCATCATCTTGCAAGATTTTAAACAGTTCAGCTGGGATACCATCGTCTCCTGCTGCCTTGTTATTAGCAATGCTTCTTAAGGCCCATTCAACCTCACTCTTCAGGATGTCTGGCTCTAACTCACTGACCACACCGTCAAAGCTATCTCCAATATTATTATCCTTCCTATACAGATCTTCCGTATATTCTTGCCACCTTTTCTTGATCTCTTCTGCTTCTGTTAGGTCCTTACCATCTTTGTTTTTGATCATACCCATTTTTGCCTGGAATTTTCCTCCGATGTTTCTAATTTTCTGGAAGAGGTCTCTTGTCCTTCCTATTCTATTGTCTTCTTCCACTTCGGCACATTGCTTGTTTAAAAATAATTCCTTATCTCTTCTGGCTAACCTCTGGAATTTTGCATTTAATTGGGCATATCTCCCCCTATCACTGTTGCCTTTTGCTTTCCTTCTTTCTTGGGCTACTTCCAGTGTTTCAGCAGACAGCCATCTTGCCTTCTTGGTTTTCTTTTTCTTTGGGACGTTTTTTGTTGCCGCCTCCTGAACAATGTTGCGAACTTCTGTCCATAGTTCTTCTGGGACCCTATCTACTAAATCTAGTCCCTTAAATCTATTCTTCACCTCCACTGCATATTCCTTAGGAATATTAGTGAGCTCATATCTAACTGATCTGTGGGTCTTCCCTATTCTCTTTAGTCTGATTCTAAATTTTGCAATAAGAAGTTCGTGATCTGAACTACAGTCAGCTCCAGGTCTTGTTTTTACTGACTGTATAGATGTCCACCACCTTTGGCTGCAAAGGATGTAGTCAATCTGATTTCGGTGTCGACCATCTGGTGAAGTCCATGTATAAAGTCGTCTTTTAGGTTGTTGGAAGAGAGTGTTTGTTATGCACAGTGAGTTGTCTTGGCAAAATTCTATCAGCCTATGTCCTGCTTCATTTTGTTCTCCCAGACCATGCTTGCCTGTAATTCCAGGTGTCGTCTGACTACCCACCTTAGCATTCCAGTCTCCTGTAATGAAAATAACATCTCTTTTTGGTGTATTATCTAGTAGGTGCTGCAGATCCTCATAGAACTGATCTACTTCTGCTTCTTCAGCATCTGTGGTTGGGGCGTATATTTGGATCACTGTGATGTTAAATGGCTTACCCTGAATTCGAATTGAGATCATTCTATCGTTTTTTGGATTGTATCCAAGCACTGCTTTAGCCACTTTATTATTAATTATGAAGGCTACTCCATTTCTTCTGTGGTCCTCTTGTCCACAGTAGTAGATCTGGTGGTCATCTGATGTGAAGTGGCCCATTCCAGTCCATTTCAGTTCACTGACACCTAAAATGTCTATATTTAATCTTGACATCTCACCAATAACCACATCCAATTTGCCCTGGCTCATAGATCTTACATTCCAGGTTCCTATGGTGTGTTGATCTTTAGAACATCGGATTCGTCGTTCACCACCAGCACCGTCGGCCGCTAGCCGTCCTTTCGGCTTTGAGCTAGCTGCGTCATCACATCTGGGGCTAGTTGAACGTATCCTCTGTTCCTCCCCAGTAGCATTTTGACCATCTTCCGACCTGGGAGTCCCATCTTCCGATGGTATACCGACATATCTTTGGTTGTACTGATCCATTTAGTTTTCATGGCAAGAATACTGGGGTGGGTTGCCATTACCTTCCCCAGGGATCGTATTTAGTCTGACCTCTCTGCCACGACCTTCCCGTCTTGGGTGTCCCTTCACGGTTTAGCTCATGGTTTCATTGAGGTGCTCAAGCTCCAGCACCACGACAAGGTAACGATCTCCTTTGCTGGAGGTGTAATTCATAGAAGTTTAAAAAGAGCAAGAATGTATGATTCGGTTCACATAAGTTCTAATTAAATAAGATCAAAGGGAGCAAAATTAATTTCCCTCCCAATCCTTATTAATCTTAGTCTGGATCACCTTCATTCCTTTAGATAGATTTTTTCCCCGAAGCCAGGACACTTACTATAAAATGGTTGGTTGGCCATATTAGGATTGCTCCAGGCCTGATTTTAATGAATGTTGTGAGACAGCCAAAAAGAACAATGCAAGATGATTAAAGATTTGAATATTCACCAAGCCTGGAATTGAGTGTGATAAACCCTCACTGGATTTGGTAACTAAAGAGTGCAAGGGTGTAAGATATTGCATTGCAGCACTGAATTATTCATTTTACTCCATTTGGCAGATGGGCAGAAGAAGAAATTAAAGTGTTTGTGTGCTGTTGGGGGTGGGAGGAGGACAATCTAGAAGAAAGGACAAAAAATAAACACAGAAGGATAAAAAAATTAAGTGTAAATTCTGGCTTTGCCAACAACGAACATCACGTCCCCCTTCCCATCAAGGAGAAATCAAGAGCTTTCTGGCTGTGTTTGCCTGTTTGTTAGTAATCAGAGTCTATTTATAGCTCTGTGTTAGAACTGATAGGATTTGTTATATCTCTACAATCCATTGCTTAATGGATTAAATACTTAACATAAATACTTTTTGCAGGGGCCAATGAGGAATCATGCAGAATTCAAGGATATCATGATTTGGGCTCAAATCAAGTCATCCAGATAGGGAATTACATGCTTCCCATTATGAACCTATTGAAAATTAGCACCTTGGGGAGAAATGTTCTAACATAACACTTTTAACGAGAGGTTCGTTTATGCAGAATACGTTTTGGCCATTTAATCCTGGGTTGGTTCTTTTTGCATGAGAAATGCTTAGTCTTGGAAGGCTATGTCTTGTGAAAGCAGATGTGGTATGGCAGTTGGAACAATGATGTCTTCCAAATGTTTTCGGTTATAAGGTCTAGAATTCTTGCCCATTGGACATGCTGGCTAGGACTTAAGAACGTTTTAAGTTCTTAAGAATTTAAGAACTTAAGAGTTTTCCGAGCATCTGCAGGATAAAATCGCTCGGATTCGGTCTAAGTTGGACTCCATGCGTGAATTGCAGGCTGGGGAGATGCCGGGAGAGGGGTCTTGCCTTATTATCTGGGAACGATTTGATCCTGTTGGACCTGAGGAAGTGGACAGGATCCTCCGAATTGTTAATTCCACCACATGCCATTTAGATCCCTGCCCTTCCTGGCTAGTAAAATCGGCCAGGGAGGTGACATGTGGATGGGTCCAGGCAATGATTAATACATCCTTGTCGGAGGGGGTGTTCCCAATTGCCTTCAAGGAGGCATTGGTGCACCCCCTCCTCAAGAAACCGTCCCTGGACCCTACCATTCTGGACAATTTTCGTCCAGTCTCCCACCTTCCCTTTTTGGGAAAGGTGGTTGAGAAAGTGGTGGCCTTGCAACTTCAGAGGACCCTGGATGAAGCGGATTATCTAGACCCTTTCCAGTCAGGTTTCAGGCCGGGATATGGGACAGAAACTGCATTGGTCGTGCTTATGGATGATCTCTGGTGGGCACGGGATGGAGGTAGTGCATCCATTCTGGCTCTCTTGGATCTCTCAGTGGCTTTCGATACCATCGACCATGGTATCCTTTTGGGGCGGCTTAGGGAGCTGGGGGTGGGCGGCGTAGTTTTACGCTGGTTCACCTCCTTCCTCCAGGGCCACTCCCAGTCGGTGGTAATAGGAGAGGAGAGATCTGACCCTCGGCCCCTCTTGTGTGGGGTGCCGCAGGGTTCGGTTCTCTCTCCTCTCCTATTTAACATCTACATGAAACCACTGGGTGAGGTCATCCAACACCATGGGATGAGGTAACATCAGTATGCTGATGATACTCAATTGTATATCTCCATCCCAGGTGAAGTAAGTGATGCAGTGACCACCCTGTCCCAGTGCCTGGGGGCTGTGAGGGCCTGGATGGGGAACAACAGGCTTCAATTGAACCCTGGCAAGACCGAGTGGCTGTGGATTGATGGCTTAGCGTCTTCTGGGAAATTATCATCTTTGGTTCTCGATGGGGTAGCACTGCCCCATTCAGAACTGGTGCGCAACTTGGGGGTCCTTCTAGACTCATGACTCCTGCTCGAAGAGCAGGTGGCAGTCGTGGCTAGGAGGGCTTTTGCACAGCTTCGGCTGGTGCGCCAGTTGCACCCGTTCCTGGATCGCGATGCCCTCCGGACAGTCACTCATGCTCTCGTCATCTCCCATGTAGATTACTGCAATGCGCTCTACATGGGGCTACCCTTGAAGACTATCCGGAAGCTACAGCTGGTGCAGAATGCGGCTGCGTGAGCAATTTTGGGTGCACCAAGATCTGCACATGTAACACCACTGCTCCGCGAGCTACATTGGGTGCCGGTTTGCTTCCGGGTACAATTCAAGGTGTTGGTTATCACCTTTAAACCCCTACATGGCATGGGGCCAGAATACCTGAGGGACCGTCTTATCCCCATATTATCGACCCGCCCCACCCGATCATTCAGGGAGGGCCTGCTACGAGCCCCATCAATTAAAGAGTGTCACCTGATGGGGTCTAGGAGACAGGCCTTCTCTGTAGTTGCTCCTACACTGTGGAACACCTTGCCCCCGGAATTGAGACAGATCTCCTCCCTCCCGACCTTTAGGAAAGATCTGAAGACCTGGTTCTGCCGCCTGGCATGGGAAGGAGGAAGGGATAGTTCCTCATGGGGGTGGCTTGTCCCTTAATCCTAAAAAGTCCTCCCTTTATTACTCTTTCGTCCATCTGGATTTTATTTTTATAATTATTTATATTAATTGTATGAATTGATGTTTTATATTGTATGTTCTATTTTAAGTCTTTTTTGTTGTAAACCGCCCAGAGTTCCCCATCGGGGGGAGATGGGCAGTCATATAAATTAAATAAATAAATAAATAAATAAATAAATAAATTAATAATAATAATAATAATAATAACAACATTGTCATCCAAAATATCCAAAGGGCAACCAGATTGCCTACTCTTCAGATCTAATTCTTCATGTTAGATCTTCAGTGGGAAGAATCAAGTTTCAAAATCCTGCTAATCCGTGAGGCTCATAGGGTAATCTTGGAACATTATTTCTTTGTCTAAATTTCTTCCCAATGTAGGGATAAATGAATTGCTCTGATTTTGGAAGAAAAAAATGTGATAGAAATGCAATGACTAAATTCATGAAGCATTTAAAAACCAACCCAACCCAACAGCCAAATAGCTTAATGGCAAACAAAGTAAAGTTAATAATAAAAAGGGGAAGAAAGATTGCTAAGACATGGATTGTATGTCATGTTTTACTCTGGAAAGGAAATATATGAAGTTTGTTTATTTTATTATATATTTATAAAACTTATATGGCCTCCTATTTTATATACAGTAATCCTAGGCAGCTCACAACAAAACCAATAAAACGATCATGTCACCCATACCCGAAGGAGCACACTGTAGAAGCAGCACACTGTAGACCTTCAAATTAATATCTTCTTGAAAGTCACTAGGATAGATGGAATGAATATGCAATCAGAAAACATTGGATGATCCCAAATCCAACTGCCTCATTCTTTAAACAAAATACCAAAAAGTCCAAACCAGAAATGAAGAAAGGCTCAGCTAGAAGCACTGGAGAATGTTTTAAGATTCTGTGCTAGTCTTAAAAATTCAGCTGAAGTCTAATTAGGTGGTTTTATGCAGCATTGGAAGAAGTGTACCTTCAGAGAATAACCTCCTGGACAGAAATCCTCTCTCTGATAGAGCTTCCTACCACTGAACACCTAAATGACGTATCATCCAATTATAAAAAAATCAGTGGTAGCTTTCCTATGATGAGAAAAAGGATCTCAGATTGTTGGTATTTACCTTACTTCTTTATCAATATCAGAACTAAGCAAACAAACAAGAATGTGTCCACGTTTCTTTGTTTTTTTAAAAAATGTCCCTCTTGTGCTTACGGAATTTTTTCATGGTATCTGCAGATCTAGGAGGAAAAAAAGGTCAAGCAGAACTACAAAGAGATGGTGTGCTTCATTAGAGCGTCAGTCTAAGTGTCCCCTCAAAGTGAAGCGATACCTCAATTCTAATTGTTGGACCAAAGTGGTTAATCAATTACAAGCTTCTACGCATGCTTAGAAGTCTGTAATTAAAGGCACTTTTTCGTTTGCTTGTTTTCCATTAGGCAGGCAACATATTGCCCCTCCTGACTTGAACTGTGTTTAGATTCTTTTAATGAAGAATTAATTAAATGAATTAATTCTAATTAATTAATGAGATGTTTGCATGCAGCACAGCAAAGCACCGACAGGGAGGTATTATTAGAAATAAATACTACTCAGCTCTACATAGCCCTCCTGGGCTTTCTTATAAAAACAGAAAGGGTGAGGAGCTACAAGCCACTTTTTTTTTAAAAGTGCCCCTCTGCCCAGAAAAGGGGACAAAGGTAAGCTAGTGGGGAAACTGATGTTTTGTGACCGGTCATGTCTATCACTATAACCATTTCAAGAGAGAACCCATGGCTTGGGCTTAAGACTGAAGTGTTCAGGAAGAGGTGGACAGCCATCATATCTTTATTTGGGATTCAGTGGATGATTGGGAGGTGAAGGAGGCTGCTAGCTACCGGAGAGAGGATTGTATTATTTCAGTATAAATGATAGAATTATAGAGATGGGAGGGGCTATTTAGTACACCAAGTCTAATTCTGATTAATTCTAATTCTAATTCTAATTCTAATTGAACCCTGGCAAGACCGAGTGGCTGTGGATTGATGGCTTAGCGTCTTCTGGGAAATTATCATCTTTGGTTCTTGATTGGGTAGCACTGCTCAATTCAGAGCCGGTGCGGAACTTGGGGGTCCTTCTAGACTCACGACTCCTGCTCGAAGAGCAGGTGGCAGTCGTGGGTAGGAGGGCCTTTGCACAGCTTCGGCTGGTGCGCCAGTTACGCCCATTCCTGGATCGCAATGCCCTCTGAACGGTCACTCATGCTCTTGTCATCTCCCACATAGACTATTGCAATGCGCTCTACATGGGGCTACCCTTGAACACTATCCGGAAGCTACAGCTGGTGCAGAATGCGGCCGCGCGGGCAATTTTGGGTGCACCAAGTTCAGCACATATAACACCTTTGCTCCGCGAGCTGCATTGGGTGCCGGTTTGCTCCTGGGTCCAATTCAAGGTGTTGGTTATCACCTTTAAAGCCCTACATGGCACGGGGCCAGGATACCTGAGGGACCGTCTTATCCCCATATCATCGATCTGCCCCACCCGATCATTCAGAGAGGGCTTACTACGGACCCCATCAATAAGGGAATTTCATCTAGTGGAGTCCAGGAGGCGGGCCTTCTCTGTAGTAGCACCCGCCCTTTGGAATATCTTGCCCCCAGAGTTGAGGCAGGTTTCCTCCCTCCCGACCTCTAGGAAAGATCTGAAAACCTGGCTCTGCCGCCTAGCATGGGAAGGGGAAAGTAACAGTTCCTCGTGGGGGTGGTTAATTCCATAATGTCCTTCCATAATAATAACATAATTCCATGTTAATTCCATAATGTCCTGAAAGCCTTCGACTATACCTTTTAGTTAAAACGAATTTGCCAAAATTGGATTTTATAATTATTTAGATTGTATTAATCAAATTGCAATTTTATATTCTTATTTTAAAGTTGATTTTATTGTAAACCACCCAGAGTTCCCCGTTGGGGGAGATGGGCGGTCATATAAAATGAATGAATGAATGAATGAATGAATGAATGAATGAATGAATGAATGAATCCCTGATCAGTCCAGGAATCCAAATTAAAACATCCATGGCAGGGTAGCTTCTGCCTGAACCTGTCCATTGAAGGAGAGCCCATCATCTTTCTAATAATTCATCTTGGAAATGGGCGCTAATGATTTCAAAATTCTCCCACATTTGTGAACAATGAAATTGACTGGACAATATCTTTAGAGAAAGGAGAAATTCATTTTGAGGACACAATCTCTTCTCAATCTCTTCTCAATGGCAATTGAAAAATCCCCATGGGAGGAGCTGTCTCATTGTTCCTCTCCTGCTTAAGATTCTCTCCTTTAAGTTGTTCTTAAGGTGTTTTAGAGTCCCTAAATGATGATGATAATGATGACTTCTTCACCTCTCTGAATCCTCTTTAGTTGCCCAGGTTATTTGATCTCCAAAAGTCAAAAGAACCCGGAAGCGGCAGTGGGGGCGTGCACGGCGGTGGCGGCAGTGGCGCGCCATCAGTGCTTCCGCGTTTTAGTGGAGGCTGTCGCCGCGGCCGCCACCATGCACACCCCCGCCCCTGCACGCGCCCCCGCCCCGCCGCCATGCACGCCCCCACGTGTGCCACCGCGCTGCCGCCACTGCCGCCGTTGGTGTGTCGCCAACGGTGGCACTTTAGAAAGCCCTGTCATAGAATCCTTGAATATTGGAGTTAGAAGGGATCATAAGGATCATCAACCCTTTGTAATGTTGGTGTGTGAGTTTTCTTGCATATGCAGAGTAACAGAAAGCATTTGGCATTAGAGACCAGTAATGACGCCAGGCATTGCAGGAAATCAGTTGTATTAGTTATTCATACAAAAACAGATATTTACAATTCTCTTCCAGATCCCTGGAAGTGTTATAAATCTTTCACCACATACCAGAAAGGGGAGGAGGAGGAGTAGCAGCAGAAGGAGGCAGACAGCACATAATGATAGACAGCTTCTTTTATACTTTTCAACCTGGATCACTTGATGCCTGACCTTTAAACTCTGTAACCTTTTAACCTGAGAGCACTTGACCTTAGAGTGTGCAGGTGCTTAATTAACAAGGCTTATTGCTTTGTGACTTACTCCTTTTAGAATAATACACCAACATGTAATGCACAGAAAAAATCATTAAACCACCCTTGGGAGATGGCCATCCAACCTCTTCTTAAAAAGTTCCAGAAGTGGAAACTCACAACCATCACAGATTGTTCCCCTGTTGTACAGATCTTACTATCAGGACATTCTTCCTTTAATTTAAATGAAATCTTGGTAGATGCAACTTATATCCATTATTTCTGTTCCCAATTTCTGTAGCATTGGAAACGAGTTCCTGAACTCTTCCTTATGGTAAAGGTAAAGGTTCCCCCCGCACATTTGTGCAGTCGTGTCCGACTCTAGGGGCCAGTGCTCATCTCCGTTTGTTAGCCGAAGAGCCAGCGTTGTCTGAAGACACTTCCACGGTCACGTGGCTGGCATGACGCGCGCGGAACGCTGTTACCTACCCACCGAAGTGGTACCTATTCATCTACTTGCATTTGCATGCTTTCGAATTGCTAGGTTGGCAAGAGCTGGAGCTAATGCGGGAGCTCACTCCGCATGCAGGGCTAGGGATTCGAACCTCCGAACTTGCGATCTTCTGATCGACAAGCCTGGCGTCTTACCCGCTGAGCCACCACGCCCCTCTCAGTTTTCTTTTCTCCAAATTGAACACCCCCCAGTCTTTCAGCCTGTCCTCATAGAGTATGTCTTCAAGTCCCTATATCAACTTTGTCACCCTCTTCTGAACCCATCTGAATCTCTCAATATTCTTTTGGAAAATGTGGTGCCCCGAACTGTATATGATACTTCAAGTGTGATCTCACCAGTGCAGAGTAGAGGGGGGAAAAGGACTTCATATAATTTTGATGCAGTGCTTCTTCTGAGGCAGCCCAGAACTTTGCTAGCCTTTTTAGCAGCTGGCTCACTGTAATGGGCTGTGAGAATAACCTTGAGGAGCAGAAGGAAGAGCCATAGCCAAGACAACAGTCAGATAAGAGAAATCTGAGTCCAAAACAGAAATGTAATTTGAGAAAACCTCTCAGACTTGACCCTCCCTAGTTCTCTTGCAGATAAAGGCAGGGAGGGGGGAGGCACATTCATCATTGCAAGATTCTGTTACTGTAACCTTACAATAAAAGTAGTATTAGCATTCATAACTTTGGTTCGCCTGTCTGGTCTGCCTCGATGGGCTGACACTCACATTGCTGGCAAATGTTCTGCTTGTTGTCAGTGACTAGGTTCTTCCAAGTCATGAATTCCTTATTTTGTATACGTGCCCTATATTTTTTCCTCCCTAAAAGTAATATCTCACATTTCTCCTTGTTGAAGGACATGTTGTTCCTCTCATCCAAATCTTCCAACCTATCCAGATCTTCATGCTGCCCGTGAAAATGTCATCCCATTTTCCCCTTCATTGAAAAAAAGGAAGACATTGAAAGCTACTTCTCCCCCTCAAACTGAATAAGAATTACTCTCCCTCCCCAGAGACTAATTTTATCAGCATGGAGGAAACTAACCAAGCGAGCTGTCAATAAATCCTGCTCCAATGTTAGCTGGCGTCACTGTGGCTTCTAGAGAGAAAAAAGAAATCCCAGTGATTCAATGTACTGAGCAGAATGATACAGATTTGGCTCAGTCTCATGAGGAATTAATTTTCTGATTTCTGGGTTACCTTGGTTTTGTATTTGTTTCCCAAATTCCATGAGTGTGGCTACGGGGTGGAGGTAAATTCCCAGTGACAGCTGGCAAAGGGTAAGGGCAGATTCAGACTATCAAAGACTTTGGTAGCTTTACTTAATTAACTAATGGCTTGCATAGAGACGTAATGGGATTCGAAAAGAGAAAGCTTTTAAGCAAGATTCAAAGCCAGCAGCATCTGTAATAGTAGGACTTCCCTCCCCCCACCCCATCCTCCTTTCTGAGATTCACTTCAGTGATGGAAGGCCCAAATAGCATCAGTTGTGCTTGTGTGCAATGGGCATACTCCCCCTGGTGCTTCTGAGCTGCAACTGTATCCAGTATCACACTAGAAAATATCACCATTTTTCAGAAGAACATGGGAAAAACCCTGCTAAAGCATATCTTATGTTTCTCATAGAGTGTAACGGTATTTGGAAATGACCTTGGGAGACAAGAGGAAGAGCTACAGACTGGACAACCATCATGTAAAAGATGTCTCAGTCCACAGAAGGAGAGGCGGCGTGGGAAGCCTTTCAGAAGGGACCCTCCCTAGTTTTCCAGAGACTAAAAGGAAAGGAGGGGAGAAATACTTTCAGTCTCGCAAGGCTCTGTTGATGTAACCTTACAATAAAGATAGAGTTATTCCTCATAGTGGTGCTTCTTGTCTGGACTACCTTTAAGGGCTAACATGAAGGCTAACCAGATGCCTCTGGAATGCTCACAGGTAGAAGAGGGAGATATTCCCCTCTTCTGCCATTGTTCTCTTGCAATGGGTATTTGGAAGTATGCTGCCCCAGCTTGGAGATAGCCACTGAATCTTCAAGGCTTAGTGATGAGGGTCTTCAATATTCTATTCCTCAAACTTCTGATAGCTGAGCCACCAGTTTCCACTGAAAACATGATTTCCTTTCATTCTATTTTTCATCTGTGGATCCCTTCACCTCTTCCTTCTGCTTCATACATCTCTGTTCTAGACACATCTTCGGAATGGGAAGAGGCAAGTTGAGAGCAATGAGTCACTCAGAAAGCAGCTATTAATGCCACCAGGTTTGCTCTAAGCTTCCTTTCCACCATTGGTGGTAGCAGTGGTGGGAACAGGTGACGACACCTCCTTTTGACCATCTGGTTCCTCCATCCTTCCCACCCACTGACCGCTAACCAGCTAGTGTGCATTATAAAAGTACTGGCGATTCAGCCAGCTAGGCCAGGTTGTACCAGCTGCCACAGAGATTACTTTAAACAGAAGAACTTTGCAAAGTGAGAACCAGTTTTGTCTAGTGGTTAAGGCAACGGGTTAGAAACCAGGAGACGGAGAGTTCTAGTCCCGCCTTAGGCATGAAAGCTGGCTGGGTGACCTTGGGCCAGTCCTTCTCTCTTGTTGGAGGTCCCAGCAAATCAGCATGCCTCATTAGCATGTAGATGAGCGCTCTAGGATGAATCTCTAGGTGCTTCAGGAGGAAGCTGTTTGTTGCTCCTCCCACTTCCTCTTTCTCTCTCTCTCTCTGCCTTTTGCCACCATCGAAGGAGCATGTGGCTGCTGAGCTCCTCTCCATCTTGAGGCCATGCAGCCTAGAATCAGGAGGTTTTTCCCCCTTTCTACACACAGCCCCTGGCAGCAAAGAGGGCCAGGGGTCTACAAACAGTTTAGGGAAACACAGAAGATCAAGAATCATTCTTAACAGAATGGATGTAACTGAACTGGACCAAATAAACATAAGAACTCTCTTGTACTTACTTTTGTAACCTACTTTGTCTAAGCGTGTGATTCTTTATGCTTGGGTGGACTAAGTGTGTAAGATCAATAACCTATATCTCTCTAGTGTGCTCATTAATGCTATTGTTGATAATATTCCTTTCTGTGTGCTTATTGCCTCGCTGCATTAAGCTCTAGCAGTCCACTAATGGTCATCATCTCTCAGCCCTAGGAAGGAGCCAATAGCAAACCAGGAGGCTGTGAGTACTAGTCCAGCCTTAGGCATGAAAGCCGGCTGGGTGACCTTGGGCCAGTCACTCTCTCTCAGCCCAACTCACCTCACGGGGTTGTTGTTGTAGGGAAAATAGGTGGAAGAAGGAGTATTAGGTATGTTCGCCGCCTAGAGTTATTTATAAAAATAATAAAGGCGGGATAGAAAATAAATAAATAAATAAATAAATAAATAAATAAATAAATAAATGTGGTAATCACTTTGGCTTTTTTTCAGGCTCCCAGCCAATAAGGGTACTGGAGTGAAAATAAGGCCAACCTCTTGGCTCTGCAATGTCTTCATTGGCTGAACCCTCTGAAAGACACATCTCATTGGGTTAGATTCCTGCTTTATATGTAAGGTGTTGCAGATGCAGTGTTTCTCCTCTGATTTAGGAGACTCTGTTGGACCCTCAGCCCAAGGCCAGCCTCCTTTCAGATTCTGTAGTTCAGCTGCATCATTATCCTTAAGTGAGCAAAGGATCCAGTCACCTCCAAACCAATTACTCTCAAATTACAAATAAAGCTGAAAGACTCATAAAGTTAAACTCTCCCTCAAGTCAAGTTCAACTCCTGAAATGACATAGTCCTAATAATGTTCTTGGCAGCAAGACAGAAGTGATTGGCCATTGCCTTCTTCCCTACAGCTCTGGGCTTCCTGTTGTTCTGTTATCCAAATACTTATCAGATTTAACTCTGCTTCGGGTTTTTTTTTAGTCTTTCTTGGCTGACCTCCCTCCTTATTTTCAGATGAAATAGAATGATGGACTCTCAGGAACCTCCATTCTTGACTAGTGTCCTTTCAGTTAAAAGACACATATAGAACTGTCATGTCTCATTTCTTTATTACTGATCAACAAAAACACTACAAGAACAGTTATTCATACAGAGACATGACCCAATTATATTTCCTTTCCCATGGTAATTAATAATAAGTTGTTGCTGTTCAGTCGTTAAGTCGTGTCTGACTCTTCATGACCCCATGGATCATAGCACGCGAGGCCTTCATGTCCTCCACTGTCTCTCGGAGATTACTCAAATTCATCTTCATTACATCGGTGATGCTATCTAACCATCTTATCTTCTGCCGTCCCCTTCTCCTTTTGCCTTCAGTCTTTCCCAGCATCAGGGTCTTTTCCAGCGAGTCCTCTCTTCGCATTAGGTGGCCAAAGTATTTGAGCTTCAGCTTCAGCATCTGTCCTTCCAATGAGCAGTCAGGGTTGATTTCCTTTAGGATTGACTGGTTTGACCTCCTTGCAGTCCAAGGGACTCTCAAGAGTCTTCTCCAGCACCACAGTTTGAAAGCATCAATTCTTCAGCGCTCAGCCTTCCTTATGGTCCAACTCTCACAGCCATACATTACTACTGGGAAAACCATAGCTTTAATTATATGGACCTTTGTCGGCAAGGTGATGTCTCTGCTTTTTAATATGCTGTCTAGGTTTGCCATAGCTTTCCTCCAAGGAGCAAGTGTCTTTTAATTTCATGGCTGCAGTCACCGTCTGCGGTGATCTTGGAGCCCAAGAAAATAAAATCTGTCACTGCTTCAATTTCTTCCCCTTCTATTTGCCAGGAAGTGATGGGACCAGATGCCATGATCTGAGTTTTTTTTAATGTTGAGTTTCCAACCAGCTTTTGCACTCTCCTCTTTCACCCTCATCAAGAGGCTCTTCAGTTCCTCTTCACTTTCTGACATTAGGGTGGTATCGTCTGCATATCTGAGGTTATTGGTATTTCTCCCAGAAATCTTAACTCCGGCTTGTGATTTATCCAGCCCGGCATTTCTCATGATGTACTCTGCATATAAGTTAAATAAGCAGGGTGATAATATACAGCCTTGTTGTACTCCTTTCCCAATTTTGAACCAATTGGTTGGTCCATGTCCGGTTCTAACTGTTGCTTCTTGACCCGCATACAGGTTTCTCAGGAGACAGGTAAGGTGGACTGGTACTCCCATCTCTTTAAGAATTTGCCACAGTTTGTTGTGATCCACACAATCAAAGGCTTTAGCGTAGTCAGTGAAGCAGAAGTAGATGTTTTTCTGGAACTCTCTTGCTTTTTTCATGATCCAGCGAATGTTGGCAATCTGATCTCTAGTTCCTCTGCCTCTTCGAAACCCAGCTTGCATTTCTGGTAGTTCTCGGTTCATGTACTGCTGAAGCCTAACTTGTAGGAGTTTGAGCATAAACTTGCTAGCATGTGAAATGAGCACAATTGTACGGTAGTTTGAACAATCTTTGGCATTGCCCTTCTTTGGAATTGGAACATAAACTGACCTTTTCCAATCCTGTGGCCACTGTTGAGTTTTCCAAATTTGTTGGCATATTGAGTGCAGCACTTTAACAGCATCATATTTTACGATTTTAAATAGCTCAGCTGGAATACTGTCTTCTCCACTAGCTTTGTTGTTAGTAATGCTTCCTAAGGCCCACTTGACTTCACTCTCTAGGACAGAGCTTTCCAAACTTTTCATGTTGGTGACACACTTTTTAGACATGCATCATTTTGTGACACACAGCAGGGCATCATTTCACGACACACTCTTACAGCAGGGCACAAGGCAGGCACTAGGACCTGCGTGGAATCCTGGCAGGGCAGGTTTGGAGGCAGCCAGGCACAAGGCAGGCACTAGGACCTGCGTGGAATCACAGCAGGTTTTGAGGCAGCAAGGCACAAGGGAGGCACTAGGACCTGCGCGGAATCCTGGAGGGCTCGGAGGCAGCAGCAGCGACACGCCCAGACACTGCAGCCGACACACTAATGTGTCCCGACACACAGTTTGGAAAGCTATGCTCTAGGATGTCCGGCTCAAGGTCTGTGACCACACCATCATATTTTCAGGGACATTAAGATCTTTCTTGTATAGTTCTTCTGTGTATTCTTGCCACCTCTTCTTAACCTCTTTTGCTTCTGTTAGGTCTCTGCCTTTTTTGTCCTTTATCATGCCCATCTTTGCACAAAACGTTCCCTTGATATCCCCGATTTTCTTGAAGAGATCTCTAGTCTTCCTATTCTATTGTTTTCCTCGATTTCTTTGCATTGTTCATTTAAGAAGGCCTTCTTATCTCTCTTTGCTATTCTCTGGAAATCTGCATTCACTTGCTTATATCTTTCCATTTCTCCCTTGCCTTTTGCTTGCCTTCTTTCCTCAGCTATTTGTAAAGCCTCATCAGACAGCCACTTTGCTTTCTTGCATTTCTTTTTCTTTGGGATGGTTTTAGTTGCTGCCTCCTGTACAATGTTACGAACCTCCATCCATAGTACTTCAGGCACTCTGTCTACCAGATCTAATCCTTTAAATCTATTCCTCACCTCCACTGTATATTCATAAGGGATATGATTTAGGTCATACCTGAGTGGTCTAGTGGTTTTCCCTACGTTCTTCAATTTAAGCCTAAATTTTGCGATAAGAAGCTCATAATCTGAGCTACAGTCAGCTCCAGGTCTTGTTTCTGCTGATTGTATAGAGCTTCTCCATATTTGGCTGCAAAGTACATAATCAATCTGATTTTGGTATTGACCATCTAGTGATGTCCATGTGTAGAGTCGTCTCTTGTGTTATTGGAAAAGAGTGTTTGCTACGACCAGTGTGTTGTCTTGACAAAACTCTATTAGCCTTTGCCCTGCTTCATTTTGTACTCCAAGGCCAAACTTGCCTGTTATTCCGGTTATTTCTTGACTTCCTACTTTAGCATTCCAGTCCCCTATGATGAAAAGGACATCTTTTTTTGGTGTTAGCTCTAGAAGGTGTTGTAGGTCTTCATAGACTTCAGCTTCTTCAGAATCAGTGGTTGGGGCATAGACTTGGATTACAGTGATGTTGAATGGTTTGCCTTGGATTTGTTCTGAGATCATTCTGTCGCTTTTGATGTTGTATCCCAGTACTGCCTTTCCCACTCTTTTATTGACTATGAGGGCTACTCCATTTCTTCTAAGGGATTCTTGCCCACAGTAGTATATATAATGGACACCTGAATTAAATTCACCCATTCCTGTCCATTTTAGTTTGCTGATTCCTAAGATGTAGATGTTCAACCTTGTCATCTCATGTTTGACCACATCCAGCTTACCTTGATTCATAGATCTTACATTCCAGGTTCCTATGCAATATTGTTCTTTACAGCCTCACACTTTCCTTCCACTTCCAGACACATCCACAACTGAGCGTCCTTTTAGCTTTGGCCCAGCCGCTTCACTCTTTCTACTAATAATAGTAGTAGTAATAATAATAATAATAATAATAATAATCATTGGCAATCACTCGTAGCCGAGTAAGATTGTCTTCCAAAGGTAAGATTTTAACGGTGAATCCGTAAGTGGCTATAAAGGCCAATTCTGGATCCGCACAACCTCCCACAACGAGGGCATAGGTTTCCGGGTGGGAGACGGTCATGATGAGGGTTTGCCTGACGTGCCTTCCTTTTAGCTCTTTTCTCCTTTTCGCCCTCTACTCGTGCTTCTTCAAAGTCCATAGCGCCATTAATAAAGGATGACCTCCAATTGAAACGTTCATGAGTTAGGGCTTCCCAGTTCTCAATGCTGATATTACATTTTTTTAAATTAGCTTTGAGAGTATTTTGAATCTCTCTTGCTGTCCACCAATATTCCGTTTTCCATTCTTAAGTTGGGAGTAAAGTAGCTGCTTTGGAAGACGATGGTCAGGCATTCGAACAACATGACCGGTCCAGCGAAGTTGATGTTGGATGATCATTGTTTCAATGCTGGTGGTTTTCGCTTCTTCTAATACACTAACATTAGTCCGCCTATCTTCCCATGTAATTTGCAGAATTTTTCGGAGGCAGCGTTGATGGAATCTTTCAAGAAGTTGGAGGTGGCGTTTGTAGAGGGTCCATGTTTCACAGGCGTACAGAAGGGTTGGTAGTACAATGGCTTTGTAAACAAGCATTTTGGTCTCCCTGCGAATGTCCCGATCCTCAAACACTCTACGCTTCATTCGGGAGAAAGCTACACTTGCAGAGCTCAGGCGATGCTGAATTTCAGCGTCGATGTCGGCTTTTGTAGATAGATGGCTGCCGAGATAAGAAAAGTGGTCGACATTTTCTAGGACACACCTTTAAGCTGGATTGATGGCGCTGCAGAGGGATTGGTTCGAACTTGCTGGTAAAGCACTTTGGTTTTTTTAATGTTAATCGAGAGGCCGAGCTTTTCATATGCTTCTGCAAAGATGTTTAGGATAGTTTGAAGATCTTCCTCGGAGTGTGCACAGACTACGTTATCATCAGCATATTGAAGTTCTATAACAGAAGTTGTAATTACCTTATTTTTTGCTTTCAGCCTACTAAGATTAAAAAGCTTTCCATCTGTTCGATATATAATTTCTACACCAGTAGGAAGTTTCTCTTCAACAAGGTGCATAATCATAGCGATGAAGATAGCAAATAAGGTTGGAGCAATAACACATCCCTGTTTAACGCCGGATTCCACTTTAAATGGATCGCTTTGAGAGCCATTGTTATTCAGGATTGTTGCCATCATGTCGTCATGGAGTAACCGCAAGATGTTCACAAATTTATCAGGGCATCCGATTTTCAGAAGGATGGTCCAGAGAGCAGTACGATTTACAGTATCAAAAGCTTTAGTCAGATCAATAAACGCCATGTACAGAGGGCGGTTTTGCTCCTTGCATTTTTCTTGAAGCTGTCGTGCAGTGAAGATCATATCCACTGTTCCGCTGGAAGGGCGGAAGCCATTTTGCGTTTCAGGGAGGATGCCTTCTGATACAGATAGGAGACAGTTTGCAATGATCTTTGCCAGGATTTTGCCTGCTGTGGCTAGAAGGGAGATGCCTCGATAGTTTCCACAGTCTGTTCTATCACCCTTTTTAAAGAGAGTGATAATTATGGCATCCCTAAAGTCTGCTGGAATCTCCTCCCTCATCCAGATTTTTTCGATGAGCTTATGAAGTTGTTGTGTAAGTTCAGGCCCACCTTCTTTAAAGACTTCAGCAGGAATCCCATCAGGTCCACTAGCTTTGTTATTTTTCATTTGTTTAGTGGCTTTACTGACTTCCTCCAAACTAGGGGGTACTGCAAGCTCATTTCTTATTTGTTTTTGCGGGATTTGCAAGAAGACTTCATCAGCCACAGTAGAGTGATGATTAAGGAGATTGTAGTAATGCTCTTTCCAGCGCAGTGCAATAGACTCTTTGTCCTTTAGAAGTTTAGCACCATCTACTGAGAGTAAGGGATTTGTACCATGGTTTGTTGGTCCATAGATGGCCTTTATGGCATTAAAAAAGCCCCGTGCATCATGAGCATCTGCAAAATGTTGGGTTTCTTGGGCTTTTTTTATCCACCATATGTTCTTAAGTTCTCTAGTTCTTCTTTGGACTTCTGCCTTTGCACTGGCGTAGATTTTTTTCTTAACGGCACAGTTAATATCTTTTTGCCATATCTGGAAGGCTTTCCTTTTCTTGTCAATAATATGTTCAATCTCACTATCGTTCTCATCAAACCAGTCCTGATGTCTCTTAGTCTGGTATCCGATAGTTTGTTCACAGGCTGAAATAATAGAAGTCTTCAATTTAATCCAGTGTTCCTCAACATTTTCAGGAAGTTCCATAGGCAGATGTTCCTTGAGAGTTGATTGAAAGCAAGCTCGTTTAATAGGATCTTGAAGGGCCAGTGTATTCATTTTACGCCTTGGTTTTCTTCCTTGGAGCCTACGATGAGGGACAATCTTTATGGCCATCGTGGATCGAATTAATCGATGGTCTGTCCAGCAGTCATCGGCGCTCGTCATGGCTCTGGTGAGAAGTACATCACGGTGATCTCTAGCACGGACAATTACATAATCTAAAAGATGCCAGTGCTTCGACCGTGGGTGCTTCCATGATGTTTTAAATTTATTTTTCTGGCGAAAGAGTGTGTTAGTAATGACAAGGTTATGCTCTGCACATTTAGTCAGAAGTAAGATTCCATTCGTGTTGCTGTTGTCAACTCCTTCTTTCCCAATGATCCCTGGCCACAAATCAAAATCACGCCCAACTCTTGCATTGAAATCGCCCAGGATGATAATTTTATCCTCCTTTGGTATCTCTGATAAGATGGTGTCCAGCTGGGTATAAAATTTTTCCTTGATATCCTCATCTGCATCTAGTGTTGGTGCGTAAGCACTTAGGATAGTTGCCTGTTGGTTTTTGGCGAGTTTTATTCGCAGAGTTGAGAGTCGTTCGTTAATCCCAGTGGGAACTTCTGACAAGAGCTTCACAAGGTCGTTTTTGATAGCAAAGCCTACCCCATGTATTCGTCGTTCTTGTTCAGGCAGTCCTTTCCAAAAGAAGGTATAACCTCCTTTTTCTTCCTTCAACTGTCCTTCTCCTGCTCTTCGAGTTTCTTGGAGTGCTGCTATATCGATATTAAAACGTCTCAGCTCCCTTGCAATAATGGCAGTCCTACGTTCAGGTCGTTCACTATCCATATTGTCTTCCAGTGTTCGTATATTCCATGTTCCAAAATTCATGTGTTTTTTATGACCGCTAGATGGTGACCCCACTGGTCGCGGTAATCCAGTCAGGGAGAAAATGAGGCAGACTATGTTTAGGGCACCTTTTCTAGCCCCCTCCCCATATGGGGTGAGCAGAGTGGATCCTAAATAGGGCTGCTCAGTCGTGGATACAGCTGCCGAACTACTCAACTGCCTCGATCCTTGAGTCAGGGCGACTGAATCCGTATCCACCGCCCATGTGCTGGTCCATGACTAGGAGCTTCCGGATTTCACAGTCCTGCCCCCGTTGCCATTCGTCAGTCGCCATGGGACTTTTGGTTGTTTTGGGTTTGGTGTGGTTGGAAGACGCCTGTGCGTGAATTTGTTTTATGTGTGGAGATCGGTGCACAACGATCAGCACACAACCTTCACAGAAAAAGGCTCTAATCCAATGGCATGGATACCATGACGATTGGTGACCTTTTGTCTGCTGCAGCCTTCATCCGCCTTCGCAGCCGTTGTAACAATACACCTTGTTATCTTCCGCCTGTTCTGCCGTTGAGGACTTTCTTGGATCGTTCTTTGTCTGGTTCCTCTCCCTGGACCTTACCGCCATGGGTGACCCTGCCAGGAGTACATGACTCCCGACGGCTTCGCTCACAGGGTTCATTGGGAACACACAAGCCCACTCACCACAACAAGGTGACGATCCAGCGAGTGATAATAATAATAATAATAATAATAATAATAATAATAATAATTAGACTAGAGCAAATCAGTGTATCATGTAGAATTATACCGGGGAGTATTTCCTGTGGGAGAATGCTTTAGGGTCAGAGGCAAATCAAAAGTATTTGCTTTCATGGCACATTATTTGGAAATTAACAATCTAGGTTGGATATATGGTCCTAGAAATAAGTCTTAACTCCTTTTCAGATTTATTTATTTTATTTATTTATTAAATTTCTATGACCGCCCATCTCCCCCTCAGGGAGGGACTCTGGGCGGTTCAGAGCTACAAAAACATCATTAAAATACAATTAAAAATACAATAAAAATATTGTATATTTTAATATTTTAATAATTTTAAGTATATATTAATAAAAATATTGATTTCAATGAAAGACAGGATGAACATATGTAGACTTAGGGGTAGGGCCAGTCCGTTTTCACAAATGTTAAAAGATGGGTGAAAGGACTATAAGAGGAATTCTAGTGTATTTCATGTCTTGCTTTATGGCTCCAAAGATTTTCAGATGTTCCACCCGCTCACCAGGCCACCAAAAATCTAAACTACATCAGCAACAATTAAGTTTGTAAGTTTGTAAGCATGCTATACAATAATAATGACAACAACAACAATAATAATAGCAGACAAGATCTTCCTCCTGTTTCGGTAACTTCATTATCTAAGCCTAAACCTAAGACTTTTCAGTTAAGGTGAGCAGGGTCGCAACTGGGGGGGGGGGGGGCAAGCGGGTCATGTGCCCTGGGTGCCGCTCGGCGGGGGGGGACCAAAATGACATCCAGGGGGCACCAAAATGATAAAATAACCCATGGAGGGGCGCGGAATCCATGTTTGCCCCGGGTGACACAGACCCTAGTTCCATCCCTGAAGGTGAGATGAAAGGCACAGTTGCTGTTTTTACACATTTTTGTAGGTTAACAAGCAAGGAAAAGCATGATCCGCTTATTTGATTGATGCAGAATGGAAATGCCCACGTAACTTAGTCAATAGTAGCTATGCCTTCCCAGCTGATCTCACAATACAGGACATATGTCTCTAGCATAATTCTGTCAGTTGAAAATCCCTGCAGGTTAAATAAACTATGGCCCGAAGCTCATTAGATACTAACTCCTGTCATCCTTCTAGTTTAGGTTTCTGTGGATGGGTGGGGACAAGCATCTTTTCTATGGATTGTATAAATTAGGAAGTCCTATTGATACCAAGGCAGCTTTTTCTGTGCTAATAGAATGTTGGAGCCATTATTCTTGTCAACTATGAGATCACTGCTGAAACAACTGAGGAACTTCTAGACTTCTCTGTTTGTACTATCAGCAGCGAAGAGGTGCCATGCAGCCCTCCCCACCTTCTAAGAAAATCCCCAAAGACAAACCTAGCGTAACCTTCCAGGTGAATCCCCGAGCGGATGCCATTCGCTCCAAGCTGATCTATACATTTTACCTGATAGACCACTTGCGGGGACTGAGCCATGCAGTGCCACGCCATAGCATACAGGACCTTCTAGACTCCAGAAAGTGAAAGAAGCTGATGCTCATGGACCACCACCAGCTGGTCCGCTTCAATGTCACGCCCAACCGGAACATCATGGTCACCGAGGAGAAACGCTGGCGCAACCATATTGAAGTGTGTCTATGAAGGTTCTCAGTCATCCAGGTGGAATTGTCTGTAGCTTGAATCATGTCAACTGGATTTCTATTTTCTCAGTGGATACGTTTCGCTCCTTATCCAAGGAGCTTCTTCCTATTGAAGTGCGTTGCAGCCGCTGGCCCCCTCTTAAAATGTGGGCTTATTCAGTTCTGAACAGCCCAACATTCAAGGGCTTTGTCATCTTTCTCATCTTCTTGAACATGCTTCTCCTCATGATCTCAACGGAGTTAATGCAGATAATTGAAACAAAGGGAAAACACTTTTTGGGAACAATTAGACAAATGGAGGTGGTAATTTGGGCCATTTTCCATGTCTTTACGGTTGAGATTGGGCTGCACTGGTTTGTGAATTTTCAGAAATACTGGCATAATCCCTGGAATATCTTCGATTTCATAGTGACCTTCATCTCCTTTATCCCAGAACTTTTCATGATGGAGGCGTACCACAGGGCAAGTCTCCAAGTTCTGCAGGCGTTCCGTGTACTGCGTTGCCTAAAGCTCTTTCCCAGAGTCCGACAAGTTTGGGTCCTCATCATGGCTATTGCCAAAGCCCTGAAAGCAATGGCCTTCATCTTGGTTCTCCTCGCCTTCCTCTTCTTCGTCTTTGCTGTGTCAGGCATCTTCTTTTTTGAGAGTTACAGCCATTCAGACAGGGTCGACCTTACTTACAGCATGTATTTCATGGATATGCCCCATGCCCTGGTGACCATCTTCATTCTTTTCACCATGGATCACTGGTACGCTTTGCTGCAGGACTCATGGAAGGTCCCCGAGATCAACAAGGTGATCAGTGGTGTGTTTATCTGTCTGTGGCTTCTAATTGGGGCATTTATTTTTAGGAATCTCTTTGTTGCCATTATGGTCACAAATTTCCAGAACATTCGAAGTGACCTAAGTGAGGAGGTGAGACAGATAGAGGCTCAGAAGCAAGCTGACAAATTTAAAATGGAGATAATGGAAAGGAGATATAGCCAGTTTCGGACAGCTATAGACAGAGACAGTACATTACGGGAAAAGTTCAGCATGGACAACCCATTGTTTCCAACTGCAGACTATCTAGATTACAGCTTTGATGAAATGCATCCTGGAATCTCGGACTGGGAGACATACATCCACAAGAACTTACCAGGACTCTATGATGCCGATGATGATGAACAGGTGCTTCGGCCTCGCGACTCCCTCTTCCGTTACTTTGAGTTATTGGAGAATTTGCAGCACAACCTGGATGAACGCAAAGAGCTTCAGCAATATGTAGTATTGGCTCTTTCCAACCTTGAGGATAAGTAGCATGGATTCCTAAAGGACCATATAAGCTTTGGGAGAGAAACAGGAGAGGTGAAAAGCCAAAGAAAATGGAGTCCTTGGCTTGGTATCAGCCTCTCCCCTCCTCAACCAAAAGGTCTCTAGATAAGACACAAGGCTACTATTAAAATACAGTCATGGTATACATAATTGTGGAAAAACTCATGTATATTCAAAGGTTCCGAATTCTTTTTCAAAAATAAAACTGAGGTCTAAGGTTCGTTCTGCAGATGGACAGGTGATGTAGCAGCTGTAATTTATATGATCATTTAAAACAGCCATATTGTTTTGGGTTACAAACTATGCTGGTGCTAAACCATCATGGCACCAGGTCACATACCAATTACAATGTCCACATTTTTAGGCTCTAGGAAAGATATTTTTCTTCCATTTCATACTGATGGAAAGCCAGCTGCCATATGGAAAGAACTGGGACAATTCTCTATAGCCTAAAACAAATGGGTCTAATACAGTGTTTCTCAAAGTTGGCAACGTTCAAGATGGGTGGACTTCAACTCCCAGAATTCCTCAGCCAGAATTGCTGGCTCAGGAATTCTGGGAGTTGAAGTCCACCCATCTTAAAGTTGCCAACTTTGAAAAACACTGGTCTAATACATACTTTTTCAATATCTGTTTGTAGTTCTCTGCATACATTTTTGAATATACACAGAAATTGAGTTGCAGTATAATTTGAACTGACTGCCCCACTTTTGCATGCCCCAAAGGCAATTAATTGGAGAGGCATGGCTCACTATCTTTACTCACGGACTCATCCAAACTACTGGTGAGCCTTTACTAGGGCTTGCAACAACATACTCCCTTCAGTATTACTACAGGGCATATATGTAATAAGTAAAATTAAGTGACCGTTATTCTTTTGACAGAAGGCAGCTCCATTCCAAGAATTTAGAAGGCTCAAACACTCGCCTGATAAGAAAAACCACATATTCACTGCACTGCCTAGCTCCAAGATAAAACAGGCACACAGAAGGCTGAGGGAGGAGAAAAACAAGATAGGAGTAAAAGCAACAAGGGGCACACCTCGGCCAGGGTAGGGCACGCCTGACCAAAACAGGGTACATCTTGGTCAGATAGGGTGGGAAGGGGGATCTGGGGAAGGGAGGGGTAGAGATTAGAACTGTACTAGGCGTGTCGTGGTATTGTAAACCGTAAATTTGTAAATTGTAAATTATTGTATATAAGATTTGTGAATGTTAAAAATTAATTATATACACTAAATCTATATAGAAAAGGTTCTAGAGAATAGTGGTGAGAAAGTAGGAAGTCCATTTTGTTTGTCTTGTTAGGTGTTTTTTTTTTTTTTGTAAAGAGAGGTAATGGGAAGTTAGAAAGTAGAGAAGGTAAGAGTAGGTAGAGGAAGGAAAGAAGGACGTGGTTAGAGAGTTTAAGAAGGTGCCGAAAAGAAGAGGGAAGAAGAGGGAAGAAGGATAAGGAAGTTAGGGAAAGAGGGTAAAGACGTATTTTAATGAAACAAGAAATGTAATTATGCAATGTATTGCGTTATGTAATGTATTGTGTTCTGTTTTATGTTTGTGGAATTTTTTCCTTTTTTTTCTGTGTTCTTTTTTTTGTATGTGTATTTTAATGGTGTAAAGAATAAAGATTATTTTAAAATTTCAAAATTAAAAAAAAAAAAGAACTGTACTAGGCATGTCGTGGTATTGTAAACCGTCGGGGCTAGGATATAAAAACCCATGTGTCTTTGTATTGGTGTGCTCCATACCAATCGAATTTGCGAGGGTAGTGGTAGCACCAGCTTTTGCAAAAGCTTAATAAAAGGTGGCTGTTAACCGCTGTGTGAGTCTGTTGTGAGTTTGTGGCAGGTAGAGGCTTAAATATCACATATACTGTATCACAATCCCCCTATGATTCATCATCTTTGCCCATGTGGCACACAGAAGTAGAATCAGTTACACTTGTTCTTTTACACTGTAGGTTTTATGTGATATTGCACCAAAACTTTATCTCTCTCCTTTTAGCAGCAGCCCTTGGTCTATCAGATATTTCTTGGGGTGATTTCCTGCTTGCTGATAAGGTCTTTCCTATAACATATAACATTGTGAAGGTCTGTTACTTAGCATCAAGATTTTGGCAGTAGAACCACAGTGGAAAAGGAGATGGATTGCTGTCTATGCTTATTTATTATTTATTTGTCAAGATGGCAGCCACAACCATGTAACCAAAGCCCTGTCCTTTTTTTACATGCAGCAGATGTGTGGAATTGCAGGTTGTGGCTGCCAACTTGACTTTTTTGACCCCTTCCCTGTGGATGCCCCTGCTTGTACAACACACACTGAACTAACATCTTGATACTTGGCCCCTATCAATCAATCAATCAATCAATCAATTTATCCGTTCAATCATGTCTGATTCTTGGGGACTGTGAGTTGCAAACAAGAGCTTACAAAATTAACCACGCAGTAATTAACAGATAGCTAGCTTGATTTATTATCTTTTGCAAAAGGGTGCACTCTCCCAACGCCACAAGATTGGCTGATAGGAAGCACACACCAATACAGAGTCATGCACGGTATATATACGTTCTTCCCGACGCTGGTTACAATTGACCCGGCCGCATGATGATTAATTGTCATAAATGATTGTTACCCTTTAACCCCTCCCCTAAATCCTTCATCTCCATCTTATATTGTTCCTTTATGTAGCGCATAGTGTGTTATGCATGGTTTCCTGCTTTTCAGCAGAGTTACACATGTCCTTTTGTCTTTTGAACCCCTGACCTATAGTTAGGGTTCAGCATACCTCTGTTCATACCCTTAAACAACTATATATTCAGACCAATTTGTAACTGTCATGTAACAGACATCCATGCATGTAGACTGACCCATACAAGTGTCCAGCACAATTTGCTGGCGCCTGTCTGAGCACCCTTTGAACCCTAACCCTTAAATTAAGGCCCCCCACTAGTCTATTTTAGTTACTTCAGGCCGGTCCTACTGGCATGTATCCTGTTTTTCTTTCGGCCATTTGTATTTGTCTATTTCCTTTATCAATAGAGTGTTATTTATTGCCTCCCGTGACCATGTCTTCGGCTAGCTAAGAATGTTGAACTCTGAATGCAGTCTGGCTCATATAGACAATTAGAATGACTCCAACATGGAGTCACTTTTGTAAAAGAATAACTATACCTAATTTCACTTCTGACAATTCCCCACTTCTTCTCTTTATACTTTTTATTCTTTTACACCTTTAAGATCTTATTCTATACTCCTCAAGATCTTCGCTGAGGAGTAGTTCCCTTTCTTTAATTATCCCTAATCTCATCAGTTTGGCATTCCCTGATACCGGTTGTGCAGTCACAGTTATACCCTGAATTGTTCTGTTTATCATACTTTGTATGAGAGGTATCAGGCATCAACCCTCCCAGAGCTGATATGACCATGAACACTATTCTTTTCCAATCCCCAAACATCCCTTCAAACCATCCCCCTATCTCTGTATCAATTCCTTTCCATGTCTGTACAGGGACGTATGCTAACTTACACATTCGGTCAGTGTGATCTCCTCTATGTCTTCCCCTTGGTCAGCTAAGTCTACAAACAAATTCTTAGTGGTGGATGGTATCTCTATTACCTTTCCCATCTCAATCCAAAATTCATGGTGTACCTTTACCTGGATTGGAGCCTCTGGTCTATCCTCCATCTTAATAGTGATTAGGGTCCCCGGGTTGGTCCCTTTCCTTGATATCTGTGGCCCAAATTGGTATCTTTAAAATTCCCACACATGTATTTGTCCTTTATCATGTAAATCCTCTTTCAGGCTCGTCCCCACAGCCCCCTTTCGACCAAGGATCCATGTTTATCACTCGGCTTACTTTCATGTTTCCTTTTCCCAATAAGCACGTCTCCCTCCACCCTCTGGTGAGGTGATTAACGTTGGAAACTGGAAATGGCCCTTCCCCACATTGTACTGCCCAATTTGTGTCAGACCTTGGTGAGTGTTCACACATCCCTTGTCTCAGCACCAATCCTATGGACAGGCAAATGCCGTCAGAGAAACTCCAACCTGTTTGCCATGCACATAGCTGTTTTGTCCAGTTATCAAAGGGTTCGGGATTTTTACTTGGATTTTGGCTTTTACTATGTACTAGCCACTCCTCAGGTGTTACTTCCAGAGTGGCATCACAATTCCCAAACTCCCCCACATTCCAGGCAAAGGCTATAACCTTGGAACTGTTACGAGGGTATGTTGGGTTCCACAAACCCTGATTTCTTATGCAAAGGTGGAGACCCTGGGTGTACTGACTCATCAATGCTAGGACTGACAGTATGCCTATCATGATGCCAAATAAGGCATCCGTTGGAGAAGGAACTCTTTGAATTCTTCCCAACTTACTATTATAGTCCAATTTTCATCTGGAGCTGGGGCCAATATCACAGATTCCAAGTCAGGTGTTTTCCCCACCCAATCTTTGATGATTACTATATCACACTCTTCCCTACGTGTACTGTAGACAGGAGCACAATCAATGAGAACAGTAGCAGCAGTTACATATACAATTACGCTCACAAAACCAACGTATTAAGCAAGCAAGCGGAGAGTGATGTAGTCTTCAGATGGTCCGGGAGCAGGAAACAACATTTGACACCACTCTTTCCTGAAAAGATACATACACCAAAGCCCAACAACAAAGACACTAAAGACTGCCCCCCCCCATCTTCTATTACTAAGTACATTTTATTTAACTGCATCCGGTTGTCAGATGGCATCACTGTCCACTGGGTAGGGGCTGGCACGGGCCCTTTGGTTCTAGAATGATGAGTCCACCCTTCTCAGCCATTCTGATGGAGATTTCGGTGGTTAATAGAACGACATAAAGTCCGTCCCACACTGGCTTAAGTTTGTCCTCCTTCCACGATTTGATGAGCACCCACTCTCCTGCTTGGATTCGGTGTACCGGGAAATCCAACGGTGGGGTTTGGGCTAACAGGCCCTTTTTCTGCTGGACAGAGAGAGACTGGGACAAAGTCTATAAGTACTTTCTGATCACATTGTCGTTTAATTCAACCCGCGGTAATTCTAGCCTCCCCTGATATGGTAGCCCAAATAACATCTCATAGGGAGATATTCCCAGATCGTTTCTTGGTTGTGTGCAAATTCTGAGAAGTGCCAAGGGTAAACATTTAGTCTATGACAACTTGATTTCTTCAATTAATTTAGTTAAAGTTAATTTTAACTTTTGGTTAGCTCTTTCAGTCATCCCATGCCTAGGAATGACCTGTTCTAGCAAGTGTTTACAGGTGCTTGCAGCCTTGGCTTGTGTACATGGGTAGGCTTCCACCCACCTGGTTAAGTAATCTACTATTACCAACAAGTATTTAAACCTCCCCACCTGAAGCAGCTCAGTGTGATCTACTTGAACCCTCTGGAAAGGCCTGATCCCTAATTGCCTCCCTCCAGGCATTGAAGCCTTTTTGATTCCCTTGTTGACTTTAAGACAAATCAAACATTCACCACCTGTTCTGCCAACGTATGCAGTCCCACACACACACAAGTAGTTTTTACTAATTCTACCATTCCCAATGAGTTCCCTCATGCATTACTTGAAACACCCCTCTCATCATTGGTTTATTCAAAATTTTCTGCTCCTGGGGTATAAACCATTTCCCCTCGTTTTAAACTCTTCTACTTTCTCCTGAGAGAGACTGGATACCTCCACTTCAGGGAGGGTAGGGGTTAAAAACAAAACATTCTCTAGGGTCCCTCTGCTGCTCGTTTAGCTTCCTCATCAGCTAAATTGTTCCTCTTGGCTTCTATAGAAGCCCCCTTCTGATGTCCCTTCACATGTATAATAGCCAATTCCAGCCGTAGTTTCCAATACGTCCGAAATCAGTTTCCCTTTTACGATCCTCCACCCGGGAGCTTTTATCTATCCCCTATGTCTAAAGGAAGGTCCTTCAGATCTTCCCTTATTTTGGTTTGCAAGTCTATTACGTTGACACAATCATGTTCTGGCTGTCCGTTTCCACCCCTTTTCCCTGACATGAACTGAGCAGGGTTTGTTACATTGTCCACCGTTAGAATCAAGCTGAGGCTTGATACCACCAGTGCCGCCCCAAAGGTTATTTTTCTATTTCCCAAAACCAACAAAGCTGTGGCTGCCACAGCCTGCACACCCACGGGCCACCCTTGGACTACCGGATTCACACATTTAGACAAGGAAGTAACTGGCTTCTGCCTTCCCCTCCTGGCTTGGTTTTAAATTGTGGTCAGTGGTGACTATGAGGCTTGGATCTTCAATCAGAATTGCCTCATACTTAATGAGTCTCATATTACTGAGCCACTTGTGGGCTTGTTGCTGTAATATCGCCTTAACCTGATGGAGGCTCAATACTACTAAAGCTCCTCCAAACATAATCTTCCTACTCTCTGCCACCAGCCGGACAGTGGCAGCTATAGCTTGGACACAGCCGGAGCTTTGAAAAAGCCACTTTCAAAAAAAACAAAAACACTAAAAACAAGACTTCCAGGGTTTATGCTTATCTCTAAGCAACCTGGGCAATAAAACAGTGACAATTTTCTCTATGGCCAAATAACACAGCCATGTTGAGCAGAAACATTGGCACATAGCACTATAAAATTTCCAATTAATTTCCAAAAACTAGCCTAAAAGGCTAGAAAATAATGTATTTTAATAAGTAGACTGCTTTTGAAGGAAAAATTCTGCAAAAAGAAAACAAAACAAAACCATCAGATAGATTATGCCAATCCATGGAGGCTCTATTACAGCCAGAATTTTCAAAAAAAAATTCTTCTTTCTTCTTTCTACTATTCACACACCACACAGTTCAACAAACTGAAAACACACACACACAAACATACACCTACGCTCCCTTAGTCTCTTTGTTGGAAGTATCAACCTCAGCATAACTCTTCTCGGGTTACCTTCTTCAGCAACATCCCCCAACTTTCTACAACTTTCCACCTAGCCTTCTTCTACATACCAATTCTTTCTTTTGTTATCGCTTGTCCTGAACCTATCTATAGGGGAGGCAGATTTCCCCCCCTTTCTTCCTCTTTTCTTCCTTTTGTCCTCTGAATCCCTTAGATCCAGACACACAACACATGCCTTCAAGCTTTCCGAATCACATTTCTTAAACCTTCTTACTTCTCACACATTCTTCTTCCTTCCTTCCTTCACCTCTCTTTCTTTCTCTCCTTCCCTTTCCCAGGACACTTTTCTCCCTTTCTCAGGTCACTTTTCAGCAAAATATCCCAACTTATCACACTTATACCACTTTCTATTCATTCCCTCTTTCCTTCTTCTTTCACCTTCAAGCAGCTTCAACAAGAAGTGGGGCTTGGGTGAAACAGGGAGCTCTCAGTTCTCTTATTACACACATGCAAGTTTGCACAAATTACCACATACCGAAACACCAAAATAACGGAGATGCAGGTCTGGCCAAGACCTACATCTTCATCACCATCTGGCGTTTAAAGCGACAGACTCAAACAATTTCCCCAAACAAACACACAAACAAAAACTCACATAAGCCCTTAACTTCAACAAAACACGTTTATGGGGGAATCTGGCACATATTAAAAATGGGGTTAAAAACTTTCCCCACCCTGCACCGGGAGACCAGGACTTTTGCTGTTTTCTCAATGCTTCCACCATTGCCCAGTGCCGCTGCCTTTAAAAGGGCAATGCTTTCTTAAAACAAACCTGACCACTCCAGTAAACATCTCCCATTACCTCCCCAGTTTAAATTTGCTGCATGGGCTGGGGAAACACAAGGGAGATGTCCGCAACAAATCTTTTTTTTTTTTTTTTTTTTAATAAATTTTATTAAGTTTTACAATACATAATAAAATTTAAAGTAGAAAAAGAAATAGAAACAGAAATACAAAATAAGAAAAAGAAAAAGAAAAAGTGAAGTCAAGAAATAATAAGCAAAGAAAATATAGAAAATAGATGTCCTCCAATCTATCTTTGAACTTAAAGTACAACAATTGATTTTAAATGTTAGTACTTCATACAGTATACAGGAACTTTTCTTTGTCATATGCCTTTTGATTTCTTTAATCCAATCTTCTAACCTTCATCTTACTGTCTCCCAATAATCCATCTTTGGCTTCCACTCCTTGAAGTAGTAGTTAAATGTTGAATGTTCATTACTACATATTTATATCTTCAATAAAGACCAATTAGTATAACAAATAAAAGCCTTATTTACTTCTAATAAACTACAATATATTCTATTCATATTATGACTCATAACCTAACATGTTATGTAACTTAATACATAATTTAGCAATTCTTATAGTGTTCATACATATATATTTCTATAATTTAATTCTAAAATATATATATATCTCCATAAAAAAGGAATTCTTGAATCTCAATTATCCATCTGTAATTTCCATTCCTTGTAGTATTGTCCATTTAAACTAAATGCATAATCTATCATATCACTTAACCTAATAGCTAATATATCAATTCTTATAATATTCATACAATACATATTGATATATATCATCCTGTAGTAACCATCATTCTAATTCCATCATATCATTATCTTCTCATAAATATATCTCTAAGGAAAACAATATTCTATAATATCAACTTGTGTTTGTATTTAGCATCTTACATTTAGAATATCACTTTTTATATATCCATACAGTTTCTCATAACAATTCAAGTCCATATTTTTTCATTAACCTTTATATCCATACAGTTTCTCATATCTTCTGTTTAGGTTATGCCAAAATCACAATACACTGTGGGAGATTCGCAATATACAGCCTGCTCTTTTCTATATCTCATATAGAATATCAGAGCAACCTTCTCTCCCTTTCCACATATTTCACAACATCCATCCAACTGTGCACCCATATTTTCACTCTGTCTCCACTGCCACAACATATCTATACCAAGATTGTAGTGTAAAGCCTTCAGAATGTTCTTCTGAACTAATATACTCAAAATTTCCTCCTTCTGTTTCTCCTCCACTTGAAAAACATTTTTCCTTTCTGTCTCCGTTTCTGTTCTCTGTTCTTTCTCTCTATTTTGCAGAGTTACGAACAGTAATTCCAACGACCTTTGAATATTTGAAAAAACCTCAGTAATCTCTCTTCTGAGCTCCTCAGGTACAAGTTGGAAAGCCATCTTTCCTGTGTCCTTCAAATTAAAACAACAACCCTTCTAGTCAAAACAATAATCATGTAATCTGTCCATGAAAAACTACCAGCAGAATCTATTAAGCAGAACGTCGTTGTTGTTGTTTTTTTTTTTTAAAGTCAAAAGAAAAAAGAAAGTTCCAATAATCCAAAATACAGGAGAGAATAATATTTTAAACAGTTTATAGAAGGAGAAATAAAAAATATATTCCAAATGAAGCAAAATCCAACCAGGGAGGATGTAGAAAAAGACGACAAGGAAAAAAACACATTACCCTGTGTTTTTATTCTTCAAACTGCGAGCTTTCGTTCTTCAAGCTGCAAGCTGCTTAATCCAAACAAAGAGTTTCTCAAAAAATGAATAGTCATTTAGTTTATCAAGCGAAGAATTACAAACAGAGTCTCTTAAATCCCTCTAATACAAAAGAGAAGTAAAAAAAAAAAATGCAGACGTTTCATTATGTTGCAAATATAGAGTCCATCAAACTTCCACCAGAATCAGTTATAGCAAAGAAAGCACAAAGTTAGCCAACATTTTCAACGAAGTCCAAAAAATAGATCTTAGATTTCAAAAATATTTTAATCTAAAAAAAACATTCCTAAAGTGATCTAAAAGCGGCTGGGCGCTCTTGTGTCTCTTCAAAGAGACTTGTTTCCCCTGCGAGAGCCTGATATATCTCGGCCATTGCCTTGCACTTACCCTGTTCCTCCCGCGGTGGAAAACTACAGAAAAAACAAGGGTAGGCAATCCCAATGGCCCCACGAGTAATCTTCTGGTCTCCCCTTCTCCAGGGGAAAAAAACTTCAGTGGACCACAACTTCTGCAATCCACGCAAGCAAGGGAAATTCAGTCAGTTCTGAGAAATCTGACTGGTCGAGCTGGCAGCCAAGCCTGGAGTGAGATGTCCGCAACAAATCTAACTCCCTTATCTACATTCCCTTTTCTCTCCCTCATTTTAACTTTCTCTTACCATTCCAATTTCCCAAATTTATTTCAATACCTGCCTAATCTGTGGGTACAGACAGTAAATACAATACTAGAAAAAGTACTTTTACCAGAGTCTTCAGTTTGCTTTTGCAACTCTGAGTCTTCCTTTGAACTCCCCCTGCTCCCCCTTCCTCTCTTCCTCCTAGAGCCCTAAAGACAGGCAGAAGGAGGGGGGGTAGAGACAGACACACATATCCCAGACAACAAAAGTCTCCCTATGCTTCCTCCTCTTCAACCCAGAAGCAACATGCATTTACTGCACACAAAATACACACAAATCCAAAAGACAAATACTCACAAACAAACAGACTGTTATTTCATCAGGGTGGTAGATTTTACCCAAAACTGAACATATTCCGACTCCTCCTCTGGCAAAGGCTCTTTATTCTTAGCATAGATGTTTAGGGCTTGTTTTACCCACTTCTCCCATAAGCTAAACTTGAGCCTGTAATTCCTTTTCTACTCCTTTTCTACACTTCTTAATTTTTCCTTGGGCTTTTCCAAATGTTACTTCCATAGGCTCTGTTAGAGGTGCCATGAAAGCTTTCCCCGTTACCCCTGAAATTTTTAAAGAATTTGTCGATAACTTGACCCCTTTCAAGAGGACTGCCATGGAAATCCGGGTAACTCCAGTGTCTACCAGGGAAACTGCTTCCTATTTCCCTGACACCCCTAGTCTTCACTTTCCTCATACAATTCAAACACTTTCTGTTCCCTCTCCTGTCTCCTCAATTTCTGAGGACAGTCCCGGGCAAAATGCCCTTCCTGCTCACAAGCAAAACACCTCCTTTGGATCCTTCTCTGCATCTCTCCGATTTCCCTCCTGTCTTTCCTTATACCCAGACCCCTGCCTCTCACTGTTCTTCCCTTTCCTCTATTTCTACCGTCCTCTCGGGGCCGGGCGGCCAGGCTAGGTTTGGTTTGTTTTAACTTTCTATCCATAAGCTGATTCACTGCTGAAGGCAGTATTTTTCCTTCACTTCTAGCCCTTTCCGCGCCCCTGTTCACATATACTTTCTGGGCTTCTATCAACAAGGTGGTTATAGGGGTCCCTGCCCAATTATCCATCTTTTGTATTTTCTTTTGAATGTCTGGCCAAATTCCTCGGTCCTGCAGGTTTCCTTGAACCGATAGTGGGCTCAGAAGTATTCGGAAGGGAGTAGAGAGGGAACTGGGTTCTTGGTTTCCTGATGCCTCCTTTGCTGCCTCCATCTCCAGCACCAGCACCCTGGCGGATGGAGCTGGTGGCCAATCTGGCCAAGCAACATGAAACCAAGGAGCTACATAGGGCAATTCAGTGGCTAATTCCTTTTTATTAGTTATATAATCCCTGATGTGTTCAATCCAGAAAGGGTCTGACTCACCAAATTTATTCCACCGGTAGGTTGGTTCTAAA
This sequence comes from Charina bottae, assembly GCA_023362775.1. Lineage (NCBI taxonomy): Eukaryota > Metazoa > Chordata > Lepidosauria > Squamata > Charinaidae > Charina > Charina bottae. The sequence goes on from JALMGJ010000003.1 coordinate 127,716,585, forward strand.
ATTATATATTCTGGCCATTTCTTTACACATAGGTTAACCATGGTTTCTCTATTGAGCTCTTTTGTCCAAGGACGGAGGTGGTCTTCCTCCCACTGATCTAACAAAAATCTTAAAGGGGAAATTGATGGTATTTTAGGCTTTTCCCCTGTCTCCCCTACATTCCCCTGCCCTTTTCTCTGCGCTAGCTTAGAATTCTTTGAACCCATTTGGTCCCTTGACCGTCGACCATGAGTGATGAACTACGGTTCTTTTGACCTCCACGCACACACACAATCAACCGTCCCAAGCCTGACCGGACCCAGTGGACGTTCCAACACTTGGGCCACGGAACTGCAGGTATGGGTTTCAAGTTAGCCGCCCAGGAAGGCTTCTACTCTTCCCTACGGTATCTCAACATTCACACGAGGTCTCACACCGCAAACAATCCCCTCTAACCACCCAGGGTACTCTGTCCCAGACAAAAGAGTCTTACCTGGACCCGTGCGCACGAAGTTACTTGGTTGGTCTGTTCGGGTTCTCCACCGGTTCCCTGAACCGCTTTCCAATGGGCTAGAGTTGGGGTTTTCCTTGGAAGCTGGTAATTACTGCGTGTATGCCTCGGGACGGAGTTGCAAAGGGGGTCATCTCAAACTGCCGAACCTGCAGGCAGCTGAAATCAGCCGGCGCGCCCCTAACAAGGACAGAGTCCTGCCGGCCCCCTTGGACTCCTGGATCCCGGACGAGCCCCCAATTGTGAGTTGCAAACAAGAGCTTACAAAATTAACCACGCAGTAATTAACAGATAGCTAGCTTGATTTATTATCTTTTGCAAAAGGGTGCACTCTCCCAACGCCACAAGATTGGCTGATAGGAAGCACACACCAATACAGAGTCATGCACGGTATATATACGTTCTTCCCGACGCTGGTTACAATTGACCCGGCCGCATGATGATTAATTGTCATAAATGATTGTTACCCTTTAACCCCTCCCCTAAATCCTTCATCTCCATCTTATATTGTTCCTTTATGTAGCGCATAGTGTGTTATGCATGGTTTCCTGCTTTTCAGCAGAGTTACACATGTCCTTTTGTCTTTTGAACCCCTGACCTATAGTTAGGGTTCAGCATACCTCTGTTCATACCCTTAAACAACTATATATTCAGACCAATTTGTAACTGTCATGTAACAGACATCCATGCATGTAGACTGACCCATACAAGTGTCCAGCACAATTTGCTGGCGCCTGTCTGAGCACCCTTTGAACCCTAACCCTTAAATTAAGGCCCCCCACTAGTCTATTTTAGTTACTTCAGGCCGGTCCTACTGGCATGTATCCTGTTTTTCTTTCGGCCATTTGTATTTGTCTATTTCCTTTATCAATAGAGTGTTATTTATTGCCTCCCGTGACCATGTCTTCGGCTAGCTAAGAATGTTGAACTCTGAATGCAGTCTGGCTCATATAGACAATTAGAATGACTCCAACATGGAGTCACTTTTGTAAAAGAATAACTATACCTAATTTCACTTCTGACAGGACTGCCTGGACAAGTCCCTACAGTTTTCTTGGCAAGTTTTTTCCCCAGAAGTGGCTTGCCATTGCCTCCTTCCTGGGGATGAGAGAGAGTGACTGGCCCAAAGTTACCCAGCTGGCTTTGTGTCTAAGGCAGGACTAGAACTCACGGGCTCCCGGTTTCTAGCCTGATGCCTTAACCACTACACCAAACTGGCTCTCTTATTTAATTTATAGACTACTGTAATCAAGAACTGTGTCCCTGATTATCCTGAAGTCTACTAATAATCCACCATTCAAACTGTTCTAATAAAAACTGATTTAGCAAACAGGGCTGAAAATGGATCCACTTACCTTTCATTACTCCATTCTTTTTCTGTCAGAGACGTACAGTATAATCTCTTCTAAAATAGAAAGAACGTTGCTGATGTATTTCACATACCCTTGGCTTGGTGAAGTTCTGAGCAGAAGTTTAAAAGTTACTGAAGTGCTCCATTAAAGCCGGGGACAGTAGTTCCTATGATGAAAGCTGAAGATGCCCCGTTGTTTGCAGAAATTCGAGAGATTATAATAACAATCCAGTGGAACCTCTTGGGAAGTATGTGAAACATGGAATTTGCAGAGAGAGTTGCACATTTTCCTAACCCATTCAGAGAAGACAACTGATCCACCTTAAAACATTGGTTGGGTAGACTTAAGCTCTGGGTTGAAAATGAATTTTTTGATTGCCAGTGAAGCTAATGGAGTGTCGTTGGGCTGGCCTCTTTTATTCCGTCTCTTCTACACTGCAAGGTTGTTGTGAAGAGAATAGTGAGAGGGTGAAAATCGGGCAAACTGTTGAAGCTTCTTCTTATGGAAGAAAGGTGAGATGAAAGCATAAACAGATGAGAATAAGGAGGAATTGAACGTATGGATATGTGGCCCATACTTTTTTGTAGTTTTAATTAATTTAAGATCAGAGTTATAGAAACATATTGAGAGATCAAAAAAATAAACTGAGCATTTGCAGTAGAAAAAAGTTACTTTTATTTTAAAACAAAGAAACAGAAACTGAAACTTAATCCATTGCCTCTCTGTCGAGAGAGCACATGGTCCATTTACATACCAATAGGACACAGCTGCAGCTGAACACAAAAGAAGAGATTTACAATATAAAGCCTTTACCTCTGTACAAGAAAACTTGGCATTACCTGAGTGGTCAAAATTTAACATGTGACCACCTTGACTCAGCTCACCACTTAACTTATTTGGAAACAGAGCACCAAAAGATACTCTGATTGGTCCGTTCAAGCCAGACCTATTGGCACCAGTAATTAACATTTCTTTTTTTAAATTTTTTTTATAAAAAGTAATTTTATTATTAAAAGAAAAAACAAACAAACAAACAAAGACATCAACAACATCAACAACATAAAAGTGAATAACAGAGTACATAACAAACTTAATAAACATACATTCAAAACTAAATAACCCTATATAACAAAATCCTTATAACAACACATCACGTGAAACAACTAATTTAAAACGACTTCCTGTTTCTTTCTTGAAGATAGCTTCTTACTTTTAGTTTTAATTTTTGCTATATTTCTATTGTATTCCTCTTTTTATTAATGTTTCTTTAATATATAAATATCTTAACTCTTATTTTATTTTAAGCCTTTCATTTGTTCTTATATTCTAGTGCATGTTGTTTATTCGTTCAGTCGTTTCCGACTCTTCGTGACCTCATGGACCAGTCCACGCCAGACCTTCCTGTCGGCCGTCACCATCCCCAGCTCCCCCATGGTTGAGTCCGTCACCTCCAGAATACCATCCATCCATCTTGCCCTTGGTCGGCCCCTCTTCCTTTTGCCTTCCACTTTTCCTAGCATCAGCTTCTTCTCCAGGGTATCCTGTCTTCTCATTATGTGGCCAAAGTACTTCAGTTTAGCCTTTAATATCATTCCCTCAAGTGAGCAGTCTGGCTTGATTTCCTGGAGTATGGACTGGTTTGATCTTCTTGCAGTCCAAGGCACTCTCAGAATTTTCCTCCAACACCACAGTTCAAAAGCATCTATCTTCCTTCGCTCAGCCTTCCTTATGGTCCAGCTCTCGCAGCCATAGGTTACTACAGGGAATACCATTGCTTTAACTATGCGGACCTTTGTTGTCAGTGTGATGTCTCTGCTCTTAACTATTTTATCAAGATTTGCCATTGCTCTCCTCCCAAGAAGTAGACGTCTTCTGATTTCCTGGCTGCAGTCAGCGTCTGCAGTAATCTTTCCGCCTAGAAATACAAAGTCTGTCACTGCCTCCACTTTTTCTCCCTCTATTTGCCAGTTATCAATCAAGCTGGTTGCCATAATCTTGGTTTTTTTGAGGTTTAACTGCAACCCAGCTTTTGCACTTTCTTCTTTCACCTTCGTCATAAGGCTCCTCAACTCCTCCTCGCTTTCAGCCATCAAAGTGGTATCATCTGCATATCTGAGATTGTTAATGTTTCTTCCAGCGATTTTAACTCCAGCCTTGGATTCCTCAAGCCCAGCATGTCGCATGATGTGTTCTGCGTACAGGTTGAATAGGTAGGGTGAGAGTATACAACCCTGCCGTACTCCTTTCCCAATCTTAAACCAGTCCGTTGTTCCGTGCTCTGTTCTTACCGTTGCTACTTGGTCGTTATACAGATTCCTCAGGAGGCAGACAAGATGACGTGGTATCCCCATACCACCAAGAACTTGCCACAATTTGTTATGATCCACACAGTCAAAGGCTTTAGAATAGTCAATAAAACAGAAATAGATGTTTTTCTGAAATTCCCTGGCTTTCTCCATTATCCAGCGGATATTGGCAATTTGGTCTCTAGTTCCTCTGCCTTTTCTAAACCCAGCTTGTACATCCGGCAATTCTCGCTCCATGAATTGCTGGAGTCTACCTTGCAAGATCTTGAGCATTACCTTACTGGCATGTGAAATAAGTGCCACTGTTCGATAGTTTGAACATTCTTTAGTGCTTCCCTTTTTTGGTATGGGGATATAAGTTAATTTTTTCCAATCTGATGGCCATTCTTGTGTTTTCCAAATTTGCTGGCATATGGCATGCATCACCTTGACAGCATCATCTTGCAAGATTTTAAACAGTTCAGCTGGGATACCGTCGTCTCCTGCTGCCTTGTTATTAGCAATGCTTCTTAAGGCCCATTCAACTGTATGGCCAGCCTTCCTGTAAAAATCTGAAATCCCATACTACCAAACAGAGACTTCAGATCAGAGGTTTCAAAGAATACAGCTTTAATTATTTGGCCAAAAAGAAAAGCCGGGTGTGACACACACACACACACACATGGAGTAACAACAGACTATATAGTTACAGAGAACAAAGAAATTTACATTTTTCAGCATAGGGACCAATCAGGTAATTTTTACAAACATTGTTGCCTCCTCTTCTCTCCTCTTCTGGGCTGGCACGTGAAGAAGAGTAATTGGCAAGAAAAAATATTTGGTAACTCTTTTGATAAGAGACAGCACTGACCAGCTTTGATCTTCCTCAATTTCTCTTTTGTTCCAGTTATCTATCTGTCTCTTTCCAAGAGAGTTAGCAGACCTTGAAACATTCCTGTCTTCCCCATTAACAGCTACATTTCAAAGGATTCAGGCAAAAGGTAATAAACATGCCTTTAGCAGAGAGGGATCCTCCCAAATGACTATAGTGGGGGCCCCTTTCCTCTCCAAACAAACAAGACACAACTTTATCCAGGGAACCATGTTAGAGTGTAACAGAGCACACACACTTGTGTTATAGAAACTATATAAAGGTGTTTAAAACTACACAGATAAAACTATATATGCTAAATATATATCAAAACTATGGGGGGGCCTAAATTGCCCCCAGGGCCATATATTCCCCCGTTTTCTTAGCATGGCATGCTTGCCATGCACCAGATGATGGCGCTCTTTGGGCATGGTAGGGAGGATCATCCTCTTACCAGGGGGATTGATTGTATTTCTTCCAGAAACAAACACAACTTCCCCCGTTTTCTTATGAGGATGGTTTGGTGACAAAATGTATGTTTCCAGGTGACAGGCCCCACCCATTTGATGATGTGTTTGGGTGGTGGCTCGCAGACCCATCTTTGATAGTGTTTTGGAAGTGTAACAGAGTTGTTAATGCCCTTTGAAAACAGATTAAGACATTGGAGTGTTTATGCAAAACAAAATCAAATGTACTAAGAGTTTGTGTCTTTCCCATTAGTCCCTTCCCCATGTGTAGCAGAAAAAAAGATTATACAAAAGTTCAACAGAAGTCATGGTTGCTTAGTCTTGTGGTGGAATTTTTAAGCAACACAGATTCTCCCAGCTGGCATAGAGGGATTCAGTCACTTAGAGGGGCAGTGGCCCTCATTGTCTTCCAGAGTGTTTGTGCTGTTTCTGTAAGGATAAAACTGTTTGGCAGTTAGTTTATTTTCTCTGTCAACCATAGAAGCACTGAGATGGTAGGTAGGAAGCCCCTACCACTCTTTGTGAGTCCTTGACCTAGAAGAAGCTCTTGTGTACAATAGCTTGAGTGTTACAAAGTCCTTTTAGATGTCATTGTTGAGACAGAATCGTTGGGAACCATCCAGAAGGAACCGTTCCAAGGAGCAGCATAGAGACATTGCAGGCAGCAGTTTCAGCATCTGAAAAAAAGTTCTCATAGACAACAGCATAGGAACTAGAAACATAGGTACACAGACTGAAAGACACAAGGTTATTAAACAACCTTCTCAGCAACCTCCTCAGAAAAAGGGGAAGTGCATCCAAAGGTAAAGCAATCCAGGCCATTGAGAGCAATATGGTGGCTTAAGGTGATGAGAAATCTTCTTAGCTTCCATAGGCACCTGTAGCATAGCAAACACCAAAAGTCCGTGAAGATATCTCTGCAAATAGAACAAGCTTGAGTCAAGGCAGAAGTTTAGCTGTTTGGGCCCCCAAAGAAGGTGACAAGGGTTGTACCCAATAGGTGAAATTGCAGCCCCTAGTAATTGGAGTCCATCAACCGAGAAGAGAAGACCCATCCAAAAAGAGTTCAGAGACAAGATACTGTAGGGGCACATTGGTAAGACCTGAGCAAGCATCCTTCATCGGGTTATGGTTTGCGAACAGTCATGTTGTTGACTTCTTTCCATCTGTAATCTCAGGAAACAAAGTTGCTGGGTTCAAAGTCGTACACCACTTTGAAGTCACACTTGGAGTAGCTAAAAGGTTTACTTCATAAGCGGCTAAATGCTGATGTGTAGAGGAACAAAACATAGTTAATAGAAAACCCATAAACAAGTTAAACAGGCATCCTACTGTATCATGAGCAAAAGAGTCCAGTTATACAGAACAGTGGGCTACAGGCCCCTCTCTGGCACTTGATAGAAGGCAGTGACAATTGAAGAACAAGCAAAACTAGCTTGGTTGGTAAAGCCTTGTGATCTTACTCTGTGAAACCAAAGAGTGAAGTTCTTGGGTCTCTGTGGTAGGCTTTAGCAGGTTTTAACATCAGTAGAGGATCAACTCCAGAGTCTGTAATTGAAAAGGCTCTATTGGCAATATAAAAGAAAAGTTAACAGATAACCCTGATGATAAGGAAAAGTTTAGACCACTTAGAATACAGTGGATGGTGGCTCTCTTCTGCAGTCCAGGGCCAATATGTTCCAGAGCCCATCCACCTTTTTCCAGGACACAAAGCATAAGCTTACATCTGAAAATCAACAAGTCCTAGAAGAAAAGCAAAATATTAGTTACAGTCAGAAAATGCAGGTCAGTGAAAACGATGTTTAATCCTGCATTGCTTGTCTGAGGAAAACAAAAGAACAAAAACAAAATCTCATAAAACTGCACGCTGAGTTTGAGCATTCCATTTCTCTCATGTCTTTATTAGGCAGGAGTTCTTTTTCCTTTTAGGCAGGCTGTTTCACAGTGTAAGCATCAGGTTATTGCAAAGTCCAGGCATGGGGGGTTTTCTCAGGCACTGAGATTTTATGGCAGCCTTGTGCACTTAGGCTATAACTCTCCTTTGTTCTGGCACCAAGCGTCACCAGCCCCAACTCTTCAGCCTGGAATGGGGCACCGGTTGGTCCACCTGCCAAGGTTGGCGTTCCTGCAGAAAGGATGATAAGAACAAAACTTGCGCAGACAACTGCTAGATTGGCTCAGGGATGTATGCCTGGGCACATAAAAATTAGGAGCTTTGAAAAAGCCACCTTTAATAAAAACAAAAACAAAAAGCAAAACAATAAAACCAAAACTTCCAGGGTCTATGCTTCTTTTTAAGCAACCTGGGTGGGGGGGGGGTGCCCTGCAGTTGCAGGGGTTAGTGTTTCCCCCCACGCATGTGCTCACCGCACCAGCAACTTCTGATGTGTGAAATAATATTTAAAAACTATTGGGACTTAGCAACAAAATTTTTTTTAAAACCCATGCTAAATGTTTCAAAGAAAAATAAAAATAAAAATTGAAGGGCAATAAAACAATGCCAATTATCTCTGTGACCAAATAACACAGCCATGTTAAGTAAAAACATTGACACATAGCAGTATAAAATTTCCAATTAATTTTCAAATAAAACTGAGCATGGGACAATGTATTTTAATGAGTAAACTGCTTTTGCAGAAAAAAAATTCCAAAAAAGAAACAAAACAAAACCATCAAATAGACTATACCAATCCATGAAGGCTCTATTACAGCCAGAATTTTCAAAAAGGAAAAAAAAAAAAAATCTTCTTTCTTCTTGTTATTCACACACCACACAGTTTAACAAACTGAAAACACACCCACACAAGCACACACCTACATTTCCTTTACAAAAAGACACAAAAAGGAAAAACAAAAACATAACCCAACAGTCAAAAAAGTTAAGACTCAAATGAGATTCCAATGAAGGGGTTTAAAGTTTAGATGGTTTATTATAAACCCCTTGTGCATCAGAAAAACCCTTGCCTGTCTCCTCGCCCATCTTCCGGAAAATTCCCTTTTTTGTCTAGCCTTTTTACTTACTCAAGCCATTTCCATATTCTAAAGAGCTAACACAGCCGAGACCTTTTCCCTCTCTTTTTACTTTCTCTCTCCCTTTCCTCCTTTTCTCCTCGTTAATCTTCCGCAAATTCCAGTCTTGCCTAGCCTGTTTATACACATTAATTTTCTCTCTGTTACTTACTTAAGCCATTCCAATATTCCAGTTTCTGTCCTTATCAGGGAGGCAAATAGCCAACACAGAGAAGAGCAGTCTCTATTGCTTTTGGTGGGCTTTCCTCTCCCTCCCCCTTCTTCTCACTCTCTCTCCCTTCTCCCCCCCCCCCAAGCTTTTAACTAACAGGCAATAAACAAACCAGAGGAAAGGAGGGGGGGGCAGAGCCTGGATGAGTTACGCACACACATACACAGGAAAAAAAACACCTTTTAACTTTCTTATAATATGCATTTAAACCATTTAAAATACAACATACAAAACACACTCAAGATGAGTAAGAAATGCTTAAAACTCTGGCAAAGACTTGTCATTAAGTTGAACACGAGTCCTCATGCATACAAAAGCAGGTATGGCCAAAATTTGCATTTAACTTCCAACCATTCCTTTACCACTACAAAGAGATTCAGCCTTCCAAAGGGACAGACAGACGCAATTTTTAAAACTTCCTCTTCACAACTTAAAACAGGTTTTCAACCTTACACGCACAGACATTTAGACTGACAGATACTCACAAACAGAAAACATGCACCGGTGCTTTTGACACTGACAAACACAGAAACATCTTTTTCTCTTTTTCTCTTTTTCTTAGGACAAACAGGGGATGGGGGGGTCGTTGAGAACACTAAAGATTGCCCCTGTGTAGAGAGCTGGTGGTGAGGCATGGGGCGAGAGCGTTCTCCTTCTGAGCAACTGGGAAATTGTGGTTGGCTCAGGGACATTTATTTTTCCAGTGGCCAAGCCGTTTGCATTGGTTCTTTTGGAGGCTTGACTGACAGCAGTTGGGTGGTGAAGGCTTGGGAGTTTTTGCAGTCTTCTCCGGACATCTGGGGCACTTTGGCTAACGAAGGCCAGTTTTAATATCACTTCGTTAGCAGGGGCTTTAGGGTCCAAAACAACAAAATATGAACTGGCCACAACGAAGGCATACGTTGTCCCTGCTCTGGTGTGTGTGTGCAGGGCTCGTTGAGTTTTTCTCCTGGGGGTTGGGGTGGAGCCGTTGGCAATAAGGCATTAGCTGCTGGTGGGCTGAGCGGAGCCGGTAGCAAAACATAAGAGGGAATTCCTTTTCTCCATAGGCGTGGCAACGCCGGTTATTCAAAGAGACCTTAAGCAGGTTGGGGGGGTTAGACTGAAAAGCCACAAGATTTCTGAATATCAGGCCTGCCTGACAAGTTGAAAAAGAAGCTAGCATAAAGCTTTTCCTCGGTCTTTCCTTGGCTTTTGAGGAAACTTGTTAATAGGTTGATAAGCTCAGGGTCCGTGGACCCATCACATGGCCAAGGTTTTTGGTGAAAGCCCAAAAAGTAAGTGAGCCAGACAAAAGAACAAAAATTCCAAAGTTTACTTTCCTTAAAAAAAAACATTTTCACTGCCACTTAAGATTTTTAAGGCATCTCAGTGGGTTAGCATGTAGCCCAAGGGGTGCCTGGCTAAGACCTATACCTTTCCGCCTCATTTGCCCTTGGCAAACTTGGACGGTTACCTATGATTCCCTGAGGGGTTTCTCGGACCTTTCCGTCGGTTCGGGGCGCAGCTTCCCCCCCCCTCGTGTAGGGAATCCCAAATGCCCTGAGAGGTTTCTCGGACCTAAAAGGTTCGGGGAGCCAATCCTCCCCCTCTCATGTAGGGCTTCCTGAGGGGTTTCTCGGGTCCTTTCCTTCGGACTCGGGGTGCATGCCTCCCCCCCCCTCGTGTCTCAACAATCATTCTTCACAATCGCCTTGGTGTTCTCCGGCTGCGCTCCTCGCGGAGCAACAGAAACGCGGATAGACCTCCCACTCGCTCCGTGTGTCCGAGGACTCCAGTGGTCCTCTACCACGTTTCATTCACACACATTCACACAACACTCCCATAACCCAAAACCTGAATACCAAAACCTAAAAACAAAACCAATACTTACACCATTCCTGTGATCCCAATACTGAAGCCAATTGAAGAGTGGCAATGTTGAAACCTCCTTAGAGCGTTCGGGTTTAGCAGAAAGCGGAGCCTGCCGGCCCTCCTCAGGTGAAGTCACCGAACAAAAAGGTTCGGGAGGCCTCTTGAATGTCTTCTTGGTGAGGGCCGGTTTTGTCCGTCCGCCTGGCCGAAGGTCCTCGAATCACAATGGGATTCGACTGTGGGGGACCCTGGGTGGGTCAATCCCGAAGGAACGAGGCCCTCGAGCCCCACTGGGCGCCAGAAAATGTATGGCCAGCCTTCCTGTAAAAATCTGAAATCCCATACTACCAAACAGAGACTTCAGATCAGAGGTTTCAAAGAATACAGCTTTAATTATTTGGCCAAAAAGAAAAGCCGGGTGTGACACACACACACAAACATGGAGTAACAACAGACTATATAGTTACAGAGAACAAAGAAATTTACATTTTTCAGCATAGGGACCAATCAGGTAATTTTTACAAACGTTGTTGCCTCCTCTTCTCTCCTCTTCTGGGCTGGCACGTGAAGAAGAGTAATTGGCAAGAAAAAATATTTGGTAACTCTTTTGATAAGAGACAGCACTGACCAGCTTTGATCTTCCTCAATTTCTCTTTTGTTCCAGTTATCTATCTGTCTCTTTCCAAGAGAGTTAGCAGACCTTGAAACATTCCTGTCTTCCCCATTAACAGCTACATTTCAAAGGATTCAGGCAAAAGGTAATAAACATGCCTTTAGCAGAGAGGGATCCTCCCAAATGACTATAGTGGGGGCCCCTTTCCTCTCCAAACAAACAAGACACAACTTTATCCAGGGAACCATGTTAGAGTGTAACAGAGCACACACACTTGTGTTATAGAAACTATATAAAGGTGTTTAAAACTACACAGATAAAACTATATATGCTAAATATATATCAAAACTATGGGGGGGCCTAAATTGCCCCCAGGGCCATATACAACCTCACTCTTCAGGATGTCTGGCTCTAACTCACTGACCACACCGTCAAAGCTATCTCCAATATTATTATCCTTCCTATACAGATCTTCCGTATATTCTTGCCACCTTTTCTTGATCTCTTCTGCTTCTGTTAGGTCCTTACCATCTTTGTTTTTGATCATACCCATTTTTGCCTGGAATTTACCTCCGATGTTTCTAATTTTCTGGAAGAGGTCTCTTGTCCTTCCTATTCTATTATCTTCTTCCACTTCTGCGCATTGCTTGTTTAAAAATAATTAATTATCTCTTCTGGCTAACCTCTGGAATTTGCATTTAATTGGGCATATCTCCCCCTATCACTGTTGCCTTTTGCTTTCCTTCTTTCTTGGGCTACTTCGGTGTCTCTGCTGACAGCAATCTTGCCTTCTTGGTTTTCTTTTTCTTTGGGACGTTTTTTGTTGCCGCCTCCTGAACAATGTTGCGAACTTCTGTCCATAGTTCTTCTGGGACCCTATCTACTAAATCTAGTCCCTTAAATCTATTCTTCACCTCCACTGCATATTCCTTAGGAATATTAGTGAGCTCATATCTAACTGATCTGTGGGTCTTCCCTATTCTCTTTAGTCTGATTCTAAATTTTGCAATAAGAAGTTCGTGATCTGAACTACAGTCAGCTCCAGGTCTTGTTTTTACCGACTGTATAGATGTCTGCCACCTTTGGCTGCAAAGGATGTAGTCAATCTGATTTCGGTGTCGACCATCTGGTGAAGTCCATGTATAAAGTCGTCTTTTAGGTTGTTGGAAGAGAGTGTTTGTTATGCACAGTGAGTTGTCTTGGCAAAATTCTATCAGCCTATGTCCTGCTTCATTTTGTTCTCCCAGACCATGCTTGCCTGTAATTCCAGGTGTCGTCTGACTACCCACCTTAGCATTCCAGTCTCCTGTAATGAAAATAACATCTCTTTTTGGTGTATTATCTAGTAGGTGCTGCAGATCCTCATAGAACTGATCTACTTCTGCTTCTTCAGCATCTGTGGTTGGGGCGTATATTTGGATCACTGTGATGTTAAATGGCTTACCCTGAATTCGAATTGAGATCCTTCTATCGTTTTTTGGATTGTATCCAAGCACTGCTTTAGCCACTTTATTATTAATTATGAAGGCTACTCCATTTCTTCTGTGGTCCTCTTCTCCACAGTAGTAGATCTGGTGGTCATCTGATGTGAAGTGGCCCATCCCAGTCCATTTCAGTTCACTGACACCTAAAATGTCTATATTTAATCTTGACATCTCACCAATAACCACATCCAATTTGCCCTGGCTCATAGATCTTACATTCCAGGTTCCTATGGTGTGTTGATCTTTAGAACATCGGATTCGTCGTTCACCACCAGCACCGTCGGCCGCTAGCCGTCCTTTCGGCTTTGAGCTAGCTGCGTCATCACGTCTGGGGCTAGTTGAACGTATCCTCTGTTCCTCCCCAGTAGCATTTTGACCATCTTCCGACCTGGGAGTCCCATCTTCCGATGGTATACCGACATATCTTTGGTTGTACTGATCCATTTAGTTTTCATGGCAAGCCATTACCTTCCCCAGGGATCGTATTTAGTCTGACCTCTCTGCCACGACCTTCCCGTCTTGGGTGTCCCTTCACGGTTTAGCTCATGGTTTCATTGAGGTGCTCAAGCTCCAGCACCATGACAAGGTAACGATCTCCTTTGCTGGAGAAGTATTCTAGTGCATATATTCTAATATATTCTTTTTATTATCTCTTCTAATATTTTTCCATTACAATAGTTTTATTTTATATTCTTTTTGCAAAAATTCTATAAATGGGTTCCATATAAGTTCATAATCTCCCAGATCTTTTTGTTTTATTAAAATTGTCAGTCTGTCCATCTGTGCTATTTCCATCGTTTTGATTATCCATTCTTCTATTGAGGGGGTAGCTTCTTCTTTCCAGTGTTTTGCGAAAATAATCCTCACCGCTGTAGTCAAATGGTATAATAGTTTTTTTTGTTCCTTGTTCATCTTCATGTCGATAATTCCCAGTAAATAAGTTTCTGATTTTTTTTCCATATCCAATTAACATTTAATTAATGTTAATGTAATTAACATTTCTGAGGAGGGAGTTAAACCATGAGCCCTCCTGACTCCAACAGAAAAAAAAATTCTCAGCCTGACTTTTTGGAACAGAACATTCCAGATTCTTTCAAAATCATAAAATACATAACATACTTCTGCTACCATGCCTATACTCACAGGTTCATGACTATTATTTTTTAATTTTTTTAGCAATTTGTTATACCCAATATATACATAGACAATGTACACACACACAGGGTATACCAAAAAATCCAACTTTTCTATAATTTTCCAATAGTGCTTGGATATTTTAAATGTTTTATTGCTGCTTCGATTCTCTAGACGTTTGTCTTATTGTTTCACTGTTTATTATTATTTTTTGCATCTTCTACAGAACTGTTTTGTGTGTTTTCATTTGTGGTGCCTTCGAGTCAGTCTTGATTCCTGGCAGTTGCCTGTCACTGCAGTTTTCTTGGCACCATTTTGCAGAAGTGGCTTGCCCTTGCCTGCTTCCTAGGGCCAAGAGAGAGGGACTGGCCCACAGTCACTCAGCTGACTTTTATACTTAAGACAGGTGTCACGAATGACCCCCCCCACCCAGGTGCCATTCTGACATAGAGCCAGTCGGGAAATATCCAAGGGAGAAACCATAGGAAGCAATAAGTGGCGTACGTGCGGAGAAGAGACAGCTGATGTGGATTCAGCACCATGCACTCCGGCAGAGTAATTATAGTGAAAGAGGTGCTAGACGGCAGGAGGCTGTGGCTTGGAGGAACTTGCCAGAAAAGTGGGGGAGGGGGGGGGCGGGGAGAATACATGTATTTAAATTGCTACTTGTAGAGCTGTAAGTTACTGGAAGCTTTAACGTGCTTTGGATCACGAGCTGAAATAAAGATTCCTTTTGATTCCAACGTGTTTTGTGTGAGGTGTGCTGATTTCTAGGTGAGGATCATCACAGAAAGCTTCAAGTCAAAATGACGGACTTAAACGAGAGCAACCAACTCTTCGAGGATAGTCAGCAGCTGGGAGAATTGGAACTGGAAGGCGAAACCTCTGTGGAGTCCTTGGTGCTCTCTGAGCCTTGTTGTTTTCTTGCAGACGTTTCATTGCCAGGCTAGGCAACATCTTCAGTGTGAAAACCTCTACCCTGGGTGGAGAGGCCAGCAGCATAGGTATCCAAATCCCACCAACCATCAGCACGATGGCAACCCCAATGCCATGGGGGAGCATAACGATGGAGTATGATCCCAGATGGGCTCAGTATGTTGGAGGAGATCATGAAGGGGGATCAACTCTATTAACACGCAGAGGCTGGAGGAAGTAAAAACGGGGGAGGCAGTACCAAGACCCCAGCAGTCAAGACAAAGGGACCCACAGTGGTGGCAAAAGGGGGTAGGGTCTATAATCCCCTGGTGCAAGAGGAAGCTTCATCTGAGGAGGAGATTCAGCAGGCGGGAAACGGCGAGAGCTTGTTCTGAGCACCAATGGGCAAGCTGAGCACAGAAGGCGTACAACGTGGATGGTGAGTGGGGACTGCCCAGCAGTGTTGATAAAGTTAAAAATAGAAGCATCTGGGGGGAGGGGCAGTCTAAGGCTCATGGGGCTTTTGGATTCAGGGTGCACTAGAAGTCTCATGCACCCCACCATTGTAACCAAATTGGGACTAAAGATGGAGAGACTGAAAGAACCAATTGATTTTGTTCAACTTGATGGGACCAAAATGAAAGGGGGGAGGGCGGCTAAGCATTGCACTGAGCCAGTTCAAATGAAAATAGGGGATCTCGAGGAGATGTTGAGCTTTATAGTGGCTCCAGTCTCAGATCTGCCGGTGGTTCTGGGGCTATCATGGCTACGAGCCTGGAATCCCGAAGTAGACTGGGTAAAAAGCAGTCTGAGATTTGGAGATGGGAAGAATGAGGGAACCCAACCCCTGGGGTGGCTAGCCAGACAAGAGCAAGTAGGCGCAGCTTTGGAAGCAAGAGAAGAGGCGCAAGGGAGGGAGACTGAAGACGAAAGGAAGGGGGGAATCAGGTAAAGCAACAAAGCCTAGCGCACCCATAAAGTGGACAGCCGAGTGCCAAGAGGCTTTTGAACAGTTAAAGACATTGTTCACTTCTGAACCAATACTAAAACACCCAGAACTCGATAAACCACTGATAGTACAGGTTGACGCCTCAGAAGTCGCCACGGGGGGCTTATTACTACAAAGGGATGGGGATGGAAAACTACGGCCCTGCGCTTACCTGTCGCGTAAATTTATTTAGCCGGTTCGACTTCACACTGAAGTACTTACCGGGAGGGAAAAACTTCCTCGCAGATGCATTATCTCGGCTCCCGCAACACAATAGTCAAAGGAAGGAGTTGATTGAGGCAATCATCCCAAATAGACAGAAGGGGGGGGGAGCAGTAACATGGATGGAGCCAGAAAAAAAACCCCTAACTTAGAAGCAGCAGAGGGAGTGCAGGGGGAATTGAGTGAAGCACTAAGAACAGATGAGTGGTGACAAGCCAACAAAAGCAGCCTTATAGAAAAGCAAGGACTTTGGTTGCAGGGGGACAGGCTGTACATGCCGGAAACCATAAAAAAGAAAATCTCAGAAAGGTGCCACGATGCAAAATCAGCCGGTCATTTTGGATTTTTAAAAACTATGCACCTATTAAGGAAGCAGTTTTAGTGGCCAACCCTCTGCATGGACGTAGAAAGCTATGTGGCCAGTTGACCAACTTCAATCAATTTTTATTTCAGTCATAGACCAGCATATAACTGGTCATATGGCTCAGGGAGTTGGGGGTGGGCGGCACAGTTTTGCGCTGGTTCACCTCCTTCCTCCAGGGCCGTTCCCAATCGGTGGTGGTAGGAGAGGAGAGATCTGACCCACAACCCCTCTTATGTTGGTGCCGCAGGGTTCAGTGCTCTCTCCTCTCCTGTTTAACATCTATATGAAGCCGCTGGGTGAGATCATCCATCACCACGGGATGAGGTATCATCAATATGCGGATGATACTCGATTGTATATCACCATCCCGGGTGAAGTAAATGATGCGGTCGATGCCATGTCTCAGTGTCTGGGGGCTGTGGGGGTCTGGATGGGGAACAACAGGCTTCAGCTGAACCCTGGTAAGATGGAGTGGCTGTGGATTGATGGCCTCTCAGCTTCCAGGAAGTTGTCATCTTTGGTCCTGGATGGGGTAGCACTGCCCCATTCGGAGCTGGTGCGGAACTTGGGGGTCCTTCTGGACTCACCACTCCTGCTCAAAGAGCAGATGGTAGTCGTGGCCAGGAGGGCCTTTGTGCAACTTTGGGTTGTGCGCCAGTTACACCCATTACTGGACCGGGATGCCCTCTGAACAGTCATTCATGCTGTTGTCATCTCCCATATAGACTATTGCAATGCGCTCTACATGGGGCTACCCTTGAAGAGTATCCGGAAGCTCCAGCTGATCCAGAATGTGGCCGTGTGGACAGTTATGGGTGCTGTAAAATCGGCCCATGTAACACCTCTGCTGCGCGAGCTGCATTGGGCACCAGTTTGCTTCCGGGTCCAATTCAAGGTGTTGGTTATCACCTTTAAAGCCCTACATGGCATGGGGCCAGGGTACCTGAGGGACCGTCTCATCCCCGGAACATCGACCCGCCCCACTCGGTCATGCAGAGAGGGATCCCATCGGCAAAAGAGTTCCATCTAGCGGGATCCAGGAGGCATGCCTTCTCTGCAGTAGCACCCGCCCTTTGGAATATCTTGCCCCTGGAGCTGAGGCGAGTTTCTTCGCTCCCAACCTTCCAGAAAAACTTGAAGACCTGGTTCTGCCGCCTGGCTTGGGATGGGAATGCCAATAGTTCCTCCTGGAAGTGGCTGGCCCATGAAACCCGCCTTATTATTAAAATCTTTCTATTTGGATTTTATATGTATTTTATTGATGTTTTAATTTTATATTTTTAACTTGTTTTATTGTGAACCGCCCAGAGTTCCCTGGTTGGAGGAGATGGGCGGTAATACAAATTAAAATAATATATAAATAAATAATATAACAACAGTTCCAGTAAAATAAAGATATAAAATCATATTGATAAAATAATGATAAAATTATTAAGATAAAATTACAGAGTACGGTTTTTAGAATGCAGAAGAATCCTATAAAATTACAATCAAATTTTATGATAAGTAATCTAAATGCTATAAACTAATACAGATAATTATAAAAGACATAAGTAATACTAGAATATGGCTGTTGTGGGTCTTCCAGGCTGTGTGGCCGTGTTCTGGAAGTTGTGGTTCCTAACGTTTCGCCAGCATCTGTGGCCAGCATCTTCAGAGGGCAGGAGCACAGATAGAAGCAAAATCTCTGTGCCCAGGTAGAGTGGCAATGTTCTATTTATAGAGCTAAATTATAGGAGATTAGGTGGGGGTTTTTGTTGTGTTGAAATGTTAATGAGTGGCTGATGAGCGTGATTAGCATGCTCATTGTGAGAAGTATTCCCATGTCCTGGTGGTTGGACTGAGTTCGTTGACCTTTTGCAGGCTGTGTTTTTCAGGACTGGTAGCCAGGTTTTGCTAATTTTTAAACTTTCTTCTTTTTTATTGTAACTGTGCTGGTGTTTGTGAATTTCAATGGCTTCTCTGTATAATCTGGTGTAGTGGCTTTTGGTGTTGTCCAGTATTTCTGTGTTTTCAAATAGGATTTTGTGTCCCGTTTGCTTGAGAGCATGTTCAGCTACTGAAGATTTTTCCGGTTGCTGTAGTCTGCAGTGTCTTTCATGTTCTTTTATCCTGGTGTGAATGCTTCGTTTTGTGGTTCCGATGTATACTTGTCCACAGCTGCATGGTATGCGGTATACTCCTGCAGCGGTGCGGGGGTCCCTTTTGTCTTTTGCTGATTTTAGCATTTGTTGTATTTTTCTGGTGGGTCTGAAGACTGTTTGAAAGTTGTGTTTTTCCATCAGTTTTCCCATGCGGTCAGTGACTCCTTTGATGTAGGGCAGGAATACTTTGTTTGTGGGGGGCTGTTTTTCTTCAGTTGGA
Organism: Charina bottae; assembly: GCA_023362775.1. Classification (NCBI taxonomy): domain Eukaryota; kingdom Metazoa; phylum Chordata; class Lepidosauria; order Squamata; family Charinaidae; genus Charina; species Charina bottae. Next base: position 127,735,229 of record JALMGJ010000003.1, read on the forward strand.
TGTTGTTTTCTTGGTTTGATGGCTCTTTTTATTTCATTCTTGGAATAGCCATTTGCCTGTAGGACCCAATTCAGATGGTTAAGTTCATTGTTGAGAAATTGGGTTTCACAGTTTCGATTAGCACGATCCACCAAGGTTTTGATCATGCCTCTCTTTTGTCGTGGGTGGTGATTGGAATTTTTGTGCAGATATCGGTCCGTATGGGTGGGTTTTCTGTATACTTTGTGTCCTAGTTTGAGGTCCGGATTGCGTATGACCAGCGTATCTAAAAATGGAAGTTTGCCATCAGTTTCTTTTTCCATAGTGAATTGTATATTGGGGTGGATGCCGTTTAGGTGGTCCAGAAATTTCTCCAGTTCTTCTTCAGTATGACTCCAAATTGCGAAGGTGTCATCCACGAACCGGAACCAGACTGTTGGTGTAATGGGTGCCGATTCCAAAGCCTGTTTTTCAAAGTGTTCCATGTAAAAGTTTGCTATGACTGGGCTCAGGGGGCTTCCCATGGCAACTCCATCCATCTGTTCGTAGAACTCATTCTCCCATTGAAAGTAACTAGTTGTTAGGCAGTGTTGAAATAAAGCTGTAATGTCTTCTGGGAAGATTTGCTTGATGAGTGCCAGGGTGTCCCTTACTGGCACCTTGGTAAACAGGGAGACCACATCAAAGCTGACCAGTTTGTCCGTGTGGTTGAGTTTTAGGGTGCTGATTTTGTTGATGAAGTGTCCTGAGTCATTGATGTGGGATGGAGTCTGTCCGATGTGGGTCTGTAAAAGGGTTGCCAAATGTTTGGATAATTCATATGTCGGGGAGCCAATGGCACTTACAATGGGTCTGAGTGGGATCGAGTCTTTGTGGATTTTGGGGAGTCCGTATAGTCTAGGTGAGAGAGCTTCTGTCTTGCAAATACGTTGTAGTACGTTGGGATGCAGGGAGGAGCTCTTTATCAGTGTGTTGGTTTGCTTCATGATTTTGCTGGTCGGATCCCGTCTTATTGTTCTGTATGTGGTGGGGTCTAGTAATTCTCTGATTTTGTCTTTGTATTCATCTATGTTCATAATTACCGTGGCATTGCCTTTGTCCGCTGGAAGGATGATGATGTCTGGGTCCGAATTGAGGGTCTCTATGGCGTTTCTCTCCTTCTTAGTAATGTTGCTGGTGGGGGGCTTTGCTTTCCTTAGGATTCTTGCCACTTCACCCCTTATTTCCCACCCCTTGTGGGGAAGACCCACAACAGCCATTGAACTCCGGCCGTGAAAGCCTTCGACAATACATTGAACGCCTCTACGGGGAGGAAACGTTCCGACAGACACGGAGACTGGAAACACTCCGGAACAGAAAAGCACACCTTCTCTGCTCCTTAACCTTCCTAGTGCGATGCAGAGATACCAGGACCATTCCAGCTTTTCTCAGAACAAAAAGGACCTTCAAATCGTCACAAGCCAGCCGCATTTACGACCGCCTTGAACAAGCCCTCCTGCGTGAGAGAATTCACACAACCCGCCGAAACCTTGCCATCACAGAAAAAGATCTATTCGACACACATATGAGCCTTAGTCACAAAATGAGAAGCCAGGATTGGGACAAGATTGATACCATATCCTACAGAAAAATGGAAAAGGACATCTTTGACTACACAAACAGACAAAAGCAAAAATTCAACAAATGCCAAAACAGTCAACCAAAACCGGCACTGGATACTTCACGCATTGTCATCAATTTGACAGAACGCCTGCTCTCTCCTGAAGAAACCTCCATCCTAAGCAAAGGAGGAAACTTTGCAATTACACCCACCAGAATTCCAGTGGAAGATATCATTGCCAATGTGGAATCAGCCATTCACCAACGTCCAGAGGAAGAAGCAGAAGAAATAAGGGGTGAAGTGGCAAGAATCCTCAGATTCTTGACCCTCAGTACCACAGTTTGGTTCTAGATACCAAAAGCTAGATATCAAAAGCTGACCTAAAATCAATAAATGCCGCATATAGGGATTGTCCTGATTTATTGGAATACTTTTCTACTAAATGTTGCAGCAGCAAAGCGTGATCTATTACTGATCGTCCTACTCTAAATCCAGCCTGTTCATCCATCAAAATGTCTTCAGATTCAAGCCAATCATTTAGTTTCTCCTGGAGGTGTTTTGCATATATTTTCCTAATCTGACTTAACAAACTAATTGGGTGGTAGTTAGCTGGGTCATCTCTCTTGCCCTTCTTATATATTGGTATTATAATAGCCAATCCCCAATCCTTTGGTATCATGGCTGAACGATCTATTGCAGTAAAAAGTGAGGCTAGCACTGGGATCCACCATTCCAAATTATTTTTTATTACTTCATACGTAATAAAGTAGGGGCGTGGTGGCTCAGCGGGTAAGACGCCAGGCTTGTCGATCAGAAGATTGCATGTTCGGAGGTTCGAATCCCTAGCCCCACGTAACGGAGTGAGCTCCCGCACTCGCCCCAGCTCTTGCCAACCTAGCAATTCGAAAGCATGCAAATGCAAGTAGATGAATAGGTACCACTTTGGTGGGAAGGTAACAGCGTTCCACGCGCGTCATGTCGGCCACATGACCGCGGAAGCATCTTCAGACAATGCTGGCTCTTCGGCTAAGAAACAGAGATGAGCACCGGCCCCTAGAGTCGGACACGACTGCACAAATGTGTGGGGGGAACCTTTACCTTTACCTTATGTAATAAAGTAAACCTGGCTTTCCCTGGTTTAAAGGTAAAGGTAAAGGTTTCCCCTTGCACAGTCATGTCCGACTCTAGGGGGCAGTGCTCATCTCCGTTTCTTAGCCAAAGAGCCAACGCTGTCCGAAGATGCTTCCGCGGTCATGTGGTCAGCATGACATGCGCAGAACGCTGTTACTATCCCACCGAAGTGGTACCTATTTATCTACTTGCATTTGCATGCTTTCGAATTGCTAGGTTGGCAAGAGTTGGGGCAAGTGTGGGAGCTCACTCCGTCACACGACGCTTGGGTCTCGAACCGCCGACCTTCTGATCGACAAGCCTGGCATCTTAACCACTGAGCCATCATGCCCCCTTTCCCTGGTTTGGATGGTTTAATTATATTTTTGATCTCTGAGTACGAGACTGGGGGCCAGTGGGGGAGGGAGGTCACATCCAACTCCAACTCTGCCAGGGAATTCTCTGCTTGACCATATAGGGAAACAAAATGGTGTTCCCATATTGGCTGGTATATATGGCGAAGAGCTATAAATACTGTTAGAGAAAGAAGGGGCTACCAACCTCCAGAAGATAGGATTTTTCACACTAGCGGCCGCTATCAAGCGTTGCCAGGATACCCTCATAGCATTCAGGTTTTTTTTTTTGACAGGTTAACTGTTTATACTGTTTTTTCAATGTCATTAACTCAGAAATTTTAAAAAAGCCAGGATTCTCTTTGTATAGTTTAAAGTGGTGGTTTAGGGAATTCCAAGCTTCACGACATTCATAGCCGAACCAGGTGTGATGTATTCTTGGATCATGCCTAATTGTAACAGACTGGGGGGCCATTAACAATGATTGAAATGATTTGGTCAAGTTATTAAAATTAGCCAGTATGATGTCATCTGACTTACCCTCCACTATTCCTAAGTAAAGAGACTTGGCTGGTTCCCTACTAACAAAGTTAGTAACAATTGCTGCTTGCTGAGGTGTCCATTTAGCACGAATAGGACAAAGATCATCAGCCACTAATGCAATGTGGCAAGAAGGTAGAAACAATCTATCAGAGATGTTTAGGCACAGAGTAAGGGGGACAGTTGCCCAACTTGTGCCATGGCCAAATGTGTAGGAGGGAAACCGAGTGGATTATTGGAAGAAGTAGCTAACCCGACACAACCATGGAAGCAAATATCCATGGATTTTATTGTAGATTTACCGGAGAGCCATAAAAAGACAGTGATTTGGGTAGTCACGGATTTATTTTCTAAGCAGGTTCACTTTGTACCCTGTGCCAGCATCCCAACAGTGGGGTAGCTTGCTAAATTATTTATACAACATGTATACAGGATGCACGGGGCACCCAAAAGAGTAGTCAGTGATTGCAGAGTCCAGTTCACCTCAAAATTTTGGAAAGCTTTTTAAAAATTGATGGGGATAGAGCAAGGTCTGAGTTCGAGTCACCACCCAGCCACGAACGGGGTGTGTGAATGATTGAACCAAGTACTAGAACAATACCTTAGATGCCATGTAAATTATCAGCAAGACAATTGCATAGAACTGCTTCCTTTTGCAGAGGTAGCTTTTAACAATTTGGTGCACCAAAACACAGGATTCACCCCATTTAAAATTGTAAATGGTCAGGACTTCGTAGCATTCCCAGAACTACCTAAACCAGATGAGATAACAATCCCGCTAGACGAATGGGCAAAGCACATAGCCAAGGGGTGGCCAACAATACAGGGAGCACTACAACAGGCAAAGGAAACTTACAAGGAATACGCTGATCGTAAGAGGGCTCCTGAATGGTAACTAAATGTAGGGGATAAAGTGTACTTATCCACAAAATTTCTAAGGTATTCACAACCATCCAAAAAACTAGGTCCGAAGTTTATAGGACCCTTCCCTATAACCAAAGTGATCAAAGAGGTGGCAAGGCAACTGGAATTACCCAAGAACCTCGAAAAAATCCACCCTGTATTTCATTGCAGCCTGTTGAAACCAGCTAAAGAGTCAGAACACTGGCACCCGCTACAAAAAGTACCAGCAGCAATAATGATAGAGGGGGAATGTCACTTCGAAGTACAGGAAATATTAGACTCGAGATTACATAGAGGAAAACTGCAATACTTAGTGCAGTGGAAGGAATTCCCAAAATCACAGAGTGAGTGGGTTGATAGCCGCAACGTTAAAGCACCCAAATTAGTAAAGAAATTTCACAATCGATACCCGGAGAAACCAAAACAAAAGGGGAGCTGATTTTCGGAGGGGGCAGAATGTCACGAATGACCCCCCACCCAGGTGCCATTCTGACATAGAGCCAGCCGGGAAATATCCAAGGGACAAACCATAGAAAGCAATAAGCGGCGTGCGGAGAAGAGACAGCACTGCAGGAGGCTGTGGCCTGGAGGAACTTGCCAGAAAAGGAGGGGGAGAATACATGTATTTAAATTGCTACTTGTAGAGCTGTAAGTTACTTGAAGCTTTAACGTGCTTTGGATCATGAGCTGAAATAAAGATTCCTTTCGATTCCAACGTGTTTCATGTGAGGAGTGCTGATTTCTAGCTGAGGATCATCACAACAGGACTAGAACTCCTGGTCTCCCGGTTTCTAGCCTGATGCCTTAACCACTACACCAAACTGGCTCTCCATCCATCCATCCATCCATCCATCCATCCATCCATCCATCCATCCATCCATCCATCCTGTCTCTGCATTTTTAACCCACTGTTGTTAATTCTTTGGATGTGATTTTAAATGGCTTTAAGGTTTGCAATGCAAAAAGCCATCCAAAAGTTTTCAAATCAATCAATCAATCAATCAATCAATCAATCAATCAATCAATCTCTTGAGAACTTCAGCTCTCTGGTCTGCTTGTCCAGAGATGCTCTGCTAATACTTGCAGAGGATTATGCTAACAACCTTCAATGGATACTACTCTACAGTATTGTCTATGATCAAGAAGAGCTGATTTTCATTTTGCAGTCTATATTAAACAGAATTGAAGTCTGCTCCGCTGGCAGGCCTCCATCGACTTCTCGCATTGGAAGATGCCTCTTGTCTCTTAGGTCTGTAGTCCTGTTGTGAGCTGGTGTATACTTTTAATCCTTGCCAGTGGAAGGAAGACACCATACCTACTACTACTACTATTACTACTACTGCTGCTTATCCTCTTTTCTTCCTCTAGCTTTTACAGATTGTGATGATGGATGATGATCACTTCTTTCTTGCCCTTAAAATTCTTGACCCAGGCAACTGCCTGGTTTATATCTATCTCATGTACAACATTTGCTTGCTAACTTTCAATCCCAGCAGGGAGCTTGCCACTGCTGACTTCAAGGCAGGAACAAATGCTCTGATGATTTAGTGTTGGCCCATTAATCGCAGCTTGTTGATACCTGCATTTTCATTCCATCTGATAAGCCACTCATGAGCGCAGCTTTTATGCATTGCATTTCCAAATACTTTGCAGATGATAGTGAAATTAAATGCAGTTTGGTCACAAATTGCTGCTTCAGCAGAAGGGATGCTTCCCCAAATCTCTTCAAAACAGAGTGCAATAAATTTAAAAAGGAAAGGTGTGCCATCCATAAATCACAATTATTCCTGGGCATTTCAAGCTAATGGTGATTACTTACTATATGCCTTGTCTGATATCGGGTCACACCGGGGTAGACAACCTAGTTGCCATTGATCTCCCCTCCCCTCCCCTCCCCTTTCCTTCCCTTCAGGAAAATTCTCCAGAGGATGATGGCAATTGGGACTTGTCCTGTCCCAGCCCAATCACACCCAATACACCAGGGAGGCAGTTGTAAAACTTTGCTGAGAAACTTGTGAGGTAAACTTGTGAGGTAACAAACAGGCAGCCAGGGAGCATGAGCACAAACACAAACACTCTACAAAAACGAGCCCCAAAAGTCCCACGAGCTTGCCTTAAGGGAGTTTTACATTCAAAACACGATTAGTCAAGTGAGTCCAAGAGTCAAGAGTCAGGTCACGAGGTTTTCCAATCAGGATTCCAGGCACATGGAGTCTGGTAAGCAGATGGTTGTCCCCAATGAACAGTCTGGGCTTGCGGCTCCCTTTTTATAGAGGCAGACCCGGGTGGAGCTTATTTAGGAGGGTGGGGCTACTTTCTCGCACATCGCCTCGCCGACCTCTGCTGTTCGTCTCTCCTTTCCCCTCTCCTTTCTCGAGCGCTGGGAGGGGCGGCAGCTCTGAGTCTTCATCCTCACCAATCAGCGGCGCCTGTGCCTGCTGCTCGCTGACCAGCCCCGCCTCCTCTGACTGCTCAGGCAGCTGTTTATCTAGAGCTGTCTGCTCGCCCTCCATCTCTACATCAGAGGCTGGCCGCCCGTCCTTGTCGTCTGACTCTGACTCTGATTCTGAGCCCGAACCCCCCATGGACTCCAAGCCCGAGCTCCCCATGACAGGACTAGAATTTCCTTTGCTAAGCGATGAAGTCGTAAAGTGCAATGTCACATGACCATGATGCTTAGTGAAGGAAATTCTGGCACTTCCAATTGCCATTGTTAAGTGAATCACTGTAGGTCATTAAGCAAGGACGTCACATGGTTGCCATTTGTGACCTCCTGCTGGCTTCTCCATTGACTTTGCTTGTTGGAAGCTGGCAAAGAAGGTGCAAATGGGAACTATGTGACCACAGGGATGCTGCAATGGCCATATGTATGAGGACCACTCATAACTACCATTCATACAGTACCATCGTAAATTTGAATGGTCACTGAGTGGTCATTAAATGAGGATCACCTGTAATGGGCAGAGGGAATAACTTTGAGGAAGAAGACGAAGAACTGCAACCAAGACAATGGTCAGATAAAAGGAAGTTGAGTCCAGGCCAAAATTCTAACCGGAGAAAGTGTCTCAAACTTGACACACACACCCCGTAATTCTCACAAAGATAAAGGAAGGTGGGGGGGAAGCGCATTCAGACTTGCAAGATTCTGATACTATAACCTTATAATAAAAATACTATTGGCATACATGACTTTGGTTTCCTTGCCTGGCCTACCTTGAACGGCTGACAACTGTGCAGTGGAGTGAGCGAAAGAAACATGAAGAGCACATTCTATGGAATTAACTCCTTTTACCCATTGAGTGCTCTGCTAGATAAAGGGTTTCTTCTCCTTGGCTTCATACACCTTCCGTTCCCACCAAGCCGCCTGCTCCATCTTACTATAATATTATTAAGGCAGTTTTAATTTCAAACAAACAGTTAAATAAATGGGCGTGGGCATGCTGCACAGCTAGTACTGGCCTCCAGCATCATTATTATGGAAAAGTCCATTTTGGGTCTGGGCCACATCTGGCAAATGAAATGCCACTCTCTGTTCTAGGTGACAGACTTCTGAAAATGCCCCAAATCTCCCAGAGTGCTTGGACAGGTCTGTTATGGGGAAGGTGGAACATTCCAGGGAAAAAAGATGTGGTCTTGGAATCAAATGCTCCAGTTTGCATGTAGCAAGTAGAGAGGAGGATTTATTTCTTTTTAAATGTATATTCTGCCTTAGCCCTTTCTACAGGAACTCAAGTAGACTTACCTAGGAAGCTTCCTTCCTTTTATCGCCACAACAACAGCCCTGTGAGAAAGGCTGGAGCAGGGTGTCCACAGGGCACGGTCAACAAGTCGAGGCACTTGCGATGCACATAAAAAGCAGTTGTTGTGGCTACCATCTTGACTTTATGGCCATACCCTGCAGACATCCATGGGCTGGACTTATAGAGACTGGCCCAGAGAAGATGGACTTGACCTGGATTTCCCAACCCTAACCCAACCCCTTGACCACTGCCTCTATCACATGCCCTGGTTTGATTTCTGCAAAGGCATCAGGACCAGAAACAGTCCAACATAAATGGGTCTACATCCTACCTCATGTTCTGCTCAGGTGCATTCCTTGTTAGACTGTTCCCCATAGCAGCAACCCTCTCCCCAAATTAACACCTCCCCCATTGTCTTATGGGCCAGGGAGGCAATGGAAGTGCTAAGCCACAAAAACAAAGTTGAAACAAACTGAGTGTAATGACTTCAATGAGTCTTTCACTGCCTCAGTTAAGCATATTGTCATTATATACAGTATATCTAGAAGAATGGTAGCACATGCTGGCCGTGTTTCGTATCCAATTTTCAGCAAGCTGGACCAACAGACCCACTAAATATTAGGCTGCTTCCTATATTCATCCAAAAAATCCTGCCGTTTATAAATTTTGCACTGGAATCCTTTGTTTATCTGGTTCTTTTGTTCAAAGGAGAGTAGACTGAACTGAATAAAAAATGTATGAAGGGTTTGTTATCCAACCACCGCAAACAGCCTTCCATATTCGCCTTGGTGATATTAACGTGCGCTCAACTTCTCGCACTTTGATTTAAAATTGCATGCTATATGCCGTTAGCAGTTTTCTTATGGGCTGCCGTTGGAAAAGGAGGGGCTTGTTATGAAAACTATCCCCGTTGCCTTGGTTACTAATTACATATATTTTTAATCACATGTAAGCACTGGGTTTAAAAATAGCTCCCGTGTGAGAAAATGTACTAAGGCAAGAGAGAAGTGTCTATGTATGGTCTTGATTCTCATGGCAGTCGAGACCTTTCTAGGTGTGGTGTTGGTTTTTGAAAATGATCATTACCAACAAAAGGGAAATGATTTATTCCTAGGATGCTGGAAGAAGCATGCTTCTTCCATCCTTGACAGCAGCTGTAAAACTGCACAAATTTCAGGTGCTAAAATTAAGTCTTCAGACTTGCAGAGTTTATACAAGGTGAGAAAAAAGAAACCATCCTAAACTGTTACAACAGTCGTTATGTACAATGTACATAGTTCCTCATATAAATTTAAATTCATATTTATTTACTACAGTTGGTAGACCACTACTGTCAACAATTGGTGGCTGAAAATCAAGCATGCGTTTTTGCACATACCTTCCCCGATAAGGATATTTTTATATATACTTTTTTCTTATATATACATTTTCTATAGCAAGGGATTTCCCCTAACAGAATGAATATTTGTATGCATGTCTGGCAGCCATTTTTATACTTATTGGCTAGATTCAAATGTTACACTAAGCTTTAGCCATCCCATACAACCCATAATGATGACGTGTGTCTTGATGTCCTTGGGCTAAGAATGTATATGATAGAATTTGAGTTAGTCACATGTTTCACAATTCTCATCATTTGCATTATGATGTCATGGTGCATATGACATCACTTGCTCCCATTCCCCATTGCCACCCATGCACTAAGACATAACTAGGTTGAAAGAAATATTTTTTATTTTATTTTGGCCAAAGTTCAGCCATGTAAAATATCCAACATAAACTATAAACTCCAGACAGTCATAATGCATAGGAAAACAGACAGATAAAGGCCATATAGTAGGAGGCTGTTGTGGAAGCAAAATGATCAGTTTCACAAATATCCCCTTGTTAATTTGTTTGGTTCCATATTACAGAAACCCAACTGCCACAGTTTAAGTCCAGCATCCAATGTTGGCCACATGCAAAACATCCAAGTGCTACAGAACTCTTATGAGTATGAGCCAGCATGACCAATGGTGAGATAAGTAAATTGCAGTTCAATCATATGTAGAGCAGGGGGTTTCCATTTTTTTTAGGCTACGGAATTGGTTAATAATAATTTTAAAAAATCCTAGAATCCCTGATCAAGAAGCAAAGCTCTAGTGATAGAAAATTGGCTGCATTTGAGTGACTTTGTTTTCTCACTTGGTCTCTCATGGCATCCCATTAAGTTCTCAAGAACTCTAGGGTTCTGCAGAACACAGTTTGAAAAACTGTCATCTAGAAGACAGAGTTTTAACCCCTTGCAAAATTCCCCCTCTGAAACCTTCAGTTCTGTTGGCATATTTACAAAAAGAAAGCACTCGAAAGCATGTTTATGGATACTAAAAGTATTTGTATCTGCACCAGTGAGGCAGAATAAAAGGTGGATAATAAATCAGTGTCAAACAAGCAGGGAGTTAATGCAATAAAGAATGCTTGGTTAAAAATATGTTGCACTCAAAAAACAAGAGCCTCCTGCCCTCTCTGTTAATTAAAATTGTCAGGAGCAGCTCTTTAAATATCTTACCCAGCCAAGAACACCACTAATTTTTACTTTGCTATCCACACACAGGCATGTCCTTAAAATTCCAAGATACTGGCAAATATATTAGAATGCAAAGTCATGTGCAGGATACCATATCCACCCACTGGACTATTCCCTGCTGTTGTGCCCTCCCACCTTTCCATTCCAGGAAAGTAATGGCCAATTGTTTTCCTTCCTGTAGGCGGGTCTTGCTAGACATACTAATTTAAAAAAATGTAATATCAGCATTGAGAACTGGGAAGCCCTAACTCATGAGCGTTTCAATTGGAGGTCATCCTTTATTAATGGCGCTATGGACTTTGAAGAAGCACGAGTACAGGGCGAAAGGGAGAAAAGAGCTAAAAGGAAGGCACGTCAGGCAAACCCTCATCATGACCGTCTCCCACCCGGAAACCTATGCCCCCACTGTGGGAGGTTGTGCGGATCCAGAATTGGCCTTTACAGCCACTTACGGATCCACCGTTAAAATTTTACCTTTGGAAGACAATCTTACTCGGCTACGAGTGATCGCCAATGATGATGATGACTGTATATACTTTTATATATGTGTACATGTATATGTGTATGTGTATGTGTATGTGTATGTGTATGTGTATGTGTATGTGTATGTGTATGTGTATGTGTATATATACTGTATATATAGGTAAAAATAAAGGTTCCCCCCGCACATTTGTGCAGTCGTGTCCAACTCTAGGGGCCGGTGCTCATCTCTGTTTGTTAGCCGAAGAGCCAGCGCTGTCCGAAGACACTTCCATGGTCATGTGGCTGGCATGACGCACACGGAACGCTGTTACCTACCCACCGAAGTGGTTCCTATTCATCTACTTGCATTTGCATGCTTTCGAATTGCTAGGTTGGCAAGAGCTGGGGCTAGTGCAGGAGCTCACTCCGTCAGGCGGGGCTAGGGATTCGAACCTCCAAACTTGTGATCTTCGGATCGACAAGTCTGGCGTCTTACCCGCTGAGCCACCACACCATATATATAAATGTGTGTGTGTGTGTGTGTGTGTGTGTGTATGTATGTATACACACACACATACACACACACACATATATACACACACACATATACATACATCTACATCTACAGTATCTATGCATAGATACATACATACAAAAAGTTAAACTGAATATATATGAAATGAAAACTACACACACATATATGCAGGTACAAAAAGCAGCTTCAGAAAATTTCTCTTTCTATTGCCATATTACTTTCTAATGTCTTTTGATCTACCCTTATCCAGAGTGCTGTAATAGCACAATGGCTATAACATTTGCCTTGTAAGTAGTACATTTCTCATTTGAAACCCAGTAGAAGTGTTTTTTCAGGTATTTGGGAGCTGAAGGTGAAACCCTTCTATTTGAGCCGAGTTAAAAAAAAAGTTAAAAAAAAAGCACAGATAAAAGTAGGAAGCACATGGTAAGGAAAAAGTAGTATTTAGAAACAAATGTTTCTGCCAGTTTTTGAACCAGCAACCTTCTATTTGCAAGATACTCACTCACTGGATTGTCACCTTGTTGTGGTGAGTGGGCTTGTGTGTTCCCAATGAACCCTGTGAGCGAAGCCGTCGGGAGTCATGTACTCCTAGTAGGGTCACCCATGGCGGTAAGGTCCAGGGGGAAGAACCAGACAAAGAATGATCCAAGAAAGTCCTCAACGGCAGAACAGGCGGAAGATAACAAGGTGTATTGTTACAACGGCTGCGAAGGTGGATGAAGGCTGCAGCAGACAAAAGGTCACCAATCATCATGGTATCCATGCCATTGGATTAGAGCCTTTTTCTGTGAAGGTTGTGTGCTGATCGTTGTGCACCGATCTCCACACATAAAACAAATTCACGCACAGGCGTCTTCCAACCACACCAAACACAAAACAACCAAAAGTCCCATGGTGATTGACGAATGGCAATGGGGGCAGGACTGTGAAATCCGGAAGCTCCTAGTCATGAACCAGCACATGGGCGGTGGATACGGATTCAGTCGCCCTGACTCAAGGATCGAGGCAGTTGAGTAGTTCGGCAGCTGTATCCACGACTGAGCAGCCCTATTTAGGATCCACTCTGCTCACCCCATATGGGGAGGGGGCTAGAAAAGGTGCCCTAAACACAGTCTGCCTCATTTTTCTCCCTGACTGGATTACCGCAACCAGTGGGGTCACCATCTAGCAGTCGTAAAAAACACATGAATTTTGAAACATGGAATATACGGACACTGCAAGACAATATGGATAGTGAACGACCTGAACGTAGGACTGCCATTATTTCAAGGGAGCTGAGACATTTTAATATTGATATAGCAGCACTCCAAGAAACTCGAAGAGCAGGAGAAGGACAGTTGAAGGAAGAAAAAGGAGGTTATACCTTCTTTTGGAAAGGACTGCCTGAAAAAGAACGACAAATACATGGGGTACGCTTTGCTATCAATAACGACCTTGTGAAGCTCTTGTCAGAAGTTCCCACTGGGATTAACGAATGACTCTCAACTCTCCAAATAAAACTTGCCAAAAACCAACAGGCAACTATCCTAAGTGCTTACGCACCAACACTAGATGCAGATGAGGATATCAAGGAAAAATTTTATACCCAGCTGGACACCATCTTATCAGAGATACCAAAGGAGGATAAAATTATCCTCCTGGGCAATTTCAATGCAAGAGTTGGGCGTGACTTTGATTTGTGGCCAGGGATCATTGGGAAAGAAGGAGTTGACAACAGCAACACTAATGGAATCTTACTTCTGACTAAATGTGCAGAGCATAACCTTGTCATTACTAACACACTCTTTTGCCAGAAAAATAAATTTAAAACATCATGGAAGCACCCACGGTCGAAGCACTGGCATCTTTTAGATTATGTAATTGTCCGTGCTAGAGATCGCCGTGATGTACCTCTCACCAGAGCCATGACAAGCGCCGATGACTGCTGGACAGACCATCGATTAATTCGATCCACGATGGCCATAAAGATTGTCCCTCATCGTAGGCTCCAAGGAAGAAAACCAAGGCATAAAATGAATACACTGGCCCTTAATGACAAGCATAAACTTGTCATTACTAACACACTCTTTTGCCAGAAAAATAAATTTAAAACATCATGGAAGCACCCACGGTCGAAGCACTGGCATCTTTTAGATTATGTAATTGTCCGTGCTAGAGATTGTCGTGATGTACTTCTCACCAGAGCCATGATGAGCGCCAATGACTGCTGGACAGACCATCGATTAATTCGATCCACGATGGCCATAAAGATTGTCCCTCATCGTAGGCTCCAAGGAAGAAAACCAAAGCATAAAATGAATACATTTTATGTATTAATAGAACCCTTAAGGTTCTATTAAACGAGCTTGCTTTCAATGAACTCTCAAGGAACATCTGCCTATGGAACGTCCTGAAAATGTTGAGGAACACTGGATTAAATTGAAGACTTCTATTATTTCAGCCTGTGAACAAACTATCGGATACCAAACTAAGAGACATCAGGACTGGTTTGATGAGAACGATAGTGAGATTGAACATATTATTGACAAGAAAAGGAAAGCCTTCCGGATATGGCAAAAAGATATTAACTGTGCCGTTAAGAAAAAAATCTACGCCAGTGCAAAGGCAGAAGTCCAAAGAAGAACTAGAGAACTTAAGAACATATGGTGGATAAAAAAAGCCCAAGAAACCCAACATTTTGCAGATGCTCATAATGCACGGGGCTTTTTTAATGCCATAAAGGCCATCTATGGACCAACAAACCATGGTACAAATCCCTTACGCTCAGTAGATGGTGCTAAGCTTCTAAAGGACAAAGAGTCTATCGCACTGCACTGGAAAGAGCATTACTACAATCTCCTTAATCGTCACTCTACTGTGGCTGATGAAGTCTTCTTGCAAATCCCGCAAAAACAAATAAGAGATGAGCTTGCAGTACCCCCTAGTTTGGAGGAAGTCAGTAAAGCCACTAAACAAATGAAAAATAACAAAACTAGTGGACCTGATGGGATTCCTGCTGAAGTCTTTAAAGAAGGCGGGCCTGAACTTACACAACAACTTCATAAGCTCATCGAAAAAATCTGGATGAGGGAGGGGATTCCAGCAGACTTTAGGGATGCCATAATTATCACTCTCTTTAAAAAGGGTGATAGAACAGACTGTGGAAACTATCGAGGCATCTCCCTTCTAGCCACAGCAGGCAAAATCCTGGCAAAGATCATTGCAAACCGTCTCCTATCTGTATCAGAAGACATCCTCCCTGAAACGCAAAACGGCTTCCGCCCTTCCAGGGGAACAGTGGATATGATCTTCACTGCATGACAGCTTCAAGAAAAATGCCAGGAGCAAAACCGCCCTCTGTACATGGCGTTTATTGATCTGACTAATGCTTTTGATACTGTAAATCGTACTGCTCTCTGGACCATCCTTCTGAAAATTGGATGCCCTGATAAATTTGTGAACATCTTGCGGCTACTCCATGACGACATGATGGCAACAATCCTGAATAACAATGGCTCTCAAAGCGATCCATTTAAAGTGGAATCCGACGTTAAACAGGGATGTGTTATTGCTCCAACCTTATTCGCTATCTTCATCGCTATGATTATGCACCTTGTTGAAGAGAAACTTCCTACTGGTGTAGAAATTATATATCGAACAGATGGAAAGCTTTTTAATCTTAGTAGGCTGAAAGCAAAAAATAAGGTAATTACAACTTCTGTTATAGAACTTCAATATGCTGATGATAACGTAGTCTGTGCACACTCCGAGGAAGATCTTCAAACTATCCTAAACATCTTTGCAGAAGCATATGAAAAGCTCGGCCTCTCGATTAACATTAAAAAAACCAAAGTGCTTTACCAGCAAGTTCGAACCAATCCCTCCGCAGCACCATCAATCCAGCTTAAAGGTGTGTCACTAGAAAATGTCGACCACTTTTCTTATCTCGGCAGCCATCTATCTACAAAAGCCGACATCGACGCTGAAATTCAGCATCGCCTGAGCTCTGCGAGTGTAGCTTTCTCCCGAATGAAGCGTAGCATGTTTGAGGAGCGGGACATTCGCAGGGAGACCAAAATGCTTGTTTACAAAGCCATTGTACTACCAACCCTTCTGTACGCCTGTGAAACATGGACCCTCTACAAACGCCACCTCCAACTTCTTGAAAGATTCCATCAACGCTGCCTCCAAAAAATTCTGCAAATTACTTGGGAAGATAGGCGGACTAATGTTAGCATATTAGAAGAAGCAAAAACCACCAGCATTGAAACAATGATCATCCAACATCAACTTCGCTGGACCGGTCATGTTGTTCGAATGCCTGACCATCGTCTTCCAAAGCAGCTACTTTACTCCCAACTTAAGAATGGAAAACGGAATATTGGTGGACAGCAAAAGAGATTCAAAGATACTCTCAAAGCTAATTTAAAAAAATGTAATATCAGCATTGAGAACTGGGAAGCCCTAACTCATGAGCGTTTCAATTGGAGGTCAGCCTTTATTAATGGCGCTATGGACTTTGAAGAAGCACGAGTACAGGGCGAAAGGGAGAAAAGAGCTAAAAGGAAGGCACGTCAGGCAAACCCTCATCATGACCGTCTCCCACCCGGAAACCTGTGCCCTCATTGTGGGAGGTTGTGCGGATCCAGAATTGGCCTTTATAGCCACTTACGGATCCACTGTTAAAATTTTACCTTTGGAAGACAATCTTACCGGGTACGAGTGATCGCCAATGATGATGATGAATGATGATTTGCAAGACAAGAATTACAGCTATTGTGCTATTATAGACTTATGGTAAAAAGAAAAATTTAAATTGTATTAGAGAGCATGGTAAGCATTGATTTGGTTGAAGGGGCATTCCTTCCTCTGCAAAGGAGCTGATGAACTGCTGGATTTTACCTATAACAAGAGGAAGTGGGCTGTCCCAAATGGGCAGGAGCCTCAAAATGATGTAACTTAACATGGAAAAGTGTACTTTGGAAGTGGAGTAGAAAAATGCACCATGAGATCACTTTGAAGGTGGGTGGGATATTAATAGAGTACAATATTATCCATTTCTGCACTACAGAAGTGGTTGACTGCCTATCTGGTGACAGGGCAACCAGGCAATATGGATAAGTCTTTTGTGTTGAAAACATAATGACCTGAAGGATAACTAACTTATTTACCAGTGGTTAAGATGCCAGGCTTGTCGATCAGAAGGTCGCAACTTCGAACTCTCTCGGTTCGAGACCCTAGCACCGCATGACAGAGTGAGCTCCCACACTCGCCCCAGCTCTTGCTAACCTAGTAATTCGAAAGCATGCAAATGCAAGGAGATAAATAGATACCACTTCGGTGGGATGGTAACAGTGTTCCGCATGCATCATGCTGGCCACATGACCGCAGAAGCATCTTTGGACAGCGCTGGCTCTTCGGCTAAGAAATGAAGATGAGCACCGCCCCCTAGAGTCGGACACGACTGTGCAGGGGAAACCTTTTTTTAAAAATTCATCAATCATTCACTAAATGTATGGGGAGAGCAGTTCCTATAATCCTAGGCACCATGGCCAGACAGAAGAAAGACAAGAAGAGGATCACCAGCATTAAATGGGTCCATTGGCTGCATTTAATTCATGAAACCCTAAAATGGGCACATCAAAGCTAAGAAAATAAATCCCCCTTAAACTCAGCCTTATCCACATGTGAGATGTGATGTCACCTATATGTAGCCCTCAGCCTCCCCCCCCCCTTCAAATGTTTAGAACAGACTTGGTCACCAAATGTTTTCCTAACCCTGATTTAAAAACAGCTCTCAACAAGGACTGGAAGCCCCATGTGTCTTGTTAGTGATGACAAACTGGCCAATTGACTTCCGTGAGCTTGTTTTAAGCATGGCTAAGTTTGCCTCCAACTCATTGATTGAAATAATCAGCCAAATCTCTGAGTGAACTACTCCAGTACAGACAGAAATGCCATTACGCTTCCTTCTGTCTACTTATCAGCACTGTGGGAATTAACTGAAGGGACTGTTTTAAAAACAATCATTCAATTATAAGCAACTGAAGTAATAATGACTTTCAAATTAACATTGCAGAAAACAAGATAAAAGAAATATTTCCTCTTGTCTTTCATCCTTCCTTTTCACTAGCTATTTCAGCCATCTGTAATTAATTTCATGCCATGTAAGCCCTAGAAAAATGGTTATGGAAAATAAATTCTTTTGGAGGTTGTAAGAAAACCTGCCAGATCCTTACAACAGGAAGATAGAAGGGGTGGCTATGCTTACCTGGGTGAAAACAAAGATTGTCTCAGTGGGAACCCCAAATCTAGAATAGAATGGGGCAATTAGGTCTATTAACCAAATTCATTCAAGGCAACACATGTTTCTAATGTGTTCTGTCTTCATTTATTTACTTATTAGATATATAGCCTCCCTTTTCATTCAGGAGCTCAAGCAGCATATGTAGACCTCTCTCTTCTGATTTTTCTCCACAATCTACCCTGTGAGGCAGATTGGGTTGAGAGGCCAAAAGTCACCTAGCGAGTGTCATGGCAGAGAGTGGATTGAAACCTGGGTCTTCCTCGTGCCAGTCCAACACCTTAATCCAGAGTTTCTCAACCAGGGTTTGGTGGAAGCTTAGGGTTCTGCAAGAGGTCACTAGGGGTTCCCTGGGAGATCACGATGTATTAAAAAAATTATTTCAAATACGGGCAACTACACATTAAAGAGGTACGTTTCATTCTTTATGTTTAGTTGAAGAACACTGTTAATCCATATATGCAGGCCTACCCATGAAACAAATATAATAATTTTGTACCTTCTGGCCTATACTTGAACCTGAATGTGCAGGGGTTTCCTGAGGCTGGAAAAATATTTCAAGGGTTCCTCCAGGGTCAAAAGCTTGAGAAAGGCTGCCTTAATCACAACACCACACTCAACAATCCTGTAAGGTAAGGTAGGATGAGAGAGAGTGATGACTCAACATCTCCCAGGGAACTTCCATGGCCATGGGTGGACTGAAGGGTAGCATGGAATGTGGATCTCCCTGGTGCAAGTTCAACACCTCCACCACCACACCTCACCAGCTGTCATCCAGTCCTCCACACAATTCTGCCTCAGTATCTTAGCATGCTAGATGGACAAGAAGGTACCACCCACCAGAAATATCTATTTTTCTGCAACCTATGTGGTTGCAGTCTGTGAAGGAGTGAAGTTGGGATTGCTGTATGTGCTTGGGAAAAGTAGCTGCAGCCAGGCAGAAAAACTTCCCACCCCATTTCCCTCATACATTCATTCATTAACTCACAACTTTACTCACAAGCATCCAAGCTGGCATTCCAGCTGCCTGTGATATTGAGCTACACCCTGATGTTTTCAGGGATGTGCTGACATCCAGAGGCAGCTTCACCCCACCCAGGCTCTTAGCTTACAAAAGCAAATGCTGCGACAGAGTGGGGAGGTGTGTGTAGGAGGAAATGTGATAAGCAAACGGCATATAGACGGGGAAGCGGAGGTGACATCTGGAGATTGGCAGCTATGACAAGCAGGCAAGAGGACTGTCATCCAACTGCCAGGACCACCAGTTATGGTGAGCAGTATTTCCTGGTGGGAGTCCTGCTTGGAGCTTGGAGCTTTGCTGGGAGCTCAGTAGCAACCAGAAAAGGAGCAACCACACTGAGACAGCACCTCAGCCCCACTAGTGTAAGAACTTCCGGAAGGAGGCAAGGGTTGTACGCTGCCACGTTAAAGGCTTTGAGACTTTTGCTTGAACTAAGTATTAAAGGACTGAGTATTAAAGACTTATTTACATGGCAACATCACCTTGCAAGTCCTAGATGTTCTGGCAATCAAAACTTATCCAGGTGCAGACTGTGGCTCAGACCATGAACTGCTGGTGGCCAAGTCAACCTCTGTAACATCAAGAGGACAACACCACCAAAAAAGTTTGTCGTCACCAAAATTCCATCCACATATGCAATTGAAGTTAAAAATAGGTTTGAAGTTTTGGACACTGCTGAGAAAATGCCTGATGAACTATGGCAAGAAGTTCAATCGCTTATCATTGGGGCAGCAGATGATTACATACCACGCAAGAAGGCAGAGAAAAGGTGTAGATGGCTCTCAGAGAATACCATCCAAATAGCCGAGAGGAGAAAGGCAGCTAAAGCAGTGGGCAATCGTGTAGAAGTAAGAAGATTGAATGCTGTTTTCCAAAGGGCAGCAAGGAAAGATAACAAAGTTTACTGGGAGAAACATTGCAAACAATTAGAGGAAGACTATACAAAAGGACACACTAGGAATGCTTTTGCACAAATCAAAAAGATTTGGGCACCGTTCAAGGCTTGCAAAGGTATCATCAAGGATAAGCAAGGGAAAGAATTGTCCGACCAACAAGGTGTCATGAATAGATGGCAAGTATATGCGGAAGAGCTGTATGCTACTAGTACAGAGGAGCAACATCAAAGAGAGGAGGATAAGACTAAGTGTAGACTAGTCCGCACTATCGTGTTCCCCATAACTACTTATGGCTGTGAAAGTTGGACGATGAAAAAGTTGGATAGAAGGAAAATTGATTCTTTTGAACTATGGTGTCGGAGGAGGCTCTTGCGAATCCCTTGGACTGCAAAGATAATGAATAAAGAAGTGTTGAAGCACATAAAACGGGACATGTCACTAGAAGGGAAAATAACAAAACTTAGACTTAGACTTAGTTCCTTCGGTCATGTCATGAGATCAACATCGTTGGAGAAAGACGTTATGCTTGGAACGGCCAGTGGCAAAAGACGATGAGGATGCCAAAGAACGCGCTGGTTGGATGTAATCAAAGCAGACGCAGCCCAAAATTTAAAGCAACTGAAAGAAGCTGTACAAGATTGGAAATCATGGAGAGAGCTGGCTTATGGAATCGCCAAGGGTCGGATACAACTGAATGGATAATTTGATTCGGTTACATGGCAACATCAGCTTGCAAGTCCTAGATGGGTGGAGAGCAATAGTCTGTGGTTGGGGAAGGTGTGTGCTGCAATACAGCATTTTGTACAGATTTGCCACACTGTGGTGTGACCGGTCCTTGGAAAGCAAAGAACCCTCTCACAGTCAAGTTGGGGGAAGCCAGGAACAGGATGAAATGTTCAGCAAGCGAGCTAGCTAAATTGCAGGATCCAGAGAAATTAGAAGAGCTGGCTGGCTCCAGATTATAGTTTAATCAGCCCTAAGTAGATCAGGAAATGACTGGAGGGAAGAGAAACGAATCTGGAGAACAGACAGAGTTAGCTGAGAAGTAGATAAAAGCCCCAAGTGGTAGGGAAGAGGCAGAAGACAGTGTGGCAAATTTCTTCATTTATAATTCTTTCATTCTTTTTCTCTTTCAAACTCCCTGCTGACATCTCCCTTGTGATCTACCTAAGCCACCTGAGCCTAGACAGAGGCAGCTGAAGCCTAGTGGTGCATCGTTTTGGTCACTGGAGGGTGTGTGTGGAATTTATTAGTGGATGCATTCACTTTCAACAGAGGTATAGGAATTCAGGATCTTCTGCAGTAATGAAAGTTTCAAGGAAATTTATTTGTTTATTTGTTTATTTGTTTATTTGTTTATTTGTTTATTTGTTTATTTGTTTATTTGTTTATTTGTTTATTTGTTTATTTGTTTATTTGTTTATTTGTTTATTTGTTTATTAGACTTCTCAACCACCCAACTCGTACAAGATGACTCTGGGTGGCTCACAACAATAAAAAACAACACATCATTAAAATACAACATACATATAAATATAAATATATATAAAAATGATGTATAAATACCAGATGGCAAATTGAGATCTTACTGTTGGCACTATCATGGACCCAACCACCTCCATGCATGGCTATCGTTCCTCCCACCCCAAGCTAGGTGGCATATCCAGGTTTTAACTCTCTTCCGGAAGGCTGGGAGAGTGGGGGCCTGTCTTACCTCCAGGAGTAGCTTATTCCAAAGAGTGGGCATGATGGCAGAGAAGGCCCTCCTCCTGGACCCTGCCAATCAGCAATCCCTCATAGACAGGGTCCGTAGCATGCTCTCTCTGCCTAACCAGGTGGGACGGGTCAATGTCACAGGGGTGAGGCGGTCCCTCAGGTAACCTGGACCCATGCCATAAAGGTGATAACCAACACCGAGAATTGGACCTGGAAGCAAACCAGCACCTAATGCAGCTCGTGGAGCAATGGTGTTATGTGTGCCCTCCTTGGGACTCCTAAGACTGCTCATGTCAGAGTACACAGTGCTGGGGCTGCCAATGTTCCTTCTAGACCTCAGAGCAATACGTTCTATTGAGTAAGCAGACACTCACAAGAGATTAGATAAAATAATCTATTTACTCTATATACATACGTAGTACAATACAGTCCAATAACGTCCGACACAGATACCGATGAGAAGATAGTAACGAGAAGGAATGAACACCAAAACTTCTCTGCTTATATACTTAAATTGACCAGTCACATTATAGGTCAAATACATTATCTACCACACCCAGCTTAAACTATATCAGCTGCAGTATGAGTCACTTCTTTCATCATTCTTTAACAATGGCTGCTAATTGAATGACTTGCAGAATTTAATGCCTCTCACCTGTCTAATTAATCTACTTGTAAATTCTGGGTATTATACAAACCCCAACAGCTCGCGTGGCCACATTCTGCACCAGCTGTAGCTTCCGGATACTCTTCAAGGGTAGCCCCATGTAGAGCGCATTACAGTAGTCTATACGGGAGATGACCAGGGCATCAGTGACTGACTGGAGGGACTCTCGATCCAGGAAAGGGCGTAACTGGTGCACAACATGAAGCTGCGCAAAGGCTCCCCTGGCCACGGAAGCCACCTGCTCTTTGAGCAGGAGCCGCGAGTCCAGGAGAACCCCCAGGTTCTGCACTGGATCTGTCTGGGGCAGTGCAACCCCATCCAGAGTCAAAGATGGTAAGTTCCCAGATACTTGGGAGCCCCCAATCCACAGCCACTCTGTCTTGCCAGGGTTCACCTGAAGCCTCTTGTTCCCCATCCAGAACCCCACAGCCTCCAGGCACCGCGAAAGGGTGGTCACAGACTCACTTACGTCACCCGAGGCGGAGATGTATAGTTGAGTATCATCTGCATATTGATGATACCTCACCCCGTGATGCCGGATGATCTCACCCAGCGGTTTCATGTAAATGTTAAAAAGGAGCGGAGAGAGTGCCGAACCCTGCAGCACCCAACAAAGTAGGGGCCGTGGGCCGGATATCTCACTCCCTATCAACACCGATTGCGACCGGCCCTGGAGGAAGGAGAAATGCACAGCACAATGTCTCTGTTAACCTATTAATTACAATTAATAGGTTACAAAACCTATTAATTACAAAACCTATTAATTACAATGGCTTAAGCATTAATTGCTTGTGAACCGCCCAGAGTCGTTTGTACGAGATGGGCGGTGAAGAAATGCGATAAATAAATAAATAAACCACACAGGCACATACTGACTCATACCCACTTGCTCCACTACATCCCTGGCCAAGTGATGCATGGGGATTGGGGAAGACAGGAGTGCTTTGTAGATGATAGTTGTGTGCACAAGTTGGGGGTCTTCTGTCAGAGATCTGTATAGTCTGTCCTTTTATCCTTTGCCAGCAGCATCCATCAGACATTCCTCTCCACATCACCTCCACCTTTCGTTGATTGTTATGGGACTTGTTGCATAGTAGGTTTCATCTTTGGCAGCTGATGTTCTGGACCTTGACTGATCTTAATGGATTGCTTTCTTCTGACCATCGACCTGGCAATTCTTATCTTTGATAGCTGGCATCCAGAGCTGCTTTTTGCCCTCTTCACGTCCACATTTTACCTCAGGTCCAAATTCCTCCCCTCTATTCCTCCCAATATTTTATTTCTTGTAACAAGGGAAAGAAGAATAAAGGAAGGATGTTTGCAAGACAGGGGACCCCCCCCCCATCTTCTAGCAGAAAGACTTTGGGGAGCAAGAAGGGAAAGGGAAAAAGCACAAGGCTTTCTTCTTCTGCAACACTGTGTTCTGTTGTGACTCCACGGCCGGCAGCTACAAGGGGAGTAGGTGGCATGGGTTGGCAAGGGATTATTCAGATTGGTTGGCAGCAGAAAGGGAGAGAATGTGGAAGTTTCACCTGTAAGAAGGGTGCCCTGTGAATTTGGCCTGACATCTTTTGCCCAACAAAAGTAGGGATCAGAGGCATCTGCAGGATTGAAGTCTTTTGTGAAAAAGACGAAAGCATCATTGCACTGTTGTGATGCAAGGCCCACCCCTCTGTCATGTGCGTGTGATGTCATGATACACATACAAAAGAGTAGGCACTGCATTGCAATGTAAAACACTGTTTTTCTCATTCCACCCCTTGGCCCTCCCCAGGGATACCTCTGCAAGAAATCATGATGGAGAGAACCTGAGAAAGTTTAACTATTTGCACACTGCTTGCTTCCATCTACCCTTAGAAACATCAAGCATTTTGGAGCTGGCTTCTAACGATACTTTATATTGTGGAAAGATGAGTGAGTTATTCTCTTACATTTCTCCCCACCCTCTTCCCCTGATAATCAGTACCAACATGGTTGAACATCATTATTCCTTACCACCATCACTTCTCATTCCTCCCCCCCTCCCCCAGTTATCTGCTTGAACTTTGCCAGTAGAGGATCCTGTTTTCACTGCAAATTTCATTATATTCTGTTGCAATTCTGTTACGGGTTCTTGGAAAGCAGCTCAGAATGTTGACAGCCCTGACCCCCATAAATTTACAGCAGGGGTACAGTGCATTTGGATCAAACCCGCCAAATATTATAGCTATTTATTGAGGTTTTTTTTTCCATGCAAGATGATGGGAATAGGAGGCTTCTGAATTTGGATGAGCTGCTTTCTGGGGCCAGATAAGAAAATACAACATGATATTGTCCAACCTAAGGAGAGGGAGCGGTTCAGGAGGGAGATCTTTGGATAACTCTCCATTCAATTTTAAAATGTGAAAAAACGAGGGCAGTGTGATCAAACTATGACTGAAGCACCCTCTTGAGGCAGCTATGAAACAAAGCAGCATCTGGTCCCTAATGGAGACTCAACCTAGCTAAGCATCATGGAGACCTGCACTCTGCTAGCCTTTGATGTCCAATGGATGCTTTTCCAGATGCAGCCAGCAGTAATGAAGCAAGCCTATCTTGGGACCTCAGTTTGAGGTGCTGAGACTCAAAGCCTTGCCTGGTTGAGTTGATGCACCCTCCTGCCCCCAAACAGATCACTCCAGAGATTCGCACTAGAGCAGCCCCACAAAGCAAAGTGGTGCTGCTCCATATCTGCCAATTAATGGCTACTGTAGACCAGATGGAGCAATGTGCTCACCAAAGATTGGCAAATTGGAGATCATTTCAATTTGTGGAAGACGGAACTGTGATTGAAATTAAATAATCATTTTTAAAACGGTCACCAAGTACCGATAGAGTATCTCAATCGTTTTCTAGTGGGTAGAATTCTGGAAGGTGATGGTGTGGGTGTGTTATTCCTCTTATGTCCATATTGGCAGCCACATGTGAACAACATGAGAGTCCAGGAGAAGGAATAAAGAAAATGTGGCAGTCAACCTGTGAATGAGACATGAGGAATTATAGCTCTAGTGGCAGGGTGCTCCTACCATAAGATAGAATCAGATGGCTGAAAGGGAGGCAACTGGTATCATTCAGATGTTTTGGAATACAGTTCCCACACTTTCTTGCCATTGATAAAACTTTTTGAGGTAGGCCAGGTCAAAAAGGAAGCATGGCATGGATTCCAGGAATGCTCTTTATTGTAGTAAGGTAGAATAACAGAAACTTGAAAGCGTGTTCCAAACCTTTCCTGCTCCTTTTAAGTATAACAAAGTCAAGGTGGGGTTGTTCTGAATCTCTTTCTCATACTTTCAACTTTCCCTCCTCCTTCTCTCTCAGAGCTAAATAAACACCAAGAGCTCTACATTATAGTTCATTGTTAATGCTGGTCTGAATAGTCTTTATTCAATAGTCACTGGGCACTTTAGTTAATTGACTAAACTCATAAATTCCAGATCCACCCCAAATATTGCTCAGATTGCTTATCCCTGCAGTAGCAGACTAGGACTGGGCTGCTATTTTCATTTTTCATTTAAACAAGGAGAAAGACATTTTAAGTAATTTGATAAGAATTCCACTCTAGCTCACTGCCAGCTCTGTTCAACAGGGAGAAATCCAAGGCTTTGTTTTAAAAGAGAAAGTATACGTTAAAATACCTAAAAGAGCTATTGCTATAGAACTGAAGTATAGCCAAGTAGTATTTCTTAATCTGTAGCTGAAAATTAGAGGCCATTCAGTATCAATCTCATCTAATAAATCTCAGTGAATGGAGGTAGCCTACTTGTGATGTTTGTGATGATGATGATACATGGACAGTATCAAAAGGCTAAAAGATATGACGCCGGAAGATGAGCCCCTCAGGTCGGAAGGTGTCCAAAATGCTACTGGGGAAGAGCGGAGGGCAATTCCGAGTAGCTCCAGAAAGTGTGAAACGGCTGGGCCAAAGCCGAAAGGACGCTCAGTTGTGGATGTGTCTGGAAGTGGAAGGAAAGTCCGATGCTGTAAAGAACAATATTGCATAGGAACCTGGAATGTAAGAACTATGAATCAAGGTAAGCTGGATGTGGTCAAACATGAGATGACAAGATTGAACATCGACATCTTGGGAATCAGCGAACTAAAATGGACAGGAATGGGCGAATTTAATTCAGGAGACCATTATATATACTACTGTGGGCAAGAATCCCTTAGAAGAAATGGAGTAGCTCTCATAGTCAATAAAAGAGTGGGAAAGGCAGTACTGGGGTACAACCTCAAAAACGACAGAATGCTTTCAGTTCGAATCCAAGGCAAACCATTCAACATCACAGTGATCCAAGTCTATGCCCCAACCACTGATGCCAAAGAAGCTGAAGTTGACCGGTTCTATGAAGACCTACAACACCTTCTAGAACTAACACCAAAAAAAGATGTCCTTTTCATCATAGGGGACTGGAATGCTAAGGTAGGAAGTCAAAAAATAACCGGAATAACAGGCAAGTTCGGCCTCGGAGTACAAAATGAAGCAGGGCAAAGGCTAATAGAGTTTTGTCAAGAGAACACGCTGGTCATAGCAAACACTCTTTTCCAACAACACAAGAGACGACTCTACACATGGACATCACCAGATGGTCAATACCGAAATCAGATTGATTATATACTTTGCAGCCAAAGATGGAGAAGCTCTATACAATCAGCAAAAACAAGACCTGGAGCTGACTGTGGCTCAGATCATGAGCTTCTTATTGCAAAATTTAGGCTTAAATTGAAGAACGTAGAGAAAACCACTAGACCAATCAGGTATGACCTAAATCATATCCCTTATGAATATACAGTGGAGGTGAGGAATAGATTTAAAGGATTAGATCTGGTAGACAGAGTGCCTGAAGAACTATGGATGGAGGTTCGTAACATTGTACAGGAGGCAGCAGCTAAAACCATCCCAAAGAAAAAGAAATGCAAGAAAGCAAAGTGGCTGACTGATGAGGCTTTACAAATAGCTGAGGAAAGAAGGGAAGCAAAAGGCAAGGGAGAAAGGGAAAGATATAAACAACTGAATGCAGAATTCCAGAGAATAGCAAGGAGAGATAAGAAGGCCTTCTTAAATGAACAATGCAAAGAAATCGAGGAAAACAATAGAATGGGGAAGACTAGAGATCTCTTCAAGAAAATCGGAGATATCAAGGGTACGTTTTGTGCAAAGATGGGCATGATAAAGGACAAAAAAGGCAGGGACCTAACAGAAGCAGAAGAGATTAAGAAGAGGTGGCAAGAATACACAGAAGAACTATACAAGAAAGATCTTAATATCCCTGATAAATACGATGGTGTGGTCACTGACCTTGAGCCGGACATCCTAGAGAGTGAAGTCAAGTGGGCCTTAGGAAGCATTACTAACAACAAAGCTAGCGGAGAAGACAGTATCCCAGCTGAGCTATTTAAAATCCTAAAAGATGATGCTGTTAAAGTGCTGCACTCAATATGCCAACAAATTTGGAAAACTCAACAGTGGCCACAGGATTGGAAAAGGTCAGTTTACGTTCCAATTCCAAAGAAAGGCAATGCCAAAGAATGTTCAAACTACCGTACAATTGCGCTCATTTCACATGCCAGCAAGGTTATGCTCAAAATCCTACTAGCTAGGCTTCAGCAGCATGTGAACCGAGAACTACCAGAAGTGCAAGCTGGGTTTCGAAGAGGCAGAGGAACTAGAGATCAGATTGCCAACATTCGCTGGATCATGGAAAAAGCAAGAGAGTTCCAGAAAAACATCTACTTCTGCTTCATTGACTACGCTAAAGCCTTTGATTGTGTGGATCACAACAAACTGTGGCAAATTCTTAAAGAGATGGGAGTACCAGACCACCTTACCTGTCTCCTGAGAAACCTGTATGTGGGTCAAGAAGCAACAGTTAGAACCGGACATGGAACAACTGACTGGTTCAAAATTGGGAAAGGAGTACGACAAGGCTGTATATTATCACCCTGCTTATTTAACTTATATGCAGAGTACATAATGAGAAATGCCAGGCTGGATGAATCACAAGCCGGAGTTAAGATTGCCGGGAGAAATATCAACAACCTCAGATATGCAGACGATACCACCCTAATGGCAGAAAGTGAAGAGGAACTAAAGAGCCTCTTGATGAGGGTGAAAGAGGAGAGTGCAAAAGCTGGCTTGAAACTCAACATTAAAAAAACCCAGATCATGGCATCTGGTCCCATCACTTCCTGGCAAATAGAAGGGGAAGAAATGGAAGCAGTGACAGATTTTATTTTCTTGGGCTCCAAGATCACCGCAGACGGTGACTGCAGCCATGAAATTAAAAGACGCTTGCTCCTTGGAAGGAAAGCTATGGCAAACCTAGACAGCATATTAAAAAGCAGAGACATCACCTTGCCGACAAAGGTCCGTATAGTTAAAGCTATGGTTTTTCCAGTAGCAATGTATGGCTGTGAGAGTTGGACCATAAGGAAGGCTGAGCGCCGAAGAATTGATGCTTTCGAGCTGTGGTGCTGGAGAAGACTCTTGAGAGTCCCTTGGACTGCAAGGAGGTCAAACCAGTCAATCCTAAAGGAAATCAACCCTGACTGCTCATTGGAAGGACAGATGCTGAAGCTGAAGCTCAAATACTTTGGCCACCTAATGAGAAGAGAGGACTCACTGGAAAAGACCCTGATGCTTGGAAAGACTGAGGGCAAAAGGAGAAGGGGACGGCAGAGGATGAGATGGTTAGATAGCATCACCGATGTAATGAACATGAATTTGAGTAAACTCCGAGAGACAGTGGAGGACAGGAAGGCCTGGCGTGCTATGGTCCATGAGGTCACGAAGAGTCGGACACGACTGAACGACTGAACAACAACAACAACTTGTGATGTTTAACCTCTCTGTCTGATATTGAAGATTAAAAAAAAAATCAATGGGATGGGTGAACATCGCTTCAAGTGACTGCTCCTATAAGAGACCTCATTTCTGCAGTCAGATCTCCAATTTTGCAAAAGCCGTCAAAAGCACAAGGTAGGCTGAATGTATTACCTCTGCCCTGTAGTACTGAAATGAATTTGCTTCCCCAAATCTTCACCTGCAAATGCCCCTACCAATTATTCTCCATATGATGTATACTAAATCAATTAGGTGTTAACGCAAACTAAAAAATGGAAAAGATGGTAATTGATCCTAAAGAGCTGCTCGCCCACTCATGAAACAGAAATAAAATATGCACCCACAAGTAGTGCAACGAAGATGGACGTTGGCCACAGAATTCAGTGTGTGTTTCATCAAGACCTGGAATTAATATCCCCAAAATTGTCTGAACTGGGAGAAAACACATCTTTGGCATCTTCTGTTCAGTGCTGGATAAGACCAAGTGCTTTGAAATCTGGAAATTCAATTTGTAACTGAAATATTCAGTTATAAACGGTTTATCTGTAGCTTGGCTGGTTCCTGTTGAAAATGAAGAATGGTTCCAGATTCTGTAACTGTAGCCTAATTCAATAAAGTTGAGTTCCAGCATTTCTTGTGGAGTCTGTTTCCTGACCTGGCTTCCCACGAAGGGCTGACATCAGTCTTGAAAGTCTGACTGCATTTTCCCTTCCCCCCTTCTTATACCAAAGAGAGTTAAGGCAGAGTTAAGTTTCTTTCTGACATGTTCTTCCTTTTCCATGCTCAATTCATGTTTTTCTAACCGCCACATTCCTTCTCCAAGGAATGAGCATAGATTGGTTCTTTACACTTGAGGCCATGGTATCCAGCAAACCAGCCCCCTGGACCACAGGAGGAAGCTATTGTGTTGGAAGATGGGTTTGCCACAAGATTGGAGATCCCTTTTCTCCTGAGGGTCCTGCCAGATCCCTCTTACTGACACAATTGGGATATGGCTTCTGCCATCCCACTCCTTTAGATTTAGATGTAGACAATACATTAAGCTACATAGTAGTGCCAGGCAGAGACATTCTCCTGCATGATTTCCTGTGAATTAATGGTTGCAACTTGGTGTTCTTGGACTTATTGGTTGGGTTCATATAACATGTTGAATTTGGCTAAAATGGGGTTGGTAGCTGGCAGTTCAATATGTGGGAATCCAGGCATTGTCTTAGCATGTTCTTAGTATGATCAGGCATAATTCTTAATTGGGCGTAGTGTGGTATGTGAACACAGCAACTGTGTTTCGTTCACCTGGGCTGAGCGTATTTGTGAACCCAATTACTTAGTTAGAAAGTGACCCAGGGGTTGTGTGAATATCCTGTTGTCAGGGTTCATAGCTGAATCCTGTCATTATGGGTATAGAGGTAGGTTAAGCATGTGAACTGGAGGGAGGGGGAGAGTGTGCCAAGTGTTGTGGGTTTCATCGGAGACTGTGGAATGCAGCGCCAAGGTCAACCACCTGCAGGAGTTGGAGGCTGGGAACGGAGAGGGAAAGTTCTGGACATTGACATCATAGTGGCTGTGAAATTGGCGCGCAGGGGGGAGAGTTAAGTTAGCGGGGTTTGGCGGGAATCCACATTCAGATCTTTAGGAGTGCTTCAATTTACATGTATCCTGAATAAAGCTTAATCTGCATTTCAGTGAATTGCATCGAGAAGTGTTTATTGGGGCATTGAAGTTGGAGTCATTACAGAAAGATCTGAATGCCCTTTTATGTCGATTTATCCTGAGGCTACGACTGATACCTCATCGAGCCTTATCTGTGAGAATCGACCCCCTACCACTTACCTGTTAACCATCTGCATGGCAGATAGCAGCAGGATGGAGGATTCTACCATATTAACCCAGGTAGAGGAGCCTGAGCAACCAGGAACTTCTAGGGACGTAGAGGTAGTCCCGAAAGAAGAGAAATTGGTTGCCTTTGAAGAGAAAGCCGATCGTAAGAAGGGATCCAAGAAGGTAGCTAAACGAAGCGGGATTGAGGTAGTCGAGGTCCCCGTCTGTAGCTTGAATCATGTCAACTGGATTTCTATTTTCTCAGTGGAAACGTTTCGCTCCTTATCCGAGGAGCTTCTTCAGTCTGAGCAAAGTTAGTAAGGGAATCCTTAAATATGTTTCTAGGTGGCTGTGTGACCTTGCACCTGGGGCTAGGTCATGGTTATTTTGAGATGTTATTTATAAATAACCATGACCTAGCCCCAGGTGTAAGGTCACACAGCCACCTAGAAACATATTTAAGGATTCCCTTACTAACTTTACTCAGACTGAAGAAGCTCCTTGGATAAGGAGCGAAACGTTTCCACTGAGAAAATAGAAATCCAGTTGACATGATTCAAGCTACAGACAATTCCACCTGGATGACTGAGAACCTTCATAGACATATCGAGGTCCCCGTGTTACGCACTCCTAAAACCAGAGCGGAGTGGTCTATGGGGATTGGAGGCAGCCTCAAACAAGAAATGGGGAAGCGGGCTACTAAAACCCGGGTGACCCAATCCCAAAGAATGGCTTCCCTGGAGGCAAAGACGTCCCGCATAGATTTTGAGCTGGAGACCATCAGTCAACAGATGGCCATGATGAATCAAACCTTACAACAGATCGTGCAAGTTCTTCCCTAGGAAGGAGGAAAAGTTACTCAGAAGGGGGTCACTCCGACCACAACTTCAGCAGAGAGTGAGACATCAAGCGAAAGCGATGAGGAGGGGGATACATCAGAACCTGACAGAGAGGTGAGACTTCCTTCCACCAGCCCCTAGAGTCGGACATGACTGCACAAATGTGCGGGGAGAACCTTTACCTTTACCTCACTAATGAGGAAGCAAAGGTTACATTTGGCAAGAAGACAATTCTGGTGGCCCACTTTAAGAAAAGATGTAAAACAGTATGTGTTGTCTTGTCCTGTATGTGCCACCATGAAAAGGGCTCCTGGCAAACCTGTGGGATTGTTGCAGGGGGTATGTTTGGCGGGAATCCCCATTCAGATCTTTCGGAGTGCTTCAATTTACATGTATCCTGAATAAAGCTTAATCTGCATTTCAATGAATTGCATCAAGAAGTGGTTATTGGGGCATTGAAGTTGGCGTCATTACACCTGTCTTTCTTTGCACAATTCTCTCTCCTGTGGTTTATGTCTTCTCTGGTTGCACATGCTTCAGTTAAATGCCAAGGGAAGCCAACATGAGACAATGTCTTCTCTCAGACTTTCTTGACACTGTGGTTGGAAAGTTTCCCCTTCTCCTGGAGAAATTTAGCAAAAGGGCAATTTTATAAACAAGATGAAAGGATGGGGAAAAGACCAAGACAAGAAATTGGTTGGAGAAAGGTGCCAGCCTGGCTCTTGAGTTGGTCTTTAAAGAGACTTCTTTGCCTTTCCCAGTTTGAAATGTAAACTCTTCCCAACACTAGGACATAATCTCAAAAATACCAGCATATTGGCTGGGAAGTTCAAACATTCTAAGCTCAAATCATTCTGAACCTGGAATGGACATTCTTAGTGCTCTGATCTCAGAATGAAATTAGTTTTTAATTCCATGTTCTTTCAGTATGGACTACTACCATCTCGCTTCACCTACCCCATCTTTGTGCACCTAGATGAAAAATATAGGAGCACGAAGCTTGTTTTGAGGGTCCATATGGCTGTAGAGAGCCACGGAGATGGCCTTGAGGGAAATATTCAGAAACTGTTACAGCAGAGCTTTCCAAACTTTTCATGTTGGTGACACACTTTTTAGACATGCATCATTTCGCGACACACTCTTACAGCAGGGCACTAGGACCTGCGCGGAATCACTGCAGGTTTGGAGGCAGCAGGGCACAAGGCAGACACTAGGACCTGCGCGGAATCACAGCAGGGCAGGTTTGGAGGCAGCAAGGCACAAGGCAGGCACTAGGACCTGAGCAGAATCACAGCAGGTTTGGAGGCAGGCAGGCACAAGGCAGGCACTAGGACCTGCGCAGAATCCTGGCAGGGCTCAGAGGCAGCAGCAGCGTGACACACCCAGACACAGCCGACACACTAACGTGTCCCGACACAGAGTTTGGAAAGCTCTGTGTTACAGAAATAAAAAGGGCAGAAGCCTTCCATGAACTCTGGGAAAGGAAATAGGAAAAGTCTCAAGCTAGGTGCACCCCGAGTCATTGTGGTATAAGAGGAGGGATGAAAAAGAAGACTAGAACTAAACTTTATGGGGATAGGCTATATGAACAGACTCTTGCAGGTCTGTTTCCTGGTCTGGACCACTTTCAATTGCTAATAATGGCAGAACCCTGAAAACCCTTCCAATTTTGTTTCATCAGAATATAACTTACTAAGAACATTTCAATGGAACATTTGGAGTGTGTCTATTTTGGTTTTTCCTGAGCACTAAACTTTTCCCCCCCCCCTTTCATGCACTCTGTGCTCTCTAGTGTCTGACATCTCCAGGGAAGAAATGAAAAACAGAGATCCAATTTCCCCTTTCTTGCTTCTCTTCCTCCTACCATGGTACCCATTAAGGGCAATTTAAACAGAAGAGAGGAATGACGTTTGCATATCAAGAAGGATTGCAGAGTTCTGCCAAGCACTAATGGTCCAGACGTTAATGGCTTAATAAGCAATGTCTTGAGGAAGTGGTGTCTCACTCTTCCTGAGGCTAGAGCAAGCATTTCCATGCTGCACTGTGCAGAGAACACTGGAAGAAGAAAGGAACTCTTTCGATGCCAGATCAGAGATTACGATGAAGGCATCCTTCACTCCTGAAATAAGAGAGATCAGTAGACTTTGGATAGCAAAAGGTAGGCACTCTCTGAATTTATACACCCACCCCACACCCTGAATTTCTCCCCCGTGATTGATTGATTATGTGCCATCAAGTTGTTGTCGACTCTTAGAGACCACATCCATATTCTCCATGATTATCTGTCCCCTCCTCCATGATGCTCTTCCCCCCCCCTTTTCCATGCCTCCAAGCCAAAAACAATAATGCGACACCTCCCCATCCCACAAAGCTTCTGTGATAACTTCAGCTTAATTTCTAGATCCAGTTGGAGTTCAATACTCTGTACTGTCTTTTGCTCCCATCCACACCATTTCCCACCCAAAGACAGACCAATAGCAGTACAAGAAGCAATAATTTAGGAAACTTGTATAAATTATGCATAGTCAACATCTCTGTTTAATCTCATCTTCCCCCCCCCCCAAACAACAACTATAACAAAGACTCCTGGGGCACCTTGAAACTTGACAAATACTTTGCTTAATTCATGCTGTGATTTTATTTTCCTGTGGGATAAAGGAAGAGCTGAAGCTTCCCTCACAGAACCTGCTGTGTCATTTTTATGACATTTCCTTAAGCTTTGCCTGCAGGTCCCCAAACCCAGAAAGTTGAGCTTTTATGCTTTATGTGTTGAATGAAAATGAGACCCTTAATAAGGGGCATTTAAAAAGCTTCCATTAGCTCTAATGGATGTTTCTTTTTAAAGACAGGCAGCTGCATTTGTTGGGGTCTTAGTTGGAATGAGCAAGAGACCAAATCTGCCTTAAGGGCCACTGATTCTACACTTGTATCTTTAAGGAAAAGTACAGAAGTGATTAGCAAATTGGCAGAACTGGTTCTGAACTTTAGGCAAATCTCTACACTTTTATACTTGGATAAATATTGTGCCTTCAAGTCAGTGTTGACTCCTGGTGACTGCCTGGACAAGTCCCTGCAGTTTTCTTGGCAAGATTTCAGAAGTGGGTTACCATTGCCTCCTTCCTAGGGCTGAGAGAAAGTGACTGGCCCAAGGCCACCCAGCTGGCTTTGTGCCTAAGGTGGGACTAGAATTCACAGTCTCCTGGTTCTACCCTGGTGCCTTAACGGCTACACCACCCTGGCTCTCACTTTGATACTTACAAATCTCACTATGATACATAATGGTCTTAATATCTATAAGCCCTCTGTAATAGAGAAAAATAGAGAGGAAGGAAGGAAGGAAGGAAGGAAGGAAGGAAGGAAGGAAGGGAGGGAGGGAGGGAGGGAGGGAAAGATATTAGAGATATATTTTGAGGACTTCCTTGGAAAAGTAATCAGTTTACATTTAACTATAGTGGAGTAATCTCTGAGCCACGTTCAGCTTCTGGGGACTTCATGGATGTGGCAACAGTACAAAATAGTTTTCCATTGCCTTCTTCCAGGTGTTTTTTAAGTTTCCCAGCCCAGCTTACAGACTGGGATTTCTTTGTGGTTGCCCATCCAGGTACTCCCCAGGTCCAACTCTGCTGAGCTCTTGGATACCAGCCAAAGCTGGCTAAGTGCAGTCCACTCGCTGGGCATTTTACACTATCTATCTATCTCTATATAGACTTTTGCTTTGGTTTCAATAGCATGCAATCAGCTGATTGATCCTTTGTTCAGCTCAGCAGTGGAATTGATTCCACCTCTGTCTTTTCTTTCCTTTTGCCAGCAATGCCCATGGCAGAAAAGTAGACCAAAAGCCCAAACCACAGAATGAATAACATGCCAAGCCTCTTATCGTCAGCTTCTACTGACACGGGACCAGAACTGATTCATGTGGATGCTGAATCTCCAGTTGTAACCATTTCAGAACTTGATCGTTCTTCTTTTTATTACTATCCAATACTCATTACCAATATCTTCATTTTCATCATCTCCAGTTTTGGCGCTGTGGGGAACGGAATGATTATCTGGGTCCTGGGTTGCAGCAGCAAAATTTATCCTTTCACTGTCTATATCCTGAACTTGGCAACAGCTGACCTTGGAGTTCTCCTAGCCAGGATGGTTTGGTTTTTTCCCTTAGTTTTGACCCAAGAGCCTGTTCTCCTGGCAAGTGTCTATTTCCAGTTTTTCCAGTTTATGTGCATGGCTAGCCAATTTCTACTGACAGCCATTAGCTTGGATCGATGTTTGGCTCTCCTCTTCATGGCGTGTCATCATCCTTATCAGCCAGGACATTTGTCCATAATTATATGCGTTCTCCTGTGGATCATTTCCTTCCTGTTCTCGGCAGTTCACTTTATACGTTTCAGTTCAGGGGGTTGTGAAAATTCAAGTACAGCATTATACCCCTTCAAGGTAACAGCGTTGACTTGCCTCCCAATCTGGACAATTGCCACCATGGTTCTTGTTGTTAAAGGCTGCTGTGCAACGCAACAGTTTTCACAACACACTCTCTTAAACGCCATTCTGTTCACTCTTACCTTCTCCTTCCTCTTTGCTCTTCCTTTGAATGTCATTTGCATCATTGCATCATTCGAGGATATCCCAGCCTACATATTAGAACTGGGCTGTTTAGGAGCCTGTCTGAGTAGCAGTGTTAATCCAGTGATATATTTCTTCGTTGGGAGAAAAAAGAGAAGTCAGCCTAGAGAAAATATCAAAATCACACTTCAGAGGATTTTCCAGGAAGGAGAAGACAATAGGGAAGACATGGAATTAGAACTTCACTTTCAAAGTCAGCTATAATGCTTCCACAATTTTATGAATGAGATTAGTTTGATGGCCCATCGCTGGCTGTGTAATATCCTTTCAGAAATATGAATGGGACAGTAAACAGGATCTAAAGTATGGCTGCACTTCAGATTTGGATAGGAACATCAAAAAGGCAGTCTTCTATTCAGTGCCTTTTTGAAAAAAATACAAGATTTTTATTAGTGAAATATAACAAACAAATAAAAATAGTACATTAGTAATTGTACAGTAAAAAAAACCATATACATTACATTGATTAAAGTAAATTGAATATAAGGGAAAAAACAAAAGATACTAAAGAAACTAGGAAAAGGGGGGAAAAGTAAGATCCATGCAAGATTAATTTAATTTAATTTAATTCTTAAACTTATTATTAAATTTAGACCATATAGAAACATATGGCTCCATCTTCTCAGTTGTAGAATAGAAAAACATTTCAGAAATTGAAAATTAGCACATATCTTGAATCCATTCCTTAACACCTGGATGATATTCTGGAGGTGACAGACTCAACCATGGGGGAGCTGGGGATGGCGACGGCCGATGGGAAGCTCTGGCGTGGGCTGGTCCATGAAGTCACGAAGAGTCGGAAGCGACTGAACGAATAAACAACAACAATTCCTTAACACCAGAATCCATTTCTTTCCAGCTACATGAAATAATTCTTTTTACCAAGGTCTAGGCATGATAAAGTAGGAGTTCTTCATAAGATGCCAAATTCCATATTTTAGAAATTCAGTATCACACTTATATCTGTAACAACTACATGTTTCCCAGTGCTTTGATTCTTAACACACTGAATTAATGTTTTGTTGCCAAGTGAAATTTTACCAATTTGTATTGAGAATAAATAACTTTGGCCCCATGTACGGTATATCACTTTCTGCTTAGAACAAACAATATTTTCCATTTTAATTGCCTATCTACCTTTTTTTGGAGAGATCTTGTTGGAGCTCTGTATACTTTTTTCTCCCTTTTATCACCCAAATTTGCTGGATATCCTGGCAGTTACTGTAGCAACTTTACTAGGACCTTATCTGTTTGGTAAAATGAAATGGAAAGGATGGAGAAACAGACTGTATGGGTCAAAGAACTGCAGTTAATGAAGTTCAACACTAGTAGTCAAGAAGCAGCATTAGCAAAGAATGGGATTCTATGAGGATCTTTCCATCATTGTGGAATTACTTGGGTGTTCTGGAAAGCATTGGGAATAAGGGAAGGGAAGGATTGAGAATCTCCTGGACTCTTCCATGGAGTTTTCTTGTCAATAATACAGTGGTTTCTAGGAAGTTTTTTTTTTTTTACTTAAATTAAATTCCAGTCTAGCTTTCAGTCTTAGCATTTCCTGATAGCCTCCCTCCCAGCTGTCTCTGGTTAGCATTTCAAGCTCTGCCAGGGATTCATAGATGGTTGGGTCGGATAGAAGAAGCCTGTCAGAAGAGTTCGGCAGGGATTTACAAATCTGAAAGAAAGAGCTTGCAAAAAACGAGAAGGAGAAGGAGAAGGAGAAGGAGAAGGAGAAGGAGAAGGAGAAGGAGAAGGAAACGACACGATTTTTAGGAAACGACACGATTTTTTATTGGTTAAAACCCTCCTACAACCGGCCCTGGCACGCCCCCAGTGGGAACGGGCGGCCGGGCCCACGGGAATGAAGACAACAAAAAACACTCCGGACTGGAGAAACGCAACAAAAAACCCCCACACGCCCACCGGCAAACCCGCCGCCCACCAAAGTCATCCTTGGGAAAACCCCTGAGTCAGTCCGGCCGGGAAGGCCCACAGGGAAAGCCGCGCTCACGTGATCGGCGGCGGGGAGGGCGCCCGCTCACGCCACGGCCACAGCCGCCGCCAGCGCTCCTCGGGAAGCCGCTCGCGCTCAGCGGCACGGACCCAGGCCGCCCGGTCGGCGATGCGCTCTGCCTCCTCCGACGCCCAGTCCACTGGCGGGGCGCCGCCAGCCTGCTCCACGCGCAGGTGCCGAGTCCGAAGCTGGCACAGCGCATGGAGGACGAGATAATTCAGGATCCGCAGCGTCGACCAGGGCAAGGCCGGCAGCCGCCGCCACCGCCGCCGCCCCACTTGCGCTGCCGCCGCCAGTCCAGAGCCACCTGCGCGACCCCCACCACCGGCGGCGCCGCCTCCGTCGCCTCCGTCGGCGGTGCTGGCTGCTCCGCCGCCGCCGTCCTCCGCGGCTCTGCCAGAGGCCGCACCGATGCCACCGCCGTCAGGGCCCCCGTCTCCGCCGCTCTGTCCGGGCGAACCTACAGCAGGTGGAAGCGGGAGAGGAAGAGGGGCCGGGGGCACGGGCGCCCGTGAAGGGCCAGCCACGGGGGGGAGGGGGGGGGAGGGAGAAGGCCCCGGGGTCCTCCAGCCCCGAGACCAGCTGCAGCCAAGGCTGGCCGTCCAGCTCCGGCCGCCCGAAGCGGCACGCCACCGCCGCCCAGAGCGCGCGCGCCTCCGGGCACTCGGCGACAAAGTGCCGCACGTCATCCTCGGGCACGGCGCCGGCCGCGCCGGCCGCCAGCGCTGTGGCGGTGCAGACTGCGCGTGGGCACAGGCGCGCCTCCCCGCACGCCCACGGCTGCGCCGCCGGCTCCCGCAGCACCTGGTGGTACGCCCGCCAGCGAGTCTCCCAGTAAAGGTACGGGAGCCGCCGGTCGGTGAAGGGCTCCATTGGGCCTGCCGGCGGCACCCGGTAGCCTGGCAGGCGGCCCGCCGCCACCCGCCGCCGCGCCGCCGCCCGCCACGGCCCCGTGATGGCACGCTCCAGCGCCTCTGCCGTCACCTCCACCCGCATCGTGCGGCGCCAGATGGCCACCTCCCGGCCCGGCACACCCGCCGCCGCCTCCCGCCAAGAGGGGTGGAAGTGGGCCGCCGGGATGCAGTACCGGCGCAGGACGGCGGGCAGCTCCGCCAGGAATGCAGGCAGGCAGCCACGGTCCGGGCCCGAGACACGGAAGGCGCAGGTGCCGCCGCGCCACCAGCGCGTCTCGCCCCAGTCGCTGCCCCACCAGTGGGCCAGGAACAGCGCCGCCCAGAGCGCCGGTACGCGACCAGCCGGCGGCGGCACCGCCCGCCCCGCGCCTGGTGGCGGGAGTAGCTCGGACGCGCTGCCCAGGTTCTGCGCCAGGAAGC
The DNA here is from genome assembly GCA_023362775.1 of Charina bottae. Lineage (NCBI taxonomy): Eukaryota > Metazoa > Chordata > Lepidosauria > Squamata > Charinaidae > Charina > Charina bottae. The sequence goes on from JALMGJ010000003.1 coordinate 127,775,090, forward strand.
GCCCCCACAGCGCCAGGTCCAGTGCCGGCAGTCCAAGGCCGCCCTTGCGCACCGGCAGGTATGCGACAGCCCGCGCCAGGGGGAAGAACGCTGTGCCCCACAGGAAGGCGAACCACCCAGGAGTCACCCGGCGCAGGAAAGCGTCCGGCGGCGGGTAGACCGCCGCCAGGTGCGCCACCTGCGGGAGCAGGTAGGTGCGCAGGTAGGCGGCCCGCTTGAACAGCGGCAGCCGCCAACGCCGCCAGCGCGCCCAGCGCGCCTCCCAGCGCTCGGCGCAGCGGTCCCAGTTCTCCACCCAGGCGTCCGGGTGGAGGCCATAGCGAACACCCAGGACACGCACCGTGCGCGTAGGCATGGCCGCGACCGCCACCCCGGCCAGGGCGGCGCGGGCCACGCTCGGCCCCGTGCCCTCCCCCCACCACTCCGCGACCGGCCAGCGGCGCAGCACGCCGTCGCCCGCGGCTGGTGGCTCAAGGGCCACGACCCAGCTCTTGCGGTCGTTGACCTGGGCCCCCGAGGCCGCCTCATAACCGCGCAAGACCTCCCTCGCCCGCTGGCCCTCCGTGCGCGAACACACCAGGAGGGAGATGTTGTCGGCATGGGCGAGGAAGCGCACCCCACGCGCCGCGCCGCCCCGCAGCCCCACTGGGCACGGGAAGCCCGCCAGACCGCCATCAAGCTCCAGCCCCCACAGCGCCACGTCCAGCGCGAGGACGTACAGCAGCGGGCTCGGGGGGCAACCCTGCCGCACGCCCGAGCGCACCGGGATGGGCGCGCCGCGCGCATTGTTCACCTGCGGGACGACCGTCGCCCTGGCGTACAGCAGCCGGACCAGCGCCACGAAGTCCCCGGGGACCCCATGCCACGCCAGCGCCCGCCACAGGAAGGCGTGGCGGACGCGGTCAAAAGCGCGCGACTGGTCCAGCTGCAGCAGGAAGCCCCGCCACTCCCCCCGGCCTGCCCGGCAGAAGACCTCACGCAGGAGGCAGAGGGAGTCCGCGATGCTGCGGCCCGGTAGTGCGCTGGTCTGGGTGGGCACCATGCGCGGCCCCACCGCGGCGGCCAGCCGGTCCGAGAGGATGCGTGCCAGCGCCCGGTAGTCCACGTTGGTGAGGACGATGGGGCGCCAGCTGGCAGGCAGCGTGCGGTCGAGGTCCCCCGGCTTGGTGAAGAGCAGGAGGATGCTCTGGTACAGCGACCCTGGCAGCCGACCGCTGCCCGCTCGCGCCCCCGCCGCGCAGCCCTCGTAGAGCGCCGCCATCGGCGCGGCCAGCAGGTTGGCGTACGCCCCGTAGAAGGCCCAGCCCAGGCCGTCCGGGCCCGGGGCGGAGCGGCGGCGCCCTACGCGCAGCACCGCTCGCACCTCCTCCACCGTGAACGTGCCGCCGAGCGCGGCGAGGCGGGCCGCTGTGTCTGCACCGCCGCCGCCCGGCGGGCGCAGGGGCGCAAAGAACTCCTCCACGCCCGCGTCCCCCTCGTCCGCCCGCCCCGCGAACAGTACCCGGTAGAACCGGTCGACCACCGCCAGCATACCCCTCTCGTCGGTGTGCAGCGGCGCGGCAGGGTCGTCCCGGAGCGCCTCCACGAAGGCCGCCGTGCCCGCCGAGGGCACATCTTCATCAGCGGCCGCCGGCGCCGGCTGGGCGCCGCGCCCCCGCTCCTCCCAGCCGTCGGCGCCCACTGGGCCGCCCGCCGTGCACGCGAAGTGCCGGAAGAAGCGGACGCGCCGCCGGGCTGCATGGAATCCGGCGATGACGCGGCGTGCCCGCTCCAGCCGCTCCCCCTCCACCGGCGAGCCCTCGCGCACCCGCACATGGCAGCCAAGGAACACTCGCACCGCCGCCTGGTACCGCGCCAGGTCCCGCCGCGCGCGGCGACCCTCCCACCGCTGGCAGAAAACACGCACGTCCCGCTTCACCCGCTCCCACCACTTGGAGAGGCGGGCCGAGCCGTACACGTCCCGCAGGGAGAGGCGCTCCTCGAGGAGGCGCGCGAGCCCGCCCCGCAAGCCCGCATCCCCGTCCAGCTTGGCGGCGGTGGGGCGCCAGAGCGGCCGCCGTGCCCCCGGCCGGCCCGCCATCTGCAGCGCTACCTGCACCAATGCGTGCGTGGACCAGGGTGTGACCAGCACACGGCAGGAGCGCACCGGGCAGCCCCGCGGTGCCCACACGCGGTCGAGCCGCGCCGCCACCGCCGCCCCGTAGTGGGTGCAGAAGGGCGGTGGATGTGCCGTGCACGGCCCCGCCCCAACCGCCGTCACCTCGTCGGCCCCCTCCGCCGCTCCCGCCTCCGCCTCCGCCCGGGCGACCCCCGGCGGAGCTGGAAAGAAGCCCAGGGCATTGGGCACGGTGAGCGCCACGTCCACCAGCCCACTCTCCGCGCGGACGGCCTCCGCATAGCGCTCCTCGGTCGAGAGCGGCGGGCTGTACGCCGAGGCCGGGCGCGTGCCCGCGCCCTCCGACCCCCCGCAGCGTCCGGCCACCCGCAGCGGGACGCGGTCCTGGGGGACTGCGCGGTTGTTAAAGTCCCCCGCCACAAGCAGCGAGCGCCACGTCGCGCAGGCTGTGCGCAAGCGCACCCACAGGTCGCGGCGTGCCGCCGCCGAGGAGGCCGACGCGTACAGCGCACAGAGGCGGAATGCGCGCCAGCTGAGTGGGTCGTCCGGCCCACGCGGACCCGCCGCAGTGCTGCCCGCCTCCTCCGCCGCTACCACCTCGAAATCGAGGACGGCCAGCCGGCCCGGCACCTCCTCCACATAGCGCTGGAGGCGCAGGCCGGGGCCACCGCGCACAAGGATGCCCACGCCCGCCCAGCCCTCGGTTCCGTAACTCCAGAAGGAGGGGCCCGCGGGCCACAGGCGCTGGGCCGCGGCGCGGTGGCGCTCGTCCAGGAGGTGTGTCTCCTGGAGGACGAGGATGTCTGCGGGGAGTTCCCGCAGCGCCCCCAAGAGCTCCTCTCGCCGCACCGCCTGCCGCAGCCCGCCACAGTTCCACGTGGCCACCACGAACGTCCCCGAGCGAGACCGCGGGGGGGACAGTGACTCCCGCTGTGTCCCCGCCATAGCAGGCCATGAGCAGGGAGCGCCTCACGGGGAGGCGGCGCCGGGCCCCTGAAGGCCCCCTGAAGCCAGAGCAGGCTCGACAGATAGATGCCCCCCGGAGCCGCTGGACACGGCCAGCGACACGGCCGACCGGCCCTCCCCGCCCGCGGCAGCCGTGGCTGCCCCACCCACCCTGCCACTCCGAGAACCTCGGGCCGGCGTTGGAGGCTCGGAAGCGCCCCCAGATGACGACGGGCTCTCGGACCCTGACGGGAGGGACAAGCGAATTGGGGATGCCGTGGAGGAAGAAGAGGTAAAGGAGGAGATGGGCGTGGCTGGTGAAGCCCCCCCCTCCCCCCCCAAGTCTGCCCATCCACTGCCGCCCGCCCGCGTTCGGGTGTCCCTTCCCGGGACGAACACACCCCCTCAGGAGGGATATAGTCCTCCCCCAGTCCCAAGCCGGCCACCACAGAAGGGGCGCCCGGCCCGTCCAAGACCTGCTCCCGTGACCCCCCTGGGTCCGCCGCACAGCCCAAAGGGGCCACTTCTGCCCCCAAGCCACTGACAGCCCCCGGACTCCCTGATGACAAGCCCCCTTCCTCAGAGGAGAGTCCGTAGTCCAGGGCTGGGAGAAGGAGTTGGGCCACATCGGCCCCCTCCACCGCCGGCGCCGGCTCTGCTCCCTCGGGCGGCCCGGGACCTGCCTGGGCCCGCAGCACCCGGCCAGGCAGCGTCCCCTCAACCAGCTGCCGCGGGCGAGCGAGGGACACGGGAGCCGCAGGCTCATCCCTGGCCCGGGCAGCCGGTTCGGCCGGCTCTGCAGAGGCCGCAGACCCATGCTCCAGGACGGCGAAGCGGTTCCCGACCGCCCACGCAGGCCCCGCTGCCACCCTCTGCGGCCGGCCCGGTGTCGCGCCCGGCGAGGCCCGGGAGCGCTTGGGCCGCTCCGCCTCGTCACTGGACCGCCGCCGGCGGACCGCCCGGAAGTCCCCGGTGCCAGCCACCTCCATCGCCTCCTCAGGGCCACCCCCTGGCGGCACGTGCGGCCCCGCCCCAGGCGACTCGGGGCACTCAGCCCGCCCGGCACCACAGGTCCCAGGCCCGCCGGCCGCCGGCCCCACCGCCGGCTCCAGGCCGTCCGCGGCAGCCCCGCCACGCGGGGCGGGCCGCTCCGCCGCCTCCTCCGATGCCCCATCTGCCGTCTCTTCCGCCCCTGGTGCCCCGCCGCCCGTAAACCTCTGCGAACCACTGTTGCAGGCCGCCCGCGGGCAGCTGGCGTAAGTGTGGCCCTGCTCGCCGCAGAGGTTGCAGCGGACCGCTGCCTGGCATGCCGATGCGACGTGCCCCCGTGCCCCGCAGCGCGCACAGAGCGGCGTGGTACAGGTCCGCCTCTGGTGGCCATAGCCGCCACAGGAAAAGCAGGCGGGCGGCTGCCCCGCGTAGCGCGTCACACCCCGCTCAGCCCCCAGGTAAAAGAACCTGGGGAGCCGCCGGGACCCCCCCGGGGCGAAGCGGAGCAAGGAGCGCACCTCCCCTGTCCAGATGCTCGCCTCGTCCCGCACCTTGGCCGGTGGCGTGAGCAGCATGCCGAACCGGCCCAGCCAGGTGGCGATGTCCTGCAGCGGCACGAGGTGGGACCGGAAGAAGACAACCACCTGCCGCACATCGCCCTCGACAAGCGAGGTGACACGGAAGCCGTCGAAGAGCCTCGGCTGGACAGTCGCCAGGTCGCGGCAACCCAGCACGAAGAGGGAGAAGGCCGTAAAGGAGACAAAACAGACGTCCACCTCCCTCGACTCCGGGGGCCTGATGACGGCGGCGAGCAGCTCCACGGGGAAATCCAGGCCCTTGCAGATCACCTCCCGAACGAGGTGGCGCCTCGGCTCGAAGCCTGCGTCCCCCCCCACATAGCGGAAGCGGAGGACATACCGCTCCCGCGAGGGGCCCGCTGACGATGGCCGGCCAGCCTCCCCTGCCCAGGGCTCCTCCGATGGCCCCCAGTCAGAGGACGGGCCTGCGCCCACGGAGTCGAGGATCTCGTCCAGATCATCGCGGGCGGAGCCGCCCCCGCCGAAACCGGCGGGTTGCCGAGAAGGCCCGGGCCTCGCAGCACCGGGCCCCCCTGCCCCGCCGCCCGCCACCGACGCATACGACGGCGCCAGCCGTGCCCCCGGAGGCCCCTCACCCTCGCCGGCCGTCGCCGACTCGTGACGCTGCGGCCGTACTTCCTCTGCGCCCCCTGCGGCGGGCCCGGCCCTTGGAGGTGAGGGTGGGGAGGCAACCGGGCCTGCACGCGACTCCCCCGCGCCCCTCCCGGGCGGCTCCGGGGCGGACCGCCGTTCCTCCGGGCCGCGCCCCGGCCCTTCCGATCTCAAATCCCCCGTCTCCCCCGGAGGGGCCCCAGCCAGCACCCGGGGAGCCCGCAGGGCCCTCTGTGGGAGCGGGCTCACGGGACGCTCCCCCGACCCAACTGCCGAGCCTGTGGTCTCTGAATCCCCGGGGACAGCTCCGTCCGACCGGTCCCCTAGCAAAGCCGGGCGCCGTGCATCGAACCGGTCCACCATGGAGCTGCGGCGGGCCCGGCCCTCCAACGCGCCCTCAGCAGCGCCCGACCCCGAGCGCAACAAGCGCGTGCTAGCTGCCGCCGAGGGGCCGCGTGCCGCCCCCTGGCCAGACGCACCGCGGTGCCGGCGGCCACCCCGCCGATGCCGCACAGATGAGCCCCCGCCAGGCGGCTGAACCGCCCTGCCCTCACTGCCGGAACGAGCCACCGCCCCCTCCTCTGAGGCACGAATCCGTCGTCCCCGGCTCTGGAGCGCCACCACGACGGCGTCCAGCCAGGCCCCATAGTCGGGGGCAGACAGGGCCGAGAGGACAGACCCGGCTTGCTGGCCGACGGGGACCTCCGCACCCGCGGCCGCCTGCCAGCCCCTGGAAACCTCCTGGAAGGCCCGGAGGAGGCCCTGCTCCGTCAGCCACAGGGGCCAGGACGTCTCACCCCGCGGCTTCCGGCCCACCAGCAGCCGCTCCACAGCCACCAAGGTTAGCGAGCGTGCCACCGACGCACGCTCATACGCAGGGCCTAGTACCGGGAGCCCATCCCGCAGAACGGTAAGCAGGGGCTCGAGCTCGCCCTCCAAGACGGCCCAGAAGCGGGCCTGGCTGCACTTTGAGAGGGCCGGGACCGGCACCCGCGGGAGGCGCACGTGACCCACCACCAGCCCCCAGAAGCGGAGGAGGACCACCGCCGCGTCCTGCTCCTTTGCGAGGTACGCAGTGGGCAGCGTGCTCAGGGGCGCTGCCAGATCCCGCAACCACCCCTCCCGGATGATGGCCTCCCGCGAGCCGGGGGTCCCCTGCGAAGAACCGCCCGCATCACTGCCATCGCCCCACGAGGTGGAACGGCCGAACCCGCCGGAGCCCTCCTGCGAGCGGCTGCGAAGGGGGGAACGGTCCCGCCCAGCGGACCCCGCCCGGCCCCCCGAGGGAGAGGCTGAGGAGCAGCGCCGCCCCGCTACTGACCGCCCACCACCGGCACGGCCCAACTCCCGCCGGCGACCCCGTAAGGGGTCAAGAGCGGCCGGCACATCCTCCATCGAGGACCCTGGTGAGGAGCCCCCTGTCCAGCCCATACTCTCCCCCGCCTGAGAGGAGTCGCTCCCCATATCCGAGGGGAGCCCCCACACCCGCGGGCCCGAGACTACGGCCCGCCGGGCACCATCCGGGCCGACGAGGCCCCCCAAGAAAGAAACCAGCCCCTCACGCTGCGCTGGGGCGTCACGTGGAGCCCCCACACACCCCGCAGGGGCAGGGCCAGCGCTCCCCGAAGCGGGAGGACCCACTTGCCCCTCCTCCCCGGGTGCCGCAGCCCCCCCCCGCCACAAGCGTGGCCGGGCCCGACTGCGCCACCCCCAGGGGCCCCCCCAACAAACCACCAGATCCCTCCACCAGCGCGGACCCCCCAGGTACTGCCCCAGCACCGAGGCCGTGGGAAGAGGAGAGCGGGGAGGGACCACAAGCCTGTCCCTGCGAAGAAGGCAAACTGGCCTCCTCGTGAGTCGTAGAGGTCCCAGCCGGCTCGGTAAGCGACTCACGAGGAGTCCCATCAGAAACAGCAGCAGGGCTGCCCTGCACCCCGACTGAGCCCGTACGGAGCCCAACTAAGGTGGGGACACCACCAGGAGTGCTTGGGGGGGTGGCCCCCACCCCCCCTGCCACGCGGGGGGGCCGCACCGCACCCCCCCCGCCCGTCAACGAAGAAGCAGCCATGACCCAGGCTCACAACAGCCACCAGGAAGGGGAGTGAAAGGGAAGGAAGCACCCGGGAAAAAACCCCAACAAAGGGACAGGGGGCCCAACAACGACCCCCCTTGCTCCAAGGAGCCGTCCCCGTGGGGCAGGGGAAAAAAAAACCCAAAAAAAACGCCCCCAAAACCCAAACAAACTCCAACAAACAGGCAAAAAAGCCCAGGGAGATGAGAAACAGCTGGGACAAAATGGCCCCCACCAAACTCAAACAGGGAAATGGGGGGAGAGAAAAACGGCCCCCAAACGCCCCAGAGGGGACCAGGACCACCCCCCCTGCGACGGGGGGGTGCCCCACGCCTTCCCACAACAGGGGCTACCTAACAGCCCCGCCTCCCACTGCTCTAAATGCCCCAAAAACCTCCAAACAAGGGCTGGCTAGGCTGCAGCTGTTACAAGACAGGTAGCTCCGCCTCCAGAAGGAGAAGGAGAAGGAGAAGGAGAAGGAGAAGGAGAGAAAATGCAAGTGACAGTGACCATGCTAGCCTTGTATTTGCTACCAAATATCTTGCTAAAGAGATTTAAATGGGAATTGCTACATATTTCTGTAAAAGGGCTGTTTGTTATTGTCTGCAACAAATGTGCAAAGAAAAAGCAATGTTCTTGTAAGGCTGCTTTTAAACAAGGGTGCTCACGAACTAGTCCTTCACCTAAAATGCCTTCTCAAACATATCTGAATATAATTCAGGAGGCCTCCCACAGTCCATTTGGCAAGATGGAATTAATGGTTGCAGAGAAAGAGGGGAGATCAAATTTCTGATAGTACAAAATTGGGTGGGATAGCTAATAACCTAGAAGACAGATATATAAATTTATATCTATTTATCTATTATCTATCATCTATCTATCATCTATCTATCATCTATCTATCTATCTATCTATCTATCTATCTATCTATCTATCTATCTATCATCTATCATCTATCTATCTATCATCTATCTATCATCTATCTATCTATCTATCTATCTATCTATCTATCTATCTATCTATCTATCTCTATCTATCTCTATCTATCTATCTATCTATCTATCTATCTATCTATCTATCTATCTATCATCTCTCTCATCTCTCATCTCTCATCTCTTTCTTTCTCTCTCTATCAAATTTATATGGCAACCATCTCACAAGAAGTGACTCTGGGTGGCATTGTTGTTGTTGTTCAGTCGTTCAGTCGTGTCCGACTCTTCGTGACCTCATGGACCATAGCACGCCAGGCCTTCCTGTCCTCCACTGTCTCTCGGAGTTTACTCAAATTCATGTTCATTACATCGGTGATGCTATCTAACCATCTCATCCTCTGCCGTCCCCTTCTCCTTTTGCCCTCAGTCTTTCCCAGCATCAGGGTCTTTTCCAGTGAGTCCTCTCTTCTCATTAGGTGGCCAAAGTATTTGAGCTTCAGCTTCAGCATCTGTCCTTCCAATGAGCAGTCAGGGTTGATTTCCTTTAGGATTGACTGGTTTGACCTCCTTGCAGTCCAAGGGACTCTCAAGAGTCTTCTCCAGCACCACAGCTCGAAAGCATCAACTCTTCGGCGCTCAGCCTTCCTTATGGTCCAACTCTCACAGCCATACATCGCTACTGGAAAAACCATAGCTTTAACTATACGGAACTTTGTCGGCAAGGTGATGTCTCTGCTTTTTAATATGCTGTCTAGGTTTGCCATAGCTTTCCTTCCAAGGAGCAAGCGTCTTTTAATTTCATGGCTGCAGTCACCGTCTGCGGTGATCTTGGAGCCCAAGAAAATAAAATCTGTCACTGCTTCCATTTCTTCCCCTTCTATTTGCCAGGAAGTGATGGGACCAGATGCCATGATCTGGGTTTTTTTAATGTTGAGTTTCAAGCCAGCTTTTGCACTCTCCTCTTTCACCCTCATCAAGAGGCTCTTTAGTTCCTCTTCACTTTCTGCCATTAGGGTGGTATCGTCTGCATATCTGAGGTTGTTGATATTTTTCCCGGCAATCTTAACTCCGGCTTGTGATTCATCCAGCCCGGCATTTCTCATGATGTACTCTGCATATAAGTTAAATAAGCAGGGTGATAATATACAGCCTTGTCGTACTCCTTTCCCAATTTTGAACCAGTCGGTTGTTCCATGTCCGGTTCTAACTGTTGCTTCTTGACCCACATACAGGTTTCTCAGGAGACAGGTAAGGTGGTCTGGTACTCCCATCTCTTTAAGAATTTGCCACAGTTTGTTGTGATCCACACAATCAAAGGCTTTAGCGTAGTCAATGAAGCAGAAGTAGATGTTTTTCTGGAACTCTCTTGCTTTTTCCATGATCCAGCGAATGTTGGCAATCTGATCTCTAGTTCCTCTGCCTCTTCGAAACCCAGCTTGCACTTCTGGTAGTTCTCGGTTCACATGCTGCTGAAGCCTAGCTTGTAGGATTTTGAGCATAACCTTGCTGGCATGTGAAATGAGCGCAATTGTACGGTAGTTTGAACATTCTTTGGCATTGCCTTTCTTTGGAATTGGAACGTAAACTGACCTTTTCCAATCCTGTGGCCACTGTTGAGTTTTCCAAATTTGTTGGCATATTGAGTGCAGCACTTTAACAGCATCATCTTTTAGGATTTTAAATAGCTCAGCTGGGATACTGTCTTCTCCGCTAGCTTTGTTGTTAGTAATGCTTCCTAAGGCCCACTTGACTTCACTCTCTAGGATGTCCGGCTCAAGGTCAGTGACCACACCATCGTATTTATCAGGGATATTAAGATCTTTCTTGTATAGTTCTTCTGTGTATTCTTGCCACCTCTTCTTAATCTCTTCTGCTTCTGTTAGGTCCCTGCCTTTTTTGTCCTTTATCATGCCCATCTTTGCACAAAACGTTCCCTTGATATCTCCGATTTTCTTGAAGAGATCTCTAGTCTTCCCCATTCTATTGTTTTCCTCGATTTCTTTGCATTGTTCATTTAAGAAGGCCTTCTTATCTCTCCTTGCTATTCTCTGGAATTCTGCATTCAGTTGTTTATATCTTTCCCTTTCTCCCTTGCCTTTTGCTTCCCTTCTTTCCTCAGCTATTTGTAAAGCCTCATCAGTCAGCCACTTTGCTTTCTTGCATTTCTTTTTCTTTGGGATGGTTTTAGTTGCTGCCTCCTGTACAATGTTACGAACCTCCATCCATAGTTCTTCAGGCACTCTGTCTACCAGATCTAATCCTTTAAATCTATTCCTCACTTCCACTGTATATTCATAAGGGATATGATTTAGGTCATACCTGATTGGTCTAGTGGTTTTCTCTACATTCTTCAATTTAAGCCTAAATTTTGCAATAAGAAGCTCATGATCTGAGCCACAGTCAGCTCCAGGTCTTGTTTTTGCTGATTGTATAGAGCTTCTCCATCTTTGGCTGCAAAGTATATAATCAATCTGATTTCGGTATTGACCATCTGGTGATGTCCATGTGTAGAGTCGTCTCTTGTGTTGTTGGAAAAGAGTGTTTGCTATGACCAGCGTGTTCTCTTGACAAAACTCTATTAGCCTTTGCCCTGCTTCATTTTGTACTCCGAGGCCGAACTTGCCTGTTATTCCGGTTATTTTTTGACTTCCTACCTTAGCATTCCAGTCCCCTATGATGAAAAGGACATCTTTTTTTGGTGTTAATTCTAGAAGGTGTTGTAGGTCTTCATAGAACCGGTCAACTTCAGCTTCTTTGGCATCAGTGGTTGGGGCATAGACTTGGATCACTGTGATGTTGAATGGTTTGCCTTGGATTCGAACTGAAAGCATTCTGTCGTTTTTGAGGTTGTACCCCAGTACTGCCTTTCCCACTCTTTTACTGACTATGAGAGCTACTCCATTTCTTCTAAGGGATTCTTGCCCACAGTAGTATATATAATGGTCTCCTGAATTAAATTCGCCCATTCCTGTCCATTTGAGTTCGCTGATTCCCAAGATGTCGATGTTCAATCTTGTCATCTCATGTTTGACCACATCCAGCTTACCTTGATTCATAGTTCTTACATTCCAGGTTCCTATGCAATATTGTTCTTTACAGCATCGGACTTTCCTTCCACTTCCAGACACATCCACAACTGAGCGTCCTTTCGGCTTTGGCCCAGCCGTTTCACACTTTCTGGAGCTACTCGGAATTGCCCTCCGCTCTTCCCCAGTAGCATTTTGGACACCTTCCGACCTGAGGGGCTCATCTTCCGGCGTCATATCTTTTAGCCTTTTGATACTGTCCATGGGTTTTCTTGGCAAGGATACTGGAGTGGTTTGCCATTTCCTCCTCCAGTGGACCACGTTTTGTCTGGGTGGCATACAGCAAAAAATATAAAAAACAATAAACATATCAAAAGCAATCAAATTTAAAAGTTAAAAAAGCATAAAACACACAAGAGATTATATCAGCAAGGGGGGGCACCTCAAGATTTCACTGGTGCCCTGAGACCCCCAGGCCTGATGACATAGCCAGGTCTTCGGGGTCTTCTGGAAAATAAGTAGGGAAGCAAGAGTTGAGATTATTTTAAATTAAAGCTATCTTGGCGAGTTAGAGAAGTGCGCTGGGAGGGAAAACAAACAAACAAACAAACAAACAAATAAATAAATAAATAAATAAATAAATAAATAAATGTTAAAAAGACAAAAGCAAAGTTCTCCACTTGGAAAGAGACATCAAGTGCATAATTTTAGGGAGCCATTGGCTTGGAAATAGCACTTTTGAAAAGGTCTTGGAATAATAGTTGATTGTGGAAATGCAGATTCCAACTGAACGTTTCTTAACAGTAAGAGCAGTTGGACAATGGGATGATGGACAGAGAGAAACGGTGAGCTTCTCTTCCCTGGATGTGTTCAAGCAGAGCAGAGCTTTCCAAACTTTTCATGTTGGTGACACGCTTTTTAGACATGCATCATTTGACAACACACTCTTACAGCAGGGCACAAGGCAGGCACTAGGACCTGCATGGAATCACAACAGGTTTGGAGGCAGCAGGGCACAAGGCAGGCACTAGGACCTGCGCGGAATCCTGGCAGGGCTCGGAGGCAGCAGCAGCCGTGACACATCCAGACACTGCAGCCGACACACTAATGTGTCCTGACACACAGTTTGGAAAGCTCTGAAGCAGAGGCTGAACACACATCTCTTATGGTTCCCTTTCCTTGGATTTCTGCACTGAACAGGGGATGAGACTTGATCACCTCAATGGGCCTTTCCAATTCCAGGATTCTATGATTCTATCCCACATGACTCAAGCAGAACCTGACCGAATGATCCCAAAGTGCACAGATAGTTCATGGTGGACATAAATAGTTCATGGTGTATTGGTTTGTCTTGCAGTGAGCATACGAAATACTTGTTGGATGTTCCCCAGAAATCCATATAGCCTTCACAGTTCCAGATAGCTCTGCTCAGTCCTGTTTCAGGCTTCAGACGCACATACACACAGTTGCTAGGTGAGAACAGCAACTTACTCAAGACTGAGCAGATAATGGCAGACAACAGAAGGAATGTAAATCAACAAAGTCTCTTGGAAAGAAAGCTTGCCTGTTTAGTTTCACTTTCAACAGGAACACACAGAAAAGAAGTCAAAATCCAGACCGAAGTCCAAAGAGCCAAGCCAGGTTCATCAGCCAGTCCAAAGGGCAGACTTTCAGGGATTTTTACAGGAACAGAACACAGAGGAACAACATGCAAGAACAGGAGATCAGGCGGTTGTTTCCAACAGAGAAACATGGGTCAGAACTGCCTCTTAAATCAGGCTGCAGCCAGCTAACTTCAAGGAGCTTGGCAAAGAGCCTCATTGAGTGTCTTTGTTCTGCTCTCGGCTCTACTCCCCAAGTAAGAGGGCTTGGAGGCCGCACTTCACCATCTAACTTAGTGTTTCTGAACTCAGCGACTTTAAGATGTGTAGACTCCAACTCCCAGAATTCCCCAGCCAGCATATTGGCTGGGGAATTCTGGGAGTTGAAGTCCACTCATCTTAAAGTTGCTGAGGTTGAAATCATCTCCCCATTTGGGGGAGATGGGCGGTGATATAAATTTAAATAATAAATAAATAAATATGACTTTTCCTTATCTTTTTTTAAACCCCCCAGCCCCTCCCCATTTGCTCACTTGATTTGCCAGTGAGTCCTAGACTTCAGTTTCACAACTACCCTGCTACAGTATGGTAACCAGGACTTTATTAATCAGTGACAGCTTTGTGTTACCTCTGTATCCAGATTCTTGACATAGTTTGAAGTCAGCCAGTTTCAGGATCCTGAATTGTTAAAAAAAACAGCAAGGAAGGCATCAAGTTCTAGTGTATTTAGACATGCATCAATCAGTCAAATGGATCAGATTTATTCTTTGTGATGGTAGAGTTACTTTCCAGTTTTTGTTGTTGTTGTTGTTTTTCTTGAAAAACATAGCCATTTATATCCACAGACTTTGCCCTTGGAGTTTAATAATCTTTGGATGAGGAAAGTCAATAGGATGAACTACCCATTAGCCAGGGCTCCCCAACCTTTTTGGTGCCAGGGACCGGTTTCAAAAGACGATTTTTCCATGGACTGGGGGGGCAAGGTTTCTGGGATTTCCGGGGGGTGGGGTTTGCAGGCGGGAGCCAATTGTGAGCACTGGGGGGTGGGGTTTGTGGGTGGGAACGAATCACAAGCACCGGGGGTCAGGGTTTGCAGGCGGGAGCCAATCACGACCAGTGGGGGGCGGGGTTTGCAGGTGGGAGCCCCGCAGCCCAGTTCCTAACAGGTTACGGCCCTCTAGTGGGCCATGGCCCACAGGTTGGGGGCCCCTGCATAGACCAAATGTGGAGAAGCCAGGCCCTATCAGCAAAACTTCCACTGTTTTGGACTTTTTTCCTGCTGTTCTGTTCGGAGTAGGAGACAGCCAGGAAGGTTTATAGAAAATAGTTTTATTTACAATTAAACTATTTACATAGAATAAAGTCCTTAAAATGGCAAATTGCAGATCAAATTCAAACCCAACCAGGCAGGGGAGGAGGACTTGATAACTCAGCAAGGCAGGAACTGGCTGAAGAACATGGCAAAACTGCAAGGCAAAACTCGGCTAGCATTTGCGATGAGGTAGCGAGGGAAGGTATAGCGGGAAGTGGCAATGAGTCAAGACCAAACTTGACAGGCCTGGTAAGACAAGGCTTCTCAGAAGCGTCTAGGCAAGGCTGAGCTGAGGTGACAAAACAAGGCTTGGCTGAAGTGACAAGACAAGACTGGGCTGGAGTGACAAGGCAAGGTTCTGCTGGAGCGACAGGGCAAGGCTTGACTGACTTGGCAAAGCGAGACTGAGCTGGAGCACGTGGCAAGACGGCTAGGCAAGATTCGGCTTTCTGTGGCAAGGAGGCCGGGCGAGACTCTAAGGAAGCTGGACTCAATTCCAAAATGGTGAAAGGCGCTGCTTCTGGTTCCACGATGGCTGCAGGACAGGCTTCTGAAGACGGTTCCGGCTCGACTTCTCAGAAAGAAGCTGTTAGCTCAATGGAACGTTTGTCTCCGGCGGCTGGGTCCTTATGCTGGCGTCTTTTTATCCTGTTCTCTCCATGCCGTTTTTCCTCAGGGACCAATCAGGCTTCTTTTTGCTTGGTGTGCTTTTCAGCTCGCCTCTCCCTTGCACTGATTGGTGGCTTTGAACCTGCTCCCGATTCTGGACCAATCATTTGCTCAGGATTCTCCCACTCTGCTGAGTCATGCCTAGTTTCAGTTTCCTGCTCAGCATAAGTTTTGTTTTCCCCTTGGTCAGAGTCAGAGTCAGACTGAACTCTGACACCTGCAGACCGGGAGTCTAAAACCAGACTCCTGACCATCTCCTGAATCCTGACTTCTAGAAGGCCACCATGGAGCAATGTCTCAGGCAGGGTGGTCTACTCAGCTGGTAGGCTCTTACTCCAGAATAGCCTGGCTCTTAAAATTGGAATTGAATGAGGCACGTTGAGAGTTTCCTGCATTTAAGATACAGCACAGAACAACTCTTGATAAAAGCGCAAACTTACATTCTCTTTGACTTCAACCCATAATAGCTACTTTGGAACCCTTGATCTTCCTCCTCGATCAGTCCCTTCTGCATTGGCCAGTAATATCTTGATTCTGAACTGGACTGCGACACAGCTTTGTTCCCTGCCTTCAAGCACGATACCTCTGCTAATTTAGACCCTGAATTGTTAATCACTTTGCTAAATCTTGCAGCCTACCCATTTTCCCTAATGTCTGTAGCTCATAATGCACATTCCCTGAACAAAATGGTTTTCTTAATACAAATGTCCCTAATATTTTCTATTGCATAAATTTCCCTGGGTGATGCAGGCTTTTAAAATAATATAAACTGTTTATTTATTTATTTATTGAATTTAGAGAGCTGCCCAACTCTGTAATACTCTGGACAGGGTACAGTATTAAAAACCATAGAACCAAAATATTAGGAAAACAACAATGTATATCTTGGAAGAAAACATTCAGCTAACTTATAAACAGTGGAATGTATAAAAAGCTTAAAAGAGGCATGCCATCTACCCTAGCCAAAAACCTGGGGAAAAAAGCTTGTTTTTCAATGACATTTTTAGAAATAGTCGGGATGGGGCCCATATGGATCTCTGGGGAGATGCTGTTCCAGAGGGCAGGCATTGTAACAGAGAAGGTCCACTTCCTGGGTCCTGCCAGTTGACATTTTTTAACTGATGGGTCCCAGAGCACAGGAAGGGCAGAAACTACTGGAGAAAGATGGTCCCTCAGATAAGGTAAAGGTAAAGGTTCCCCCCACACAGTTGTGCAGTCGTGTCCGACTCTAGGGGCCGGTGCTCATCTCCGTTTGTTAGCCGAAGAGCCAGCGTTGTCCGAAGACGCTTCCACGGTCATGTGGCCGGCATGACGCGCGCGGAACGCTGTTACCTTCCCACCGAAGTGGTACCTATTCATCTACTTGCATTTGCATGCTTTCGAATTGCTAGGTTGGCAAGAGCTGGGGCGAGTGCGGGAGCTCACTCCGTCACGTGGGACTAGGGATTCGAACCTCCGAACTTGCGATCTTCCGATCAACAAGCCTGGCGTCTTACCCGCTGAGCCACCACGCCCCTTGGTCCCTCAGATAGCCAGGCCCTATGCCATGAAGGGCTTTATAGATGGTAACCAGCACCTTGAAGTGCACCTGGAAGTGAACTGTCAACCAGCACAGCTTGTGGAACAGTGGTATTACATGGGCTTACCATGGCATGGCATGCCCATCACTTTCTGCACCACTGCATTCTGGAGCCAATGCAGTTTCTGCGTGGGCTTCAAGGGCAGCCCTGAAGAGAATCCATAGCAATGGTCCTCATAAGAGATGCTTGCTGCATGAGAGATCATCTGGAGGGCCTCTCACTCCAGGAGTGGGTGTAAGTGGTACCCCAGATAAATCTGTGCAAAGGCCTTCCTGGCCACAGCTGCCACCCGTCCTCCACCCCTAATCCCCATAGGAGTTCCAGAAGGATACCATGATCAATTGTAATGAAAGCTGCTGAGAGATCAAGGAGAACCAGAACAGTAGCACCACCCAATCCTGGCTATGCCAGAGATCATCAACAAGTGCTATCAGTGTTGTCTCTGTACTATGCCATTCCTTTTTCCTGAATGGAGCATGATCTTGTATTGGTTTCTCTCCCCCCCCCCCCCCCACTATTGCCTGCATTTAAGAAAAACAAAAAACAAGAAGCTCTGTTTTTTAAAAAGAGAGACTGTTTCTAGCTAAATGTTACAACATCCTGATTAATCACTTGAGTCTTGCTGAATCCGCAGGTTCATTTGAAAGATGAATTCAGGCGTCTGCTCTGGACTTTGAAGACGTTCTACCAGCATTTCTTGCATGCTTGTTCTTGGAGAAGATCACATTGCAAACCACGGGCACAAATAAACTGCCATCACTTGTACTCAGCATGCAATTCCTACTCCCCATTGGGCTAGGCTCAACATGGTCTAAACACCAAGGCATCATGGGTAATTCCAGCACTGACTAATAAGAGCTTTGGTTCAGCTGAAATGAAAGTGTTGCTATTAAGCAATACAGATTTTTCCCATAGTACAAAGATGGGCTTTGTGCTTCCAATGAAGATATCCACAGGGTCTCACATTATTCCCTCCAGTAAAAATATGTCCTTTCAGTGAGATGCACTAATCCCTGCTATTAGCAGTCCTTTGAATTTTCTCCATTTTCTTCTTGTTGCTAGTCGGCAAATCTCAAGAGTCAGCTGTTCTGTACTACCGTATTGGATATGGCCATATTTAAATACAAATAGATTTTTCTTTAAAGAAAGGACATCATGAGCTGCTGGGACACACATTTGTGTAATTAAAAAGTATATTATTATAATAGTGCCCTATTATTTTAAGAGATGTTCCTCAAGTACAGAAAGGGGGGCCAAATGAAGTCTCCATTGAATTGAGCTTGAAGTTGGTGATTTCATTGATGATGTAATTTTCCATGTAATTTTCTTGGCAACAAAAGGGAGTTAGTTTGCCACTGCCATCTCCTGAAATCTTTTTCAACTTCTCAGTTTAGGCTAAAGCCCTCCCAGGCAAGAACTAACCAAGATTGACATGGCTTAGCTTCTGAGATTGACATCTGCTGCTTCCATCTCAAAGGCAGAAGATCTCAAATACCATGTAGGGGTGTCCCCAGCATGTAGTAAAAAAAGTGAAGATGGCAGCCCTGATGACACACACTGATCAAACCTCAGTTCCTGGGTGGAGCTGCAATCTCGCCGTAGTGGTTACCATCTTGACAATTTTGACCACACCCTGCAGACCCCCTTGATTCCATGCTTCTATGGTAACAGTAAACATTAAATTTAGACAAGGGGCTGATTTTTCAGGACTGTTTTAGCTACGATTCTTCATGGGTAGATGGTTATATACTGTAGGGCAGAGCTTTCCAAACTTTTCATGTTGGTGACACACTTTTTAGACATGCATCATTTCGCGACACACTCTTACAGCAGGGCACAAGGCAGGCACTAGGACCTGCGCGGAATCCTGGCAGGGCTCGGAGGCAGCAGCAGCCACGGCATACCCAGACACTGCAGCTGACACACTAACGTGTTGCAACACACAGTTTGGAAAGCTCTGCTGTAGGGTATTAGTTACTGCACTCTGGTCACTCTGCATGTAAAAATACTTTCGTTTTAACCATTCATTAATTAAGTTATTGACTTGTAAGCAGGAGTAGTTTCAGGTGGGATTTCACACTAAATGAGGGAGATACTAACCCTATTATATTAATCCCTTTCTCATGCATCATTTTTTCAATGTTCCACCTCTATTTGGTCTTCAGTTTACTCTACAGCGGGAAGAGTCGCAGAAGATAAAATGATTTTTTACCCTGTAATGCACCTTGGGAGAGCTGGTTTGGTGCAGTGGTTAAAGGCACCAGGCTAAAAATGGGGAGACCATGAGTTCTAGTCCTGCCTTAGGCATGAAGTCAGCTAGGTGATTTTGGGCCAGTCCCTCTCTCTCAGTCCTAGGGAGAAGACAAGAGCAAACCACTTCTGAAAATCTTGCCAAGAAACCTGTCCGTGCCATTGCCAGGAGTCAAGACTATGGAGGGTTTAGTGCTGGTTTTCATCCTTATTTCAGTTACATTTATTTTACTATTCATTTATTCATTAGATAGCTATCCCACCTATGTTCAGGAGCTCAAGGCAACATCCACAGCATTACCTCTTCCCATTTTCCCCCACAACAGCAGGCGTGTGAGGTTGGTTGGGCTGTGAGAAGGGGCTCAAAATCATCTGAAGAGCTTCCATGGCTGAGGCGGGAACAACAATCCGGGTCTCCAAGAGAAGATGGTCCAAGACCAGCACCTTTATTGCCACAACGTATTGGCTCTTGGGCTGAGAGAGTGCCTGTCCCAAAGTCACCCAAAGAGCTTCTGTAGCCGAGGGAGGACTTGAATGTGGCTCTCCCTGAAGCCAGTTGAACACTTTCACCACTACACCACACAGTCTGTAGATCCTAGTGGAGTGGAGTGTATTTGTGTCTGGTGTCTGGTGTTACAACTGCTGTTTTTACTGGCAGAAAGCCCACATATGGGGAAATGTTGGGGTCACAAAGAAGTGAAACAACTTTTAGATAACAACATGGCACTTGTGGGCTGCTGTTGAATAAGCAGATATATCCCATCAGCAGAAATTTTAAGAAGTTATGTAAAGGCAGCCGTAAATCTGACTTTTTCACCAAAGGTTTCAAACAGATGATTTTGCTCTCATTTAAGTGTAGAGATTCAGAAAGATTTAGGGAAAACAAAATTTCATGTTTGGCATGGGAATTTCAGCGTATGGCCTGTTTACACCTTACATTAGTGCTAAAATAAATAAAAGAATTGCTTTGTTGAGCACGTAGCACTGAAAGTAAGTCTAATTTTAGATATTTCGTTGTAGAGTTAATAACCTAGTTTTGAGTCTCTCCTTTTGAGACATTGACTTTCATCTGTGGAGTGGCAAAGCTCAAACATTTTGGCTATGCGCTTGGGTGAAGGCCACAGAAGGGATCAGTGGGATACAAATAGAGATTGCTTCAGTAGTTAAATCATAGCTTGATAATGGCTGTTACTTAATGCATTACTTAATGCATTCCCACATTATGCAACAATGTTATGTAAGGCCTTTTATATGTACCAACTTCTGTAAAATCATTTTTTTACTTGGTTGGTCGGTTTGCTTAGAACTTTGGACAGGTGTGAGGGAGAAAGAGAGAGGATCTTGTGTTGTATTGAATGAACTGGACCCAGAGCAACAAGCTATTACTGATGGAGGAGAAGCTTCAGGGTTTAGCTCTGCTGACTCAGGGCATATGGAAGATTTCATATTACATTCGATTTAAATTTGGGACAGTTCTCTGAGGACAGGATGCTTTGGGATAAGCTACAAGAGAACCTGCCCTGTCATGCAGTTTTAATCATTACAGGTTGCAAGTTCTCATGAATATGGATATGGATTTCCAGGCAGATCATTTTAATGCAAATTCTCAAACAGATGCAGAAACAAAATCTTAAGAATGAAAAACTGAGAAACCAGCCAGTTGAGATTTGCCTATTTCTCTGTCCTGGGGCTCCTTTTCATATTTTTTCATTTGTTCTTCTCAATAACAGGATAATCCCATTAATTGGGAATCTCTCTGAGGGATCTATTAGGTTTGCTACCACCACCAAACCTTTTCCTCATTTGGTAACTCTTCTGTTTCTCTTCTCTGTTTCTTACTATACATCGGATGTAACGTAACTTGGGGAATGTGGGAAGATATAAAATAGAACAGTCACTTTGTTAATGTGTAAACAAGAGACAAAATTGAATTTATAAATTAAATATAAAATGTCTATATGCTGTCAGTCCTTGCCAAATATATATTCATCAATTCTGAGAGATGGAGACTTTCCGGGGGCTCCCATTCCAAGTGTTCCTTGGATCCTCTCTTCTACCCATATACAAAGTGAACAGAAGCATATTTTATACACCGATATTTTCACTTTTGATTATTTATTTATATAATTTATGCAGCTGTCCATCTCACACAAGTGACTCTGGGAGGCGTACAAGATTAAAAACAAACCACCTAAACATAACCTCCTTGGCACCCAAGGATAAACGATTAACTATTAAACACCCATACTAGCAGATCTCATCTCCTCCCTGACCCAAATGCATGGAGAAACAGCCAGGTCTTCAATGCCTTGCCAGAGGCTAAGAGGGTTGGGGCCCTCCAAATATCTGGGGATACTGTTTCATAGGGCAGGTACAGAGACTGAGAAGGCAGAATCATTCATTTCCCTGTGGGAGAGCAAGCGGCCAGGGTAATTGCAGGCAGCTGTGCCACCTCCCTCCCTCTTACTTCAAACCTCCTCCCAGCATCAGGACGGCAGAGCGACTGATCAAAAAGCAGCTTTGTAACAGCTGGGGGAGGCGGCGGCGAGAGAAAGAAGGATAAGAGTGCACAGCCTCTGTGTGTGTGTGTGTGTGTGTGTGTGTAGATTTTGCAGCAGCCAGCCAGAAAGGAAATAAAGCAACTGAAGAAGAAAAAAGGTGTTTGTTTTCCCCACAGAGACTTGGAAGGTCCAGAGGAGACAACACGCAGAAGAAAAGTCCTGCAGCAAACGTGTGAAGAGGGGCAAGTGTGTGCAAACTGCCCAATGAAAGAAGCTGTGTGCTAGCTATACTGGCAATAGAGTAAGCTTGTAGCAATAGTAGCAATATAAGAATAGTTAGTTCGTATGTGTATTAGATAAGGATAGAAGTAGTTGTATAGAATAAGTCCATTAGTAATATAGGTTAGTTTGTTATAAGCTAGGATTGTAGATATTAGCTAGTCACATAGTTATATAGAACACACTTTTATTTGGTAAATAGTTGTTTAAAGTAAAACACCTCCCCAAATCTATAAGGGAAGACTTAAAAACTTTAAGTGTGCAGTACTTTATTGGGGGGCATGGTGGCTCAGTGGGTAAGACGCCAGGCTTGTTGATCGGAAGATTGCAAGTTCGGAGGTTCGAATCCCTAGCCCTGCGTGCAGAGTGAGCTCCTGCACTAGCTCCAGCTCTTGCCAACCTAGCAATTCGAAAGCATGCAAATGCAAGTAGATGAATAGGTACCACTTCGGTGGGTAGGTAACAGCGTTCCGCGCGTGTCATGCGGCCACATGACCGTGGAAGCGTCTTCGGACAACGCTGGCTCTTTGGCTAACAAACGGAGATGAGCACCGGCCCCTAGAGTCGGACACGACTGCACAAATGTGCGGGGGGTACCTTTACCTTTACTTACTTTATTGGGGGACTTCATTTTAGTCTGGATAAACAACCTGGGGGTATAAAAAGGACCTGTGACATTCCCACAACAAACCACATACTACCTGCTATTTCTCTACCAGCGTTTAAAAAAAAGGTAAAGGTACCCCCCGCACATTTGTGCAGTCGTGTCCGACTCTAGGGGCCGGTGCTCATCTCCGTTTGTTAGCCGAAGAGCCAGCGTTGTCCGAAGACACTTCCACGGTCATGTGGCCGGCATGATGCGCGTGGAACGCTGTTACCTTCCCACCGAAGTGGTACCTATTAATCTACTTGCATTTGCATGCTTTCGAATTGCTAGGTTGGCAAGAGCTGGAGCTAGTGCGGGAGCTCACTCCGCACGCAGGGCTAGGGATTCGAACCTCCGAACTTGCAATCTTCCGATCGACAAGCCTGGCGTCTTACCCGCTGAGCCACCACGCCCCTTCAAATTAAAATTAAATTAAATTTCCTCCATCTACTTTCTCATCATCACTAAACATTCTGGTATGGGATGCTGATTAATGCACTTGTTTCAGTCATCTGCCATGTATGTACAACTTACAGTGGTTCACTCCGTTTTCCCTGTCAAACACAACTACCTTGGCCTTTGATACATGAATGTTGAGATCCATCTCCCTTGATGTGCCATACTATCTATCTGATGTTTGCTGCCAATAGTTTGGGTTCTCAGTCAACTATACAGCATCATTGCCATACAAAGTACACATATATTCACATCTTTAACTAAGGGACCTCTATCATCAATACAAAAATTATTTATACGTTTATCCATAAGGGAATTAAACTATCAAGGAATCATTAGACCAGGGCTTTCCAAACGTTTCAGTTGGCGACACACAAAAATTTGGAAGTGCCGCGGCAGTGCTCCAGCGTTCTGGGTTTTCGCGCACCGCCGCCACCGCCACGCTTTTGGGTTTTCATGCATGGCGGCGGCAGCGGCGGTGTCCTGGTGTGCCACACGAAAACCTGGAAGCACTGATGGCCCGCTGCCATGCGCACTGCCCTGTGCGGTGGCGGTGCGCTATCAGCGCTTCTGGGTTTTTGCGCAGCACACCTGGGCCCCGCAGGCGACACAGTCCAAACACAGTTTGGAAAGCTATGCATTAGACATTCTTGTCCTACTTCCTGCTCAATGCTGAGCCTCTCATTAAGCATTTCATTTATTCTTAATCATGCTTTTCTTTCATCATACACCGCTCTTATCTCATTCGGCAATCACGCTTTGCAAAAAATCCCATAATTCAGGCCTATTGACTTTGTCATTACACTTTTTCTGAATCAATAAACATACAATAAATTGTATTTCTCATCTTCATGCATTATTCAGTGACCTGCTGAAAAGCAAAAATCTCTGCATGCCATCTGTCTGGCATGAAGCCTCATTGACCAGTTTCTGCTCATTGTCACCTCAACCGGAGTGCTGCCAAAAACCTTCCCAGGCAAACCAATTTCTCCAATTTTATATTTATGCTTGCTTACTTTCTTTATCTAAAACAACATTCTTCCTAAAGCCAGGCACAGTTACAGCCTTCACGCATACTTTAAGCAAGTTGCGCGGCTTCTTTACAAGCAAACCACATCTGTGTATTAACATTTCTCCAGCTATACCATCTCCATCTACAGCCTTACCATTTTTCAACATTCTTCCAATATTTATGACTTTCTTTCCACCATTCTTCCCCTTGGACACTAACATTTATGATGTTGCTTTCAAGTCTGCCCTCTATCAAAAAGCAAATTCTTTTGCATCTAATTGAACACAGACTGGTAGAAAAAAAATGCAGGGGAATTTGCCCAATTCTACTATTGCAATTCAAGAACAGAGCACTGAAGATGGGGAGGCATGCTCTGAGCAGCCTTAATAGAGACTGAAAAGCTGAAAATTAATAATAATAATGATAATGATAATGGGAAATCAGCACTAAGAAAAGCATGGGGAGAGGCAAGGAAAAATCTGAGCTATCCCACCAAACCTAAATCTGCAATATAATGTTTGCTATAAAAATACCTATTTGAAACCATAGATTACCATCCTGGGATAATTGAATGGATTCAAAATAGTACAAAGGAAAAGTGTTTCTACATCTTAAGGTCAGGAGAAATTTGGTATAATTTTTGTAGATGCTTGTCTTACCCGAGGGGAAAAAAAAAAAAAGGCAGCATTTCCAAATTGCAACCGCAGACTTGGACACAATTCCACTGCAGCGACACCCAGAAGGCTTGCTAAAAATAGCACTGCAGAGCAGTAAACAATGTATTCACGTTATAAAGGGGCCAGTGGATCTCTATTACTCATTTTGGAAGCTGAAAGATAGAAAAGTGGATTTTCAAGGCAAATTACTTTTTGGAACTATGGATCAAGGACAGTGTCCTTGCAGCAGGCAGAGGAGGCAGAGTGATTTGGACTTGGAGCTGAAGAGCGAATGGAGCAATGGAGCAGAACATTCTCCATTTGTTTTTGTTCTTTTATTCTTCTCCAGTGGAATGTTGGGAGGAAATTATATAAAGGAGTTCATGATTCTGTCCACCTCTTTGTTAGCAGGGTAACTCTCTAGTGGAATGGAGTGGGGCCACGTTTGGTGGATGGGGAGAAGCTACAAAAGAAAATGAAAGCTTGTTTGAAAATGAATTGGATCTGGCCAAGGTCCACAAGGAAAATGTCAGCTGTTCAAGGTAGTTCAGACAGGAAACCAAAGCCATGAATGCGAACACTACCTTTATTGTAAGGTTACAGTAATAGAATCTTGCAAGTGTGAAAGTGTTTTCCCCCTCCCTTGCCTTTATTTTCTGGAGAACTAGGGAGGGTCCCTTCTGAGATGCCTTCTCCACCCCCTGGTGCCAAAAAGGTTGGGGACCGCTGTCTTATGTGACCATTGCCCTGGCTGTGGCTCTTCCTCCTGTCTCCCAAGGTTATTCTCAAACCCCATAACAGAAAAATTGTCCTCCCGGTGCATCTCTGTTGGAGAGACAGCTCAGTGTGTTGGTGACTGCTCTTTTCTAAGCTGTCTCCTTCCTCCCTCCTGGTCATGTGACTTCCTAGTGCACACAAAGACAGGAGACAGCAGGAATACACACACTCAGACACAACATGTTACTTTATGTCATGGCCCAGGACTCAGACTCTGACCCTGAAGAAGCTGCTCCAGCCGAACCAGTGGAATGTCAGCCTCAGGAGACACCAAGCCAGGAACCACCGGAGGCTGATTGAACACAGGCACCATCAGAACAGCTGGAGCAGTTAGATGGTGAAGTACGGCCTCCGAGCCCTCGTACCTGGCAAGTAGAGCAGAGAGGAGAGCAAAGATGCTCAATGAGGCTCCTTTCCAAGCAAGGGAGTAACTCTCTCAATTAAAGACAGCTGGCTGCAGCCTGATTTAAGAGGAAGTCCTGACCCATGTTTCTCCAGGGATGAAACTAGGGTTTGTGTTACCCGGGGCAAACATGGATTCCGCCCCCTCCCGGGTTATTTTGTCATTTTGATGCATCCCCCAGCGCGGCGCCCGGGGCACATGCCCCGCTTGCTCCCCCTAGTTAAGGCCCTGTGTTTCTCGGTTGGAAGCAACTGTTGATCTCCTGCTCTGTTGCGTTGTTCCTGTGAATCCTGCTCATGTAAAAATCCCTGGAAATTCTGACCTTTGGACTGGCTGACAAACCTGGCTTGGCTCTCTGGACTTGGGCTGGATTTTGATTTCTCTTCTGTGTGTTCCTGTTGAAAGTGAAACTAAACAGGCAAGCTTTCTCCCCAAGGGACTCTTGATTTACATTCCTTTCTTCCTCTGCCATTTATCTATTCAGCCTCCAGTAAATTTGCTATTTTCATCTAGCAACTGTGTGTGTGTGTGAGTTTGAAACCTGAAACAGGACACTTTATCACACAAAAGAAAATATAGAAGCCTCTTTGGGCCACTGCTGGAAAAGGGGTTGAAAAGAAATCAGGAAGCCAGGGTCTGCAGATTTTATTATTTATTTATTTTTCAAATTTCTCTCACCGCGCATCTCCCCCCACGGGGGACTTTTCTTTACCTTGCTCTGAAAAATCATTCTACATAGAAAAACACTTTCCAGCTATGTTACATTCCAACAGCCCTGGTTGTCGTCATCATGGTGAATGGGCAGGATGAGAATCAAGTACCTACTCTGAGAGGAATGCCAATTGAACTCCCATTTTATTCGGCTTGGTACATTATTTGAATATAATCTAATTGCTTTGGCAGGTCCAGCATGGAGAATGCAATCTTCCTGCTAGCTGACTCATCCAGAAAGAAGGCCAGGTTTTAGTATATTGATATTGCTATGCAGAATCTTTTGATAGGCTCTTCTCCTTCTCCTTCTTCTCCTCCCTCCTCTTTCGAGAGGACACTGGTCCCAGAATGAGTCTGGGTCGCCTCCACTTAAAAATAGAAAACAATAAAAGGAAGACCTTGTGAGTCCAGACTACCACATTCCATGACCATCAGCCAATCAGGGCCCCACAAACATCCTAGTCCAAAGCCTGGGAGAATTATACATACTTATTTCACTTACAGTGGTGCTTAAAAGTTAGTGAAAGTGAGCCATGACACACTTCCACGGTTGTGTGTTGTAAAAATCAGACTTTGATAGGGAATACCCAGAATTCTGTTCTTTAAATAAGGCAGGACCTCCCACACTCACCCATGATTGTCATCCCGCTGATTGAAACACCTGACTCTAATTTCCCCTTCAAATGGTCCTAGTGCCTGCCTTATGCCTTGCTGCCTCCAAACCTGCCCTGCAAGGATTCCGCGCAGGTCCTAGTGCCTGCCTTGTGCCTTGCTGCCTCCAAACCTGCCCTGCCAGGATTCCACGCAGGTCCTAGTGCCTGCCCTGTGCCTTGCTGCCTCCGAGCCCTGCCAGGACTCCACGCAGGTCCTAGTGCCTGCCTTGTGCCTTGCTGCCTCCAAACCTGCCCTGCCAGGATTCCACGCAGGTCCTAGTGCCTGCCTTGTGCCTTGCTGCCTCCAAACCTGCCCTGCCAGGATTCCGCGCAGGTCCTAGTGCCTGCCTTGTGCCTTGCTGCCTCCAAACCTGCCCTGCCAGGATTCCGCGCAGGTCCTAGTGCCTGCCTTGTGCCTTGCTGCCTCCAAACCTGCCCTGCCAGGATTCCGCACAGGTCCTAGTGCCTGCCTTGTGCCTTGCTGCCTCCAAACCTGCCCTGCCAGGATTCCGCGCAGGTCCTAGTGCCTGCCTTGTGCCCTGCTGTAAGAGTGTGTCGCAAAATGATGCCCTGCTGTAAGAGTGTGTCGTGAAATGATGCATGTCTAAAAAGTGTGTCACCCAACATGAAAAGTTTGGGAATCTCTGTCCTAGAGGTTCACATACTTTTGCCACACACAAATATGTAGCTTTGGGTCATTTTCCTCAATAAATAAATGAAGAAATATAATGTTTTGACTCATTTTTTTAATTGGGTTTATCTAGTTTTAGGACTTGTGTGGAGAACAGGTCACATTTTAGGTCATATTTATGCAGAAATATTGACTGCAGCCATTAAATTAAAAGACGCTTGCTCCTTGGGAGGAAAGCTATGGCAAACCTAGACAGCATATTAAAAAGCAGAGACATCACCTTGCCGACAAAGATCCGTATAATTAAAGCTATGGTTTTCCTAGTAGTAATGTATGGCTGTGACAGTTGGACCATAAGGAAGGCTGAGTGCTGAAGAATTGATGCTTTCAAGCTGTGGTGCTGGAGAAGACTCTTAAGAGTCCCTTGGACTGCAAGGAGGTCAAATCAGTCAATCCTAAAGGAAATCAACCCTGACTGCTCATTGGAAGGACAGATACTGAAGCTGAAGCTCAAATACTTTGGCCACCTAATGCGAAGAGAGGACTCACTGGAAAAGACCCTGATGCTGGGAAGGACTGAAGGCAAAAGGAGAAGGGGACGGCAGAGGAAGAGATGGTTAGATAGCATCACCAATGTAATGAAGATGAATTTGAGTAAACTCCGGGAGACAGTGGAGGACAGGACGGCCTGGCGTGCTGTGGTCCATGAGGTCACGAAGAGTTGGACACGACTAAACGACTGAACAACAACAAAAATTATACTTTCAAAAGGGTTCACAAACTTTGAAGCACCACTATATACATACTATGCATTTTGTGAAATGGATCACTTACTGTAGTATGGCATACAGTAGTATTTAGTATAATATGTAGTATAATATTCACGTTATTATTTTTTTCCTTACCCTGCATCTTTTATTAATTATGTGTAGTGAGTAATGGACAGCTGATCTCTGATCAAAGTTTACAGGATTATAATATCTGATGGCAACAAAATTGCTTAGACCTGCCTTAGAGTAAGACCTCTGGTGCAGTTGCATTGTCTTGCAGTTCAACTGGCCAAAGACAGAGAAAAGACCTCTACCATATAGGACAGAAACACACTATCAGGGTAGGATCTACAGTAGGTCAGCTTGTCTCCATTTATCAGAATGAGCCAGAGAATCCCCAAATACAATGTTGTTGCCTTTTCACAAATCAGAACAAGACATATGCATTGCCATCTAAAGATGATGCCATTGCTGTTTCTTTGGAATACCCTGCTCCTGGATAGTTGGAAGATGGTTAAGACAGAGCTTTTCCCCAGATCTTTTAATTTTTGATTTCTTATTCTAAGAATTTGTGCTTGGATAATGGATGGGGGGTTGGCTTCTTTGTAGTTTTATCGAACTTAAGTACTAGTTTTACCAATTTCATTTGGTTATATTGTAAACTGCTGCCAGTCTTTTGGAGTATAGCAGCCTATATAGAAAAGTAATAAAGAAATAAAGAGACACTCCTCTTCTGTCCTATAAGACAATTCAGCCCAGAGTCCAAAATGGCCCAATTGTTCTACATGTAATAAAAAGATGGTTGAAAAAGAGAACGTCAAGAAAGTTGCAAGGTATATCCCCATAGCAATGTGTCTGTCCAGGTTATAATCCTGCAGTTAGCTGAATTAATTTCTTTTTAAAGGACATTTCTGGGATTTACTTTCAGAACCATAGATGTTGATAGAGGCAGGCTTTGTACAAGAAGTTAGTGTAAGGAAATGGGTGAGGGATAGAGTACATCCAGGATATTGCAAGAACTCACCCATTATCTTAATGTGTTGAGTGAAGAGAAGACGACCTTTGGGTTCAGGGGTTCTGTGGTTTATTTTGGGAGCATTGCTAGTTAGGTGAACACAGGAAATTCAGAGTTTAGAATGTTGTATAAATCCAGCCATGCGTGAGTAGGTATTAAGTCACTGAGGAGGTACTGAGAAAACATAGTCCAAGGAAGCATATGGATTTATTATAATATTGTGAAATGTTAGTGCTTAAATTCCAGAGATACCTTGAATTTTGATAGCACATATTATGAAGTGGTACAGCTTTCATTTTATTTATTTCCTTGGTTAGATTTACTGTATATCTTGCCTTTCTTCTGGGAATTCAACACTCTCTCTTTTACAATATTTCCCCATAACCACAACCCTGGTTTGTTGAGCTCAGAAAGAGTGACTGTCCCAAAGGCATTCAGTGAGCTTTCATGGCTGAAGGTGGATTCGAACTTCTCTCTCCTCGGTCCGAAAACAGTACAACTACTACACCACACTGGCCTTGTAAAACAGGTCAAGTGTATTCCAATAAGCTGGATTCTACTTATAGATGATGAATTTGGTGAGAGATGTTTCTTCACTGTTTCTGGCCAGTCCTTTC
Organism: Charina bottae; assembly: GCA_023362775.1. Lineage (NCBI taxonomy): Eukaryota > Metazoa > Chordata > Lepidosauria > Squamata > Charinaidae > Charina > Charina bottae. The sequence goes on from JALMGJ010000003.1 coordinate 127,804,899, forward strand.
CAGAACTGGCATCCCTCTGCATACAGAAAGATGGCAAAATAACAAACCAGGATAAAAAAAACAGTGAAGAATAGACGTTTGAACTATATTCAAACATATAGTTATGGAAAGGATGTCTAGGAGATGTTTTCAGCTTGTCTTCAAGCCAAGCTCACAGACCATGAAAGCAATGACTACAGGCAATGGAAAACAAAACCAGCACAAACATCTGGATAGAATTTTCCTCCGTGTCTTATGATGACAGAAACGTTATCAAGTATACTATACAAATTGAGAAAGAAAGAAAGAAAGAAAGAAAGAGAGAGAGAGAGAGAGAGAGAGAGAGAGAGAGAGAGAGAGAGAGAGAGAGGAGTCAAGAACTGATGTTTCTCCAAGGCTTTACTCTATCATATAGGTTTATAGCCCACTGTAATTGTTGAGCAGACATGTAACAATTTGAGCAACACTGATGTTAATGTTCTTTGTGATAAAAATATGATTAAAAAACTATAACACCAGTTGGCCAGCAGATGGCCCATGAGCTTCATAAATATAATTGTGAAAGGACAAGTGGACTTCAGCTCCTTGATCTCTTTACTTTGCTGGTTTCTGGAATATTTTACAATGAAACATTCCATCATGTCTTTGTTTTGATCCAGGCCTTGTTGCTTCTGAAGATTCTGTGAGTTTGGCTCTACTCCCTGATTAGTGTTGCACACACTGTGGTCACTCATTCATGCACACAGCCTGTTGGGACACACAGATCTTGTAAGTCCCCCTTGCTTTCTACCTGGGTTATCCAGATAGGGGTGGTTACAGCAGACAAGACCCACAGCCCTGGTCAACAGCTGGAAAATAATTAGGAACACATGCAAATCACTTTCAACATAACCCGTGGCTGCCTGGATTTACGAAGAGATTATCCCATGAAGCATCTTAACTCTCTCTCTGTTGCTTCAATGACACACGATGCTTGCTTCATGTGACACAATAAGCCACTTTAGTAGGTTCCCAGAACTGGAGATCTCAGCAGCACCCAAGCTTGAGTTCAAATTCTAGATGATGTTAACAAACTTATGGCTGCTCTGAGTTCAGATGACCCATTAGATCAGGGGTTCCTAAACTTTTTCCCATCACACCTTCCTTTAGTGTAATCTTAATGTACACACCTCCCCTAAGAATCCAAACACCAAAATGAACACAAATGAACAATGAAAACAATACAGTGAAACTTTAGGAAAGGTAGATTTGTTGGAACAATGTAACTAAAAGGTTCTTCACACGTCCCCTGGACCTGTCTGCACCTCCCCAAGGGAGGCACACCTCACAGTTTGGGAAACCCTGCATTAGATCAAAGATAAGTCCAGCCTATGGCTAACATCCCATGAAGTATAGGGTTAAGATGGGGAGAATCACAGGCCCATTGTGTGTAGCTGGAATGTGCCAACGTTTCAGCTAGATTCCTAAAAGTACCTCTGGTTTTTAACTTATGTTAATTTGGCTTTCAAATATTAATGCCAATGCTTTTGTTGCAAAAATTTATTTATTTATTTATTTATTTATTTATTTATTTATTTTCTATCCCCTTTATTATTGTTATAAATAACTCAAGGCAGCGAACATACCTAATACTCCTTCGTCCTCCTATTTTCCCCACAACAACCCTGTGAGGTGAGTTGGGCTGAGAGAGGGGGACTGGCCCAAGGTCACCCAGCCGGCTTTCATGCCTAAGGCGGGACTAGAACTCTCAGTCTCCTGGTTTGCCATTGGCTCCTTCCTAGGGCTGAGAGAGTGTGACTGGCCGAAGGTCACCCAGCCGGCTTTCATGCCTAAGGCGGGACTAGAACTCACAGTCTCCTGGTTTGCCATTGGCTCCTTCCTAGGGCTGAGAGAGAGTGACTGGCCCAAGGTCACCAGCCAGCTTTCATGCCTAAGGCGGGACTAGAACTCTCAGTTTCCTGGTTTGCCATTGGCTCCTTCCTAGGGCTGAGAGACAGGGAGTAGCCGAAGGTCACCCAGCCGGCTTTCATGCCTAAGGCGGGACTAGAACTCACAGTCTCCTGGTTTGCCATTGGCTCCTTCCTAGGGCTGAGAGAGAGTGACTGGCCCAAGGTCACCAGCCGGCTTTCATGCCTAAGGCGGGACTAGAACTCTCAGTCTCCTGGTTTCTAGCCTGTGATCATTTCCAGTTCCATTCCCATCACACCCTCCATCAATCCCTATATCCAGATCAGAGTAAGTACAAAATAGCAAAAATATATATATAGCGTGATATTTATTATTGAAAGCAATTAACTGGCAAAAAGGTGACAAAAAACAGGCAAAAATGGGGGGAGGAGAGACAGAGAAAGGCATGAACAGCGGGCAAGAATTTACATCATGTAGACAGGCACTGATTACTGGTCACTGGAAACAAGACTGTGGGTACTCAGCATGAACAGTCCCAAAGGGAATGAACTTTGGTTACTTAATCCTTTTATGCACAAAATGGCAGCAGAATAGAGATGGAAAGTAGAACACTAGGGGATCCCACCTCTACATAAGTGTAAATAAGTATTGGCGGATGTTGGAGAACTGATACTTAAGTTGGTAAAGTTGATGCCCACTACTGAAGACTTTTATAAGTATTCTGATTTACAACCTACAGTTCTGCCCATAGGGAGCTCACAATTCAAAATGAACATAAAACACTAACACTTAAATGCTAATGAATACCATTAGCATCCCTGAAGCTGACAAGGCCTAGCTAAAGAGGAAGATTTACTGCAGCTCGGATGTTGAATTCTAGGTGGCAGGCAAATGGCCATGAAGCTGGCTAGGGAACAGAACACCTCTGTCTCCTCAAATACTCTACAAACGAAACTTCTCTCCTCCCTCCATGGTGCTTGGTTGGACACTTTGTGGCTCGGGTTCAGCAACTTACTACGCCACTTGCATTTCTGGCAGTCAGTTCATCCCCGGAAGGCGCTTCTTCCGAGAAAGCTCTCTGCAGCACTATCTTCAGTGGTTCTCGAGATGACCATTTCAGCTCTTTGCCCACAAAGTAATAAAAGACAGGCTTGGTGCTGCTGTTGACAGAAAAGATAAGCTGGGAAAATACAAAAAGTTTGCGATATTGCCTGTAGTCATGCAAGGAGAATGCAATGGTCCATGTGCCATGGAGTACAAGGATACAAAGGAGGGAGAGAATAAGAACTAGATTTAAATTTCCTGGTGATAGTTTTTGGGAGTTGCAACAGATTTTGGCAAGGAGGACCAAAATCAGGGCACCAAGGAGGGAGGGCAAAAAACAGAAATTGACTATGAACATGATATCAACTGGGATCAAAATCTGTTGATAAACCATGTAAAATGAAATTTGCATTCCGTAGAACATGGCAGACAAGGTCCAGATCAGAAGAGATAACATGCAGGAGAGCCGTCTTGGCCTATGACGTTGGTACCAGGTCGGAAAGAGGAGAGACAGACACCTCTCTGTGCTGAGAACAGTAAGGAAACAAAGACCAGCTGTATATGTGAAATGAAAGAGATTTCTCAGCTGTATAGCTGAACTAAAATCATAGAACAGTAGACCGTGATAATGGTTCACAAGTAAAAGAATAAGATACACCGTCAAAAATACAAGGGTGCCCAAGTCAGCCACAGCCAGGTTCAAGGTATAGGTGGTGAAAGAGTTACTTGTAATGTGGATGCTGAACAACCAGGTAACCAGCCCATTCCCCACCACCCCAAATATGCAGATAAAGATGGCAATGCCAAGAATGATCAAGTCACTTAATTGATAAGATATGTAAGCATCCATTAGGAAATCGTAGTCTGTGCTGTTGTCGCTCATGATGGAAGGGCTGCAGAGCTCACAGATCTTCAATCAGCTGCCCAGTCATTCCCACTTGGCCTGAAATACGTTTAGAAAAGAGGAAAGTGAATTCAGCATTCCACCATCTCTGCTTCTTAAGCTGCTGAGACTACCAAACTCAACCAAGATGGCCAAACCTGACCAATATTAGCCAATAGGGCTTCTACCTCAAATCCTGGAGATTAGAATAAGGTATTCTGCTCCCTACACTGACTTCCAATCTCTGTTGTCATTGGCCACAATGGTAGGGACTGATGGGAATGTATCTGCTAGTCCTCAGATACATTACTCAGAATTGACAGAACTAACGCTGCAGTGAATTCTTGCAAGTGCTTGAACTAGGGCAGAGCTTTCCAAACTGTGTGTCGGGACACATTAGTGTGTCGGCTGCAGTGTCTGGGTGTGTTGCGGCTGCTGCTGCCTCCAAACCTGCCCTGCCAGGATTCCGTGCAGGTCCTAGTGCCTGCCTTGTGCCCTGCTGTAAGAGTGTGTTGTGAAATGATGCCCTGCTGTTAGAGTGTGTCGCGAAATGATGCATGTCTAAAAAGTGTGTCACCAACATGAAAAGTTTGGAAAGTTCTGAACTAGAGTATTTCCAAGGTCTCTCCCAGCCTCCCATTCTATGATATCACTCTGGAACCGGCATATGTACACTCTTCTAATGCAGGGGGGAAAATTAGAGGGGGGGGTTATTAAAAATCCTTAAAATGGACACAGAGAGACAAAATTTTGCTCTTTTCGTCCTTCCACTCTACCCGATTCCCCCCCCCCCCGCCCCCATATATCCTCTACTTATGGATGTCATCTCCTTGCCTAAAAGGATATGAATGATTTTTGGACAGGCAATCTTGGAAGATTGAAGTTGTGGGATTGCGTACTATGGACTTGAAAAAGTCCCCATATTGTTCTAGCAATACATTTTTATTTCCCTGGTTCCATGGGTTTATGAAGTTCTGACTTGCTATCCATCACTCCCAGGCTACCTGAATCCCATAAGATCATGGAATCCTATAATCATAGGCTTGGAAGGGAACCTGGAGGTCTTGCAGTCCAATCTCCAAACCAGGGCAAGAATCCTCAGACCATCCCAGACAAATCCACCTCCTCTTCCTTCTGAAGCCCCTCAAGTAGTAGAAGACTGCTCTTACGCCTCTTCTCCTTAGCCTTCTCTTCCCAAGACACCTAACTCAATGGCAGTTCATTTGGAGATCATTTTCTTATTTCTCAGTAAATAATAAAAGCAGAGTTCATTGATTATGTCAATGCTGGGGTTTTATCTACAAATATAAGTCAGCAGTTTTCCTTCTTCTCTGCAGGACAAAAGTGTGGCAACAGCTACTTCCTACAAGGTTCAGAAGGGGAAGCTCTCTAGGCTACAAGAAGAGATCTGCCCATCAGCTTCCTGTCTTTTTCCATTTTGATTTGAAGCAGCTGTGCGTGGGTAACTAACAGGGTGAAATCTGCAGCCCCAGGTCCCCCAGCCCCAAAACCTAGATTTGTTGTTGTTGTTCAGTTGTGTCCGACTCTTTGTGACCCCATGGACCATAGCACGCCAGGCCTTCCTGTCCTCCACTGTCACCCGGAGTTTGCTCAAATTCATGTTCATTACATCGGTGATGCTATCTAACCATCTCATCCTCTGCCGTCCCCTTCTCCTTTTGCCCTCAGTCTTTCCCAGCATCAGGGTCTTTTCCAGTGAGTCCTCTCTTCGCATTAGGTGGCCAAACTATTTGAGCTTCAGCTTCAGTATCTGTCCTTCCAATGAGCAGTCAGGGTTGATTTCCTTTAGGATTGACTGATATGACCCCCTTGCGGTCCAAGGGACTCTCAAGAGTCTTCTCCAGCACCACAGTTCAAAAGCATCAATTCTTCGGCACTCAGCCTTCCTTATGGTCCAACTCTCACAGCCATACATTACTACTGGGAAAACCATAGCTTTAACTATACGGACCTTTGTCGGCAAGGTGATGTCTCTGCTTTTTAATATGCTGTCTAGGTTTGCCATAGCTTTCCTCCCAAGGAGCAAGCGTCTTTTAATTTCATGGCTGCAGTCACCGTCTGCGGTGATCTTGGAGCCCAAGAAAATAAAATCTGTCACTGCTTCCATTTCTTCCCCTTCTATTTGCCAGGAAGTGATGGGACCAGATGCCATGATCTGGGTTTTTTTAATGTTGAGTTTCAAGCCAGCTTTTGCACTCTCCTCTTTCACCCTCATCAAGAGGCTCTTTAGTTCCTCTTCGCTTTCTGCCATTAGGGTGGTATCGTCTGGATTAAGAGAACACAATTTGTATTGTCGAAGGCATAGAACACAATTTCTCTGTTCATAGAACTTCCAACACCCCTCAACTAAATCAAGCTACAGCTTCACGTGATGCTTTGCTTCACACAATAGTTTAAGAGAAGTTTTGCTTCTCACTACAGGCTGAACCAGAAGCTACTCTAGTCTAATGTTTGGTAAGAACTCAGACAGGGAGGGTTTTTATATTAAAAAAAATGTTTGCACGCTAACCTTAGCAACAAGAACATCAATGAAGTTTACAACTAACCAAGCATTGCACATTATATCTATGTACAGTATGCTCCTGGACTTTAACTTGCCTGGCTAAGCATATGGCACGAGTACAGCCACTTCGTGCACTCTGTTCAACTGACTTGAGTTGATTAGCAATTCTCATGCTTCTCAGGAACCTTAAGTTCAGTCTCTCAAGAGGTGGAGAAAGAATATTTCAATGAGAGAAGGCACCTGCCAAAGTTTGCTTCTCAAATGTTTAATCTGAGAATTTCTTCTTTCTTTCTAACCACGGTTTTCTGGGCAGCATGAATGGGACCTGGGATGTAGGCTCCCCCCCCCCCACAACCTTGTTTCCCAGTCAGTCTGTTCTTGGGTGGGGTTGCTAGAACCAGATGCTCTGGTTTGCCCCGCCCAGTCCTTGCATCGCCATTAGCTCTTGTCCTCTCAACTTAGCATCACTGTGTCCTTCTTTGGAAGGCACCATTGACGCCATCAAATCCACCCTTTCTGTTTGGTGCAGGAGTCCAAATTAAAGCATTCCTACTAATCTAGCTTTCACTGCAAGCCATGCTGAAGCCCATCAACTCCTGGATCTTTGGCTCCGTTGTCTAACTGCTCTTACCGTTTGGAAGCCTCTCCTTTCAATCTGCCTGCTTCTAATTTCAATCCATGATTCCATCCTTGGAATCTGCCAGTGGTGTCTGTTAGCGCCAAGTTCTTGTCTTGCTCTTCTTATAGATATTCTCAGCTCCTAATTATGTTGCCTCCTTGCAATCAACCTTCCAAGTCTCTTTTTCCATTTCTCCTCTGACTGTTCTGGCTCTTTGTTCTCCTCCGTCTGCCTTCTTCACCACGCCTTCCCTTCCTATATTCAGTAGCTGCTACCCAGCTGGGAAATGACATCTGTTTCACGCTTAACTCTTTCCTCAAAAGCCAAGTGAAGGGGAGGAGAGCCGTGTGTGTTGGTCTATGGAAATCAAACATCAGGGCTCTGGTAGCATTTTGGCAGGGTGACCAGTGTAATTAAAAGGCATCAGCTTTCCTCCGTTGCAGCTCACTGCATCAGATGCATGGAGTGGTTAACCCAGCGTTTAACTGGGTTACACTGATGCAGGATTTGGCCTGAAAAGGTCTGAGCGGACTCCAGATTTTTAATTCCTGGCAGCATGTCCGGAATCAGATGCATGGAGTGGTTAACCCAGTGTTTCTCAAGCTTGGCAACTTTAAGATGTGTGGACTTCAACTCCCAGAATTCCCCAGCCAGCCGGCTGGGGAATTCTGGGAGTTGAAGTCCACACTTCTTAAAGTTGCCAAGCTTGAGAAACACTGGGTTAAACAGATGCAGGATTTAGCCTGAAAAGGTGTGAGCAGACTCCAGGTTTTTAATTCCTGGCAGCAGGTCCCAAGTGGACAAGCCTCCATCCAGCTCAGGAAATGTCTACAATCTCAGAGCAATTCCTCCGGGATGATAAATTAAAGGCTCGGTTCTTACCTTAATGGGAGATGCGCGTCCCTATCGGCAAAGTGAGCCGAGCCTTGCTAAGTCCGAAAATCAGCGTCCGAGCAAAAAGAGCAGACTAAAGGGTACGCTTCCCCAAGATACTAAACCTTTCGAAGGCCAGACAGCTGTTTCTTACTGTTATTGTTATTATCGATGCTATTATTGTAGAACACCGGCTGAATCTCAAAAACGGTTTTTTCAATGACGATCGAGAAGTCCCAATTCGGTAACAAACAAAAAAACACTTGATGCCGCCAAGGATTTCCCCCTCCTCTGGGAATCGCGCGTTTTAAGTTTGAATTCATTTGCAGCTGGCCTATGGCCGTAATTCACGGCACTGAGCAACCTTGTAAAGTTTTCAGCGGGCGTCGGGGGAAGTCGGGGACCCAACGAAGCTGCTCTCCGCTCTCCGCGCTGAGCAAGGGGCGCTGGGCGAAAGAAGAGCCCCGCCCGCGTGGGAGGCATCGCGCGGAAGGCAGTCGCACCGGTGCGCAGCCTCCGCGCGGGCAGCCTATCTGGAGAACGAAAGGAACCTGCGTAAATGACGCTCGGGCCGCTGCTGGCGCTGGCTGGCCCTCGGCGGCTGCTACTCGGCGGAGGCGGAGGCGGATGCAAAGCCGTGCGCGCTAGTGCGATGCCAGAAGCCCGAGACGCGGAGGCGCGCAGCGCAACAGCAACGCAACGTGGGCTTGGTTCACCTGACACGCTTGATCAACCGATGGAACTGCCCCCTTTTCCGAGTTCCATTGATACGCTGCACCATAAACATTCCTACAGGTTGTGTTCACACGACTTCCTACACCACCCTTCTCCCTGACGGTCAACTGGACGCTAAAACATTTCGTTGAAGGAATAATATTTACAAATTGCTGCGGGGAAACCCCTGGTTGAACCTCAGCATAGACCAAATCTGGACAGGAGCCATTGAGAGCTTGTCTCTGCTGCGGCCAAGGGGGCCCCAATAACTGACTTGGACGGGTACTTCCTCCTTTTGAGCAGATGCCTCTGCCTTTGCTGCTGGCGCTGGCCTTGCTCAGCTGCTAATCCGCAGGATGTCTTCAATCATACCTTCAATCAAATATGGAGATCTTCTAGCTCAGGGGTCCCCAACCTTTGGGCCACGGCCCACTAGTGGGGCGTGACCTGTTAGGAAGTGGGCCGCGGGGCTCCCTCCTGCAAACCCTGCCCCCGGTTCTCACTACCCTGCCCCCCCCCGGTGTGCACGATTGGCTCCCGCCTGCAAACCCCGCCCCCCGATGCACACGATTGGCTCTCGCCTGCAGACACCCCCCCCGTGCGTGCGATTGGCTCCCGCCTGCAAATCCTGCCCCCCCCCCCCCGTCCGTGGAAAAACTTTCTTCCACAACTGGTCCCTGGTGCCAGAAAGGTTGGGGACTGCTGAATAGGGGACAATGAAGAAGAAGGCTGAGTGGGGACATGGTTGAGGGATGGAAAATCATGCATAGCAAGATGACTAGTCAAGAAGGCTCACTCGCTCGTCACCTTGTTGTGGTGAGTGGGCTTGTGTGTTCCCAATGAACCCTGTGAGCGAAGCCGTCGGGAGTCATGTACTCCTGGTAGGGTCGCCCATGGCGGTAAGGTCCAGGGGGAGGAACCAGACAAAGAACGATCCAAGAAAGTCCTCAACGGCAGAACAGGCGGAAGATAACAAGGTGTATTGTTACAACGGCTGCGAAGGCGGATGAAGGCTGCAGCAGACAAAAGGTCACCAATCGTCATGGTATCCATGCCATTGGATTAGAGCCTTTTTCTGTGAAGGTTGTGTGCTGATCCTTGTGCACCGATCTCCACATATAAAACAAATTCACGCACAGGCATCTTCCAACCACACCAAACCCAAAACAACCAAAAGTCCCATGGCGACTGACAAATGCCAATGGGGGCAGGACTGTGAAATCCGGAAGCTCCTAGTCATGGACCAGCACATGGGCGGTGGATACGGATTCAGTCGCCCTGACTCAAGGATCGAGGCAGTTGAGTAGTTCGGCAGCTGTATCCACGACTGAGCTGCCCTATTTAGGAACCACTCTGCTCACCCCATATGGGAAGGGGGCTAGAAAAGGTGCCCTTAACATAGTCTGCCTCATTTTCTCCCTGACTGGATTACCGTGACCAGTGGGGTCACCATCTAGCGGTCGTAAAAAACACATGAATTTTGGAACATGGAATATACGGACACTGCAAGACAATATGGATAGTGAACGACCTGAACGTAGGACTGCCATTATTGCAAGGGAGCTGAGACGTTTTAATATTGATATAGCAGCACTCCAAGAAACTCGAAGAGCAGGAGAAGGACAGTTGAAGGAAGAAAAAGGAGGTTATACCTTCTTTTGGAAAGGACTGCCTGAACAAGAACGACGAATACATGGGGTACGCTTTGCTATCAAAAATGACCTTGTGAAGCTCTTGTCAGAAGTTCCCACTGGGATTAACGAACGACTCTCAACTCTGTGAATAAAACTCGCCAAAAACCAACAGGCAACTATCCTAAGTGCTTACGCACCAACACTAGATGCAGATGAGGATATCAAGGAAAAATTTTATACCCAGCTGGACACCATCTTATCAGAGATACCAAAGGAGGATAAAATTATCCTCCTGGGCGATTTCAATGCAAGAGTTGGGCGTGATTTTGATTTGTGGCCAGGGATCATTGGGAAAGAAGGAGTTGACAACAGCAACACGAATGGAATCTTACTTCTGACTAAATGTGCAGAGCATAACCTTGTCATTACTAACACACCCTTTCGCCAGAAAAATAAATTTAAAACATCATGGAAGCACCCACAGTCGAAGCACTGGCATCTTTCAGATTATGTAATTGTCCATGCTAGAGATCGCCGTGATGTACTTCTCACCAGAGCCATGACGAGCGCCGATGACTGCTGGACAGACCATCGATTAATTCGATCCACGATGGCCATAAAGATTGTCCCTCATCGTAGGCTCCAAGGAAGAAAACCAAGGCGTAAAATGAATACACTGGCCCTTCAAGATCCTATTAAACGAGCTTGCTTTCAATCAACTCTCAAGGAACATCTGCCTATGGAACTTCCTGAAAATGTTGAGGAACACTGGATTAAATTGAAGACTTCTATTATTTCAGCCTGTGAACAAACTATCGGATAACAGACTAAGAGACATCAGGACTGGTTTGACGAGAACGATAGTGAGATTGAACATATTATTGACAAGAAAAGGAAAGCCTTCCAGATATGGCAAAAAGATATTAACTGTGCCGTTAAGAAAAAAATCTACGCCAGTGCAAAGGCAGAAGTCCAAAGAAGAACTAGAGAACTTAAGAACATATGGTGGATAAAAAAAGCCCAAGAAACCCAACATTTTGCAGATGCTCATGATGCACGGGGCTTTTTTAATGCCATAAAGGCCATCTATGGACCAACAAACCATGGTACAAATCCCTTACTCTCAGTAGATGGTGCTAAACTTCTAAAGGACAAAGAGTCTATTGCACTGCGCTGGAAAGAGCATTACTACAATCTCCTTAATCATCACTCTACTGTGGCTGATGAAGTCTTCTTGCAAATCCCGCAAAAACAAATAAGAAATGAGCTTGCAGTACCCCCTAGTTTGGAGGAAGTCAGTAAAGCCACTAAACAAATGAAAAATAACAAAACTAGTGGACCTGATGGGATTCCTGCTGAAGTCTTTAAAGAAGGCGGGCCTGAACTTACACAACAACTTCATAAGCTCATCGAAAAAATCTGGATGAGGGAGGGGATTCCAGCAGAATTTAGGGATGCCATAATTATCACTCTCTTTAAAAAGGGTGATAGAACAGACTGTGGAAACTATCGAGGCATCTCCCTTCTAGCCACAGCAGGCAAAATCCTGGCAAAGATCATTGCAAACCGTCTCCTATCTGTATCAGAAGACATCCTCCCTGAAACGCAAAACGGCTTCCGCCCTTCCAGGGGAACAGTGGATATGATCTTCACTGCACGACAGCTTCAAGAAAAATGCAAGGAGCAAAACCGCCCTCTGTACATGGCGTTTATTGATCTGACTAATGCTTTTGATACTGTAAATCGTACTGCTCTCTGGACCATCCTTCTGAAAATCGGATGCCCTGATAAATTTGTGAACATCTTGCGGTTACTCCATGACGACATGATGGCAACAATCCTGAATAACAATGGCTCTCAAAGCGATCCATTTAAAGTGGAATCCGGCGTTAAACAGGGATGTGTTATTGCTCCAACCTTATTCGCTATCTTCATCGCTATGATTATACACCTTGTTGAAGAGAAACTTCCTACTGGTGTAGAAATTATATATCGAACAGATGGAAAGCTTTTTAATCTTAGTAGGCTGAAAGCAAAAAATAAGGTAATTGCAACTTCTGTTATAGAACTTCAATATGCTGATGATAACGTAGTCTGTGCACACTCCGAGGAAGATCTTCAAACTATCCTAAACATCTTTGCAGAAGCATATGAAAAGCTCGGCCTCTCGATTAACATTAAAAAAACCAAAGTGCTTTACCAGCAAGTTCAAACCAATCCCTCCGCAGCGCCATCAATCCAGCTTAAAGGTGTGTCACTAGAAAACGTTGACCACTTTTCTTATCTCGGCAGCCATCTATCTACAAAAGCCTACATCGACGCTGAAATTCAGCATCGCCTGAGCTCTGCGACTGTAGCTTTCTCCCGAATGAAGCGTAGAGTGTTTGAGGATCGGGACATTCGCAGGGAGACCAAAATGCTTGTTTACAAAGCCATTGTACTACCAACCCTTCTGTACGCCTGTGAAAAATGGACCCTCTACAAACGCCACCTCCAACTTCTTGAAAGATTCCATCAACGCTGCCTCCGAAAAATTCTGCAAATTACTTGGGAAGATAGGCGGACTAATGTTAGCGTATTAGAAGAAGCAAAAACCACCAGCATTGAAACAATGATCATCCAACATCAACTTCGCTGGACCGGTCATGTTGTTCGAATGCCTGACCATCGTCTTCCAAAGCAGCTACTTTACTCCCAACTTAAGAATGGAAAACGGAATATTGATGGACAGCAAAAGAGATTCAAAGATACTCTCAAAGCTAATTTAAAAAAATGTAATATCAGCATTGAGAACTGGGAAGCCCTAACTCATGAGCGTTTCAATTGGAGGTCAGCCTTTATTAATGGCGCTATGGACTTTGAAGAAGCACGAGTACAGGGCGAAAGGGAGAAAAGAGCTAAAAGGAAGGCACGTCAGGCAAACCCTCATCATGACCGTCTCCCACCCGGAAACCTATGCCCTCATTGTGGGAGGTTGTGCGGATCCAGAATTGGCCTTTATAGCCACTTACAGATCCACCGTTAAAATTTTACCTTTGGAAGACAATCTTACTCGGCTACGAGTGATCACCAATGATCATGATGATGAGTCAAGAAGGCTCATCCCCAGATACCAACTGCAAGGGAGAGGGGCATGTCTCCAGCCTCTGCTTCCAGGTGCCCTACAAGCATCTGTGTCGCCAATTTTAAAAGCAAATTAGTAGACTAAGATAAGCCTTGGTTTGATCCAACGGGGCTCTTATGAAGGCAGCAAGTTGAGTTATGGCTCCGTTTTTTTTTTTTTTTCATCCCTTTAATCATGTCCAGTTCTCGGAGACTGCCTGGACAAGTCCCTGCAGTTTTCTGGCAAGGTTTTTCAGATGTGGTTGGCCCTTGCTTCTTTCCTAGGGCTGAGAGAGAGTGACTGGCCCAAGGTCACCCAGCTTTCTAGCCTTTGTGCCTAAGGCTAGAACTCAGAGCCTCCCAGCTTCTAGCCTAATGCCTTAACCACGACAGCAAACTGGCTCTCATCATGACTCCTTTACCTAAGCAAAACTGCACTGCTCTCTGGACAGACTTTTGATTCTCCTAAAATAGGCATGGGGAACTTGTGACCTTCCAGATGTTCTCAATATTGCCAGCTGTGCTAAGATATGGTTTAGTTACGAGTGCAGGGGCAGATTCTCTGACTTAGAGGGACACCACCCTGCATGATTGACTTCTGGGTGGTACAGAGCAACACAGGCAGTTCTTTAATGAATCCCAGTTGCACTGCGCTGTTTTCTCAGCTAGAACAGGGGTCGGCAACCTTTTTGGCCACTTCTGTGGGAAATTTTTTTCCAAGGGCCGGGGGGCGGGGTTTGCAGGTGGCAGCCAATCGCATGGGCCGGTGGGCGGGGTTTGCAAGCGGGTGCATTATATTTACTGTGCACTTTATTTCTAGGGGTCCCCGCCCCCAGGCCCACGCAATTGGCTCCCGCCTGCAAACCCCGCCCCCCGCAGGTGCTGCTGGCGAGGCTTTTCGCCTCCCTGCCGCTCCGTGCAGCATTTTTTTTGCAGAACCGAGGGCATTTTCGGGGTCCCCAGAGCCAGCCCTTTCGAAGGGGCACCCCAGCGGGGTGCGGAGCGGACTTTTCCTGCCCCCAACTTTTGCTCCCTGCAGTTCTTTCGGCCCCTACCGGGGTAGCTCAGGTGCTCTGTCTTCCCGCCACACAGCTGATCGGCGCGGAGATTTTCCACCCCGGGGCGCCCCCCCCACCATCACTTTTTGTGGTGATTCGAGGCTTTTTCAGCTCAGGACCACAGCTTTTCTTGGCAGAGCGCCACTGTCGCGACCACAGGTTGCCGACCCCTGCTGTAAAAGGTATCTCGGCCCACAGAAGGAAAGGGGGCACTGGAAGCATTTCAGAAGGGACCCTCTGTTGGGGTTTGAATAAATACCCAGAATTTACAGATAGATTAATTAGGCAGGAGAGGTAAATAGGCGAGAGGTAATACTTTCTGCAAGTCATTCAATTAGCAGCCATTGTTGAAGTAAGTGGTGACAGCTGATATAGTTTAAGCTGGGTGTGGCAGATAATTTGTTTGACCTATAACGTGATTGGTTGATATTTGTATAAAAGTAGAGAAGTTCTGCTGTTCATTCTTCTCGTTACTATCTTCATTATCATCTGTATCTATTGGACGTTATTGGACTGTGTATTGACTGCGTATGTATATAGAGTAAATAGACTATTTTATCTAATCTCTTGTGAGTGTCTGCTTACTCAATAGAAGGTATTACTCTGAGGTCTAGAAGGAACATTGGCAGCCCCAGCATTGTGGTCTCTGACACCCTCCCTAGTTTTCTGTAAAGTAAAATTAGAGGAAGGGAGAAGGGCTTTCCGACTTGCAAGACTCTGTTACTGTAATCTTACAATAAAGGTAGTGTTAGAGATCATTTATTTTTTATTTATTTATTTATTTATTATTTGGATTTATCCCCGCCCATCTCTACTGTGGTAGACTCTGGGCGGTTTACAACCACAATATAAAAGATAAAACCTATACATTTAAAACTACTATAAAAATAAAAAATAAAAATCCAAAAGATGGTCTGTTCTTAAAAGGAGGGAAACCACTAAGCCAACCACCCCCAGGAGGTTTCCTTCACTCCAGGCACTGCGGCAGAGCCAGGTCTTCAAGGACTTCCTAAAGGCCAGGAACGAGGGTGCCAGTCTCACCTCAGGGGGCAAGTTATCCCACAGGATCATGGTTTGTGCTTCTTGTCTGGACTACGTCGAAGGGCTCATATCAATCTTTGCAGATCAACGGCAAACTCATCGAGCAGGGAAAGCCCTTTAAAGATCTTATCAAGAGCAATAGCTGCCAGAAGCCACCAGGTTCTACTCTCCTGTTATTAAGTGTTAGCTGCTAACTTTTTAAAGATTTTCTCTTAATTGTAAAAACTCCCTTTTTATAGTTATTGTGTTCTATTGCTGGTCTTTTTAATGTGTTTGGTCTTGGACTGTAAATAAATTTTGATTGATTG
Organism: Charina bottae; assembly: GCA_023362775.1. NCBI lineage: Eukaryota > Metazoa > Chordata > Lepidosauria > Squamata > Charinaidae > Charina > Charina bottae. The sequence continues at coordinate 127,820,586 of JALMGJ010000003.1, forward strand.
ATTGATTGATAGAAAGCTAAGAAGGGTTACACCTGTTCTGTGTGGATGGCAGACCAACAATGACTTTGAGTTCCCCAAGAACACTCTGCCTTTCAGCCGTTTTGACAATCAGAAGAATAGTCGAGTTTACTTTCTTTTTATAATTGCATTTTCCCTTAAATTGCAGTGTCTGGATTGTTCCCCTTAACCCCTGATCTGAATTTCTACAAACAAACAACACTTTGTGCACAATGGCACAACAACTTAATTTTTCAGAAGGTAGGAACAGCATGTAATCGATATTATATATCATTTGCCTTCGCTTTGTGGGTGCTACTGGTAAAGAAGAGCTCAAGTGTTCAACGATGCTTCATCAGCTTATTCCAGAATTTAAACTCTAGCACCAGATCATGAGTCCCTATTGTTTTTCTTCCCCTGGGGGTGGGGATGGGGGTAATGGGTGCATTGGCATTTTGATAATATACAGGGGGTGTATTCACAAAATGGCTGCTGAGGGAATCATTCATAAAATAGCACTCATGGAGAAGGTCAGAGTACTAACACACTGAAACGTGTGACTTCCTCTAAGCAACATCTTCCCAGAATTGTCCTTTGGAGGGACAGAAGGGATGAAGTCAACCTCCATGTCCTTCAAGAGAACTCTAAGAAAAATATGTGTGATTGGATACATTTCTGAATATGAAGGAAAAACCAGGGCGGGAAGAAAAGTTTTCCTTTCAAAATGGTTATTTTCCAATTAATTACCAGGTTAAATAATTGTGGGGAAGACAGCTTAGACAGCACCATAGGAGCCAATTATTGGCTAATTAGGGTTTGGGGCAACCACAGGAAAAAATTATTGGGGATTCTTTATTTATATATACACCAATCCAGACACACAGACATAAAGACACAAATCTAACTATGGAAGATGTTTCTAAAGCACATTAGCATTTTGACTGTAATCATGACCTAACTCTAACTGCTTCCTTAGATGGTGAACTAATGCCGGTTTTGAATACCTGGTGGGCCTACGATGACATGTAAGTATGTTATGGTTCAAAATATTTTCCTTAGAGGAATGAAGGCAGCCATCCAACTGTTTCACAACATTCCAAAAGGACAATTCCTCCCCTGCTCTGCACCCGGATGCTGCTGGAATGGGAGGCCCTTGTTGAGGATGGAGGTTGCCCAGCCCACGAATGTCTGGAGACATCAGATTCCCAAGAGAGCCAATGAGGATTTCTGGATTCAGTGCAGGCGGCAGACAAGGGACCGAGTTCCCCTGAGAGCGGCTCATCCCCATCTGAGAATTCCCAGGGAGCCACCATGGGAAGCATGTGTGAAGTTGGCAGAGTCTTCGTAACAAAAGATTCTGATCTCCTGAAGGAAAGATGGGATAGATCTCAAATAAATAAATAAGAAATGTGAGGATGCAAATGTTATGATTGTCCTAGACCCGGTTAGGTGTATTATGTGAGGCCAGCCTGGGTCTTTCTGCATCTGCATCTGTGTCCTTGCAACGGTTCTCATTGGCTTTGCCAAGCTGTTTGGAACATTAGAGAATGCTCACTTCATACCTGTTCAGAACTTGGCAAAGCAGCCGAACCTTTCCCCTACCGCATGGTCCCTAGGTAAGGCACGTATCCTTCAAGGGTTGCAGCTGGTGCATCATGCACCCTTCGGTGTGTTCCAAAGGACCCTTTGGAATCAACTCCATGTTGCCCTGCTGTAGGGTCTTCAAGTCTATTAGAAAAAGAGTTGGAATAAGAAGGAATGGAAGAGAAACTGAGCAGAAAGTGGAAGAGATGGGATTCATCCGGGCCCATTAGAATCCCTGAAAAAGGAAAGGGGACAAAACATGCATTACAATGCAACATCAAAACTCGGACATTCATACTTGCTCCCCATGGCTTTTGTGACAAGAAAATGCACACTTTGTCACTTCTCCCCCTGCCCCCCCTTGCCACCATGGACACCTAAAGGGAGATTTTTTTCTGGGTCTTTATCAGCTCTCCATTGTGATATTGATTTCTTCACCCCTGCATCCATTTGAGCCGAACGTCTTGTTTCAGAGAAGAGTAGCTTTTGACACCAGAAATGGTGATAGGTTTCCCCCTTGTATGGCTCTGACCAAAACGAAGCAAGCAAGCAAACAACGCTGGCTTTTTGAAGGATCCCAGTCCAATGTCGCTCAGGCATTTCCTCTGTTCAGGGATCGGTCTGAACATGTGGAGGGATCCAAGGGCGGAATCTGGAATCTGAGTAAAGCAGATTTCTGGATCACACTGGGAGCTGTACTTGTCTTCAAGCCCAAGTCTATTGTTTGCAGATACATTTCCTGAAGGCATGGAAGTTGGAGAAAAGGTGACACAGGATTGCATCCTCATGCCTGTTCTCTTTCTTTTGGTACTTTCCACGTAATCAGGAGAACATTTCAACTTTGGTGGAAATCCACGGCACCTTCTTGACCACATGAGAACTGTCGTATATGGGGCTCACCTATAGGTCCACAAGCTCCTTTTCCTTTACACAGGAAACAGATCAGCAACCTCACTTTCTCCAGAACCTTTGAGTGGCAACTTCCTCTAACCTAGGGTTACCAGACATCTGGCAAAAGGAGGACATGTCTTCCTTTTTGCCCTCATTTCCTCCATCAGGCACACCTACCCTTAAAATCAGATATTGTCTGGCTTTTGTGAGTATCTAATCCAGCAGCTTTCCTCTGTGGCATAGCACTTCTCTAACAAATGCTAACTGCAAGTTAAATATCAGCATTGAGAACTGGGAAGCCCTAACTCATGAGCGTTTCAATTGGAGGTCAGCCTTTATTAATGGCGCTATGGACTTTGAAGAAGCACGAGTACAGGGCGAAAGGGAGAAAAGAGCTAAAAGGAAGGCACGTCAGGCAAACCCTCATCATGACCGTCTCCCACCCGGAAACCTATGCCCTCACTGTGGGAGGTTGTGCAGATCCAGAATTGGCCTTTACAGCCACTTGCAGATCCACCGTTAAAATTTTACCTTTGGAAGACAATCTTACTCGGCTATGAGTGATCGCCAATGATGATGCAAGTTAACAAGCTCTGGCTGACATTGTCAAGACCTTAATCAGTTACACCCTGAAGGCTCACTGCTAGCACTAGCACATTCCTCTCAATGTGCATTTGCAATGTGTCTGGCTGTATCCACGCTTGTAATCCCTTCCTCTCCAAAGACTGGAAATGCAAATATTAAACAGTTAGTTGTCCTCCTCCTCCCCCATTTGTCCTCCTTTCCAGTTGTCCGTGTCCTCCTTTGCCTGTCCAGGTATCTAGTAACCCTATGCTGTCCTCAGCCAGAATGGCTAATCATGCGGATTGGTGGGAGTTCTACTGAAATGCATCTTGAGGACCTTCGGGTGAAAAGCTTGGGTCTATCCTGAGTGTAGCAATTCTCCAACCTCACAGAGACATTGATTTTTGGGCTGTAGTTACCCTCTGTCAGCCTTCCCGGGTAGACCAGACAGGAAACACGACCAGATGAGCTAAGTCTACTTTATTGTAAGGCTACATGGACAGAATCTTGCAAGCCTGAAAGTACAAATTGTAAAAGTCTCTTTTTACAGCCTGATAAAATAGGGAGGATCCTTTCTGAGTTTCTTTCTCTCCCCATCATGCAGCTGCGGCTCCCCCCCCCATCTGATCTTTCCCGAGCATCTCTTCCCCCACCGCCCAAGGTTGTTCCCACATACCTTTACACCATCGGATGGTAAAAGAGCAGATATGCATTGATATGTTTAAGTAATATGTATGTATGTATGTATATATTAATATAATATAATATAATATAATATAATATAATATAATATATATTATATATAATATATATAAATATTAATATAATTAATATAATATATAATTAATATAATATAATATATATATATAAATATAATATAATATATATATAAATATAAATATAATATAATATAATATAATATAATATAATATAATATAATATATATAAATATAATATAATATAATATAATATAATATAAAAATATAATATAATATATATATAAATATAATATAATATAATATATTATAGTATAATATAATATAATATAATATAATATAATATAATATAATATATAAATATTATATATATATATATGTGTGTGTGTGTGTGTGTGTGTGTGAGAGAGAGAGAGAGAGAGAGAGCGCGCGCGCATGTATATATATATTTCTGTAACAAGAACTGATTCTCTTTTTGTCTCTTTTTGTTAAGAGGAGAGAAGATCCAGCCGAAATTATTAGGAGTATATTTAAACCTTCTGTGAGTGTTCCTGAAGTGGTCAACATTCCTTTGAATACTACTAAAATTGTGGAAATTGTTTTGAATGTTTCTAAAATACCAGAAATTTCTCCTTCTCCATATGATCAATTGTTCGATAACTTAACGCAAAATCTTATCAATGGCTTCATTGCCATTATTTGTATTTTGGGCCTGCTGGGAAATGGGAGGACAAGTTATCTTCTGGCCTATTCCATTAAGAGGAATTCCTTCACCACTTACATCCTGAACCTCTCCATCGCTGATTTTGGGGCCCTCATATCCCTCATTATTGCAGCTATATTTGTGGCTGTTTTAACTCTGCATAAAGAAACTTACATGCTCTATACCTTTTTCTTTTTCTTTTTTGAGCTCTTTTTCTTCACCTATTCTGCTAGCCAGTTTCTCCTGACAGCCATCAGCCTGGACAGGTGCGTGGCTGTCCTCTTCCCTCTCTGGCATTGCTGCCATCATCCGCCATATTTGTCCGCCCTTGTTTGTGGCATCATATGGATTCTCTCCTTCCTGCTCTCGGCAGTGCACTTCATTCTCCACCAGACCAGGAGCTTTGGAAGCTCACCTTTGCTTTACCAGCTTATTGTGAATGGTTTACTTTGTACGCCTCTCATGGTTGTGTCCACCGTGACCCTCTTGATCCATGTGGGCTCTAAAGCACAACGCAAGCAAAGGAAGCTGCTCACTGCCCTCTTGCTGGCTCTGCTTTTCTTCCTCCTTTTTTCTTTCCCAATGGATGCCTTTTATGTCATTGAATATTTTGGTCCCCCTCATCCCGTTCTCATGACCATTGGCATAGGATGTGCCTCTCTCAACAGCAGCATCAACCCACTCCTTTATCTCTTAGTCGGGAGGAAGCAGGCAGGAAAGGCTCAGCCCGGGGCCCCTCTGAAGGTTGCCCTGCAAAGAGTTTTCAGGGATGAGCAGGGCAGCCCAGAAAATCAGAAAACTATGAAGGAAGACCAGTTGTGAAGAGTCCCTATCATTGTATATTCATTTTTTTAAAGCCATAAATAATATGTGGATTCATTAAGGACATACAGAATAGATGTAAGTTACCAAACAAAATAGCTGAATGCAAAACAATGTAAATAGGAAATATTGCTGTATACATAATTTTCAAAGTGAAGAAGACGTTTATACCGAAAATGTCTTACTTTATATCATTCCTTTTTATTTTATAATATCAGCAGTTAAGAATAATTCTTACTGGATGAAATGTTTAAAATGTGTAGCCTTTATAATTCTATATAGTTTTATTTGCTACTTATTTTGTAAGCTGTTGACACTCAATGCCTTGGTAGAATATATGGCTTCAGTAAAAGCATGAAAATTTAGATATACAATGAAAGAAAAGAGAAGGCAAAAAAATGTGCTGCACAGGGTACAATTTCCTGAAATAAAATGTGACATTTTTGATCCTTAAAACTTTCAGACATGACATCATTGCATTATACTTCATAATTACAACGTATAATAAATGACAATTATTTGTTGCCTTCCTTTTTTGTTCCTGCTTTAAGAATATGTAGCTTGTATCCTTGTAAGCCTTCCTTCCAGCCACATGATTTCCAAGCCTTGGTTAAGACTATCCTTCATTGACATTTCAAGTCCTTATTTCTAGCTGGCACCAGCCTCACCTGGCCAAGCTCTGGGATGGTGGGACCTTAATAGATCTTCCTTCTCATCCATAAACCTCATCTGGGTTTGTATTCTGTAAGGCTGCTTTTTGGGATAGAGGTAATGGTTATGCCCAGCAGCTGGATCATGAAACATTTTTTGTGAATCCTAATGCATAAATCTTTTACCACAAGGTGTGGTGCTGGCTACGAGCTTGGCTGGCTTCAAAGAAGGGCTGGACCAATTCATGGAAGTCCTGAGGATCAATGGCTATTAGCCTTGATGGCAGTGGGACTGCCTCTGGGGGGCATCTGCTGGGAGACTAGTGGACTTCCTGGTGTAGCTGGTTGGCCTCTGTGAGAACAGACTGCTGGACTAGATGGGTCAGGGGTCCCATCCAACAGGGCACTGCCCGTGTTCTTATGTAAGCCAGCTGTTGGGAAGCCCCTGTTGATCCTAAATGTACAGCAAGCCCTCCCTGCTACAAAGTTCACCTGTCTGTTCCTGCCAGGGATTCCTGGTGGCTGAACTAGGTTTGCAGAATAGGCCAGACTCATGTCTGAGAGACTTGTTGGACTTCATTGTGCCAACATGTCCTTTCAGGTAGCTGTTTCTCCATCAGAGCTTCCATAGCTTACTTGTGTGTGGGGGGACCCCAATGCTAACCCAGTGCAGTGGTTTTGTTGAGGAGCTGAAGTGTTATGCTTCCAGTCCATCCTTAGACACCATTCATTGAGCAATACTCTCCAGTCACTGTAGTACTCATAAAGTTAATGTGCTGGGAGGAATGATTTCCAAGGTCCTTCCAACCCTTGCATGCCATTCTCTACTATTGCATTTGGGCAAAGGTTCAGTGAAATCAACAGTATACCATGAAATCAACCCTGACTGCTCATTGGAAGGACAGATACTGAAGCTGAAGCTCAAATACTTTGGCCACCTAATGTGAAGAGAGGACTCACTGGAAAAGACCCTGATGCTGGGAAAGACTGAAGGCAAAAGGAGATGGGGACAGCAGAGGATGAGATGGTTAGATAGCATCACCGATGTAATGAGCATGAATTTGAGTAAACTCCAGGTGACAGTGGAGGACAGGAAGGCCTGGCGTGCTATGGTCCATGAGGTCATGAAGCGTTGGACACGACTAAACGACTGAACAACAACAAAAATGGTATGTGGGAATGGCCTAAGGAGACTGGAGGAAGAACTGAAGCCTGGACAATGGTCTGATAAAGGAAATGTGAGTCCGAAGGAGGGATGGGGGTGGAGAAAGCATCTCCCAAGGGACCCTCCTTCGTTTTTGGGAGAGTAATAGCAAGGGACCAGAGAGATGCTTTCAGACTTGCAAGATTCTGTTACTGTAACCTTACAATAAAGGTAGTGTTAGCACTCATGGTTGGTGCAAGGCAAGTTTTGGCACAGGATGGAGAACCAGGATGGAATGGACAGAAGACTAAATAGGACTAAATAAGACTAAATTCAACTGAACCCTGGCTGTGGATTGATGGCCCCCCTGGATCCGGGAAGTTGTCATCTTTGGTTCTGGGTGGGGTTGCACTACCCCAGTCGGATCCAGTGCGGAATCTGGGGGTCCTCCTGGACTCGCGACTCCTGCTCAAAGAGCAGGTGGAAGTCATGGCCAGGAGGGCCTTTGCACAGCTGCGAGTTGTGCGCCAGTTACGCCCTTTCCTGGATCGGGAGGCCCTCCGAACAGTCACTCACGCCCTTGTCATCTCCCGTATAGACTATTGTAATGTGCTCTACATGGGGCTACCCTTGAAGAGTATCCGGAAGCTTCAGCTGGTGCAGAATGCGGCGGCGCGAGCAGTTATGGGTGCCAGGAGATCGGCACATGTAAAACCTCTGCTTCGCGAGCTGCATTGGATGCCAGTTTGCTTCCGGGTCCAATTCAAGGTGTTGGTGATCACCTTTAAAGCCCTACATGGCATAGGACCAGGGTACCTGAGGGACCGTCTCGTCCCGATAACGTCGGCCCGCCCCACCCATGCATGCAGAGGGCATGCTATGGACCCCATTGACAAGAGAATTCCATCTAGCGGGGCCCAGGAGGCGTGCCTTCTCTGCGATAGCGCCCGCCTTGTGGAATATCCTGCCCCCGGAGGTGAGACTGGCCCCCTCCCTCCTGGCCTTTCGGAAGGCCCTTAAGACCTGGCTCTGCCACCTGGCCTGGGACGACGGAGGTGGTAGTGCCTCCTGGGGTTGGCTGGCCCCGTAGCCCCATGATCTTACGCTTGTGAGATATTTTGTATAGTTTTTAAATTTTTATTTATTGCAACCCGCCCAGAGTCCCTTGCATGGGAGATGGGCGGGGAATAAATTTGAAAAATAAATAGATAGATAGATAGACAGACAGACAGACAGACAGACAGACAGACAGACAGACCTTTTATTGCATGGCAGAATAAGCCTTGCCATCTGCATCCTCAGCTTTCATTTATTTTTTCCCCTACAGCCATGAAGAGGGGGCATTGCAATTTTTATGTCAGTTTTTTAAACATTAGAACAGTGTTTCTCAACCTTGGCAACTTTAAGATGGGTGGACTTCAACTCCCAGAAGTCCATGGCTGGCTGGGGAATTCTGGGGGTTGAAGTCCACCCATCTTAAAGTTGCCAAGGTTGAGAAACACTGCATGAGAATAACCACGGGGGAGTTCAGTGAAACGACCACACGTCCGCACCCGCTCCTTTGCACCTCTATGTAAGCAGCAGCGGCTTCAGCCTTCAAGATCTTGATCCCCTTCAACCTCACTCCAAGCAGATAGCAGCCTGGGCAGAATCCGACCGGAAACTCCAACAGCCGGGCAGCTTTCTTACGAGACGCTCACCCAGAACCGACTGACTCCCCTCGCCCGGTTTTCTGGCTGCGCCCGACGCAGGTCACGCAGCGGACCACCAACCAGCTCGATCGGTGATTGCAATGGGCGGCCGGCGGGCAGGGGGGAAGCTTGGTAGTCTGCAGTGCCCCGTGTCGTGCGCACGCAGGAGTCTGATTTCGCTGCGGGCAAAGCTGTTCCCCTTCTGCAGACCGGCGTGGCGGAGTCGGACCCTCCTCTTGCTGGTTAAGGAGCTGAAGCCGTGTGGGCAGGAAAAGGAAGAGGAGGGATGGGTTACACTGGGCGTGCAAATGACGCAGTAGTGTAAGCTCCTCTCATCCCAGCCATTCCTTCTCTTGCTGTTTTTTTTTTTTTTGCAAAGGGAGGCTGGCTTATCTCGTTCCCTTATAAACCAGCTCCTAGTCCCTTCTTCTCCGCTTTTGGAGCTGAGCTTTCTAAGCGACTCAGCGCGGGCGGGGGAAGAGAAATCTCTCCGGCTACAGTACGCTGAAAAGTTGCTTTAAAGCGGGCGCTTCCGGGCTGAGAAAACCGGCACCCTCCGCCGCTCCTCTGGCCGAGAGATCCCGCGGGCCCTGGAGCGCACAGCCTCCCAGACTGCCAGCCGGCGATGCTGACGGGATTGCGGCCAGATGTTCAGAGGTGGAGAACATCTGGAACAGCAACAGTAGCAACCATAAACAATCATCTTCATATCTGTGATCGCCTTGGGTTGAAGGAAAGGAATATAACGAAATCGTAGAAGCCTAGTTGAGTTTTCACGTCGCAGATCGGATCTCCTGAGCCGAAACGGATGTTTTAAAAAGGGAATGTATGTTCCTATTCTCTTTTCTTTGTTTTTTGGGCCCGTTTCTTTCTTCCAGGGAGAACTTTTTCCGCGGGGCCGCCCCGTTGATGGGGTTCCCACCCCAGAGAGACTCCTATTTACATCATTTCGGCACCAGGTGAAGAATTTTCTATTTTCCTAGGCTGTTTGAACTGGCTTGGGATTTAATTTAATTTTGAATGACTGCCTTGCAAAAGCTGCCTGGTTTGAATGACGTTTTCATTTTGCACTTTATGGGTTTTATTGTGCATGTTTTTATTTATTTATTTTAAATAGTGTGTTTTACTGTAAGCCACCTAGAGAGCTTTGGCTACTGGGCAGTTGGAAACTTTAAATGAATGAATGAATGAATGAATGAATAAATAAATAAATAAAATTGTATTGCATCGCCTTTTTCTTTTTCTTCCTCAAATCTTATGCTCTTTGGATGGTATTTTTGTGATAACATTCTAGATCTTGTCTAGGGCTATGAAATGGATTTATATGTTACATTCAGAGGATCTTCAGTGAGAGGCTAAACTCCAATGTGTTTTGTGGAATTAATTAACAAAGCAAAGTGGGGTATCTCTGGTTAGGACTGGGATAGGAGACCACTAGAAAATCCCAGGACTGGAATGAGAAATCACCAAAATTCCCAGGATGTAGACTTGACTGGGAAGTTGAAGAAACATCCCAGAGGAAAGCAGTCAGAAGCCACCTTTATATTGTTGCCAAGAAAAATATCCATACCTATTCTTTTAGTCCAATGTTTCTTAATCCTTTTGCTCTCAGGACTCCTTCCCACTTTTGTTTGCGTTGGTTATATTTATCAATATATGCCATAGTAAAAATTAAAATGGATGCATTTGCAGAATATTTATTGAATCGTGTAAAAATAACAATATTAAACCCATTAGATATTAACATAAATAATAAATAATAAGGAGAAGAGTGACATTGTTTTAAAATTTTGCAAATATCTTCAATATCTGGCAAATAATCTTGATTTTGTGGAGGGACTTGGGGAACCCCAAGGGGTCCTCAGACCACACTTTAAGAAAAACGTAGTCAGTAGGAGTCAAGCACAACTCAAATTTAAGACGCATTTAGCAAATATAGGTAGAGGACAGATTTCACGCAGTTAACGTAGTCTAAACAGAGTCAGCCACTATCCTGTTTTTTCCCCGCCCAATATGCCCATGGGTGTGCTCACCTTCCAGAATGTAAACAGCCTCATTTAAACAAATTGTTAGTGTTGGGGCAATATTGCACAGTATGCTGGGCTGTAAATGAACTAAAAGGACTATTTTGTGCAAATGTACTCAGCTGAGGAGGAGGAGGAGGAGGAGGAGGAGGAGGAGGTTCAGCCTCTTATGTGAATACAGCTGCTGAGTTTTCAAGTGACCTGATACACCAGTGTTTCTCATCCTTGGCAACTTTAAGATGTGTAGACTTCAACTCCCAGAATTCTGGGAGTTGAAGTCCGCATATCTTAAAGTTGCCACGGTTGAGAGACACTGTGATACACTGTACAAAGATACAGACAAATGCTCAAAGGCGTCAGGGCAAAAATGAGGGCAGCCACATGGGGGTGGGTGGGAATGAGACCCCAGGGCAGTGGTCGGCAAACTTTTTAATGCCAGGGGCCATTTTGACATTTATAACATAACATCACTCGAGGGCCAGGGGGCGGGGTTTGAGGGTGGGAGCCAATCGCACGGAAGTGGGTGGGGTTTGCAGGCGGGAGCCAATTGCGTGGAAGGGGGCGGGGTTTGCAGGTGGGAGCCAGTTGCATGGAAGGGGGCGGGGGAGGTTTGGAAGAAGGAGAAGGGAAAGAGAGGCTCGACTGCTCCAGTTGCTTCTCTTCTGGAGCCGCTCACGCCCCCAGTCCAGGCAAAGTAAAGCTGGTGGGGAATCCAGCGCGGGAGCGGGGTTTGCGGGTGGGAGCCAATCGCGCACACTTAGGGCCTGCTGCCGCCATGCCCGCCACGCCCACTGCAGTGCCCGCCGCCGCCACACACACCATGCCCGCTGCCGCGCCTGCCCCCACCACGCCCGCTTGTGGAAGAGCCACACTCAAGGGGCCAAAGAGCCGCATGTGGCTCGCGAGCCGCGGTTTGCTGAACACTGCCCCAGGGCATCAAATCAAAACTAAAGGTAAAAGGTAAAGGTTCCCCCCGCACATTTGTGCAGTCGTGTCTGACTCTAGGGGCCGGTGCTCATCTCCGTTTGTTAGCCGAAGAGCCAGCGTTGTCCGAAGACGCTTCCACGGTCATGTGGCCGCATGACGCACGTGAAACGCTGTTACCTACCCACCGAAGTGGTACCTATTCATCTACTTGCATTTGCATGCTTTCGAATTGCTAGGTTGGCAAGAGCTGGAGCTAGTGCGGGAGCTCACTCCGCACGCAGGGCTAGGGATTCAAACCTCCGAACTTGCGATCTTCCGATCGACAAGCCTGGCGACCTACCCGCTGAGCCACCACGCCCCTAAATCAAAACTAGCCAGGCTGTATATCCTTATCTCAACACTGCGACGGAAATCACTGTTCATATCCTGAGTCTCATAGTTCAGGCATTTCTCTTCTAGCATTTCCTTTCCTAAGCTCCTTTCATTTCATACCCCTTGACTGCTTCCCCCCCTGTATTTGTCAGTTTCAATCATTTTCCCCCATCCCCTGCTCCACCTAAGAGACCAGCTGACCAGCAACCTTAGGCAACCAGGAGAAGCTACCACACCCATCATGATGTCATCATGCAAAATGATGTAATGTAACACACACTAGCACTGATGATGTTACCTAGTCAGGTAGTGAAACGTCTGCAAGCAAACAGCCAAGCTCAGAGAGCACCAAGGACTCCAAAATGTAATTTAAGTCAAACAAATCAGGTAATTCAATCTTCTGCACCATGACATCGCTTGCCTCCCCACTGCAGCTAGTCAGGGTCAGTAGGGCCTTGCTAGTTGCACAAACCAGGCTGAATTTGCCTCCCTTCTCTCTCAAGCTGCTTTGTCTTGGCATCTTCTCGTGTTTGTTTCGCCTGATTTTCAATCAGGAGATGCCCCAGTGGGACATGAGGACAAGCTAGTCTGGAGGAGACAGGGAGGATCCTAAAGTCAGACCAAGCCATCCTTGCTCCTCTGCTTCCTCAATCGGTGAATGTTTTCTCCACCATCATCTGGCTGGGGATATCCTATAAGAGGGCAGATGCAAAGCGAGAGGCGTGAAATACTGACCCCTGTTTGCAGGGCTTGGAATTGGGAGAAAAAGATTTTAATTAGAATTAGCTGTTCTGGAATTCTTATGAGTTTCATCTCTGTCAGCCTTCCCAGGTAGACCCGACAGGAAACACGACCAGATAAGCTAATTCTACTTTATTGTAAGGCTACATTAACAGAATCTTGCACGTTTGAAAGTACAATTCTCTCCCTGTCTCCTTTACACCCCAAGAAATTAGGGAGGGTCTCTTCTGAGCCTCTTGCCCCACCCATTATACAGCTGCACACTATGCTGTCTCTTATCTGACCATTCCCTAGGCCAGAGCTTTCCAAACTTTTCATGTTGGTGACACACTTTTTAGACATGCATCATTTCGGTACACACTCTTACAGCAGGGCATCATTTCGCGACACACACAGCAGGGCACAAGGCAGGCACTAGGACCTGTGCGGAATCACAGCAGGTTTGGAGGCAGCAAGGCACAAGGCAGGCACTAGGACCTGTGCGGAATCACAGCAGGTTTGGAGGCAGCAAGGCACAAGGCAGGCACTAGGACCTGCGTGGAATCCTAGCAGGGCGGGTTTGGAGGCTGCAGGGCACAAGGCAGGCACTAGGACCTGTGCGGAATCACAGCAGGTTTGGAGGCAGCAAGGCACAAGGCAGGCACTAAGACCTGCGTGGAATCCTGGCAGGGCAGGTTTGGAGGCAGCAAGGCACAAGGGAGGCACTAGGACCTGCGTGGAATCCTGGCAGGGCTCAGAGGCGGCAGCAGCAGCCGCGACACACCCAGACACTGCAGCCGACACACTAACGTGTCCCGACACACAGTTTGGAAAGCTCTGCCCTAGGCAGTGTCTCTGGGCCCAGTCTCCCAAGGTCCTTCCCACATACCATTGCAATCTCTTCTCCAGGTTCTGTTGAACTTTGGGCAGTCCTTGTTGGCTATGATTTATCCTAACTGCAAGGAAGATTTCAGAGGTAGAAGAACACGTAACAGAGCTTAAAAATACACTTAGTTTAGTTTCAGGTGTGTCTGTGGGGTGCGGTGGAGTAATCTGCAAGATGGAGGATGCAGTTCTCCACACATACACACCTATGTTTCTGGCATAGGTTATTCACCAAGGGAACCAAAACAATCTTAAAGCCATATTCTGAATGAAATCCAGTTGAAATGGCCCCAGAAAAATCAGTATCATTCAGATATACCTCGACCTGCGATACCACCATCTTCTCAGTCACCTTACCCTGGAATGAAAGATTAGAGATTGGTCTAGACCAGTGCTTTATAAACTTGGCAACTTTAAGACATGTGGACCTCAACTCCCAGAGTTCCCCGGCCAGCAAAAGAGGGTAATTTCTTTTTCTACAAAAGACCTGGGATATAGATCTTTTAAATGGTTACATCTCTTCCTCCCTTTTGGCTAGACCAGGGGTCGGCAAACCGCGGCTCGCGAGCCACATGCGGCTCTTTGGCCCCTTGAGTGTGGCTCTTTCCCAGGCAGGCGTGGCAGGGGCAGGTGTGGCAGCGGGCGTGGTGGGGGCAGGCGCGGCAGCGGGCGTGGCAGGGTCATACGCGGCAGCGGGCATGGTGTGCGTGGTGGGGGCAGGCGCGGCAGCGGGCATGGTGTGTGTGGCGGGGCAGGCGCGGCAGCAGGCCCTAAGTGTGCGCGATTGGCTCCCACCCGCAAACCCCACCCCCTTCCATGCGATTGGCTCCTGCCCGCAAACCCCGCCCCCTTCCATGTGATTGGCTCCCGCCCGCAAACCCCGCCCCCTGGCCCTCGAGTGATATTATAAATTTTATAAATGTCAAAATGGCTCCTGGCATAAAAAAGTTTGCCGACCCCTGGGCTAGACCTAGCCAGGACAGTGGGTGCCCATTAGTCAGCCTTCTTATTTCCGAGATACTGCATGCCTACGCTTTACCTGTTTTCGATTGCAAACAACTCGCTATTCTCCTGAAAGTTTTGATAAAAGTGTACAGTATTTCCCACCGTCTACCCATATATCTCAAATCATTAGTCAATGTGACTGTTTTGAATGTTGGCTCTAGAATCTATCCTCTCAATTTCCAAATTCTATAGCAATAATAGATGGTGACTTCACTGCCAGATTGGAGAGTAATGATAAGGCTTGCTTGCAGTATCACAACCTCCCATGATCCTCTCCTTGAATGGCCCCCCGTTTCACCCCTAGAGGTTCAAAATCTAATTTCTCAATTATAAAATAGTAAAGCTCCTGGTACAGATTTAATCTTTCCAGAATTCTTAAAATTAAACCTTACGTAATGGTATGTGGGAATGACCTTGGGAGACAGAAGGAAGAGCTACAGACTAGACAGCCATCATGTAAAAGGTATCTTGGCCCAAAGACGGAAAAGTGGCACAGGAAGCTTTTCAGAAGGGACCCTCCCTAGTTTTCTGTAAAGTAAAATTAGAGGAAGGGAGAAGGGCACTCATGGAGAAGGTCAGAGTACTAACACACTGATACGTGTGACTTCCTCTAAGCAACATCTTCCCAGAATTGTCCTTTGGAGGGACAGAAGGGATGAAGTCAACCTCCATGTCCTTCAAGAGAACTCTAAGAAAAATATGTGTGATTGGATACATGTCTGAATATGAAGGAAAAACCAGGGTGGGAAGAAAAGTTTTCCTTTCAAAATGGTTATTTTCTAATTAATTACCAGGTTAATTATTTGTGGGGAAGACAGCTTAGACAGCACCATAGGAGCCAACTATTGGCTAATTAGGGTTTGGGGCAACCACAGGAAAAATTATTGGGGATTCTTTATTTATATATACACCAATCCAGACACATAGACATAAACACACAAATCTAACTATGGAAGATGTTTCTAAAGCACATTAGCATTTTGACTGTAATCATGACCTAACTCTAACTGCTTCCTTAGATGGTGAAGTTGAAGTTGGTAAGTGGCTGGCCTATGATGACATGTCAGTATGTTATGGTTCAAAATATATTCCTTAGAGGAATGAAGGCAGCCATCCAACTGTTTGATAACATTCCAAAAGGACAATTCCTCCCCTGTTCTGCACCCAGATGCTGCTGGAATGGGAGGCCCTTGTTGAGGATGGAGGTTGCCCAACCCACGTTGGCGAATGTCTGGAGACATCAGATTCCCAAGGGAGCCAAGTGGTTTTGGTTGAGAGGAGCCTAAGTGTTATGCTTCCAGTCCAACCTAATTTTTCAGAAGGTAGGAACAGCATGTAAACAATACTATATATCATTTGCCTTTGTTTTGTGGGTGCTACTGATAAAGAAGTGTTCAAAGATGCATAATGAGCTTATTCCCAAATTCAAACTCTAGCACTAGATCATGGGTCCCTATTGTTATTTCCCCCTGGGGGTGGGATTGGGGGTGATGGGAGAACCGGCATTTTGATAACATTTCATTACTGCAGGGCAATGGGGAATAGATTACAGAATTGAAATGGGAAACAATGTTTTCTGGTTGATATGATTCACAACTTTGTTTTTAAGAAATCATGAAATGTTGACAGTTAAATCTGGAACCACCAAATGTTTATCATAATCACAGGCTTCTCGATAGAGGCCATGGGTGTTGGGGGGAGGGCAGAAATCAGAGAAGGTATCTGCAAGGAGAGACGGATTTCACTAATTAAAATATTTTTCTCCCAATTCCGAGCCCTGCAAACAGGGGTCAGTATTTCACGCCTCTCGCTTTGCATCTACCCTCTTATAGGATATCCCCAGCCAGATGATGGTGGAGAAAACATTCACCGATTGGGGAAGCAGAGGAGCAAGGATGGCTTGGTCTGACTTTAGGATCCTCCCTGTCTCCTCCAGACTAGCTTGTCCTCATGTCCCACTGGGGCATCTCCTGGTTGGAAATCAGGCGAAACAAACATGAGAAGATGCCAAGACAAAGCAGCTTGAGAGAGAAGGGAGGCAAATCCAGCCTGGTTTGTGCAACTAGCAAGGCCCTACTGACCCTGACTAGCTGCCGTGGGGAGGCAAGCGATGTCATGGTGCAGAAGATTGAACTACCAGATTTCTGTTCTGGGCTTCCTTGTGATTTCAAACAGATTCTCCATGACACCCACCAAGCCATTATGCAAGATATTTGGGACACTGCCGAAAATATCAGTTCTAAAATGTGTCAACTGGCTGAAGAAGTTCTGTGGGAGGAGGAGGAAGTTAATCAAGAGGGGGATTTTTTTTCCCTTACAGTGAGAATGGAATTGCCAGGTGACGAACACACTTTGGTGAAGGAGTTAAAGTTTGACTTGCAAGACAATGATGAGGCTGTTTTTCTGAAGGATTGTTTTGGGAACTAAGATATGTTATGTGGGAGTTTTTCTACTGAGGAGCTTCCTTTTTAAGGGGGGCAGTTGCATTGTTAAATTTTCTTATGAAAAATGCCTTATGCATAATATGGAGGCAAGTAAATGCCTTGGTATATTTCGATGTGGCATAAGAAATTAAGAATATGTATTTGGATTGATATTAAGGCTTGTATGATCCCATTTTTCTTTAATGATTTAAAGTTTGTTTGATCTTTTTAGATTTATAAGATATAAGAATAAGTGTTTGGTTTTAGGTTTAATAGGGTAAAGTTTTTTATAGTACTATTAAGTATAAAAGTAGACAATTTAAATGTTTTTATAATTTGATTTTTAGTATAGTGGCCAGAAATATATAGAATAGTGTTAGGAAGGAAATAATTAAATAAATGTGTTCCTTTTGGGGGGAGGAAGTTTTGTAGTTTATAAAAATTTGTGAGATCAGAGTTATAGAAATATTAAGAGACAAACAAACTGAAAGGTTGCAGTAAAAAAACGTTGCTTTTTATTTTAAAAACAATGTACAGTAATTTAGCTTGCTTTCTTCAGCCGAAGAAAAGCTCATGGCTTAATTAACATAGCCCCGTACTCACATTGCAGAGAAGACAAAACAGAGATAACAGCAAGGTAACGAAGACAAAAGGCAGATTTACAATTTAAAGCTTTTACCACTACTTGGCAGTACCTGATTGGACAGGGCTTGACATGTGACCAATCACCTAGGCAACTTATCACTTTATTTGGGAAGAACCATCAGGTAAATCTCTGAATGGCTAAACAAATAGACTTTGAGGCACCAGCAATTAACATTCCTGAAGGGGGAGCTAACATGTGCTCTCCTGGAGCCCACAGAAAAAACTTTTAGGCTTGGCTTTTAAAACTAGCCTTCATATTCTTTTAAGATCATAAAAATATATGCAACAGGAAGTTGATTTAGAGGTTTATAAAGTTGGGAGGTGATAAATTTGATTAAATAAATGCATAATATATCTTTATATATAAGGGGAAGGAGGAATTGTCTTTAGTGATTTTTATAATGTGTCTATTGAAAGATTTATAGAAATAATATGATCTTGTTTAGATTTAGAGTAAGGGATTAATTATGGAAAATGCTGTATATTCTTGTTGAAAGTCGGAAGTCACCTCTTTATGTAATCTTTAAAAATTCTTTTGTGTTTCACAGTTTTTTAGTTTTTTTTAGTTTTTTTTCTTTTTTGTAGTTTTTATCTTTGTTTTAAACTTAATAAAATTCTTTAAAAAATAAATAAATAAAGACCATCAAGAAATACATTAAAATAGTCATCTTGTAATTTCTTAAAAAATCTTCAATTCGAGAAAAAGGAGCAATCCAGTCATTGTCTGGGACCCAATAACGATCAGTGTGTACTCCTGTGCATTATACTCATATCAGTCAGATTTGTCTGCATGCTGGTTTCGCTGTAGGACAGTGTTTCTCAACCTTGGCAACTTTAAGATATGTGAACTTCAACTCCCAGAATTCCCCAGTCAGTCATGCCAAGGTTGAGAAACACTGGTGTAAAGGGAAGCTTCAGAAAGGATGTTCCTACAACCAAAATCCCTTCCTTGGAGCTAGCAATTCCCAGTGGAGGGACACAAAGCTCTGTATATGCACACCAACATCTAGACAACTTGATCTTTCCAAGCAGCTACACCAAGTGTCTGAAGACGCATATCTGCCTTGCCTTTTCACAGAGGGGGTGTTGTTTGCGCCAAACCTTGTGCCCATAGGTTGGCTACCAGCCTGGCTGGCTTAAAAAGGGTTGGAACCAATTCATGGAAATCCTGGGGATCAATGGCTATTAGCCGTTATGGCAGTGGGACTGCTTACAGTTTCATGGTAGAAATGGTCCATGCATGTGAGCAATAGGTTCTGACCAAACCCACAGTCTTCTCAATGTGGCCTTGCTGAATGGAGGTATGAGCCATGAGGACACTTATGGATGACCATCCTTCCTGGTTGAGATTCGAACAGAAAAGGAGGAAGGAAAGGAAGGAGAGGAACAGGAAACCGGGATTCAAGCTCCTCCCACACAAAGCAGTAAGATTAGGTTGCAGCAGATCTGCCCCTCCTTCAAGCTTGTGTGAGATGTGCTTGGTTGAAACCCGATATCTCTAACAATCTGCTGAGAGAGAAGTAGGCTTCCTTGGGCAGTTGGTTGGCCACTGTAAGAACAGATTGCTGGACTAGATGGGCCAGGGGTGAAATCCAGCAGGGCACTGCTTATGTTCTTATCTACTTATTACTGAAGGAGCTCTATGGTCAAGTCAGGTTTTGAGGCTGAATCTCCACAGTTGAAGTCCAACACCTCAGTCACCACACGTACATCACCTCTCATCTTAAATCCCTTCCCCATGTACTATCCTAATCCTAGGCAATCTACTTTGGTTGATTTTCCATTTAAAAAGAACCCGGGGTGGTAATTTTTCTTTTTTGATTTTATTAAATTTTTTAAGATAAAAAGATAAAAGCTAAGAAGAAATGAAAATAGTGAAGAAAGCAAAATAGAAAAAAGAACAAAGTCAAAAGTGCAGAAAAAGAAAAGGAAAAGAAAAAAAAAAGAAAATACAGGAAAAGGATGACTTCTGACTTTCTTTGCTACAGATATACTGTAAGTATACATTTACATTAAACTCTTCCTCTAAGTTTACAACATAGCTTTTTAAAATTCTATTATCCATTGTTATTTCTAATGATCAAATCCAGATACCATGATTTCATTTTTTTCTGTTTCATGCAAAAATTCCAAAAGGGGTTTCCAGGTAACATTAAAATTTGTCAGTGTTTTTTCTCTAATCAAAGCTGTCAATTTCGCCATCTCAGCCAACTCCATCAATTTCACCATCCATTATTCCATTGTAGTTAATGTTGAATCTTTCCACCTTTGGGCATATAAAAGCTTTGCTGCCGTTACCATATCCAAAAACAAAATTCCATGAGTTCTTTCTAACTGTTTATCCATCAGTCCCAAAAGGAAAGTCTCTGGATTCAATTGTATATTGATCTTTAAAACCTTCTGAATTAAAATATGTATTTGATCCCATAATTTCTTAGCTTTTTTGCATGTCCACCAAAGCTGATAAAAAGTCCCCTGTTGTTCATCCTTCCAACATATATTTGAAGACCCTTTGTACATTTTAGACAATTTATCTGGTGACAAATACCAATGATACATCATTTTATAAAAAAAATCTCTTTGAGATTATAACACAGTGTAAATTTCAATCCTTTCATTCCCATATTCTCCCATTGTTCCATATGTATATTATACCCAAAGCTTTTAGCCCATTTTATCATACAATCTTTAACTGTTTGTCTTCTGTTTTGGTGGTGGTAATTTTTCTCAGCTCTTCCTGCCTGGGTTTGAGCATGTGTGACCAACACAGTATTGAGGACAGTGGAGATCATAACATGATCTCTCAAGCCATGAATTTAGAGTAATAGATGGGTAATTGATCACTCTTGGCAGGTAGAGAGTAAAAAGCATTACTGACATCAGGGAAAGGGAAAACAATCCTGCATCACATGACTCCTTGGGAAAGGTACTATACTTTTAGAAAACTGCATCTCAGTGGCCATAGGCAAACACATGACTTCTACAGGACATAGTTATTTGTTATTAATTTATTTGCTAAATGTATATCCTTCCTTTCTGTTTACTCAACACTCATGGTGGCTAACAAAAAATAAAAATCGAAAGTATAAACCACAAGAATAAATGATTACAATTTAAATTAAGGCAAAATTAAAATCAATATCATTAAAATCAAAACCCATTGTGGAGAATATTTAAATGTGCATGGGAAATTAATGAAGTGTATGTACTGTATTGAAGCATGGGCAGTAACATAGAACTCGATTTCCAGAGTCACAGATCAATTTTCACTGGTAAATGAACTTTGCTGGGTAACTGACTGTGAGGATAAAATAGCTAGGGACATCAAAGCATTTTAAACAGTGGAGTCCTTGGTGCTCTCTGAGCCTTGTTGTTTTCTTGCAGACGTTTCATTGCCAGACTAGGCAACATCTTCAGTGCGAAAAGGGAGTGGGACTTGCTCTCTGTTTATATAGCCCAATCAAGGAACTCCTAAGGAGAGAACAACGCCTCCACTAACACAAGCAGGATATGCCATGGTATATATGGATCAGTGTTTTTTATATATGGTATATATGCACTTATGGATGATCTCTGGTGGGAGGATGGAGGGAGTGCATCCATCCTGGCTCTCTTAGATCTCTCAGTGTCTTTCAATACCATTGACCATGGTATTCTTTTGGGGCGGCTCATAGAGTTGGGGGTGGGCAGCGTAGTTCTGTGCTGGTTCACCTCCTTCTTCTAGGGCCATTCCCAATTGGTGGTGATAGGAGAGGAGAGATCTGACCCGTGACCCCTCTTGTGTGGGGTGCCGTAGGGTTTGGTTCTCTCTCCTCTCCTATTTAACATCTACATGAAACCACTGGGTGAGATCATCCGTCACCATGGGATGAGGTATCATCAATATGCTGATGATACTCAATTATATATCTCCGTCGTGGGTGATGTAAGTGATGCGGTCGCCACCCTATCTCAGTGCCTGGGGGCTGTGGGGGTCTGGATGGGGAACAACAGGCTTCAACTGAACCCTGGTAAGATGGAGTGGCTGTGGATTGATGGCAATGAAACATCTGCAAGAAAACAACAAGGCTCAGAGAGCACCAAGGACTCCACAGTTCAACCCTGAGGTACAAATATTCTCTTTGCTTTTAAACAGTGTTTGGAGCATTTTGATTTGTGTTTGCAAAAGAACAAAGAGCAAGTGTGGAAATTTGAAGATAAGGAAAGCATTCCATTCGGCTGCTCCCAGCTAATAACTAAGATCCAAAAAAAGTTTAACCCATTTAACCCATGGGCTATCTCATCAAGTCATCTCAATAGGATCTGTTTGAAATGTCTTGGAGAGTCCTGACTATGGAGTCCTTGGTGCTCTCTGAGCCTTTTTTTTTTTTTTTTTGCAGACGTTTCATTGCCAGGCTAGGCAACATCTTCAGTGTGAAAAGGGAGTGGGACTTGCTCTCTGTTGCCTAGCCTGGCAATGAAACGTCTGCAAGAAAACAACAAGGCTCAGAGAGCACCAAGGACTCCACAGTTCAACCCTGAGCTACAAATATTCTCTTTGATTAGTCCTGACTATGATGGTTGAGGAAATGACAAATTTCCTAACTTCCTTGGCATTAAATGTCTGGTAATCCTGTATTGGCCAGAATAAGTTTGTTCGAATGAAAGTTCAATTCCTGGCAGGGAGCTATAGAATGATGAAAGTTTTTCACTCTTGTGAGAACATCATAACTGGAACTCTGGTTGCTCCTCATTCTCTTCTTCCTCCTTGAAAACTCTCTGGAGGATGATTTTTAGGTTGCACATAGAACGATGTTCCTTCTTTCTCCCCAGCAGAAAATAGATCAGTGGGTTAACACTGCTGTTTAGACAGGCACATAAGTAGGCATATGCAAATAAATTGACATATTTCCGATTGGAAATAAGATCAATGAGATACAAGATGATTGGTGGAAAAGAAAAGAGGAGGAAGAAAAGCAGGGCAAGTAAGATGGCTGTGAGAAGCTTCCCTCGCTTCTGCACCTGTGATTTAAGGTAGCCTTTGATGAAGAGGGCCAGACTGGAGGCCACCATGAGTGGGACAAAAATTGTGGTATATATGAAAACATGGTAGAATAGGCGGAATTTCCGAAGGCCCTTAACCAAAATCAGAGTGTAATGAATTGCACAGAGGAGGAAAGAGACTATCCATGTAATGGCACAGAGCATGGTGGACAAGTATGGGGGCTGATGGCATCGATACCAAATTGGGAAGAAGATGGCCAAACACCGGTCAATGCTGATGATTGTCAGAAGAAATTGACCAGTGCAGTAAGTGCATACTAAACATTCTGCTATTTCTATGAGGATATCCCCAGTTTTTATGTACAGAATTCCACATAAAAATAGGGATATGAGGGTGCCACTGTCAGCCACAGCCAAATTGAGGATAAAGATGGTGAAACGATTCCTCTTAATCTGGAAACCCAAAAGTCGGATGACAGTTCCGTTTCCAATCACCCCTGGAATACAGATTAAAATGATTAAAGAATGGATAATGAGTTCTCCCAGATATCCAGGCTGATAAACACTGCCCTCTGAGTGTATGGTATGAGTGTCATTGTGTTCAATATAATTGAATGTCAAATTACCCATTTTAGTATCCATTATTCCAGAAAAGGTGATTGTCATGTTGGTTGTCATCTTCAGTGGAAATGAATCTTATTTTTTGGTGGGGGGGTTCTGCTTCCTGTTGAGGGTTAATTATGGATCTAGACAACGAAAGAACAAGCCACTCACCCTTATTTTAGTCAACAGAGATTAAATGTCATTTGCATCTGTTTTGGTTTTTCCAACAAGCATGGTGGAAGTTGTGGGAAGTTTCCCAGAAAATCTTCAATGAAGTCACCTGGGTTATGGTTCTGTGTACTCCTGCATTGGTTCTTGCTCAAGAAGGGAAAAGTTGAGACATCAGTGTCAGTAGATTATTATTCTCTTCCATCCGTTTTCAGCCAAATGGGTCCATTCATCATCTGACATGTATAACCTTTCAGAACTAATTAAGAACTTGACTCCCACAAAGTTAAATACTTGTTTCACTTCTGTGCCTTCCCATAGAAGCAAAGCAGAAATGACTCATGGAGGTCAGTTGGTTTTATCACTTTCCTAGATAAAAGAGGAAATCCTTTTTGCTTTGGTGAGGAGTTTCTGGTTCTTCACAAGAACTGTGTAATATCAAAAGTGAAAAGAAAACAAACAATGGTCCTATGATCACTCTAATGGCATACAATATGGATTTCTCCATTTTTATTTAAAATGTACTTAGAACTGCTGTACAAAATTATTAATCATAATTCTTGTCCTTCTAAAATGATCTCTTCGGGACCACCTACAGTATAAATAACAGAACATTTAATAATATTCTGGTTGGTTTATATTTGGTCACAGATGAACATCACAGGAGAAGAAAATGTTATCCTTTGGGATCACTAACTGATTAAGTTCCGCCCTACCAAATATTTCTACTAATCTGGAATCTCACATTGCCGGTGACAATTTAACAAGGATTTTAATTGGCTCTTGAATTTGAGTTTCAGAAATTATTGCATTTTTTTCATTGAAGTAAACATCAGCTCTAGCAGGAATTCTCATGAAGGTTAGAGGAAATGTACCCAGCAAAAGAAGAAAATTCTTCTGAGTGGGTGGGTGATTTTACTTTCCTGAGATAGGGCATGGGATTGAGGAGATGGGAGTGCTTGTTTAGAATTTCCTCTGTTACTTACCAGCCACTTCCATTCACTGCCGTGGAACGAAAGAGGTCTAAATACTCCTTGGCAGCGTTGGTGAGTTGATTTCTCAAGGAAAAGGGAAAGGTCAGATGGAATTTTTGTGGCCCATTCACAACAAGGGATGAATGGGATTATTGGTTCTTATGCTAGTGAGAAAAATTGAGATTATAGGAAGCTGGAAAGGGAAGCATTCCCTGTTCTGCTCCAATCTGGGCTCCTCTGAACGGAAATACAAATAATCAGGAGAAAGAAGAGAAAAGGGAGCTTTCCTGTAAGGCTGTCAGAGATGTTTGTCTGACCAAAAGGAAATGGCAAAGAATAGGCCTGGGGTAGTTGGTTTGGGAGGTTTCAAGAATTTGGGGGTTCAACAGTGTAAATGTTCTTGTATCCATGGGTGAGGGGGAAGGTCTCCGGTCTGGATCAGAATTCTAGGCAGAACATTCTTAGTGATGATAACATTTAGTATATTCTCCCATCCTTGGTGTACTTGGAGTTTTATTTTGTTTTATTTATATTTATTTATTGATAGACCTATAGGTAGGTGTCAGCCCTTTGAGGTAGGGCAGGTCGGGAAACAGACACTACAAGAAATACTACTGGAACTGTAGTAATATCGGCTATCATAAGAAAAACTTGAAAGCCTGACAGCGTTTTCCCTCCCCTCCCTCCTATACCAAAGAGAACTTATTGGTCTCTGCAGACCTTCTCCAAGATCATCTCTGTGTTCCTCAACAGTATCTCCTGTCATGCCAAGGGTCTAGGTAGCTAACATCTCATTAAACTAACCAACTGAAGTATAAAACAAAATAATAAAATAAAATAAAGCATACCATGAAACAATAGCCATATATAACACCATATAAGCCACCTTAAAATCACCTCCAGCCCCAGGCCAATCTCTTTCAAAGAAGGGCTCAAAAATAAGGACATATCTTTGCAGTGATATAAAATAAGTCAATACTTGACTTGAGAAAGGAATGAATGTAGAGGAGAAAAAGCAGGGAAAAGGTAAACAAAGCAAAACTAAAAACCCAAGAAAATTTGGTAGAATAGGAGACAATTATTGAAATAACTCTGCTCTCTGTGACCTGAAAAACGTAATTGGGGAGTGAAGTTGCCCAACACAAGATATATCTTGAGAAGGTGCTCCAGAATGAAACTGAGGAGCTTAGAGTTGGGTCTTGGGTGGGGAGAAAGTCAGTAGGAGAAGGAGAGGACCAGAAAAGGGCATCTTCACAAACTTTCTGACGAAAATTTGAAAGGAAAGGATGCTCTTGACAAATAACCACATCTGTCCAGAACAGCAGGAGCAGATTTGTGAGTCACTGCAGATGAGGACTTGGGAAGGGCTGTGGGACCACATGGTCAGGCCTGAGCCCTCACTAAAGGAGGACTGGCCCTGTGCTTATAATCCACAGTGGTACAAGATGGAAATGTTACAAGGCACAATATAATGGATGCCTCAGAAACACCCACACTTTTTCCAAACAGATGTGAGAAGTCAGTTGGGGCCACTAGTGCTTTTAGGGCAAGCAGATTGGCATGAAGATAGGACTTACATTGCTGAGGAAGTACATCTAGAAATTGTTGTCTCCTTCACCCAACTGTTTAACTGATATTTTTTTTATAACTGGTCATCTGTGATGGATACCTTTTTGTAAGAAATCATACTATCAAATAGTCTCATCCTAGCAGTTCCTGAGACTCATCCTGAACTGAGAAAGAGTTCTTTTCATATAACAGTTATCATGATGAAAGCATTACCTTTACTTTGGACATACCTGGTGATGATTTGCAAGAATCACTGGTGAGAACCAACAGGTCTCTTTGAGAATCCAAGGAAGTCCAGAAAGCTAGATTTCTTTGGTGAATCCAGTCTGGTCTGTATTTGATGTAGCTGTGGTGAGAAAGCAGAATTTATTCAGGAACAGGAGCAGATTTTTAAGTTAAAGAAAAAAGGAACTTGCTTAATATTTTGCAATAAACTTGGAAAGAGAAAATGTTTCTACAAACTTTATGCAAACGTTTAAACTTTGGCCAGATCTTACTGGCCAGGCAGAAGCGCGCACACACACACACACACAGGAGGTGGTCCCATAGGTCTCCAAGTCTTAAGCCATGGAGGCCTTTATAGGTCTCATCTATCAACAATGTCTTTTGCAGGACATCTCTGTGACTGTGCTTACCCTATGGAACAACATTCCTTCAGAAATCTGTATGGCTCCAACCTTTCTGCATTTTTGCAAATCTTCCAAGATCTCTTTAAAGGCTCTTCCAACAGGCCCTGGGAAATGATGGTTTACAATCAACTCCCTGAAATTAGATTGAAATTTTGTCTTACCCGTGTTACTAGATGCTTATAGAATCTGCCCCATAGTCACCTAATGTTATTGCTGGATAGATTTGGAGACAAATGTCATCTTCTTTGTGGCTAAGTGAGCTTATATACTGGAGAAATTAGTCATTTCCTCCTGCCCACTGTTGTGGTTATCACATTCTTTTGCTGTGTGATTGCTGATCAATAGCAAACCTCACTCAACCCCCAGCCCCCTTGTGTTTTTATGCTTCCTGCCTACATTGCCTGGCCTCATTTTCTGCTAATAGCTTATTGTATCACAATTGTGGCAAGTTCTTGCTGGTATGGGGATACCAAGTCATCTTGTCTGCCTCCTGAGGAATCTGTATAACGACCAAGTAGCAACGGTAAGAACAGACCACGGAACAATGGACTGGTTTAAGATTAGGAAAGGGGTATGGCAGGGTTGTATACTCTCACCCTACCTATTCAACCTGTACGCAGAACACATCATGCGACGTGCTGGGCTTGATGAATCCAAGGCTGGAGTTAAAATCGCTGGAAGAAACATTAACCATCTCAGATATGCAGATGATACCACTTTGATGGCTGAAAGCGAGGAAGAGCGAGGAGGAGCTGAGGAGCCTTATGACGAAGTTGAAAGAAGAAAGTGCAAAAGCTGGGTGCAAAACCAAGATTATGGCAACCAGCTTGATTGATAACTGGCAAATAAAGGGAGAGAAAGTGGAGGCAATGACAGACTTTGTATTTCTAGGCACGAAGTTTACTGCAGATGCTGACTGCAGCCAGGAAATCAGAAGACGTCTACTACTTGGGAGGAGAGCAATGACAAATCTTGATAAAATAGTTGAGAGCAGAGACATCACACTGACAACAAAGGTCCGAATAGTTAAAGCAATGGTATTCCCCATAGTAACCTATGGCTGCGAGAGCTGGACCATAAGGAAGGCTGAACGAATTTTATACCTTTTTCAAACAATACCTATATTGGCATCAGAAGAACCTTTCAAACAATGGCAGCGAGATATTTCTAACTTTATTTGGCAAGGGAAAAAACCAAGAATAAAATATAAAGTTTTACAAGATTCAAAAGAAAGGGGCGGACTAGGTCTACCAGATCTGAAATTATATTATGCTGCTTGTTGCTTGGTATGGATTAAAGAATGGATAGTTCTGAAAAATGAAAAATTATTGAACTTGGAAGGTCATGAATTAAAATATGGATGGCATGGATATATGTGGTATGATAAAGTAAAAGTTAATGTGGACTTTAAAAATCATTATATTAGAAGATCTTTGTTAAGAATTTGGAATAAATATAAATTAACTTTATGTTATAAAAGACCTTTATGGATCTCTACGCAAGAAGCATTTCATAGAACAGAAGTAAGAATTAAAGACAAATGGCTAACCTACAAAGACTTTTTAAAAAAAGAACAAGGACAATATAAAACCAAATCAAAAGAAGAACTGGCCTCAGAAGGATATACTTTCCAATGGCTCTCCTACATGCAACTTGTAGAAAAATTTAAATCAGATAAAAAATAATTTGAATTTGAACAAACTAAATCAGAATTTGAGTTACAACTATGTGAGACAGATGACCATTTAATTGCTAAAATGTATAAATTATTGTTAAAAGGTGAAATGGTAGAGGAACAAGTGAAAGATTGCATGATTAAATGGGCAAAAATATTGGTCATAATATTCAAATGCAACAATGGGAAGATATGTGGACTAAAGGATTAAAATTTACTTTCTGTTATAATTTAATTCTAGGTGCAAAGATTACTGCAGATGCTGACTGCAGCCAGGAAATCAGAAGACGTCTACTTCTTGGGAGGAGAGCAATGACAAATCTTGATAAAATAGTTAAGAGCAGAGACATCACACTGACAACAAAGGTCTGCATAGTCAAAGCAATGGCATTCCCCATAGTAACCTATGGCTGCGAGAGCTGGACCATAAGGAAGGCTGAATGAAGGAAGATAGATGCTTTTGAATTGTGGTGTTGGAGGAAAATTCTGAGAGTGCCTTGGACTGCAGGAAGATCAAACCAGTCCATACTCCAGGAAATAAAGCCAGACTGCTCACTTGAGGGAATGATATTAAAGGCAAAACTGAAGTACTTTGGCCACATAATGAGAAGACAGGATACCCTGGAGAAGATGCTGATGCTAGGGAAAGTGGAAGGCAAAAGGAAGAGGGGCCGACGAAGGGCAAGATGGATGGATGATATTCTGGAGGTGACGGACTCAACCGTGGGGGAGCTGGGGATGGTGACAGCCGACATGAAGCTCTGGCGTGGGCTGGTCCATGAAGTCACGAAGAGTCGGAAGCGACTGAACAAATAAACAACAAAAACCTCTCTCTCTCTCTCTCTCTCTCTCTCTCTCTCTCTCTCTCTCTCTCTCTCTCTCTTTTTTTTTTTTTTTTAAAAAAATTGACTGTTTCTCTATCAAAACTATTTGAAGGAGGAATGTTTTGGTGGAATTCAAGGGCAGTCTTGATCTTCCACCCATGTAAAAATAGGCATGACCGTTCTTAGCTTTTGAAGATCACAATACATGTGAAAGCGACAGAAACTTTTCTTTGCATATCCTGAAAATGATACTGCACCCACTTCTGAATGTATTAAGAATTAAGCTGCTGGTCCACCTACGTCTGCTTTGATTGATCCTTTCAGGAAAGATGTATTTGTTTTGAATCTTCTACACCAAAGATGAAGAATTAATTCAGCTTCTTTGTAGGTTTTGAGGCTATTCTCTTTGGAACAAGACCAAAGACATCGCCAATACTTGTATACCTCACTCTCTCATAAAACTCCAAATATATGAGTGAAAATATTCAGAAAATGCTTAGAGACCTAAATGGTAGGAAGCTGTTGTCTAATGTCAGTATTAGATAATGAGTATGTGCTGTGGTTTAATAAGGATAAAGAAGCACATGGAATTAAAATCACATTTTGCAGATAATTGATATCTTGCATTTTGGTACATTTCTCATGGGGGGAGTGTAGAAGCCACCATTTGTCCACAATTTTTTAGATGCCCATAAAAAGCTAAGTCTCTTCTGAGTGAAATTCAGCTCCTGGTGACTAGATGGACACATCCATGTATTGTTCTTTGCAGTAGTATGCAATTGCAGATCATATTGCCTTCTTCCAGAATGATTCTTCAACTTCCTGTAACCCTGGGATTTCATCATGATCTACAATCCAAGTAGAAACAGCTCTAGTCACCATAGTTAGCTTTTCACTTGAATAATTCATATGGAAGTGAGATTGATTGTTCTTCCACATGTCATGAAAATTGTACCCTACTAACTTCTGCAAACCTGACATTAACTCTAAGAAAAGTTCGCTTTGCATTAAAGCAGTTAAGTATAAGGCAGAGCTTTCCAAACTGTGTGTCGGAACACGTTAGTATCAGCTGCAGTGTCTGGGTGTGTCCCAGCTGCTGCTGCCTCCGAGACCTGCCAGGATTCTGCACATGTCCTAGTGCCTGCCTTGTGCCTTGCTGCCTCCAAACCTGCTGTGATTCCGCGCAGGTCCTATTGCCTGCCTTGTGCCCTGCTGTAAGAGTGTGTCACAAAATTATGCCCTACTGTAAGAGTGTGTCACAAAATGATGCATGTCTAAAAAGTGTGTCACCAACATGAAAAGTTTGGAAAGCTCTGGTATAGGGGTTAAAATGTTATTTATTTATTTATTTATTTACTTACTTACTTACTTACTTACTTACTTACTTACTTACTTATTGCTCTTTGCTATTATGTCCTGTCTTTTCTTGGGGCATTATAGATAGAGGTCTCCTTTGCATTCATTTATCTCTCATTAGGCCCAAAACACAACCCTATAAGGTAAGTAGACTGAGCAAGAATAACTGGCCCAGAGTCAGTGAATGAACCCTGGGATCAAAGGGGGTCTGTCAGCCCTTTGAGGTAGTCCAGACTAGAAGCACAAACCATGAGTACTAACACTACCATTATTTTAAGTTTACAGTAACAGAATCTTGCAAGTCTGAAAGCCCTTCTCCTCTCCTTTACTTTTTGTTGTTTATTCGTTCAGTCGCTTCGTGACATCATGGACCAGCCCACGCCAGAGCTTCCTGTCAGCCGTTGCCACTCCCAGCTCCGCCACGGTCAAGTCCGTCACCTCCAGAATATCATCCATCCATCTTGCCCTTGGTCGGCCCCTCTTCCTTTTGCCTTCCACTTTCCCTAGCATCAGCATCTTCTCCAGGGTATCCTGTCTTCTCATTATGTGGCCAAAGTACTTCAGTTCTTTACTTTTACTTTTCCGAAAACTAGGGAGGGTCCCTTCTGAGACACTTCCGACTCCCCTTTTCCTTCTGTGGGCTGAGATACCTTTTGCATGATGGCTGTCTAGGCTGCGGCTCTTCTTCATCTCTCCCAAGGTCATTCCTACAGACCATCACATCCTCACATGTCATTACAGGGTCCTAAGGATGAGTCTCTGCAGTTGAAGTCCAACACCTTAACTACTAAACTGTGATCTCCTTTTATATTCACTCTCATCCTAATGTATCTCAGATATGATCCTGGCAAGATTTCCCTGCTTGGGTTTGTGTGGGTGCATATATAAGTTATTTTGCCAATGTTTTGATCTGGAACCTCCATAGTTCTCAACAGCATGGGAAAAACTATGTTGGCTCTGTAGTATGAGAATTTTCAGCTTAGAAAAGTATATTTGTGGAGAAGCACAAAGTGGGTATATAAAATCATGGAGGAAGGGAGTAGTTCTCCTTTCTCACATTAATACCAGTGATCATCCAATAAAGCTAATTGGATCTAGGATAGACAAAAGATATTTCTCACATAGGGCATAACTTTAATATTTAAACATTGTTACCACAATTTTAAAGTATCCTGATGGCCACTAACATGGATAATTTTAAAAGTGGGGTTGAAAAATGTATAGAGGACAGGTCAACCAAGGGCCATCAAGGGTTGATGATTGTGAGCATTGCCCCTCCAAATATGAGTAGGGGAGAAGCCTGTTGTCATGTCTTCCTTCTGAGCAGCTTAGAGGCATCTATTTATTTAAAAAAATGCTGAAGTAAAACAGACCTTTGATTCATTTGGAGGTGCAATGGAGAAATGGTGGGCCTCCAGGAATTCTCAATATTGCTGGCCATGCTGATGAAGGTATAGTTCAGTTCCATTTTCAGCAGCCCAGATTCTCTGTCCTAATGTGCCCTAGAGTGAAATCTGCATGCAGACAACTATGACTGACTTGAGTGTAGTGCACAGGAGTACACAGAGATCCTTAATGGATTCCTGGAAATTTGTGTACTCTCTTTTGTCATTTTGAAGCAGTTTCTGATTTATTGAATGCATACATGGACAAGGACGCTTGACTGAAAAAGAGCAACTGCATGTCCCAGTGAGTCTTCTGGAACTCCTGGCAGCAATTGGGAGATGATCTTCACAGCAGTCACGTGCAGGAACTTCCTGGGCTTGGTTAACATAGAGGTGCAACCAGGGTCTTCCCAACTAGGTCTGTACATTATTATTCCCAGAAAACGTTTCATCATCGAGCTCACAGCCCACTGCTGGGCATAATTATAAACTCAAAGGCAGCCATACAGAATGCAAGCCAAGATGAGTGTGATGGATGGGAGGGAACGTCTACTAAGGTCCCATCATCCTGGCACATTACCAGGTGAGGCCATGGCCTTTTAGAAATAAGGACTTGAAATGTCAACAAAGTTTATTCTTAACCAAAGCTTGGAAGGCATGTAGCAAGAACAAAGGTTTAGAATGATATAAGTCACATGTTTTTTCAAGCATAGTAAAAAAAGAAAAGAAAAGCTAGAAGCAAACCTTATTAAGAATAAAGGTGTTATTGTAAAACATAATAGAATAATATTAAGTCTGATATTTTCAGGATTATAAATGTAATATTTTGTTTTGTGAAAGTATGTTTACAGCAAGATTTCCTCTTGTCTTTGCTTCAGAGGGGATATTTCCTCTCATTAGTGACATTGATTGTCCTGTTTTTTGTGAAACTGTATATTCTCCTATCAAATAAAATGGTAAGTTAAAACATTATAGTGTGACATTAGCAACTGTCCTTTTATCATATTAATTAATACAATTGATTGTATTATAGTAAAGGTAAAGGTTCCCCCCGCACATTTGTGCAGTCGTCTCCGACTCTAGGGGCCGGTGCTCATCTCCGTTTGTTAGCGGAAGAGCCAGCGTTGTCCGAAGACGCTTCCACGGTCATGTGGCCGGCGTGACGCACACGGAACGCTGTTACCTACCCACCAAAGTGGTACCTATTAATCTACTTGCATTTGCATGCTTTCAAATTGCTAGGTTGGCAAGAGCTGGGGCGAGTGCGGGAGCTCACTCCGTCACGTGGGGCTAGGGATTCGAACCTCCGAACTTGCGATCTTCCGATCGACAAGCCTGGCGTCTTACCCGCTGAGCCACCACGCCCCTCGTTTTGTATTATATGTTATTGTAATTGTTTGATTTTTTTGTAAACCGCCCAGAGTCCCCCTAAGGGGAGATGAGGCAGTGATATAAATCAAATAATAAATAAATAAATAAATAAACAAACAAATAAATAAATAAACAAACAAACAAATAAAGGGGCCATCATCACCGGTCTTCCCTCGTAGTTATCTGTTCTTTCCTAGCACAGGGCGGATCAGTGAAATCTGCAAAGCCCTGTTTGTCCATCTAAGAAATAAAATCATTTTGTTTTGTTTTGTTTTTTGTCCATCTAAGAAATAAATCAGTCGGTTGATGCTTCTATTGAGAGAGGCAGAACAATAGTATTTTGAGGAATAAAGTGTTATTAGTATAGTGTATTTATATTTTAGATGTTTTTATCTTTATTGTTTTAAAGTGTTTGTTATTGTAAACCGCCCAGAGTCCCCATTTTCTGGGGGAGGGAGATGGGCGGTGGCAAAATTTGAAATATAAATAAATAAATAAATAAATATAAATAAATAAATAAATAAAGGCTGACAGGAAGGAGATTTTAGTTATGTGCCTTCTATAACTGGATGTAAGCTCTAAGTAATCTTGACTTAAAATATAAACACCTTTGAAAATCAGAAAATAAATAAAATGTATCAGCATACTAATTTTGAAAACAAAAGTCACAGTCTTGCTGATAGTGGCTGATTAAATCTTTTAAAGTCTGTAATTTGGTGACCAAGCTTGGAAAAGGGGTAACAAAGAAAGATGCTTAAAATGATAAAGGCTACACATTTTTAAAGTTTCTTTTTCTTTTTCTTTGGTATAAATTTTATTAAAAGTTTTAAAGAGAAGATAAAAACCAACAGAAACTAATACAGAATAAAGAAAACAAAGAAACAGAAAGAAAAAAGACAAAAGTGCAGAAAAAGAGATAAAAGGAAATAGAAGAAGAAGCTTCCAGTTTACTTTGCAGCAAATACAAGCATGATTACAAAGTTATCTCTTACTTTATGGTTACAAAAAAAAGTTCATTTTTTTCTATTATCTATTTTTTTTCTAATCATCAAAAACACAAGTCACAAGTGTATTTTTTTCTGTTTCATGCAAAAAGTCTTTAAGTCAGCAATAAATGTAATGTATTTTCTTTAATTAAGGAAGTCAATTTAGTCATCTCTGCAAATTCCATCATCTTCGCCAACCATTCCTCTGTTGTGATGAGTGCTGAATCTTTCCACTTTTGTGCATATATTAATCTCACTGCAGTTATCATATATAAAAACAAAGTTCCATGTCTTTTTTCTAGCTGTCTGTCCATTAGTCCCAAAAGAAAAGGCTCTGGTTTTAATTGCGTATTAGTACTTAAAATCTTCTGAATTAATACATGTACAGTATTTGTATCCAAAAATGTTTGGCTTTTTTACACATCCACCAGACATGATAAAATGTCCTTCATGTTGTTCACATTTTCAGCAAAGATTTGAGGTACCTTTATACATTCTAGAGAATTTCTCTGGTGACAAATATCAAGGGTACATCATTTTATAAAAAATCATATTTTTAAAGTTTCATGCCATAAGAAGTAATAATTATTCCTACATGGTTGTTATTATGAAAGAAAATGGAATGATATGAAGTGAGAAATTTTCTGATAAGCATCTTCTTCACCTTGAAAACTATACACACAGCAATGTTTCCTCTTCCTTTTGTCTTTTGCAATTTTACAACGATTTGGTATGTTTTTTAATGAAACCACATATTATTTACCAAATAAAACTGCAGGATAAAACATTGCACATACAGTTTCAGTGACAATTCACAACACATCTTCCTTCATGGTTTCCTGCTCTTCCAGATTGCCCTGCTCGTCCTTGAAAACTCTTTGCAGGGCATCCTTCAGAGGGGCCCTGGGCTGAGCCTTTCCTCTCTGCTTCCTCCCAACTAAGAAATAAAGGAGTGGGTTGATGCTGCTGTTGAGAGAGGCACATCCTATGCCAATGGTCATGAGAATGGGATGAGGGGGACCAAAATATTCAATGACATAAAAGGCATCCATTGGGAAAGAAAAAAGGAGGAAGAAAAGCAGAGCCAGCAAGAGGGCAGTGAGCAGCTTCCTTTGCTTGCGTTGTGCTTTAGAGCCCACATAGATCAAGAGGGTCATGGTGGACACAACCATGAGAGGCGTACAAAGTAAACCATTCACAATAAGCTGGTAAAGCAAAGGTGAACTTCCAAAGCTCCTGGTCTGGTGGAGAATGAAGTGCACTGCCGAGAGCAGGAAGGAGAGGATCCATATGATGCCACAAACAAGGGCGGACAAATATGGCGGACGATGGCAGCGATGCCAGAGAGGGAAGAGGACAGCCACGCACCTGTCCAGGCTGATGGCTGTCAGGAGAAACTGGCTAGCAGAATAGGTGAAGAAAAAGAGCTCAAAAAATAGGAAGAAGAAGGTATAGAGCATGTAAGTTCTTGCAAATAGAATTGACAAACCCACAAATATAGCTGAAATAATGAGGGAGATGAGGACCCCAAAATCAGCAATGGAGAGATTCAGGATGTAAATGGTGAAGGAATTCCTCTTAATGGAATAAGCCAGAAGATAAATTGTCCTTCCATTTCCCAGCAGGCCCAAAATACAAATAATAATAGTGAAGCTGGTTATAATATTTCGTGTTAAATTATGAAAGAGTTGACCATAAGGAGTAGCAGATCTTTCCAAAGTGTCAGTAATATTCACAGACGTTTCCCAAAATTCTGAAATATTCACAGGATCTTCATATTCAGGAAGAGTCACAATTATTTTATGATCCACAATATAGCTGTTAACAGAAAGAAACCAAGGGGGAATCAATCCTTATTATAAAACTAGACAGATGATATAGATACATTTTTTTTAAATTGCAAGTATCAGTGTGCAATTTTGCTTTTTTACAACAAAAAGGTAAACTCTAGCACTATAGTCATTCTCTGCTGGTGAGGTTGGAGAATTGCTGCAGTTAATATAGACCCAAGCTTTTCATCCAGAAATCCTCCAGTTGCTTGTCACTAGAATTCCCACCAGTTATGAGCTATCATGAATGAGGAAAATAGAAGTTACAATTCTAAAGTTCAGGAGAAGATGAGGTTGCTGAAGTTTTCTATAAATGAATGAATGAATGAATAAATAAATAAATAAATAAATAAATAAATAAATAAAATACATAAATAAATAAAGGTTATATGACCAAGCAGGTGTTATGGATTTCCACCAAAGACCACTAAAGTTCAGACATTCTCCCAATTGTATGAGAAATTCAAAAAAGAAAATGTAGAGGAATGATGATGCAACCCTGGGTCACCTTTTCTCCAACCTCCATGCCTTCAGGAAAGAAAATGGCAAAATATGGTATTGTGGCAAGTTCTCCCAGTAGGCATTATTGTGGCGATGTGAGCAGGAGAGGTTACAAATTCTACATTGTGATGTCACCTGTGACTTATAGACTTGAGAACGTTATGGTGAGCAAT
Source organism: Charina bottae (assembly GCA_023362775.1). Lineage (NCBI taxonomy): Eukaryota > Metazoa > Chordata > Lepidosauria > Squamata > Charinaidae > Charina > Charina bottae. Next base: position 127,857,375 of record JALMGJ010000003.1, read on the forward strand.
TATGAATCTTTTAATATTACTTTGTAATGCATGTTTTGTCCCCTTGTTATTATAATGGTTTCTAACAAAGCCTATGAATCCCATCTCCTCCACCTTCTCATTTTCTCTTCTTCCATTCCCTCCTTTCCTCCTTCTCTGTCTAACTCTTTTTCTAAGATACTTGAAGACCCTTCAGCAGTGCAACACTTTGGATTTGATTCCAAAAGACTCTCTTGGAACACACTGAAGGGCAACCCTTGAAAGCAAATGGTGCCTTATACTGGGGCGGTGTGCCTTATATCGGAACTGTGATGCAGCTCCTTTGCTGAGTTGTATACAGGTAGGAAGTAAGGACTTTCTCATACTCCGAAACTATTTTTGCAAATCAAATCTGATGTGTTGCACAGTCACAGTATGCATACCCACACACCTACAGAAACATCGAAGCTAGGTGTGCGCCATATGCATTTCCAGGTGCAGTACAATCATAAAAATTGCATCTATACAATCCTTATTCTATACTCTTTCCTCCAGGAGATCAATATCTTTGGTATGAAGACTGCCAGCTTGACACATGCTGCCAATGAAGGCTACAGAGATGTGCAGAGGAGGGGAGAAATTTTCTTTTCCAAATTTTAAGAACTCATTGGAGTTCTAATGTAAATATTTTTACTATAGCATACTTACGGCTCCTGGTAAAAAGTCCAGATATCATTCTTAACATCGAAACTGTACGTTAGATTACCTAAGAAAGTAATAACAGCAAGGTTATGATAAAATCAATAACCCTTGGCAGACAAAATGCCAGTGTGTTTTAGAAACCTCTTCCATATTTCCGTGTGTATTCGGGGGGGGGGGTGTATGTGCAGGTGGGCGGGTGCTTCATTTATATTCATATGAAAGAAGCTTTGCATGGAAAGAATCACTAATATTTTTTTCTGGTTGCGCCAGACCCCAATTAGACAATCATCACCCCTTGTGGTGCCCTCTATGCTTTCTGTCCCATCTGGTATTTCATCACGCACACACACACACACACACACACACACACACACACACAGAATTTTTAAAGGGGAGCTATGCTTTGAAGCCTCGCTTCATCTTTTTTTTCCAAAATGCATCTGGGCCTCATTTTTCTTAAAGCCCTCTTGGAAAAAAAAAGATGTTAGCTTTATCCCATCTGTCCCTCAGAAGGACAAGTCTGGAAGATGTTGCCTAGAGGAAGAGGCAGGTATCTTTCTGGTGCACCAGCTTTTTGGAACTCTTGCATTCCCCATGAGAGCTATTTCATAAGTGAGTAGTTCCCTCGGCAGCCATTTTGTGACTTTATCACAGTATGTTCTCAAAATGCCAGTGCAGCCATCACCCTCCCACCCCCTCACAAAAAATGTAGGGATCCATCTTCTGGTGCTAGAGTCTGAATATTGGATTAAGCTCCTTAAGCATTTTGAAACACCTGAGACTTTCTTTATCAGAAGTAGTCCCCAAAGACAGGTATATAATATATAACATAACTAATGTCCTACCTTCTGAAGAATTAAATTGTCCCTCCATTCTGCAAAAAAAAAAAAGACTCTGTAAATTAAAGGGTAATATAGGTATCAAAAGAAAGAAAACTTGACTGTTCCTCTGATTGTCAAAACTGTTTGAAGGAGGAATGTTCTTGGGGAATTGTTGGTGCCCCTTCCTCTAAGTAGGTGTGAGCCTTCTTAGCTTTCCAAATCAGAGTACATGTGGAGGCACAGTAAGTCTTCTTCCTCATAGTATGAAAAATGACACCCCACCCACTTCTGAAGATATTAAGCGTAGAGTTCTTGGTGCTCTTTGTGCTCTGGTGTTTGCTTGCAGACGTTTCATTACCCAACTAGGTAACATCATCAGTGCAATGACGTTAGTGCAATCAGCACTTATAATGTTACCTAGTTGGGTAATGAAACGTCTGCAAGCAAACAACCAAGCTCAGAGAGCACCAAGGACTCCACAGTTCAACCTGAGCTACAGATGTTCTCTTCTATTGGATATGAAGGGTGCTGGTCACATACCTCTGCTTGAATTGATCCTTTCAGGAAAGAAGCAAAGATGCAGTTGCTCTATATCTTCTACACTTGGAAATGAGAAATTAAATCATCTTCTCTGCAGGCTCTTGAGACTACACTCTTTGGTGCAAGACCACAAGAAATTACTGATACTTGAATGTCTCCCTCTTTAGTAGGACTCCAAATATGTGAGCGACCACAGTCTGAAAATGCAAACGGCACTAAATGCCCGGAAGCTGTGGCATTTCTCTCTTCAATATCAGATAGAGAGTGTGTGCCATGCTTTAATAAAGATAAAGAAGCACATGGAAGTAAAGTGACATTTTGCAGATAAAATCACTTCATCTTTCATCTTGGTACATTTCCCCTCTAAGGGGTCAAAACCAGCATTTTTCTTCAACTTTTTAGATGCCTACAAAAAGGCAATGTCTGTTGTGCATCAAACTCAGGTCCTGGTGCCTAGTTGGAAACATCCATGGATTTATTTGAGAAATGTATACGGCCACCCATGTTATATAAAATAGTGCTAAGGAGCTAACAATCAGAAATGCAAATAATATACAGAAAATTAAAAAATACTTTTTTACACACCACCAAATGCCATAATAGTCTTCTTTCAAAAATGGAAAAACTGGGCTCACTTCACATCGTAGAAGATCGAGGTCTTAATGGCCTGGAAGGCAACAAGGAGAGGGGCTGTAAGGTAAGAATTTTTTTTTTGGGGGGGGGGGCTGTTCCATAATTTGTTTTTTTTTAAAATAAATTTTATTGAGTTTTAAATATACATAGATAAAAGTTGGAAACGGAAAAAGAAATAGAAATACAAATCAAAGAAAGAAGAAAAAAGGTGTAGTAAAGTAAAGAAAGAAAAAGAAAAAGATGAAACATAGACATTAGTCAACTTCCGATTTATCCCTGGTCTTAGTAATTTAAAAAAAATTAATCTTACATCCTAGGTCTATTTATAACATTAAAAAACATTTCTTGTCTAATATATCAATTTATATATATATTAATCTTCAAATCCCCATATAAGCTTTGCCCCTCCTGCATTTTGCAAATAGTCCGTTAATGGTTTCCACTCTTTAAGAAAGTAATAATTTGAATGTTCTTTTAATAAACATGTCAATTTATCATTTTCTGCCATGTCCATCAATTTTAACATCCAGTCTTGTATCGTAGGTGTAGTCTGATTTTTCCAATTTTGTGCATATACAAGTCTTGCAGCTGTAATCATGTATTGCATAATTCTTGTAGATTGTTTTCCTATTTGTTCTTCTGATATTCCCAATAGCAATAGTTCCGGTTTAAATGGAACTCGAATTTGTAAAATATTTTGCATCAATGAATGTATCTGAGTCCAAAATTTCTTTGCAATCTCACATGTCCACCACATATAATAGAATGACCCCTCTTTTTTTTTTTTTACATTTCCAACACAAGTTGGAAATATTCCCATACATTTTAGCTAATTTTTGTGGGGTCATGTACCATCTGTACATCATCTTATAGAAATTTTCCTTCAAATTATGTTGTTGTTTATTCGTTCAGTCGCTTCCGACTCTTCGTGACTTCATGGACCAGCCCACGCCAGAGCTTCCTGTCGGCCGTCACCATCCCCAGCTCCCCCATGGTTGAGTCCGTCACCTCCAGAATATCATCCATCCATCTTGCCCTTGGTCGGCCCCTCTTCCTTTTGCCTTCCACTTTCCCTAGCATCAGCTTCTTCTCCAGAGTATCCTGTCTTCTCATTATGTGGCCAAAGTACTTCAGTTTTCCCTTTAATATCATTCCCTCAAGTGAGCAGTCTGGCTTTATTTCCTGGAGTATGGACTGGTTTGGTCTTCTTGCAGTTCAAGGCACTCTCAGAATTTTCCTCCAACACCACAGTTCAAAAGCATCCATCTTCCTTCGCTCAGCCTTCCTTATGGTCCAGCTCTCACAGCCATAGGTTACTAAAGGGAATACCATTGCTTTAACTATGCGGACCTTTGTTGTCAGTGTGATGTCTCTGCTCTTAACTATTTTATCAAGATTTGTCATTGCTCTCCTCCCAAGAAGTAGACGTCTTCTGATTTCCTGGCTGCAGTCAGCATCTGCAGTAATCTTTGCGCCTAGAATTAAATTATAACACGAAGTAAATTTTAATCCTTTAGTCCACATATCTTCCCATTGTTGCATTTGAATATTATGACCAATATTTTTTGCCCATTTAATCATGCAATCTTTGACTTGTTCCTCTACCATTTCACCTTTTAACAATAATTTATACATTTTAGCAATTAAATGGTCATCTGTCTCACATAGTTGTAACTCAAATTCCGATTTAGTTTGTTCAAATTCAAATTATTTTTTATCTGATTTAAATTTTTCTACAAGTTGCATGTAGGAGAGCCATTGGAAAGTATATCCTTCTGAGGCCAGTTCTTCTTTTGATTTGGTTTTATATTGTCCTTGTTCTTTTTTTAAAAAGTCTTTGTAGGTTAGCCATTTGTCTTTAATTCTTACTTCTGTTCTATGAAATGCTTCTTGCGTAGAGATCCATAAAGGTCTTTTATAACATAAAGTTAATTTATATTTATTCCAAATTCTTAACAAAGATCTTCTAATATAATGATTTTTAAAGTCCACATTAACTTTTACTTTATCATACCACATATATCCATGCCATCCATATCTTAATTCATGACCTTCCAAGTTCAATAATTTTTCATTTTTCAGAACTATCCATTCTTTAATCCATACCAAGCAACAAGCAGCACAATATAATTTCAGATCTGGTAGACCTAGTCCGCCCCTTTCTTTTGAATCTTGTAAAACTTTATATTTTATTCTTGGTTTTTTCCCTTGCCAAATAAAGTTAGAAATATCTCGCTGCCATTGTTTGAAAGGTTCTTCTGATGCCAATATAGGTATTGTTTGAAAAAGGTATAAAATTCGTGGCAAAATATTCATTTTAATTACTGAAATTCTACCTAATAATGATAGTTGCAATTTTTCCCATTGATCCAAGTCTTTTTTAATATCCATCCAAAGTGGAATATAATTATCCTTAAACAACTTAACATTTTTAGATGTTAAATATACTCCCAAATATTTTAATTTTTCTTCCATTGAATATCCCGTTATTTCTTTCAATTTCTCTTGTTGATGATGGTCCATATTTTTAGTCAAGACTTTTGTTTTCTGTAGATTCACTTTAAACCCTGCTAACGACCCAAAGTCTTTCAATTTCTGTATCAATAATTCAATTCCATCTAGTGGATTCTCCAAAGTAATGACTAAGTTGTCAGCAAAGGCTCTTAGTTTATAGACTTCTTTTTTAACTCTAATACCATGAATACCATCATCAGCAGGTAGGGGCTGTTCCATAATTTGTGAATCCAATCTGAACTTCTGGATCTCTTCTGTCCAAATTAAAACCTTAAGTACCACACTAGTGGTCATCTTAAACTTGGTTTATTTTGAACTTGGCTGATTGTTCTCTTGATTGGGATATTGGGGAAATTCAGTTTCTTTGGATCATTTATGGTTTAATGTATCATGTACAGCCAGAAAATGGGTTAATTTACTAACCAAGATAAACCAAGTTAAATTGGTTGTGCAGACACAGCCAGGGAGGAACGAAAAGAGAAATAAACTTGTCTGAGAGGGGCAGCACTTTATATCTAAAATGGCTTCTTGGTAGCCAACTAGTGCTAGCCAACTCTAAACTAACCAACAGCCAACTGGTGGCATATTTTGCCACCCTTATTGCCCCAAGGTAGTCCTTAATACAGTCTCTTACCTGTGCTTGGTCAGGCTCCAGTGGTGCTCTTAGCATCTCTTGAGCCTCTTCATCTCCTCTAAAAACCATGGGGATCCTCTGGGATCTGCATGCACAGAGTCAGCATAGGCATAATATAGTCCAAGATCACTGTCATTTGTAGTTCCAAGCAGTGATTAAACCTCAGGTGAACCATGCAATTGAGCTTTAGGATCTGCTCCAAGCTCCCTGGACTTCCGGTGAGGATTCATGGTGAACTAGACATCCCTGAAGGAGCATTGAGACGGAGATGGGTGGGCAGACGGCAAATTCTGGCTGGCGAAGTGTCTCCGGGAAAAGGAGAGATTTGTGAGATCACCCACATGTACTCCAGAGAGCTGCTCCTCATTGAGTAGACTGCAGGAACTGAGGTTTTCGCGGTTGACTTTTTGTGAGTCGAGCAGCTGGGAGTCAAGGGATTTCAATCAAGCCCACAGCCATAATGTAGCCTATATGGACATAAGGTTTGCCAAGCCTCATTTCTTAATCATTTTCAGAAATTACTTCTTAACTGCTTTTCAACTATTAGGAACCTTTGGAGTGACAAGTTTTATAGAACTCACTGAGTTTCCTTCAATCCTCAGCGAAAGAAGTTTTAAATACAATTTTAAGGACTTTAACATATTCTTTTTTTTTAATAAACAGCAAAAGGGTGATTAAAATGATGATTTTGGAAAGGTATAGATGGACCAAGGGTCCAGATGGATTTGAAATAAGATTTTGAAATTAATTATAAGAATCCTTTCTATGGGAAAATGCTGCTGTTTTGAATTCTTAAAAAAAAAAAACACATAATAGGATGAGACTTTGAAGGTTGGACACTAGAGGGAACCAGAAGGAACTAAAGATGACAATTAAAAGAGAACATTTAAATTTGACTCGCTAATACCGAATGGAGGAAGATACTTTAACGTTAGGCATATTGAAAGATATTTGTGATCAATGGACTGAGAAGTTAATTTTAAGAGTGTCTGCTATTGCACTATTCCATTTCCCCAGGAAGCTAAGAAACAGTGATTTGTATTTCCCCCCCTGTTATATCTGCATAAATACATTCTTTTTACATTATTGGTGGTATTTATTTATTATTTATTTAATTAATTTTTATCCTGCCTTTATAATTTTTATAAATAACTCAACGCAGCGAACATACCTAATACTCCTTCCTCTTCCTATTTTCCCCACAACAACAACCCTGTGAGGTGACTTGGGCTGAGAGAGAGTGACTGGCCCAAGGTCACCCAGCTGGCTTTCATGCCGAAGGCGGGACTAGAACTCTCAGTCTCCTGGTTTACCATTGGCTCCTTCCTAGGCCTGAGAGATAATGATTGGACCAAGGTCACCCAGCCGGCTTTCATGCCTAAGGCAGGACTAGAACTCTCAGTCTCCTGGTTTGCCATTGGCTCCTTCCTAGGGCTGAGAGAGAGTGACTGGACCAAGGTCACCCAGCCAACTTTCATGACTAAGGCGGGACTAGAACTGTCAGTCTCCTGGTTTCTAGCCCAGCACCTTAACTACTAGACCAAACTGGATCTATTGCAGATCAGAAGATTCTAAATTAGAACATTGGAGGGCAGTATTGCTCCTGACCCTGGTGGCGCAAGCTAATTGGGACGAAATGCTTGAATGGTAGGTATTGGGTTGAATTGGAGAACAGAAATTGGACAAGTGCTGACAAAATGATCAGCTACCTCAACAAAGCCAATGTACTATATTCCAAAGATTTCTTTTTAAAAAGCTTGTCAAAGTCATAGACCTGAAGAACTTTTATAAGTTATAAGTAATATGATGGAGAAAACGTACCCATGTAAGCTTTGGTGATCTTCAGATTCTCTTCTAATTCCTTCCTTAGCTAAGAACCATTTTAAGCAGTTCTCTCTTATTTCACAACTCAGCAAGGAGTGTTCACAGATACATTATAATTTTAAAACTTTATTTTAAATTTAATTAGGCTGTAGCACACTATTGTGTTGTCTTCTGAGAAAATAATTATGTTGCACAAGTTCCTTCACACATGAGCTTATCTGGTTTTAGCAGTTTCTCCTGATTCTCTATCAATGGGTCAAGGCCCCATTGAATTTTTATGTTACCTCTTAGGATGCCAGCCATGAGTTGCTAGTCATCCCTCAGATCTACAACTTATTGTAGAACAGAGGTAGAGTATGATGGCTATTTAAAGCTATAATGTAGTTCAAACCACTGAATGATAATTCAACAGATTTCTGTGATGAGAGTTAGGGAAAAAAAAGTCAAACACATTTTACAACTATTTCAATTTTTAACAGTGATCTGTGGACAGAGTGAAAAACACTGAGAAAAACTCCAATATATTTTAGCATAAAGCAGTTAGAAATCCCTCACTAATTCTCTTCTCCGATAGGTAAAGGTAAAGGTTTTCCCCTGCACAGTCGTGTCCGACTCTAGGGGCCGGTGCTCATCTCCGTTTGTTAGCCGAAGAGCCAGCGCTGTCCGAAGACGCTTCCATGGTCACGTGGCTGGCATGATGTGCGTGGAACGCTGTTACCATCCCACTGAAGTGGTACCTATTTATTTACTTGCATTTGCATGCTTTCGAATTGCTAGGTTAGCAAGAGCTGGGGCGAGTGCGGGAGCTCACTCCGTCACGCAGCACTCGGGTCTCGAACCGCCAACCTTCCAATCAACAAGCCTGGCGTCTTAACCACTGAGCCATCGCGCCTAAAAGACCATTTGAAGTAGCTCTCCATTCTTCCTTTAGTAGGAAGGACTGTCCAGAGATAAATTCTAATTTAATTATTTATTTTTAATGTTCTCCTTCCTTCCTTCCTTCCTTCCTTCCTTCCTTCCTTCCTTCCTTCCTTCCTTCCTTCCTTCCTTCCTTCCTTCCTTCCTTTCATAACTGGGCAGGAGCCTGGATTTCTGATCCCTTCCTACTCTCGTCATCCTCCTTGAAAATTTCCTGGAAGATGACCTTCAGGCTCTGCCGATTGACTATTCTTCCTGCTCCCTACCAGGAAATAGATCACTGGGTTTATACTACTGGTTATGCAGGCAAACAAAACAGTAAAACAGTACAAAGGTGTCAAGTATCCAAAAACGTTCATCAGTTCTGCAAGAGTCAATGGAAAGGCCAATATAAGGAAGCAGAAGAGTGATAGTAAAATTATTCTGGGGACCTTTCTACGCTTCTGCTGTTTTGGTTTAAGGCAGACTTTGACAAAGAGGATCAGACTGGAGACAGTCATGTAAAAAGGTTCCCCCCGCACATTTGTGCAGTCGTGTCAGACTCTAGGGGCCGATGCTCATCTCCGTTTGTTAGCCAAAGAGCCAGCGTTGTCCGAAGATGCATCGGCGGTCATGTGGCCGGCATGACGCATGTGGAACGGTGTTACCTACCCACCGAAGTGGTACCTATTAATCTACTTGCATTTGCATGCTTTTGAATTGCTAGGTTGGCAAGAGCTGGGGCGAGTGCAGGAGCTCACTCCGCACGCGGGGCTAGGGATTCGAACCTCCGAACTTGCGATAGGAAGATCGACAAGCCTGGTGTCTTACCTGCTGAGCCACCACGTCCCTTTGAGAGTCACGAGAGGCAGGCAAAACAGAGTATTTATGAAAAAAGAGAGAGCTCCACGAGAAATGTTAATCCCCCTAGTAGCAAAGGAAATTATCTTAATTCCAAAGGGGAGGAAGGCAAAGACCCATATGAAGGCACACAGTACGGTGGACAAGTGTGGTGGCTGATGGCACCGATGCCAAATTGGAAACAGTATGGCCACACATCTGTCAATGCTGACAGTGGTCAAAAGAAATTGACTGGTGCAATGTGCAAACATGAAAAGATTGAAAATAATATTTAGATGATTTTCTAAAGTAAACAGTGGTAAGAAAATACTTATGCATTGGAGGTCCAAGACCACAAGAACCCCAGAATCGGCCACCGCCAAATTGAGGATGTAGACAGTGAAAGGATTCCTCTTAATTTTGTAGCCTAGGAGCCAAAGGACAATTCCATTTCCCACGACTCCAAAAATGCTTATAATGATGCTTAGGATATAGATAGTATTTTCCAGAGTCCAATAATAAGCCACTATTGCCTGATATTCAAAGTCAGTGTTATTGTACTCATAACTGTAGTCATAACTTTCAGCTTGAGGATTTAATGTTGCAATATCTGGCAGACCAGCTTGAATTCGATAATTCATTTTTATTTATGTTTTGTGGTTTTGTTCCTTTGCTTCTTATATGTCAGTTCTGATTTTTTCCTTCTATTGTGTGTGCGTATGTTTGTGTTTGTATTTCCACTGTTTCCTGTCTTTCTGTCAAGCCAGATCTCACAATTTATTATTCTCATGTACTGAATTGTTGTCAATTCTTGATAGAGTCAATGAAGATCAAATGCCGGATCACGTTCTCTTTCCCATTTCCCAAACTAGACACATGGAATATGAGAAATTTCAAATGATGCCCTTATCATACATGCTTCTGTTCATATTCTTCAACTTTTTTTCATGAATGATCTTCTGCAAATGGTCAAAAATTTGAAATTTATCTTATTTTAAGAACTTGATATCTCCAAAATCAAAGCAGTTGTGTCTTATCTGTTCCTTTATGAAGAAGCAAGAGCTGTGCAGTACCAAAACAGGAAATAAAAATTCACAATGTTCAAAACCTAGCTCTAAGTATATTTCTCTCTGTGTGTAAAGGAATTATCACATTACTTTAAAATGATCATTTTAGGGGGTTGTTAAAGCTAAGTCACGACCTAGCTAAGTCACCAAGAAAAATAAAATACACAACATAATTGTGTAGTAATACACAGTAGTAATCTACGGACTTCCTAAGATCCACAAGGAAGGAACACCCCTCCGACCCATAGTCAGCAGCATTAATTCGGTAACATACAACATTGCCAAACACCTCTCTACCATACTAGCACCTCTAGTTGGACACTCTGAACACCACATCCATAATTCGGAAGAATTTGTTTCCAAAGCAAAGATCCTGAAACTGGATACAGATGAAACTATGGTCTCCTTTGATGTGTCCTCCCTTTTCACCAGCATCCCCACCACTCATGCTCTATCCGCTGTCAGGAAGAGACTAGAAGAGGACAGCACCCTTGAAAGGAGAAGCCATCTCAACCCAAACCAGATCTGCCATCTTCTGGACCTGTGTCTTAACACCACTTATTTCACATACAGAGGTGACTTTTACAGACAAAAACACGGCTGTGCCATGGGTTCTCCTGTGTCACCCATTGTGGCCAATTTATACATGGAAGAAGTGGAGAAGAAAGCACTCAACACATTCCAGGGAACGGTGCCCACCCACTGGTTTAGGTATGTGGATGACACCTGGGTCAAAATCAAGACCCAGGAAGTACAGGCCTTCACGGACCATATAAACACTATAGATGCCAACATTAGCTTCACCAGAGAAGACACCAAGGACAACAGACTGGCATTCCTAGACTGTGAAGTCCTCATTGGGACCGGGGGCAAGCTAGAAATAGGGATCTACAGGAAACCCACACACACAGATCAATATCTGATGTTTGACTCCCACCATCCACTGCAGCACAAACTAGGAGTCATCAGGACATTGTCACACAGAGCAGAAACCATCCCCACCTCCATGGATTCCAAAAAGAATGAAAATCAGCACCTGAGAACAGCTCTGAAGGCCTGTGGATATCCAAATTGGGCATTCACCAAATCTAAATCTACCAGACCTAAAACAGCGACAGATAGGGCTGAGACTCAGAGTAAACGAAAGAACCTGGTCATTCCCTACATGGCTGGTGTGTCTGAAAAGATAAAACGGATATTTGGCAAACACCACATACCTGTATATTTCAAACCCACCAACACACTGAGACAGAGGCTTGTATACCCCAAAGATCAAACTCCAAAACACAAGAAAAGCAATGTAGTTTATGCAATCCAGTGCAGTGAGGAGTGCTCTGAACTCTACATTGGAGAAACCAAACAACTTTTGTACAGGAGGATGGCCCAACACAGGAGAAGTAACACCACAGGACCAGAGTCAGCAGTTTATCTTCATTTAAAGGAAAAAGGACACTCATTTGAGGACATTAATGTTCACATTTTAGATAGAGAAGATAGGTGGTTTGAGAGAGGGGTCAAGGAGTCCATTTATGCCAACTTGGAAAATCCTTCCTTGAATAGAGGTGGGGGCCTTCAGGCACAATCTTTCCCCCATCTTCCTCCCTGCTTTGTCTTCTGTGCCTAGGAAGATTAAGACCATTTCACAAGCTCAACAGCAGCATGGTGATCTTAGCGATCCTCCTTTAGATGATAAAAGGACTTAAAATAACATCTCAATATAACCATGACCTAGCCCCAGGGGTAAGGTCACACAGCTACCTAGAAACATATTTAGGATTCCCTTACCAACTTTGCTCAGACTGAAGAAGCTTCTTGGATAAGGAGCGAAACATTTCCACTGAGAAAATAGAAATCCAGTTGACATGATTCAAGCTACAGACAATTCCACCTGGATGACTGAGAACCTTCATAGACAGTAGTAATAACACACAATATAGCTATTAGCGGCTTTGATACCACACCCCAGCTTCAAACTCTAAGTCCTACATTTCCATGTAACCCCAAATAAATATATACATACAGGTTCACCGCAAATTGAGCACAGCTGTAGAATGGAGAAGCCATCTGAGTTTTTTCATCTCTCTGTCTGGGTGTCTGTCAATGTGCCTCCACATGTATTATGTTATTGTCTTAGCGTTGGCTAGCACAGCTCCTGGTCAAGAGCCTGTACCCAGAGATAATGATGAAAAACGTCTACTTTCAGGATGTCTGACAAAAGCAGTTTCAGAGGCTGAGCTTGGCAAGCTTCTGCCTTATCACGGAGAAAACTTTCAGCAGGGCTTTGCATTGAAACTTGGGATATGCTCTTATCAGAAGATTCTGCAAGGATGGTTTGCAACACACACACACACACACACACACACACACACACACACACACACACACCTTTCTAGCATTCTCATTCTCCTAGGAAAGCTGGTCTTCAGGAGCCGCTGATGAAATCGTAGAAATGCCTGATGCATCCTTCTGGTACCAGTTTCCAATGAATTGCTTTCAAAGCAGTTCTTTGAAAGAAAACTCCACACAGTCCTAGGGTTACCAGATATCTGAACAGGCAAAGGAGGATATGGACAATTGGAAAGGAGGAGCAATAGGGGGAAAAGGAGGACACACTGTTTCACTTTCTTGGCATTAGCGACAAAAATATAGCAAAAGTCTGCAAAAAGAAAGCATGTACTTAAGCCTATAAGTATATGAAATTACTTTTTCCAGCATCAGAAAGAGTGTTTTTCCACTGCAATATTTTTCCAACAAATCTTTATTTTCAAGAACATATGCTAGTAATAATATAGAATCGACGTGCTTTCTAAATTTCACTATAAAAACGTATGACGAGTCCAGTGATCTACAGACTCCAGTGATTATAGATTTGAAAGGGATGGCTTGAAGGCGATTGCTGGAATCAGGAAATAAATTAAATAAATCTAGGCTGTTGAGTCTGCAGATAATTTACAAGGTCACAATGCATGAAAGTTTGAATGACTACTGTTGTGAAAAAAGAAAAACCTAAGGCACTCAAACTCCAGCAAAGGAGATCGTTCCCTTGTCGTGGTGCTGGAGCTTGAGCACCTCAATGAAACCATGAGCTAAACCGTGAAGGGACACCCAAGACGGGAAGGTCGTGGCAGAGAGGTCAAAAAGCCAGACAATATTTGATTTTAAGACTATGCCTGCCAGATGGAGGACATGAGGACAAAAAGGAGGACATGTCCTCCTTTTGCCAGGCATCTGGTAACCATGTGCAGGCCAAGTATCTAAATGTAATCTGATTGATTTGCAGGATCAAGAAATATACAGTAGGTCTAGTCAATAAAGAATGGAACAAAAAAGTTTGATAGATATTTCTGAACAATCCTCAAAATTATTTGATATGATAGATGGATGGTGTGTCAATGAAGTTACAGAAGAAGAACAAGTTATACCAGATAAGTCTGAAACCAATTGGAATTTGGATTTAAATCTGACACGTTATGAGAAGGATATGGAGAAAGATGTACTGGATATACAGATAAAACCGGCTGATGTTTCATTGCTTAAGAGAGATGTACAATTACTAAATCAGAAAAGCGATTTGGATAATGTTCTCTTATTGGATGTACAAAAGAAGTCTGTTTAAGTTTTGAAGGATCTTCTGAGAAGTGACAAAAGTAAAGAACAAAGCTTACATGTTGGATGTACAAAAGAGGTCTGTTAAAGCTTTGAAAAAATATTGGGACAAAAAAAAGATGAACAGAAATCCAGCTCTGGGATTTAATACAGAGAAGGAATACAGGGTTGGCTTATTTGATCAAGCTTAAAATAGATAATTAGTTATATCTGGTATGCCATACTGGACATTTGTTGTTAAGGAACGAATGATGAGGCTTTTGGATTTTGTTTTTAGTTAAGAGATGAGTTATGGGGTGAAGAGAGCATATGTTGTATTAAGAGATGGTGATAAGCTACTAAAATTTATATTTGCTGGGATGAAGGGGGAAGCCACTTCCCCCCCTTTTTTCTTTTTCTTTTTTACACTATTTTTCTATTTCTTTTTTCTTTTTTCTATTTTTATATGTTTTGTAGCTTGCATTAGTTTTTATTCTTTCTATTTGTAATCTTTAATAAAATTATTTGAAAAAAAAAGAAACATACAGTAGGTCTTTACATTCCAATGTGAGTGGCTTCAGTTTCAATTCAGCAAAGATCAGGCAAAACTGAATGGAATTGAAGTATGGAATGGAATTCATTCCTCCCCTTTCATGTTCTGGCCATCTTTTTTGACACATGATTCTAAGACAATTTTCATTTCCATAAATTCCATATAATTTTATTCCATCTAAATTTCCTTGGCCTTTATTCCATATAAATTGTATGCTATTGTGTACCACAATGTCAATTTGTCATGTGATTCAGGATCAAAATGTAACCACTTACCAATTAATCATGAAATATGCCTAGTGGCTTTGAAAGCAGGAACCAACGATCTCAGTTTAATATAAAAATAATATACCTGGACCCTAAAACCTGCCAAGACTGCAAGAGCATGTCCATTTGCTGTCCAAAGAGGGCCAAAGTCAAGACTGGTTGTAAAAAGTCTAATTCCAAATATATTTGAACTAAGGTTGACCTTTCCCCCCTCTCTACCCTGTGCTAGTGAAGGAACTCCAGGCATAAGCATCTATTCCTAACCATGATGAAGTCATAGTGATGAAACATGCATTGAGATGTCATGATGCCAGCTCTGTCCTTTTGCACTTCTGTCACAAAATGCAGTTACGCAAGGGGTGGCATTTGCAACATCCGGATACACGTCTCCTCACTCAACTCCTTCTGCAGAAGCCCATGGAAAAGAGGGTACTATATACAGTACAAAACAGTGGTGTCTTCTCCTTGGTTACACAGTTGATTCTTTGTACAAAGAAATGATTTTGAGTCGATTGATAGTAGCAAGAATTGAGTGATCAGAAAATGGAGAAGTACCTTTTTTGTCCCCCCTCTTTAGGAGGATCCCTTGTGTGTAAAGCTTGAAAGTTTGCAGAGTTGATAGGCAAAAGATTTCTTGCTTTCTAATGTCTGGGAACCTGTTGTTCATATCATGAGGGCTAGACAGAATTTAATTTGTACTTGTGAAAGCTATCCAGATAATGAAAACTCAAAAGGGAAGTGAGTTTTGTGATTTGGCTTCAGGAGGGAGGAGAAATGCCAGAACATTTGGCAGACAGGGTGCATGTGTGTCAGTGTGCAAGGCTTTCTCAGGAGCAGAGTCATGCACATACTTGGGAGTGTGCTCGGATCCGAGGTTGTAGCAAGGAGAAGAAGAGCAGGGCATGAGAAGAGTGCATGTGCAGGCAGGCCCAAGAGTGCGAGGTAAGGAAACAGCAACGGGATTACCAGGAAGGAAAGTGTGCAACGTGCATTTGCATACCGAGTTTGCCAAGAGTTAAGGAAGAGACTGAAACCAAGGTCAAAAGGTTTGTGGTCAGAGAGTGCGATGAAGCTTTCAGATGCTGAGGGCTAAGCTGGAGACCTGGTCAGAAGCAAGCTGAGGTCAGGGGCATACACAGAGCACAGGGCAGGATGCTAAAGGTTGCTTCTAGCAACTGAGAAATGCTTTTGGCATTGCATCAGTCCCCTTCCTGATGAACGTGCTCAGCTGCAGCCTTTTTCCTGCAGCTGGTGGCGTTGAGGAGGCAGCCAGCCTGCTTGGTTTGGGAGAAGCTTGCAGTTTACTCACAATTTGCTTGCTCTTACAAAAGCACAGGGACATAGCACTGTGGCCCTGGTGGTCTGCCCCACTGCCTGGCATCTGCATTGGTTGCGGGGGGGTGGGGGTGGCAAGAGGCTCAGAAGGGACCCTTTCTAGTTTCTTGGGTTGTAAAGGAGATGGCAGGAGAATTGTACTTTCAGACTTGCAAGATTCTGTTAATGTGGCTTTACAATAAAGTAGAATTTGCTTATCTGGTCATGTTTCCTGTCTGGTCTACCTAGTAACAGGGCTTTCCAAACTGTGTGTCAGGACACGTTAGTGTGTCGGCTGCAGTGTCTGGGTGTGTTGCGGCTACTGCTGCCTCCTGGCTTCCACCCAGGTCCTAGTGCCTGCCTTGTGCCCTGCTGTAAGAGTGTGTCGCGAAATGATGCCCTGCTGTAAGAGAGTGTCACGAAATGATGCATGTCTAAAAAGTGTGTCACCAACATGAAAAGTTTGGAAAGCTCTGACCTAGTAAGGTTGACATCAATCTTGCAAGTCTGAAAGTATAGTTCTCCTGCCGTCTCTTTTACAGCCTGACAAACTAGGGAGGGTCCCTTCTGAGCCTCTTGCCCCACCCACTATCCAGCTGCAAGCTATGCCCTCTCTTATCTGACCGTTCCCTAGGCAGCATCTCTTCGCCCCGTCTCCCAAGGTCTTTCCCACATACCATTACAGATAGACTTGTTTTCATTCTGTTTACACACAATAAAGTGGTTCACAATAGTGTTAAGCCACAATAGGCATGTGGATTGGAATCACAATAAACTGGATTGACACACTACCCTCAGACACAAGCAACAGTTTGCAGCCCACAATGTCTGGTTCTACCCAACATGCTAAGCCATAGAACAATGTACATGGTTTAGCATGATGTAGCTGTTCTTGAAAAAGGTTAAGCAGGGTCAGATCCGGTCAGTATCTGGAGGGGAAACCCCCTGGAAATCCCAAAAGGCAATAACAAACCAGCTGCAATTTGCTGCCAAGACGATTACCCGGACATGTGCATGAAGTCACTAAGAATCAAGCTTGAACTGCAAACAGTTTACAAACAATGACACAGACAATGCTCTCCTTCAGATTTCAAACAGAGTTATGTGGAATGAGTTATACAACAAAATATATTTCACCATCCAAAACAGTTTGTGTCTTTGTCTTTGTCTTTGTCTTTGTCTTTGTCTTTGTCTTTGTCTTTGTCTTTGTCTGCTTTTTGTGCAAAATTTATCTTTATCTTCATCTGCTTTTTAAAAAATACTAAGTGTTCTGTAAACACTGCATTAAGAGAGCCAGTGTGGTGTAGTGGTTAAGGTGCTGAGTTAGAAAGCAGGAAACCACGAGTTCTAATCCTCCCTTAGGCATGAAAGCCAGTTGGGCGACTTGGGGCCAGTTGCTCTTGCTCAGCCCGACTCACTTCACAGGGTGGTTGCAGTGGGAGCATTATAACAGTAATTTATTAAACTTGGATGCCGTCCGACTCTCAACAACTCTGAACACCTCTTGAGTTGTGCAAAACTAAAGGTGGGATATAAATCTAATCATAATTACTACAGAATTCCAGTTCAGAGTTCAGTATAACATTAACAGTGAGAGCTTAATTTTAACTGGGGGAAGTTTGAGGCTGCACTGTTACCTTTCAGACTGTTAAAGTTCAAAATAGCTGTGAAGGTATCCGGCTTTCTTATATTTCTTCACATGTCAATTGTTGACAGCCCTGATGTGTATGTATGTGTGTGTGTGTGTGTGTGTGTGTGTGTGGGTTTGTATGAGCATATGTTGTCCTCTTTAATCTAACAGTATAAAATAGTAATTTTAAAATGTGTGTATCAGCAACTACCATGACCTTTTCAGTCCAGCATAAATACCTTGGTTGGATTTTGCAAGGTTTTTTCTCACCCTGGATCTTGTTCTTCTTTCATGGCATGGTCTCCCCTGCTGTCACAGCAAGCTGAGGTTTCATCCGACTATGTGTTGTGTTGTCACACAAGAAGTTATTCCTTTTGGTAAACATTTTGGAATAGATGCCTTTGAAGATTCCCCCTTGGGGAATGATAAATCCAATAAATAAATAAATCCAATATTGGTATTGGACGGTGATAAATCCAATAAATAAATAAATAAATAATAAATAAGATATAGGAAATCAGGGCAGCAGCATCCATACCAAGCCATAATGACATCAAAAACAATGACATGTGCATCAGGATATTGTGCAAATGGCCCTAGTATGTAGTGATGTCTTGAGAGCTGATGGCAAACCATGAGTTATATCACGTATGTGATGATGTCATCATTTGCACCCACTTCCCTCTGGGGGAGACCCATGAACAGGTTCGTAACAGAATGATTACACTGTATACAATAGAGTTAGCAAAACAGTTAGGAGGGAGAGAGATTTCCCTAACTCCATTCAGTTGCTAAGCAACATGTATATAGAACTCCTAATTATTTGGCCATCTGAGTGGGTGTTCAAACATGGATTCCGTCAGCTACACTAACCCTTGTTTTCTCTGAAATACCCTTCCAACAGTCCCCCCCCCCCCACAACTCTCATAATCCAGTTGTAAAACACAAAATCCATTTAAATCTGTGCTGGTCAGTGCCCTACTTGCTTTGCACGTTTCAGGCAATATTGGAGTGATGAACATTTCCCCAAACCATGATCATCAGACCAACATTTTTCTCCTCCCTGTGTATGCATAGTAACAACAGCAATACATTCTTCATGTCTTCTGGATTGTTTTATCTGCTTTTGTGATGGAATGTGTCTCTGAGGGAGAAAGTGATGTTATGGAGATCGGGGGCGAAGGAGGAGGGGGCGCCTTCCAGGGTGAGAAGCGCGTTCACAGCCTCGAAGACCTTGGGCGCCCGTCCAAGAAGGTCAGGCCGGACCTGCCTTAGAGCACCTGGGGTTTTCCCCCAGAGAACTGCTTGGGGTA
Organism: Charina bottae; assembly: GCA_023362775.1. Classification (NCBI taxonomy): domain Eukaryota; kingdom Metazoa; phylum Chordata; class Lepidosauria; order Squamata; family Charinaidae; genus Charina; species Charina bottae. The sequence goes on from JALMGJ010000003.1 coordinate 127,876,466, forward strand.
GCTTAGATTGGCTAGATTGTGTGTAAGGTAGAGCAATAAAGATCTAGAACTTAATTCCGAGGCTCAGCGTGTTCTTCACTTAACCATGACAGCTTTTGCCTTTTTCCCCAACACACAATCCAAATGGTAATTCCTAAAACAATTATTTGTATTCCCATTATTATCATAACTGGATGGATCATCAATTGTAGTGCCCTCTCAGTTGTAGGGCTAGATTCCCACCAAGAGTTTTGACCTATAGTTGCTATTTCAGGGGGACCACCAAAATATCCCAACACTCATGATGTACTTGGATCCATACCTCATTTCCTTGTCCTGCAAGATGTACCAATGCTTTGGTGGATTTCTAGGTGGAGCAGAAGATTGTGGAGCAGCCTCAAATTATCTACCAATATGGGCAGGGCAATATTGCTAGGGAAAGTGGAAGGCCAAAGGAAGAGGGGCCGACCAAAGGCAAGATGGATGGATGATATTCTGGAGGTGACGGACTCGACCGTGGGGGAGCTGGGGATGGCGACGGCCGATGGGAAGCTCTGGCGTGGGCTGGTCCATGAAGTCACGAAGAGTCGGAAGCGACTGAACGAATAAACAACAACAGCATGGGCAGGGAAGGATGTTATAAGGTTGGGGAACTGAGCATCACATAGTCAAAATCTCATCCACAAGTCCTAGCAATGGTACAAGTACATTAATTAAGGGAGGAATGCATTGGGGCTGATTACTATTCATCCATATCAACCTGTAACAGGGATACCCCATAAAACTAGACAGATCACAAGAAAGGTAAGAAAAAGAAAGAAAGAGAAAGGATTGGTAAAATCTGAAACAAAATCAATAACGCCTATGCAGATTTCTCACTGATGCTTTTTCTTCCTTTAGCTAGTACATGGCCTTGACCTTCAGCAGGTCAAGGCTGTTAGTCTTTTCTGACTCTTCATTCATTGGATTCATCTATGCAGGTGCTGAGACTGTTTTTGTTCTGGGCAATCAAGCCTCCTTAAGTTATTGGGCTAGATTGAGTTTATGTGATACAGCTTGCTGCAAGTCACAGTCCAATCTCCTTGCAAGGGTCCCTAAATTCTCCAATGTTTGTTTTTCCTTACCCAGGGTTTCCTTAGTTTCATAAAGCTCTTTCTTAACACAGTCCAGAGCTTGCGTCACTGCCCACATTGCTGCAGCTTGCAATCAGAAGGAGGTTGGGGTGAGGCAAGACTTTATATTTCTCAAACGTATCATTCACACATTCATTCTTATAAGGAAACACAACCACTTTTCTTGCCCAAGGTCTGGCTCCCCCATTTTCACAGATCATATGCAATAAAGTTAAGCTGAGATTATAGGAGGTGTCCCCCGTCTGGTTCACTAGTACACCAACCAGCTTGGGATGCCAGAACTTTCTTGAAAAGTTGGGTAGGTGTGTGTATTTTCCCCACACCACAAACAACTATACAAACTCTGAATCAAGCTGAAGATACAAAAGCTCAACGTATCTTCTTTGAAGAAGACTCAAAATTGTCTCAAAGCTCAACGTATCTTAATATCTCCAAGTCGCAAAATAAATCTCAATCTCGAAAGGAAAATCTCCCAAAGCAAAAATCCAATTCCCAGCCTATGCAATGTTCCTCTGTTCATTGCACCCCCTGGTGGTGACTGCCTGCATTTTCTACCACTCTTGGGAGCCAACTAGTGGAAGGAGAGTGAAGTTCCATGTTGGAAGAAATCAACATGAGTTTTCATGTTGGTGTCAACTCTGTTCCTGCCCCAGATATTTGAAGTATTTTGGAACAGTTCTTGTCAGCACCCCCCACCCCACAGCCCGTGTAACTGCTCCAAGTGCAATGTCACCCTTGTACACCAGCCCAGACATGATGACACCCATTTTGCAGGTGGTAGGCAGCCAAAATTCTCTCTTGGTCCCCCTTCTGCTTTCAGCAGTGCATTCTGGGGGCAGTGACAGAAGACGCCACCTGCTGTTCAAGAATGGATGCTCTTCAATTCATCTAGCCCTTGGTGTCTGTATTCCAAAGTATCGTTCCAACATTGACTATCCTTGGAGTCTTTCACCAGCTAGCTCCACCAACAGAAGTGAGGTGGATGGCTACAGTAGGTCGATGAAGGTTCTCAGTCATCCAGGTGGAACAGTCTGTGGCTTGAATCATGTCAACTGGATTTCTATTTTCTCAGTAGAAACGTTTCACTCCTTATCCAAGGAGCTTCTTCAGTCTGAGTAAAGTTAGTAAGGGAATCCTTAAATATGTTTCTAGGGTGGCTGTGTGACCTTGCACCTGGGGCTAGGTCATGGTTATTTTGAGATGTTTAATTTCTAAGTCCCTTTATCATCTAAAGGAGGATTGTTAAGATTACCCTGCTGCTGTTGAGCTTGCGAAATGGTCTTAATCTTCCTAGGCACAGAAGACAAAGCAGGAAGGAAAATAGGGGAAAGGATAGGGGAAACCTTTCCCCTATCTTCCTTCCTGCTTTGTCTTCTGTGCCTAGGAAGATTAAGACCATTTCGCAAGCTCAACAGCAGCAGGGTAATCTTAACCCAGTTGACCCTGGGCCAATCACTTTCTCTCAGCCCTACGAAGGAGGCAATGGCAAACTGCTTCTGAAAAACCTGCCAAGAAAATGGCAGGGACTTGTCCAGGCAGTCTCTGAGAATTGTACACGATTGAACAGATTAAAAAAAAATCTACTTTCTCTAAGTTTCTATTAGGTTTTTTGAAGTCCCAATATTACACCAGAATAGTGGTTTCTATAAGCTTTTATTATATTTTTATTACTGTAGTTAATGTTTTATATAACACTTATACACATATATCTATATCTTATTCAGATACTTTATTGTTTTTACTATTTTTACATTTTAAATAATTCTGTAATACTTCAGAGAATTTTGGGTAATTAGAATTGATTAGAATAGGATTAGAAATGTTCACATTGTCATTAAAACCATAACTCTTAAAAATCCTAATAACTGAATAAAAAGAAGAATTATTAGTCAGATCATTCTGTTTAATACAATTTAGTAATATATTAGGCTTGGGTAAGATATCTACCTTTCCAATGGATTACAATTTCACTTGCAAATTCTTAAGCACCAACAATGTAATAAAAATATTGAACAGTATAAAACAATAATATGAAATATAACCATTTAAATATCAGCAGCTTTTACTGGAAGAAAAAAATGGCCATTGGTGAAACTGAAGTCCCTTGAGGCTAAAATAACCTTGCTAAACCCAGGCTCAAACAACTGTTTATTCCTGTAATTGTGATGCCAGTTTAATATATGAAACCACAAAGCTCAGAATATTTCCTTTATTTACCAAGACTGGAAAACTGTCCTTTGTTGTTATTGATATGACAACAGAGGCTTTCTTAGATATGCTGACCCAGAACCATTTAGGAATTTAACATCTAAAACTTGCCTCTTAAATAGGCTGACCATATGTCCTGTTTTGAATGGGACAGTCCTGTTTTTTTAGCATTTTTCAACCGTCCTGTCGTTTTGATAAAAATCTCAATTTTGTCCTGTTTTTTAAACCCGGTAGGAATGATGTGGAAGGAGGATCCGAGCCGGAGCTGCCGATTGGAGGCAGCCTGGAAGAGGAAGCCCTCCCGCCTATCGGCGCGCGGCAAAGGAGGGTGGAGAGGCTGAGAGGAGGGCAGACTGGGGGGCGGGGTTTGCAGGCGGGAGCCAATTGCATGGACCGGGGGCGGGGTTTGCAGGCAGGAGCCAATTGCACGGACCAGGGGTGGGGTTTGTGGGCAGGAGCCAATCACGTGGACCAGGGGGCGGGGACCCCTGTCTTTTTCATGAATACGGAATATTACATAAGACCCTGTCCCATTTTGCCATCCCAATGTCCCGTTTTTGTCTCAAGGAAATATGGTCAGCCTACTCTTAAACTGAATAGGCAGCCATTGAAATTATGGCACAATAAATGTAATAAAATCAGAATGCCAAGGGGCTGCCACCATCCTTCCTGCTGCATCTTGCACCACTTGAAGTTTTCAAACTGTCTTTATGGGCAGCCCCACATGATTATAGCACAGCTGCAGAAGAAAGATCCACTTTCTCTGGATTGAGCCACAGCCAGTGAACCACACGGAGCATTCTTATCTAGTCACTTGCACTTTCATAAGAAAGCAAAAAAGTCCAGAGCTCCTCCATGCTTTGTCACTAGCTTTTTAGGGGGAGTACATTGAATAAATAACTTTATTTTTTTTCCTTCCATAAAAGTTATACAGCATTGTTCTGGGTTCCAGTTGCTTCTGTATCTGTCCTCAATAATATGAAACCCTTTAAATCTCATCTGTGTATGTCCAGGCAATAAAGCTATAACAAATGGTTAAAATTTAATTGCTCTAAGTACAATACATATACATGTGTAGGAAGAGAGATCAGTTTGTAGATATTACCACCTGAAATCTGTTCAGTCTGTTCCTTTCTTCTGGAATCATTCAAAAACATTTTCATTTCAATGTGATTTTATAAGGTTTTTCCTTGTTGTAACAGCTGTCCTTTCAATTCAGTTGATTTGGTGGATCCTGGTCTAGTGGAGGTAGGCAACGTATGATTCTCTAGATAATCTTATGCTGGAGTTTCCATTATCCTTCACCATTGGCCATGTAGCTGATAGAACCTGGGACATTTGGAAGGTCACATGTGCTCATGCTTGGCTTAGAGTCTTGCCTAGCAGAAAAGGCAGTAGCCTTTCTATGATGGGCACCTTCCAGAGGTGTGAACTCCAACTTTCAATATTCTCAGCAATGGTCCTACTGGCTAGACACTGAAGTTGAAACAAACAGATTTGGAGGCCACTCAAGTTGGGGAAGGCTGAACTACAACAAGCTAATTAAACTTAAAGTAGGAGATATTCCGTAAATAGGTTAGACCAACTTGGCAAAAGTTTTGATATTCCAGAAAGATAATTGTCTGTACAGATAATGCTGAAATTCTGGATTCATGCAGAAATGAATCAGTATGAAGACCGGTTGCTTTTAAATAATAAAAAAAGCAAATTTTGTGCTTGCTTGGAAAGAAACAAATGCATCTTTTGAATGACAATGGTGAAATTAAGGAGTTCAGATCTTGGAACCTTCTGAAGTTTCCAGCTCATCTGTAGAGAGTTCCTCCTCCTTGAAAACCTTCTGGAGCAAGTCTCTGATGCCTTTCCGAGTTTTACCCTTATGTCTCCCCACCAGGTAATAGATCAGGGGGTTAATGCTGCTGTTCACGCAGGTACATAAGTAGCCATAATGTACAAGGTTGGGATGTATATAACGGAAAACGTACAGAATAAAATAAAAGGCATTCAATGGAAAAGCCAAGATTAAGAAGAAGAAAAGAGTGAGCAAAATAGCTGTCAAAAGCTTTCTCCGCCTTTGGTTTTTGGATATGAAGCAGATTTTGATAAACAAGATGACACTAGAGATGGTCATAAGTGGGAGACAAAGCACAGCATTAACAATGAACTGATACATTAGGGTATAATTCTTTCCAAACCCACCAACAGCTATAATTGTGAAGTGAACTGAAGAGAGGATGAAGGAGATGATCCAGATTAGAGCGCACACGGTGGTGAGCAAATGCACCGGCCGGTGGCATCGATACCAAATTGGGAAAAGGACCGAAACACACCTGTCAATGCTGATGACTGTCAGGAGAAATTGCCCAGTACTGTACATTAACAGCAGGACAGTTTGGAAGAGTTCATAGGGAAAGTCACAGTACAAGTGTGTAAAAAGCCAGTGGATTTCGATAATCAGCTCAGTGGCGAGCAAACCAAAGTCCGCAACGGAGAGGTTGAGAATGTAAATGGCAAAAGTGTTCCTCTTAACGGAGCAGCCAAGCAGCCAGATGACGAGTCCATTCCCCAACATCCCCAAGACGCAAAAAAGCATGGTGAAGATTGCAAAAATAAGCACTTCTTCACTTATGCCGGAATCATAACAGGTTCTGTTTTTGGTGCTGGGTATGCTGCTGACTTGTGCCAAGGCACTGAACGGAGAGGGGGATGTCATATCCATTACGCTTCAGTCTTTTTACTTTCTTCTGTGGCTGCAGACGCTCCTGCTGGAACAAAAGAGAAAGAGATGGCATTAGGCTTTTGTCGCAATTCCTAAAAATGCATATTGATTGCCAAAAATGATCAGTCCTGTCCTCACCATTAGCATGGAATGCTGCAGGTTGTATGGTTCGAGCTAAGGGTGGTAATCTGGTCTTGTTTATCTGAATAAAAAGTGTTGTGTGAAAGCCTTGATTCATCAAAGCAATGATGGGGGGTGGAGGTCCCATCTGGTGTTTTCATGGAACATGGAAGATTGTGACTTCAAATCTAAGAGTAGTAAATAGTAAGGAATATGGATTAATGAATGGGAAGGAAGGAAGGAAGGAAGGAAGGAAGGAAGGAAGGAAGGAAGGAAGGAAGGAAGGAAGGAAGGAAGGAAGTTTTGTAAAACTAATAGAAAGGGGAAAATGTTCAAGATAAAAATGAAGATGGTCTGATCTTCTGGAGTTGATGAATACATGCAGGGATAGGACCAAAGAAGAAGAGTTTCATTCATTGTACTAATCAAAATGGATCATGGCAGATGTATACCGTGTTACCTGCATATTTAGATATTTTTTCACAATATAATTCAAAGTCTTTCCAATGCCCAGTTTTTCAGGCCTCCCAATAGCTTTTAAGGATATTTTCACTGTCAGTTCTAAATCACTCTGAAGTTGATCTGTTGTTTTCAGCAGCATATGTAGTAGACTCAATCTCACTTGCCCTTAATCATTTTTACATGCTTACTCTTTCAAACCAGATCTGGAAGAGAAGGCATGTTGCAGGTCCTGTCTGTCAGGGAACTATATTTGGCGGGTCCCAGGAGGCGAGCTTCTTGGGAGGAAAGCTATGGCCAACCTAGACAGCATATTAAAAAGCAGAGACATCACCTTGCCGACAAAGGTCCGTATAGTTAAAGCTATGGTTTTCCCAGTAGTAATGTATGGCTGTGAGAGTTGGACCATAAGGAAGGCTGAGCGCCGAAGAATTGACGCTTTCGAACTGTGGTGCTGGAGAGGACTCTTGAGAGTCCCTTGGACTGCAAGGAGGTCAAACCAGTCAATCCTAAAGGAAATCAACCCTGACTGCTCATTGGAAGGACAGATGCTGAAGCTGAAGCTCAAATACTTTGGCCACCTAATGCGAAGAGAGGACTCACTGGAAAAGACCCTGATGCTGGGAAAGACTGAAGGCAAAAGGAGAAGGGGACGGCAGAGGATGAGATGGTTAGATAGCATCACCGATGTAACAAACATGAATTTGAGTAAACTCCGGGAGACAGTGGAGGACAGGAAGGCCTGGCGTGCTATGGTCCATGGGCTCACGACGAGTCGGACACGGCTAAACGACTGAAAAACAACAACAAAAATGTATATATGTGTATGTATGTATGTATGTGTGTGTGTGTGTGTGTGTGTGTATATATATATATATATATATATAGTGATATAGTGTATATATACATACATATATATAGTGCCGGCCACATGACCGCGGAGGCGTCTTCGGACAACGCTGGCTCTTTGGCTAACAAACGGAGATGAGCACTGGCCCCTAGAGTCGGACACGACTGCACAAATGTGCGGGGGGAACCTTTACCTTTTTACCCCAAAGCTTGCTTTTAACTCTATGGAGGAATAATGTCCTTCTGCTTGCAGGATAATCCTTTTTAATTCTAATGTTTTTGAGACACTTAACATGACTGATCAGTTTGCTGAATTATAGTTTAACTGGAAGGCAATGCTTATTTCTTAATGTATTGGTTCATTTCAATTGATGTGGGGCTGTGTTATAAACCACTTTATATGTTACTTCTGTTAGCCAACTTTACAACTCCAACATTTATGATGGAAAAGTGTCATATACATTTAATGAATGAGTGAATGAATTTGTTTTCCACCAATCATCTTTTCACTTTGAGTTCCTTTGCTTTATCTTTGAAATTTTCCTGTCACTCTTTTACTTAACCTCATAAAACCCCACTTGCATACAGTAAGTTGGCAAAAACAGGAACCAAGTAATAACTTTTCCCCAGATGTGGCAACACTTTATTCCTGCTCTCAATAACAAATAAAATAACAACTATCAGCAAGATAGGATCCAAATCTTGGATCCCCAGGCCAGTAAGAGAGGAGGGGGAAGTGGCCTCTTAAGCAGGGAAGCAGCTACAAGTGGGCACAAAAGGGTCCTCTGCAATTCCACGAATCTGCAGGGAGAGACGTCCCTTTGAAAGGTTTACCAGGCAGCAGGGAAAATTTGGTCACTGGCAGTATGGCTTCTAAGGGGGCCTAAACGCTTATAAATACTGCAAACTGGGAGAGGGAGAAAAAGGGGGAAATTAGAAACCAAAGATCCTTTATTACTTGTTGTCGATGAAGGTTCTCAGTCATCCAGGTGGAACAGTCTGTAGCTTGAATCATGTCAACTGGATTTCTATTTTCTCAGTGGAAACATTTCGCTCCTTATCCAAGAAGCTTCTTCAGTCTGAGCAAAGTTAGTAAGGGAATCCTTAAATATGTTTCTAATCTTTCCCCTATTTTCCTTCCTGCTTTGTCTTCTGTGCCTAGGAAGATTAAGACCATTTCGCAAGTTCAACAGCAGCATGGTAATCTTAACGATCCTCCTTTAGATGATAAAGGGACTTAGAAATAAACATCTCAAAATAACCATGACCTAGCCCCAGGTGCAAGGTCACACAGCCACCCTAGAAACATATTTAAGGATTCCCTTACTAACTTTACTCAGACTGAAGAAGCTCCTTGGATAAGGAGTGAAACGTTTCTACTGAGAAAATAGAAATCCAGTTGACATGATTCAAGCTACAGTTTATTACTTGTTGTTTCTGTTGCTTATTTGTTTTTAATCCCTTTCCTTTTTTCCCTTTTCTTATACGCACAAACAATAAGTAACAATACAGTAGAGACCTAAGAATTAAGTATCCAGCTTATACTGGATTTATATGAAAAATAATTTCATGTATTTTGCAGCTCTATTAATAATCTCCAGTCCACACTGTAAAAATACTGCTATACCCAAATACAGGGGGGCTCAGCAGTTAAGACACCAGGCTTGCTGATCTGAAGGTCCCAAGATTGGCGGTTCAAGACCCGAACGCCACGTGATGGAGTGAGCTCCCGCACCAGCCTCAGTTCTTGCCAACCTCGCAATTCGAAAGCATGCAAAATGCAAGTAGATGAATAGGTACCACTTCGGTGGGGAGGTAACAGCGTTCTGCACGTGTCATGCGGCCACATGACCGTGGAAGCGTCTTCAGACAGCGCTGGCTCTTCGGCTAACAAACGGAGATGAGCACCGGCCCCTAGAGTCGGACACGACTGCACAACTGTGCGGGGGGAACCTTTACCTTTTTATACTATACAGATCCCATATAATTGGTTACAAGTGTGCAATAAGGTGTTTCCCATGCTCAAGGGCACATACAGCACATGAGTGAAACTATAGGCATAGCATATGTGAGCTGCAACTATCAGATGACCACTGAATGGCAACATGGAGATATATGGCGAACCCCTCTGCCATCTAGTGGTCAAACAGGTATGTGTAGACCAGATACGGTGTTCCTTTTTGCTAGCATTAGGCAATTCATGTTTGATTTAATTATAAATAGTTGCATGTTTTTGACCAGAAATTAGAATTCTTGATAGGAAGCTAAATAGGTCAACCCAAGAAGCTAAAGAGAAGGGAGGGAACATCAAATGTCGGAGAAAAGAATCTTTAAGAAATCTCTAGTTTTGGTTGAGGATTAGCATTTGGAAGGGCAACTGCAAAAATCTAAGTAAAACTGTCAAAATGAATAGAGGAAAGTACTTCAAATAAGAGAAGAGTTTAAAGAGTTCAAAGGGTGATACACGGATGGGTCAGGTCAGCTGATCTGGAGATGGTGATGGATGGTCTTAACGTAGAAGCAGACAATACCTGGCTTTTCAGATATTGCTAGAATGCAGTTTCTATTGTCCCTCACCCTGTGTCTCACCATGTCAAAGTATGATGAGTGTTGGAATTCAAGAACATCTGGTTATCCATTCATGGAAGTAAAAAATAAGTTATCTCTCCATGCTAATCTACATACCCTCTTTCTGAGTGAGGACTGGTGAAGTGGGAATCAGCATGGATTAGGCCAGGCAGCACTATGCTAGATATCTTGAGTGTCTCCCAATGTCAAGGCTGGGAAAATAATGGCTCAAAGTCCATTGACTTAAAAGAGTGGGAGGAAAAATCTTACGATGTAAGCCCCAATTTAATTTTCTGTAGAAAGCAGGTCTTCTACATACAGTATACAGGACTTAGTTCTTGTCCATGGTGGAGCTATTTATTTCACCATATCAAGTCTACAAAATTTCTGTAGGATACTTGCTCTGTGTCTGGAATGGTCTATTCCAGACACACAGCAAGTCTATTTTCTCCAGTTCTCACTGAAAATCTATAGACTAGCATCGAATAATTGTTAGCTTCTAACCTATTAGTGCTGATTTCAGAACCTGTAAAATGGATGAAGCTTTTTCGCCCCATTCCATGTGCTCTGTCTTCTGGAAGATATTATAATTATCTGACCTCACAACATTTAGTTTACAAAAAACAGCTTTGCTTGGAACCACATGTATATTATAGTAGTATTTGGACAATGCTTAGGCTTTGTAATAAAGCTTGAATTGACCCCTAAATTAGCAGCATTTGCTGAGCATTCTCAGAAGATATCTATCTCTCTACATATCTCTCTCTCTCTCTCTCTCTCTCTCATCTCTCTCTCTCTCTCTCATCTCTCATCCATCTATCTATCTATCTATCTATCTATCTATCTATCTATCTATCTATCATTGTCATCATCATCATCATCATCATCATCATCATCATCATCTATCATCTATCTATCTGTCATCTATCACCTATCATCTCTCTCTCTCTCACTCTCTCTCTTACTCTACCATCCATCCCTCCATCCCTTCATCCCTCCATCCCTATCATCTCTCAATAGATAGATAGATAGGGATGGTAGATAGAGTAGATAATCTATCCATCCATACAACTTCTCTCTATCTCTCTTTATCTATCTATCATAGCTCTCTCTCCCTCCCTCTCTCCCTCTCTCCCTCTCTCCCTCTCTCTCTCTCTCCATCTCAACATAGTGACTCTATGTTGAGATGAGCAACTAACAATAAAAAAAACATGCCAACAAATGTAAAAAACAATCTTAAATATCTATAACCATATAATAAGTATTATTATTGCTTATTCTTATTACATGGCTATAGATATTTAAGATTGTTTTTACTTTTGTTGGCATGTTTTTCTAATGGTAGTTGATAATGGTAACAATGGTAATAAACAACAGCACTAAAGAGGAAGAAAAGCGACTGGAACTAATTTGGAAAGAACACTTTCTACTGCTCAACTTTGGATAAAATAGGGAACCTGCCTACATTCACTTTTATTAGGACTGGTTAAACTTAAACTTAAAAAAATAAACAACAACAAAAAATAAGTGGTGTTTTCCTAAACAATGGACAAAGTTTCAGTTGCTTGTTTTGCTTTTACCTTTGCCCTGATGCCTTCATTAAAGCTCCTTGGTGAAAGTGTTTTGCAGTGTAGGATGAACAAAATCTTACCAAGGTACTTAACAGAAAGACACGAAAACAGCAATACATAAATAGGATATGTATAAGCAGTGCCTTCCGTGAAATGCCTTTTGTTGGTTGAGTTGAGGATCACAGAGGAAGAAGAATAGAGGAAGAAGTAAGCCAGTTTCTTTCTCTTATGGTGCAGTTAAATCTTGTATTATAAATATACCCTTGTTTGCATTTTCTGTGTTGCTTCCTCATTGGTGGATTTTGGACTATGAAAAAATGAAGGAAAAAATAAAAGTGCTAAAATAAAAAGAATAGCAGAAAGATAGATAGAAAGAAAAAATATATAAAGAAGTGTCTTCCAATCTTCTTTTCAACAGTTATAAGTACAATTATAAATTGACCTCTCTCTTTAAAGTTACATCATGTCTCTCTTCTTTCTATAACCTATCCTATCTAATCATCAAAACCATAAACCATAAGATATTTTTTTTCTTTTTTACACAAAAAGACCATAAGGAGTTTCCAGTCACCAATAAACGTAGATAATGTCTTTTCAGTTAAAGGGACTGTATGAAGCCCTGTGATTAGTATTACAGCTGACAGCTATATTTTGTATATTTGTATGGGGATTGAGCCACTGTGGAAACAAACACACACACACACACACACACACACACACACACACACACACACACACACACATACACACACACTACATTAGCTACAGCAACTCAAACCCCAAACATTAAAAAGCCAAATATATAAAGACAAAGCATGCATGCAAAGCCTGCACACACATACTTTAAGGAGACAGACACACACTTTGTTTTTGAGGAACTAAATGTTTGCTGCCATTTAAATAAATGCAAATAATGGGGAAATAAATACAAACAAAATAAACAAACGAATCTTGAAAATAAATAAATCTTGAAATAAATGAATCTTAAAAGAATCTGTGGGAAATGTGTACCAGTTTCATCTCTATTCAGGCATAAATCTATTCAGTCCACTTCACAGACCATCTCTGTGTTTGTATGTCTGTGCATCTGTGGGTGTTTAAGCACAGTAATATTCACATTTATTTTTATATGCAATCTTCCTGAACATTCATCAGCTGCCCCAGGCTTTCCATCAAAGAAACCATTTTATATGCAACTTCCCCTAAGAAAAACTTTGCTGGATGCAAATTTCGAAATGAACCAACATCTGGAGAATTACATAATAGGAAGAGCAGTGTTGTAATCTCCAGATTAGTTTAGGATGGAGAAATTTAACTCATTTGCTTAGAAACTGGGACACTAACCAAATATTCTTTTATTTGTAAGGTAAGTCCCCTCTAGGTCAAAACCGATGCCTTGATGACTTCACGGACATAATGACTTCCTTTCTTAGCAACAACACAACCAATGTCTTTCTACTCTTCTGGCATATGTCTTTGATTTCCCTGTGATCTCCCTCCAAGTCTGATGTTGCTTAGCTTTTCAAGATTATCCAATGCTAGCTGGGCTTCTTAAGTAAGTAGAATGGTCTACTAATCACTCCTAACTTAATTGAAACAATGATCATCCAACATCAACTTCGCTGGACCGGTCATGTTGTTCGAATGCCTGACCATCGTCTTCCAAAGCAGCTACTTTACTCCCAACTTAAGAATGGAAAACGGAATATTGGTGGACAGAAAAAGAGATTCAAAGATACTTTCAAAGCTAATTTAAAAAAATGTAATATCAGCATTGAGAACTGGGAAGCCCTAACTCATGAGCGTTTCAATTGGAGGTCATCCTTTATTAATGGCGCTATGGACTTTGAAGAAGCACGAGTACAGGGCGAAAAGGAGAAAAGAGCTGAAAGGAAGGCACGTCAGGCAAACCCTCATCATGACCGTCTCCCACCTGGAAACCTATGCCCTCATTGTGGGAGGTTGTGCGGATCCAGAATTGGCCTTTATAGCCACTTCCAGATTCACTGTTAAAATTTTACCTTTGGAAGACAATCTTACTCGGCTATGAGTGATCGCCAATGATGATGAATTGATTCATGTTTTATTTAACAAGTAAAGATGGTGAAACAAAATAAACACTGGGCATAGTTTACAAAGGTTGCATCCATATTGTGAAGATCTTAATTGTAAACGAGGCTATGAAATTAGTGCTGGTTGTAAAGGTATGGTGGACATTTCTTGTTGCAAACAAGAACATGTCACAATTGCAAAGAGCTAAGCAAAATTGCCAGTAAATGGGTAAGTGGCCAGTAAACGATTTTGACTTCTGAAATTTGCCTAACAGACAAATCCTTGATAGGGAATGCAGAGTGAATCAAATGATAATAGGTTTCCCTTTCTCCATCTCTGCAGGTTTTCTCAAAAGTAAACAATTCTGAACACAATGGACTGATCTCCATATATCTGTGCGTCTGATACTGTCAGGATCGCTTGAATGCAAATCCTGCCAGGACTCCTGCCAGTACTAACACGCGTCGGGAGCAAGCAACAAGATACGTGTCAGCCGCAGAGAGACTTCAGCACTTGGGAGGGGAAGGGCATTCCAGAGAACGCTCGAGACTGTTAGAGACGGTCTTTCCCAGCTTCAAGGCCGTGCACCTGCGAGAGGCAGCGAGGAGGGGCTGGCTGCGGAGTGAGAACTGAAGAGTGCGCTGGCACTTTGGGGGCAGGGGAGATTTCAACTTTTAGACTTTTGACGGGAATCCTCATTAGGGTCTTTGAGAATGCTTTGAGTCACATGTATCCTTAATAAAGCTTATTCTGCAATTCTAATGAACTGCATCGAGAAGTGTATATTGGGGATTTGAACTCAGGGTCATCACAAATACATAGTTTATTTCGGTTCTTTTTTTTTTTTTAAAAGAATAATGCAATAAACTGGAAATGTTGCAGGGTTATTGTTAAAGCTGTGCACATGTGATCTTTTGAAAATCTCCACTCAATTTATGAGCAGATAATATGGGTGGATGTTTCCTATGCATTTTCTGCAGAGGAGGGAGAAGATTTCCAGCATTTCACAAGGAGAGCAGGACCCGCTGTCGGAGTGAGATTTCTGCAACTCAAGAATGGGTGGAGAACACTTCATCTTGGCAGTGGGGAAATAGCCTCAGATCATATTATGCTGGCTTAATCAACATTTATTTCTTCTGTGCACAAAAGCTGGTGGCAGTAGCATTTATTGATCTGGTGTCTAATAATTAGGGTGCTAAAAAGGTGAGAATTGCCTGGGGACTGCCTCTAGAAAAATAAAAGGGTGTCTGGAACTGCAGCTCCTATGTGTCGAACCCCTACAGTGTATAGGTGACTTACTAACAGAGCCAATTTAAGAAATGTCACATCAGGACTGGACCCTTCATTTTCCCCATGTACTTGCTGCCCAACATAAACACTGCAAAATGAGAGTAGGAGGACACCGAAGGAGAGCAGAGCAGAATGCTTCGGTCTTCAGCAGCCCTCATTCATAGCATCCTCTCTGTTCTTTCTCCACTGTTTGCCTGTTCTTATGTGTTCAACCTGTGCAGGAAAGGAAGAAGGAGCTTTCACAGCTGCTGGCTCAGCAAGGAATGGAGGAAACTGGTCACAAGGGATAGGTGTGGCAGCAGGCAGGTGATAGGGTGGCCATTAAAAAGCCCTGTGAAAGGGAGTTACAGGTAGTCCTTGCTTAATGACTATTTGTTTAACGACATTTCAGAGATACAACGGGGCTAAAAAGTTACTACAATGCATCCTCGAAGTTACAATGGTCGCACCACCCCCACGGTCACGTGATCACGATTTGGGCACTTGGCAACTGGTTTGCATTTACAACTGGTTGCAGCATCCTGCAGTCATGTGATCATGATTTACAACCTTCCCAGCTAGCTTCCAACAAGCCAAATCAATAGGGAACCATTGATTCACTTAATGACCACCACAATTTGCTTAACAACCATGGTAGAATGGTCGTAAGGTCAGGACTGGTCACGTGATGCCTCACTTAATGACCACATCACTTAGTGACCAAAATTCTGGTCTCAATTGTGGTCGTTAAGCAAGGAATACCTGTATGATGAAAGAATAGAGTATAGTAATGATGAGTATTTTTTACTCTTCTTTTACAATGAAATGCACCTACAACAACAACAACGCCAGAACATTAAAGAGAAAAGTTAGATATTTTTGCACCCAACCTACACAGACCAGAGTTGATATTTCTGGCCTTTCCTAATACTGTCTAGCAGCTTTCTGTTGTCTAGGAAAGTTTTGCACATGTCTTTGCACCCTTCCAAGTACTTAATGCACAATCAAGGAACTACTAAGGAAGTACACAATCAAGGAACTACTAAGGAGAGAACAACACCCCCACCAACACAGGCAGGATAAGCCATGGTATATAAACAGAGAGCAGGTTCCACTCCCTTTTCGCACCGAAGATGTTGCCTAGCCTGGCAATGAAACGTCTGCAAGAAAACAACAAGGCTCAGAGAGCACCAAGGACTCCACTTAATGCACATTTGGAATAAGTGTAGAAGCTGGTTGCTTTTAGTGTCTTTTAATGGACCCTGGACCACTTTGGTAAAAATGCTGAGATATTGCTTCTGGTTTGTCTAGCAACTGACCAGAATTAATAATCCTCTCCTCAATGCCATATTCCTCATTGAAATCTGTTAGTCTTATATTGCAAGTCTGTATCACATTACAAAATTATTCTAAAGGCCCAATACTTGCAAGGGCCAGTTTGAACATTTGTCTGTTGAACTCTTATCTTATCAGATTTCTCATATGATATTGGTAAATTGGGTTTCTCTACAAAGCAAAAGTGTCTTGGCAAATTGCATTCCTGTACAAAGCAAAGCGTTCTCATGATGACGTGAACGCCAGGTGGCTGGATAACAGAGAAGCCTTGGCTTTGTTTACATCCTCATGAGATAGGGAGCGAGAAGGTACCATGTTATGGCTAGCAATGGATCTTCCCATGGGAAGATATCCTCCTGATTTCCTTCTGTGGGAAGCCTTGCCCAGGCCCCCCTGAGCAAGGAGGGGGGGAACTCAGTGCGTAGATGCAGCACTGCCACCCAATGCTGTGTGCTTTGAGGCCTAGTGTGTATAACAGCTAACATCCAGCCAATCAGAAAGCTAGAAGAACTGAATATACAACCATGCAAAATGGTGTTCTATGCTTCTTGATTTCTAGTGTCTTTTAGCCATGTAGTTCTTCACATGTTCACTTCCCGTGGACCGGGCAGAGTGAGCTATGCCTGGCTTTGGGTATAGGCCATGGCAGGAACTCTGGCCCTGGGATCAATACACGGAACTCTGCTTATAAGTTTGTTTTTGTTTTCCTTTTACAATGCTGTACCATGTATATTCATCTTTTTCATTTTTGCGATAAGATGATTGTATATGCATTATTGCCTTATGCTATCAGTAAACACTGTTAGCCCTAACAAGCTGCATTCTTGTCTGTTTATTCTCAAGCCTCGGTTTTTCCCCTTTAAGCCAGCATATATCCCATCATATCTGTCACTTAGTTATTTCTTGGGAATTTCACCAAAAATGATGAAGTCACCTTCACATCTCTTTACCGCATCTGATGCTAGTTGCTTGACTTGGCTAACCCTTTAAAGTAGTTCCAACTCTCACGTTTCTTATAGATATGAGTTCCTATAGATACTGTATGAGTTTTATACTGAGGAATGACTTGGCTTCCAATGCTTTAGAATGTAGACAATTGCACAGCAAGAAAAACATAGAAAAATAAGGATAATATTCTGACAAATCATTTGCATTTCCCTCATAGCAGAAATGTTCCAGGAGTATTCTGGGGCATTTCCCTCCCTTAAACTCTGTAGGTCAGACATCTTGTGACAATGTGCCATCGCAGAGCGCAGTGATCTACCAAACCACTAGCTTTTGCTAACAGAAATACTGACATGGGGGATGCATCTTGAAAATGATATCTTTTGCATCCAAATCACGTTCTCCTGCAGTGTACCTTTGCAAAAACCAAATTTTGGGGGAATAATTTTTCTTTTCTAGTTTTTGATAGACACCGAAGTACTTTCCATAATTAACACTAGTATTGTCAGCACTGCATATGCAGAAAATTCATTCAGCTCCAAACTGGAAATGTCAAGCTTGCGTAATACCTACATTGCAACTTCAAACCTCCTGACTCTTACAGTTAAAAGTCCAAAAGTGTATGCTGAACTCCATTCTCAAAAGAAATCTCTCTTTCTCTGGTTCAGGAAAATACTTTATTAGAGGCATTGGTTGCTCTCTCCCACCAAAAAAAGCAATTGGCATTGAATAAATCAGAATACAGTGTTAGAATGTTCTCACATAGAACTTTTGTCTTTATCACATGCCCAATTTTTAGCAATGTCGAGTCACTGAACATTCCTCAATCAACGTTTACACCACAGTCCACACATAATAAGACTGATGTTACTTCACAGATGACTCTTAATGTGTTGTAGAAGATCGGCCTTTTCCGTGCTGCTAACGTCCATATCACACAGTACAGTATGCATGATGCTCATCCTTTCTGCTCTTTGTTATAAATATGAGTGATTGTGATCATTCTGAATTAAATGAATTCATTTACATCTGGGTATTTTGGATAAGCTAGCTAGGCAATCCCATATCTAGCAAAATCCACCCCTATTTCTCAGCATTCCTGGCACAATTCTGTAGCGTTCCTCTCCCTTGACATTCAGTCTAAGCTTAGTGTGATGTTTGTACCCAACATGAATCATGTCAACTGGATTTCTATTTTCTCAGTGGAATCCCAGTTGACATGATTCAAGCTACAGACAATTCCACCTGGATGACTGAGAACCTTCATAGACATTTTGTACCCAACAGTTCTGATTTAAAACATTGGTTTATGGTTTGGTGCAATACAGTATATGAATCGGGAGACAGTTTGGTGGAGCAGTTAAGGCATCAGGCTAGAACCAGGAGACCACGAGTTCTAGTCCTATGTTAGGCACAAAGCCAGCTGGGTGACTTTGAGCCAGTCACACCCTCTCAACCCTAGGAAGAAGTTGCTGGCAAACCACTTCTGAAAATGAAGCCAGAAAACTTCATGGACTTCTCCATGTAATTGCTAGGAGTTAAGACTGACTAGAAGGCATGCCCCCATCCAACCACAAATGTTTTAAATAATTGAATGTAACCTTGAAATGTTCTCTCTTTCCCAGTCTGTGGACTGAACCTTCTTGCTCTTTGGCTCATAATACCCACCAGAACTTTGATATTAGGGCCTCCCTTCTAGTGAGATAGCCAAGTTTCTTGGTGATTGCTCCCTATAGGACAGTATGAAAAAAATGAAGGGTGGTTACAATGCTTTCCATGTTCTTCTTTTTTAAACTCAGATTAGGAACAAGGACAAATATAGTTTCAGAAATTGGGAAATGGAAAAGCTTGTTGAGTTGGCATTTGGGTAAATTCCAATTAAAATGCTAACTCTACAAATGTCTACTTTCAATTTCTGAACCCAGATTTATTTATATCCCCTGTCTCCTAATACCCTAAATTGGATATTTGCATTGTCTGAACTTATACCCACACTTTTTCTCATATATACATTAAAACTGTCCTTTTCTGACTGCTGCAGTACAGTTTGCAGAAATATGGAAATATGTACAGCAGGGAAAAACTAGGAAAATATCTATATTATGAAATACTGCTTGCAGAATACCTACATTAAAAAAAAGTGTGCATGGGCATGTTTATAATAAGAAAACATATAGAATTTGTACATTAGCAGAAACTCACTCAAAGCATGTACAATTCTTTGCATGGATGATGATCATTATGGATTGCATGGATTAAAAAGGAATCACAGTTTGAATATGAAATGGGGCAGAGGTGGGAAAAAGAAGAAATGGAATGAAATAAAAAACAAATTTATTTCTGCGCATGATGAACAGGAACATCCTCTGCGAGGATGAACAGGTAATATTTAGATTTCAATAGTATCACTGCAGGGGTAATAGAAAGGTAATAGAAAGGGGAGATGGCAGATCAATACGAACAAAAACATTTAGGGATATTTTGACATATTTTGGTCAAAAGGTGGTTCCATCAAATTATTTGGAGGAAAGGCTGTATATGATGAAGGATGATATTTAGAAGAGGAGAAGCTAGTTACAAGAAAAGTTTCTATAAGTGTCTTACCTTCTCTTTGCAGAAGACCGCTAGAAGAAAGTCTTCTTCTAGATGTCAAGGTTTTTCTTCCTAATCTCAGCTCTGATTTCAGAAGAATTGTGACCGCCCGCTCATCCCTGAGCAGAAAATATTACAGAATTGCTTTATGTATGTTCAGGCGAGGTGGGGCACAAGCAACACACCCACAGTAAGGGGTGGCACAAACCAGCCCTCCTAGGAAATGCGTGCATCAATTTTTGAAATCAGTCCTGCCAGGAAATGAAGAACTTTTGTTGTTGTCGACAGTGAGCTCTGAAAGCAATGACCATTATGAAGATGTGTGTGCTAATACAGGAAAGGGTGGATACCAGGCCTCTAGATATGCTTTCTTTTTTACTAGAATGCCAGGGCCCACCAATACCAGTCAGAATAATAAGAACAAACAATAATAACAACAGCAAATTAGTAATAATTATAAGAATGTGAAAGGTGGAGCCAGATGGAATATGCCAGGTTGAAGAGGATCCAATCACCAACTTTACTTCAAGAGTGGGATGAGCTGCATATGAAGGTCAAATTCTGCATTTGAGTTCCTAAAGATCTGGAAATACATGCAGGCAGAAATAATCTGAAATTGTCCTGGGCAGCACAAGGTCTTGGAAGAGATTTTTGAAACCCTGATTAAAAGCACAGAGTGCAACTTAAATTTGGATGGGGTTGAGGGAAGATGGTGGACTGTAGTGCTATGGATTAGACAGCAATTTCTGGAATGTCCTGGAGAGAAAGATGCCAATTAAATTATTTTTAATTTTTTTAATTTTCTATCCCGCCTTTTATTATTTTTATAAATAACTCAAGGCAGCGAACATACCTAATACTCCTTCCTCCTCCTATTTTCCCCACAACAACAACCCTGTGAGGTGAGTTGGGCTGAGAGAGAGTGACTGGCCCAAGGTCACCCAGCCGGCTTTCATGCCTAAGGCGGGACTAGAACTCTCAGTCTCCTGGTTTCCCATTGGCTCCTTCCTAGGGCTGACAGAGGGGGACTGGCCCAAGGTCACCCAGCCGGCTTTCACGCCTAAGGCGGGACTAGAACTCTCAGTCTCCTGGTTTGCCATTGGCTCCTTCCTAGGGCTGAGAGACAGGGACTGCCCCAAGGTCACCCAGCCGGCTTTCATGCCTAAGGCGGGACTAGAACTCTCAGTCTCCTGGTTTCTAGCCCGTTGCCTTAACCACTAGACCAAACTGGCTCTTTGGAAGAACACTGATTTCTTATGTACATGGTAGTTGTCCTTTGAGGCAGGGAAAAGAAAGCGCACTTGGTGGGCTGCAAAAGAGGATGCTGGTTTACTTTTCCCTTATCCTTTTTCAGAAATTGAATTTTAAATCTGGCAGGGATAGGAAAACAACAACAATGTGGGAACTAATAGTGCTTCTGAGCATATGCTGAACAGAATTGCTCTTTAATATGATAAAACCGTAGGATGGAGAAGATGTTGGGATGGGTTTGGAAAAGATTTGTAAAAGACCATTGTAGAATTGCTTTTAAACAAGAACCTTCTGCTGACCTGGAGAGGAGTGAAATTAACAGAGAAGGAACTCAGACCCTCACTGAAGATGATGGGGAAAAGGCCAGCTCACTTTATAGAATAGGCTGTCATCTAGGACAGTAATGAAAGATGCTTAATGTCCATAGAGTCAGGAGTCAACTGGCATGAGCAAACTCATGGGTGCCCCAGAAACCTCTCTGGAATTGCTATATAATTTGGTATGCATACAAATTCACACACTATACCTTAAACTGAGCTAATACACATTTTCCCAAACTCATGCAACCCCTTTGGGAAAAAGAAGAAGCATGGCAAAACTTCATGTAGAAATGCAGATTCATTTCCTTTACTGGAAATTAGCTCTTTTTAAGGGAAGCCGCAAAAGGTTGAAATCCATGTTTGCTTATTGCCAATGTGACCCCAATTTTCTTGTGACCCCCCAGAGACCCCTCAAATCTCAGTGCCCTCAGAACTGGAACTATTATTATAGCAGTAATATAATCCCTAAAATAGGTTTGATGGGGCTTAAAGAACAGAGGGAAAGAATTCCACTTAACCCAGAAAAGAAACCCAGGGAAAGATAGCTTCTTTGATGGATAAACCATGACTCCTTGCATCCTGCATCACCACCCAACTTTATGTGGTCCTACCCCACCCCAAAATATAGTGAGGGTCCCTTAGTTGTCCAACTTTCCTCCCCTTTGTTCATCATGTATTAGATTAAGACATGTTGACCAAGCTGAAGTCAACTGTTTGCTCACCATTTAGAGTCCTAAATATCTTGAGATCATATCTGGATTTCAGTGACATGATTTTAGCCTGCTTTTTGGGGGGTGGGTGGGAAGTGGGAGTTATGGTCAAAAATTTGACCCGTTAAGGTCAAAAATAGGAACAGTTTCTAGTGGGAGGTTGCAACTTTTAATGCTTTGCTCTTGTCCATAACCTTAACACCCACACATGAATACCCCCCTCATTAAACAGCTCCCCAATTTCCTTAACATAATATGTACAATAGCACATGGGTGTTCATTTGAAGAAAACAAGATTAAGAGTATAAGATCCTATTCTCAGAGGAAAACTGCAATTTCTTGAAAAAAAAAGAGAAACCAACTTAGAATGAAGATGTTTGACACCTGAACTATGCCCAGGTTGAGGAATGAGACTGTAATGACCTTGGTTTGATGTGTATCTTTTTTCCAGCTTTACTTGGCAGGGAAGAGTACTTTATGAATGAAATATGTATCAGATGCCACCAACTAGTGAGATAATCTTTTAAAATTTGCCAGTGTTCTTCACCCTCAAACTAACCAAACACAAATGATTACCAGATTAAACATATTTTAAAGAACATATTGACTAGTGTAAGTAGTAATCTGAAGCAGTAATAACACAGAAACTGCTGCTCAATGCAACTTCTCTATGTCTCTCTGTGTCCCTGTTCCTGTCTGTCTCTGTCTCTGTCTCTGTCTCTGTCTCTGTCTCTGTCTCTGTCTCTGTCTCTGTCTCTGTCTCTGTCTCTCTCTGTCCCTGTCCCTGTCCCTGTCCCTGTCTCTGTCTCTGTCTCTGTCTCTGTCTCTGTCCCTGTCCCTGTCCCTGTCCCTGTCTCTGTCTCCATCTCTCTTTCTCCCTTCTCCAAATGACATCTATTCCACCTATCATTCTTTCTAGCTTCTGCTGTCAGTTATTACATAAATATACACATACAGTATATTGTTGATGAGAAATGAACCATAAAAAACAAAGTACATTAACTTATTTTAACAATGTGAGAAAAAATTTGAATCTCTGAGATAAGTGCCAAAATCTCCACTATTTGCTATTTAAGAATACAAAAAAAAAGAAAAGAAAAGAAATGAAGAAAAAAACAAAGGAAAAACTACTAAAACATTATAAACATTAGTTTCTAATTTCCCCTTTGTTGTACTCCAACTCACTGGCCCCACTTCAAAGTAAGTCTGCCTGAATCATGTCTATTTTAACCTTGCTCAAATAAACAAACTTTATATTCCTTCCCCTTGCTCCCAACAATCTTGCTCTTTAGTCTCTTCAGACAATATCCAAACACTTGATATTTTTTTCCATTTTCTCTTTATCTCTTCTCACAAAGCCACTGACAACATTAACAAATCCCTTTTGCACATCCAATATAGATAGGTTATGCAAGTCATTCTTCTGGTCTATTATTTGTACATCCTTTTTAAGCATTAAAACATCAGCTGGTTTCATTTGTATATTCAATATTTAATCTTTTTCCATATCCTTCTTGTAACCTGTCATTTTCAAATACACATTTGAATCAATTTCAGTCTTGTCCAGTAAAACATGTCCCTCTTCCATAGCATCATTTAGTCTATCAATAATAGCAGAAATCATTAAAATTAGCTTCTGAGCTCACTGTTCCAAATTATCTCTACATATATCCATCGTTTTACTTCCTTCTGGTGCCTTCTAGCATCCAATCTTCAAAGTCTCATCTTATCATGTTATTTTTCTTCTGATTGCAAAACATGGATAGTTATATTTAATTTCCAAATTTTAATAAATCCATCTGGACCCTTAGTGTTTATAACTTTCTAAAATCAACACTCTGGCTACCCTTTTGCTGTTAATTCAACCCACCTTTTTTTTTAAAAAAAAAATCTTTAAACACATACTTAAAACTTCTTTCATAATGGATTGAAGGAAACTCACCCAGTGAATTAAAAAAAAATTCCCATTCTGGAGGTTCTCAATGTTAAAAAGCAATACAAAAATTAGTTCAAAAATGATTAAGAAATAAGGATTGGCTGAATTTCGAGTCCTTAAAGGCTACATTATGACTATGAGCATAGATGTAATCCCTCGACTCCCAGCTGCTTGACTCACAATTAGATTGCAAAAACTTCAGTTCCTGCTGCCTACTTGTGAGGAGCAGCTGTACGGAGTACATGTGGGCTATCTCACAATCCCCCCTTTCTCCAGAGGGAGTTCGCTGGTCCAGATACTGCATCTGGCTGTGGATTTCAGCTGTAATGTCATCCCCGTTTCTTTGGAAAGAAACAGGGACGTCTTCAATTTGCCATGTCCTTACCAGAAGTCAGTTGTAGGTCTGGATTTTCAATGAAGTCCCCTGATCAGTTTAAGAGCAGAAGATAATTTTCCTTATTTGTTGACATTACATGAGTTGGGTGCAAAATCAGAATTGGGGTTGAACTGAATAATTTTAAATTTATAGAAATACAATTTACAGATACCCAACCAAAATTAGACCCTACCATCTAATTTTAGATATGGCCTCTAAAAGCTAAACAGGGCTAGTTTTGATTAGCAGTTGGATGGGAGACCACTAGAAAATCCTAGAACTAGAGGCTAGCCTGAAACATCAAAAAGAAGAACCTGGAAGAAGATAATGCAAGCCATTTTCATACTATAACCGAGAAAACTTGACATGAAGTCACCAAAAATCCTGCTTGACTCAAAGGAGACTTGACTTTATCTTTCCCTATACTCTTAAATATTACAGAATATACATTATATCTCAGGGACATTTTAGATCAGAAGGGGGAGAAGCTATTTTTTTTAACAATCTTCAGTGATATGAATTCTGTTGTAAGTGCTTCTTTGTAGGCAGAGGGCTTAATTTATAATCTCCTATGGACATCATGAGTGCATTTTTATTTGATTTATATTCCGTTTTGATTTTGTACAACACAAGCGCCCACCTCCTATTTTCCTTACAACAGCATCAGCCTGTGAAGTAGGTTGGGCTGAGAGAGAGGGACTGGCCCAAAATCACTCAGCAGGCTTTGTGGGCAAGACTGGAGCTCATGGTCTCCTGGTTTCTAGCCCAGCACCTTAGAAACCATACCATACTGCAGAGCTTTCCAAACTGTGTGTCGGGACACATTAGTGTGTCGGCTGCAGTGTCTGGGTGTGTCGCGGCTGCTGCTGCCTCCAAGCCCTGCCAGGATTCTGCGCAGGTCCTAGTGCCTGCCTTGGGCCCTGCTGTAAGAGTGTGTCACGAAATGATGCATGTCTAAAAAGTGTGTCACCAACATGAAAAGTTTGGAAAGCTCTGCCATAGTGGCTCCCTTCCCAGAACCTTACAATATCCTATATAATAACTTACTTTATTTTGGATTGGGAAGATGCTAGGGTGGAGTCTGTGTGATTTTTTTAGTGTATTTTTTAAAAAAATTAACTACCCCAAAGCTTGCTTTTAACTCTATGGAGGAATAATGTCCTTCTGCTTGCAGGATAATCCTTTTTAATTCTAATGTATTTGGGACACTTAACATGCCTGATCAGTTTGCTGAATTATATTTTAACTGGAAGGCAATGTTTATTTCTTAATGTATTGGTTCATTTCAATTGATGTGGGGCT
This sequence comes from Charina bottae, assembly GCA_023362775.1. Taxonomy (NCBI): domain Eukaryota; kingdom Metazoa; phylum Chordata; class Lepidosauria; order Squamata; family Charinaidae; genus Charina; species Charina bottae. Next base: position 127,902,157 of record JALMGJ010000003.1, read on the forward strand.
ATGTTATAAACCACTTTATATGTTACTTCTGTTAGCCAACTTTACAACTCCATCATTTATGATGGAAAAGTGTCATATACATTTAATGAATGAGTGAATGAATTAGTTTTCCACCAATCATCTTTTCACTTTGAGTTCCTTTGCTTTATCTTTGAAATTTTCCTGTCACTCTTTTACTCAACCTCATAAAACCCCACTTGCATACAGTAAGTTGGCAAAAACAGGAACCAAGTAATAACTTTTCCCCAGATGTGGCAACACTTTATTCCTGCTCTCAATAACAAATAAAATAACAACTATCAGCAAGATAGGACATTCTTGTACTTTATCACATCACACCCATTCAAAGATGCCACAAAAAACCTAGAACTGAGAGCATGAGACAGCAAGTTTGGTGTAGTGGTTAAAGGCCCTGGGCTAGAACTAGGGAGTCCATGAGTTCTAGTCCCACCTTAGGCATGAAGCCAGCTGGGTGACCTTGGGCCAGTCCCTGTCTCTCAACCCTAGGAAGGAGGCAATGGTAAACCAGGAGACTGAGAGTTCTAGTCCCACCTTAGGCATGAAGCCAGCTGGGTGACCTTGGGCCAGTCCCTGTCTCAACCCTAGGAAGGAGCAAATGGGAAACCAGGAGACTGAGAGTTCTAGTCCCACCTTAGGCATGAAGCCAGCTGGGTGACCTTGGGCCAGTCCCTGTCTCAGCCCTAGGAAGGAGCAAATGGGAAACCAGGAGACTGAGAGTTCTAGTCCCACCTTAGGCATGAAGCCAGCTGGGTGACCTTGGGCCAGTCCCTGTCTCAGCCCTAGGAAGGAGCCAATGGCAAACCAGGAGACTGAGAGTTCTAGTCCCACCTTAGGCATGAAGCCAGCTGGGTGACCTTGGGCCAGTCACTTTCTCTCAGCCCTAGGAAGGAGGCAATGGCAAACCACTTCTGAAAAACCTTGCCAAGAAACTCATCCAGGCAGTCTCCAAGAATTGGACATGATTGAATGGAGAGAGAGAGAGAGAGAGAGAGAGAGAGAGAGAGAGAGAGAGAGAGAGAGAGAGAGAGAGAGAGAGAGAGAGAGAGAGAGAGAGAGAGAGAGAGAGAGAGAGAGAGAGAGAGAGAGAGAGAGAGAGAAATGATAGGCAGGGAGATTTCCCTGAAGTTCCAACACCACCAGCCTTGTCGTGTTTGATTTGCAATTTGCACCTACTGCAATTTATAAAAATAATACCTTTCTAACAATGAAACAAGCAAACAAATTAAAAACCCACACAGACATAATGAAAAATCTAATGAAAACATTAATAACCTTCTATGCCTAAAACAAATAGAAGCTACCCAGCAAACCAAGGCATATTGCAGATAAGGATGCAAATTTTGTTTTCTGATGGTGGAAAGATAACAGAGAGTGAGCAATCTTCAACAGTAGGGTTTCTCAACCTCAACAGGTTTAAGATGTATGGACTTCAACTCCCAGAATTCCCCAGCCAGAATGCTGGCTGGGGAATTCTGGGAGTTGAAGTCCACATATCTTAAAGCTGCTGAGATTGAGAAACCCTGCTGTAGAAGGTTATTTTTGGCATTTCCAACAAACTTGCTTCTGATTATAGCTGGACAAAGAGGAGGATCTTAGCACTCGAGACAGAATCATATAACCTCTTCCTCCTTTCCCAAGTAAATCTCCAGTGTTTCAAGAATCCCTTTGTTGAACTCCATTATTTGTGCACTGGGCTACCCCCTTGTAGTGGGAAGCATCTGGCCCTTTAAATCACAAGCCTGCCTGATGTGCCCAGGGGGAGTCACCGGACCCCTGAGAGCCAATAAGGGGGAAGAAGGGGGTTCTGTCAGTGTTTTGGCGGGAAGACTTTGGGGCATCTTTGCTGAGGGAGTTGGATGGAGTCCTGGATGAGGGGTTACCTCAGGCAAGGTGGGAATTTGCGTTACTTCACTATAGTCACAGTTGCGTTGGGGTTTTGTGTTTTTAAACTGTCTGTTGTGTGTATGGAAGCTTACTTTCTTTTGGCACCTTTAGTAAAGCGGGTTTTTGTTTCAATCCTGGCCTTTTGGCACCTGCCTCACCTTGGCTGAGCTATTGGCTCCCCAAAGTTTTTCTTGGGTTCCCTTCTGGATTTAGCCAGACACGGGTGAGTGAGGATGTCCCCTTCAATCCTCCCCTGGATCCCCAGAGGGCTGGTGTGGAGGGAGAAACCAGTTTCTTTTGGGGGGAGGTGGCAGCAGCCAAGGGACCGGATTTTCCGGTTGATGGTCACCCCCAGGCGCAGGTTACCTCAGAACCGAAGGACTTCAGAGGAGAGGCTGGTTCGACCTTGAGGGCGCCTTTTCCTTATTACTACGGCGACCATATTTTCTTGGAAAAAACAAAGGATAAGCCTGAAAAGGGATAAATCTGAAAGAGGTTCATAAGAATAAAACATTTTAATTGTTTATAACTTTGCTTTACAAATTCAAGAAACCAAGAAAAACAACCAAGAAAAACATTGGAGATCCTCATCAGTAGAGGAAAGGATGGCATTCTAGAAACACAAGTCTACCAGAAATCTACCCACACTAACCAAGTGCTTCACTACCAAAGCAATAACCCTACCTCCCACAAGAGGAGCTGTGTAAGAAAACTATTCAGGCGAGCACAAACGCACTGCAGCAACCCAGAACACCAGAAAAAGGAAACAGACCACTTATACAGCATCTTCCAGCAAAATGGATACCCACGCAACTTTATCAAAAAGTGCCTGACCACTTAACCCACCACAGGAAAACCAACAGAAGCTATGAAAAGGATTACACTGCCATACATCAGAAACATCTCAGAAACTACTAATAGACTGTTACAACCACATGGCATCACCGTAGCACATAAACCAACCAAAACCCTTCAGAACATCGTAAGTAACCCAAAAGACCCAATAGCCCAAGAAGAAAAAACAGGAGTTATCTACAACATACAGTGTAAGGACTGTAGCAGCCACTGTGTAGGACAGACCGGCAGAAGACTAGCAGAATGCATCCACGAACACCAACTAGCAGTCAGAAGACATGATGAAAACTCCTTAATCTCACAACACATGGACAGACTCAACCATATTTTCAACTGGGAAACTGTGAGCATCTTAAACCAAGCCAAATCCAAAAACTCTAGAGAATTCCTGGAAGCTTGGCACTCAGACAAAGCAGCCATCAGCAGACACATAGAGGTAAACAACATTTACATACCATTCATAAGAAAAGAAGAAAAGAAAAAAGAAAAGCCAGAAGACCAGAACACCTCCTTGCCAGCAATCAACACCCAGATATGCAAAGATTAACAGCAAGATTAGCACCAGAGGAGCAATCAAACAGCACAATATACCCTAATCAAGGAACTATTGACTCAGTCAATCAACCAAGCAGCAAACAACAGCCCAATCAAGGAACTCCCAAGGAGAGAACAACACCCCCACCAACACAAGCAGGACAAGCCATGGTATATAAACAGAGAGCAAGTCCCACTCCCTTTTCGCCCTGAAGATGTTGCCTAGCCTGGCAATGAAACATCTGCAAGAGAACAAGAAGGCTCAGAGAGCACCAAGGACTTCACAAACCAAGAAAAACTTTATCAAAATGGATATTCTAGTAAAGGACAGCTTTCTGAAATAAAGGACTGTCCTTTATAATAAAGGACATATGGTCACTGTACTTACGTTACTTTCTCTCAGCGTTGGCCTCTGTCCTCCTCCTTGCTTGGTGCTGGGATGTCCTGTGTGAGTCCATGGCCTAGATGTGTTTGATGGGAGTTCACTCCAAGAGCGTCCCTGCAAGGTCTGCATGCATAGATAAATTAAATTAAGAACTTTTTTCTACGTCTTGGACTATACTTTTTATTTAAGAATATTGTTTTATTGTATTTTAATGACTATTCTTGTTTTATTGTAAACTGCCAGGGTTGCTCTTTGAGTGGAATGGGTGGTAACTAAATTTGAAATATAATTAATTAATTAAAATGGGGGAAAACAACTTCAGGGCATTTCCCACAGTGTACTATGGGAAATCTGCCTAGTGCGTCTTTCAGGGTTTCACTCTTGGAGCTCCTGGCTTGAGCCAGGCTAACTCTCCAAGGGCTTCTGCCTGGGCTCTTCTTGAAGGAAGATTCACTGCTGTATAATTAGGGTTTTGACATTAAGGGTTGTTATCCGCAAGCTACACAGGAGAGGTATCTTCAGAAGCAGAATTGTGCCTTGTAAAGCTTTCAGGTTTGAACAGGTTTCCTTGGGAAGAGGCACTTTGTAAGAAGTGAAGAAAAGAAAGTGAATGCTAGGTGGTGATGGATCAGAAATTCATGCAGTACCCACTTTTATAACTAACCTAACTTGTACTTTCTGAACCAATCTGCAAACAAAAGTGCAGCTGAATTTTCATATCCCTATCCTTCAATAATGTTGCATTGTTTTTATCCAGACTAGGAGCTAAGAAGTGCCACAAGGGTCAAAGAGACCTCGGTTCCAGCCATGGAAATTCATGTTGTGATTTGGGGCCGGGCACTCACTCTTATTTTATATTATGATTATGATTATTTTGCAGCTTAGTTCACATGAGTTCATAAGCTGGTCAGGATTCTGTCCTTCAGCTTCCCAGTGTGTCCTACATCCCTGGTATTTACAAGTGTTCACCAGGTCAGAACCTTCTTATTCTTGCCATCTGGCTGGGCAACATAAAGGCTGAATGTAGCTTGAATCATGTCAACTGGATTTCTATTTTCTCAGTGGAAATGTTTCGCTCCTTATCCAAGGAGCTTCTTCAGTCTGAGCAAAGTTGGTAAGGGAATTACCAACTTTGCTCAGACTGAAGAAGCTCCTTGGATAAGGAGCTAAACGTTTCCACTGAGAAAATAGAAATCCAGTTGACATGATTCAAGCTACAGACAATTCCACCTGGATGACTGAGAACCTTCATAGACATACTGTAAAGGCTGAATAGAGCTTTCTTACAACAGTAGAAAAGTTGTTTGGCATCATCTTTTCCATGGAGCTTTGTTTGTCTCACACCCCAAACTAATCAAGTGTGTTTCCCAGCTGAGCATAGCCAGAGTCTATAATCTACAGGTAAAATTCTCCTCCAAGACAAATGCTACATTTGTGACTATATGTACTATTTGTGTAGTTTGTTAGACATAGTACATATGTGGTTTGCATTTCCTTCTGGAGTGCTTTCTTATCCATCCATCCATCCATCCATCCATCCATCCATCCATCCATCCATCCATCCATCCATCCATCCATCCCCAGTCCTGAAATTTCTTTTGCTCCCCCATTCATATACTGACCATCTGAGCAGCTAACTCTGCTTAGCTTTCCATGATCACCCAATATCAGCAATATGCTCCCATAGATGGCTATAGAGCTATAAAAATGCTTGACAGAGCTAAAAAATAGAGTTTATAGTCATTATTTGGATTCTTGCATTTTTCTTGGTATGAATTCCTTATGATAGAAAATAGGAAGGCTCCAGAAAGCAAAAATAAGCTATTGCTCAGTGAATTGCTTATTCCAGTGATATTCCAATCATATGGATGTCTCACATAGTCCAGAAACAAGAAGGGACATTTTACCATGCTTGGTGGACATGCAAAAAATCCAGAAAACTTTAGACTCAAAATTCACTAATTCAGAAAAAATTTAAAGGTTAATATACAATTGAAACAGAGGCTTTTCTTTCAAGACTGATTGATAAACAGTTGGAAAAAAGTCATGGAACTTTGCTTTTATACATGATAACTGCAGTGAGATTATTATATACCCAAAGATGGAAAGACTTGACATTACCCACAATGGAGGAATGGATGGTGAAGTTGATGGAACTTGCTGAGATGGCCAAATTGACATCCTTGATCAGAGAAAAGACATTAACTAAGTTTAATGTTGACTGGAAACCTCTTATAGAATTTTTGCATGAAACAGAAAAAAATGAACTTATGATATATGGTTTAGATGATTAGAAAAAAATAGAAAAAAATGAAAGTTATGCTGTAACCATAGAGTAAGAGGCTAATTTACATCTATACTTATAACTGCTGTAAAAGAAAATCAGAAGCTACTTCTTTATATATTCTTTCTTTTTTTCTGCACTTTTGTCTTTGTCTTTTCTTTCTTTCTAAATATTAGTTCTTGTTAGTTTTTATCTTTCTTGTTTAAAATTTTAATAAAGTTATTTTTTTTAAAAAAAGTCTTGGAAACCCTTCGCTCATTCATGAACACTTAGTGTTACAAAACTGGGGAAAGATTGAGTCTGATGCAATCATTTCTCCTAATTCAGTTTGTCCTTTTGGCCTCACTCATTCCAGAATCCTCAAAGCGATGATGCAAGAAGAAAATACTGCTTGAAAGCAGAGGGAATGAATCCAAGTGCTGCCTGATTGTTAACTGTGCTGGCATGAAGCACCATGCCATAACCCTTTACTGATTTAAAAAAAAAAGCAGAAGCAGATAAACAGAAGCACCAAGTATTCAATATATGCTGGCGACACTTCTTCATTATCTGAAAAAAAGAGCTCATTATGAAAAAAGAAAGGGAAAGGGAAATGCCTACATTAATGTTATATATTAAGAAGACAAAAGGGAATGGCAACTTCCAGTTGATCACGAAGAAGTGAAGGTGGTAAAAAATAAATAAAAATAAAAGGTTTGTTTTTTTGAGCTCAAAGAAAAGATGAATAGTGGGCTGGAGAAGTAAATGGAAGTTAATTCTAGGGAAGAAGGTGATGACCTTATCCTTATGGAGAATAAGGATATTTCTATTACACTAATGAACAGAATAGTTAAAGCAATGGTCTTTCCAGTGGTAATGTATGGCTGTGAACACTAGGCACTGAGAAAGATTGAGAGAAAGATGTCTTTGAATGATGAATCTGGAGGTGGTCTCTGAGAATAATGGTCTACAAGAAGAACTAACCTATCAGTCAGGGACTAGTAAGGCATTTTGTTGTTTATTCATTCAGTCGCTTCCGACTCTTTGTGACTTCATGGACCAGCCCACGCCAGAGCTTCCTGTCGGCCGTCACCATCCCCAGCTCCCCCATGGTTGAGTCCGTCACCTCCAGAATATCATCCATCCATCTTGCCCTTGGTCGGCCCCTCTTCCTTTTGCCTTCCACTTTCCCCAGCATCAGCTTCTTCTCCAGGGTATCCTGTCTTCTCATTATGTGGCCAAAGTACTTCAGTTTTGCCTTTAATATCATTCCCTCAAGTGAGCAGTCTGGCTTTACTTCCTGGAGTATGGACTGGTTTGATCTTCTTGCAGTCCAAGGCACTCTCAGAATTTTCCTCCAACACCACAGTTCAAAAGCATCTATCTTCCTTTGCTCAGCCTTCCTTATGGTCCAGCTCTCACAGCCATAGGTTACTACAGGGAATACCATTGCTTTAACTATGCGGACCTTTGTTGTCAGTGTGATGTCTCTGTTGTTTATTCGATCAGTCGTTTCCGACTCTTCGTGACTTCATGGACCAGCCCACGCCAGAGCTTTCTGTCGGCCGTCACCATCCCCAGCTCCCCAATGGTTGAGTCCGTCGCCTCCAGAATACCATCCATCCATCTTGCCCTTGGTCGGCCCCTCTTCCTTTTGCCTTCCACTTTTCCTAGCATCAGCTTCTTCTCCAGGGTATCCTGTCTTCTCATTATGTGGCCAAAGTACTTCAGTTTTGCCTTTAATATCATTCCCTCAAGTGAGCAGTCTGGCTTGATTTCCTGGAGTATGGACTGGTTTGATCTTCTTGCAGTCCAAGGCACTCTCAGAATTTTCCTCCAACACCACAGTTCAAAAGCATCTATCTTCCTTTGCTCAGCCTTCCTTATGGTCCAGCTCTCGCAGCCATAGGTTACTACAGGAAATACCATTGCTTTAACTATGCGGACCTTTGTTGTCAGTGTGATGTCTCTGCTCTTAACTATTTTATCAAGATTTGCCATTGCTCTCCTCCCAAGAAGTAGACGTCTTCTGATTTCCTGGCTGCAGTCAGCATCTGCAGAAATCTTTGCGCCTAGAAATACGAAGTCTGTCACTGCCTCCACTTTTTCTCCCTCTATTTGCCAGTTATCAATCAAGCTGGTTGCCATAATCTTGGTTTTTTTGAGGTTTAACTGCAACCCAGCTTTTGCACTTTCTTCTTTCACCTTTGTCATAAGGCTCCTCAACTCCTCCTTGCTTTCAGCCATCAAAGTGGTATCATCTGCATATCTAAGATTGTTAATGTTTCTTCCAGCGATTTTAACTCCAGCCTTGGATTCCTCAAGCCCAGCACGTCGCATGATGTGTTCTGCATACAGGTTGAATAGGTAGGGTGAGAGTATACAGCCCTGCCGTACTCCTTTCCCAATCTTAAACCAGTCCGTTGTTCCGTGCTCTGTTCTTACCGTTGCTACTTGGTCATTATACAGATTCCTCAGGAGGCAGACAAGATGACTTGGTATCCCCATACCACCAAGAACTTGCCACAATTTGTTATGATCCACACAGTCAAAGGCTTTAGAATAGTCAATAAAACACAAATAGATGTTTTTCTGAAACTCCCTGGCTTTCTCCATTATCCAGCGGATATTGGCAATTTGGTCTCTAGTTCCTCTGCCTTTTCTAAACCCAGCTTGTACATCTGGCAATTCTTGCTCCATGAATTGCTGGAGTCTACCTTGCAAGATCTTGAGCATTACCTTACTGGCATGTGAAATAAGTGCCACTGTTCGATAGTTTGAACATTCTTTAGTGCTTCCCTTTTTTGGTATGGGGATATAAGTTTATTTTTTCCAATCTGATGGCCATTCTTGTGTTTTCCAAATTTGCTGGCATATGGCATGCATCACCTTGACAGCATCATCTTGCAAGATTTTAAACAGTTCAGCTGGGATACCGTCGTCTCCTGCTGCCTTGTTATTAGCAATGCTTCTTAAGGCCGATTCAACCTCACTCTTCAGGAGGTATGGCTCTAGCTCACTGACCACACCGTCAAAGCTATCTCCAATATTATTATCCTTCCTATACAGATCTTCCGTATATTATTGCCACCTTTTCTTGATCTCTTCTGCTTCTGTTAGGTCCTTACCATCTTTGTTTTTGATCATACCCATTTTTGCCTGGAATTTACCTCCGATGTTTCTAATTTTCTGGAAGAGGTCTCTTGTCCTTCCTATTCTATTGTCTTCTTCCACTTCCGCACATTGCTTGTTTAAAAATAATTCCTTATCTCTTCTGGCTAACCTCTGGAATTTTGCATTTAATTGGGCATATCTCCCCCTATCACTGTTGCCTTTTGCTTTCCTTCTTTCTTGGGCTACTTCCAGTGTCTCAGCAGACAGCCATCTTGCCTTCTTGGTTTTCTTTTTCTTTGGGACGTTTTTTGTTGCCGCCTCCTGAACAATGTTGCGAACTTCTGTCCATAGTTCTTCTGGGACCCTATCTACTAAATCTAGTCCCTTAAATCTATTCTTCACCTCCACTGCATATTCCTTAGGAATCTCAGTGAGCTCATATCTAACTGATCTGTGGGTCTTCCCTATTCTCTTTAGTCTGATTCTAAATTTTGCAATAAGAAGTTCGTGATCTGAACTACAGTCAGCTCCAGGTCTTGTTTTTACCGACTGTATAGATGTCCGCCACCTTTGGCTGCAAAGGATGTAGTCAATCTGATTTCGGTGTCGACCATCTGGTGAAGTCCATGTATAAAGTCATCTTTTAGGTTGTTGGAAGAGAGTGTTTGCTATGCACAGTGAGTTGTCTTGGCAAAATTCTATCAGCCTATGTCCTGCTTCATTTTGTTCTCCCAGACCATGCTTGCCTGTAATTCCAGGTGTCGTCTGACTACCCACCTTAGCATTCCAGTCTCCTGTAATGAAAATAACATCTCTTTTTGGTGTATTATCTAGTAGGTGCTGCAGATCCTCATAGAACTGATCTACTTCTGCTTCTTCAGCATCTGTGGTTGGGGCGTATATTTGGATCACTGTGATGTTAAATGGCTTACCCTGAATTCGAATTGAGATCATTCTATCGTTTTTTGGATTGTATCCAAGCACTGCTTTAGCCACTTTATTATTAATTATGAAGGCTACTCCATTTCTTCTGTGGTCCTCTTGTCCACAGTAGTAGATCTGGTGGTCATCTGATGTGAAGTGGCCCATTCCTGTCCATTTCAGTTCACTGACACCTAAAATGTCTATATTTAATCTTGACATCTCACCAATAACCACATCCAATTTCCCCTGGCTCATAGATCTTACATTCCAGGTTCCTATGGTGTGTTGATCTTTAGAACATCGGATTCGTCGTTCACCACCAGCACCGTCGGCCGCTAGCCGTCCTTTCGGCTTTGAGCTAGCTGCGTCATCACATCTGGGGCTAGTTGAACGTATCCTCTGTTCCTCCCCAGTAGCATTTTGACCATCTTCCGACCTGGGAGTCCCATCTTCCGATGGTATACCGACATATCTCTGGTTGTACTGATCCATTTAGTTTTCATGGCAAGAATACTGGGGTGGGTTGCCATTACCTTCCCCAGGGATCGTATTTAGTCTGACCTCTCTGCCACGACCTTCCCGTCTTGGGTGTCCCTTCACGGTTTAGCTCATGGTTTCATTGAGGTGCTCAAGCTTCAGCACCACGACAAGGTAACGATCTCCTTTGCTGGAGACTAGTAAGGCATACTGTTCTCTTAAGGTGATGATTAGCAAGCAGAACTCACATACTTTGAATAAGTGATGCAAACAGATTATAGTCTAGAAAAAAATCATTGGCAACCTTGATAGAAATAGGACAACTGATCAGATGGATTGTTGTTGTTTATTCGCTCAGTCACCTCCGACTCCTCGTGACCTCATGGACCAGCCCATGCCAGAGCTTCCTGTCGGCCGTCACCACCCCCAGCTCCCCCAAGGTCGAGTCCGTCACTTCCAGAATATCATCCATCCATCTTGCTCTTGGTCAGCCCCTCTTCCTTTTGCCTTCCACTTTCCCTAGCATTAGATGGATAGACAGAATAAAAAAAAATCAGGAATGTACTGGGAAGAGCTATAAATTCTTAATGGAGAGAGGTCAAGGTGGTGAACCTTTGTCCATAATGTTGCCAGAAGATGAGTCCAGTTCAATGGCACTTATAACTAATTCACTAATTAGGTAGATAACCACAATTTTCTCAGAACTCCATGCAATTAGCATCTTCCTTTCTGAATTTCTTCTGGAGCCTAAGCATTTTTTAATTAGAAAAGCAGGATAAAATGGTTATTAATTAATTTATTTTCATCTGCCCAACTACAGCAGCAATAGACAACATGGGGTCAAATATGCACCTACACACCTCTCCTGGTGCTGATCCATTCATTTCTTTCAAGTTTCTCCTATTAAATGCATTTTTAAAAATTAGCAAGTCAGCAAAGCATTAAGTGCTAGCATTATTTACTTGCAGCAATATCTTTGGGCTCCACAGAGGTCCCACTGGGATCACTGGGAGTATCCTTGCAGGGAGAGCTAGTTCTCATTCCAGGAAATAAATGTTTTATATCTCACCATGTCCACATTGGCTGCCCTGTTGTGCATAGACATGTTTCCCATATTAGCCATTTTGTGTAAGCACCTAGCTCCATGCACTAAAAATTCCAAATGTGATCCTGGCATAAAAAGTTGCATGCCCCCTATCTACTGTATCATCCAGCTGCCTCTTTAAGGTCCCACCTACTTTATGCTCTGGAATGCTGCTGAGCTAAGTGCTGATCTAAGTGAACCCAACTGTCTATCTTAGACACCTTCCTATGTTCCCAAATTTGCGAAGATATATTTATCATTTCCAAAATAATAATTTTAAAAAATTAAGAGAATCAATACAAACACTTATTTAAATGCTTTCCAGAAAACACTGACACACCCACTCTACTGTTTGCTGCCCATGTCCATCAAACACTTTCTTCTCTTGTCTTTACAGGAAAGTTGAGTTACTCAGATTTTCTGTGCAATTAAAGCAGAGCTCGGTGCTCTCTCTGCTCCTTTTTAACATCTACATGAAACCGTTGGGTGAGATCATCCATCACCATGGGATGAGGTATCATCAATATGCTGATGGGTATCAATATGCTGATGATACCCAATTATACAGCTCCATCCTGGGTGACATAAGTGAGGCTGTGACCACCCTTTCACGGTACCTGGAGGCTGTAAGGGTTTGGATGGGGAACAACAGGCTTCAGCTGAACCCTGGCAAGACGGAGTGGCTGTGGGTTGGGGGCTCCCAGGTATCTGGGAATTTACCATCTTTGGTTTTGGATGGGGTTACACTGCCCCAGATAGACCCGGTGCGGAACCTGGGGGTTCTCCTGGACTCACAACTCCTGCTCGAAGAGCAGGTGGCAGTCGTGGCCAGGAGAGCCTTTGCACAACTTTGTGTTATGCGCCAGCTACACCCTTTCCTGGATTGGGAGTTCCTCTGAATGGTCACTCATGCCCTGGCCATCTCCCGCAATGCGCGCTACATGGGGCTACCCTTGAAGAGTATCCAGAAGCTACAGCTGGTGCAAAATGCAGCTTGGCAAACAGTTTTAGGAGCTCCTAGAAGGGCACATATAACACTGTTACTGTGCGAGCTGCTTTGGGTGCCAGTTTGCTTCCAGGTCCAATTCAAGGCGTTGGTTATCACCTTTAAAGCCCTACATGGCATGGGTCCAGGTTACCTGAGGGACTGTCTCACCCCTGTTACATCGACCCGTCCCACCCGGTCAGGCAGAGAGGGCATGTTATGGATCCTGTCCATGAGGGATTGCTGATTGGCAGGGTCCAGGAAGAGGGCCTTCTCTGCCATAGCACCTGACCTTTGGAACAAGCTACCCCTGGGGGTAAGACAGGCCCCCACTCTCCCAGCCTTTCGGAAGGGAGTAAAAACATGGCTATGCCACCTGGCCTGGGATAGGAGGGGGGACAGCTATTCATGGAGGTGGTTGGCCCCATGAGGGTGCCAAGGTTAAGATCTTCGCATCTTGAATTTTATATTTTATATTTTACATTCCATATTTTATATTTTATATCTTGTATTGTATTTGTATTTTTATGTATTTATATTGAATTGTTTTAGTGACTTGTCATTTTTATTATTTGTAAGCCGCCCAGAGTCATCGTACGTGAGATGGGCGGCAGAGAAATTTAATAAATAAATAAATAAAATACTAGCAAGTACAGTATACACAAACAACATTTCCTGGATTGATGGCTGTTGTGGGTCTTCCGGGCACAGAGATTTCGCTTCTGTCTGTGCTCCTGCCCTCTGAAGATGCTGGCCACAGATGCTGGCGAAACGTCAGGAACCACAACTTCCAGAACATGGCCACACAGCCCGGAAGACCCACAACAGCCATCGAACTCTGGCCGTGAAAGCCTTCGACAATACATTTCCTGGATTCTTTTCTCCTTCTATCAAAAGTGTAGATTTTCTGTAAATGATGCTATTACCCCTAAAAGCACATTTTGAATTATTTCTGTGTCATGCATTTTTGAGGAAGAGACTGCCACAGGACAGGCTGAGATATGGAACTTTCAATTGTGTCACAACAGGAAAGAAATAGAAAATGCTGAGGACAGGCTTCAGTTTAGAGGAGATGCTCATATACGGTTAGTGAGCAAACTGAGTCTCTGGGTTCTGTGGAGATCATCTTTGTAGAGCAAAGCTTTTTCTAGTTTGGACTGAGGTCTAGATAAAATATGCACTGTGGCATCACTATAGGCATGGGCTTTATTCTTTACAAAAGGAAAGAAAAGAATAGGGAAATAGGATTTTATGACTACTGGAGGCCCTGTGATCGTATTTGGTCAGTAGTGGTCAGATGTACCCTATGGGTCATTGATATTTCCACACAACTGTGCAATCTCCCAGCCAGCTGCCAACTAAATTTTCTACCTTGTTTTAATATAGGTAAGTTATATTCTAACTTTTAATATATATATGCATTAATATTTAATAAATATTCATTTAATTAATATATTCATTAATGCCAGATGTCTGTAACTGGAAAGTTTCCAAGTTGCTAAAAGAAACACGCACAGAAAAGACTCATTAACAATTTTATTAATGAGCTAACAACTTGTTTATCAGATAGGACCAAATCTGCCTGAGTACAGTGAGTTCAAACTGCATTCCTAGGGTTACTAGGCAACACCCCCCCTGACTGAGCTCATCTCAGCTTTAAAGAAAGCATCCAAACTTCATTACGAAATAAAGCTTCATTAAGTCAAGCATGCAGGTGCACTGTGCAATTAAATGCAGACCCAATGAAATTTAACCCAATGAAGGCCATACATATGCTGTAATATAAAACATATCAAGAATAAATGGACCTGACTCAACTTCATCCTAACACAAATGTCTTCCATGGGGCTTTTACCCCACAACACCCCAATTTTCCAAGTCAGGGAACTGAAGCCAGTTTCTCAAGATCATAATGTTAATGTGAGTTGTTTTACAGCTTTTTGATTTAGAGTTGATATGTTTCAATCAGAACACATCTCAAGTGCATTAGATTGATCTGATGTACTAAAAATGTGTTCCAGCTCCCAGAATTCCCAGCCAGCTTTGAATTTGCTGAATTAGAAGGCAACATAACTGAGGGGAAATGGAAACCCAAATTCCATCCTAACTCTTGTTCTCTTAATTGAAAACCTTCTTAATTTTCACCTTCAAGCTCTCTTCAGTTTTATCCCTTTTTTCTTCCCTACTAGGAAATAAATGAAAGGGTTAACAGTGCTATCTAAGGAGACCCATAGGAGAGCATGCTCATTGAGATAACTGTTACCAAAGCCAGGAACAGAATAGGAGACATAATGAATAAGATTGATTGGTAAATGAAAGAGAAGAAAGGAGAGGAGGCTAAACAAGACAACTGTTATAAGCTTCCCTTTCTGAACTTTTGTTGATATTAAGCAGAGTTCAATTATCAGGGTTATTGTGGAGAGGGACATCAATGGGGTGAGAATGAGGACATTCATAAGACACTGGTAAAACCATGGGTCATCATGTCTAACATGTCGAGCGAGAATTATATCAGTAATAACAATTATTTATTTATTTATTTATTTATGTATGTATTTATTTATTATTTGAATTTATCACTTTCAGTTGGAGGAGGAGTCAAGCCTCATGATTTCAAGCCTCGTGGATTACTCCAACAGGGGAGGAAGAAGCAATGGCGGCTGCAGCAGCTTCAAGTTATCAAGGTATTTCCTTGGAAAAGCTTTCTAATACTAATTATTTGAACTGGTCTTTGAAAATGGAGAGTTTCTTGAGGAGAGAAAATTTGTGGTCTGCTATATCTGACCAAATTCCTCAAAATCCAGACCAAGCCTGGCTGAGAAAGGATGAGAAATGTAAAGCTTCTATTATCTTAGCTGTGCAAGATGATCAGCTTATACATGTGAGAGGTCTGGAAACTTCCAAAGAATTATGGGACTTTCTGCGTAATTTATATGTGAAAACCTCTCCTGGCAGCAAGGTTATTTTAACCAAAAAGCTGTACAAAGCCTACTTGCCAGAGCTTGGAAATTTGCCAGAGCATCTTCATAAACTGCAGAACTATTTTGTGGAGCTTCAAGAGCGTGGGATGGAATTTACTCCTCTTATGAAAGCCTACATTATGCTGTCATCGTTGAATGAGTCCTGGGACACTTTAATTTGCTCCATGGAGGGAATCCCTGAAGCTGATTTAACTCCATCGTTTGTGTCTGCTTGTCTTCTTGCTGAGTGGGAGAAAAGGCAGGAAAAAGCTGTCTCCATTTCTTCATTAAAGTCTTCTCGTGGCCAGCAGAGGGAGCGGAAGAGCTTTGAATTTCAGGCTGCTGCATTTTCAAGCAAGTGATGCTTTCATTGTGGGTCTTCTGCGCATCTTCGAAAAGATTGTGACCAGTTGCTTAAAAGTAAGAAGATTTCTCAGAAGAAAGAAGCAACATCTAGAAAGAAGATTCTACATGCACAGGTTGTTGAGAGCTGTGATAATAAAGAACTGTGGATTTTAGATAGCAGTGCAAATGCACATATCTGTAATAGTAAAGATTCTTTTGTGTCTCTGTCTAAAACTAACAAACAAAGAGTTTCCTTAGCTGATGGATCTGTATCTAAGATCATGGGTGAAGGTGAGATTAATCTTCCATGTTTGGGGGAAACTGTTCAAAATGTTTTATTTGTGCCTAATTTTCAAAGTAATCTCTTGTCTGTGGGACAGTTCGTAGCATCTGGGTATGTTATAACTTTTAAGAAAGAGGGCTGTGAAATTAGGAAGGATGGTAAAGTGGTTGCAAAATGTTTTCAGAAAGATTCTCTTTACATTGTACAGAAAGCTGAGAAGCAAACAGCAAAAGCTGTGTTTGGGAATACTCCCATACACGATCAGTGTATCCATTTATTACATATATATATATTACAATATATACAGTATATTACATACACTCTCAAATATTTCTTATCTTTCTGACTGGCTATGATTTTCTGGATGTGGAGGAATTATTCCAACAGGAGTATACAAGTAGGAAGTTGGGGAAAAGGTATACAATGGACAGACTATTGATTGATTGATTACATGCCATCAAGTTGTTGTCGACTCTTAGTGACCACCTAGATCGATTTTCCAATCCAATTGCTCAGAACTAGATGCAGTTCAAGTGGAGGAGGTTTGTGCCATTGAGATCACCTCAGTAATTCCATAAAGAACTTTAATCAATTGCATTTAAACCAGATAGTCAATCTCTTTCCTTGCAATGCAATTTCTGCAGGGTTCAGCCATGTTTATGCTCTCTTAACTAGACCGTGAGAATATGCAATGACCCTAGAACAGAGCTTTCCAAACTGTGTGTCGCGACACAAAAGTGTGTCGCCACACACAGTCTGGTGTGTCGCCACACAACCCGGAAGTGCTGATCATCATCAGCGCTTCCGGGTTTTCCTGCGGCGACACACCAACTGTAGCGCGCAAAACCCGAAAGCGGCAGCAGCACTTCCGGGTTTTTGTGCGCTGCGGCAAGGACGGCACTTCCGGGTTTTCCCGTGGCGACACACTAACGCCGGTTGGTGTGTCGCTGCGGGAAAAACTTTGGAAAGCCCTGCTCTAGAATCTGAAGGGTGCTGTGCAGATGATATAGTTGCTATTTCCAGATAATTATTCCATGCTTGTTCAGAAATTAGAGGGAGCTTTTTGTATGTGTGAAGAATTGATAACACATCCTAGAAAAGCCAAACATAATGCCAACAAATTACAATTTCTTCTAATAATCTAAATTATCTGTCTATTGGGTTTGGGTTGATTTCATTTTCTTTTTAGAAGAAAGAATGAAGAAAATCAAAATATGCTTTTCCTTTCAACAGAATAGCATTACCACATACTGTATGTAAGAGAGGCTGTGGCTTGTTATTACATTAATAATGGTGGTTTGAGTGTAATTTAAGATTGCAGCAGAGACAACATTATTACAATTAATTTCATGAGCAGACTTTCTCAGATGTATATTGATTGCTTCCCCCTCTTCCTAAAAAACAAAACAAAACAAAACAAAACAAAACAAAACAAAACAAAACAAAACAAAACAAAACAAAACAAAACAAAACAAAACAAAACAAAACAAAACAAAACAAAAACAAAAAACACCTACCCTGCTGAACACTTAGGCAGCTGTTGAAATATAAACACTGTACTTCCCTATGAAACCTACATTTATTCTGATATTTTAACAACATGGATTGCACCTCAGTTATATAACTTGTTTGGAATATATTATTGTTTTAGCTAATAGAAGGCAGATGTTTTCTTGACTAAGGCAAACTGTTTATTGAAATGTATTGCTAGTTAGCATGCTTATGATTGCAACATTTGCCTAATGTGCAGAAGAAAACATTTCAGTGCTACTAGACTTCCTGTGCAGAATATTGAAGCTGCCTTTCTCATCTCCGTCATGCCACGAATGCTCAAGGAAGAAGATTCCGCAAATACCCGTGGTACTTCAGATCATGGTTTCCTTCCATGGGTGACTGAAGGGGCCATCAATGATGTCAAAACGATGGGGAAACCAGGCAATTGAAGTCCCACCCATTTTTATTGTGCATCACAAGCACCCCATGCATGTAAAAATGATTGGGGCTTTAATCGCCTCGTCATACCCTTCTTTTTGACATCATGGACACCCTCCGTGGATGCCCCTGCTTCCTTCAGTGGCTCATACAGTGTATAGGTTTCAGTACAGTCAGAACTGAGCTCACCATGCATAATATCCAAATGAAAGCTTATTTGAGAAGACAGAACAGATAATTGCTTAGAGAAAAGACTTACAGACTTTTTGCATGAAACAGAAAAAAATGATCTTATGATTTATGGCTTTGATGATTAGAAAAAATGGATAATAGAAAAAAGAGAGCTTTTCTATTTGTAACCATAGAGTAAAAGGTAATTTTGTACTTGAACTTATATTTGCTGCAAAAAAAAAAAAAAAACCGGAAGCTACTTCTTTCTATGGTTGTTGTGGGTTTTCCGGGCTGTGTGGCCGTGTTCTGGCAGTTTTGGTTCCTAACGTTTCGCCAGTCGCTGTGGCTGGCATCTTCAGAGGACAGGAGCACAGCTAGAAGATTCTGTCTGTGCCCAACTGGAGGGTGAGTGTGTTCCTGCTGGTGTTTATAGCTGCTGAGAGGGTGTGTGTCTTCTGTGGGTCATTTACAAGAGATTAGGAGAGGGTTTATTGTGGTGATTAGGGGGTGTGGTGCTGTCATTTGTGGGATTAGCACATCTATTGTGTGAGTTGTTTGTATATTTCTGTGGTTGAGTAGGGTTCATTGACCTTTTGCAAGCTGTGTTTTTCAGGACTGGCAGCCAGGTTTTGCTGATCTTTAAGTACTTCTTTACTACTTTACTACTTTAACTACTTCTTTCTATTTCTTCTTTGTTCTTTCTTGTTGTACCTTTTCCCTTTTCCCTTTTTTCCTTTCAAAACTTTTAATAAAAAGTATTATTATAAAGAGAAGACAGAGCAATCATAATAATTTGTTTTTCTCATTCATTCATTCATTCATTCATTCATTCAATTTGTATAGCTGCCCATCTCAAATCAGTGACTCTGGGTGGTGAACAGTCATAAAAACAATTAAAACAGTTACAACACAATAAAATAAATAAATACAAATAGCAGCCAAGAGATATTATAATCTGTCGGTGTCAATATAGCCAGGAAATGGGGCCCTTCGCACACTTGGGACCCCAGGCCCGGGCACGTATCCAGGTCTTCAAGGCCTTCCAAAAGGCCAGAAGGGTTGGGGCCATCCTAATATCAGGAGGGAGGATGTTCTATCTGACCAGGAATCTTGCTATCCTAAAGGGTTAATGCCACCAAGCAGTTGAAAGAATTTACCACGCCACAGACATCTTATGTCTTATGTTTATTTTAACTTCAAAACTTCTCCATTAATTCTTCTCTCATCATGCTTTAGAGAAAGTAATTTCTGGCATAAGCAGGCTTTTAAAAATTAGTCTTTGAATAATGAGGGTAAAGCATTTTAATTCTAACAGTATAGATCCCTTTAACTGCAGCCTACAGTGAGCTAAAAGTCTCCAGATTTTGCACTTCCACTATACCTTGACTAGGCAGGTGAAGGCTGGAATTAAGGAACCTCTGTTGTTAGGAAGACTAGACGTTCCCTAGATGTATTGGGTCTACTGTTTCTATAGCACTGAATCTGGCTAATACATCACATTTGGGATTTGACTGAGGCTTCAAGTTCCTCTCCATGGGTTTCCTCGTCCTTAAAAGCTTTCTCAAATATCACCCTGATTTTCATTCCAGATGGTTTTTTCTTGTCTCTCCCTACCAGAAAATAGATGAGTGGGTTAATGGTGCTATTTAGGGAAGCACAAATGTAGGCATATTCATAGACATAAGGATTATCAAACTGGGGAAGATACAGTGAAAGATACTGAATAACATTCATTGGAAAAGCAAAAAAGAGAAAAAAGAGGAGAGTGAGCAAGACGGTGGCCCAAAGTTTTCCTCGCTTATGGTGAGGAGATAATGAACAGGCTTTCAATGAAAGGGCTACTGTGGAGATAGTCATAACAGGAGTGAGAAATAGGGCATTCAGGAGAAATTGGTAGAACCTTAGCAGATAATATCCGGTTGTTAACAAGAGGGTGATGTGTATGGCAGAAAATAGGAAGTTGAAGATCCATATTATGGTACATATAATGGTGGAGGTTTGCGGGGAACGGTGGAATCGATGCCAAAGTGGGAAAAAAACTGCTATGCACCTGTCAATGCTGATAGCAGTCAGGATGCATAAACCAGTACTGTACGTGAACAAGAAAAGAGTCCGAAATAATGACTTTAGTGGATCAGCATATTCAATATGACTAGCTTTAGCTACAAGCCAATATACATCAATAGCACTGAGACCTGTGAGCACACCGAAGTCAGCGATGGAGAGGTTCAAGAAGTAAGCAGAGACATTATTCCTCTTAATGTAGAACCCGAGAAGCCAGATGGTGGCTCCATTTCCCGCAAGTCCCAAAAGGCAGATAAGTAGAGTTATGGTGATCATCAAAAACACTCCTAGAGGAGAGGTGCCATGATCTTCTGGAAGACTGGTTCTGTTGTGGAAGTACTCAGTTCCATTGTGTGATATGTTATATCCCATTCTAGCATTCAGCAAGGACAGCACTAAAATTCGGCACTCTGGTCAGTTATGAATTTGGTGTTCTGGTGTATAGAGACTCCTGCTGGGAGAAAAGGTATAGGATATAATTCATTTTTTCTGATATGGAGCTAAAGAACTATTTCAGCCAGGCCTCACATGGATTACAGAATAAGTAAATCAATTATTTAGTTAGAGATGGAAAAATCAATGTATTCATGGTTCATGCCACTTTAGCCTGCATTTACCCACAAGTCTTGTTTCTACATGACTCTCTTTTGCAGTGCTGCAAAAGGCAGATTGACTTCATTTAAACCTGAAAATGAAGGTAAGGAAGAGCCGTAGACTTCAATGGCTATACTAGGTATCAGAAAAAAGACATGTACTTCTCAAATATACAGTATCTCCAAACTTTCCTTCTACCATAAAAAGACCAGACACCAGTATCATGTAGTAATTAGGTATGGATGTATTCTAAGTATTGGCTTCTGTTGATTTCATTCAATTTTGCTCACTGTACAAAACTAATCTCCAGCTTTGCTAATATAAAACTGATGCATTTGTTCTTAGCACATCAAGGAATGGCTCTCCGTCATATAAGGCTGGAGAGCAACTCAGATCACAGAAGAATTTTTTCTTATTTTCTATCACCCATCATGTTTCCCAACAACTGAATACTGTAATCTGAGTGATAAAATCTGCATATTCATAAAGCCATTTGAAGTGCAATTGGGTTATAGGTGACAGTCTCCATGTTTCACACACAAACGTTTTTACATACTCCAAAAATCCATTCCTTTCTTCTTGAAACAAGGAAAAAAAACTGTACTGGGTGTAATATGTCACATGAAGCAGAGACCTCCAACTACACCATCTGCATTGGGACCCTAGGCTGAAACACAGAAACATTCAAATTCCCCCAACTGAGTGTGATCTTACTTCTGATCCTCAAAACAAAGTGAGAAGATAGTCAAAGCATACACATCCTTTGCCCTACCAGACATGAGAAGGTTGTGCAACTCAATATCCTCTTTCCACAGTCTAGGCCACACCTGAATTGTCAGCACTCTCTAGGGTTGAAGATGCTGCTGACATTTTATTATGAGACAACATAGTAGGTTTTTGGAGACAGAGGAAGACACAATGAGAAGGAAGGAGGTGACTGAGTGTAAGAATGGCCAGGTATGTATTTATTATTTTATTTTATTATTTTATTATTTTATTATTTCATTTTATTATTTTATTTTATTTTATTATTTTATTTTATTTTATTTTATTTTATTTTATTTTATTATTTATTTTATTTTATTTTATTTTATTTTATTTTATTATTTATTTTATCTTATTTATCTTATTTATTTTATTTTATATTATTTTATATTTTATTTTATTTTATTTTATTTATTATTTTATTTATTATTTTATTTTATATTTTATATATTTTTTATTTTATTTTATATTTTATATTTTTTATCTTTTATTTTTTATTTTTTAAATTTTATTATTTTATTTTATTTTATTTTATTTTATTTTATTTTATTTTATTTTATTTTATTTTATTATTTTATTTTATTTTATTTTATTTTATTTATTTTATTTTAATTTAATTTAATTTAATTTTATTTACAGATTTATATGGCTGCCCAATTCACAAAAATGCAACTCTGGGCATAATCACAATACCCCAGCAACAACAAATCAACACCAAGACCAAAAACACATAGTCAAGGTATGCCAACGTGTACTCCCCTTCCCAGAATGAGCTTATCTAGCACCGTGGCCACAATAACGGAGGGAACAGCTAGATCTTCAAAGCTTTCCTGTAGTCTAACAGGATTGGGGCCAGTCAAATCATCTCTAAGTGCTTGTGCTTTAGCTGGATCAGAAACTATTACTGTATTCTTTTGCAGTAAGAAATACAAAGAACATAGACATACTGTAAATTCCAACGCAATGATTGAGAACACTTTCTAGAAATTATTATACCAAAAGAAACAAAACAATAAGAAAGCCTTGAACACACCAGAATTATTGCCCAAAGCCACTGGCATCAGGAGTGAATTACTCTTGTTTATGGAGTACTGCATATACCTGCAAATAAGTTGAGAATTTTAGGTGCCAAAATACACCCAAAAAATCAGATTCGGCTTATGCATGGATGGGCTTATTCACAAGTATATACAGTAATACCCCAGCCGGGTTTCAGGTGTGGCATCAGCCGAGACTCCGGGGCAGGGGAGGAGGGGTGGTGGTTGTCATCCGGGAATCTCTGGTGGCCTTCAGGGGCGCTGCTCCACAAGTGACCGGGTGTGAGGCCCTGTTTTTCAAGTTGGGTTCTTGAGAGCAGTTGGGGGTGTTGTTGCTGTACCAGCCTCCCTGCTGCGTAGCAACCTCCCTGCCTGAGCTGCTAGAGGCTTTTCTCGGGGTTGGCGGTGGAGTTCCCCAGGCTTATGGTTCTGGGGGACTTCAAACTGCCTTCCCTGGGACGTGCCTCAGAGGTGGCTCGGGAGTTCATGGCTACCATGGCAGCCATGGGCCTGTCTCAGATTATTCGAGACCTGACTCGAGACAGTGGCCTCACTCCGGACTTAGTTTTCTTGTCGGAGCAGTGGCAAGGTGATCTGAGGGGAGAGTTAGATCTGTCCCCACTGTCATGGTCAGATCACGCCCTGGTGGCCTTGAGATTCTCATATGCCACCCCACTCCGCAGGGAGGCAGGACCCATTTGAATGGTCTGCCCCCGGCAACTAATGGACCCTATGAGGTTCCAGAAGGAGCTGGGGGGGTATATCCGAGGACCTATTGCACGGTCCAGCAGAGGTCCTGGCCGCAGCCTGGAATAGGGAGGCGGCCGGGGCCTTGGACAGGATTGCGCCTGTGCGGCCTCTCTTGCCACATCTGACCCGATACTCCCCATGGTTCACGGAGGAGTTGAGGGTCTTGAAAAGGGCTAAGAGACGCCTGGAGCGCCGCTGGAGAAAGACAAAGACTGAATCTGACCGAACACAAGCTAGAGTCGCGGTTAAGATCTACCTTGTGGCGGTAAGAGTGGCGAAACGCCAATATTTCTCCGCTCTTATTGCATCCGCAGATTGCCGTCCGACGGTCCTGTTTAAGATAACACGATCATTTTTAGGGAAGGTGGAGTCTGTGACCCACCTACAGGGCCGTGCGGAAAAATTTTCTAGGCATCTGCAGGTTAAAATCGCTTAGACTCCAAGCGTGAGGCAGAGTCTGGAGAGATGTCCAGGGAACGTCATTACACGGTTATCTGGGAATGGTTTGATCCTGTTGGACCTAAGGAAGTGGACAGGATCCTCCGGAGTGTGAAGGCCACCACATGCCATCTAGACCCTTGCCCTTCCTGGCTGGTTCAAGCAGCTGGGGAAGTGACCTGTGGTTGGGTCCAGGTGATGGTTAATATATCTCTGGAGCAGGGGGTGTTTCCAGATGCTTTTAAAGAGGTGCTGGTATACCCCCTGCTCAAGAAGCCATCGCTGGACCCTACTGTATTGGGCAAATTTCGTCCTGTTTCCCACCTCCCCTTTTTGGGGAAGGTGGTTGAGAAAGTGGTGGCCTTGCAACTCCAGAGGATTCTGGATGAAACGGATTATCTGGACCCCTTCCAGTCAGGTTTCAGGCCAGGATATGGGGTGGAAACTGCATTGGTCATGCTTACAGATGATCTCTGGCGGGGGCGGGATGGAGGAAGTGCATCCATCCTGGCTCTCCTTGACCTCAGCGGCTTTCGATACCATCGACCATGGTATCCTTTTGGGACGGCTCAAGGAGTTGGGGGTGGCCGGCGTAGTTTTGCACTGGTTCGCCTCCTTCCTCTGGGGCCGGTCCCAATCAGTGGTAATAGGAGATGGAAGATCCAACTCTCGCCCCCTCGTTTGTGGGGTGCCACAGGGTTCGGTTCTTTCACGTCTCCTATTTAATATCTACATGAAACCGCTGGGTGAGATCATCCGTCACCATGGGATGAGATATCATCAATATTCTGATGATACTCAATTGTACATCTCCATCCCAGGTGAGGTAAATGATGCAGTGACCGCCCTCTCTTAGTGCCTGGAGGCTGTGGGGGTCTGGATGGGGAACAACAGGCTTCAGCTGAACACTGGTAAGACGGAGTGGCTGTGGATTGATGGTTCTTCTAGATCTGGGAAATTACCATCTTTGGTTCTGGATGGGGTTGCACTACCCCGTTCGGAATCAGTGCGGAATCTGGGGGACCTCCTGGACTCACGACTCCTGCTTGAAGAGCAGGTGGCAGTCGTGGCCAGAAGGGCCTTTGCACAACTTCATGTTGTGCGCCAGTTACGCCCTTTCCTAGATCAGGAGTCCCTCCATACAGTCACTCATACCCTGGTCATCTCTCACATAGATTACTGCAATGCGCTCTAAATGGGGCTACCCTTGAAGAGTATCCGGAAGCTTCAACTGGTCCAAAATGCGGCTATGCATGCAGTTATGGGTGCCCCTAGATCGGCCCATGTGACACCTCTGTTACGCCAGCTGCACTGGGTGCCAGTGTGCTTCCGGGTGCAATTCAAGGTGTTGGTTATGACCTTTAAAGCCCTACATGGCATGGGACCAGGCTACCTGAGGGACCGTCTCATCCCCATGACTTCAAACCGTCCCACTCGATCATGTAGAGAGGGCATGATTCAGACCCTGTCGTCAAGGGAGTGTCGCTTGGTGGGGTCCAGAAGGCGAGCCTTTTCCGTGGTGGCACCCACTCTTTGGAACATTCTGCCCCCGGAGGTGAGACAGGCCTCATCGCTCCTGTCCTTCCGGAAGAATTTAAAGACCTGGCTGTGCCGCCTTGCGTGGGATGGGAATGGGAATAGTTCCCCTTGGGGATGGCTAGTGCCATACAGCCCTTTTAAAGAGAATCATCCATCGCCTATTGGATTTTTATACTTAATGTATTAGTTTGTAATGTATTTTAAATTGTAGTTACTTTTAAAGATTTTAAATTGTTGTATTGTAAACCACCCAGAGTCCCCCTTGGGGGAGATGGAGCGGTAATACAAGTTGACATACAAATAAATAAATAAATAAATACTTTTTAAAAGTACCTGTATACCCTATATATACTCGCGGATAAGCCCATCCGGAGATAAGCAGACCCTTGAATTTTAAACCCTAATACCATAAAGAATGCAAGTTGGCTTATCCATGGGTGGCACATTTTTCATGGCATTTGAGTTGAACTCACTGTTCTTCTCCTGCCTTCTGAAACAGTTCTGAACAATTCTGCCTTTTTTCCTGTCTGACAGCCTTTGTAGACAACTTGTAGGCAACAATCCTGATTCCCCACAGTCTTCTCTGCTCCTGGATCAACATACCTGGCCCCATATATATTACTTTACCTGCTGGAGTCCTCAGACCCTCTCTGCAATTGTTAAGTGTGAACCCTGCCCCCCCCCTCAAGTTGTCCTTTCTTGGACTGTTGAATAAAAGAAATATACTGAGCAACACAGCTGAATTAGTATATTCCAAAGCTGCATGGCATACTCTCAGAATATTTTTTCCTAGAAAATCAGGGAAAATAAGGGGAGGCAAGAAAGGAAAGGGAAAAAAAGAAGGTGGAAATTTCTAATAGCTGGAGGGAATCTTTCTTTGTGGGAAGAGATTATTATTGTTATTGTTATTACTGTTGATGTTGGCAGAAACCAAATTAGTTCAAGAAGCTTTTAAAAAATAGTTTCTTCCTTTCTTCATTGTTTTTCTCCCTCTACCTTCCCATACTAACTGTGATCCACCTCTTTCAGGAGCCATCCTGCCCTACAATATGAAGGAAAACTATCTCTTAGGTATGTGGTAGGTCAAGAAAGTGGAGAGCAAGTGCTATCATATAAAAGCAATTCCAAGAACATTTTACAGAAAGAAAATGATACTGAATAAGCAGATGCTCCAGATAATGCTATTATCCCTGACTGGAAATCAATATTTGCTTCTGATCTTCCCTGAGAACATCTTCTAGGTCCTACCGGCCCATACTTCAATGTTCATGCACAGAATGTCTTACCTTCTGCGAGTCACACTTGTTGGTTCACCAGTGGATGTTGGAGCTTTTAATACCTTCTTCTTCTGGAATGGTTATAACTATTGTTCCCCTAGCATGCAGCCCATATGCTTTAGCAGAAAGTACTGAAAGATGCTCTTATACATTTTCAGAAAGGGTATGGTACCTCAAGGGATTAAAGAAATCCATTATTTCCTGCCTGAGAATTAAGACGAGAGTGCTGATTCTTTTCATGGATGTTTCAGAAGTCTCAAATGTATTATAAAATGGTTTCCCATAAGTTTGAAAGAGAAATGCATTTGGCAGATGTTTCTAAGGAAAGTTCAATGGCATGTGTATTTTGAAAACTGAAAAAATAATAATTGTGTCTGCCACAATCTACAAAGGCTTTTTCACTCCCCGTTATTCTAGCATATCAATCTATATGCAAGATTATATATCTTATAAATCATATGATTATTATCATATCAATCTATATAGCAAGATTAGCAGCAGAGGAGCAATCAAACAACATAATCAAGGAACTATTAACTCAGTCAATCAACCAAGCAGCAAACAACAACCCAATCAAGGAACTATCAAGGAGAGTACAACACCCCCACCAACACAGGCAGGACAAGCCAGGGTATATAAACAGAGAGCAAGTTCCACTCCCTTTTCACCCTGAAGATGTTGCCTAGCCTGGCAATGAAACGTCTGCAAGAAAACAAGGCTCAGAGAACACCATGGACTCCACATATCAATCTATGCCTAGGCATGCATCAGATAAAGAGATGGTCAGATTGTTTATCTTAGGTTAACCTTATGTTAAATATATATTCCATGATATAATGAATGGCAGAATTTGGAGGCTTCCATTTTGGGACTTATCTATAAGGAATACCAACAATTATGAGACATTCAAAGCTGCCTTATTGTGAACAGATGCTTGGAGCTTCTTTGTTATCTCAGCCCCCTCACCTAATTCTTTTTAACTGAGACTAAATCTTTGCATTCAACTGTTTAGAACACTAATTCTGCTTTACGGTCCTAGCCTAGCTAAAAGCTTGCAAAATAATTTCCTTCTTAGATTAGTAGAGAAAATGCTTTTAAATCAACCTCTCTTTTCCACTGCATATGGAAAGTATGCTTTCTTTCATCAGTGAGCTAAAAAGCAATGGTTTTAAATGGCTTAGCACCCATTATGGTCAGCAGAGAGACTTCAAGCTCAGCAGGAAATAACATTTTCAAGAACATTTCCACCTAGTTGCACCAAAGGATCCATCAGAACCATTACTCACTTTATTTGTTTGTTTATTTGTTTATTTATTTATTTATTTATTAATTAAACAAATTTATAAGGCCGCCCAACTCAAACACATTGACTCCGGGCGGCTTACAGAATTATTTATTCTTTTGTCACTCTAAGAGTTAGGATGGACAGATGCACAAGGGCACAGATCCAAGATGCCAAGCACAGATTGATTAGATTCACTCCATAAAGGACATTGGTAATATCAAAAGCTCTTAGTAGATGACAATGCAATTGCTGATCGAGAAACATGGAACATAGATATTCTCAACAGCTACAATACTTTTTAAAAGTGTTTTATTGTATTGTATTAGTGCCATGAACAGTTTTCAGCATAATTTTTGCTGGCACAGAGGTTTTATACAATGAAATCTAAGAAAGTGCTAATACAGTCCAAAACATTAGCACAAATATTATTAAATGTGCTTGCACACAGCACTTTGGAGTGTGCAGGGCTCCTTACATAGCACTCTTTGACCACTCTGTAAAGCAGCAATGTCTTTTCTCAAAATGGTGAGCTGCCTTCCACAACTGTGTTATGATCTCAGGGAAGAAAATCTTCAATTTAAGGAGTTGCCACAAGTGTTATATGCAAGCCTGTGTGCTCTGAAGCTTCTTATCCCCTTTGAATTTGAAATGGTGCACACACAGGAAAAAAAAATGATTAAAATTCCATCCCAAGTATATAATGAAGATCACCAAGGAAAAATCTTTTCCTTCAGGTTATTGGCATATATTTTAATAAAACAGATATGAATAGTGGCCACTTTCATACTTATTGAATTTTCTTCTTTTGATTTTGTATGGAAGCAGCAGGAGGAAGAAGCTGAGAGAAGAAAGAAAATGAATGGCAAAAAAAGCAGATATATTAACTGCTTGCTAGACAAGAATGTTATCTCTGTAGTTTCTAAGAAATTCTAGCCACTGTTTTGAAAGGAATCATACCATATTTTTCTTTCAGTTCATTTATTTATGATATCAGTTTGTTATCTCATTTCATGAGCGTCAGGTCTTGAGACTTTTTTTCACCCATTAATCCAGTGGCTGCCCAATACTGCAAAATAGAGCCTAATAAGATTAAGACGCTTCGGCGGTCATGTGGCCGGCATGACGCACACGGAACGCTGTTACCTACCCACCGAAGTGGCACCTATGAATCTACTTGCATTTGCATGCTTTCGAATTGCTAGGTTGGCAAGAGCTGGGGCGAGTGCGGGAGCTCACTCCGCCATGCGAAGCCAGGGATTTGAACCTCTGAACTTGCGATCTTCCGATCAACAACCCTGGAGTCTTACCCGCTGAGCCACCATGCCCCTAATAAGATTAGGATTAGGATTCTCTATTTTTCAGACATGCAATTTTCTAATGCATCTCTCTATAACAGCTTGGAGAAACTGAATAAAATTGGATTTAAGTTTTAAAATATATACAAAACTCTCTTTAATTCAAATCATTGAAAAAAAGCAGTTAAAACAAGTGTCTTTCTCATGTTTTTAGTCCTTTTAGACCAGCCTTTCTCAACCTTTTGACTCTGGAGGAACCCTTGAAATATTTCTCAGGCCTTGGGGAACCCCTGCACATTCAGGCTCAAATATAGGCCAGAGGTTAGAAAATTATTGTATTTGTTTCATGGGTAGGCCTGTATATATGCATTAACAGTGTTCTTAAACTAAAAATAAAGAATGAAACTTACCTCTTTAATGTGAAGTTGCCCGAACTTGAAATAATTTCTTAAATAAATCGTCATCTCCCAGGGAACCCCTAATGACCTCTCATGGAACCCTGGTTGAGAACCCTGTTCTAGACCATTGGCATCAGTGCCAAATCGTCCCCCTATCAAAAGGTTACATCAAAGGCCAATAGACTTTTCTATGAAAGTGGACTTTTGTCCCGTCCACGATCTTACCCATGTCTTCTCCAGATTTTATTTTGCTTAGGTATAAAAATCACTCTGAGATCACTGTGACAGGAGATCTTAAAACTTAGTTCCAAACCTGAGTCCAGCTAACTTCTCCTCCTTTTTGCTTAACTCAGAAGTATATTTCTGCACTCTTCACAAACAGTGAGCAGCAGACAATCTTAGCATAATATCCTTTTAAGTATATTTTTAATCCTTCCAGTTCTGAGAAAGTTGAGGGGTTACTGCCAGATCCAGTGGGAGAGCCAGAATAGATCGCTATGTGTTGTGCTCTGTGTCTTAGCCAGCTTATCAGTGTCACCAGAAACAAATATTTGACTGGCTGTTAAGATAATTATCATTAGTGATGGTAGATGGAGTCTCTTCCTTCCAAAAAAGGACAATAAGATAAGCAAAGAGAAACCAGCTTTCCCCAAAAGCTGTTGGCCATTTATGGGAGTTGTTGCCACCCTCCTTGCAGAGGATTTGCAGAGATGTTGTAATAAAAGTGGATTGCTGTGTTTCTTTTCTGTGAAGTCTTCATTTGTTGGGTTCTCCAATCTGTTTTTCTCCAGACTTTTGGCTGTGCTGGCTTAGAGCTCTGGGAGTTGCAGTTGTAACACGTTGGGAAAACACCAGGTCAAGCAAGGCAGCTCTGAGACACTTTGAGAAATGTCTGAACAAAGGGAATGTGCTGCTCAGTTTAATGATTTACCCATTGGAAAATGCAATAAAAGTGATGGGATTTGTAGGTTAGAGCTCCATTGAGCTTACTGGATCAAATTACTAGGATAAAGGATTCACCCAGATATGCCAGAGTCCATCAGGGAAGTAAATCCAAAAACATTAAGTTTGGGCAAAGGAGCAAGATCTGGTCTCTGCTTTTTTTTTTTTTTTTGTTTCTCTGCTTTTTAAAATCACTAACTGCAGCTCTCCTTCAGGTAGACCACTTCTACATGAGGGCTTTGAAGTCTTCAGACCATCTCTCTACTTAGCAATTGTACAATATCAGCTTCTTTAGAGACCTGGGTTAGTTCTTTGGGTTTTATTTTAATTTGAAACAAGGTGAAGATGGTTTTTTTCAGTGCTGCAGCTCTATACATTTTATGGCTGTCTGCTTTCTCAGTGGTGGGAAATCTTGCCTTACCCTTCCTCTTGGCTGCTGGACTCAGTGGAAAGTACTCCCTCCAGACCCTATTGCCCAATGGTAACAACTAGTGAGAAAAATAGCTGGATGGAAAAATAAAAAAGCAAAATGCTATCCCTTCATGCAGCAGAGGAAAATGGGTTTGGTGGCTTTGCAGCTCTCCCTCTTAGCAACTGCTCAGACTTTTCTGGTGAACAGACAGATTGATGCATGTTAAAATGTATGTTAAAAATTCAACAGTAGCTATTGTGAAATTAATTTCAAGAATAAATGAGAGATACTAGATTTCTGGAACTCTTGTAGCTGCACTATGGGGAGAAAAGTCTCTTGGGTTAGTGTTTACCCTCTTGTCAAAACACAAACGACTATTTGGGGAACAGTTGAAATATATATTTTCAATGGGATAGGATTACCACATGCAGTAAGCAAAGGGAAGAGAAGCTAATGATGACTGGTGTGCAGTTCAAAGGCTACTATTGATTTCAGTAGGTGACAAGAAATGCCAGATGTTTTGGAAATTATGTATGAGGAAAAAGTATTCTGATATGCATGTATACACTTTACCTTTCTATCAGAACACAAATGACTAGATTTTGAAGAACTGGGAGGCATACAATACTTTCTTTCTCATCTTTCTTTTTCTTGTTTTAACAATATGCATAATATTTATTTATTTAACAAATTTATATGGCCACCCAACTCACACACAGTGTGAGATAAATATCCTGATTATATCATAGGCGTTGCCTTTGTAAGCAATTGTAGTATATTATTGTAAATTGAAGCAGAACTATTCCAAAGAAGAAAGCATTACTGGAACCATTTACCTTTTAAGAAGAAAGTATTAATAAGTGTCTCCTTTAGAGTGTCCGCTTTGTTGTTAACTGTAGTTAGAAGCTCAAACATTGACAATACTGTCTGTGCCATCAGTAGGCATTGTCTGGTTATAAAATCAATAACATTTTTGTTACTCATCCCCTTGTTGTATAAGCCTTGCAGCAGTTGGACAAATGGCTGTGATCTGCAAGGGGGGAGGTTCCTCAGGCATAGAATCAGAAAGATCTAAAAGTTGGGAGCTCTCTAACTCCACTTGTAGACCCCATTCCAGGGGGTCATATCTATTAGAGAGGCTATCAGGAAGCGTAAGGGGGTGGGGGTTTGTTATTTATGGCAAGTAGCAGTTTGCTTTTTTAGATATCTGTCAACTTTGAGCTTTTGGTAGGCTTGAGTGAAGTCTGGGAAGAAGAATGTGAGCACTGCCTCTTCTTCCTTTTCCCCCATAGTAAAAATGGTAAAAATACAGAACTCCAGCAGAACGAAAATGAAAACGAAATGGAATGAAAGCAAAAGAGCTAATTAAGAATTAAAAATTGGCTTTAGAGGGAGCTCTTAACAACAGATGCTACCTCGATGCCATCTTTCTGGGCTCCCTCAACAATCAAATGGGTCACAAAACAAATCAAGCTAGAATTCTCACTCCAGGCACAAATGACCAGGCTCAAATTATCCTACTTTGGACACATTATATGAAGACCCAGCTCTCTGGAAAAGGATCTAATGCTGGGGAAGGAAAGAGAAGAGGATGACCAGCAGCAAAGTAGATGGAGTTTGTCACAGTGGTGATGAGTGCGCCATTGGAAGACCTGAAAGACCAGGTTAGGGATAGTTCGTCATGGAGAAAATCTAACTATTTGGTTGCCAGGAGTTGAAAACAACTTGATGGCACATAATCAATCACTTGAGTAATTGGCTAATTAAGAAAACCTTTTGACTACTGCCCATGACTTTCATTAACCAAGGTTGTTTAGGTGATACCTACATGGGCAAATGAGTTTCTATGACAGTAAAAATGCCCTCTGAATGGGAAGCAATATTTTGTAATTTAGTCTGGTACAAGGTTACAAGCTGTGGACAACTTTCTTAAGAAGGGATGTCATACTTTCCCCTTAAAGTTACAAGGGATAAGTCACGACATGATGTTAGAATGATGGGACGGCCCCAAATAATGACCCTCAAAGAAATATATTTCTTTGAGGGTCATTATTTGGGGCCATCCCATCATTCTAACATCATGTCGTGACTTATCCCTTTTCAAAGAAATATATTTCTTTGAGCCTCAAAGAACTGCCCAGAGTCTCCCGTTGGGGGACTTGGGCGGTCATATAAATTTAAATAATAAAATAAATAAATATATTACCTTCATTTTTGGAGTATTTCAAGGAATAAAAAGATTACATCATCTGTTTCTCTTACACACTGTTTGATATTTTGGTCCAGACCCCTTTGAGATAGTTTCAAAGAGAATTAATACTCTTTAATTGAGGGTGAGAAATTCCTCCCACATTTTCCAAAAATCTGCATGTACCCCAGACTAGCATTAAAAATACCTTAATGAGATCCGTGTCATCCTTGCTTCCTTGATCTTGCTGGTTATGTGGGGCTTAACACCCACTTGGACTGCACTCCACAGCTGTAAAAGTCATGCTAAGGGATGTCGCAGCCCTTCAAAATATATCCAGTCAGGAAACAAACACCAGAAGCAATATTAGATCTCTATTGATTCATTGTTTTATTGAGACTGGCTATAATAACAGAATTTTTAAAGACTGACAGTTTCACTCTCCTTGTGTCCTGACTTTGGGTGTAGAAATAACACGCTGAGGCTGGAATCAAGCTCTAGTGATTTATTATCCTACTGCCCTAACAGAATCCATCTAGACTAACATGAAGTGGCGATGCCCAAGTCCACAAACCTAGGGCGGGGCTTTCTTCAATCTCTTGGGAGGGAAACATAGCGATTCAGTACTACGCATGCGCTTCCCTTCCTGGAGGGAGCCCCCTCCTTCGCCGCCCGTTATCTCCCTGACACCTTGCCTCCTCTTATACCACAGAAAGTCAAGGCAGGCCAATCTCGAGATTGTTCTTCACCTGTTCCTGTCTTCCTGGGCTTAGTGTAATGGCTGCCCCATATTTTCTTCATGGTTATGTCTGTACTCCTCTGCAGCGTGGATGCTTGACACTGGCCACAAACAGTATACCCCAGACATGCAGGTTACATTTCTAGCTGAAGTAATCCGACATATATAAGGGAGGATCATCTAAGATTTAAATTAAAGCATTGAATCAACCCTCGTACATTAGGACATAGGTGCTTTTTTGTAGCTACAGTAGGTTGCATTTGTTTTCTTTCTTAATTGATGTAGGAAACAAATTAAATGTATTTTTCTTTCAATAGCATAGGATTAATGTAGGCAGAAGGAGCAGATTGAAGGTAACTTCCATGCAATCTAATAGCTGAATTTTAGATAGATGATAGATAGATAGATAGATAGATAGATAGATAGATAGATAGATAGATGACATCATGGTTACATCATATACGGTAGTTTGCACAAAAATGTATTGTACCTATGCATTATATTATTGTAAATTGAAGCAAAGCGATCTTAGAAGAGAAACTCTTATTAGAATATTTTACCTTTTAACTATGCTCATGTTATCAGCCTTACAAGTGTGAAAGTTTGAATTTTACAGAAGCAGATCTATAATAGAGCGAAAGCTACAAAGAGAATGGCTAATTGCTTCATTCTGAGCAACGAAAGACATTTAAAGATCTTGGGGGGAACAAGATTCTTGCTCAGGGTACCAAGCTGAAGGTGACACCCAGGCAGACACAGTGTTGTCTTTGAGTATACTGTATAGCAGTGTTTCTTAAAGTGTAGTCCTACAACCCCTGGGTTCCCCCAAGACCCTCTCAGGGGTCCGCAAAATCAAAATTATTTGCCAGCCTGTGTTGAATAATAATACAATATTAAAATCCCATCAAACAATTGTGAGAAGCGGTAGTGGCAGTGAATGCATCACTTTAAATTTTTAATATATTTTTTTAATCCATTCAATCGTGTCTGATTCTTGGAGATTGCCTGGACAAGTCCCTGCAGTTTTCTTGGCAAGATTTTCAGAAGTGGTTTGCCATTGGCTCCTTCCTAGGGCTGAGAGAGAGGGACTGCCAAAGGCCACCCAGCTGGCTTTGTGCCCAAGCCAGGACTGGAACTCATGGTCTCCCAGTTTCTAGCCTGGTGCCTTAACCACTACACCAAAGTGGATCTCATTAATATGGTAAATATTGATAAATATAAACCATACAAACAAAAGCTCTTTTGGGGTCCTCCATAGTTCTTAAAAGTGTGAAGGGGTCCTGGGAGAAAAATAAGTTTAAGAAACAGTGTTGTATGGAATAAATGAGGAAGAAGAAATAATCAGGTGTCTTTAACCAATTGGGGAAAAAACCCACAACCCTAGCCTAACCATCTCTGGCCTGCAAGGCAAATCTAGCCGTTCACATCTAAGAGTGTTGCCCGTGGAGCCAGGAGGAGGCCTACCAATTTTTATTGCTTGTTCTCTTTCTCCTCTTATTTTTAGGATTTATTTCAAATACATTCAGAGTTCCTGTTTGCTGGAGGGAAAGCATCCAGTTCCCTCCACGTGAATGTAATCCACATGAACTGCATTTCACTAGTACTTCCCTTATGAAACCAACATGGATGGGCCCAGCACTCACAGAGGAACATTTCATTTGTTGGCTGTGTCCTGTGAGAAAACGTGCTGTGTGAAATAAATATGGGATTGTTCCTTTCTAAAAAGAACAGCTTGATATGGCGTCTGCTTTCATGAAAAGCTTTATATCAGGGTATGGATATTTATCCTGTCTTAATAAAGTTTGACCAAAGAAGAAGTTCTAATTTCTTAAATTTAGGATCGTAAGCTATACAAAGGTATCTAAGTGTTGGAGATGAATTAGCAGCTCCTGCATGTGGCAATTTATTTATTTATTTTTAAATTTAATGTATAAGGTGCCCGATTCCCAAATGACTCTGGACAGCTTACAACCAAAAACCAACATATAAAAATACAAGTGACCAGAAGACCAAAATACCAAAACCAAACCGGCACAGATCAAACCAAAATAAAACAAGTCAAGGCATTGTGCAAGGGGTTGGACTTGATAACTTCTTCGGTCATTTCAACTCTATGATTCTATGAAAACAAAAATGGCACCATAATCACCCTGTCTTCAGCCCTGGGAGAACAGCCAGGTCTTCAATAGTTTGCTGAATGACATAAGGGTAGGAGCCACCTGAATTTCTGGGGGTAGGTCAATAAAAGTTATGGTCCAAAATCATGGCTATCTTTTGGGTCATATATCCCTCATAAGGAGGAGGCCCCAGTTTCATCTTTGCTCTCTTTCTCCTCATTGAACATCTTCTCCATGATCACTTTCAAGCTCTTTCTAGCTTGACCCCTCTTTTCCTTCCCTACCAGGAAATAAATCAATGGGTTCACAGTGCTATTTACAGAGCCACTTAGTAAACAATATTCACTGAGATAAGCATTATCAAAGCCAAGCACAGAATAGAAGAGGTAAGGAATAAGAATCATTGGCAAACCAAAGAGAAGAAAACAGAGAAGAGTAAACAAGATGGCCGTTATAAGCTTTCCTCGTTTATGCTTTCTTGATATTAAGCAGACTTTAATTACCAGGATTATTGTGGAGAGGGAAATCAGTGAGGTGAGAATGATGGAGTTCATAAGACACTGGTAAAAATATAGCTGAAAATATACAACCTGTTGGAGGAGAATGATATCAGTAGCAAGAAACAGGAAGGTGAAGATCCATATTAGAACACATACAGTGGAGGACAAGTAAGATGGACGATGGCATCGGTACCAAAATGGGAAGAGGAGCGATACACACCTGTCAATGCTGATGGTTGTCAGAAAGCATAAGCTAGCAATGTAAACATTAGCGAGAAAGATCAGTAGTACAACTGTTGTGAAAAGAAAATAGTTGGAATTTTTCAATTCATAGAGAATCCAGTAGACCGTATAGGCAAATACAGTTGAGACCACGCCAAAGTCAGCAATAGAGAGATTTAAGATATAGGTGGTAAAATTATTCTTCTTAATGCGGAAGCCAAGAAGCCAGATGGTGACTCCATTTCCCACTAATCCCAGTAAGCAGATTAGTATTGTTAGAATTCTCATCAATAACGCTCCTGAAGGATATGTGTGAGTGTTCTTTGAAGGAGTGGTTGTATTTTGGGTGAATGCAGTTCCATTGTAGGGGACATCAAATTCCTTTCCATTCTCCAGCAGCACCAGTAATGACTGGCTATGATTGGACATGATGTACCTAAATTTTAGGTTCTTCTTCTGGTAGACATGCCCCTGCCCAAAGAAGGAGGAAGAGGAGGAGCAGGAGCCGGAGGGGAAAGAGAAGAGGAGGATTCAGTTGTCTGAAAAGAGGTAGCATTAAGATTAAAAGTCAGAAGATAGTTACCAGCACATTATTTTTGAATAATAAAACACCTCCTAATGAGGCATGAACAAACCTCTATCTTGTGGCTGTGTTCTGTACCAGCCCCCCAAAAAACATAAGATGCAGTTTGTTTCATATTAGGAAGCTTAGGGATTTATTGTTATAGAGATTTATGAATTTCAGTTCTGACACACACATTTTATTTCAATGTTTATGTTGGTTAGAATTTCTGTGAACCATTGGGAATCTCACAATTACAGGGGTAAAAATACTGTAAATAAAATAAAAAGAAATGAATCAATCTTTGGGGAACCCATAATTCATAATTTCCATATTAAAAAACTTTCTCAGGATCCAAGGAGGAAATAGCTTCTGGATTTTGTCTATTTTGAATTGAAAGTTCCGTTATACATTGGATATTAAGAGAACTTTAAGGTGGCTGTTGTGGGTCTTCCAGGCTGGGGTGGGGTTTTTTGTTGTGTTGAAATGGACCTAATCTCCTATAACTTAGCTCTATAAATAGAAAACAAACAAAACATTGGCACTCCACCTGGGCACAGAGATTTCGCTTCTGTCTGTGCTCCTGCCCTCTGAAGATGCTGGCCA
Organism: Charina bottae; assembly: GCA_023362775.1. Taxonomy (NCBI): domain Eukaryota; kingdom Metazoa; phylum Chordata; class Lepidosauria; order Squamata; family Charinaidae; genus Charina; species Charina bottae. Next base: position 127,940,104 of record JALMGJ010000003.1, read on the forward strand.
CAGATGCTGGCGAAACGTTAGGAACCACAACTTCCAGAACACGGCCACACAGCCCGGAAGACCCACAACAGCCATCGAACTCCGGCCGTGAAAGCCTTCGACAATACATAGAACTTTAAGGAACTGTATACTGTAAATCTAGCTAACACCTGCAAAATATGTACTTATGTATTTATTATTGCTATATATCAGCTGATCCTGCAACTCAAGGCAGTTTTAAATAATAAAACACAAACATACCCCGGTCCCAATTGAGTTAAAACAAACAATAAAACAAACTACCAAAATAATTAAAATCAATTAATTATTGAATTTGAAGTCTCAGTGAATTCCTTCTCACTCATTGGATTGGGACCCCAAAGAACATACTGGTTTTGGGGGGGCAATAATTTACCCCCAATTTACTGCACAAATTTGTTGTTATGAGGATAAAAATGGGGGATGCCCCCGTGCATGCTTTCTTGAGCTCTTTAGAAAAGAAATGGTACAGTACTTTTTCCACACTATATTTGGGGGAAAGTCAAGAGGTAAATATGAGATGGAATAATAATAATAATAATAATAATAATAATAATAAATAATAATAATAATAATAATAATAATAATAATAATACCACCACCTAAGGAACTTCTAATGTCTGGGGAAAAGATTTCTTTGGGTGAGGACTTCACATTATTGTTTATTTATTTAAAGTCAACAGAGAGAAGAGCTCAATCAAGTAGCTCTTTTTTATACTTTCTTGTCCTTGCTTGCCCATAATGGCTTTGACTCACTTCTTTCAGGACCCATTCCACCCCACAATCAAGCGAAGGAATTGTAATGAGGGGCAAAGTCCCAGAGGGCAGGTACTAGGGCAGAGAAAGGAGCAACTAAATCTTTTTACAGAAAGGAAAAAAAGTTGAAAAAGAAACAAATATTGAATCCCACCTTCCTTAAGAAAGTCATCTGGGTTCCTCCAGGCAAAACTGGAATGTTTCATGCATAGACCATCTTACCTTCTTCCAAACACACCCTTTGGTTCACCAGTGGACTTGGTGTTTAGTACCTTCTCCCTCTGAAATAGTGCTAAGCTATTCCTGGTCTTCGAAAAATGTTGCTTACCCAGCATGGAGCCCACAAGGGTGGCCACCAAATGTCAGAGAGAGACTTTTATCCAAAGAGGGTGGGGTCCGTTTTTCATGAGGACATTTCCAAGAAATCCATTAATCTAAGAGTGAAGATCAGAGTGTTCCTCCTTTCCATGGAAGCTTCAGAAGTCCCAGATGGGCTGTAAAAGGGTTTACCAGCAGCTTGAAAGAGAAATATATTTGGCAGATGTTTCTCAGGAAAGCTCAATTTGGTATGCTTTGAAAATGGAACCATTACAGTAATACATTGAGTGGCAGAACCATGGCCTACAAAGGCTTTTTTCTCCCATTTATGTATGTATGTATGTATGTATGTATGTATGTATGTATGTATGTATGTTTCGATTTTTATCACTGTGCCATCTCCCCCGAAGGGGACTCTGGGCGGTTTACAAACACAAAGGTTAAAATTCTATTATAAAAATATATGTTGTTGTTTATTCGTTCAGTCGTTTCCGACTCTTCGTGACTTCATGGACCAGTCCACGCCAGAGCTTTCTGTCGGCCGTCACCATCCCCAGCTCCCCAATGGTTGAGTCCGTCACCTCCAGAATACCATCCATCCATCTTGCCCTTGGTCTTCCTTTTGCCTTCCACTTTCCCTAGCATCAGCTTCTTCTCCAGGGTATCCTGTCTTCTCATTATGTGGCCAAAGTACTTCAGTTTTGCCTTTAAGATCATTCCCTCAAGTGAGCAGACTGGCTTTATTTCCTGGAGTATGGATTGGTTTGATCTTCTTGCAGTCCAAGGCACTCTCGGAATTTTCCTCCAACACCACAGTTCAAAAGCATCTATCTTCCTTCGCTCAGCCTTCCTTATGGTCCAGCTCTCGCAGCCATAGGTTACTACAGGGAATACCATTGCTTTAACTATGCGGACCTTTGTTGTCAGTGTGATGTCTCTGCTCTTAACTATTTTATCAAGATTTGCCATTGCTCTCCTCCCAAGAAGTAGACGTCTTCTGATTTCCTGGCTGCAGTCAGCGTCTGCAGTAATCTTTGCGCCTAGAAATACAAAGTCTGTCACTGCCTCCACTTTTTCTCCCTCTATTTGCCAGTCATCAATCAAGCTCGTTGCCATAATCTTGGTTTTTTTGAGGTTTAACTGCAACCCAGCTTTTGCACTTTCTTCTTTCACCTTCGTCATAAGGCTCCTCAACTCCTCCTCGCTTTCAGCCATCAAAGTGGTATCATCTGCGTATCTGAGATTGTTAATGTTTCTTCCAGCGATTTTAACTCCAGCCTTGGATTCCTCAAGCCCAGCATGTCGCATGATGTGTTCTGCGTACAGGTTGAATAGGTAGGGTGAGAGTATACAACCCTGCCGTACTCCTTTCCCAATCTTAAACCAGTCCGTTGTTCCGTGCTCTGTTCTTACCGTTGCTACTTGGTCGTTATACAGATTCCTCAGGAGGCAGACAAGATGACTTGGTATCCCCATACCACCAAGAACTTGCCACAATTTGTTATGATCCACACAGTCAAAGGCTTTAGAATAGTCAATAAAACAGAAATAGATGTTTTTCTGAAATTCCCTGGCTTTCTCCATTATCCAGCGGATATTGGCAATTTGGTCTCTAGTTCCTCTGCCTTTTCTAAACCCAGCTTGTACATCTGGCAGTTCTCGCTCCATGAATTGCTGGAGTCTACCTTGCAAGATCTTGAGCATTACCTTACTGGCATGTGAAATAAGTGCCACTGTTCGATAGTTTGAACATTCTTTAGTACTTCCCTTTTTTGGTATGGGGATATAAGTTGATTTTTTCCAATCTGATGGCCATTCTTGTGTTTTCCAAATTTGCTGGCATATGGCATGCATCACCTTGACAGCATCATCTTGCAAGATTTTAAATAGTTCAGCTGGGATACCGTCGTCTCCTGCTGCCTTGTTATTAGCAATGCTTCTTAAGGCCCATTCAACCTCACTCTTCAGGATGTCTGGCTCTAACTCACTGACCACACCGTCAAAGCTATCTCCAATATTATTATCCTTCCTATACAGATCTTCCGTATATTCTTGCCACCTTTTCTTGATCTCTTCTGCTTCTGTTAGGTCCTTGCCATCTTTGTTTTTGATCATACCCATTTTTGCCTGGAATTTACCTCCGATGTTTCTAATTTTCTGGAAGAGGTCTCTTGTCCTTCCTATTCTATTGTCTTCTTCCACTTCCGCACATTGCTTGTTTAAAAATAATTCCTTATCTCTTCTGGCTAACCTCTGGAATTTTGCATTTAATTGGGCATATCTCCCCCTATCACTGTTGCCTTTTGCTTTCCTTCTTTCTTGGGCTATTTCCAGTGTCTCAGCAGACAGCCATCTTGCCTTCTTGGTTTTCTTTTTCTTTGGGACGTTTTTTGTTGCCGCCTCCTGAACAATGTTGCGAACTTCTGTCCATAGTTCTTCTGGGACCCTATCTACTAAATCTAGTCCCTTAAATCTATTCTTCACCTCCACTGCATATTCCTTAGGAATATTAGTGAGCTCATATCTAACTGATCTGTGGGTCTTCCCTATTCTCTTTAGTCTGATTCTAAATTTTGCAATAAGAAGTTCGTGATCTGAACTACAGTCAGCTCCAGGTCTTGTTTTTACCGACTGTATAGAGGTCCGCCACCTTTGGCTGCAAAGGATGTAGTCAATCTGATTTCGGTGTCGACCATCTGGTGAAGTCCATGTATAAAGTCGTCTTTTAGGTTGTTGGAAGAGAGTGTTTTTTATGCACAGTGAGTTGTCTTGGCAAAATTCTATCAGCCTATGTCCTGCTTCATTTTGTTCTCCCAGACCATGCTTGCCTGTAATTCCAGGTGTCGTCTGACTACCCACCTTAGCATTCCAGTCTCCTGTAATGAAAATAACATCTCTTTTTGGCGTATTATCCAGTAGGTGCTGCAGATCCTCATAGAACTGATCTACTTCTGCTTCTTCAGCATCTGTGGTTGGGGCGTATATTTGGATCACTGTGATGTTAAATGGTTTCCCCTGAATTCGAATTGAGATCATTCTATCGTTTTTTGGATTGTATCCAAGCACTGCTTTAGCCAATTTATTATTAATTATGAAGGCTACTCCATTTCTTCTGTGGTCCTCTTGTCCACAGTAGTAGATCTGGTGGTCATCTGATGTGAAGTGGCCCATTCCAGTCCATTTCAGTTCACTGACACCTAAAATGTCTATATTTAATCTTGACATCTCACCAATAACCACATCCAATTTGCCCTGGCTCATATATCTTACGTTCCAGGTTCCTATGGTGTGTTGATCTTTAGAACATCGGATTCGTCGTTCACCACCAGCACCGTCGGCCGCTAGCCGTCCTTTCGGCTTTGAGCTAGCTGCGTCATCACGTCTGGGGCTAGTTGAACGTATCCTCTGTTCCTCCCCAGTAGCATTTTGACCATCTTCTGACCTGGGAGTCCCATCTTCCGATGGTATACCGACATATCTTTGGTTGTACTGATCCATTTAGTTTTCATGGCAAGAATACTGGGGTGGGTTGCCATTACCTTCCCCAGGGATCGTATTTAGTCTGACCTCTCTGCCACGACCTTCCCGTCTTGGGTGTCCCTTCACGGTTTAGCTCATGGTTTCATTGAGGCGCTCAAGCTCCAGCACCACGACAAGGTAACGATCTCCTTTGCTGGAGATAAAAATATATAAAAATACATAAAAATACAATATACAGTTAATTATTATTATAAATTAAATAGAAAATCCAAGGAGGTAGACCATGATCTTTAAAAGGGCTCTATGGCACCAGCCATCCCTATGAGGAGCTATTCCTGTTCCCTTCCCACGCGAGGCGGCAAAACCAGGTCTTTAGGTTCTTCCCTTTCTCCCCATTATCCTACTATATCGGTATATACCTTTTCCCTTGTAAAAGTGAAACCTCAAATTAAGACTGTTGGGTTGGAGGACCTTGGTGTTTCATTTGTAGATATTTTCCTACCCACCTCTTCCATGTTGTGATCCTGGGCAGATATATACATACAGTATGTATTCTGCAACTAATCAACAAACCTCACTTCTTGATGATCATAGCACTGAAGGTATTACCTTGGTGGCTACTATAACTGGCAAATGAAAATCCAAGCCCAAAGAACTCCCATAAGGCAAGTCTTCCAACTCTGAGCTTCTATTTTCCACCATATTCTCCGCCTTTGCAAAATTAAGATTGTCATGTATACATGGATCAGATAAGGGGATGGTTAACATGTGAAGAAGTGACAAAACTTTTGACACTGCCTACTGTAAATTTCATGGCTGGAGCATCATCATTTTCTCATGCCCTCTTACCTGATTCCTTTTGATTGGAGACTGAACCTTTGCAATCAACTGTTCAGAATACCAATTCCTCTGGTTCCAGCTGAAAGCTCCTACAATCATTTCCTCTTTATATTGTTAAAAGAAATGCTTTTAAGTCCAGCATGAAAACATAACTTGACTTGTTTTTCCCATTGCAAGTTGGAAACATACTTCTTTCATCAGTGGGATAAAGCATAATGGGTTTCAATGGCTTGGCAGCCAGTATGGTCAGAAAGAGACTTCAAGCCTACTGGGGAATTTCACTTGAAGCATTATTCTCTTATTGCCTAGCATGGATTTACTCCCAGCTGCAGGCCAGTTGTTGCCCTAAGGAATCTCCTGAAAGCATTTATTTATTTATTTATTTATTTATTAAATTTATATTACCGCCCATCTCCCCCATCGGGGACCCTGGGCGGTTCACAATAAAACATAATTAAAACATAAATATAAAGTTACAATATAATAAATAATATAAAATCCAAGTATAAAAGATGTTAAAAATGGTAATAGTGGGAGGCTTCATGGGATCAGCCATCCCCAAGAGGAACTGTTGGCATTTCCCTCCCAGGCAAGACGGCAGAACCAGGTCTTTAAGCCTTTCCGGAAGGTCGGGAGCGAGGAAACCAGCCTCAGCTCTGGGGGTAAGGTATTCCAAAGGGCGGGCGCAACTGCAGAGAAGTTATCCTTTCATCAGACCAAGAATATTTTATTGTGAAACGCCCAGGGTCCCCAATAGGGGAGATGGGCGGTAATATAAATTTAATACATAATACATAAATAAATAAATAAATAAATATAATAATAATATGCAAGACTCTGAAGGAGGCTGATCCAGGGTGACAACCACAGCTTGATTAGAAGAGCTTAGCTCAGAACATTGGCCAGATCAAAAACTTGAGGAAAACACGTCCACAGGATGGGATGTTTTTTGGGGTGTTACAGCCACCGCATTCCATTAAAGGAAATAAGCAGACGTTTCCATATCTTTAGTGAAGTCAATCATCTATGCAGTTCTTAACATTAATACAGTAGTTATTTGCCATTGCCTTCACTTGGGATATTTTATTATGTCTTCCTAGTCTAGCCTACATCAATCGAGGAGTGCTAGGTCCTAATATCTATGGGAGCAAATGTTGTTCTACCTCCTTATAAAAGTTCCCTATGGAAGGTGGGAAGCTGCTTTCTTTTGGGATGTACTTTCAATTCCCAGTCTAAGCTACAGCCTTGGGTTTCATGGTCTCATGGTCTGCTATTTAAGTCCTAACCAGGTGTGACTTGAGTAGCATTACGGAAATCAACCAAGTTTAGCTGGATGCTACCAAGTGCTGGAGCGCAAAAGCTCCCTGAAGTGAATCTTGACTTTTGGTGACTGCATGAACATACTCTTGGAGTTTGATTTGCAACATTATGGAAATGTATTGCCATTTCCTTATGGGATTCTTTTTTTCCCCAGTTTTCAAGCCCTGAAATTCTATGGTCATCTTCCTTCATAAGAACATAAGAAGTGCCTAGTCTGTTTTCACAGTGGCCAAACAACTGCACAAAGAAGCCCAGTAGTCTCCCAGAAGATGGCTTTCAGAGGCAGTTCCACTGCCATTAAGGCTTTGTCCACACCGTGCATCATTTTGTGCATCTCAATCATGTCCCCTCTCATCCTCCTTTCTAGACCAAAATGCCCCAAATGTCACAACCTTTCTTCACAGGGAAGCTGCTCCAGCCCCTTGATTATCTTAGTTGCTCTCCTCTGAAACTAATCTAGCTTCACTATATCCTTTTTGAGGTGTGGCTATCAGAACAGCACACAATATTCCAGATACAGACGCACCATTGATTTATATAAGGGCATTATGATATTGACATCTCTATTTTCAATACATTTTTTATTATTCCTAACATGCTGTTGGCCCTTCTTATAGTGGATGAACACTGTGTTGACACCTTCACTGAACTCTTTACCATTCTTCCAAGATTTCTTTCCTCATTAGGCCATTGAGCAGCTAGAACAAATGTAACAATAACAATAATAATGATGTGTAGAAACTAGCAGGCAAAGCAGATAACAGCAAGACCTGGCAATGGCTAAGAGCAGGAAAGCGGAAGAAAGAGACAGAGGGGCTAATTCTGGCTGCACAAGACCATCCCTTAAGAACAAATGCATATAATGTGTTGAGTGCTTTCTTCTCCACTTCTTCCATGTATAAATTGGCCACAATGGGTGACACAGCCGGCTGTGCCATGGGTTCTCCTGTGTCACCCATTGTGGCCAATTTATACATGGAAGAAGTGGAGAAGAAAGCACTCAACACATTCCAGGGAATGGTGCCCACCCACTGGTTTAGGTATGTGGATGACACTTGGGTCAAAATCAAGGCCCAGGAAGTACAGGCCTTCACGGACCATATAAACACTATAGATGCCAACATTAGCTTCACCAGAGAAGACACCAAGGACAACAGACTGGCATTCCTAGACTGTGAAGTCCTCATTGGGACCGGTGGCAAGCTAGAAATAGGGATCTACAGGAAACCCACACACACAGATCAATATCTGATGTTTGACTCCCACCGTCCACTGCAGCACAAACTAGGAGTCATCAGGACATTGTCACACAGAGCAGAAACCATCCCCACCTCCATGGATTCCAAAAAGAATGAAAATCAGCACCTGAGAACAGCTCTGAAGGCCTGTGGATATCCAAATTGGGCCTTTACCAAATCTAAATCTACCAGACCTAAAACAGCGACAGATAGGGCTGAGACTCAGAGTAAACGAAAGAACCTGGTCATTCCCTACATGGCTGGTGTGTCTGAAAAGATAAAACGGATATTTGGCAAACACCACATACCTGTATATTTCAAACCCACCAACACACTGAGACAGAGGCTTGTACACCCCAAAGATCAAACTCCAAAACACAAGAAAAGCAATGTAGTTTATGCAATCCAGTGCAGTGAGGAGTGCTCTGAACTCTACATTGGAGAAACCAAACAACTTTTGTACAGGAGGATGGCCCAACACAGGAGAAGTAACACCACAGGACCAGAGTCAGCAGTTTATCTTCATTTAAAGGAAAAAGGACACTCATTTGAGGACATTAATGTTCACATTTTAGACAGAGAAGATAGGTGGTTTGAGAGAGGTGTCAAGGAATCCATTTATGCCAACTTGGAAAATCCTTCCTTGAATAGAGGTGGGGGCCTCAGGCACAATCTTTCTCCCATCTTTCTCCCGGCTCTGTCTTCTGTGCCTAGGAAGATTAAGACCATTTCACAAGCTCAACAGCAGCATGGTGATCTTAACGATCCTCCTTTAGATAATAAAAGGACTTAAAATAACATCTCAATATAACCATGACCCCAGGTGTAAGGTCACACAGCTACCTAGAAACATATTTAGGATTCCCTTACCAACTTTGCTCAGACTGAAGAAGCTCCTTGGATAAGGAGCGAAATGTTTCCACTGAGAAAATAGAAATCCAGTTGACATGATTCAAGCTACAGATCTGCCACACAACACCCCAGACTCAACAACTGTTGATAAGAAAGACAAAAAAGTCTGGATAGTGGACATTGCAATACCTGGAGACAGCAGAATAGAAGAGGAAGAACTGGAGAAAATCACAAAATACAAAGACCTGCAAATAGAACGACTGTGGCAAGAGAAAGCAAAGATAGTACCAATAGTAATAGGCACCTTGGGTGCCATTCCAAAACATCTGGAGCACCCCTTGAACACCATTGGCACTGACAAAATCACCATCAGTCAATTGCAAAAGGCAGCTTTACTTGGAACAGCTTCCATCCTGCGACGATACCTTTAACACCATCAAACAACATCTACCTATTCCAGGTCCTTGGGAAGGACTCGCTAGGTGGACAAAAATGCCAAATCCAGTCTAGCCATCTGGCTGATGGTCCAACTTACAACAATAATAATTTGTGCTGGGAAAGACTGAAGGCAAAAGGAGAAGGGGACGGCAGAGGATGAGATGGTTAGATAGCATCACCGATGTAATGAACATGAATTTGAGTAAACTCCGGGAGACAGTGGAGGACAGGAAGGCCTGGCATGCTATGGTCCATGAGGTCACGAAGAGTCAGACACGACTAAACGACTGAACAACAACAACAACAACAAAAGAGTAGTTAGGACTTTTGGCCCCAATATGCATTACTTTATACTTGCTCATGTTGAATGACATCTAACATTTTGACATCCCTAATATGCAGAGATCTCTTTGGAGCTCTTCACAGTCCCTTATTGTTTATACCACTCTGAACAATTTAATGCCATCAGCAAACTTGGCTATTCCACCAGTCATGCCTGATTCCAGATCATTAATAAATATGTTGAAAAGCACCAGGGGACTTCCGGTGGAGACATGGTGGTTTGAAAGACTGACTCACAAGCTCCATGAGTTGAGCCAGCAACGTGGTGCTTCTGAAGCTCGGGCAGGATCCCTAGAGCCCAGAAATATTTTCTGGAACCAAGGAGAATCCAGGAAATTATCCCATTTGACCTCCGGATGGGTGTTCCTCGCAAGTGGATTGTGAAACAGAGTTCCAGCGATCGCTGGGTGAGTGGAGCAGCTGGGAAGCGGGGCTGTCATCCTTTTCAAGACCTCATTGAAGCTGAAAAAAAGGACATTAGAATCGACCACCCTGTTTCTAAGACACTTTATTAGTTACTTACTTTTCTGTTTAAGAGAGGCTGTCAGAACCCTGGCATGCCCAAGGGTCCTGCCATTCCCTATAACACAGCCACTACCAGCAACTGCCAGTTACGCCTTGTGGATGAAGAACTTTTGAACTTGACACCAGGAGAACCAGAGGGAAGACTGAAGTGGACCAGATGGAAGCCCACAGCTGGGAGGGGCCAGTTCTCCGGCGGGAGGGTATAAAAACCCGAGCAGGGAACCAGGGGACCATTCGTGCCTTTAATCTGCTTACTCATGTTAGCTAATAAATCGTTTACTTACCAAGAGATCTGAGTTGAAGTCATTTCTTGAGGAGAAACGTCTGCAACTGAGAAGCGACTGACAGAGGCTTTCTTCAGCACAGAGAGGTGATACTCTTGGTACATTTCATTAGTTTTGGGAATTATCTGTTATTGGATTAGTTTTGGATTTTGTGATTTGTTCATTAAGCACAAAGACTAAAGCTGGGATTTTTTTTTTTTTTTACATGGCTTGGGGCCAGGTTATTTGCAGGACTGCCCTTCCCCAGTTACATCCACCTGGCCCACCAGAGCGGGGAGGCAGGGCATGTTGCGGGTCCCTTCGGTTAGGGAGGTACACCTAGTGGGACCAAGGAAAAGGGCCTTCTCCATAGTGGTTCCCTCCCTTTGGAACATCATCCCCCCAGATATAAGATTGCCCCCCTCCTTGGTCCTGTTCCAGAAGGCCCTGAAGACGTGGTTCTGTCAACGGGCCTGGGGACCCCAAGCTGCTTCGGAGCTGATCAAGTGACTGGTATGAATGTGTTTGCTGCTGCCGGGAGATGTTTATTGTGTTTTTATGGTTTTTACTTCTGTAAGCTGCCCAGAGTCACCGTGTGTGAGTTGGGCAGCCTTATAAATCTGTTTAATAAATAAATAAACCCAAACCCAAACCCAAACAAAACTGGAAGCCTTGGATATCCAGTGCAAGAATTTCATTCAGGGGAAAATGTATTGACAGCATAAAACCGAATGTTACGTCCAGGACATATACAAACTACGGAGTTACGGTCTTTTTTCTGCCACACAGATTCAACACGACTCCTTAGCTATGATTCAGGCAGATCACCATTTTCTCATTCAAATAGCCTCCAGAGTTCTGCATTCTTGTGACGTCCTATTTGGTTCATCCTTGATAGTTCCCTTTATTTTCTGGATGAAATGGGCTAGTGGTACAGCGATTTCTACGCATCTATCCAGATGGAATATATTCACATGTCTTAATCTTGTGCATACAGTATGTGTGCTTACAGATGTCCAAGAAGGTATTTATGGAATGGTGATTTTAGATTTAATTTGAAGAAGGCAGCGGAAGGCAGCGAAAACACCACAGACTGATTTTTGCTTGTTGCTGGGAAAAGGGTTGAGATAGATTAGGTGCCATTATTGCTCATCCCCTTTTGCTTTTGAAAGCTACTTATCTTATCTGTCAGGTGGAAGCAGAGAAAGGCAGTAACCCCACCCCCCCAAAAATGGAGGAGGAAGTGGTCAGTTGCGCATGCAATGGGAATAGATAGATAACAACTGAATCATATTTCTCCCCAGTAACAGCAAGGGTGCCCACCTTTGAGGAGTGTTTTACCCACCCAAGAGTGTGAATAATTATTGTTTGATGATGATCATGTACTTCTTTGTTCCAGAAGTGTGTAAAAGTTGTGTTGATTTGCAAGCTGGCACGCCTGCTCTGGAAAAGTCCCCAAGTGCCCTTTCTTCTGTACAGAATAAAGCAATTAAAGAGATTTCCAAACCTTGTGTGTTTAATTGGCACTGCATGCCAGGTGCAACAAATCCAGCATTTCCTGGGACAATAAAAAGATAAATTACTTAGATTTTAATTTCTTGATTTTTAGAACAATAAATTTATCTTATGCTAAGGAGTGATGGATATGCAATAAAACAGAGATCTCCTTATCTAGCCATTACAGGGTTTTTTTTTCCAAAAAAGAAAAGTCCCAGAATGATGAGGGGGTCCAAAAACTGATATTTGTAAAACTTGTAAAAGTAATATTCTGCCGCAAGCATTTCATGGTTAAATCACCTCTCAGCCAAGCCATAACATATAGGGATTGTTGCATACCTTGAACTGATCAGAAATCAGTTGGTGAACAGAAAGCAATGCTATCACCATATATTGTGCTGAAAAGGCAGATACAGGCTTTTTCAAATGCCCTGGAAAATATCATGTAGACTCTGTTTTCCATGTGACCTGGTTCAATCAGTTTGCCAGAATCATGTGGTTGTCAAAAACACATTTTTCCTGTAAGTGAAGATAGGTATCAGTAGATATAGAAGAAGAAGATAGTTGCCACTTAAAGCTTAAAACATTTTTGAGATGAGACAGTTTCCAGAGTGAAAGAAACTAAAATCAACTAAAAGAAGAACAAATATATTTTGTGGAGTCCTTGGTGCTCTCTGAGCCTTGCTGTTTTCTTGCAGATGTTTCATTGCCAGCCTAGGCAACATCTTCAGTGCGAAAAGGGAGTGGGACTTGCTCTCTGTTTATATACCTATTGTCTCTTATGAATGGTATGTAAATGTTGTTTACCTCTATGTGTCTGTTGATGGCTGCTTTGTGTGAGTGTTAAATATATTTTGACTAATAGTTGTTATCACAGAAAGGACTATGCACTTTGTAGAGCTGTGAAGCACTGCAGAATGGATCTCTACTACTTCATGCCGTGTAGCATGAATAGCACCATGTTACAACACCTTAAATAGTCATACCTATTTCTGGGATGGCATAGATGATGCACAAAACATGGGTAAAGAAGCAGCTTCTAAAAGAGGTGCTGAGAGATGCTATGTTCACCCTCCCAAATATCTATTGCACATCTGTGGTGTCTTTCCCACTCACAGAACTCCATAAAAGATACATTGGAACGTCCATTTTGAATATTAAAATCTTGAATAAAATTGGGGAGTCTATAAAAAGAAAGGGAGATACTTTTGGTTTGGCATGGTGTGATGCTCTGTGAGGGTGTCCTTGGGAGGCAAGAGGAAGAGCCACAGCTTAGACAACCATAATGTAAAAGATACCTCAGGACACAGAAAGAAAAGGGGTGTGGGAAATGTTTCAGAAGGGACCCTCCCTAGTTTTCTGGAAAGTAAAAGTTAAGGAGGGTTTCAGTGGTTTCAGACTTGCAAGGTTCTGTTACTGTATCCTTACAATAAAGGTAGTGCTAGTGCTCATGGTTTGTGCTTCTTGTCTGGACTACCTTGGAGGGCTGATACATGGCTTGTTCTTAATCCATGTTGGCTCCTTCCAATCTATGAATTCTTTCCCAAATGCTCACTAATGGACTACTTAATAATCTGTTCCAGCGTTTTGCTCAGTATCAACACCATGCTGACCAGTCTTTAGGTTCCTGGGTTATACTTGGTTACAGACCCAATATGACATTAGAGGAGGTGTGTTGTCTTGCAGGTGACCATATTCAGTATATATTGGGGAGACTAAAAAGTCTATTCAGACACACCAATGACTATCCTTTCCTCTTGATGCATGGAGGGATAAATGACATGGCCAGAAGAGACCTTTAAAGATGTTCCACAGATGATAAACCTTTGAGTAGGAAAGTGAAGGGGTTGGAGGTACAAGTCCTTTTTTCATCAATTCTTCCAGTTGAGATGCAAGAAGAGAAAACAAAATTGACTGATTGAACTAGATATCTACGCCGTAACATAGTATGTGTGTTTCAGGCTATAGTGTGATAGGCATTCTTACACACCCCAAAGCAAGTACTCATCTCAGATCTTCACTGGTGAGTAGAAGACAATAGCATCATCATATGTTGACTGAAATGGCAAGAAATGTTAAGCCTTGCAGAGAATTTTTGCATTCTTCCAGTCCTGCAGGGATATGGATGTTTTGTATGATTCTACTTGCTATTTACTTCGGCTGAAAACAAAATAAACTTCCACCATTACCTAACAGAAAAAAACACTCTTTTTCTGGTGGTAAAAATAAGAGTTAGTAGATTTAGAAGGAGATTCTTTTACTATAGAATGCAAGAAACTGGTAGCAAACATGAAGTTCAATAAAGCTCCATCTCCTAATCTCTCTTCTGGGTTGGCTACACTATCAACTTTCAGTTCAGCATCTGAAGTGATACTGAGTGTAAACACCACATGAACATCTCATTCTTTCTCTCCTTTTAGATTCTATTATTCTGGAATAGAAGCTCCCTTTAAGAGAAGGGAAAGATCAACACAGGCCATGGAAAATCATATCTGTTAAAGTTTTCATAAATCTAGACAAACTCATGTTAACTTTATCTTGTACCACAGAGGAGGGTTTTGTCCAATGATCTTCAAGACATACTGTGGACTCCTTGCCATATAAAGCTTAAATCCTCTTTGGGATGACATAATTTCTAATACAGAAGAAAGGGAAGGCCATCAATAGAAGAACACAGAGAAAATATTCTGCCTAGTTGATGCCATCATCAAAAGTACCATGTGCTCTATAGAGTTGCGCAGCGCTGTGAAATTGATCTCCAAAAGATGCTTCTCAGTGGGCAGAAGTTCAAAAGGAGCAAAAAGTAAAGGTAAAGGTTCCCCCACACAGTCGTGTCTGACTCTAGGGGCCGGTGCTCATCTCCGTTTGTTAGCTGAAGAGCCAGCGTTGTCCGAAGACGCTTTTTTTAAGGTACTATCAAAAGGAGCACCTGCTTACAATACCTTAAAAATGCCATCCCTTTTTCTTGAATGGCATGTCTATCCTTCACGGATGATACATGATATTCAGTGGAAAGATTTGATAAATGTTCTTGCACTTGACAAAAAAATCCAATAAATCCCCACAATAATCTCACCAAAGGAAGTAGGGCAATTTTTGGGGTTTTCTTCTTATTTTTAAAAGTATTTGGGGAGGATTTTTTTCCAATGTTTGGTGAATCAAATAAGCTTCACAGAACCTAAATTTCTGTTCTTCTTTTGCCCCACCACAGAATATAAAACTTTGCACCAGACTAGAATAATCCTTGCCTGAAATCTCCTTTACACCTTCTCAAATGCTTGCTTTTTCCCCTCCTATAAAAGAAGTTTCTCTTTTTTACCTTATCCTTTTGATTCTTGAGACTTTATTTATTTTTTTCCTGGATTTTTTTTTAAAAAACTTATTGTTAGAGATCATGTTTGTGAGGTGTGTGTGTGTGTCAGTAAGAGAGAGTGAAAGAGAGACTGCTGTTGTGTGACATTTTCTGTGACATTTTCCCCATTAAACTGAAATGTTTTGGTTGTCTACCCTTCTTCTTCTAAAATTCTCACAAATGTGGAGAAATTTCCTCTCGAAGTCTTGCCTAGTGAAGCTGCAGAGCAGCTGAGTAACAATTGTTCAGTAAATCAAGCATACATACTAACTGGCATTGATAAGTGAATAAACGCAAGAGCATCACCCATTACTCCAAAATTCTCTTTGCCTTTGAAAGTCATTATGAAAGCATATTCTCTTTTATTAAGCTTTGAAAAAAACACAGGAAGCTTTCTTTTACTGGTCTAAGAATTTTATGCACGGCACTGAAGTTTAAATCATTTTTTCCTCCCACCAGTAGGTAGTAAATTATGAATGTGTAAATGGTTTTATTTGAATAGCTAGATGTCAGGTTATAATAAAAACACACTAAATGCTTAATATATTCTCTGCAACTATTCATGATCAAAAAATGAACATTTTATGGCCCTAAAAGCAAAGATCTATCAGAAACTTCCAAAGTTAAGAAGTTGAAGATAATATTGTCACAATATTTTGTGCTAAAATGGCAAACAATGATAAGCTTTATATAGAGATACTACAAGAAGTTCTGGATTAGCAATTAGAAGCTTTGGAGATAAAGTTTTCTTTTAAAATGTTAGGTACTGAAGTTCTCCTCTTCTTCTACATTAGAGCTTTCCAAACTGTGTGTCGCGACACAAAAGTGTGTCGCCACACACAGCGTGGTGTGTCGCCACACCACCCGGAAGCAGCGGCGTGCGCGTGCACGGTGGCAGCGGCAGCGGTGCGGGATCAGTACTTCCGCGTTTTAGCGGAGGCTACCGCTGCTGCCGCTGCCGCTATGCGCGCGCACACCGCTGCTCGCCCCCCCCGCGCCACCGCCGTGCTGCTGCCGCCGCCGCCACTAGTGTGTCGCCAGCGGCAGCACTTTGGAAAGCCCTGTTCTACATGTTCAGTTCCATTCCTATTTCAGACAGGAAGTAGTAGTAGAAGTGATAGAAACTAAGAGGACATGGGTATTGACCAAATAAGCCAATTATCCTGGATTATGAGTTCATCTCACATTAGAGCCCACCATTATATGTAATAAAATGGCCATTTTACATATCTCCCATCATAGAAGAACTCAGAACCATTTTGGTGGCTCTATATATGAAAACTCCTGGGATCCAGAGGATCTTTATCAGAGGTAGATGCTGTATTACTAAGTATTTGGCCTTTCCCTGACAAACAGTACTCAAAGCCTAGGCTGACCATACGTCCCGTTTTGAACGGGACAGTCCCGTTATTTAAGCATTTTTCAACCATCCCATCGTTTTGATCAAAATCTCAATTTTGTCCCTTTTTTAAACCGGGCGGGAAGGAGGACAGGAAGACAGGAAGGAGGACTGGAGCTGGACTTGCCATTGGAGGCAGCCCGGAAGAGGCTCTATCAGCGCGGCAACTGTAAGCCCAGTTGCCACGTGCGAGCCCAGCAACAGACACAGCACCACAGTCCACTCGGTTCCTGCCTCCTTACCTGATCCTACCGGTGCCGCTTGCTCCGAAGCTGAGATTGTCTGCCCAGCAGTGGTGAGGCCAGGGAAAGCAGGCACGGGAAGGTTGTGGAAAGAGAGTGTGGGGAGCGTGTGTGTGTGATTACTCTGAGCAAGTAATCACGCGCACACACACACACACGCACCCCACACTCTCTTTCTCCAGCCTCCCTGCAACAGGTGCCGGTGCATTTGGTCACGGGGAGGCTAGTAAAGAGAGTGTGGGGAGCGTGTGTGTGTGATTACTCTGAGCAAGTAATCAATTTTTCCATGGAGGGGGGGTTTGTAGGTGGGAGCCAATTGGGTGGACCGGGGGCAGGGTTTGCAGGCAGGAGCCAATTGGGTGGACCGGGGGCAGGGTTTGCAGGTGGCAGCCAATTGCACGAACAGGGAGCGGGGTTTGCAGGCAGGAGCCAATCACGTGGACTGGGGGGTGGGGTTTGCAAGCGGGAGCCAATTGGGTGGACCGGGGCAGGGTTTGCTGGCAGGAGCCAATCGCACAGGCGGGGGCAGAGTTTGCAGGCGGGAGCCAATCACGTGGACTGGGGGGTGGGGTTTGCAGGCGGGAGCCAATCGCGTGGACTGTGGGGCGGGGTTTGCAGGTGGGAGCCAATCACATGAACCAGGGGGCGGAGTTTGCAGGCGGGAGCCAATCACGCGGATCGGGGGTGGCTTTGCAGGCAGGAGCCAATCACGTGGACCCGTGGGGTAGGGACCCCTGTCTCGTTTTTTCTATCCCAATGTCCCATTTTTGTCTCAAGGAAATATGGTCAGCCTATCAAAGCCTCTAATGCAGTGTTTCTCAACCTTGGCAACTTGAAGATGTGTGGACTTCAACTCCCAGATTTCCCCAGCCAGCCAACAATGCCTCACCAAATTGCTTTGACTCAATAAAAATATAAAGCACTTGTGTTCATTCGAGTATTTTCATCCGTTATAAGCTTATCAGGTAGGAACATAAGGCCATTGTTTCCAAAGCATTTAAAATCATCCCCAGGGGTCTGTCTCCATATTCTCTCATGGCTTCTTTGACAGGCCCATGATAGGGAGGAAGGATGCATTTAGGGATAATCCAAGTCTCATACTATGTCTCAAATTAACCAAAATGGGAAAAAAATGTCTGGTTCAAATAAATGAAGGGTGTAGTTGATCAGCCATGGCTGGACAGCAGGATTTCCAGTTTCAAAGCAAATGGCTACTGCAGAATCATGGTTTCCCCAATTTGGAAATAAATTTCTTCCAGCTGGCATTAGCACATACCTTTCAATACCGGCAGAGCAGATGTTTCAAATGTGTTCATGGAAGAAAACAAAGGCATCATTTCCTATGGCAGAATGCGGTGAAAGCTATTTGTCCTTTATGCCCCAAGGAGAAAATAGATTGCTATTTAATAACATCATCAGAAGATATTCAAATGGTCACATGATGCTTTTGCTTTTCTTAGGATAAGAAGAGACAGGTCAAGATAGTCAATTTATTTATTTATTTATTCAATTTATATAACCGCCCATCTCAAACAATTGACCCTGGGTGGTAAACAACCACAAAATCAATTAAAACCAAATTACAAACACAATACAAAAGAAAATTAAACATATACAGCAGCTGATAAAATTATAATCCATAGATGTTAACAATTTAAGGGGAGGAGCTCTATGCTCTGCAAGGGTTCATGTCCTAAAATGTTGCTCTGGTTGTGGCTGATAAGGACACGGAAGCCGAGCCGTTATTCAACACCTTGAACAAGGAAATAATGATATAGCTTTCCTTTTCCTTTTATAGTTCATGATATAGCTTTCCTTTTGTCAGCCTTCCCAGGTAGACCAGACAGGAAACATGACCATATGAGATAATTCTACTTTATTGTAAGGCTAAATTAACAGAATCTTGCAAGTCTGAAAGTACAATTCTTCCCCATCACCTTTACAGCCCAAGAAACCAAGGAGGGTCCCTCCTGATCCTCTTACTCTTTCCACTATCCAGCTGTGGGCTATGCTGTCTCTTATCTGACCATTTCATAGGCAGCATCTCTTGAACCAGTCTCCCAAGGTCTTTCCCACACACCATTACCCCTTTCCTCTTCATGCTTACAGCAGCGAGCAAAATGATTCATGAGCAAAATAGCAGTAGAATTCCTTCTCTGTAAAAGTAGAAATAGCAAAGCAAATATCCTCTGAAACTAGCAATTCCTGGGAAATTGGAGGATGGATTTAAGCAGCTTCCTCTGCTGCTGATTACTTAAGTGATAAAATACAAGTACCTGTCAAGAGAAGTACTCACATTCAATTATGACTATTCTTCTGTTATAGTTAGGTTAAGGTATATTTTTCAATAGATTATAGATTATCAACATGTCACCAGTTGGAACAGGGAGATCTGCAGTTCAGGGGAAGGACAGCTACCACTGTTTTTTCCAGCAGAGATGAACTTCCAAAATTATTTGGAAGTTCCTTTTCAGTTAAAGCACTTCAGGAATATCTAGGGAATTTTTTTTTAGGACAGAAGACTTTTGTGACACAGAAATCACCACATGCACAAATTAATTTGAAAATGAAACAAAATAAGATTCTAGGAAGAAAAGATAACAGCAAATACAATATAAATATCTTAATATTTCTTATTCTTGTTCTAACCCTGATATTTGGTGACACCATATTGGTGAATTCAGAGCCAGGAAGATCTGTAAGTTAGAGTCATGTATTCTTTGAATCCTCAGTAGGCAGACCTCCAGAAAGGGACAGAAGAATTCTTAAATAAGATTGTGTGTGTGTGTGTGTGTGTGTGTGAGAGAGAGAGAGAGAGAGAGAGAGAGAGAGAGAGGGAGGGAGAGGGAGAGGGAGAGGGAGAGGGAGAGGGAGAGGGAGAGGGAGAGGGAGAGGGAGAGAGATGACTCCTGGTGACTGTCTGGAGTGGTCCCTGCAGTTTTCTTAGCAAGATTTTCAGAAGTGGTTGGCTCTTGCCTTCTTCCTAGGGCTGAGAGACAATGACTGGTCCAAGGTCACCCACCTGGCTTTGTGCCTAAGGCAAGACAGTCTCCTGATTTCTATGCTGATGCCTTAACCACTACACCACACTGGCTATCTCTTAAATAAGATAATGCACGGATATTCCAGATACTAGGAGTATGACTTTACCTATGTAAATCTATTTCAGGAACGTATGCACTGATGAAGATGTTTGACCCTAGAATATTTTACAAATTGGAAGGTAAATTGATCTGATCTCAGATGACCAGCTCAAAAACATTTGTCAAATATGAGACAAGCATTCTTAAGAAAATATTAGATTAGGAAAAATATAAAAGAGAATTCATGGGAAAGCCACTTCAGCAATCTAAAATGGACATTCAAGTTTTTTTCTTATTTGCATGTGGTTCAGATTGACCTATTAAGGAAATACTTTGCAAGTTCTGATGTAGTAATCTATTGGTTGTTTGATTATGCAAATGCTATGCAATATTAAGGAAGATAGATGCTTTTGAACTGTGGTGTTGGAGGAAAATTCTGAGAGTGCCTTGGACTGCAAGAAGATCAAACCAGTCCATACTCCAGGAAATAAAGCCAGACTGCTCACTTGAGGGAATGATACTAAAGGCAAAACTGAAGTACTCTGGCCACATAATGAGAAGACAGGATACCCTGGAGAAGAAGCTGATGCCAGGGAAAGTGGAAGGCAAAAGGAAGAAGGGCCAACCAAGGGCAAGATGGATGGGTGATATTCTGGAGGTGACGGACTCAACCGTGGGGAAGCTGGGGATGGTGATGGCCGACAGGAAGCTTTGGTGTGGGCTGGTCCATGAAGTCACAAAGAGTCGGAAGCGACTGAACAAATAAACAAAACAAAATGCAATATTAAACTAACTTTGGAACCTTTTAACATCATTTTTTTCTCTCTTTTAACTTGTAGTAGACTTATGTTCTGGGGAAAAAAGAGGAAAAATACAGTTAGGAACAGGGAGAATTCTACTCCTGCCTTAGACACAAAAGTCATCTGGATGACTTTGGGCCAGTCACTCACTCTCTGTCCTAGGAAGAAGGAAATGGCAAATCACTTCAGAAAATGTTGCCAAGGAAACTGCATGAATCTGTCCATGTAGTCACCAGGAGTCAAGGTTAACTCAAAGGACCAGAACAACAAACAGAGAGGAAGACATTCTTCATCTCATAGAATGAAGTACTGTGTGCATCCATATATCTCTGTGTATATCTAGTGAGTTGAACTAAAGGCTTCACTAAAACAGATACATATGAAGAATTTTTTAGATACAGAGAGCAATTGATTATAATTCCTCATGCAAATGTTGAACTTACGGAACCACATGCTTGGTTAAAAATATCATCTAAAAACTCACAAGATGTCAAGATCTTACAGATTCCTGAGATCCCATATGATGACAGGTAGGAAAGCCAAAATCTTGTGAGATCTCATATAAAATATCAGAGTTGTCATGCAAACTTTTTAGCAGCCCCTGGAATGGGTTAGCAGCCATCCAATTTTTTTTGTTTTTGTTTTTCTTGCTGTTGGATTTTATACTCTTTTATATTGTTTTATACTGATTTTATACTGTTTTATTGGTTGTAAGCTGCCCAGAGTTGTTTTAAGATATATAAATGTTATATATATAAATGTTATATATATATATATATATATATATATATATATATATATATATAAATCTACTACTACTACTACTACTACTACTACAACTGGCTACAAAAACAATCCTCTTTAGTAAGATCACTCCCAGTGAATTAATACTGAATAATTTCCCCCTCTGCATTTTCTCCTGGTAATTATCTTAACAGCCAAAAAGGAGCATGCCTTTCTAATCTGATAATGGTTAAACAGTGAAACCACTCCATTGAGTTTTCATTTTTCAGCAAAGAATTGATGGAACACATACATTTTTCTATAACAGCTTAACACAGCTACCCATTTTGGAATACTTTTCTTCAAATCCTTCTATTCCCGCAAGCCATTCCAGTACCTGATGCAGTGACACTCATGTTCTGTTCGTGGAAGGTGAAGATTAACCACCAGTACTTATTTCCAGGTATATATGAATATCCGTCGTCTACTGCTTGAAGAACAAGCTATGTTATAAGGGCAGAATGTTAGTTCCTTGTGGTGAAGCCACACTTTGTGGATGGCTTCACTTAAGGAGAGTTTTTGTAGAGGTTGTTCTATAGCTTTGTGTGTTTCCTGCCTCAGAATAACTCCAAACCAAATCATGAATTTGCAGCAATCGAATAGTTGCTCTCTCAAAGGTAGCTCTGAGAGTGACAACACACTCGGGGGCTGCCTATTGCCCTGGAAGAATGAATTGCCCATTCCTTTCCCTAATTTATCATTTGTTCCTAGGAATAATATCCAAAACCATTGCTGTATGATTTTGTGAGCTGATTTGTTTCAGTAAAATTGGAAAATGGCCTGTCGTAGCTCTTTCTTGAGATCATCTGAGGTTTAAATAATGATTACAATAGTCTGGGTGCCAAACTGTTCTGTTCTTACTTTCTTTTTCTATGAAGGGTCTACACTGTCTCTTCTAAAGACAAGGCCTTAAAAGTCCTTTTAAAGAAGAATGCTGTTAACAGACTAAAGGTACTCCTACATTTACACTGAGCTGAACCAAGACTTAAATCTTAGAGTAGATCACTTGAAATCAATGGAGAACCCTACATACATGAGTGGGATTTGTGACTGTGTCCCCTGTAATTGCAATATATACTGTACTACTGTTAAAGTTTGCTGTGTTTGTCTTGTGCAAGGAAATAGACACTTTATTTGAATATTAGCAAATAAATAAAAAGTGTCTTTTCTTTTTGCACAAGCCTCCCATTTGATCCAAGTGGATTCAGGCACAGGTAGATTTACAGTTTGCTTGTGATGGGATTAGAACTTCAAAGTATTATGTTGACCAAGCCTCATTTTCCATCAAAGTTCAGTAATATTGTTTTTCACTAAATTTTGGGAACAAATTGATCTGAAGCAGTATCTTTCCCAAATGATCAGAAAGGGTTTGAAATAGAATTTAGGATCTCTCTAGTGTTAGGAAAAATATAACTCATCCAGTTTCACATACTTTAAGATTTATAAATATTGTACCAGGTTCTATTGCAAATTGCAGATAAAGGTGACCAATGTGCATCTATTTTCCTAAAACTCCCCCCTTCCTTCCAGATATCTTGCAAATATGTTGCTGGCCAGTGGTCGATATGGAATGTTTATTTAACTGTGCCTATATATTTAATTTATTAGACATTTATTTATTGGCTGCCTGTTTGCTTGCTCTCATGAGTTCGGTATTGTCACCAGGAAAACTGCATAGCTGTGTACCTTAAGAGAAAAATCCCTTTTAACCACCAAATTTTCTTGTGGCTGTACAGGTTTTCTGAACACAATGTAGCCTAATTTATTTGTTTATTAATCATTCACATTTCTATCACCGCCCATCTTCCCCAAAAGGGGGACTCTGGGCGGTTCAAAAGGGGGATTCTTTTTTTAGGACTTATTGTATGCCTGCTTCATCCCTCTCTGCAGGAGCCTGTGTACAAAAGGAGAAAAAGGCAAATACAGAAGAAAGGAAAATTGAGCTGAACACAATGGCAGAGTTTGGCCCTACCTCATTATTTGCTTCAGAGGTTATAAACGAAACCTACAACGATCCAAACTGGACTGACTTTGAAAATTCCCTAACTTCAAATATTCCAAATTTTACCAGTAGTATCATCCTTAATGTCATTCTTTTTACTCTCTGCTTTTTGGGACTTTTAGGGAATGGAAAGGTCATCTGGATCCTTGGTTTCCGTATGAAGAGGAATTCTTTCTCCATCTACATCTTGAATTTGGCTGTGGCTGATTCTGGAGTACTCATAATGCAGGTTTTGACTCAGATATCCCAGATCCATAGTCCAGATAATTTTAGAATATATTTTATTTTCAACATTATCAATTTTGTAATGTACAATACTAGTCAACTTTTACTAATAAGTATCAGCGTGGACCGATGTGTATCAGTGCTCTTTCCAATTTGGCATCGATGCCATCGGCCACCAAAATTGTCCCTTACTGTATGTATTATCACTTGGGTTCTGCCCATTGTGTTATTTGGATTGGATATGGTAGTTATGCTTTCAGATACTTTTTTATTGTTCCAGCTTATTTTCTATGGTCTGATTTCTTACCCAGTGATGGTCATATCCACTTTGGTCCTGCTTGTTAAAATTTTCTTTAAACCACACCAGCAAAAGTGGAAAAAAGTGTGGACGGTAACCTTGCTTGCGCTCACGTGCTTCATTGTATTTCGTTTGCCACTGAGCATACATTCCATTATTATTTATATTATACTAAAAGACATAGATTTAAAATGGGTATTTGGTAATCTGCTTGGGGACTCGCGAATAGAAGAAAAATACATTTTTGACTTTCTCGAGATTGTATATGAAATGTATCCCTGGCTTCAACATATATTTATTCTTCAATTGCTATCTGATATTGGTGTTGTAGTAAATAGCAGCATCAACCCAATCCTTTATTTCCTGGCTGGGAGAAAAAAAGAGGATCGATCCAGAGTATCCATGAAGCTTGCACTCCACAGGGTTTTCAGAAATGTGGAAGATGAGATGCAACCTGGTGAAACCCAGTTATGAACTTTTCTGAAAAGATTAATGTTCCTTGCTTTACTGGTTGGGCTATGAGGATGTTTGCTTGTTGTTTTTTATGTACAGGAGTGTACAACCAGCTCCCATCATAATTCCCCCCACATGTTACATCATGGAGATAGAAATAATATTCTAAAGCATAAGCCCAGAGAAGCTAACAATGCTTCTTTTAAATTCACTTTTAAATATAATTGTCTCCCCATCTGAAAACTGGAAAAATACTTGGGACAAAGCTAATCATATGTCTGGATTTGTTAGATTTTAATGCATGCTGGACCACACTTCAGACTTCTTTGAGAAGACGGTATGAGACTCCACCGCTTTTATTTGGGCCGAAGCACACAAAGGTTTGCCAAAGTCTCTAGTTTCCATCCTTCTCTGTACAGCTCCATTTGTACCACAGAGTCAATTTAATGTTAAGATGTCATTTTCCACTTACATGTCTAAAGAGCATTAGTGAAAACTTGCTGTAAAATGTTTTGTCTTAGCTTGCTATAGGGCTAGCTGAAAAATAATTTGTCACATGACCATGCTCGTAAAAATAATCTCTAATAAACTTCTTTCTTTCTTTCTTTCTTTCTTTCTTTCTTTCTTTCTTTCTTTCTTTCTTTCTTTCTTCATTCATTCATTCATTCATTCATTCATTCATTCATTCATTCATTCATTCATCAAATTTGTATAGCCGCCCATCTCACAGAAAACTGACTCTGGGCGGCTTACATCAATCCAATAAAGCAACACATACATAACCAATCACTATAAAAATATAAAAATCAATATTAAAAGATAAATATGATAAAAATCAAATATACAAACCCTAGGCAAGAGAGAATAAGGATAGCTAACTCAGCAATGGAGCCATCTAAGCATGTCTCCAGTTCCCTGGGAGCCCCAGGCCTGGTGACACAACCAGGTCTTGACGGACTTCCGGAAGGTCAAAAGGGATGGAGCTAATCTAATATCAGGGGGAAGAATGTTCCACAAGGCGGGCACCACTGCAGATTTTTTTTCACCTAATCCTACCCCCCAACCCCCAAATAGGCATGCTTAATGTCTAATTGTTTGGCTGCCTTTCATCAGCTATCATTAGTGGTAGGAGCTCTCTGGCTTTGCAGCATTATGGTAACCAATTTATGTTAGTCCTGAAATACCTGGTGAAAGTCTACAAGGCAAGGATCTATCATCAAAGTAAGGGAGGGCTGGGCCATAATCTGCATCCAAAGGCAATGGACAAGTTGCTGCTTCTCCTGCACAAAGAATTTCACTTTTGTCCAACAATAGGGTGGACTTCAGCTGTGGAATTTGGTTCTTCTATCAAGTCTTCAGGAATCCAAACTTCGATGGTTTTTAGAACACAAAGTAGCACCCTGCTATCCCAGAAAGCCTGCTTAGCTGATTCAGAAATCTGTTCCAATTGAGATTTTAATTTATGCTGGCAAACCTAAGGAACTCGTAATGTTTCCTCTTCTTTGAAAAAGCTGTATGAATCTCCTCCTCCATTATTTGAGCCAGATGACACTTTTTTTTTGCTACCAATTAATCATAGCTTGTTTCATAGCCATGAAATCCTTTGCCACATAAACATACCTGAGTTAAACATATTAAAATATTAATTTAAAAAAGTAAAGTTTCTTAATGATATTCTTGTAAACCAATCAGTTTCAGGGTGCCTTTGATGTCCCGCTTCCATCTTGAATTATAGACTGACCCAGCTATTCCTTGCTGTTGTCACTTCATGCGTGTTCCAGCATGAATCCATTTTCTTCCCTGTTTATGTAAAGTGCTTTTGAAATAACATTTCAGGTGTATGCTTCTCTCACAATTCTGCATATCATTTTTATTTACTCAAATTTACAAATCAAATAAAGTCATCTGATCCATGTATTCATCCACGTTCTGTCGGTTAAATCAAGTTATATAGATGGAACGCGATTCTCCGACATCTCTAAGTGATACAGAAATCAAACAGATTGTAGTGAATTGGGGGTGGGCAAGAAAACTCAATTACAGATGGGGTATGTGCAGGCTACAAAACAATGAATTCCAGTATTAAATTACACTTTTTAAGGAGTCCAAAAACTAAAACTTTTGCTGGATAAGAACAAAGCGCTGAAAGAATTCAGATTTGCCTATCATCTCTTCTCTTTTATCAGGACAAAAGAAACTACATATTTTAAAGGTTGGTTGTCACAGAGGCTTCATGGGTTCATGAGACCTGATCCAACTTACAGTATACAAAACACCTTTTTGTGACTTTTCCCCCTCTCTTTTTATTAGCAAAATAAGACATGTTACTAGTTTCATTTTCATACAGGTAAAGCATTTCAGACAGTACTTAATAATAGAATCTAAACAGCAGCTAATTAAGCCAGATTCCTCTCCCTCACTCCCCCCCCCTTTTCTGATAAGCAATAGTAAAGCAAACAACCAAAGGTCTGATTTATATGGCCAAACATTTTAAAGTTAACTCTCTCTCTACTGGATGTGTCTGCAGCCTACAGCCTAAAGGTGGGCATTGTAATTTCTAGAATCCTACCTAGAGTTAAGCAAAGAGTAATTATTCTGGCTGGCATTCTCTCTCAGGCTGGCAGAATGCAGTCTTCCTCTCTTAATTTAGCTTCCCATGGAAGCAATCTGCCTAGGGAGACTTGTCCCTCATTGCTCCCTTGTTTCTTCACAGGTTTTGGATCTCCTCCTAGCTCTTCTTCGAGAGAAGGAGAGCCCGGAGTTTGTTGCTCCAGGCTGTCCTGGAACCAACAAACTCTCAACAGCCAACACTGTTTACAATCTATTTTATTTTGCCATCTATTTATTTTCTTCTTCCCACTAGTCTCTCTACCTACTAGTCTCTCCAGTTCTCTCCACCCCTTGCTAGCACAGCAGCGGCCCCCATTTCTTTCTTTCCTATGAGAGAATTACTGTTTATATCTCCCTTTCTGCTATCATCTACAGTATAAAAACACATGCATGTCTGCAAGCTGATAAGACAAGATGGCAGATAGCCCTGGGTTACTGCTTGCTGTGACATAGATCTTAATTGATAAGTTTAGGGGTGAAGTCCTCCTGCTGAAAAATGAGTGATACTGCTGAGAGCTTTTCTCATAGCTGGAAGAGTTTTGGACAGAAGCTGATGAGTTAAGACTAGGGGAGACTGAGGATAAAGGAAACGGTGCAGCATTCCCAGCATTTGGACCTCAAAGGAAACCAAAGCAAGGGAGGAAGAAGGAATCCTGGCAGCTGATTCTCCCCTCTCTCCATTCCAGAACCTTGGGTGAAGCCACTACCCACAACCGGTCAGATCCCTTCTAGCCCTCCAGAGTCCGGGATCTTGGGTGGAGTTCGTCCCTCTGGGTCTTCTCCTCACCTCAGACAGGAACTGACACTCGCCCTGCCCAGTTCTCTCCCCTCTCCAGCTCTTCTCCAGCCTTTTCTCTCCAGCTTCTCCTTTCCCTCCAGCAAAAAAAACTTTTACTCTCCACTCCTCCCTCCCTCTCCCTCTCCCTCCCTCTCTCTCCCCCCCTCTCCAATGTAGGGTTATTCTGGCAGCATGTCCCATAGCAACTGAGGAGATGGGTGCCCCCCCCCCCCAGGGCTCTAGTCCCCAACACCTATATACCTCCCTCTACCAACGGGACTGCTCACTCAAAATCTCCCCACACTAGCAGCCAGGTCAGCTCATCAGGCCCTGTGACAGCACAGCTGCCCTCCAAGGCCATGACTCAGCCGTTCTCTCTCTTGCCCAATCGCACGACGTTTGATAACCAGTTGGTCACTGCATGGAAAAGAACCCTCCATTGCAACCTTCTTCCAGCAATGTGACCTATGTTACGGCACCTTTACAAATGGGATGTACTCAGTTCCTGTACTTGAAGCCTCTGGCTATAATAACGACTTAGACTTCAGCACCCAGGTTGCAGCTGTTCATCTGCTGTGTTCATCAACTCATGAGTACTTTGCCTCCCTGCAGCTGAGGGTGGTTTCTCCTTTGAGGGACTATAGGCCAGCATCTCAGCACAAGACCAGGACATGTTGTTTCGGAGAAAACACGATAGCACCCCAAGGTACTTTGTGCCTGGTTGAAACTTCATTGAGGCAGACCTTTATACTACAAACATTTTGATATTACTTACGTGCACAGGAGCGTATCATTGCTCTGTTCCACTTGCAATCTAAAATAATGTTTTCCAGTTTAGTTTTTCTGAATTCTACAGATTTATTGATGACCATTCTTTGTGAACATATCTACAACAAATTCAAGCTGAAGTGATAACCATCTGAACAACCATCTGCATGGGCTTCCAGAGTGGAAGACTTCAACTTCCCAGATTTACAGCAATGGCCGTGCGGGCTGGGGAATTCTAGGAGCGGATGTCTACTCATCTGGAAATTGTCAACACTAGAGTAGATGATTCACAAGGCATCAATTCCTCCATGGTTGAAGAAATATTCTATTCAGACTCCAGTTTTGATAACGGCTGCTGACTCCTGAGAGTCCAAACCTTCTTGCTTTGCAAGTTTCAAAAAATATCAGCAGCTGGGAGAGTGCTTAGGAAAGTCATGCTGTTCTGTTTCACACAGAGCAATATTTGAACTAGACGGAACATATATAGGAGAACCAAAATTCTTCTTCAGGTCCCATGTCTCTTTCTCCTGCCCATGCATTATTTATTTATTTATTTATTTATTCATTCATTCATCAAATTTCTATCACCGCCCATCTCCCTAGTCAGGCTGAGAGTTTCTTGTTCTAGAGCAGAGGGAACAGTTGATGCTTGTTATATTGTAAAAGAACCTTTGTTTCTACCTTGCCCCCTCTCACCCTCATAAATAATAATAATACAAAATAATAATAATAATACAAAATCACCATCAGTCAATTGCAAAAGGCAGCTTTACTTGGAACAGCTTACATCCTGCGACAATACCGTTAATATTGTGGAATCAACACAGGACTCAAAGCAAAATTTAGGGATCCCTATTTCTATGAGCCCTTAAGACTTGGCTCTACCCCAGACCCCTGGTTTAGTTTGGATGATAGTCCCCTTGTACTTGTTTTTAAATAATTGGGATTTTTCCCTGGACTTCTGATCATTTCTCTATTTTATACCATGTCATTGTATTTTCTCAGCTGCCCACAGTTCAACAGATTGGGGAGCATATAAATTTCAAAATCAAAGAAATACACTTGCTACTTTCCTGGGTGGATCCCTCTCTTAGGCCCTTTCCCCTAAAATGGGTTAGTTTCTGGGCCCTTGGCTTCTCATTACAACCTCCTCTGAACTTAGTTCTAGATGGAGAAAATCTTCTGCCTTTTATTTTTATCTTCATTCATTCAATCCATTTCTATGACCACCCACTTCCTAAGGAACTCTGTGTGAAAAGGCCTGTCTTTCACTGCAGTGCTCTCTTCCAAGACCTGCTGCATTTCCATTCAATCCCAACTCCCAAGGGGTCTTTTCGATAGTGGTGCCCTGAAATTTTTCCATAGCTGTGCCATGAAATCACACAAAACTCGAAGCCTCCAGATCTCCAGCCAGAAGGTATTTATTTTCTGGATCCAAAGCAAACAAGGCCAAGGGTGCCACAGTGTGATGGACAAGAACCCCAGAAGCTCATTCATGCTCCCACTTCCGCTGAATTACAACTGCTCACCCTTATCTCAAGGAAGCAATAGGAGCAAACAGGACTACTCATACATGCCATTTAGCAATTATTGCAGATTTTTCCCACCTTTGGTAAACCTTTCCCTCTCTCCTCCCCTGTTTTATACTGCTTTATTGTATTATTATAAAACACAAGTAGTACATTATATTATTTGGGTACAGTAGTATTTATACAGCGTGGACTGGAGATTATGAAAACCCTGATGTTTAAATAGTTTAAACTTTTATAGATAAAGAAAAAAGAAATTTCTATCAATAGACTATGCACTAAATGTTCATGTTGTTAAGTATAAAGTTGTTTAAATTTTACATATAAAGCTGAATGTGGCATTATTAGACAACTGCAAAATACATGAAATTATTTGTCATGTAATAACGGTTTCTATCTTAACATTGATACTTAATTCTAAGGTCTCTATTGTTACTTATTACTGTTTCTGCGTAAAAAAAAGGAAAAGGGAAGGGGAATAAAAAACAAATAAACAACAAAAAGAACATGTAAAAACAGGTTCTTTGGCTTCTAACTTCCCCCTTTTCTCCCTCTCCCAGTTTGCAGTATTTATCAGCATTTAGGCCCCCTTAGAAGCCATACTATCCGTGACCATATTTGCCCTGCTGCCTGGCAAACCTTTCAAAGGGACGTCTCTCCCTGCAGATTCGTGGAATTGCAGAGGACCCTTTTGTGCCCACCTGTAGCTGCTTCCCTGCTTAAGAGGCCACCTCCCCTCCTCTCTTACTGGCCTGGGGATCCAAGGTCTGGCCTGTGGCGTATTTTCCTCTCCTGCTGCTCCCAAGCCATGAATATGCTTGAGAATGGTCTCTCTTGCTCCTTCCTGTTGCAGTCAGGGGTGAAAGCCTCACCATCAATTTCTGAATTTGAATTGGTTCCTAATTGTTTCTATTTTAACTTTACTTATTTTTGCTACTTTCCTGGGTGGATCCCAGGTCTTAAGGTGGATTTGAACTGTTCTATCTCCCTCCAGTAGCTTCCCCTTCCTTGAACACCTCTTGCAAAACGACCTTCAGGCCCTCCTTGGATTGAGCTTGTTTCCTTCTCCCAACCAGAAAATAGATCACTGGATTAATACTACTGTTAAGGCAGGAACACAGGATACAACATGGATCCCAGTATCGCATTATATAGTTATAGTTGACCACAAAAAGATTAAAAATCACCGCAAAGAAATTTAAAGGAAAAGCAAGGAGGAGATAACAGAGAAGAGTAATTAGGATCATCAGTAAAAGCCGTCCCTGGTTTTTCTGTTTGGATTTACGACGTATTTTGATGAAAAGGATCACAGTAGAGACTGTGATCAATGGGAAGCAAAGCACAGCAGTCACAAGGAAATGGAGGTACAAGATGCTATCATATCGAAATACGTGTTGCATAATGTTCAGAATTCCATACAGGAGGAAGGAGAAGATCCACAGGAGGGCGCACACAACAGGGGACAAATATCTTGGCCGGGAACAGCGATGCCAGATTGGGAAGAGGACAGACACACACCGGTCGATGCTGATGGCTGTCAGGAGAAAGTGACTATCGATGTACATGATGTGGAAGAAAAACTGAAAGATAACGCCGTGAGTAATATTTTCCATAATATGAGAAGCCATGTCGATAGAACGCAGAATTACAGCTATAAGGAACCCAAAGTCAGCAATGGCCAAATTAAGGACGAATGTGGTGAAAGGGTTTCTCTTAATCTGGAAGCAAAGTAGCCATATGATGTATCCATTGCCCACAAATCCAATACAACAGGTAATTAAAATAATGGCTACCAAAATAATCCATCCTAAATCAGAATGGATTATCTCTTCTGCATGCATATATGAATCATTGGTATAGTTGTATCCATAATATTTTGCAATAGCATCCCGATCTCCCAGGCTGGAATTCATCAATAAGCTTTTGTAATCCACTGAAAATCTCTTCTTTTTGAATGGAAGTTCCTTTTAGAGGAAAAGAAAAGAGGGTGGATTCAGTCATTCCTGTCTCCTAAATAACGCCAATATTGTCACAGCTTCATTTCTACCTCCCTTGTGGACAGCCTGAGGAATGTGGCCTGAGGGATGAACCAACTCCTTGACCTCTTTATTACTACTCTTAATGTGGTGGTGGTGGTGGGGATACAATTGTGTTCCTGCCTCCATGTTTTTCCATAGATATCTTGAAATGTACTTGGCATTGGATGGTTTCAATATACTGAAGTTCAGCAAAGTCTTCTCTACCACTTTGCCGCCATTGTTACATGTGATGCACATGATGTGGTAGAAATGTTACATTTCTTACATTTAAAATCCCCATGTGAGCTCTGAAGCTAAAATATCAGCATGTGGGTAATTATGTAAGGAAGCACTTTCCCCAATGGTTGTACCTGCTTTAGTATGGTGTGATGGTGCCTGGAATGTAAGAGACAGGGAGTAAGAGAGGTGCAGGAAGCCTCTATTGGGGGTAATCTCTGTTGGGAGAGAGAGTAAGCTCTGACTTGAGACCAGGAGTTAGGAGATGACAGGAGGGAAGAGATCCCGCCAAGGGAGAAATGGAGAGCCTACACACTTTGAGGAGCTACAGATAATTCCAGAAAACAAACAAGGAAAACACAAACACACACACGGATAGACACAAACACACCCACCCCACCTTAAGCTACTTAAGTATACAAGGTTTCCTGTGTATCTGTGTGCACACTTTTAGGTTTAAGTGGGAGTTCCCAACCTGATGCAGAGAAAAATGGAATAAATTTTCATATGGAAGAGAAGAAGGAAAAATGATGAAAAAGAATATTGGGTAAGCGAAAGACGAAATGGTGGAGCATCTTGAGACTTCGACCTTTACAGCTGTGGGTTCAGACAGTTTAATAGTGAGACACCTGAATTGTTCTCTTCTGATGGCTGCAAGTAGGTTGGAAAATGAGTTAAAACCAGAAAAAGTCAATTGAGATTGGTGTGACTCTCAACATATAAATATGGGAAGAAACATTTTGACATCAGGGAGAGAAAGATACAGCTACTGCAGGAATGGCTATTACTATATTTTCATGTCCCGGGATCAGATTAAGCCTCCCAAAATTATGACATACCTGAAAGTCGTGGTCCAAGGTCTCCCAAGTTGGTGAGTGGAAGATTATTGATTCTCAGTATTGAGGACTGAAGTGACTGTGGATGGCAGAACCTGCAGAAAAAAATTAAAGTCCTTTTTAGGTGAAGTTCAGATACTTCATCGAGAGAAGGAAAGTGGATTCCATTCACTCTGTCCTTGAGTTATAATGTTCAAAGTATTGTCTGCAGTGTTTGATATACCTGGAAGTAGATCCTGAGCAGAAATCTTCAGATGTGTTTTTCTACAAGGCACAGGATTCAGTGCCAGAAGAGCAGGCGATGATGAATCTCAGGCAGAAAACATGGAGCGCCTTCTTTGCTGGCATGAAATGAAAGTCTAAAAGCTTCACACAAACTCTGTCTCTTGCCTAATCAGGAGGGAGCATCGTGTGACACAAAGATTTCTGCTTCTTAAGATAATCACCAACAGACCTGCCGTGAACCTGGGCAGTTAGCAAGGAAAGCGGATTTTTTTATATATATCTCTGTGACTGGTTTCCTTATATGAGAAATTTTATCATGAATTTCTCAGCCCAAATCTCTCATATCTTATTTCCACACTAAAAGCTGTCCAAAGGCCTGTTGTTTACACTGTTATTAAATTCATGCCGAATATGGTTTTGAGTGATGTGTATGGATTTCCTGGGGCACAAGGGAAGGTCCTCAGGAAGAAGCTAAAAATTCTTACTCCAAGGCCATGGAATGATGCTTCTTCTGATCTGTAGGAAGGAACATCTCCCCCACACTGTGTCTGTTCTGGCAAAGCCTCATTTAAGAAGGAGCCAAACAGCAGTTATCGATGGATTGCAGAACCTTCTTCCAATAGCACCCCATCAATTTAAATTAAACAATCTGAGAATTGTCAGAGGTGGTCTTGTCCTATGGAGCAGCCAAATGTCATCTCTATTTAGATGTGAAAAAGGTGAAACTAGAGCACATTTTGCACAAGTATAGAGATGAAGTTGGGTTGCTCAATGCAGTATATAAAATGGCACCTAATGCTAGGGTAAGGGGATCAAAAGTCAAGTCAGGCAGAGTTAATTTCGACGCACTGCTCAGGAAGTGTAGCGTCTTCTTATGAATAAAGCCTTTTGGGAATAGGCAAATTTGTTATCCAGACTATATTTCTTTTAAGAAGCTCTGATTAGAGAGACCATCAGCCGATTGAAGTGAGAATACGAAGGAGCAAAACGTCACTGACAGTTGGATTTCTCAGCTGATAAATCTTACTTGGACCACTGAGGAGAAGACACAGCGGATCACAGTCATTCCACCGTACAGTCTGCTCTTTTGTTTTGATAATAATGCTTAATGCTCATTTCCCCTCTTTTATCGTGAGAAATACGGGGTGATGATGGGAAACCTTAACTTCTCTGCCTGGGGGTTCCTTTCTGACAATGCTCCTCAGGGGTCAAGGCCAAGGGGTTGGGTGCAAAGCCTGTTTGAGAATCTTTCCTCTGCCTGTCCAGGGGCCATCACATCAGCATCCTGGGACACCCTCTCAGGTGCAGAGAGCAATGATGCTTTCTTGGTCTGGTTTAGCCATTCACAAGCTGTGTGTGTTGGGTCTTCTCTGCTGGCATGAAAAAGAAATTCTAAAAGCTGCAGACATATGCCTTGTGCTGCCTAATTAGTAGGTAGCATCTTGTGACACAAAGCAGTGGCCCGGTTTAAGTTACTCACCAACAGTGAATGTAAAAGTAGGAGTCTTGCCATGAACCTGGACAGTTAGCAAGGAAAGGGGTTTTTTATATATCTATGTGACTGGCCCCCTTATCTGAGAAATTTTATTATGAATTTTTCAGCCGAAATCTCTCATCTCTCATCCACATTAAAACATGACACAAAGAGAGCCAGTTTGGTCTAGTGGTTAAGGCAACGGGCTAGAAACCAGGAACCTGTGAGTTCTAGTCCCGCCTTAGGCATGAAAGCCGGCTGGGTGACCTTGGGCCAGTCACTCTCTCTCAG
The DNA here is from genome assembly GCA_023362775.1 of Charina bottae. Taxonomy (NCBI): domain Eukaryota; kingdom Metazoa; phylum Chordata; class Lepidosauria; order Squamata; family Charinaidae; genus Charina; species Charina bottae. Next base: position 127,975,394 of record JALMGJ010000003.1, read on the forward strand.
CCCTAGGAAGGAGCCAATAGCAAACCAGGAGACTGAGTTCTAGTCCCACCTTAGGCATGAAATCCGGCTGGGTGACCTTGGGCCAGTCCCTGTCTCTCAGCCCTAGGAAGGAGCCAATGGTGAACCAGGAGACTGAGAGTTCTAGTCCCGCCTTAGGCATGAAAGCCGGCTGGGTGACCTTGGACCAGTCCCTGTCTCTCAGCCCAACTCACCTCACAGGGTTGTTGTTGTGGGGAAAATAGGAGGAGGAAGGAGTATTAGGTATGTTCCCCACCTTGAGTTATTTATAAAAATTATAAAGGCGGGATAGAAAATAAATAAATAATAAAATAAAGTGCACCCACTTGCACCCTCATGCACTTCTACCAAAGTCGCAATTAACAAAAACCCAACAGGGTTCACCAACATACTTTCTACCAAAATTTGACTCCATGACATTTTCCCTAATAAAGAATGTAATAATTGCTAGATATCCCTATGAAGGAGAAAGAACATGTCGGGAAACTTGATACCACCGACAGGGATCTGGTCCAAGTGCAGAGAAAAGTGAATCTGGAGTTCAGAGTAGGTCAGAACAAGGAACAAAAGAGGTTGTTAGGATGCATATTGCTCCCAAGAAACCACACTGAAGGAGAAGGAAATTGGAGGAGAAAGGGAAGCTTGTTGGGGCAAAACTGAGGGAGGTTTGGAAACTCCAGCATCTCTCTGAGTTCTCTCCAGAATCAGAACATCCTACTAAAGGGATCATATGCCCCATACAGTTCAATCCGCTGCTCAGTGCAGGGATCCTACTTAAACCATCTCTGAAAGGGAGCTGTCTAGACTCTGCCTTGTCAGGTTAAGGTCTCAGAAAACACCTCCGCTCAGTACCCAACTTGAAGTGACTGCTAAGGTCCAGGGCACTCTGTGGTTAATCACACAACAGACCAGTTGCTTCAGGGAGGAAGCTTATTGTGGGACCCCATGGGTTTTTGGTCGTACTTGCTTCTTTTTATGGGGTAGTTAATGCCCTGACAGCTAAAACTCATGGGACAGGGTTCATTGGACAGCAAAAAGAATTTTACTTCTTTTTTTCATGAAAATCTAACAAAATAAATCATAAGTGCTCCAAGAATGTCAAAGAAGGAAATCATGCACACTGTAGAAATTAGCAAGATTTGATACCACACCCCATTTTCTAAATTCTAAGCCTTGATGTTCAACCTAATCCCACACTACTATAGACTTGACCTTACCTACTTTAAAGCACAGCTGGAGGGAGAAGTTGAGAAAGATGGTACATTCTCTCACTTTTGGCCTCTCTCCTTCTCCTTGTTTGGTGCTGGGATGTCCTGTGTGTGTCCATGGCCTAGAAGTGTTTGATGGGAGTTCACTCCAAGAGCGTCCCTGCAAGGTCTGCATGCAGAGATATAGGGGAAAACAACTTCAGGGCATTTCCCACAGAGTACTACAGGTAGGCTGACCATATGTCCCATTTTGAACGGGACAGTCCCGTGTTTTTTTAGCATTTTTCAACCGTTCCGGCATTTTCATAAAAATCTCAATTTTGTCCTGTTTTTCAAACCTGGCGGGAATGGCGCAGAAGGAGGATCCGAGCCAGAGTGCAGATCGGGGGCGGGGTTTGCAGGCGGGAGCCAATCGCACAGGCCGGGGGCGGGGTTTGCAGGCGGGAGCCAATTGCATGGACCAGGGGGCGGGGACCCCTGTCTTTTTCATGAATACGGAATATTACATAAGACCCCGTCCCGTTTTGCCATCCTGAAATATGGTCAGCCTAACTACAGGAGATCTGCCTTGTGCATCTTTCAAGGTTCACCCTTGGAGCTCCTGGATTGAGCAAGGCTAATGTGATTGTGATGATCTAAAAAAATGGGAATAGAATAAAACTTGGCAGATCATAATAAAGGCATGCAGGTAATTTCCCCCCCCTAAGCTCTATTTTCTGGTTGAAATATTGGCACGTTGACAGTGGCAGCTTGTCCCACTAGAATAAACAATCTTTAGGTTTATTCTAACAAAGCAAGTAGAAGCTGGGGAAGATATAATTAAATCCTTGAAATGCAGTGGGAAAAGGTTTCATCTCCCCTCTAGCACACTTGTAGTAATTATCATTAAAGTTATTCTTTATCTCATTGGCACCTGGATTTCCGAGATGGGTCATCTGGATACAGTATATATGTCCCTCCCCCACTCTATTAGGTTAAGAGAATGTTTTCCATATATTATGATGCTGTGAAGCTTGAAAGATTATCAAACTACTTATCTCTACAGCTGTAGACATCCCACATATTTGAAGCAATGATTACATTGCCACTTTGAAGAATCTGGTGCAGTCACATTTCACACTCATGTGTGATCCTGGTAGAGAGTATGTTGCTGACCCCTGCTAGGTTGTTGATGTTTTGGTAGGAGAAAGTTACCTACTCATCCCATATTAGAGGGATAGAGTTAACCGCCCCCCCCCCATTAGAAGTAATTGATATAATTTCATAGTTACCAGAGATTATACAAGAATGTCCCCAGCTGAGACAGTTGCAGTTCAGATTCCAGAAGAAGAATGGACAACAGTAGATAAAATAAACGCAATAAGCAAAGCTTCATTGGTTCATTCTGCATACTTATATAGGACAGATCCCTTCTGATCTGCTCCAATGAACAGGTGGTGGAAAAGATGAACACCATGGCTCACATTCATGCTTAGGGGGCTTTTGGTACACACTTTTATAGCCCAGTACTCCACCATCCTATCAGAACTGGGAAACAGGGCTGGAGTGATTGATCACCAAATTGACATTTAGTTATTTACATCAGCAAAAACACATGTGTGGGAATGGGGAATAATTGTTGCTCCCTGCACTGAGTGTGGGAAATTGATCGATGAGAACAGGATATTAGATACATGAGTAGAGAGAGTGATGCGTCAATTATATTGTTAGCAAGAATAGAAAGTTTATTTACATTGCAAAAGGAGAAACCACAGGAATCTTATCTCCTGAGTCTCACAGTGCAGCACATGGTTCCTTGGGGTAAAACAGGAAAGTGTCAAGAAGAGGCTAGCCTGATCAAACAAGGGTTCCTGTGCTGGTCAGCCATGCAGAATAATTTTTATATCAAAGAGGCAGGCATTTGACAGCATCACTCCATGGCGGTGTGGTAAGAGCCCTCAGCTTCTTTTGGAAGGCCTCCCCTTGTAACCCAATAAATCCAGACCCTTGAACTAACACCTTAGTCTGCATGAGCCAGAATATAGGAAGTATAGAAACAAAGAGGAATTTGTGTCATGTTTAGCATGAAGATGAGAGATTTAGGAGCAGAAGTTCATGATAAAACTTCTCAGATGAGGGGACCAGTCCAGTTCAAATAAAAAAAGGATTTCTCTTTTCTTGCCAGCTGCCTAGGTTCATAGGCAGTCTCCTCCTTCTACATTCACAGTTGGTGATTATCTTGAAAAGACAAGAACCAGATCTTCTTGTCACATGATGTTACACACTGATTAGGCAAGACAAAGAATATGTCTAGTTGTGTGAGGCATTTAGCCAGATCTGCTTTCCTGTCCCAGAACAGAAAGAATGTTTTCTGCAAAATATCTGCTTACCATCGCCTGCTACTCCAACGTTAAATCCTGTGAATTATCCAACAATACATCTGACAGTTACAATTTGGACATTGTAAGCAGAGCCCAGTATGTGTAGAACCAACTATTCTTCATCTGATGAACTACAAGTAACCTGAATAGGACTGAAAACCCATCACATTTTCTCTGCAAGTTGTTCTGCTTTGGCCATCATCGGTCACTCCAGCCATCAATTCCGTGACATGGTAACCTTCTTCTCACCAACCTTGAAGACCTTGGACCAATAGTTTCAGATAGGTAAGAAGTTTGGAAGATCTAATCTAACTTAGAGATATGTGTTGTTGTTTATTCGTTCAGTCGTTTCCGACTCTTCATGACTTCATGGACCAGTCCACGCCAGAGCTTTCTGTCGGCCGTCACCATCCCCAGCTCCCCAGTGGTTGAGTCCGTCACCTCCAGAATACCATCCATCCATCTTGCCCTTGGTCGGCCCCTCTTCCTTTTGCCTTAAACTTTTCCTAGCATCAGCTTCTTCTCCAGGGTATCCTGTCTTCTCATTATGTGGCCAAAGTACTTCAGTTTTGCCTTTAATATCATTCCCTCAAGTGAGCAGTCTGGCTTGATTTCCTGGAGTATGGACTGGTTTGATCTTCTTGCAGTCCAAGGCACTCTCAGAATTTTCCTCCAACACCACAGTTCAAAAGCATCTATCTTTCCTTCGCTCAGCCTTCCTTATGGTCCAGCTTTCGCAGCCATAGGTTACTACAGGGAATACCATTGCTTTAACTATGCGGACCTTTGTTGTCAGTGTGATGTCTCTGCTCTTAAACTTAGAGATATGCAAATGCAGTAATATTGGTAATATTGCAGTGCAAATGTCTCAGAAGCAATTAAAGTATCTGAAACCCACCATTTTAACAGCCATGGTGCAAAGATGAGAGATGCTCCAACATTTCTCCTTTTAGCTCACCCAACATTATTTTTCAACAGGTTTGCCACTTTAACTCCCCGATAAACTTCTCCCTTTGTGATTGTGTATGAAGTAGGTGATTCCCACTGAGTCCTGGGAATTTTGCACGCACTCCAAACTGCAGAGTCCGGCATGGGAACCTCAAATCTTTGCATTCTTCTGTCCCTGCTTCTCCCTCCCCCTCCACAAGAGAGAGAATAGGGATACATGCAAGAAATGTTGTAAGTTTAAATTTAAGCAGTTAAGTATACCTTGTACTATTTCTGGTTTTGGACTGGATCTCTTGGATCTCCCTCGGTTTGGGAACTGATTTCTCTTTCTTCTTGGCTTTCTGTGAGACCACTTCCATTTCCCTTGGAATATCTGTAGCTCGGCAAGTATGCAAGCTGTCCATTTTCTTCTAGGCACTCATCCTAAGGTCATCTCCTAACTCCTGGTCTGAAGTCAGAAATTACTCTCTCATCTTCCCATAGAGGCTGAGTGTTCTATTCATAGAGCCTCTCTGGTTGCGTTCTTCAGAACTTTAGAACTTTCTTCCCTTTTCCCACCCTCAACGCACCATGGCACAACACTACCACAGTTACATTATTGGGGGGGGGGGAAATGATTCCTGGCATAATTACCCACATGCTGTCATTTTACGTTCACAGCTCACAAGGGAATATTAGATGCAACAGTGGTGTGGTGGCAAGGTAGTGGTTTGATCCACAGTTTTACAAACCTGCATCCACCACACAGCTGCTCCTCATAGCAGCTGCTGGTATATATTTCCAAACCACCTTATACCAAATACACTAAAAAACACATAACAAAAAACATAAATGTGGGGACATACTAATAGTATGCATAATTCCTTGCTTGTTTGCTTGTGTTTAACGCATTTGGCTTATGACACCTCTGGGCATTTTTCTGGATGGAGCAGCAACTAGTGATGAAGTCTGAGGAGGTTGTATTTGGGTTTTTTTGGGGGGGTTGCTTTTTTATTGGTCAGCTGGAGGAAGCTGTGATTTCCTCATGGACTTGGGATTATGAGGATGGTGGAATTATAAATGACCATAGTTGATAATTCTGAGAAATGCTAATGCTACTATGTGGAGTGGATGTAGTGGCTGTAGTGCAATTTAGACACTGAACACCTGTCTATATAAACCTTTACCTTTAATCATAAGATACAATTGAAATAGGACAATTTTAAACTCAACCACTCTTTCCTGGGATTTGAACTCTCTCTATATACCTGGGTGAGCCGTGACAAACTTTTCGTAGATGAACCTGATCTGAGGAATCTCTTTTTATGACCTACAAACAAAGGGACGGATAGGGACCTTCACAGATTTAGGCAGGAACAGCTTCAGTTAGAAGCAAATGTCCATCGAGTAGATGCATTTGTTGTGCTGGTTCTGTCACCTTTCATATCCGTAGTGTGCTTTAGGTGGGACAAAATGACTGGAAAATTGGCAAGGGGTACATTGATACTCCTCTGTGGTTAGGCTGCATCAGTTAGTGCTAAGGACTGAGCAGAAAGGACATGCGGAGCTTCAAAGGAGTGCCTTATCACAAAGAAGCTTTGAATAAAGCATGTCCTGAAAGCTGAACAGTGAAATTAGGCATGTTCCACATGATAAAAATAACTTTTGGTGGATAGTGGAAGGAACTACCTCCCTAGTGGAAGGTATTTTTTATTGATCTTATTGTAATTTCTTTGATTTTTTATCATTGAGAGCTGCCCAGTCATTAAGAATTGGGTAGCATACAAGGTTAATAAAGTGTTTTTGTTGTTGTTATTATTATTATTATAATTATTGGCAGAGGTCAAAAAGTTGGCTCAGTCTTTCCACAAGGAAGATAGAGATGAAGATATGACAATTATTGAGGAATTATTGAATCCACTCTTCTTTCTTTTCTTCTAATAGCAACTTCCCTTCCAAAAGAAGAGATCTTTGGAGCATTACAGAAGTCTCTTGATGAATTTCAGCCTGGCAAACATGAATGCTACAGCAAAATATTTTGAATATAATATTACCAATGATTTAGATGAGTACCAAAATGAGTTCATCTATTCTAAAAGAATCACAGTGTCAGTCATATTAATCATCTGCTGTATTGGACTCACAGAGAATGGAATTGTCATCTGGCTACTTGGCTTCCAGATTAAAAGAAACCCTTTCACCGTGTTGATTCTTAATTTAGCTATTGCTGACTTTGGGTTACTTATATCTATGCTTATATATTACATTGATTTTTTTACAGATTTTATACCAATAGGAATTCCCTGGTTGATCTTCAAATCATTCTTCTACACCACATATATCATCGGTCTATTTCTTGTGACAGCCATCAGCATCGACCGGTGTGTGTCTGTCCTCTTCCCAATCTGGCATCGCTGTGCCCGGCCAAGATATTTGTCCCCTGCTGTGTGCGCCTTCCTGTGGATCTTCTCCTTCCTCCTGGATGGAATTCTGAACATTATGCAACACGTATTTGGATATGAAAGCATCTTGTACCTCCATTTCCTCGTGAGTGCTGTGATTTGCTTCCCATTGATCATAACCTCTGCTGTGATTCTATTCATCAAAATCAGCCTTAAATCCAAACAGAACAAACGGGGAAGACTTTTAGTGATGATTTTAATTACTGTTCTCTGTTTCCTTATTCTTACTGTTCCATTATATATCATTGTGGTCACTGCTAATTTTCTTCACATCAGTTATTTCTTTGAATTTCCTAAATTGAATTTCTATTTTGATCTGTGTTCCTGCCTCAACAGTAGTATTAATCCAGTGATCTATTTTCTGGTTGGAAGAAGGAAACAATGTCAATCCAAGGAAAGCCTAAAGGTAATTTTTCAAAGAGTCTTCAAGGAAGATGAAACTCCTGGGAACAGAGAGTAGAGTTCAAACCTACTTAACTCATCTTCTGTAAAAGCACATTTTTAGCTTGTCACGAATGATGGATATCTCTTCTTCTTCTTTTTTTTTTAATGTAAAAATACTTTATTATATAAAATTTACATATAACATATAACATACAACATATAACTTACATACACCTTGAAACAATTAAACAGGGTGTGGGGAAAAGAAGGAAAGGTGTGTAAAAGGGGAGACAAACAAGGAAACAGAAGAAAAAAAAAGGGGAAAAAAAGGGAAAAGGGAAAAAAGGTTTGGTTCTCAATTTCCTTAACTGTGGTTAATATATTTGTCTCATTACTTAATTGCTTGTTTAAGTTACATTTGTTCCTTTTCTATTTCTTACCAACTTAATCATTAAATCCTATATATATTGTATTATTTTTTTGTACATTTATCATATAGTCCAGAAACGGTTTCCAATCATGGATATCTCTTCTGAGTAGAAAAATATTTTTCTTGCTATAGAAATAAAATGTAAAGAGGTTTATTTTTTTTTCCTGGAAAAAAAGACTGTTATTAGAGTTCATCTTGAATATTGGGGAAAGATGTGGGAAGGAAGAATTTTCCCTCCACTGCTATAAGCTATGTAATGGAACCATTTATTTTATTTATTTATACTTATATTTATACCCCGCCCATTTCCTCCCTAACGGAGGACTCTGAGCGGCTTACATACATTGTTATACATTTTCCATTATACAATTTTTACTTAATCCGTGCGCAAGGGGAGGGGGTAAGGGAACTGACTCTTCCTGGCTTTTCCGGACTACATGTCCCAAGATGCCTTGCGTCGGAGCTGGATGCTGACGTCCTGCAGGTGCTGTTACTTTCCGGGATCTGCCGCCATTCGAAAGATCTTCCATCCGATGGAAACCTAACCCCCGACAGGACAGGACGCCAGCATATTTTCCCACTTAAGGTGGTACCCAATTTATCTACTTGCAAGCTTTCGAACTGTTGGGTCGACAGGTGCTGGGACTAGCAACGAGAGCTCACCTCGTTGCATGGGGATTCGAACTGCTGACCTTCTGACTGGCAGCCCTACAGCTTCAGCGGTTTAACCCGCTGAGCCACCACGTCCCAATAATAACCATACTGGAACATTATCAAAATGATTGTACCAATACTAAAATGGTTTTGCAATTGAGATTAATGAGACAGAGCTATATCTCAGGGATAGTGCCATGAATTAGGTCCCACATTTACTACCAAATTTATACATATTGAGAGGGGAGTAAATCCAACTGGTTCAACAGGATTCCTTTTGAGTAGACATGAATGAGATTATACTTTACAGCTGTAATCTTATGTCTGGGATTCAATCCCCTTGAACATATTGATTCTGGCTCCTGAGTAGAAGTTTAAGAGACATTGACCAACAGCTCTGAAGGGATGTTCTGGAGGGCACTGTCCAGGCTAACTTATTTCCAGATGGCTTGGGAGGTCTGAGAGGCAGGTGAAAGGCTTAAGGTGTTAAATTGCAGCAACTTTCAGGGAAGAAATGGTGAACTGAAGATGGCTCGGCAAGAAGTGGAACCAGCGACTGCAGCGGAATGAAGAGCCGGCGAGTAGACTGGTTCTTCGTAATTCCTCCCTGGACAATGAGAGGACTTGAGATCACCCACAAGTGCTCCAGACAGTTGCTCATTGTGACGAGACTGCAAGACAGCATTCTTTGGTGGGTTTAGAGCTCTGGGAGATGAGGGAACGCCATCTTCGCTCAAACCGTAGTCGGTGCCTTTATGGACACTGGGTCCGCATACTTCCTTTTCTAATCACTTTTGGAAATTGCTTGTTAACTGCTTTTCAGCTATTAGGAACCTTTGAATTGACAAGTCTGAAAATACCAGGTGAGTTTCTTCCAATCCTTAGTGAAAGAACTTTTAAATACAAGTTTAAGGAGTTAAAAAAATATTTGGAAAACAGCAAAAGGGTGACTAGATGTTGATTTTGAAAAGTTACAAACAAACTAAGGGTCCAGATAAATTTGAAATAAGATTTTTGAATTAATTATAAAGAATCCTTCCCATGGGGAAATGCTATTGTTTTGAATTCCCTTAAAAAAATAATGATAGGATGGGACTTGGAAAGTTGGACACTAGAGGGAACCACAAGGAACAAAATATTACAATTAAAGGAGAAGAACACTTAAATTTGACTTACTAATACAGAATGGAGCAAAATACTTTAACATTGGACATATTGGAGGATATTTGTGAATAATAGATGTTAATTTAAGAGTGTCTGCCTCTATAGATAGACTGTCTTTAAAAGATGTTCTGGAAAAGGAACAAGTTTTACTGGACAAGACTGAGACTGATCTGAAAGTGGATTTAAAAATTACAGGCCAAAAGAATGATATGGAAAAAGATGCTACACTGGATATACAAATGAAACCATCTGATGTCTTAATAATTAAAAGGGATATACAAATACCAAACAAAAAGAATGACTTGGATAATTTCCCTATATTGGATTTACAAAAAAGACCTTAGTTTGTATTAGTTTTTATCTTTTTAATTGTAATGTTTTATAAAATTACTATTTAAAAAAGGATGTTAAATTGTAGCGAAGGGAGATCTCACCAAACAAGTACACCTCACATATGGGAAAGAACATTCCATCAATTCACTACTACAGTGCCTTGAGACAATCAAATATCTAACAATTGTGGGAGATGATCTCATGGTTTTATTTGATGCAAAGGTCTTGTACATTTAAGATGGTAAATTGTAGCCAAAGGACTCCCAATAAATTCAGATATCTCATAGATAGGAGGAAACATTCCACTTTGTGCCTTGAAAAAACCAAAGATCTATCAACTGAAGAAGACGAAATCATCTTTTTTATGTCACTGCCCTCGTCACATCTATCAATTGAAAACTGGCAAACCAATCAATAATGGCATATGTACATAATATACCAAAAGTAACAGCACCCAAAAATTGAAACACAAAGATGTATGAGGCTTATATAGATTTGCCTAACCAGATACAGGTACTTCTTGACTTAACTATGTTAATTGGGATTGGAATTTCTGTCACTAAGTGATGCAGTTGTAAAACATGACTGCATACTTAGTCATGGCAATCCCTGCAGTCCCAGTTGCTGTTGTTAATCGAATACCCTGGTCATTGGGCAAGGCAACTTCCTGCCAGCTTCCCAAAACCAATAGAACCAAAGTTCTATTGATAGCTGTCCAAAGGCACAGAGTTCCCCAGAGCCACTGGAAACAACATGGTGGGACAATTATCAGGGACCATCCCAAAGGAAGGGGCCTCTGATTGTTCCAGCTTTAACCCCTTTATGTACATAATGGTAGCAGAATGGGGATAAAAAGTAGGACACCAGTTGATCTTTCCTCTATAACATGTACTATGACAGAAACAATTTGGCAGAGGGGCATGAGGGACCCAACACACAAAGCTTGTGAATAGCTAAACCAGACCAAGAAAGCATCATTGCTCTCTTCACCTCAGAGGGCGTCCCAGGATGCTGACGTGATGGTCCCTGGACAGGCTGTGGAAGGATTATCACAACAGGCTTTGCACCCAACCCCTTGGCCTTGACCCTTGAGGAGCATTGTCAGAAAGGAACCCCCAGGCAGAGAAGTTAGGGTTTCCCATCATCACCCCGTATTTCTCACGATAAAAGAGGGGAAAGGAGCATTAAGCATTATTATCAAAACAAAAGAGCAGCCTGTACAGTGGAATGACTGTGATGCGCTGTGTCTTCTCCTCAGTGGTCCAAGCAAGATTCATCAGCTGAGAAATCCAACCGTCAGTGACGTTTTGCTCCTTGGTCTTCTCACTTCAATCGGCTAATGGTCTCTCTAATCAGAGCTTCTGAGAAGAAATATAGTCTGGATAACAAATTTGCCTATTCCCAAAAGGCTTTGTTCATAAGAAGACGCTACACTTCCTGAGCAGTGCGTCGAAATTAACTCTGCCTGACTTGACTTTCGATTCCCTTGCCCTAGCATTAGGTGCCATTTTATATACTGTATTGAGCAACCTAACTTCATCTCTATATCACCCCAAAGATCAAACTCCAAAACACAAGAAAAGCAATGTAGTTTAGATTAAAAAGCAATGTAGATAGGTGGTTTGAGAGAGGGGTCAAGGAATCCATTTATGCCAACTTGGAAAATCCTTCCTTGAATAGAGGTGGGGGCCTCAGGCACAATCTTTCCCCTATTTTCCTTCCTGCTTTGTATTCTGTGCCTAGGAAGATTAAGACCATTTCACAAGCTCAACAGCAGCATGGTGATCTTAACGATCCTCCTTTAGATAATAAAAGGACTTAAAATAACATCTCAATATAACCATGCCCCCAGGTGTAAGGTCACACAGCTACCTAGAAACATATTTAGGATTCCCTTACCAACTTTGCTCAGACTGAAGAAGCTCCTTGGATAAGGAGCGAAACATTTCCACTGAGAAAATAGAAATCCAGTTGACATGATTCAAACTACAGACAATTCCACCTGGATGACTGAGAACCTTCATAGACATATTCATCTCTATACTTGTGCAAAATGTGCTCTAGTTTCACCTTTTTCACATCTAAATAGAGATGACATTTGGCTGCTCCGTAGGACAAGACAACCTCTGGTTTAACAATTCTCAGATTGTTTAATTTAAATTGATGGGGTGTTATTGGTAGAATGTTCTGCAATCCATTGATAACTGCTGTTTGGCTCCTTGTTAAATGAGGCTTTGCCAGAACAGACACAGTGTGGGGGAGATTTTCCTTCCTACAGATCAGAAGAAGCATCATTCCATGGCCTCGGAGTAAGAATTTTTAGCTTCTTCCTGAGGACCTTCCCTTGTGCCCCAGGAAATCCATACACATCACTCAAAACCATATTCGGCATGAATTTAATAACAGTGTAAACAAACAGGCCTTTGGACGGCTTTTAGTGTGGAAATAAGATATGAGAGATTTGGGCTGAGAAATTCATGATAAAATTTCTCATATAAGGAAACCAGTCACAGAGATATATATAAAAAAATCCACTTTCCTTGCTAACTGCCCAGGTTCAGGGCAAGTCTCCTACTTCTACTTTGACTGTTGGTGATTATCTTAAGAAGCAGAAATCTTTGTGTCACACGATGCTCCCTCCTGATTAGGCAAGAGACAGAGTTTGTGTGAAGCTTTTAGACTTTCTTTTTATGCCAGCAGAGAAGGCACTCCATGTTTTCCGCCTGAGATTCATCATCGCCTGCTCTTCTGGCACTGAATCCTGTGCCTTGTAGAAAAACACATCTGAAGATTTCTGCTCAGAATCTACTTCCAGGTATATCAAACTCTGCAGACAATACTTTGAACATTATAACTCAAGGACAGAGTGAATGGAATCCACTTTCCTTCTCTCGATGAAGTATCTGAACTTCACCTAAAAAGATTTTAAATCCATCACATTTTGTCTGCAGGTTCTGCCATCCACAGTCGCTTCAGCCCTCAATACTGAGAATCAATAATCTTCCACTCACCAACTTGGGAGACCTTGGACCAGGACTTTCAGGTATGTCATAATTTTGGGAGGGTTAATCTGATCCCGGGACATGCAAATATAGTAATAGCCATTCCTGCAGTAGCTGTATCTTTCTCTCCCTGATGTCAAAATGTTTCTTCCCATATTTATACGTTGAGAGTCACACCAATCTCAATTGACTTTTTCTGGTTTTAACTCATTTTCCAACCTAATTGCAGCCATTATGACAGAACAATTCAGGTGTCTCACAAACTATTAAACTGTCTGAACCCACAGCTCTAAAGGTCGAAGTCTCAAGATGCTCCACCAGGGTACCGCTGGCAAAATATGTGTCTTTAGATTTTAACAAAGGTAAAAGCTGGGGGCTAGGTCAAATGCAGACTGTGGCTGCCTTTTAGGGGCTCCTTTTTCCAGCATTCGAGGCGCTGATTTTTAAAACATCACAAAAAATTAAAAGCATCATCAGGCTATTATTTTTTATTTCACAAAGTAGGATATATTTCCCAAAAATAAAGCGCAGCCTAGGCCTCTGTTAATGATTCACATTACTTAGGTGTTTTAAATGTATTTATTTTTTATTTTGGATGCCCATAGATTTAGGCTAGGGGTTAATCTAATCACTTTCTTGATGGGGGCTAGGTTCAACACACCTTATCTGATTAGGGTTACTCATGCTTTTCTTGATGGGATTAGGCCCTCACGTCATATCTGGCTAGGGTTACGACCTTGCAACTCATGCTTTTCTTGATGGGATTAGGACCTCACGTCATATAAGTTAGAAATAATAAATAAATAAATAGATAAATATCCGGTTAGGGCTATGACCTTCGGACCCCTGCACCACGTGGGGGGGAGGATTATGTACGTCACATCCGGGGAGGAGGGCTATGCACGTCATATCCGGAGGGTGGGGGCTGGGTACGTCACTTCCGCTTGGGGGCATGGCCTGGTGACGTCAGCCCCACGTGGGTTTGTTTACTTTCATGACGTCACTGATCAAAAGTGCTGATAAGCTCCATTAAAAATGGTACCACCATGGGGATTTTAAATGTAACATATTTATTTATTTATTATTTAAATTTTTATTTTATATTAAATGTAACATATGTAACATTTCCAGCACATCATGTAACAATGGCGGCAAAGTGGTAGAAAGGACTTTGCTGAACTTCAGTGTATTGAAACCATCCAATGCCAAGTACATTTTAAGATATTTATGGAAAAACATGGAGGCAGGAACACACTTGTATCCCCCCCCCACATTAAGGGTAGTAATAAACAGGTCAAGGAGTTGGTTCATCCCTCAGGCCACATTCCTCAAGCTGTCCACACGGGAGGTAGAAATGAAGCTGTGACAATATTGGCGTTATTTAGGAGACAGGAATGACTGAATACACTCTCTTTTCTTTTCCTCTAAAAGGAACTTCCATTCAAAAAGAAGAGATTTTCAGAGGATTACAAAAGCTTATTGATGAATTTCAGCCTGGCAGATCTGGATGCTGTAGCAGAGAATTATGAGTATAACTATACATATGACATACCTGAATACACAGAAGAGAGAAACTTTTTAAATTTAGGATTGATTATTTTGATAGCCATTATTTTAATTACCTGTTGTATTGGATTTGTGGGCAATGGATACATCATCTGGCTACTTTGCTTCCAGATTAAGAGAAACCCTTTCACCACATTCGTCCTTAATTTGGCCATTGCTGACTTTGGGTTCCTTATAGCTGTACTTCTGCGTTCTATCGACATGGCTTCTCATATTATGAAAAGGATTACTTTCACTGTTATCTTTCAGTTTTTCTACCATATAATGTACATCAATAGTCACTTTCTTCTGACAGCCATCAGCATCGACCGGTGTGTGTCTGTCCTCTTCCCAATCTGGCATCGCTGTTCCCGGCCAAGATATTTGTCCTCTGCTGTGTGTGCCCTTCTGTGGATCTTCTCCTTCCTCCTGTATGGAATTCTGAACATTATGAAACACGTATTTGGATATAATAGCATCTTGTACCTCCATTTCCTCGTGACTACTCTTCCTTGCTTCCCATTGATCACAGTCTCTACTGTGATTCTTTTCATCAAAATAGGTCTTAAATCCAAACAGAAAAACCAGGGACGGCTTTTACTGATGATCCTAATTACTCTTCTCTGTTATCTCCTCCTTGCTTTTCCTTTAAATTTGTTTGTTGTGATTTTTAATGTTTTTGTGGTCAAATATGACTCTAACTTGCAATATTGGGATGCATGTTTTATCCTGTGTTCATGCCTCAACAGTAGTATTAATCCAGTGATCTATTTTCTAGTTGGGAGAAGGAAAGAAGCTCAATCCAAGGAGGGCCTGAAGGTCATTTTACAAAAGGTGTTCAAGGAAGGGGAAGCTACTGGAGGGAGATAGCACAGTTCAAACCCACCTGCGAGTCCTCTGCGCTCCTTTCTGAGGAGTCGTGAATAAGATTGCGCTGAAGGCTATAATCTTATGGGTGGGACGGAATCTCTTTGAACACATTGGCCCTTGAATAGGCATATAAAGGACTGCATTTTGATAGACGTTTACATCAGTTCATAACTAATGCTCTGCAGGAACACTGCATGACATTTATTTTAAAAAAGTTTATTTTGCTTACTAAAAATAAGATTTTTACAAATATTAGGAGGGCATGAACCCCCCCTCACCCCCCGTTTCCAAATGTCCCCCAAAGGCAATTAATTTATGAAATGAAGCAACAATAAGTACAATTAAAATAGAATCAATTAGAATCCAATTCAAATTCATCAATTGATAGTGAGGCTTTCATCCCTGACTGCAACAGGAAGGAGCAAGAGAGACCGTTCTCAAGCATATTCATGGCTTGGGAGCCACAGAAGAGAAAAATACGCCACAGGTCAGACCTTGGATCCCCAGGCCAGTAAGAGAGTAGGGGGAGGCGGCCTCTTAAGCAGGGAAGCAGCTACAGGTGGGCACAAAAGGGTCCTCTGCAATTCCACGAATCTGCAGGGAGAGACGTCCCTTTGAAAGGTTTGCCACGCAGCAGGGCAAATATGGTCACTGACAGGATGGCTTCTAAGGGGGCCTAAATGCTGATAAATACTGCAAACTGGGAGAGGGAGAAAAGGGGGGAAGTTAGAAGCCAAAGAGCCTTTTTTTTTGCTTGTTCTTTTTGTTCTTTATTTGTTTTTGATTCCCTTTCCCTTTCCCTTTTTTTATATGCACAAACAAGAACAACAATACAGTAGAGACCCAAGAATTAAGTATCCAGCTTAAGATAGAAACCGTTATTATATGACAAATAATTTCATGTATTTTTGTCAATTAATGCCACATTTAGCTTTAGATGTAAAATTTAAGCAGTCTTATGCTTATCAACATGAACATTTAATGCATCGTCAATATTGATAGAAACTTCTTTATCTTTAAAGTTATCTAAACATCAGAGTATTAATAATCTCCAGTCCACACTGTATAAATACTACTGTACCCAAATGATATAATGTACTACTTGTGTTTTGTAATAATACAATAAAGCAATGTAAATGGAGGAGAAAAAAAGGTTTACCAAAGGTGGGGAAGTCTGCAATAATTGCTAAATGGCATGTATGAGTCGTCCTGTTTGCTCCTATTGCTTCCTAGAGATAACGGTGAGCAATTGTAATTCAGCGGAAGTGGGAGCATGAATGAGCTTCTGGGGTTCTTGTCAATCACACTGTGGCACCCTTGTCCTTGCTTGCTTTGGATCCTTAAAATAAATACCTTCTGGCTGGAAATCTGGAGGCTTCGAGTTTTGTGCGTTTTCATGGGCCAACTATTGAAAAATTTCAGGGCACCACTATCGAAAAGACCCCTTGGGAGTTGGGATTGAATGGAAATGCTGCAGGTCTTGGAAGAGAGGACTGCAGTGAGAGACTTGCAAGCCTTCCCAGGTAGTCCATACAGGAAACATGACCAGATAGACTAATTCTATTTTATTGTAAAGTTACGTTAACTGCATCTTGCAAGTCTGAACGCATAGTTCTCCCGCTGTCACATTTACAACCTTAGAACTTAGGGAGGATCCCTTCTGAGGCTCTTGCTCCAACCACTATGCAGCTACGGGCTATCCTGTCTTTTATCTGACCATTCCCTTGGCAGTGTCTCTTTGCTCCATCTCTCAAGATCTTTCCCACACACATGGGATCCCCAAGCGCAATTGGGCATCCAGGTTTTGACGGTCCTCCAGAAGGCCACTATGGTTGGGGGCAATCTCACCTCAGGGGGAATGATGTTCCAGAGGATGGGTGCCATGGCAGAAAGGCTCTCTTCCTGGGTCCTGCCAAATGAAGCTCCTTGGCTGATGGGATCCACAGCATGCCATTCTTCTGGACCTGATAGGATGGATAGATGTAATTGGGAGAGGTGGTCCATCATGTTTCCTAGTCCTAGCTGTAATTTCTTGAGTGTTCATTGTCAATCTCACTCTGAATACAATTCAGTAGTGTGGACACAGCTGCAAAGAAAACCACAAATGTGATTCTCCCAAAGCTGATGTCAGTGGAGGTGGCTTCATAAGAATCACTCTTTCCATATAATGAGAAGTAACAGTCATTGTGGTCTGCACTCATCTGAGGCATTAGGGCATGAACTTTAGAAATGATGTTGAGAGATGGGGACAGGTCCAACAAAATACATTAGAAATGGATAAGAAATAATACAAAGCAAAGTGTATGAACTCTGTGTGTATATTCTAAAGGGGATATGGCTGAATCCTTCAAGTGCCCAAACAGGCTGTCCCCTAGAAATAAACAAGTTTTTCTCTTCTTATTTATTTATTTATTTATTTATTTATTTATTTAATTTCTATCCCGCCTTTATTCCTTTTATAAATAACTCAAGGCGGTGAACAAACCTAATACTCCTTCCTCCTCCTATTTTCCCCTGTGGAACCCTGTGAGGTGAGTTGGGCTGATAGAGAGTGACTGGCCCAAGGTCACCCAGCTGGCTTTCGTGCCTAAGGCGGGACTAGAACTCTCTGTCTCCTGGGTTGCCATTGGCTCCTTCCTAGGGCTGATAGAGAGTGACTGGCCCAAGGTCACCCAGCCGGCTTTCGTGCCTAAGGTGGGACTAGAACTCACAGTCTCCTGGGTTGCCATTGGCTCCTTCCTAGGGCTGATAGAGAGTGACTGGCCCAAGGTCACCCAGCCAGCTTTCGTGCCTAAGGTGGGACTAGAACTCTCTGTCTCCTGGTTTGCCATTGGCTCCTTCCTAGGGCTGATAGAGAGTGACTGGCCCAAGGTCACCCAGCTGGCTTTCGTGCCTAAGGTGGGACTAGAACTCACAGACTCCTGGTTTCTAGCCCAACAACTTAACCACTAGATGAAACTGGCTCTCATTCTGTTCTTCCCAGTTTCACACTGCCTTTCCTCCAGAATGATTTGGGAGGATATAAAGCCATACATGGGAAAATTCTCCTCCTAAAATTCTTTTATTTCAGACAATACCCATTATTGATTGATTGATTGATTGATTGATTGATTAAGTTTATCACCACCCATCTCTACAGCAGTAGACTCTGGGTGGTTTACAATAATAATATTAAAATTAAAAACCTATAAATCTTAAAATACAATATAATAATAAATAGAAAAAATCCAGAGGATGGTGAGATCTTAAATTTTAACCTCTGACTTACAAATTAAACAATGGCAGAAAGATATATCCAAATTTGTATGGGAGGATAAAAAACCAAGAGTTAAATACAAGTTGTTACAGGATGCAAAGGAAAGAAATGATCTCGCCTGGGGCAAAAAGGAAAGCGGTCAAGCCTGGGGATGGCTGATTCCCTAGAACCATCTTAAATATCTAAAATATTTTTAAAATATTCAATGTCACTTTAAGAACCACCTGCCACTTGGATTTTATTGTATTTTTATTGTAATTTATTGTATTTGTATTTTTATTACTGTTTTTATTGTATTTTGTTGATATTATGCTGTGAACCGCCCAGAGTCCCTCCTTGAGGGGGAGATGGGCGGTTATAGAAATTCAATAAGAAAGAAAGAAAGAAAGAAAGAAAGAAAGAAAGAAAGAAAGAAAGAAAGAAAGAAAGAAAGAAAGAAAGAAAGAAAGAAAGAAAGGAAGGTAGGTAGGTAGGTAGGTTTCGGTTTACCTGATTTGAAACTATACTTTGCAGCGTGTTCCTTAGTTTAGATGAAAGAATGGATGTTGCTGAGAAACAAAAGGCTTTTGGAAGTAGAAGGACATGACTTGAGATTTGGGTGGCATGGATAATTATGGTACAACAAAGCTAAGGTTAATGTAGACATTAAAAACCATTTTGTCAGACGTGGCATCTTGAGAATATGGAACAGATATAAACCTAGGTTGTGCCTGAAAATACCTCTGTGGTTCTCAGCACAGGAAGCTTTTTATAGAAGAGAAATTATAACTAAACATAAATGGTTAACTTACTCCGATATACTAAGATTTTGTCAAGGAGAATGTAAAATATAATCAAGAGAAGAGTTGGTGGCAGAAGGGTATACATGTCAATGGTTCTCTTATGTACAATTATTAGAAAGATTTAGGTAGATAAAAGAAGTTTTGCTTTTGAACATTGTAAGACTGAATTTGAAACAGAATTGTGTACAAATGATGAACATGTTATTGCTAAAACATAAACTTTTATTGGAATTTGAAACAGCAGAACAACAAGTGAAAGATTGTATGATTAAATGGGCTAAAAACTTTGGTTATAATATACAAATGGATCAGTGGAAGAATATGCAGATGAAAAAGTTGAAATGGTCTTAAAGAGAATTTTTATAAAATGATGTATCATTGGTATATGTCACTGGAAAAACTGTCATTTTTTAAATAAGAACTTTATTATTTTTCAAATTATAATTAAAGTACAAAATAGAAAGTGTAAAAAGATAGAAAATAGAACTAAAGAAAAAAGAAAAAACTATAAAAGTGCAGATAGACAGAAAATAGAATGGAAAATGACTTCCGACTTTCTCCAATACAGATATAGATAAATTTACATATATAGTCTCTTACCATTTGTTAAACCATAGTAACATTATTTCTATTAAAACAAACCATTTAATCATTAAACCCAGAGTCAAAACTTCATTTTTTTCCAACATAAGCAAGTACTCTAAAAGTGGTTGCCAAGTGGATATAAATCCTGAAATAGAATGATCTCTTATTAATTATGTTAATGTCAGAGTGCGTGCGTTGGAGCAGCCTGCTCCTTTTTCCAAGACACCAGTGATCCACGTTCTGAGCAGTAAATAGATACTCAAACAGAGATTATATAAAATAGCCTATTTACTATATATATACATACGTATTACAGAACACATCCACACGGGTAACAAATGATACATCTATGAGAAGTTACAGCAAACGAGAAGAAAGAATACCAGGTTTCTTCTGCTTATATATATAAACTGACCAATCACATTATAGGTCACTCTCATCATCTACCACACCCAACTAAACTATTAGCACCTGTAGTATGAGTCATACACTGCCACATCATCCCTACAACAATGGCTGCTAATTGGGTGACTTGCAGAATAATTCCCCTCTCACCTAGATATCAAGCCTCTCCAGTATAATTCATCTAACTGTAAATTCCTGGGTATATACAAACCCCAACAGTTAATTTAACCATTTGAGCCAGATCCATTAATTTAATAATCCAATCTTCAATTGTAGGTATTTGTGGATCTTTCTATTGTTGTGCATATAAAAATCTTGCAGCTGTAATCATATATAAAAGCAAAGTTCCATATTGTTTCTCTTCTGGGTTTTTTTTTTTTTGGAAGTTCACTTTAAGAATCTTTTGAATAGTAGGCTGACCATATTTCCTTGAGACAAAAACAGGACATTGGGATGGCAAAACGGGACGGGGTTAAACCTATGTAATAAAAATGGGCAGAACTTCCATCGTCCCCTTGTGGCCGCCATTTTGACTTTTTTGACCACACCCTGTGGGCACCCCTGAACATGGATGTGCCCTTGGAGTTGCCAGGAGCTAGGCTTGACCAGAGAGTGCTGTGTCTCCTAGCCTTTGAAGGATCATTCCATGCTGGGTAGCTGGGACTTCGCTTTCTCCAAGGCTGCATCTCTCTCCAGACCAGCGTTTCTCAACCTTGGCAACTCTAAGACGGGTGGACTTCAACTCCCAGAATTCCCCAGCCACCATG
Organism: Charina bottae; assembly: GCA_023362775.1. Lineage (NCBI taxonomy): Eukaryota > Metazoa > Chordata > Lepidosauria > Squamata > Charinaidae > Charina > Charina bottae. Next base: position 127,996,546 of record JALMGJ010000003.1, read on the forward strand.
GGAATTCCCCAGCCAGCAAGGACGGGAAAGCCGGGCGCTCCGCTTTCCTGTCTTTCCCGGCTTTCCTGTCCTTGGAGCCAATGCTGGTGAGGGGGGCAGCGCACATGCGCGCTGCAACACCCCCTCCCTCGCCGTCCCTTGCCCGCATCACAAGTTCCCTACAAGAATGGGGACGGGGTCTATTTAAGAATAGGATTTTTTTTTAAAGGGTGGAGCACACCACCAATGGGACTGCCAACCCTTTCCTGAAAAGTGACCATGTGTCCCAAACTCCAACACACACCTAGCTGCTGAGTGAGAAAGGGGAGAAGGAGAGAGAGGAGGGAGGGGGTGGGGAGGAGAGGAGAGATTGAGGGAGGAAAACAATGGGTGTGACGGTTCCAAGGGACCCTGCTTACTGATCTCCAGCACAATAAAGACGACATTTACATTTTAAAGTCCCGGCTTTATGTCTTTTATGATTAAGAGGTATGTTTCATTTGCCATGCTCATGCTGCTTGCTCAGGAGGAAGACACGGGCGTTGCAGGGGCATATTGAGCAAGACAAACCGCCCCTTCCCAGAGGAGCGCTGGGTACAAGAGGGCGTCCGGGGACCGGGGGTGGGGTGAGTTTGACCAGCTCTTCAAAAAAGCAGTGACGTGTACAGCCTGGGACGGGAGGGGAGGCACTTTTTAAAGAGACGGCAAGGCACGCACAGCAACCCCCGTTTCCTGTAACTCAAACTGGTTGCTCTCCCAGTCGGGGAGAAAACCTGGCCACAGACAAATTTAGAGCTGGGCTGGGGTTGGAAGCCTGGGCGCTGTGATTATACAGGCAGGGCGTTTGGCCGGCTTCAGCTGCGACTTCCACCCCTGTTGGTGGAAGGGAAAAACCAGTCCAGCATTCTTTGCCTCCCTGCTTCTCACAGCACTAGCTCCTCTGAAAAAAGAGGGAAGAAGAAGAGAGTGGAGCGCTTCTCTTGTTCCTTATTATTTTACGACGACTAAGGTGCTTTTCTGCTTATCTTGCTCGTTCACCCCCTCGTGAGCATGCCGCCCCCCAGAAAGGTAACTGCTCCGCTCTCAAACGCTCCCCTTTATGGAAAGAAAGCATTGGCCGCACCACGGCTGATCCATTTGCACCTCATGAGGGGAAGGGAGAAAAGACAGTTAAAGATGACATAAGAAAAGCAGAGAGCCCAGCGGATTCCAGGCAGAAGGGCTTCCTCTTCCGGGCTGCCTCCAAAAACGGGACAAAATTGAGATTTATATCAAAAAGACGGGATGGTTCAAAAATGTTTTAAAAACGGGGCTGTCCCGTTCAAAACGGGACGTATGGTCACCGTATTGAATAGTGGCACATATTTGATCCCAAAACTTTTTAGCCTTCTCACAGGTCCACCAAAGATGATTAAAGGTTCCTTCACCCTGTAAACATTTCCAAGAAATGTTTGTTACATTATACATTTTTGACAGCTTATCAGGAGTTAAATACCAACAATACATCATTTTATAAAAATTATCTTTTAAGTTTTAATTCAAGGTGAATTTCAAACCTTTATTCCACATATTTTCCCATTGCTCCAACATAATGTTATATCCAAAGTTCTCAGCCCATTTAATAATGCAATCTTTAACCTGTTCATCTTCCAAATTCATCTGTAATAGCATTTTGTACATTTTAGTAATAACGTGTTCATCATTTGTGCAGAGTTCCATTTCAAATTGAGTTGTTTCATTAACAAATTTGTAATTATTTTTATATACTTTAAAATGTTCTAACAGTTGCATATAGGTAAACCAATGACATGTGTAACCTTCAAACTCTAACATTTCCCTTGTTTTTTGGTTCACCCTCTTCAAAATTTAGCAAAACTTTATACTTTAACCAACTTTTTCCTCCCAGACTTTCTGTTCTGGCAAATGCTTTTTGAGGTGGTAATATACCATAATGGTATATTAGGAGACAGTCTTACCTTATATTTGTTCCAAACCCTCAATATGGCACTCCTGACAAAATGATTTTTAAAATCCTTATTAACTTTAACTTTATCATACCACAAGTAGGCGTGCCAACTAAATCTTATTTCATGTCCTTCAAGCTGCAATAATTTCTTGTTCTCCAAAGTAATCAATTCCTTCATCCAAAGCAAACAACAGGCATCAAAGTGCAATTTTAGATTAGGCAAACCCAGACCTCCTCGTTCTTTGGCATCTTGGAACCATTTATATTTAACTCTTGGTTTCTTGCCTTGCCAAATAATTTTTGAAATATCTCTCTGCCATTGTTTAAATGGCAAATCTGTTGACAGAATCGGTATAGTCTGAAAAAGAAAGAACATTTATTTTATTTATTTATAAACATATTTATATCCCGCCATCTCCCCCGCAAGGAGTGACCCTAGGAACATCCTAGGAAAAACATTCATCTTAATCACAGACATTCTTCCCATGAGAGACAATTGTAATTTCCCCCATCTTAACAAATCTTTTTTCACATCATTCCAAATTTTAACATAATTGTTCTGAAAAAAACATACTATTCTTAGTTGACAGGATCACCCCCAAATATCTAACCTTTTTCTCAATCTTGAAACCTGTCTTACCCAACAGCAATTCTTGATTGGATAGGATCACATTTTTAGTTAACATTTTTGTTTTTTGCTTATTTACTTTAAGATCCACCAATGACCCAAATTCTTTTCGTTTATTCATCAGATATTCCGCAGTATCCAAGGGGTCCTGTAATATCAAAACTAAATCATCACCAAAAGCCCACAAAAACTGTCTTGATTATATAAAGGTACTTCAAATTTATTTGGAAATGGGATCAACAAGAAGGGACATTTTATCATGCCTGATGGACATGTAACAAAGCTAGAAATTTTTGGACTCAACTACATACTGTATACAGAAGAGATTTTTCTCTTTTTTATTTTATTTTTTTTCTGCCCTTTTAGCTCATATTTTCCTACTCCCTTCTTTTATCTTTTTTCCTTATTCTAAATATTAGTTCTTGTTAGTTTTTTTAAATCTCTCTTTTTAAAAATTTCAATAGTTATTTGGAAAAAAAAGGAAAATTCTCCTCCTTCTAAGACCTCACTCAACACTTATCTCAACAGCCAATAAAAGAGCACAATCTTCTTGTGATCTGATAGCGGCTAACTGATGAGGCCCCTGCATTTTAAATAGGTTTATTGAAATATCAATTTCCAGCAGATAATTCGAGGCACAGTGTTTTGCTGCAACAGACCATATGACTACCCCAATGGACCATTTTCTCTGAACATCCTTCCATCCCTCAGTGAGTGATTATCACATATGTACTTTCTGCTCATGGATTTTGAAGATTAATAATCAACATTTCCTTCCAGGTATGTAAGAAATTTCCCAAGTTATTGCTTACAGAAGAAGCGGCAGCAGTATCCTTCTTCTGCATTATTGCTGTCTGAAAAAAACTCATGAAGACTAGAGAAAAAAATTATTTTGGATCCGTAAATGGCTACCATTACTCTATTCACAATCTAAACTGAGTAATGGTCTTTATGTGTATGTCCATACATTAGTGTATATGTACATTTATGTACTATTTTTCAACAGAATCTTTTTCACTAGGACTATTTATTTATTTATTTGTCATATTTCTCTACCACCCATCTTGCATACAACGACTCTGGGCGGCTTACAGATGATAAAAATGACATATTGCTAAAAACAAAACAGTAAAAATAACACAAAATACAAAATACAAAATACATTTTATAGAGAAATGTCACAATTTTCAGCACAAATAAAGTACAAATAAAGAAAACAGTGAGCAGTGTTTCTCAACCTTGGAAGCAGGCTGGCTGGGGAATTCTGGGAGTCCCCACATCTTTTTTTTTATTATTATTAAATTTATATTACCGCCCATCTCCCCCAACGGTTGAAAAACACTGCAATAGAGTCTTTTGCCAATTTTGGTTAACTGGAGGTGAAGAGGGCCATGACCTCCAGGAAAACCACAATTTCATAATCACTTCTACTCAGGAAGCAGGGTCAATATGTTGAAAGAGATTTAATCCCAGCTATAAGATTACATTATTAAGTATACTCCTATTCCTGTCTACTGAGAAAGAAGTCCTTTTGAAACAATTTTAATTGTTTACTCCCTTGCAGTATGGATAATTTTGCTAATAAACATAGAACCCAAATCCCTGCCGTCCCCCTGAGAGATAACTCCACAAATTAATCTCACTTGCAAAAAGGATTTTCTTATATTAGAATCATTTTATTAATGTTCTGGTTGTGGTTCTGGATGCTTTGCTTATGACAGTGGATGGAAAAGTCTTCCATCCCTCACCTTTCTTCATGTTTCATAACTACATCTAATAGGATTCTTTTTTAAACAACAACAACAAAATACCCCTCTCTGCATGCTAGTTAAACAGCAGCAAAATTATTTTTCTAACAACAAAATCTAAAACAACAGCTGGTTTTATGTCTCTTAAACTTCTACTCAGGAGGAACTATCAATATGTTCAAAGAACTTCCTTCCCTAAGATTACAGCTATAAACTTATTCATCTCTACTCAGAAAGAATCCATGTTGAACCAATGGGACTCCCATCTGTATGTATATTAGTAAACATGGGACACAATTCTCTGCCCTAACCCTGAGATATTTGTTTGCATCATTAATTTCACTTGCAAAATAATTTTCCTTAAGTTAGAGTCGTTCTTTTAGTTTTCTGGTATGGTTCTGGGTACTTGAGGGCATAGTTTAAAGCTGTGGAGGAAAGAAGTCTTCCATATCCCTTTGAGATAATCCAGCCAGGAAGCCAAAACCATGATACTAACACAACTTTTATTGTAAGGCTACATTAACAGAATCTTGAAAGTCTGAAAGCACTTCTCCCCTTCCTCGCCTTACCAGAGAACAAGGGAAGGTCCCTTCTGAGATGCTTCCCAAGGTCCCTTTCCTTCTGTAGGCTGAGATGTCTCTTGTCAGCCCCCTCTCTGCAGCCAGCCAGGCGCAGAGCTCCTCAACACAACTCCAGAAGGAGAGACTGTGAGTGCTGGGGGAGAGAGAAGTCTAGAGAGGAGGGAAAAGGCAAGTAAATGTATTGAGACTGGCTAGAAGAGCTTTTAGTAGTAAGAATCATATTTTTATCAAGTTCAGGTAGATTATATTTATAACATTAATAGCAATGAGTCTTGGTATTTGAATGCTTGTGTTCTGTGCTATGTTTGGTGTGTTATATAGGAGCATTGCAATAGAGCAGTGTTTCTCAACCTTAGCAACTTTAAGATGTGTGGACTTCAACTCCCAGAATTCCCCAGCCAAGACCTGGGGGGAAAAAGGAAAGACCGAAAGAACTAGAAAGTAGTTAAAGTCGTGTCAACCTTCCCAGGTAGACCAGACAGGAAACACGATCAGATGACCTAAGCCTACTTTATTGTAAGGCTACATTAACGGAATCTTGCAAGTCTGAAAGTACAAATCTCCCACCCACCCGATTTATCTCTTGAGTGGTCAGGGTGGGTCTTTCCTAAGTTTCTTCTTTAGACCATTACCATCTCTCGGACTTCCTTTCCTTTTATCTGATCGTTCCCCAGGCAGCATCTCTTCCCTCTGTTCCCCAAATTCACCCTCACATTCCATCACAGGTAGGAACACAGAGATTGAAACTGATAGATTAAATAAGAGAGAAATAGTTATAAACTTCCTATTATTCCAATAGGAAGACTGTGGATAAGATAGGTAGGAAAATAGAAAGATGTACAGAGTTAGCATTAAGTTTAGAAGCAAGGAATAGGAGTTTAATTTTGTATAATAAAACAGTTTTCATGGGATGAAACAAATGCAGTCTTTGTGTCTGTCATCTGTGCCTAAGATTCCCCGTTCACCAAATTGTTCCTTTGATGGTGCAGAATAGGGAGGGATCACCTGGAGTCCTACTTTCCATCTCTATTCTGCTGCTGTGATGTACATACAAGGGTTAAAGCTAGCATAATGAAAAACCACTCCCTCTGGGACCCTCCATGATAATAACTGCACAGTGTTGTTTCCATTCACTCTCTGAAGTTTGGTGGCTATTGCTTGAGATAGAGATAATGTTGAGAGCTGATATTAAGTCATCTGCCCTTTAATCTCTTTCCTGTTTTTCTTTCTTTTTTCTTTTTTGGCCCTGCCTTTTATCTCATTTTCTCCCTTAGCTGCTTTGGTGTTTGCTATTATATAATTGAAAAATAATAATCCAGTGATAGCTTTTTGTAGCTGAAGTGAGTGGTGGATATGCTTGCTCTGATCTGGACCCAGAGATTAACTGGGAGTGTGCTGGGTGAAAACTAAACTGGAAATTTCCCACAGGAATTTTCAAAACAGGGTAAACCAAGCTGGTGGGGTCTGCAGCTTATGGCCAGGACATGCGAGACACATAAAAAATAGGTGGAGATTTAATTACACCATTGTGGCTGCCATCTGGACTATCTTGACCATATTCTGTGGACACCTTTGAACCCAGCTGCAGATTTCATACTAAAAGATGAAACTGACTCACCTTTAATTCACATTGAATGCAGTCATGCAGAAAATAAGGGGTTGGCCTTTGGAAAAATACAAGCAGTCTGAATCGTTAAATCTGTGTGGAGTGGCCATTTCAGGTTATAAACTAAGATTTACAGGTGTTGAAATAAAAAAATAGCTACATAAATTCCTGGGTTTCATTTAGACAAATGGTATTTATTTGAGCAGTTCATCTAGGACTCTTTCATAGAAAAGCCAGATAATGGGATGTTGTATAAAGATATGTATTGATTAGGATATTACCCAAGAAATGCCCTTACCCAAGGAATACCCTAATCAAGGAACTACCAAGGAGAAAACCGCACCTCCACCAACACTGGCAGGGCAACCCAGGGCCGCAACTAGGGGGCATCAAAATGACAAAATAACCCATGGGGGGCACGGAATCCATGTTTGTCCCAGGTGACACAGACCCTAGTTCCACCCCTGGGGCAACCTACTATATATAATCAGGGAGCAAACCCCACACTCACTAGCACTGATGATGTTATCTAGTAGGGTAATGAAACGTCTGCAAGCCAACAACCAAGCTCAGAGAGCACCAAGGACTCCACAGTTCAACCCTGAGCTACAGAGATTCTCTTCTAAAACGAAAGTGGTGGTGTTTGCAAAAAGGTGTGTCAAATGCAACTCGCCCTTGGATGAGAAGCCTACCGAACAAGTAGCTTCTTTCCCGTATTTAGGGGTGGGTTTTACAGATACAGGGCCTTGGGCGAATCTCTTCAAATGAAATTCAGTGAAAGCCACAGCAAACTCTAAAATGCTAACTAAATTACTCAGTTATAGCCACTCAAGCATTCAGATATTTTATTTATTTATTTATTTATTTATTTATTTATTTATTTATTTATTTATTTATTTATTTATTTATTTATTTATTGAACTTCTCGACTGCCCAGCTTGTGCATAACGACTCTGGGTGGTTTACAACAATAAAAACAACATATCATTAAAATACAATGTACATATAAATATAAATATATATAAATATAATATACATAAAAATACAAATATGAAGTATAAATACAAGACGGCGAATAGAGATCTTACTGTTGGCACCATCATGGCGCCAACCACCTCCATGCATGGCTATCACCCCTCCCACCCCAAGCCAGGTGGCATAGCCAGGTTTTAACCCCCTTCCTGAAGGCCAGGAGAGTGGGGGCCTGTCTTACCTCTGGGGGTAAGCTATTCCAAAGGGCGGGCGTGATGGCAGAGAAGGTCCTCCTCCTGGACCCTGCCAATCGGCAATCCCTCATGGACAGGGTCCATAACATGCCCTCTCTGCCTGACTGGGTGAAACGGGTCGATGTCACGGGGGTGAGGCAGTCACTCAGGTAACCTGGTCCCATGCCATGTAGGGCTTTAAAGGTGTTAACTAACACCTTGAATTGGACATGGAAGCATACTGGCACCCAATGCAGCTCATGGAGCAACGGTGTTATATGTGCCCTCCTTTGGGACACTGCATATTCATTAGGAATGTTAGTGAGCTCATATCTAACTGATCTGTGGGTCTTCCCTATTCTCTTTAATCTAAATTGTGCAATAAGAAGTTTGTGTTCTGAACTACAGTCAGCTCCAGGTCTTCTTTTTACCTACTGTATAGATGTCCGCCACCTTTGGCTGCAAAGGATGTAGTCAATCTGATTTCGGTGTCGACCATCTGGTGAAGTTCATGTATAAAGTCGTCTTTCAGGTTGTTGGAAGGGAGTGTTTGTTATGCACAGTGAATTGTCTTGGCAAAATTCTATCAGCCTACGTCCTGCTTCATTTTTTTTCTCCCAGACCATGCTTACCTGTAATTCCAGGTGTCGTTTGACTACCTACCTTAGCATTCCAGTCTCCTGTAATGAAAATAACATCTCTTTTTGGCGTATTATCCAGTAGGTGCTGCAGATCCTCGTAGAACTGATCTACTTCTGCTTCTTCAGCATCTAGGGAGATGGGCGGGGAATAAATTGAAATAATAAATAAAAAAAATAATAAATAAAAATCTGTGCTTGGGGTGTATATTTGGATCACTGTGATGTTAAATGGCTTAACCTGAATTCGAATTGAGATCATTCTATCGTTTTTTGGGTTGTATCCAAGCACTGCTTTCACCACTTTATTATTAATTATTAATTAATTAATTAATTATGAAGGCTACTCCATTTCTATCCTTATTTATATCCCTAGCCCTGCGTGTGGAGTGAGCTCCCGCACTAGTTCTAGCTCTTGCCAACCTAGCAATTCGAAAGCATGCAAATGCAAGTAGATTAATAGGTACCACTTCCGTGGGTAGGTAACAGTGTTCTGCGCGCGTCATGCGGCCACATGACCGTGGAAGCATCTTCGGACAACGCTGGCTCTTCAGGCTCACAAACAGAGATGAGCACCGGCCCCTAGAGTCGGACACGACTGCACAAATGTGCGGGGGGAACCTTTACCTATACTTTTTTACTCCATTTCTTCTGTGGTCCTCTTGTCCACAGTAGTAGGTCTGGTGGTCATCTGATGTGAAGTGGCCCATTCCAGTCCATTTCACTTCACTGACACCCAAAATGTATATTTTTCATCTTGCCATCTCACCAATAACCACATCCAATTTCCCCTGGCTCATAGATCTTACATTCCAGGTTCCTATGGTGTGTTGATCTTTAGAAAATCGGATTCGTAGTTCACCACCAGCACCGTCGGCTGCTAGCCATCCTTTCGGCTTTGAGCTAGCTGCGTCATCACATCTGGGGCTAGTTGAACTTATCCTCTGTTCCTCTCCAGTAGCATTTTGACCATCTTCCAACCTGGGAGTCCCATCTTCCGATGGTATACCGACATGTCTCTGGTTACACTGATCCATTTAGTATTCACGGCAAGAATACTGGGGTGGGTTGCCATTACCTTCCCCAGGGATCGTATTTAGTCTGACCTCTCTGCCACGACCTTCCCGTCTTGGGTGTCCCTTCACGGTTTAGCTCATGGCGTCATTGAGGTGCTCAAGCTCCAGCACCACAACAAGGTAACTATCTCCTTTGCTGGAGAACACTTTATTGACATCCTATTTGACTGCCAACTATTTTCCCCATCAACGGGTCAGTATTTAAAGATACTACTTGATGAAACTACACATTGGGACTGTAACAAAGGATTATCTTATTTCCTCCAAGGCAGAAACACATATATAGTCCTTAGAACTGCTAAGGACTGTTAAACTGAGAACACATTTTATAGAACATATTGGGGTAGCATGTAAAGATGATACATTCATCTAAACACATACTGTTTTGTATTTTAGTACTCATCTTATGTTTCTGTATTCTATTTTATCTTACATTCTTTTATCTCACTCTTTTACCTTTTACCTTATCTTATCTTACTCTATTTTATCCCAGCTTACTTCACTTTACCTTATTTTATTCTCAAAAGCCCTGTAGAATAGCTCATTTTTCTGCTACTAATTCAGATTCACACTTTGCACACAACATCTATATTCTTTCATTGCTTTTACCATGTTTTGGCAAGACAGCCACATTTTTTGGCTAGCGTCAAAAGAGAATTTGTGGTAGATAGAAGCTCATCGCTTAGATTCAGGTGACCTGCAATGTTATATACTGTCCAGCAGATGGCACTATAACCTTATTGAAATGGCCCTTGACCCTCCAGGAATGGTCACTACTTAAGCAGTTAGTTATTTTTTATTTATATTTTAATTTATGTATTTACCATATTCATAAGCTGGCCCAATCAAGTAGGAGTCTGGCCATGGAACAGCACAATTGGTATACACACTTCAAATCATAATATAAAATAAAAATTAAATAAAGAAGAGGCACCTGTGATGACTCCAACAACAATGCCCTGATAAACACTTCTCAATGCAACTTATTGAAATGCAGATTAAGCCTTATTCAGTATACATGTTAATTGAAGCACTTCTAAAGTTCTGAATGCGGATTCCCGCCAAAGCTTGCTATCTTAACTATTCCCCCTGCGCGCCAATTCACAACCCGATGATCTCAATGGTCAAGACTTCCTTCGTTCTCAGCCTCCAACTCCTGCAGGTGGTTGACCTTGACGAAGCCGTCTCCAGCCTCCACTATCAGCCATAACACCCAACTGCCAATCCCCCCTCCCTGCAGTTCACACACTAACTCTCTCTCTATTCCCAATGGCAGGATTCATAGACATGAACCCTGACAGCACCAGGACAAAGTATCTCTGCTGGAGTAACATACTTTTAACTTACTTCCTAAATACAAGGAGGGAGGGGGGGCATTCTCAGTTCTTGGGATAAAGGGTTCCAAAACATGGCAGCCACCACTGAAAAGGCCCATGGACCTTGCGGAGTGGGGGGACCCCCAACAGAGAAATTCTCTCTGCAAAGTCTTGCTGGTACAACCTGGTGCAGTCTTGAGAAGGGCTTTAAAAACAATGATTACCATTTTAAACTGGGTCCAGAACCCCAGCGGCAGCCAATGCAATGACTTCAGGGTAAGTGGGATTCTATGCCAATGGGGTTGTCCCATCAGAAACCATGCTGCTACATTTTGAACCAGCTGTATGTTTCATGCATTTTTGTAGCATGCATCCTCAAGATCACCTATATATGTGGATCTATAGCTCTCTGTCCCCTTCATGGATCACTGCCTTGTCGTGGCGAAGGGGCTTGCGTAACTCAATGAAGTCAGGTCAAGACGGACAGGTCATGATGGAGAGTTCTGACAAAACGTGGTCCACTGGAGGAGGAAATGGCAACCCATTCCAGTATCCTTGCCAAGAAAACCCCATGGACAGTATCAAAAGGCTAAACAGGAAGGCCTGGCGTGCTATGGTCCATGAGGTCACGAAGAGTCGGACACGACTAAACGACTGAACAACAGCAAATAGCTCTATGTTCTCATGTTCACCAACATGATCAAAGGACTTGGGGGCCTCTCGTGACTCCTCTGGGAGACGGAAAAGGGCCTGGCAACGAGACAAATTGAAGCAACTTAATGCTTTGCAGACCTACCTTTGCTGATCTTGAAAAACTAAGCAGTGTCAGACCGCAGTTAATACTTGGATGAGAGGCTACCAGGAAATCTCAGGGTTCTGGCTAGATTGAAATTATAAACAACACCATCCCAGAAGAAAATAATGGTAGACAACTTCCATTTGCTGTAAAAAAAAAAAAAAAAAAGTGAACATGGTCATGCCCATGAAGTTGTCAGGAATCAAGCTTGATTTTTAAGGGGACTTGAAAGCTACAAGTGTGTATATGCAAAACAGCTTCTCCAAAACATTGTTCTTCTACTTATTAAAGTAGAATTAACAAAACCCAAATCACATTTTACTGTTGTCAAACCAAATCTGTTCCTCCTGAACTGAATCTTGTGACCTCACCTCTAGGCTGTCACTTAGCAAAAATTTATAAGACACCTTGGTATATGAACGTTGCATCTGAAAATGCCTCATGTTTATGGAGTATGGTTTGTCCAGATGCACACAATTTCTTTTTTTTATTGTTTTCTATTTTTTCAAATGTAAACTGCCCAGAGATGTTCTGGAATTGAGCAGCCTCTAAATTTTAATAATAAGAAGAATAGAACAACCTTCCACCTATTATGTCACAGTTGCTAGATTTTAATTACTATTCTACTCCATTAAACCTTTTGTGCTTTTTTTAAAAAAAACATCACACAGCTTTATTTGTAGTTTATCCCTTTCCTTATTATACACAATTTTGTAACCATCTTTCCCCAATGAGTTGTTTTAATGCAATTATCATAATGTATTTTTAATACAAATTTCGAATACAGGCTCTTTTTGGGATATGTTGTTGTTCAGTCGTTCAGTCGTGTCCGACTATTCGTGACCTCATGGACCATAGCACGCCAGGCCTTCCTGTCCTCCACTGTCTCTCGGAGTTTACTCAAATTCATGTTCATTACATCGGTGATGCTATCTAACCATCTCATCCTCTGCCGTCCCCTTCTCCTTTTGCCCTCAGTCTTTCCCAGCATCAGGGTCTTTTCCAGTGAGTCCTCTCTTCTCATTAGGTGGCCAAAGTATTTGAGCTTCAGCTTCAGCATCTGTCCTTCCAATGAGCAGTCAGGGTTGATTTCCTTTAGGATTGACTGGTTTGACCTCCTTGCAGTCCAAGGGACTCTCAAGAGTCTTCTCCAGCACCACAGCTCGAAAGCATCAATTCTTCGGCGCTCAGCCTTCCTTATGGTCCAACTCTCACAGCCATACATTGCTACTGGAAAAACCATAGCTTTAACTATACGGACCTTTGTCGGCAAGGTGATGTCTCTGCTTTTTAATATGCTGTCTAGGTTTGCCATAGCTTTCCTTCCAAGGAGCAAGCGTCTTTTAATTTCATGGCTGCAGTCACCGTCTGCGGTGATCTTGGAGCCCAAGAAAATAAAATCTGTCACTGCTTCCATTTCTTCCCCTTCTATTTGCCAGGAAGTGATGGGACCAGATGCCATGATCTGGGTTTTTTTAATGTTGAGTTTCAAGCCAGCTTTTGCACTCTCCTCTTTCACCCTCATCAAGAGGCTCTTTAGTTCCTCTTCACTTTCTGCCATTAGGGTGGTATCGTCTGCATATCTGAGGTTGTTGATATTTTTCCCGGCAATCTTAACTCCGGCTTGTGATTCATCCAGCCCGGCATTTCTCATGATGTACTCTGCATATAAGTTAAATAAGCAGGGTGATAATATACAGCCTTGTCGTACTCCTTTCCCAATTTTGAACCAGTCGGTTGTTCCATGTCCGGTTCTAACTGTTGCTTCTTGACCCACATACAGGTTTCTCAGGAGACAGGTAAGGTGGTCTGGTACTCCCATCTCTTTAAGAATTTGCCACAGTTTGTTGTGATCCACACAATCAAAGGCTTTAGCGTAGTCAATGAAGCAGAAGTAGATGTTTTTCTGGAACTCTCTTGCTTTTTCCATGATCCAGCGAATGTTGGCAATCTGATCTCTAGTTCCTCTGCCTCTTCGAAACCCAGCTTGCACTTCTGGTAGTTCTCGGTTCACATGCTGCTGAAGCCTAGCTTGTAGGATTTTGAGCATAACCTTGCTGGCATGTGAAATGAGCGCAATTGTACGGTAGTTTGAACATTCTTTGGCATTGCCTTTCTTTGGAATTGGAACGTAAACTGACCTTTTCCAATCCTGTGGCCACTGTTGTGTTTTCCAAATTTGTTGGCATATTGAGTGCAGCACTTTAACAGCATCATCTTTTAGGATTTTAAATAGCTCAGCTGGGATACTGTCTTCTCCGCTAGCTTTGTTGTTAGTAATGCTTCCTAAGGCCCACTTGACTTCACTCTCTAGGATGTCCGGCTCAAGGTCAGTGACCACACCATCGTATTTATCAGGGATATTAAGATCTTTCTTGTATAGTTCTTCTGTGTATTCTTGCCACCTCTTCTTAATCTCTTCTGCTTCTGTTAGGTCCCTGCCTTTTTTGTCCTTTATCATGCCCATCTTTGCACAAAACGTTCCCTTGATATCTCCGATTTTCTTGAAGAGATCTCTAGTCTTCCCCATTCTATTGTTTTCCTCGATTTCTTTGCATTGTTCATTTAAGAAGGCCTTCTTATATAAGCTTTTGCATACATAGTTGAACCAAAATAGGGTACATCAGTAATATATGTATTACAGGAAATTTCTCTCTCTCTCTCTCTCTCTCTCTCTCTCTCTCTCTCTCTCTCTCTCTCTCTCTTATCATGCATTTTATTTAAAATACTCCCCTGTTTAAAAATGCTGCACATTTTAGGAAAGATGGTTAAAAAGGAATTTAGACATAAATATGACTTTATAATGGTCTTCTTCTGGTACAGGACAGAGGACCTCAGAATTTCTTATTCTGAGTGTACATTTTCTCCCCTTTTAAAGCCTTCCTTCCTTCCTTCCTTCCTTCCTTCCTTCCTTCCTTCCTTCCTTCCTTCCTTCCTTCCTTCCTTCCTTCCTTCTACCATTAAAGGTTAAGGTTCCCCCCGCACATTTGTGCGGTCGTGTCCAACTCTAGGGGCCGGTGCTCATCTCCGTTTGTTAGCCGAAGAGCCAGCATTGTCCGAAGACGCTTCCATGGTCATGTGGCCGGCATGACGCACGCGGAACGCTGTTACCTTCCCACCGAAGTGGTAGCTATTCATCTACTTGCATTTGCATGCTTTCGAATTGCTAGGTTGGCAAGAGCTGGAGCTAGTGCGGGAGCTCACTCCGCACGCAGGGCTAGGCATTCGAACCTCCAAACTTGCAATCTTCCGATCGACAAGCCTGGCATCTTACCCGCTGAGCCACCATGCCCCTTCCTTCTACCATAGAAGCAAACAGTTAAATGTTACGATACGTTTCACTTTGTTTTGTCTATAAACCACATTCCTTCTTTTCTCATGAAACTTTTCCTAAAAATCCCAAACTTTGCTCCCTGCTTTTTTACCCTTTCCTGAACTCTCCACTGCCTATGTTTTATTTGCTTCAACATCTGGGCAGAAGCCACTATGCAATTTTAGCAGATCTTGAGGAGCTAAACAGAATCAGACCTGGTCAGTATTTGGATGGGAGACCACCAGTCAATTCCAGAGTCAGAGCCTAAAATGGGCAGTTCAAGAAACATCCCAGAAGACGACAATGGCAAAGAACTTCAGTACTGTTGCCAAACTTGGAGTTCAGGTCCATTTGTGACAGCATCTCTGACTGTGCTCATAATCATTAACAGGGTAATTTTTTACAGGAGTGCTCAAAAGATAATTCCCACCGTATGAAATTGGACTTTCCTGAAAAAAAGAAATGTGTTCAGGGTTGCAAGTTGAAACATTTACCTATATTCTTCCTCCCTCTCTCTTCTCCTTCAGCTCCACTCCAGCCTCCACCCCACCTCAATTTACACACCCTCATTCCTCCTTCTGACCCCTCCCAAAATCTCCTGCTTGACTCTCTGCTCTAGTCTGCTTTGCATCTTTCCAAAGTTAGCTTCCCTCTGAGCAAGACGCTGAGATTTGTCTTTTCTGCTGAAAAAGCTTGGGAGTTGAAAGATTGCCTCCTCCCTCTCTTGCCATTTCTCTTTGGGTCTGTTAAGGAAAAAAAAACTTGTAAGGAGTGTCTTTGAGTCTTTGGATAGAAGAGGGCTGGAGGGCCATTTTTCCCAGCTGTTTTTTTCATTTGAAAGTTGCCCCACACTCTGTCTGGATTTGGTTTGCTTTATGTGCTGGCTGTAAGTATGATCTGAAGGGCTGGAACTGACCTGCTTCTCCAAAAGCTGCTGGAAGACTTCACCCACTTTTCCTCAACAGGTAAGAGGCACCACATAGAAGAGGCAGGGTGCTGGAGAAACCTGAAAGCAATTGGCACTTGCTTTTTAAAAACAGCTTTGGTGGGAAACGCACAAGACTTTCTTTCCACCGTGGATGTGATTTATCTGTTTATGAGTACATGTGGATGGATCTGCTGCTTCTGTTCGGTCATCCAACTGAACCAGTTCTAGGTGTTCACTTTGATTTGGAGAATCAAGTTGCTCTGCTTCTGGGCTTTTAATCAAACTGGGCCAGTTCATTTGGGTTGTCTATTCTGCTTTGAAGAAAGGGAATTTGGGGCAGGTGAATGCAGGCACTAAAGCACATTTTATCATGTCAATCAAAGTGATATAACTGTTCTGACACTTTGACCCAGGGCATGTCTTCAATTTGTTTCTTCAAGGAGCTGCTTTGACTGAAGTTTCAGTGAACAGAAGCACCTTTTCAATTAGATTTCTGGGCTACCTACCTGTTCAGAAAGAACACACCAAGTGTCTTACAATTAAATTGATATAAAAATTAAATTAAATTAAATTAAATTAAATTAAATTAAATTAAATTAAATTAAATTAAATTAAATTAAATTTAATTTAATTTAGAGGGAGTGATCTTGTGATTCCTTCTACTAAAATCTAGAAATATCTGAGATGCTGAAAGCAAGTCTTCCTGATGGCAAGGCATAGCAAAAACTCTTTGGGTGCATTCAATGGGTAGACTTGGATGACTTTCTTTGAAAGAATGACCTAAAGCTCACTTTTTCATCCTATCCCTATTGCCTACAGAATCATATCTGGTTTAAGAATGCAGATGAGTTTTCTAACCTGTTTGTTTCCAGTATTTCGGTCATGTTTATTTTCTTTCAAAGCCAATGTTGCTAAATGATACATGATCTACTTTGCTGTAAATAGCTGGTGGAATAAAAATACAACTCTGCTGTAAATTATAGGTGGATTCCAGCTTTGGTCAAAGTCACGTTGCAAACTGAATTACACTGATTTTCTTTCATCTGTAACTTCATAAAGAAGTGTCCATATTCTTATTAAAAACACACACACTGTTTTGTACCCTATTTAAAACATGATCCTTCTCGGTATATTCAGCTGCTTTCTAATTATAAGCTACATTCTTGGGTTTCAACATGGATTTAAGAATAGTATGCTAAAGTGGGAAAACCCAGCCTTTAGGGAGACAGCACAGAGTGATACCACCACTGTCAGTAGGACAAATAGCTTCTACAAAGGATTTTCTAGAGGTGGCACCAACATTGTGGATCTCCCCTGATATTCTGTCAGGTTGTCAACACAATATGAGCAGAATCTGTAACCAGATCCTGACATGTAGTATATTGATGCAGAAGAAAATGACATCCAAGCAGGGCCCCATCTCATTCCTTCTCCTTTTTCCCACCAACTGTGACTTCCTCAATCTTGGGTCCAGCTTCTGCAGCCAGAGAGCATGCTTGGGTCCCATTGTGGTGGCTTTTCTGCATCCTTTAGCTTTTGTGTAGATTTGGAGGAGCTACTCTTGCAGGCAGGGCCACAACTGGGGGGGGGGGGCAAGCGGGGCATGAGCCCCAGGTGCCGCACTGGGGGGGCATGCCAAAATGCCTCTTTCGATGGCCAGCCCCGAGGGAGGCCCACGCTCCTGCTGCCACCGCTGCCCACAAAGAGGCCCACCGAGGCATTGTGCGGCTGGGCTCGTCTGCTCCCCGGGGCTGGCCGTGGGTTCCAGGGTGGCCGCAGGGCCGTGCCCCCCCCCCGGCGCCACTCCGGACCATCCCGCTTGGGAGCACGGTGTCGGGCAGCTCACTCCTCCTGGCACAAACGGGCAGATGGGAGTGCAGCGGGTCCTTCCCCCAGAGATGTGGGCGCACGAGAGATCGCAGCCAGGAGTGGGGTGCTTGCCCCGGGGGAGCCCCACGCTGCTTTGTGGAGGGGGGTCTGTGTTGGGGGTGCAGGGGGGGACTCGACCCTGTGGGGGGTGCGAAATCCATGTTTGCCCCGGGTGACACAGACCCTAGTTGCAGGCTTGCTTGCAGGAAGGCGTGGTTCTGGCTACCAGTGCAACAGT
This sequence comes from Charina bottae, assembly GCA_023362775.1. Lineage (NCBI taxonomy): Eukaryota > Metazoa > Chordata > Lepidosauria > Squamata > Charinaidae > Charina > Charina bottae. The sequence continues at coordinate 128,014,433 of JALMGJ010000003.1, forward strand.
GCTTTATGTTACAAGTCATGTTCACTCATATTGAAAAGGTTGGGGCTGTTTCTCAGTTTGATGATGTTGGGTTCCATGTGGAAGGACTTGGCACCTTGCTTGACAAGTAAGAATCCTGTGCAACTGAAAGCAGAATTGGTGTGGGAAAAGCTGTCTCCTAAACAGCAATTCTGAATATAGAAGTTCTTCAAATAGCCTTTTTGCCTTCTACTTACTATAGACAGCCAGTTTGGTGTAGTGGCTAAGGCACCAGGCTAGAAACCGGGAGACCATGAGTTCTAGTCCTGCCTTAGGCACAAAGACAGCTGGGTGACCTGGGGCCAGTCACTCTCTCCCAGCCCTAGGAAGGAGGCAATAGCAAATCACTTCTGAAAAACTTTGCCAAGAAAACTGCAGGGACCAGTTCATGCAATTGACAGGAGTCAAAAACTGAGTCAAAGGCACCCCTCCCCCAAAGCCTCTTACAATATAAAGCAGCAAGTAAGTATAGCATTATACTCATGGCTGATAGCAGCAGCACCAGTGCACATCACTTGACAATTTAGATGCAACTATATATAAGGGCGCGGTGGCTCAGCGGTTAAGACACCAGGCTTGTTGATCGGAAGATTGTAAGTTCAGAGGTTCGAATCTCTAGTCCCGCGTGACGGAGTGAGCTCCCGCACTTGCCCCAGCTCTTGCCAACCTAGAAATTCGAAAGCATGCAAATGCAAGTAGATGAATAGGTGCCACTTTGGTGGGAAGGTAACAGCGTTCCACGCGCGTCATGCCGGCCACATGACCATGGAAGCGTCTTTGGACAGCCCTGGCTCTTCTGCTAACAAACGGAGATGAGCACCGGCCCCTAGAGTTGGACATGACTGTGTGGGGGAACCTTTACCTTTACTTATATATATGATAGTTTTAATATCCCTCCTGTGTTGTAACTCCCTAATGTTTGTTTGTTTGTTTGTTTATTTATTTAATTTATTTTAATTTATTTAATTTATATGACCGCCCATCTCCCCCAACGGGGAACTCTGGGTGGTTTACAATAAAATAGATTAAAATAAAATATAAAATATAAAACACCAATGTTGCATGAAGAATGTATACTTAATCTCACCGGTGAGTTAACAACTTCACACAATACAACTTTGTCGGTCCTGGATCAGATCAGTTACTAGCAATAGATAAACAAACCAACTGATCAGATCAGTTACTAGCAATAGGTAAAAGGTAAAGGTACCCCCCGCACATTTGTGCAGTCGTGTCTGACTCTAGGGGCTGGTGCTCATCTCCGTTTGTTAGCCAAAGAGCCAGCGTTGTCCGAAGACGCTTCCACGGTCATGTGGCCGCATGACACGCGCAGAACGCTGTTGCCTACCCACCGAAGTGTACCTATTAATCTACTTGCATTTGCATGCTTTTGAATTGCTAGGTTGGCAAGAGCTGGAACTAGTGCGGGAGCTCACTCCGCATGCAGGGCTAGGGATTCGAACCTCCGAACTTGCAATCTTCCGATGGACAAGCCTGGTGTCTTACCCACTGAGCCACCACACCCCACTAGCAATAGCGCTGATCAAATAAGCAGCCCAAATTGCAAGTTCTTCACACATAAGGGATTGCAGGACACTCACATAATACTGTTAATTCAGCATCAGACCAGGCTTAGATTTTAAGGTAGATTCTACTACAGTGTTTTGCTGTAATGAACTAACCATAGGGAGAAGATCCTTCTTTGGCCATTGACTCTGCTATTGAGGAGGAATATCAATGAACATTCTGAAGCTCAGATTTTAAATGGTTGGTTGCAGACTTAGGTGGGTGTGAAAAAAAGAGAGATAACAGTACCATCAATTATGTTATCTCTCTTTCTTCCTCTGTCTCTCACCCTTTCTATATATTACCCAACACCTCTTTCAACATGATTCTTTCAAGTCAAATGTATTCAGTTAGTAGTGTAAATTACCTTCTGTTGCTTTCTGAATTATGCTACTTCAATGTTCCTGCATCAGTAAGGACCACGCTATATAATGGTTACATACTCAGAAGCGTGCTAGGGTGAATGAATGAACAAATGAATGAGAAGTTCTTGAAATGTCAAATCAATCATTTCTGGTGCAAGCGTGCTCAGAAGGCTGTCCGCAGTGGTCTGCTCTTGCTTGTCCATGCATGGACAATACTTCTGCTGGCACTCCCAGTGAAGCAGTGACACAGAGGAGAGGTTGCAAAGGAGCTGTGGAAAACTTGCAAGGAGTGCAGTTGCTCTAGAGGAGACACGCTATGATTGCACTAATGGGCTTTGTGAAGGTCCTTTTTCAAATGCTTTGCACAGCCATAATTATGGTACCAATAAAGGCCCACTGGAGGACATTGTTATCTATTGCAGCCAAGTTGAGTTGTCCACTTCAGGTGAGATGATGGCTAGTTCTAGCATGCTGGGCATTGGCAACCTGAAGATCATGCAGGACTTCACAATAATTGTAATCAAGTGAGTGCTAGCAAAACATATAAACAAATTCCTTTTGGATTCCTTCTGCTGATAGTTTGAGGGCATGCATTTCTATGCTACATGTCAGAGCTAGAATTTGATGCAAAAAAAGCAGAGATTTTTTCAAAAGATACTTTTCCTTTTCCTACTAGCACATGCTATAAAACTGCTCCATGCATAATTCTTGTGGAATGCTTTGGAGAAATGTATTTTCCTCCCCCCAAATCTTTCTTTTTCTTTTTTCTTTTTTGTTAAATGTCATCTTCTGATAAATGCCACCTCAAGGCACATACTTAATCACGCTTAAATCTTGCTAAAGAGAAAGAGCCCTCTTTCTCTTGAGAATGAAAGCCATCTCTGAATTGGCAGGGGAAATTGATGATGGGCATTTTCTGCTAAATGTTCTGAATCTGATGTCTTAGGGATTGAGACAGACGGCCTGAGTGTTTTCATCAAGCACCCCAGAGTTGGAAAGTGACACTGAGACCCGCTTGTCTGACCCCCTGCTCAGTTCAGGCATCCAACTAAAAACGTTTCTGACAGTTTGCTGTCAAGTTCCACTTGAAGTCATCTAAGTGGGGAGCCTTCATGTTACTTAGGACCATGATTCTGTGTTCTGTACTTTGGAGCAAGAGAAAACATCTCTCTCTCTCTCTCTCTCTCTCTCTCTCTCTCTCTCTCTCTCTCTCTCTCTCTCTCTCTCTCTCTCTCTCTCTCTCCTCCTTTATCCCCTTGACTCTTCACTTCAGAAGGCTAGACATATCAAGTTCCCCCAGTCCCTCTGAAACTTAGTTTCAAGTCTACAGGTCACCCTCATCCCCATTATCTGAGACTTTCTTTAAATATGTGCCCAAAACTGGGTTCTGTACTCAACGAGGTTTACCTTACTTCCCCAAACCATCTTTTTTCAGCCCTAGCCTTGAAACTTCAAACTATCACTTCCCTGCTGCTATTATTAAGAAGCAGGGTGACCCCATTTTTCCAGTTCATAAAAACCCTGTGAAATAGGACAGGCTGATACCAACTAGAGGTTCATTCCATGAGCATCAAAAGTGGTTAGGTTCATGAGCTGTAGTCTTCTTGTTCCAACTGAATACCAGGGATGGGGAACCTACAGTATAGCTTTCCAGATGTTTGTTTGTTTGTTTGTTTAAAACATTTATATAGCCGCCCATCTTAAAACAATTCCAGGTGGCTTACAACCAATAGAACAATATAAAAATGGTATAAAACTATATAAAACAGTATAAAAGCCAACCACAATAAAAATAAAAACAGAAAAACCTGGCACCACAGCCACACTTCTCTATTGCACCCACATTCTCCTCCCAACACCTGGGGAAAGAGCCAGGTTTTAAGTGCCCTCTGGAAGGATGGAAGGGTAGGGGCATGCCAGATTTCAAGGGGAAGGGTGTTCCACAGGGCAGGGGTTGCAAGGGAAAAGGTATGCTTCCGAGGCCCCACAAGATGGCAATATTTAAGGGAAGGGACCTGCAGGATGCCCACCCTATCTGCTCCGGTGGTATGGACAGATGTCCTCAGGGAGAGGTGGTCCTGCAGATAACCTGGTCCCATGCCATGTAAGGCTTTAAAGGTAATAACCAGCACCTTGAATTGCACCCAGAAGGAAACTGGGAGCCAGTGCAGCTTGCACAATAGAGGTGTAACATGGGCAAACCTAGGGATGCACACCACTGCATGTGTCGCTGCATTCTGGATCAGTTGTAACTTCTGGGTAGTCTTCAAGGGCAGCCCCATGTAGAACACATTGCAGCAATCCAAATGGGAATGTTGGTGAATTACAGTTCTCAGCATGGTGACTGCTGTGGGATTCTGGAAGTTGTAGTTCAGCAATATCTGGAGGACTACAGGTTGATTAGACGATTACATCCCACTGCCTTTTGATCCTTAATACACAATCCTCTCATCCAATTGTCCAGCTTCTGTTCCCCCTTGCCAGCTGATGAATAAAGAGATGAATGAAAGCATTTCATAATTCCTAAGTTTGCAAAGAGTATGATTTATCTGAGTCAATCCACTTATACAGCAAGCCTGCAGTATATCAATTTTATTTTCATTCTGTTAAAAAAATGCTCAGAAATGACTAACAATAGAGACTGAGTAATGGAAAGCAATAGACAATACACCAGACACAGAAGGAATAGGTGCCAAGAGAATAGGCAGATATGTTTGGATGCAAGTGTAGACTGGAGAATGAACTCCATGTGGCCTGTCTTCTATTGCTTTAGCATATGTGTTGCTTCTCGAGTATCTGAAAAATTACAAATAGGTGAGTTTCCGTGTCCCAAAGAATCACCATACATGATTAGCCTTATTCATCCAGCTACATCTTGATTTACTGACTAATTGCTTATGTGCTATCAAGTCGTTGTTGACTCTTAGCAACCACAAAGATAGGTTTTTCTCCATGATGATCTTTCCCTAACCTGGTCCTTCAGGTCTTCCAATGGTGCACTCATCGCCACTGTAACTGAGTCCATCCACCTTGCTCCTGGTCATCCTCTTCTCTTTCCTTCCACCTTTCCCAGGATCAGATCCTTCTCCAGAGAGCTGGGTCTTCATATAATATGTCCAAGGGGGACTAATTCCTGGATCGGGAGGCCCTCCGAACAGTCACTCACGCCCTTGTCATCTCCCGTATAGATTACTGTAATGCGCTCTACATGGGGCTACCCCTGAAGAGTATCCGGAAGCTTCAGCTGGTTCAGAATGCCGCGGCGCGAGCAGTTATGGGTGCCATGAGATCGGCACATGTAACACCTCTGCTTCGCGAGCTGCATTGGCTACCAGTTTGCTTCCGGGTCCAATTCAAGGTGTTGGTGATTACCTTTAAAGCCCTATATGGCATAGGGCCAGGGTACCTGAGGGACCGTCTCGTCCTGATAACATCGGCCCGCCCCACCTGTACATGCAGGGAGGGCATGCTTCGGACCCCCTCAACAAGAGAATTCCATCTAGCGGGGTCCAGGAGACGTGCCTTCTCTGCGACAGTGCCCGCCTTATGGAACATCTTGCCCCCGGAGGTGAGACTCGCCCCCTCACTCCTGGCCTTCCGGAAGGCCCTCAAGACCTGGCTCTGCCACCGGGCCTGGGATGACAGAGGTGGCAGTGCCTCCTGGGGTTGGCTGGCCCCGTAGTAATATGATCAATACTACGGTCCCCAATCCATCTTGGATTCATGTAATTTATTATTGTATATTATTATTATTATTATTATTATTATTATTATTATTATTGTATATTTTTTAGATGATATTTTTGTATAGTTTTTAAACTTTCAATTGTTGTAACCCGCCCAGAGTCCCTTGCAAGGGAGATGGGCAGGGAATAAATTGAAATAATAAATAATAAATAATAATTTGAGTCTGGTCATTTGTGCCTCAAGTGAGAACTCAGGTTTGACTTATTTAATGATCTATTTGTTTTTTTTCTTGGCTGTCCATGGTATTCTGAGAAGTCTTCTTCAACCCCAAAGTTCAAAAGCACCAATACTCTTCCTATCCTGCTGAACGAGTGGTAGTTATGACTGCTCCTCATACTTTTGGCCATTGCAGCATCCCATAGTCATGTGATCATGATTTTCAACCTTCCCTATGACTTCCGACAAGCAAAGTCAATGGGGAAGCCGGTCAATGGGGAAGCCGGCAGGAAGCTGCAAGTCGTGGTCATGTGAGGTCCTCACTTAATGACCCACACAGTTCTCACTTAACGACAGCAACTGGGACTGCTGGAACTGCTGTCACTAAGCAGCCCGGTCACATGGCTTTTTCTACTTAAAAACCGCGTTGCTTAACTATAGAATTTCCAGTCCCAGTTAGCATTGTTAAGCGAGGACTACCTGCATTTTAAAAGAATTAAGGCCCCTAACAACTACTCCCCTCCTTAAAAAATGATCCTGTCCCACTCCTTACCATAAATGTTATGTTACTGGTCTGTGTGACCAAGCTGTTTTGCTTCTACTCATGCCCTTTGCTTCAAGTATAGCTTCCTTTCTGCCTGTGGGATTTGGGGTGTCATCCCTGTTTGGCCTTAGGACATGACAATATGGTCTGTGCTTGTTTTGAGAACAATAAGGTAAAGGTAAAGGTAAAGGTTCCCCCCACACATTTGTGCAGCCGTGTCCGACTCTAGGGGCCGGTGCTCATCTCTGTTTGTTAGCCGAAGAGCCAGCGTTGTCTGAAGATGCCTCCACGGTCATGTGCCTGGCATGACGTGTGCGGAACACTGTTACCATCCCACTCAAGTGGTACCTATTAATCTACTTGCATTTGCATGCTTTCGAACTGCTAGGTTGGCAAGAGCTGGAGCTAGTGCGGGAGCTCACTCCGTCACGGAGGGCTAGGGATTCGAACCTTCGAACTTGCGATCTTCTGATCGACAAGCCTGGCGTCTTACCCGCTGAGCCACCATGCCCCATCCTTTGAGAACAATACAGGACTATAATTTACAGTAACTGTAATACATTCCCTATGGAACCTTTCCATTATTTTTCACATCTGGGTGTACCCAAGTTAGGGGCTGATGGCTCTGTTAGCCCAAGAATGCTATGTCTCACAGCACCTGAAGTTGTCAATCAAGTGTCCAAGCAACATCCTCTAATAACAGAGTTTAGAACTTCCTGTCTTCCCCTCCCAACTTGGGGCAAACTTAGCTGCTGAATTACAGACCACATAATAACAAGTAGCAGACCATTTAATGGCTGATGCTAGAAAAAGAACAGCATCCCAAAATAGACATATTTTGTGTGAAAAGAAATAGCTGGTGGCCACCTTCCAGCTTGGAGAAACAGCTGGAAGGTTCACATGGCTTAAAATCTTGTTTAACAACTTTTGTCCCCTTCTTAACATATCCATAATCTTCTTGTCTTCTGCAGTGGAGGAGTTAATGTTAAATCAGGCCCTCTTCTGTTAAAGTTGGGATTTAAACTCCCACATGGAAAGCAGACTAGGAAATAGTAAGACGTTACAGAAATAAAAGTGAAGACTGGGAAACAAAGCAGCCATCCAAGGCGGAAATGTCCTGACATGTGTTTTAGCAGAAATGTCAGAGTGGATAGTAGAATATATTTTTAAGCTATATTTTAAAGAGGGTGAGGTTTACACTAATTACACACAGATACACCAATCCTGCTGATTATTTCCTGAATCCAAATTGGTTTCTTGGCAAGATGTCACTCTACTGAGTGACTGTAAATCTGATTCTTTTCTTACATAAAAATAGGTATGTATGACTTTCTGTTTCACTGCTAGGGACAAATCTTTCAGCATCTTGCAGAATACCAGTGCAGTATAATGGATGGACCGGAAATATTGGGGTTGTAATATTTTGGTAGCAACCTCTGCCTTCTATCACAAACATTAACTGGACTTAAACAAGCTCTGAATGCTCTGGCCAATTAGCTCTGAGGAAGCGCTTGAAAGCAACTATAGTAAAACTAAGATCCTGATCTTGGCAAAGAGACCCAAACTGCACACCTTGAGGATAAATGGCCAGAGTACTGAACAACTGAAATCTTTTAAATATTTGGGCATGGTTTGGCTCCACCGAACTCAGTGGATACCAAAATTATGTTATATAAAATGCTCAAAAAACAGTGGCCGCAATTCAGTCTTTCCACTTCACCAGAGAAGCACAGCCCATCCTAGCAGCACTGAAGCTGTATTCAGCTAAGGCTCATGCACAACTACATTTTGGTGCCCAGTTACGACCTTACACTCCCTTTACTTCTCTTGAAAGGGTCCATTCCAAATTCCTAAGGGCTATATTCCAGGTAGCTCCTTGCGTTCCAAATGTAGTATTAAGGAGGGAGGCAGGGCTGTCTAAAGTCAAAATAGGTGCATGGACCTCTATCATAGCACATTGGTTGAAGTTACTGTTTTGAGTTCTTTCCTTATTGAGGACAATTACAAATCAATATGGTTCACAACAATCTCACAAAAATGTCAACATCTCGGCTTTTCATCGGTAGGCGTTCCTAATGATGGGCTATGAGTGTGCACTCAGCACATTTAAACCGGGAGCCCGACAGGACCAGCCTGCTCAACCTAAGAACATATTTCTGAGCAGTCAAGCCCTTATTTACAAATCAGCGAGATATGTACACCGCATAACTGTTTCCAAATTCCGAAGAGCACTAACCTTAGCATGGTTCAATGCTCTCCCCACAGCAGTTTTGGAGGGTCAATACAAAAAAGTCCCCTATGAGCTGAGACTGTGCCCCTGTGGACCAGGGGCTGTTGAAACTACAGGTCATGTCCTGCTATACTGTACCCTCTACATACGGACTCAAGGACCCGCCTTATAACTCCTTAACTGTTAAAACAACCTGGAAATTCTGATCTTTTTTTATGTACAGTTGTTGTTATCAGATCAGTACGATTCCGTCTCCTTGAACGTAGCTAAATTTTGTTATACTGCCTGTAAAATTAGGCAGACTTTGATTATCCACTGACGAACTCACCACCAATTGTAATATTTTATCTTGTTTTGTTTTTACTTTATTTTTATTTTTAATGTGTTTTTGTTTGCAATTCTGGTCAGTGACCATAATAAAAATATTCATTCATTCATGGGGGTTGCTATATTTTGGGAGCAAAATTTGCTGGTGAGTGAACATAGAACATCATTCTCTTATCTAAGCTACCTATGGTTACAATGGAAGTCTAACCATAGCTACTATCTTATGGGAGTTTGAAATACAAATGGAAACTATAACCAGAAGCAGTATTTTCCACATTATAATGAGATTCACTTTACATAAAGTTCTCTTTAAGAAATACATATTCAGGGCTTCTATTTTCACATGGATCTCATTTTCCCCCTATTCTTAATAGAGTAATTGTTATTTCTGGACTCAACACAAAATGGTGAAATATTTGTGGATACAGACTTTTCAGAGCATCTAAAGCTTTTTAGCATTTCATTTAGCATTTCATTTCATTTAATTCCATGTCCGTTTGGCCCTTCCGACACATAAAATTTGAGATAAGATAATGAAAGGTGATATAAAGGTGATATACAGTATATTAAAAACATTTTTGAAATAACAAATCAGAAATGCAAAAATATTCCACAGAAAATAAACCACTGCAATTTGACAAGGCAGCTTAACAACCAAGCTTATCCAAATAAGAATATCTTTGTCTGGACATGGAGAATATCAAAATTGAAGCTAGCCTGAACTTCCTTGGCAGGAAATCTCAGAGTTTGGGAGCAGACATCTCTCAGGTTCTCACTGAAAAAACAAAACAAAAAACCCTCTCTTCCAATTATGGTGGGAGAGATTGAAGAGATTTAAATGTATTTTATTGAACATTTCCAGGAATGGTGCAGTTGTTGCACTACACTTAACTAGGAAAACATATACACATAAAACATGTATCCATAAATGTTTTACCATTTGTTCCATTGTTGGGCCCAGAAAAAGAACATTTGTATTTCATGCTCCCATAAGATAGTAGCTATGGTTATATTTCTCACTCCCACCCAAATGTGAACCTCAAGACTCCATGTGGACATAAAAATCTGAGTCTTCAAGAGGAGTGTAACCTTATTCAAGACAAACTGAACACCTATTGACTGATCTACATTTTGACTGTGAATAGTATCCCTGCCTTAGTGGATTACACTTCAGTTTGTTCATCCTCATGAATACTACATTCTAAGTCATATCTCGCCAATTAAATATCATTATGCAGGACATAATGCAAGATAGATCTTTAAGGAAGACAACAGTCCAATAACAATGAAGATGAACAACAATCCTGAAGGATTGGTATGGTCAATAATCTCAAGTTGCATAGAGGTCTAATAAAATTAATAGGCACATGTCCCACTAGACCAGATACTAATCAAAGAGAATCTTTGTAGCTCAGGGTTGAACTGTGGAGTCCTTGGCGCTCTCTGAGCCTTGTGGCTTTCTTGCAGACGTTTCATTGCCAGACTAGCCAACAACATTTACATACCATTCAAAAGAGACAATAGAAAAGCCAAAAGACCAGAAGACCACCTCACCAGCAATCAGCACCCAGATATGCAAAGATTAACACCAGGATTAACACCAGACGAACAATCAAACAGTACACAATACCCTAATCAAGGAACTATTAACTCAGTCAGTCAACCAAGCAGCAAACAACAGTCTAATCAAGGAACTACCAAGGAGAGAACAACACCCTCACCAACACAAGCAGGGCAAGCCACTGTATATAAACAGAGAGCAAACCCCACTCCCTTTTCGCACTGAAGATGATGCCTAGCCTGGCAATGAAACATCTGCAAGTAAACCACAAGGCACAGAGAGCACCAAGGACTCCATAGACCAGATACTAGTATAGTCTATTTTTCCCTAACATCCATGGTTTAACCTACCCTGTGCTTTTTGGGGAGGTTTGTGGCCTGCAAAAATGATGTCACTTCTTCCGGACATTCTTTCATTCAAAGTATGAAAGGAATGCAGAACAGGAACATGGGAGGCTGTGGAAGAGGGAAATGGGCAAAATAGTATAGTTGAGTGGTTTGAATTCCTTCTGTTGAATGGCAGGATGATCGTGGATCTTTGCCGCAACACCAACCGAAGGAATGTAGATTTGGGCTGGAGAAGGCTAAAAGGTTGTTGAGCAAATTAATTACAGAGACTCTTTTCCTTTAAATACTACCCGTTGCATTAACATATGCAAATATATCAACAAAGCCTTTTTGGAGAATGCAACTATTCTGGTAACAAGTGAATTAAGAAGTCAGGAAATCTCTCAGCTTCCAGTCTCCTTACATCTGATTTTATTTTCCTTCCAACATAAGTTAATTATGGTCCTTTTTACCAAGAAAGTTGCTAATTTTCCTATATTCCTTCAAACTTAAAGGAAATTCTCATTAGAGATGGGTGGATCCGATGAGCTTGGCTTTGGTTAACTAGAACAAATCAAGGTATAAGTGTTGTGTAAGGTGTTAAGACAGCAGGCTTGTCGATCGGAAGGTTGCCGATTCGAGACCTGAGCGCTGCGTGATGGAGTGAGCTCCCGCACTCGCCCCAGCTCTTGCCAACCTAGCAATTTGAAAGCATGCAAATGCAAGTAGATAAATAGGTACCACTTTGGTGGGAAGGTAACAGCGTTCCACGCGCGTCATGCCGGCCACATGACCGCAGAAGCATCTTTGGACAACGCTGGCTCTTCAGCTAAGAAACAGAGATGAGCAATGCCCCCTAGAGTCGGACACAACTGTGCAGGGGAAAACCTTTACCTTTACCTTAAGGTGTTTGTATTTATCTTCCTATGCCTTTTGGTTCACTGGTGTACTGAAAAAACTAATAAATCTTTTTAATGGTCTGCTTTGAGGACTAAATTGCTAATTGGAAAAATGTTTGTTCTGATAAAGTCAATATTTACAGGCAGATTGGAAGTAGAAGTGCAGGAAAGTTACCTTCTGAAATGATTTATCGCTGTCCTTTAATTTTTAAAAAGTCTTTGCATTTAGAGCAGCAAAGAAGAAGGTTTTTGTGGCCTCATGGCTGGAAAAGAACTCCCGAAGGCTCAAAACATTGTTGTAAGGGCATCAGGCTTTTTAAAATATTTATTAAAAATAGGTGAGGACTTCCACCCTGTAGAGTTTAGAAAGCTAGTACATTTTTCTAGCACCAATACCTTGATATATTTACCTACTGGAAAAGAAGCAACAACTCTAATTCATCAGCACAAAAACAGTTAAATAGAATTTGTTGCCTGCCTGAATGGACACATCTGCCAAACTCTTTCTCCCAAACTCTTTATTTTCCATTTATGACAAAATGGATGCATCACACTCCATTCTTATCAAAGCACCCATGAGTTACATTCTTGCCCATCCTGCTCTAGAAAAGAAACCTTTTCTACCTCTAACACCTTTTGCTGCAAATCCTCTCCTCTGTCTCATTCTTTCTCTCTTGTCTACAAATTCCAGACTGTGAGAAAAAGCCCATGCTTTTCTCTTTGATCAGTGATAAGCCGGGGAATTCCTGACCCACAGGAAAATATTTAAAGCCCTGTTTCCTCCACTTGCTTCATGTTTCCAGATATTTTTATTCAGTTCACTCATTTATCTGTCTTGGCTGTCTATTGTTTGCTATTCTTTCGGGGACCACCATGTAGGAAATAGATATCTCATTACAGGCAATTTCCAAACTTCTGAAATTCTGCATTATTGTACATTTGTGAGTTGCCACAGTCAAGAACAATTTAATTTATGTTATTAGATATTATGTTTAGACCAGCTTTTCTCAACTTTTTGACCCTGGAGATATTTTTCAGGCCTCGGGGAACCCCTGCACATTCAGGCTCAAATATAGGCCAGAAGTTACCAAATTATTATATTCGTTCCATGTGTAGGCCTGTGTATATGTACTAACAGTGTTCTTAAACGAAAAATAAAGAATGAAACTTACCTCTTTAATGTGAAGTTGCCCAAATTTGAAATAATTTTTAAAATTTATTTATTTATTTATTTATTGGATTTATCACCGCCCAACTCCCCCGAGGGGGACTCTGGGCGGTTTACAACAGAATTAAATCATTAATATACATTTATAAATAAAATAAAATACATAATAAGTAATAATTTAAAATATAAATATAAAATAAATCGTGATCTCCCAGGGGACCCCTAGTGACCTCTTGCGGAACCTGAGGGTTCAATCGAACCCTGGTTGAGAAACCCTGGTTGAGCTTGGCTTCTCATCTTTTCATGGTCACATCCATGTCTCTTGCCAACAGAATAGAAATGATTTGTCATTGTCTTCTTGGATCATTTTTTTAAAAAAATATTTTATCCCGCCTGTATTATTTTTATAAATAACTCAAGGTGGGGAACATACCTAATACTCCTTCCTCCTCCTATTTTCCCCACAACAACCACCCTGTGAGATGGGTTGGGCTGAGAGAGTGACTGGCCCAAGGTCACCCAGCTGGCTTTCATGCCTAAGGCGGGACTAGAACTCTCAGTCTCCTGGTTTCTATTGGCTCCTTCCTAGGACTGAGAGACAGGGACTGGCCCAAGGTCACCCATCCGGCTTTCATGCCTAAGGCGGGACTAGAACTCTCCGTCTCCTGGTTTGCCATTGGCTCCTTCCTAGGGCTGAGAGAGAGGGACTGGCCCAAGGTCACCCATCCGGCTTTCATGCCTAAGGCAGGACTAGAACTCTCCGTCTCCTGGTTTGCCATTGGCTCCTTCCTAGGGCTGAGAGAGAGGGACTGGCCCAAGGTCACCCATCCGGCTTTCATGCCTAAGGCGGGACTAGAACTCTCCGTCTCCTGGTTTGCCATTGGCTCCTTCCTAGGGCTGAGAGAGAGGGACTGGCCCAAAGTCACCCATCTGGCTTTCGTGCCTAAGGCGGGACTAGAACTCTCCGTCTACTGGTTTCTAGCCTGGGAGCTTAACCACTGGCCAAACTGGCTCTTATTTCAAAGTGGATTTATTTCAACTTCTCAGTCTAACCTGCACCCCTGGGATTACTTGTGATCTTGCATCCAAGTATTAATCCAGTGTGATCCTGCTTAGCTTTCCAGCAGCAGTCAAGGTCATCTAGATGCTCTCAACTGAGTTGTCCCTTAAGTTGAGCCAGTCTTTTGATGACTCTATAGATACATTCATGTAATTTTCTTGGTAGTAATATTTTCCATTGCCTTCTTCCAGGATTGGTGGTTGCTGCTGTTGACTCCCTAATGTAGCCCACAGCTCTGGAATCCCCTGGTGGTCTCCTGTCTAAGTAGAAACCAGGCTTGTCTCTGCTTACTGTGTAAAATAACACAAGATCCACCAGATTTTGATGAACATGCTGAGATACCTGGCTGTTCAAAGGTTTATGCAAGCTTTGGGCTATATTGTTTATTTATTATTTATTTATTTATTAAAGAGATTTATATGGCCGCCCAATTCACTGACGGTGACTCTGGGTGGCTTACAAAAATAATAAATATCACCAAAACAGACATCCCTTCATATTTTGTTCTAGGTAAGAGAAGCATGGACCTTTCTTTTTCTAAACCAGATTTAAGCTGATTGCCTCATCCCTTCCTCCCCTGCCCGGTGTTCAAAACCTATAAAAAGGCATGACACATTAGTTCTTTTATTAACACAATTCCTGAACTGTACTAAAAAAGAAAAGGTTAGATTTCATCCCATGGAGCCAGAATAACTTCCCTCCAAACATAAATAGCAGGAGGCAATGGGGTGTGTGTGTCTCTCTGTCTCTCTGTTTGTAAAAACGGTGTCCTCTAAACAAATCTCTTAGTAAGCATTTTTGGAAACATGGAGAATCATTTTGAGATTATTTTGGTGCTCCTCGAAAACGCTCAGGCATTTGAATCCAATTCAAATTCTACTTGACTTCATTTTCATTTTACATTTGATTTCATTTTAAAGTTGCTCCTAAAGTTTATTTAGACAGCAATGGAGGGTTTTCCATCTCCCTCTCCCTTTGTACAGTATAGCCCAGAAGTCTAGAAAAGTATGAGGTTTTCTGAAGTTGAGAAGATTCAGAAGAAGTGATACACAGCCCCTCAGAAGCTTTACAATCCTTCCAAAATCACAACCAAATTGGTAATATTTTAATGCGGTCAAAGGGGAAAAATATGAAGACACGGGAAATGATCATCCTAATTATGTTTCATTAAGTTCATTCTAATTAAATTGAAACATAAAATTAAGCAAATGGAATACTTGTCTGGGTCATTCTTATTTTAGGAGGGTGACATCCCATATGCCAGCAGTTCTCAAACATTTTGGTCTCTGGACCCCTTTACACTCTTAAAAATTATTGAGGACCCCAAAGACCTTTGGTTTATGTGTGTTATATCTATTGATATTTACTGTATTAGGGAATTATGAGAGTCTGGGGTGTGCTGTCCTTTGAGCAGACGATATCGCTGAATTTCTGCCTATAACCAAAGGTTGTCTGGGATTGTCTATGAAATCCACTTCTGATGGTGAGATCTTCTACAAAAGGGCTTCTCCTGCTGTTCAGGTTCTCAGAAGGAGAGATGTGATCCCTCAGATAGTCCGACAGCCAGGAGACCTCACTTTGTTAGCACTTGTCTGTGAAGTCTATTTTGAAATTAAAAAGTTCCCACACCAATACAGTGATTTTACCTCCATTCCTTCTGCCTGCTCTGCTTAAAATTCACTCCTCTTCCCTTCAAATATGGGCAGATTTGAGGCCCAGACCTCAAGGAAAATTATTCAGGGATGAAAATGACCAATTAGGAAAGGGATCCTCAGATCAGTGTGGCACGTTGAATTGTAACATCACTTGTGCATGTATGGTGACTTTAAGAAGAGCAAATTCCCTGTTTTGGGAAAATGAGGGAAGGCATAGAAAACAACACCGCTATTGTCATAAAGTATCAATGAATGGTATCACTTTATCTGCACTCAGTTTGGTGTACTCAGCAGCAGAGTATTGTGCCCCAGTGTGGCTTAATAGTCTGCACATAAGCAGGATAGATGCACAACTGCATGAGTCAATGTGTATCGTTAGTGGGACAATACAATCTACTCCCACATACTGGCTACCTGTTCTGAGTCATATATCACCCCCGGATGCAAGACGGAAAAATTCCCTCCTTCAAGAATACTGGAAGATTATTGATAACACCCAGCTGCCAATATTAAATGACGTAACCTACCTGAGCCTCATGTGGCGCAGAGTGGTAGATGGCAGCACTGCAACCGAAACTCTCCCCACGACCTGAGTTTGATCCCAGCGGAAGCTGGTTCTCAGGTAGCCGGCTCAGGTCGACTCAGCCTTCCAACCTTCTGAGGTTGGTAAAATGAGTACCCAGCTAAGCTGGGGAAAAGGTAATCACGACTGGGGAAGGCAATGGCAAACCACCCTGCTCTATAGTCTGCCAGGAAAACGTCAGTGAAAGTGGTGTCCCTCCAAAGGGTCAGTAATGACTTGGTGCTTGCACAGAGGACCTTTCACTTTCAACCTACCTGGAACGAAATAGGCTGAGATCTAGACACCCAGCCATCTCAACTGCTAAATCACTTGTAGAAGATGACTTTAACATCCACAATATGTGGAAACTGTACTGGCTAGAAAATTGCCCTCCACATTGCAGAAATTTACCCTGCATCTTAGAGAAACCATCTGGATTTGACCAGCCCCGTGCGATATGGACAGTATTGAACAGAATCCGCATGGGCCATGGTAGATGTGCAGGTGCGCTTTATAACTAGAGGGTCATAAATTTCCATCCCTGCTGTCCAGGGGTGGAAACTGAGCAGAAAAGGGGTACTATTTTGATTGCAGAAGTGGATACAGTATAAGTTTTGAAAATATGATGAGAATATACTGGTATATTCCTGTGATGTCATTATGTGATGACATCATGATGCCAGTGATGTCACATGCCCTCCTTCCTCCCTGCTTGTGGATGTCCATGAGGTAATTATTAAAGAGGGAATGATCAAAACACTATTTCAGAAGGACAAGTTATCATCCTGGACAAAAAAGTTGAGCTGATTATATGCCAGAGAATCCCATCAGTATTTAGCTACAGACTCCATGTGTCTGTCTCCAGCAGGCAAAAATATATTTTCAAAGTCTCAGCTGGTCCTTGTTCAGGAATGTCCAAACTTCATCTGTGTCAGGAACCATTAATAGCTTCTTTTAAAAGCAAGAGATCAATATGGGTGAGAACTAAACATAGTATTAGGAGCAAGGAATTGTACTCAACAACTGCAAAAAGGTTAACTTAAATTCCTTTTTTTTGTAGTAATTTTATTAAAGATTATAATTACAACAGTAAAAACTAATACAAGCTGAAAAAAAAGATAAAAGGATAAAAAGAAAGAGTAAAAGGTGCAAAAAAGAAAGAAAAAGAGAGAAAAAGAAAGAGAAAAGAGAAAAGAAAGAAAAGTAAGAATATAGTAAAGAAAAAGAATATATATATGACTTCCCACCTTCATCACAAGAAGTATAAACAATTTTAGTAACTTATCACCTCCTCTTAAAATACAACAAATGATATTTTCTTCCTATATCCCATCTCTTATCTATAAACAAATCCATAAAGCATCGTAATTTCAGTCCTGGTGTTAGCAAAAGTACATTAACGTTTATCAGAGATAACAACATATCTATTTTAACCTTGATCCAATAAAGCAACTTTATATTCCTTCCTTTTACTTCTAACAATCTTAACCTTTAGTCCATTCAAATAATGTTGTGGAACTTGATTTCTTTTCATTTTTTTTTCTTTATCCCTTCTCACAAGATTCTTCAAATCTTTAGCAAGCTTGTTTTGTAAATCCAATATAGGAAAATTATCTGGTCACTCTCTTGGTTTATTGTATGTATATCCCTTTTAATTATTAAGACATCAGCCAGTTTCTTTTGTATGTCCAGTGTAACATCTTTTTCCATATCATTCTTGTAGCCTGTCATTTGTAAATCCACTTTCAACTCAATCTCAGTCTTGTTAGGTAGTACTTGTTCCTCTTCCATAGCATCTTTTATACACAATCTCTCCATGGAGGCAGATGTCTCTGAAAAACACAGCCTGCAAAAGGTCAATGAACTCAGTCCAACCACCAGGACATGGGAATACTTCTCACAATGAACATGCTAATCACGCTCATCAGCCACTCGTTAACATTTCAACACAACAAAAAAACCCACCTAATCTCCTATAATTTAGCTCTATAAATAGAACATTGCCACTCTACCTGGGCACAGAGATTTTGCTTCTATCTGTGCTCCTGCCCTCTGAAGATGCTGGCCACAGATGCTGGCGAAACATTAGGAACCACAACTTCCAGAATACGGCCACACAGCCCGGAAGACCCACAACAGCCATTGAACTCCGGCCATGAAAGCCTTCGACAATACTTGTAGTTAAAACTTTCTTTCACTAACAATTGAAGGAAACTTACCCGGTGCTGTCAAACATGCTGATCCAAAGGTTTCTAATAGCTGAAAAGCAGTTAACAAGCAATTTCCAAAAGTGATTAGAAAAGGAAGTATGCAAACTTAGTGTCCTTTTAAAGTTGCTGACTGCGGTTTGAGCAAGATTTCTATTCCCTCATCTCCCAGAGCTCTAAACCCACCAGAGACTGCTATCTTGCAGTTGCCTCATGAGGAGCAGCTGTATGGAGCATTTGTGGGCAATCTCAAGTCATCTCCTTGTCTGGAGAAGAATTATCAAGAGTTGGTCTACTCGCCGGCTCTTCATTCCGCCATGGTTGTCAGCTCCCCTTTTTGTGGAGCCGTCTTCAGTCCACCATTTCTTCCTCCAGAAGAACATTTTTTTAAAGTGCTGAAAAGAACAATTACATTTCCGCTAAGATAAATTATCTAATAAATTTGCAGTGCCTGGAAGTTAAAGTTATTCATGCTGTGGAAAAGATCTTCCATATTATTAAAGGCAGAAGCAGCTTAGAAAGTCAAGTTAGGGCAGTTATTATCATTATGGTTATTGTTGTTGCAAAGAAAATTGTACCAGTACAGGTAAATAAGAACATGGGAAGCACTGTAGAGTAATGGTGAAGAGCATCTTCCTTAAATTATAGTTAATTTATGATAACGTGCTATATCTCAAGTCCTCTTGGATGTATCCTCCAGGAAATGCTTCAGAGATGCTTCATCTCAATGTTTCTTTCACTTCACTCAAGAACCAAAATGCTGATTAAATTGTGCATAATAAAAGTTGAATCTCAGCAAACTGGGATCATATCTATCACCTAGGTCAGGGGTCGGGAAACTTTTTATGCCGGGAGCCATTTTGACATGCTCGTGCACATTTTGACATGCTTGAGAGCCAGGGGGCGGGGTTTGCGGGTGGGGACCAATCGTGTGAAAGGGGGCGTGGTTTGCAGGCGGGAGCCAATCGCGCACACTTAGGGCCTGCTGCCGCCATGCATGCCACGCCCACTGCATTGCCCGCCGTCACCACGCACACCATGCCCGCTGCCCTGCCACTGCACCTCCCCCGGGGTCTGAGTAAGCCGCGACGGGCCAGCGGCGAGCGAAGCGTCGCCCCGCCTCCTTCCCCGGGGTCCTTCGTGAAGACCTTCTCCTCCATCCTCGCTGCTCCCGCCGCCGCTCCTTACTGCCTTCCTTCTCCTCTCCCTCGCCGGCACCCACCACCCCTGCCCCACTCAATCAGAGCGCGAAGCAGATCGGACGCCACTGAACCAGCGAGCGCGAGCGGGAAGAGGAAGGGAGAGCGGGGGGAGAGAAGCAGCAGAGCAAAGTCCTGGGACGGCTAGGCGTTGGGGGACCCCTTCCAGGGCATGCATGATTGAAAAGGTGCGAGACGCTGGTGGGCTTTGGAGGCGGTTGGAATTTGGTGGGAGGGAAGCCAGCAATGCGCCGTGTTCACGCCGACGAGCGCTCAGACCTTCGTCCCCAGCTGTTGCACAAGCACCAGGACTCGTCCACTGACATCCTACCTTCTTGCCATGGCTATCAGTCCAAAAGATTATGGTGCCCAGAAAACCGCACAGGGCTTGCCTAAACTCTCGCTCCTCGCTGGGCTTCATCTGCCGCTTATGCCGCTTACCCTCCTCTGGTCATTGGCTTCAGGCGCCGCCAGCCTTAACATGTGCTGATGCCAGGGGATAGGAGTACTTTTTAGGGGCAGCAAATGTCGCAGAAGTCGTCAGCAGGCTTCCCCGCCCGCCTCTTTGTCACTACCAGGATTTCTCGGGGGGGGAGGGAACAGTTTAAAACACGTGTCGATCCAAATGCTTCCCTGAGGTGTTCGCGTTCCTTTTCGAAAATAAAAAAACCCCGAAGAACGACATAAACTGGCTGTGGCCTCTCCCTATTTCAACATGGCGGTGCCAGCTTCAGATCAACTCTCTCGAGATCTCTGCATCGGGCTTGGCTATTGGTCACGCCCCGCAATGTTTGGGTGTGACGCGTCTCCGTCCGAGCAGCCAATGAGAAGAGCGGCTCACCTTTTGACGCATGCACCCTGGCTTCTGAGCCCGTAGATACACACGCACCCATCCGAAAGCTTAGCTGGGCGCGTGACCTTCTATTTTAGACCGTTCCGGACAGTGATGAGCCACCCTTGATGTCAAGGGTCAGAAATGGCGGCTCTTGAGCCAGATCTGGCTCTTTGGCCCCTTGACTGTGGCCTACTGCTTGAACCACACATTGCACTAATCCAGAATAATGGTTCACAAACTGCAACAGCTAGATTCACCCTAGATAATAAGCCAGATTGAAACATAAATGTAGTTCATCTAGACTCCTTTAATAGTTTAGGTTTATAGATTAGCCTTTCCCAATGAGGTAACTGTAACAAACTGGGAATGGGGATAATTTAAAACCTCCCTGCCAGACCCCTTTTTTCAGGGGCTTCCCTTAAAAGGTACTCAAGGATAGGTTGGCCCCAGTCAAGTTCACCCTCTGGACCTAGAGTCCTTCCAACCAGAAGAAGGCCCGCCATAGGCATCCCTACCTAATCATGATAACTCCAAACTGACAAATTGTTCATCAGGATGCATCATGCATTTCCACCCTTTTGCACTTGCAACCTGACACTGCAGACAAGTATTAAAGGGGTGACGCCTTGATGCATCTTTTGTCACTTGTACCTCTGCTCCCTCTTCCCTTTGAGGCCTGTGAATCCAGATCTAGAGCAATTTCCAAAGTCACTTATAGCAGTGCAACCTAAACTCATTGTCTTTTCATCCAAGCAGACCCGTTTCCTTTCAAGCCTAAATCAGCATTCCTGAGCCTTGGCAACTTTAAGAAAGGTGGACTTCAACTCCCAGAATTCCCCAGCCAGCTGTGCTGCCTAGGGAATTCTGGGAGTTGAAGTCCACCTCTCTTAAAGTTGCCAAGGTTGAGAAACGCTGCACTAAATGGTTAAATTTACAGCTGCAAGAAAATGTTTTAGTTTGCATCCCTGCCAACTGTGCTCTGTGGTCCCCATTTTGTGAGAGTGCCCCCAACATGCTTTCCAAATTCCAAGTCTGCTTAATAGGCTGAGAGTTTGCCCAAACTACATACAGTATATTGTCTAAGTGTTTCAATACCTTGATTGTACTAATTATTGGCTGAGCTCTCCTTATCAAAATAATTCAAGTACCAATTAATGCACTACAGGAGATCTGATTTTATTATTAATGACAGTAAGATACTCATCCAAGAGACAGTGGAAGGGCTAAATCCTACATCAGCCTAGATGCTCTATGCATACAGTGAAATAAGTTACAGCTCATGAAAGCTTTTCCCTTTTAATAAACTTTGTTAGTCACCAAAGGTGCTACCAGACTCCTGATTTGTTTAAGCTACACATATCCCTAATACATAGCTTTCCAAACTGTGTCACGACACAGTACTGTGTCACCTGCGGTGTGCAGGTGTGTCGCGCGAAAACCCGGAAGCTCTGATGGCGCGCCGCCACTGCTGTGTGTGGCAGCGTGCACGGTGGCGCGCCATCAGCACTTCTTGGTTTTGCACGACACACGTGCACACCGCTGCTGCCGCGCGCACTGCCACTGCCGCGTGCGCCGCCGTGCCGCCGTTGGTGTGTGTCACCAACAGGAAAAATTTGGAAAGCTCTGCCCTAATAGGAGAGAGAAATGGACATCATCCTTGCAATGTTTTAAATGGACAGCGCTGGTATTTTCCAAACTACTTAATGCCAGGATTTGCTGAACTGGATTGCAGTAGTGTATCACTGTTTTGTCTGTCTCTCTCTGGGTGTGTGTGTATATGTGTGTGTGTGTTTTCCTGCAAAAAGCTTCAACTGTGTCTTACGGTGTTGCTAGGACACCTACTGGACAATGGTTAAAATATACAGCCTGGCACAAAACCCAATTTTTAAAACCAGCTGCTGTGAATGCTGGAAGGTTTCCAAATTTGGTATAAGACTTTAGAATTTGATCTTGAAAGAGAAAACGTTGCAACCTCATCCGAGATATGTTGACAGGGAAGTACAGTAGGTCCCAATGATTTCAATGTGACTTACTCAAAAACAGATGTGCATAGAATTTCCACTAAGGTGGTATCACCAGATGTTTCCTGAGCTGTTAATGCTGGTTGTGGATGATGGGTGCTGAAGTGCAACAGATGTGGCAGACACCACTTCTAAATTCAGAGTTAAATTCAATGATATCCCTACTGGATTTTGATGCTTGGTATATATGTGCAGCAAAATGAAGTGGTGAATAGTGAACATGTTTAGAAGGACCAAAATCAGCAAAAGCACATCTGCCTATCTTCTGATAAGTTAAAAAAAATAGTAGGACTGTGTGCACCACAAACGTAATAGTATCTTGTCCTTTTTCATGCTTATGTTTGAGCTAAAAAAAGGGTGCAGCTAGTTTAAGAGTTGTATTAAAGCAGCCACAACTCCCTACCCTAGACAGAGACAGACAGATAGATGATAAGAGATAGATAGATAGATAGATAGATAGATAGATAGATAGATAGATGATAGATAGATAGATAGATAGATAGATAGATAGATAGATAGATAATAGATGATAGAGATAGCCAACATAGTAAGAGATTTCCTGCCAGATGTGCTACCTTCACTGTGGCTGGAAATAGCCCATTTCTCCCCCTACTAACATTTCTGTTGCATTAACATTCTCAGCGGTTTGGATCCACCTTTATCCCTGATAGAAACTGCAATTAAAAAAAAATCTGTGATTCTTCACTCACTTTTCTACCAAAAGATGGACAAACCTGTATCTGAAAACCCTTGAAAGGTACAGCTGTAAAAATCACGCATACACAAAGAGAAACATAAACTTGGTATCCATCCAACCTGAATGGGCAAAATTGCTTTACCCATCAAAACCCAGCCAAAATAGAAGCATTTCTCCCCACCACTGAAGAGTAGAGAGTTCCAACATTGGAGGCAGACACTAAGAAGACCCTGCCTCATGTTCCTTGCAAAGTATCTCTGAGAAAAGGGGGTGGACTAAAGAGCTTCTCCCCCAGATTCTACCACCCCAACAAGAATGTGATCCCACATCAATTCCTAGCAATGCAGGACTTTATGTATTCCAAACAACCACTATTCCATTTCCCACATTATCTTCTCTCTGTGGCAATCCTTCGTATCCACATGTGTGTATTTATAAATATTCAGATCTATACATTCCTTTATGTCCTGTGAAGTAGCACCATTTTTTTTTAAAACCCAGGGACGTCACAACTATGGTCAAAGAGACAAGAGAATTGCTACGGCCAGCCCTGTGAGTAGCCTGCAGCCTACTTGAAATGTTTCAGCCAGTTCAGCTCAGAAAGAGCTACTGAAAATAGGCCCAAGTCTCTGCAGAAGAGGAGAGAAAAGCCCTGAGGATAATTTCCAGTCTTCTGTCCTCAACAGTCTTCTGTCCTTTTTCAGTAATCTTCTCCCTTTGGGCCTCCAACAAAGACCTTTTAATCTGCTCTTTCAAAAATGGGCGAATTTGCAGTTGCTGTGTCTGTATATAATCTCCAGCCCTGTCAGTTAAAAAGGATTGACAACATTCCCCTTCTTCTTAATCTCACCTTTTGGGGATGATTATCAAGGAACAGGGAGAGAATGAGAAAGCCACACAGCTGACAATTGTGTCATGTACAGAAGCTTTTATGTGAGGTTCACTTTGGGCTACATTTACTTCTTAGAGACATGGGGAAGCTAAGACCCATTCAAGAAAAGTCATGAGACTAAATTCATGAGAGAGCAGAAACAGTTTTTATTTCTTATTAAGAGAAAACTGACAATCATGAGCACTCCAAAGGGTAAGGTAATGAAACAGTACATAGTATAGCTCAGGGTTTCTCGACCTGGGCCACTTTAAGATGTGTAGACTGCAACTCCCAGGATTCCCAAGTCAGTGACTTCTGCCTGGGTTGTTATCTAAGCATGGTTCCTGCTAAACTTCATGACTAAGTCAGCGTGCTGTGTTTTCATATCTTTCTTATCAGATAGCTCTACAGGTAGTCCTCGACTTACGACCGTTCCTTTAACAACGGTCTGAAGTTACGACGGAATGGGTGCTTTATGGCCTGCAATGCATTTCTGAGCATTGCAAAATTTTGCACCACCCCCATGGTCACATGATCGCATTTCAGGCACTTGGCACCCAGCTCACATTTACGACTGGTTGCAGTGTCCCACGGTCACATGATCACATTTTTGCTATTTTCCAGCAAAAAAAGCCCATTGGAGAAGCTGGATTCGCTGAAACACCACTGTAAAAATTGTTGTAAAATTGGGTTTGCTCATGTAGTGACTTGACTTATGACCTCAATGATTTACAATGGAAATTCCAGTCCCAATTGTGGTCATAAATCAAGGACTACCTGTATTAGAGTGTGCCTACTTTCCATGAAACAGGGGCGTGGTGGCTCAGCGGGTAAGACGCCAGGCTTGTTGATCGGAAGATCGCAAGTTCGGAGGCTCAAATCCCTAGCCCTGCATGCAGAGTGAGCTCCTGCACTAGCTCCAGCTCTTGCCAACCTAGCAATTCGAAAGCATGCAAATGCAAGTATATGAATAGGTAACACTTCGGTGGGAAGGTAACAGCGTTCTGCATGCGTCATGCCGGCCACATGACCGTGGAAGCGTCTTCGGACAACGCTGGCTCTTCGGCTAACAAACGGAGATGAACACCGGCCCCTAGAGTCGGACATGACTGCACAAATGTGCGGGGGGAACCATTACCTTTACCTTACTTTCCATGAAAACCAACTGCTCAACCTATCTTTTGCTGTAGAAAATGGCTGATAAGTTGTCTTTTAGTGAAATATACTGGCAGTCCTTCAAAAGAAATTCAGAGCAATGACATCCCGGGGGAAATAATGTACCATTGGACAACTATATCTGATATTCTCCCTAACAGCCTATCTTCTTGGTGCTACCCTTTTAAGTGGTGATTTCTTAATTGAAGAATTTCTTTTCATTATTCTCATTTCTCGCTCTTTTTAAATTTCCTTTTCTCAGACATGGATTTGTAGAATAATTCCCAATACTGAAGGGGAGGATAAAAAGGCCGTGTCATCTCTGGGAACGAAGAAGACATGCCTCTTGTAGGAAGATACTTGGTCACTTCCATCTTGACACTATTTCTTCTTTGGGGTGGAGAGAAGATTAAGGCTCACAGGGCAGGTAAGTGCTGGTATTAGTTGCAAGGAATATTCATTTAAGAGGGGCATAAGATCTGAAAATTGCAGGGGGCAATACAGTGACAGGTTTTATTTATCACTTTACATCATTTCACATGTGGCCTCAGCATTATCTATTAGTCTTCAGCAAAGAAGACATGCTCTGCTTAGATGCACCAGTTGGAAGCATTGAAAAAGCATCATTCACTCTTAACTGCCTGTCTCGTTTATAAGAGCAAAGTGAAACAGTGACTCTGCTGCTTAAAAATGGGGAATAACGTCCTACTTCAATGGGCCACTTTTGGGTTTTTCAATGAAATTGTTGTTGAAGCCTAGTGGCTCTTTGAAGCCCAGTGTGGCCTCTTTATTAAATTCTTCTAAAATGCAAGTGGTTGAAGCAACCAAATATTCAAATTGATTTGAAGCCCCCTAGATTAGATTTGGCACATCCAATTGTTTCAGTGATTCAGTCTGAAGCTTTGTTTCAAAAGGATGATTCAGTCAAATTGTTTTCAGCCCCCCGTTTGCAGCTTGCCAAATTCCTCTAGAAGCTTTTGCTCAAAGTAAGATCTGAACCAGGGATTTTTACAGGAATGGTGTAGGTAAACTCCACTGAACATGATAAGACTTGCTTTGGAAATATGCACTCAAACGCCATTAGAGCTCTGATGTAAAAGGTACAGAGCCCTGGGCCACGCTGCAATTTTTGAAGCATTCATTGGAATGTATAAAACCTTTCATTTTAGTCTTTGAGCAAAAGTAACCGATACATATAGAGCTGAAGGATTTGCCCAGCCCCAATCACCACTAGCCAGACTTTGAATGTGGCAAGCATTTATCTATCTATCTATCTATCTATCTATCTATCTATCTATCTATCTATCATCATCTATCATCTATCATCTATCTATCTCTATCATCTATCTATCTATCTATCTATCTATCTATCTATCTATCTATCTATCTATCTATCTATTTAGGGGGCGTGGTGGCTCAGCGGGTAAGACGCCAGGCTTGTCGATTGGAAGATTGCAAGTTCGGAGGTTCGAATCCCTAGCCCTGCGTGCGGAGTGACCTCCCGCACTAGCTCCAGCTCTTGCCAACCTAGCAATTCGAAAGCATGCAAATGCAAGTAGATTAATAGGTACCACTTCGGTGGGTAGGTAACAGCATTCCGCGCATGTCATGCCGGCCACATGACCGTGGAAGCGTCTTCGGCCCCTAGAGTCGGACACGACTGCACAAATGTGCGGGGGTACCTTTACCTTTACCCTATCTATCTATCTATCTATCTATCTATCTATCTATCTATCTATCATCTATCTATCTATCTATCTATCTATCTATCTATCTATCTATCTATCTATCTATCATCTCTCTCTCTCTCTCTCTCTCTCTATCTATCTATCTATCTATCTATCTATCTATCTATCTAGGCTGCCTGACTTTGGGCAGTATAAAACAAAGACAATTAAAATAGAATAATACAAAGAGCCTACCAAACAGATGTCCAGAAAAAGAACACCAATGCCACAAAAGCAACATTCCCACCAGGGTCCATCAACCAGTCTAGCTTAAGGCCTGGGGGAAGAGCCACGTTTAAAGGCTTGCTTAAACAGGGTCAGGATGAGGGACATACATATCTCTGAGGGGACACCAATCCAGAAGGTGACAGAATAGGCCTGCTTCCTGCATCCAGTAAGGAAACCCTGTCTAATTTATGGGACCCAAAGCATTCCAACTTTGCCTGATTGTTTAGGATGAACAAAAGCTATGGAAGATGGATGCCGTGATGCCACAATTCCAGTCGGAATGGAATTCACTCCCAGCTAAATTTATGGCAGATTTCTTTTAGATACTTACTTCTCAGGTAGGGGCATGGTGGCTCAGCGGGTAAGATGCCAGGCTTGTCGATTGGAAGATCGCAAGTTCGGAGGTTCGAATCCCTACCCCCGCGTGATGGAGTGAGCTCCTGCACTCGCCCCAGCTCTTGCCAACCTAGCAATCCGAAAGCATGCAAATGCAAGTAGATGAATAGGTACCTCTTCGGTGGGTAGGAAACAGCGTTCCGCGTGCATCATGCCAGCCACATTACCATGGAAGCGTCTTCGGACAACGCTGGCTCTTTGGCTAACAAACAGAGATGAGCACCGGCCCCTAGAGTCAGACACGACTGCACAAATGTGCGGGGGGAACCTTTACCTTTACCTTTACTTCTCAGGACAGAGTTTGAAAACTCTTGTTCATCCATATGAATATACAGTATACATAGAGAAAGATGCTTCTCTTGGCAAAAGAATTATTCTGAACCTATTTCCGTACCCAGTGAGTCACCCACCTGTCAGGATCTGCTTTTGTTTTGTTTTGTTAAAACTTCTCACTGGTGTTAAAGAAAACAGTTCTTCAGGCTAATGATTAATAAAATATAATAGCACTGGTTAAGAGAGAATATGGTATCTCAACTGTAGAAATGGAGAGGCTCGGTTGAAAGCAGACAATTTGATATGCCCAGGCATTTTCAGCCTGTTGCATTAAAGGGGAATGGAAGGCGGGAGAACAGAGCATCGTCTGTTGGGACTTTTTTTTAAAACTTGCCTCATAGACATGCAGACGGAGTAGACAAAAGAACGGAGCCAAGACATAGCAGTCCACAAGGGAGAGAGGAGGGAAGAGAGGAGGTTTGCTTACTACAGCAAAAAGCAGAATTCAGAACTAGTTTTAGAAACTGCAATTTTAAAAAAACGACTTCTAAGGGAATACTTAGCAGTGGATCTCTCAGGTGAAACATGTTCAATGCTTTGGAGAAACAGAGAGCTGCTAAGTCATTCCCTCAAGTAGAAATTGCTATGCTGGACAGAAATGTATATGAATGTTGCGGTTCTCCTGTCCGTCTTTCTCTCTTGTGCTTTAGGAGCCTCTCCTATTTCCCTTGCAGGTTGTAAGAACGTTCACTATGATCTCATCTTCCTCCTGGACACTTCCTCCAGCGTGGGGAAAGAAGACTTTGAGAAGGTCCGCCAGTGGATAGCTAACCTGGTGGACACTTTTGAGATTGGACCAGACAAAACCCGTGTCGGGGTCGTCCGTTATAGTGATCAGCCAACTACTGAGTTTGACCTTGGGAGCTATCGAACTCAGCAAGAGATCAAAGAAGCTGCAAAGGGTATCAAATACTACGGGGGGAACACTAACACAGGGGATGCCCTACAGTACCTCAACAGTTACAGCTTTTCTGCACAGGCTGGTGGGAGGCCAAATGATAACACCATCAAGAAAGTAGCAATCCTTCTGACTGACGGCAGGAGCCAGGATTACGTCTTCAGTCCTGCCTCAGCAGCACATAAGGCAGGCATCAGGATTTTTGCTGTGGGTGTTGGTGATGCCCTTAAAGAAGAATTGGATGAAATTGCTTCTGAGCCAAAATCTGCCCATGTCTTCCATGTCTCTGACTACAGTGCTATTGATAAGATACGTGAGAAGCTGAGAAGAAGGCTTTGCGAGAGTAAGTAAATAAACCATAGACTTGCCAGCAAGAAATTGTGCCGGGTGTGTTGATCAGTTTATGAAATGATGAGCCTATAAATTCTAGCTCTCTCTCAGTGTGGAAAAGGGAAAGTGTTCTTAAGGCCCTCACCTGCACAATTAAATCAGCATTAGTAAATTTATTGCAAAATTCACACCTTGGTTCTTTATGTAGCCATTTAAAATGCCGAGATCCCTTTCTGCAGGGAAACCACCTGAAGTGTTTTACTTTAAGTCAAAGTTTATGTTAACAGAGAAATGTGCCAGTTCTCATTATGGATACCTCTGGATATCCTCAATTTGAAGAGCCCATCTTAACTTTCTTTCCTGCCCTTTTAGATTTAACCAGGATAAAGTTTGAGAAAATCTGGACGGCTTTGCAAGGGGCTGAGCAAAATATTGGCTAGATTGAGGGAGTGAGGGCAAGTTGGCTGAAGGATAATCTTCATGAGTGTTCATTTAGAATGTTATCCATAGATCATATTACAGAGAATGTTGTATGTTGTATTTTTTTTCCAGAAAGGAATAAGCACTGATAAGACAGGGTAACAATTGAATAATAACACAAATTATCAGATTTCTCATATGATATTGGTAAATTGAGTTTCTCTACAGGATTCTGTAGTGAGTTTGCTCAGATGTTTCCATCTGGGTAAACTATGCACATAGGGGGTGCGATGGCTCAGTGGTTAAGACGCCAGGCTTGTCGATTGGAAGGTCGGCGGTTCGAGACCCGAGTGCCGCATGACAGAATGAGCTCCCGCACTCGCCCCAGCTCTAGCCAACCTAGCAATTTGAAAGCATGCAAATGCAAGTAGATAAATAGGTACCACTTTGGTGGGATGGTAGCAGTGTTCCGCGCGCGTCATGCCGGCCACATGACCGCAGAAGCGTCTTCGGACAGTGCTGGCTCTTTGGCTAAGAAAGGGAGATGAGCACTGCTCCCTAGAGTCAGACACAACTGTGCAGGGGAAAACCTTTACCTTTACCTTAAAGCATGCATGAACTTAGAGCCTTGTAAAGGAGCTTTGAAGAGATCTTTGGTGTTGCATTTAGGAGAGCCAGTAAGATTTCTCCAGCCTTTATACCATTCAGGGATATCTACCAGCTACAGTTAAAAAGTCAAGATGGTGCCCACAATATGACTGAAGCTCCGCTTGGTTTTTATGTGCTTGCTTCTATGTGCTTGGTTTTTGGCTAAGATCAAGTGTAGCACATAAAAAACAGGCAGGGCTTTGTTCATGCCATTGCAGCCACCATCTGGACTGTTTTTGACCACACCCTGCAGACCATCCTGATGCCATGGATGAACATTCTGTAAATCTGCATGAAAACTGTGGCTATTAACTTGCTATATAGAACCAATCCACACCCTGTAGAGGCCTCCCAATCAATGGTGACCAATGAAAGGAATGTCTCCAGGTTGGATCCTGGATGTTCTGCTGCTAATCAGTTGATTGACAGACCAATGGTTCTGTTGGACTTGGAAAACCTATTTTACTCAATGCAATAATGATGTGTGGTTTGACAGGCTGCCAGCGAGGGAAGGATTTTAAAAAAAGTGTGTTTGTGTGTATGCATTTGTACATGTTCCTTCTCTTATGTGGCATGTTCTGTGCTTTTGACCTATATTCTATTCAATTTAATCCAGTGATCAACTGGTGGACAATTAGAGCCAGATTTCACTTGAGCAACATGTTATCCAGATCTCATGAGTTGTCACACAAATTGAGCCTGGTTGACATTTTCAGTTGATGGATATCACACTTTGGTGTGATAGTACATCACTCTTGTCCTCTACTTTGGAGTTTACAACTTGGAAGGAGGAAAATAATAATCTTCTAGGGAATCCTGCCTTAGAGATGAAGGAAAAGTTATTTTCTTTCTTCTCACACAATGATTCTGTCAGATATAATGAAAACTACACTTACAATGGATCTTGGATGGGATAGAAGACCAAGACTTAGCTGATTATTTTTTTTCTCCTAAAAGGATGTGCACCTTTGTTACCCTTAATTATATTTCAGCCATTGCTTTGGAATAATCTGTTCACTTCGAGAAGTGATGCCCTCCCTCTGAATTGACTTTGCCCTCAGTGACATTAATATTTTTCAGAATCTGAATGATATGTCTTGTTGTGTAGCATTCATCGTAATCTTATGGGACTGAATGAAAAAAAAATCTGGTCCATCATTTACTGAACATGTGAAAAGATTTAATATTGTCTCCACCAAAACCAGGTAATACTTTCAAACAAATCTGCATGTTGATCTTTCCTCTAAAGCTGTTTAAAATATATTTTAAAAGTGTTCGAAACTTAAAGCACAAGCTTTAAAAATGTGTTTCAAACGCATCACAATCAAGCTCCCTGAGACTCTTACTTTTCCATGTTGATACGGATGCTTACCCTGCTGCGAATTGCTTCGCCTTTGCTAATTTATTGTCTTCTACTTTTGTCAGTGCTGATATTGCTGTTGGTTACAGTTCAGCAATTTTTACTATCAGTGTTATTTAGTTCCACTATGACAGATGATTACTGTTGTGGCTGTTGTGGCTGCCACTTTTCTGATTTAGATGCTTCAGTTTTTATTGTGGTGCTTTGAAATATGAGTTTTAATGCCACGCGTTGCTGTGAGTATGAACAACTGGGAAATGTTACAAATAAGAACAAATATTGAGAGGATGTTTTCCCATATGGAGTGATTCAGAGATAATTGGACTGGAGGCTCCTTGAGTTGTGTTGTTGCATTGTTCCTGAAAAAGATCTTTATATCTCCCTTGGTACTACTATCTCATAATTTCTCAATGTCTGGAATGGAATGAATGAGCATAGCTAGGACAGATAGCTATCAGTTGTGGCCATGAGTGGTTATTCAGGCTTCTAGAGTTTGGGGCAAAGATGCTTTCAGTTGGGATGCCAGAGACTGAACTCAACCCTTTCTTCCATCACACTGTATCTTCTGCTACTGAGTTCTCAAGTTCTGAGAAGTGGCAGGTTGTTTATAGAGATGAAAAAGAAAGGGGTCCCCGCCCCCCGGTCCCCACGATTGGCTCCTGCCTGCAAACCTCACCCCCCAGTCCATGCAATTGGCTCCTGCCTGCAAACCCTGCCCCCTGGTCCCTCCTTTGCCGCACACTGATAGGCAGGAGGGCTTCCTCTTCCGGGCTGCCTCCAATCAGCAGCTCCAGCTCAGATCCTCCTTCCGTGCCATTCCCACCGGGTTTAAAAAACGGGACAAAATTGAGATTTTGATCAAAACGATGGGACGGTGGAAAAATGCTAAAATAACGGGACTGTCCCGTTCAAAATGGGACGTATGGTCACCCTATTATAGAGCTGAGCCCAGCTACTTGGCAGTATCTACCTGACTCTGGCTGATCTTGAACAGCCAAGTAAGGTTAGATCTAATTAGTACTTGGAAGGGAGACCACCAGGAAGCCCCAGGGCTAGACTGGGAAATTGAAATAAAACATCCAGGTAGAAGACAGTGTTGAACTACTTCTGGAATGTTTTCAGGAAAACCATATAGGTGCATGTATGAAGTCACCAGGAGTCAAGACTGACTCCAAGGAAACGTTACTGTTTACCATTAGAGATATGGACTTGTGCTCCTAAGTAGAGATTGCTTTCATGCAACAGTCTTTATTACAGATATTAATCTTTATTAACAAAGCTGTATCTCCTGAGCAATAGGCAGGTAGGAATTTTAATCCACTATAACTTTTCATGCTGATATGAATTGGACATAGACCGGTTTGCCCAATCCTTTCTTTTGTATTATTTGAAAATATGAGTTTTGATAAATTCCATGCCCTCATCCTTTAATATAGTTTTCCCCGATCTATCATTAGTGAGTGGCATCAGGAGAGTAACTCAAAGTATTCCTAATCCAAGAACCTTGCTTGCTGGGAATTCTGGGAGCTGAAATCTTAAGACAATTGGATTGTGCCAGCTTCTCTAATGTCTATATATAACAAATTAAACATAGTTTGCTCAGATCTTCTGTTTTATCAGTTTCTGCTAAGCAGCCTGCAAGAAAACAACCAAACTTAGAAAGCATTAAGAACCTAGAAGTTCAACCCTGAGCTACCTATATTCTCTTCGACTGCAAAGGACATTCCATTAGCAGTTTTATCACTGTCTCTCTACCTGTAAAACCATTCCATGGATCAAGAAGGGAGATAAAAAAAATTCTTTTTGAATTAATATATAATGGATTTCTGTTAGAAAATGGGGAAAAAAATGTCAGTACCCGCTACAGCAGTTGTTTTTATGGTTAGCTGAGGGAAGATGAATGATCTTCAGAAAACAATGCCTGGCTTTATATTTCCTCCATCCTTCATCTCCCATGGTGCCACCCACAGTTCCAGAATCCATGCAATGTCAGTAACTGGCTGCTTATTATGTATCTATTTATCGAGTTATTTATCGAGTTATTTCTCAGGCACTGAGAAATAAAAACCCACACAAGTCTGGAACTTCTCTATAGACCTTTGTCTACTTTTCAAGTCTCTGAATGACTTTTCCTTTCCTGATTGTATTGCATCCTTCCAACACTTTGAAGTCTATGAAAACCTCCTCACTTTAGCTAACTCCCAAGGCATGGACAAGAATCTGGAAAACGAATTTCTGCAATGCTGCCAGATGTTTGGGTGTCATTGGCACTAGATACGTTGATCTGTTCCCATTCAACTATTAGTTATTTGCTCATAAAAGGGGCAAATTCCCAGGGCCGTTTTGGAAAATCAAGTTAGCATGCTCTCTCTTAAATTTCTCAGCCTGGAGGTGAGTTGGGATGGAAAAAACCCGATTGTGCATTGTATATAAAAATTTCTTATGTATGTGCCAAGTTTCCTTGCTGAATCCAGCACCAGTAGTACAGTGTCCCATTGGCCTAGTTGAGACATTTAGGTTTAGCAGCCCTCTGGAAGATGAAGATACATGTATACAGATGAGCTGCCATCTCACCTTTAACATCCTAAAGGTAAAGGTTTCCCCTGCACAGTCGTGTCCGACTCTAGGGGCTGGTGCTCATCTCTGTTTGTTAGCCGAAGAGCCAGCGTTGTCCGAAGACGCTTCCGCGGTCATGTGGCCGGCATGATGAATGTGGAACGCTGTTACCTCCCCACCAAAGTGGTACCTATTAATCTTGCATTTGCATGCTTTTGAATTGCTAGGTTGGCAAGAGCTGGGGCGAGTGTGGGAGTTCAATTCATCACACGGGGCTAGGGATTCGAACCTCCAAACCTGCAATCTACAAGCCTGGCGTCTTACATCCTACATGATCTAAATTGTCCTATGACCATATTATCTGTACCCAAAGCAGCATCTTATGTTGAGATTGATAGAAAAATGGAAAGATTATTTCTTCTCCAATCCTTCTTATGGAGGATGAGCTTGAAATATGCACTTTTGACTTAGATTCCCCAAAGGAACTTCAAAGCACACAGTAGCCTAAATGTAGCCCTATCTGCAATTCTTTAAAACATTATCTTCTTTTCCTGGGATTAAACAGCAAAAGTATCATAATCCAGGGAGAAGATGCAGCTGCATTAAAGAAATGCAGACAGATGTGAGGCTTTCACCTCTATACACTCCAAAGTAACTTTTCCAAGTTATTTCCGGAGGGTTACATTGCTGTGTTGCTCACTGAGCTTTCACTGTATGGTGGATATAAAACTGTTCAACCATGGAATAACAGGCATTCATAATTCACCCTTGGGGTGATGTAAGAAACAGGAGAACTAAGAATGAATGCCCGCATCATGACAAGAGTTATAGCAAGAAGTAAGAATGTGGTAGAGTTCCTCCTTTTGCTGTCAGCCTAAGATTGTTGATAGAAAGTTTATTTTTCCTTCCAAAATAGGACTATGTTTGATGCTGCTGAAGGTGGATGTAGATACAGAATCCTCAGCTGATCCTAGAATACTGAAGGCACTTATTGCTTGTGGCCACAAGATAAATTTGCTTCCCTTTTTATAGCTTCAGCTAGAGGATGATTCCCCCCACAGACACAGACACGCTACTTTGGTAAAATGGGATTTGTCCTTTCACAAAATGCAAACATCATAGAACTTGGGACCACAGGGGTAACCAAATCTGCTATTCACGGTGGGCGGATCAACTAACCACTGAAGCAGAGACTGACCCTAGTTTTCAAATGCCAGGGAAGGATTCTTACTATAAATTAGGGGTAGCAAACTGTGGCCTTTTGATCCACCTTTTTGTGGTCTCTGAAGCCCTCCAAGGGTACAGATGACTGTAAGCTTCCCAGCATTTCAAATTGGAAGCAAATGAACACTGGGCTCAAAATAGGATTAGCATGGGGTTTGATTGGGGGAGGGGGTGGAGACAGAAAAAGGAAAAATCCCAACTTAAGAACAGAGGGGAAAAAATCCCTAGAAATTCCTAAGTGCAAAGATGGATGATATGATCACACCCACTTGAGATACTGAGATATTAATGTTTAGTCTTTGCAAAAATATTCTATTCTTCCTTCACATTTATGAGCCCAGATTTTCACCATATTTGGGGAAAGCTATACATTGCGTACGAGCTACGAAGGAGTAGCTTGTGCAAACTTCATAACATCATTGCACGTAAAAGGCTTCAACTGGCTGGTCACATCTTCCACATGGAGAACAATCGGATTCCTAAAATGGCAATGAGTTGGATCCCTCCTAACGCTAAAAGACAACGAGGATGCCCTCAAATAACATGGTGAAGAACACTGATACAAGACCTGAAGGCCTTGCATATCACATGGAAAGACACCGAAACAATCACCCAAGTTCGAAAGAGCTGGAAAATCCTTACTACCTGATATGCGTAAAAAGCATGGACCTCAAAGTAGCATGTAGGCTCAGCTAAACATTGATGTTTCCCTCAAGTCAAGCTTGAATCCTGGTTACTCCATAGAAACCTCTATGCAATTTTCTTGGCAGCAATATGGAAATGGTTTGCCATTGCCTGCATTTTTGACTTCCTAGTCTAGCCAAAAGCTCCGAGACTTCCTAATCAGATCCAACTTTGCTTAGCTTCTCAAGATCAGTCATGAATCATGGTTGGTTACTTGTAGGGAAAGGTAAAGACCTGAGCCTACATGCTACTTTGAGATGAGTTGAACTTGACTTCTGGCGATTACAAGGATACACCCTTATTTTCTTTGCAACAATATGGAACTGGTTTGCCACTATCTCCTTTAAAAAAAGGTAAGGGTTCCCCCCGCACATTTGTGCAGTCGTGTCCGGCTCTAGGGGCCGGTGCTCATCTCCGTTTGTTAGCCGAAGAGCCAGCGTTGTCCGAAGATGCTTCCACGGTCATGTGGCCGGCATGATGCACGCGGAATGCTGTTACCTACCCAACAAAGTGGTACCTATTTACCTACTTGCATTTGCATGCTTTCGAATTGCTAGGTTGGCAAGAGCTGGGGTATCCTATAGTCTCCCATTCCAGCACTAACCAGATTCAAGCCTGCATAGCTATTTTTTATAGTACAGTCCAAGTTTGGCTAAGGGCTGCCATTGGCTGTGATTCAGGCTATCCAAATGTTAAACTGCATGTTGCTTTCCGCTTTTGTTACTAGTTTTAGGTTTTTTTTATTCCCCTTGGAGTACAGTCTTCTGAGACCACCTCTGGATTCTGCTTTCTGTCCTAAGCTGATCTGGCAAGGAAATAATGTTGATTATTAAACACACACACACACACTGATTTTCACCACTGATTTCTTAGCCTCCAGCATTCCGACTCCCCTGAAGTGAGTCTAGACTTGTAACTCTCCCTCTTTGTTTATTCAATCAGCTCAAGTGAATCAGTGTATCCAAGCAGCAGAGGATGTGGTCGAAGAGACAGGGGGTGGAAACAGCAGTCCTCTGTAGCAATGTAGAAAGCAAGACATGGATTTATATAGAGAGTGACAGGCAAGCTGGAGACTTTGTTTCTGCGTAAGGTGGTGGAGGGGGAATCGAGTTGCTGCAATCTCGGAAGCTCTCACATATATTGCTTTGTCCCAATATACAGGTGGGGCGAGCAGGGAGGCCAAGCAAGGGTTTTACTTTTCACTGCCGGCTTCTCTAAGTGCTGAATGCATAAAGGGCCTGCAGGTGCTAATTTTCCACCTTTTATTTTTTTTAACCCTTCTTCCACAAAGTCTCGGCAGGACCATCCAAGCAGAGTGTGTGTGTCCAAAGAAGGCATCTTGGAGGGTGCACCAGCAACCCCTTTCTTACCTATTGTGTTCTCATCCCCCCAATAGTTCAAATGGTATCATCCTGAGTCAACACTCAGACAAGCCAGGAAAGGAAGGGAGAGGCCTTGTTCTGTATATATCAGGGGTGGGGAAACTTTTTTCTGCCAAAGGCCGTTTGGATATTTATAACGTCATTCGCAGACCGGGGGTGGGGTTTGTGGGTGGGAGCCAATCGCATGGAAGGGGGCAGGGTTTGTGGGCGGGAGCCAATCACAAGCACCGGGGGCGGGGTTTGCGGACAGGAGCCAATAACGCGGAAAGGGGCAGGGTTTGCGGGTGGGAGCCAATCGTGTGGAAGGGGGCGGGGTTTGCGGGCAGGAGCTCCTAGAGGCCCAGTCTAAATGATTTCGCAGGCCTTATACGGCCCGCGGGCAGGACGTTCCCCACCCCTGGTATACAGTATATAAACAATAGTTGGCTTGGTACAACAGCTGATGCTAGGAAGTGCATGGAATAGGTGATTAACTCCAGGGACACGGTGTTAGATTTGTCCATAAGACAGTGACAGACTGTAATGGTATGTGAGAAAGACCTTGAGATACAGGGCGAAGAGATGCTGCCTAGGGAACGGTCAGATAAGAGAGCGCACAGCCTGCAGCTGGATAGCGGGCAGGGCAAGAGGCTCAGAAGGGACCCTCCCTAATTTCTCAGGGTGTAAAGGAGATGGGGGGGAGAGAATTGTGTTTTCAGACTTGCAAGATTCTGTTAATGTAGCCTTACAATAAAGTAGAATTAGCTTGTGTGGTCGTGTTTCCTGTCTGGTCTACCTGGGAAGGCTGACACTGACAAAGAAATCTGACATACCAACTAGCTGTGATTGTAGTGACCTCTGAAATCTTTGCAGTTTTTCCTTCCATGTACCACATCACCCCTCCATCCTAAAGATGGGCTTTTTCCTAAAAGTTTGCAAGTGGCCACTCTTGACTTCCTGTCCCCCTAAGATGGTTTATAAAAACCCTTGTGTGAGGGGAAACCCAATGGAACTGTGCTTGCTGTTGGTCCTAAATTCCTGGCATGAAAGCCACATATCAAAGTTGACGGACAGCCTCAGCATTTTACAGGCTAGTGTAGAGGAGCTCCTGATAGACCTAGAGCAGTGTTTTTCAACCTTGGCAACCTTAAGATATCAGGACTTCCGGTGGGGGGGAACTATGGCAGAATGTCGATTCTAGCTTAGCTCCGTGGCTAGAATTACAGCACGGTGATTTCTTGGTGGCTCATGGAAGGTTTGAGGTTTTTCAACCTTGGCAACCTTAAGATAAGGGGTGTGGTGGCTCAGTGGGTAAGACGCCAGGCTTGTCGATTGGAAGATCGCAAGTTCGGAGGTTCGAATCCCTAGTCCCGTGTGATGGAGTGAGCTCCCGCACTTGCCCCAGCTCTTGCCAACCTAGCAATCTGAAAGCATTCAAATGCAAGTAGATGAGTAGGTACCACTTCGGTGGGATGGTAACAGCATTCCGCGCGCATCATGCCGGCCACATGACCGTGGAAGCACCTTCGGACAATGCTGGCTCTTTGGCTAACAAACGGAGATGAGCACTGCCCCTAGAGTCGGACACGACTGCACAAATATGCGGGGGGAACCTTTACCTTAACCTTTACCTTAACCTTAAGATATCAGGACTTCAACTCCCAGAATGCCGGCTGGGGAATTCTGGGAGTTGAAGTCCAGACATCTTAAAACTGCCAAGTTTGAGAAACACTGATTTAGTGGTTTGATGGACTGAAGTGTTCCAGCTTTAATGAGTGGGCAAATAAATAAATAAATAAATGACAATATAATGAAGGAGAGATTCCCTGAAACCGAACTCAGATTCTCACGGCTACATGTCTAAATCTGTGTAGTTTTCCTGGCAACAGTATAGAAGTGGCTTGCCATTGCATTCTTTCAGATTTTTTTTTTCCAACATTCCACGATCATTTTATAGACCAGGGATTTTCTGGTGGTTTTGCATCCAAGTGCTAGCTAGGAATAGCTGCTAAGCTTTCTTTGGGACCAGCCAAGATCAGCTAGGTGCTGCCATCCACTACAATATAATTAAAAAATTATTTATTTTTATTTTTATTTTTATTTTTATTTTTATTTTTATTTTTATTTTTATTTTTATTTTTATTTTTATTTTTATTTTTATTTTTATTTTTATTTTTATTTTTATTTTTATTTTTATTTTTATTTTATTTTTATTTTTATTTTTATTTTTATTATTTTTATTTTTATTTTTATTTTTATTTATTGAATTTATATTACCGCCCATCTTCCCCCAAAGGGGGAACTCTGGGTGGTTTACAATAAAACGATTCAAAGCAGACCTAGAAACACAGTTAAAATATAGTCCCTTCAAACAACTGAGTCCTCCAGCATGCCAAGAATTTCAGCAGGCAAAACCTGCTTATCTGATAAATAAATGTATTTTTCCCTGCCTCCAGAAAGATAACAGAAAGGTAAGAAGATTGGTGGTTATGTATGGTCCCCTGTCCTTGTTTCTGTGGCCCCAGGAATACCCCCCAAAGCCATTTGGCCAAACCAATCAGTGTGGCTTTCTATTTTAAGAAGAAAAACACCCCAAGAATGTGTGGGAATCATCTGAGGTCATCTGTATTTTGAGTTACATCAGTAAATAATCTGAACATAGCTCAAGAACCCAAAACCTGACTCTTCTCCCAAACAAAACTCCCAACCCTCACGAAAACGCAGAGAAAAAGAAATATGATAGCACGATCCAGGTCATGACATGACCATACTCAGATTGTCTCACTGTCTTCTGATACCCTCAGTCTTTCCTCCACCCCACCACCCCGAAAAAGGAATTTTAACTCCCCACCACGAAAGGCATTTCTGCTCTTGTGAAAACTGCCTGTTGCAGATCAAACTTGTCTTTCCTACTTGATAGACAATTCTCTAACGTGTCCGCATCTGCCGAGCCTAACATTGACTAAAATTGACACTCCAAGATGTTTTTTCTTAAGATACATACTTAGGCAAAGCCAGTTCCTTAGGAATTACCTGATTATCCAAAGTCTTGAATGGTCAGTTGCAAGCCATGCCTACCCACCCCCACCTGAAAATCTGCTCTTTGGTGAACTTACTTATTCTTCAAAAAGCTAGCAAAGAATTAAGGCCAGACCCCTCTGGGAAACACTCTCTGGATATTGTGAAAGGCTAAGGATCCAGATAAGATTGCATAACTAAAGCCGGAAGATTTTATTTAGACAAAGGAATGTTCTATCTTATTTTATATACAGCTGGGCATTTCTCCTTGCTGAAGTTTTATATAGCCAGTTTGGTCTAGTGGTTAAGGTGCTGGGCTAGAAACTAGGAGACTGAGAGTTCTAGTCCCACCTTAGGCATGGAAGCCGGCTGGGTGACCTTGGGCCAGTCCCTGTCTCTCAGCCCTAGGAAGGAGCCAATGGCAAACCAGGAGACTGAGAGTTCTAGTTCCGCCTTAGGCATGAAAGCTGGCTGGGTGACCTTGGGCCAGTCACTCTCTCTCAGCCCAACTCACCTCACAGGATTGTTGTTGTGGGGAAAATAGGAGGAGGAAGGAGTATGAGGTACGTTCGCCGCCTTGAGTTATTTATAAAAATAATAAAGGTGGGATAAAATAATAAATAAATAAATAAATAAATAAATAAATAAATTGGAATTGATTTAGAGTTTTTGCTTAACCTGGGTACCAGGGTCAGACTGATTCTTAAGCAGAGAAAATGTATCAGAATAGTATATTCAGGTTAAACAGCTGAGCTGTAGGCTGCCGATCAGAAGGTCGGCAGTTTGAACCCCGAGCGACGAGGCGAGCTCTCGTCGCTAAGTCCTAGCTCCTGTCAACCCAGCAGTTTGAAAGCTTAGCAAGTAGATAAATGGGTACCACCTTAATGTGGGAAAATTTGCTGGCGTCCTGTCGGGAGCCGGTTCCACCGGAGGAAAGATCGGAGGAAAGATTGAAAGGCAAACGGTGAGGACAGACCCGGAAGTGACATCAACAGGACGTCAGAAGCCAGCTCAAGGCATCCTGGGAATTGTAGTCCAGAGCCTTAGAAGAGCCGGTTCCCTTACCCCCTCTCCTGGTGCGCAGGTTAATTACACTTGGTGACATTGTATAATGATAAAATGTATATATATATATGTATGTAAGCCGCCTAGAGTCCTCCGTTAGGGAGGGGATAGGCAGGGTATAAATAGCACTATAAATAAATAAATAAATAAATAAATAAGCAGTCCACCTTCCCTTACACTCTCAAAGCAAGATACTGATATTATATTATGTATATTATGTACTACGTATGTATAAGATACAGATATTAAATTATGTCATGTCCCCTATATAGGGGTTTTACAGGTACATGGGGCATGCCATAAT
This sequence comes from Charina bottae, assembly GCA_023362775.1. Classification (NCBI taxonomy): domain Eukaryota; kingdom Metazoa; phylum Chordata; class Lepidosauria; order Squamata; family Charinaidae; genus Charina; species Charina bottae. The sequence goes on from JALMGJ010000003.1 coordinate 128,056,154, forward strand.
GTAATATCTGTATCTCTCTGCTCTGAGAGCATAAGTGAAGGTGGATTGTATATGCCATTCTGATAGATTTTGTAAATCCTGTGCCAGGACTTGCATAGCTCCTAAAGTTAATGTACCATATATAGTCATTCATAATGGAAAGGAATGTGAGTTCAATTCCTGATAGAGGGTTTGTACCCCATAGAATAACATCTGACTTATCCTGGTTTCATTCCCCATATGATAAAACCAGAAACATGGTGCCTGCCTCCTAGTGGTCAATGTAAGTAAGGAGAGAAAAGAAAAATTTTGAAAAAGGGGTCCAGCTTTCTCTTAGAAGAGCCTTTCTCAACCTTTTGACCCTGGAGGAACCCTTGAAATATTTTTTCAGGCCTCGGGGAACCCCTGCACATTCAGGCTCAAATGTAGACCAGAAGTTACAGAATTATTATATTTGTTTCATGTGTAGGCCTGTATAGATGCATTAACAGTGTTCTTAAACTAAAAATAAAGAATTAAACTTACCTCTTTAATGTGAAGTTGCCCAAATTTGAATTTTTAAAAAATAAATAAATAGTGATCTCCCAGGGAACCTCTAGTGACCTCTCGTGGAACCCTTAGGCTTCGATTCTCGTATTTCGAGGTTGAGTACTTGTCGTAAATCACACGTGGTGGCAGACCCAAAGGGGATCTGGGTCTGGCAACCAGATCTGGGCTGCAAAGCTCCAGATGACCATTAGGTGGCAGGAAAGAGATGCAGAATATTCGAACCCTTTGCTGTCATCTAGAAATCATCTGGAGCTTTGCAGACAAGGCAGAAAAGTACAAACAGCCTCTACTGTCATAGTGCTTCAGAAGTGCGACATGTGAAAAGCCAAAAGAAGTCTCTAAAGTGTTTCCATTGGTGTTATGTTGGGTGTCTTCTATTTGATCACATACAGTAGCTGGCATTCTCAGCCACAAGATTTCTTACTAACACAATTGGTAAGATGCTACTGCTTCTCTTTATTTTTCTTTTTTCCAATCACCATTTCCCCTTTAAACCTGAAAGCGGCAGTTTTTCACCCCACTAAGTCTGAAAAATTGGAGCAAAAGCTGTAATGACAACTGTTGAAAGCTTTTAAAATTTCAAGGGCTTTTTCTATGGAACTCTATTTAACAACGACAATAAAATACTCTGCACACGCCGGTGCTTTTTATTGAGTCACTTGAGTAGAAGGTATGTGCGGCCCCAGTGAAAGCAAAAATCATTCTTCAATGCCATAGCCCCAGGGAGTAGGGGAACTGGTAGCTGGGAAAAATAGAGGCATAAAAATCCAGATTTTTCAGCCTTCTTTGTAAAAGCATATATTTGCACATGAGGATCTGAGTGCCAGTAGATCCTTGATGTTAGCACTAAGCTTCTGAGAAGCTTTAAATCAGCGTTTTTCAAACTTGACAACTTTAAGATGTGTGGACAAATTCCCCATGCTGGCTGGGGAATTCTGGGAGTTGAAGTCCAAACATCTTAAAGTTGCCATGTTGGAAAAACACCGATTTAAATCATAGAATCATAGAGTTGGAAGATACTAGAGAAGTAATCTAGTCCAATTCCTTCTCAGTACAGGACCCACTAGAGCATGACTATCCAGCTTCTGATTGAAGAATCCAGTGAAGAAGAACTCACGTCCCCAAGTGGCAGCCTCTTTCACCGGCCACAACTCAGAAATTTCCTCCTAATGTCTATAGCAAGGTTTCTCAGCCAGGGTTCCGAGGAACCCTAGGGTTCTACGAGAGGTCACTAGGGGTTCCCTGGGATATCACCATTTATTTAAAAAATTATTTCAAATTCAGGCAACTCCACATTTAAGAGGTAAGTTTCATTCTTTATTTTTAGTTGAAGAACACCATTAATACAGGGGTACCCAACATTTTGGCACCAGGGACCGGTCATGGAAGACAATTTTTCCACGGACCGGGGGGGCGGGGTTTGCAGGTGGGAGCCAACTGCGTGGACTGGGGGGTGCGGTTTGCAGGCGGGAGCCAATCGCGCAGATGGGGGCAGGGTTTGCAGGTGGGAGCCAACTGCGTGGACTGGGGGGTGCGGTTCGCAGGCGGGAGCCAATTGCGCGGATGGGGGCAGGGTTTGCAGGCGGGAGCCAATCGTGCGGACCACCACTGCTAACCTGCTGTGTGGCCCACTTCCTAACAGGTTGGGGACCCCTGCATTAATACATACATTATGTTAATGCATATATGCAGGCCTACCCATGAAACAAATATAATAGTTTTGTACTTTCTGGCCTATATTTGAGCCTGAATGTGCTGGGGTTCCCTGAGGTGTGAAAAATATTTCAAGGGTTCCTGCAGGCTCAAAAAGTTGAGAAAGGCTGGCCTGAATCTATTTCCTTAGGTGTTTTAAGCCATTGGTCCTTGTCCTGTCTGTGGGGGCTTCACTCTGGGGAAGGTCCCCCCTCAAAGTTGCTTTGCAAAATAAAGTGGCTTCCTAGTTTCTAAGAATTAAGTGAAATGGACCACATGGCTGGCCTCACTCTGCTTCAGACCCCTTCTCAGACTGTAGTGCTTGAACTACAAGAAAAGACTGGGAGGATCTTTCTCCTGAGAGGTTGGCCAAGCTGCTGACAATCAGGCAGATGCTATCAGATTCTTTTGGTGCTTGCCAAAAAGTTTCACCACTGAACAACTTTGTGCACTGTGTAGGCAATCCTGAAGTCATCCAGCCTGGAAGGACTTTGTGCCGTACTGGAGAAACAGGGTATCTTCTTCTGAAAGGCACCTTCTTCTGCTGCACCGGCCCAAAGTAGTCCAAGGCCACCTAAAAGTGTTAACTAAATTAGACAACCACCAGTATGGCTGCATCTATCCCCATTTTTTTTAACATTGTCTTGTTTCTGCCACCTGTCATTCTATTGGCCCACCTTCTCATCTTCTCGGCATCTTCCTGATCTTCCTGCTGATTCACCCCCATCTCTCCCCCCCCCCCCAAAAAAAAAGTTGTAAATGGTTCATATGAACCAGATTGAACAGGCTGGATAATATGCTCATGGCTACCCCAATTGCTTCATCAAGGGGAATTGGGTGGCCTCTTCACAACATTTTTCCCAGTGCAAATCACATTGATGAAGCAAATCTAAGTTCACACAGACCTAACTAGCATCAATAGATCTGGGCAAACATTTACTTTGCAGGTAGCTGCAATGAAAAGTGACTTGGATCTGGACTTCGGAGGGCTGAAGCTGGCAAGGGAAGAACAAAGGCCAGACATTATGCAAACACAGAAATGATGTTCAGCTTCCAGGCTGGGAAAAGAACAGCCAAGAGCCTACTGATTTAGCAAGGTTGGGGGTAAAACAACCCTTAGAATTTTACCCCTGGTTCAAAGGCAGAGGATTTGACTCCTGTGCTCTACAGCAAACGGATCTTCTGCATAGGTATAACTTCCTTTGTATCCACAACGAAAGCTATTTATTTAGACCTGCTGTGCATTTGAGGCTTCTGCATTCAGTTATTGAGTGGGGAATTGAATTCTGGAGAGGAGACTTATTATTCCCAGATCTGACAGCACAGTATTGAGGTTTGTGATGAGATGTTAAATGGAGAACAACAGAAGGGAGGCTCTGTTATGGTGCCTGCAAAATGAAACAGAGGAGAGTTGTAATCGAATTAAGCCATGAACTTGTTAGCACTGCATAGCAGAACATGCTAACAGTAGCTAGCAGTTTGCAGCTGTAGAATAAGAAAACCATGTGTACCATCTGTAGCTTGAATCATGTCAACTGGATTTCTATTTTCTCAGTGGAAACGTTTCGCTCCTTATCCAAGGAGCTTCTTCAGTCTGAGCAAAGTTGGTAAGGGAATCCTAAATATGTTTCTAGGTAGCTGTGTGACCTTACACCTGAAGCTCCTTGGATAAGGAGCGAAACGTTTCCACTGAGAAAATAGAAATCCAGTTGACATGATTCAAGCTACAGACAATTCCACCTGGATGACTGAGAACCTTCATAGACATGTGTACCATCGTTATAATAGATATTGGAGAAAATGCTGATAAATGTCCTCACTACTGTTGAACTTTTTTAATTTTTAATTTTATTTATTTTCTATCCCGCCTTTATTATTTTTATAAATAACTCAAGGCGGTGAACATACCTAATACTCCTTCCTCCTCCTATTTTCCCCTCAACAACAACCCTGTGAGGTGAGCTGGGCTGTGAGGTGAGAGTGACTGGCCCAAAGTCACCCAGCTGGCTTTCGTGCCTAAGGCGGAACTAGAACTCTCAGTCTCCTGGTTTGCCATTGGCTCCTTCCTAGGGCGGAGAGACAGGGACTTAATTCATTCATTAATTATTAATTAATTATTAATTCAGAGGAATTAATTGAATCTATCCGTGTAGTTTTCTTGTCAACACCAAACTGATTTGCCACTGGATTTTTTTCTTTTTTGGTATCCCAATTTAGTCCACAGTTCTAGGATTACTAGTGCCTCCCATTCCAAGACTTTACAGAACCATCCCTGCTTAGCTTTTCAAGAGATGAGCTAGCTAAATCAGTTTCGGCTGTAGCCTAGACAAGGAAACAGCAGTTTGTACTTACGGACCTCTACTTATCTTATAATGAGTAGGATTACAATATATATTCACTCCAGTCCTAAATAACATCCTGAGATTTTGAAACAGGCATACTTTCCTAGAGAGTGTAAGAAATTCTCTCTAGATTACTTAATAGTTGAGTTGTCACTTCCAAAATAATTGAGAGAAGAACTAGAATATTCCCAGTTTCTCTTTTGAAAGCAGAATATTTATCAGAATTCTTGTGTTGTAACTTTTAACCTTCTCCTTAATCAATCTGACCAATTAGAGGTCTGGGAGAATTATTCTTGGGATTAACCACCTCAAGTCCAGGCTGATGGGGGGAAAAATGACTGAATATCAACACAAATCCAATTTTGGAGTGGGTGGGTTACACTAACACTTCCAGGAGTTTGCGGGTTTTGTTTTTTGTTTTAATTACAACAGAAAATAAGTATAATAAACAAATAAACACAGTAGCGTTTCTTTGTTCTTCCTCCATCCTCTTCTCCATTCCCATAGTTCTGTGATCCCAAACTCCGATCTACTCCATTGCTAATTCTCTTTGTACTGTATGCAGTAAAAGACTTGAAAGCATTGATACCTCCTTTATAATTTTTGTACATTTGTAGATGAGAACTCACAGGGATGCTTCATGTTCCAGGAATTTGATTGATGAAAGCATTGTTCAATACTTGGAATGCACAAGTTTTTTTTTCCAGACCTGACTTAATTTATCTATTTTTATTAACTATAAATTAAATATATTATATATATATATATATATATATATGCGCATTGGTCAGCCTGTCTTTAGAATTAGTTATTCGATTAGAATAACTATTAGAATTAGAATTCTAATCTTTAGAATTAGTTCACAGCCAAGAACACGTTTCCCTAGGCTGAATTCTAACCTGAATTCTCAAGGTTAGACAGGAGACAACAGTGTGGCCAAAAGAACAATTAAATTAGATTGAATGAAATTTACATTTAAATTAAATTAAATTCATTGTAATTGATATGGTTATTCTCTACATATTTAATGCCTTCCCTTCCTTGTCAAATTAAAAATTAAAACCTTGCAGCAATTTTTGGAGGGACCCAAAACTTTATCAAGAGTTCCATTCAGTATTTTTAATTTGTTTATTTTACAAGTTTGAAAGAAAATACAGAAAACGGCAAAAGTAAACCAACTAACCGGGGGGGGGGGAACCAAGCAAGACAAACTATAACCAGAAATAAAAAAGAGAAATACAATTAATGATAAACCATAATAAACCAAACAAAAAAAGAAAGAAAAAGAAAGAAAGTTACAACCAATATAAACATATTCCCTATTTATCAAGTATTACAAAATCTGAAAATTTCAACTATTCTGGTTAAATGGAAAACTATTTAAAACTTTTTGGTGGAGGGGAGAGAGCAAATTTGATTAACAGGTAGAGTAATGCAAGAGGACAACTGTTTTGATCTCCCTGTGGTGCAGAGTGGTAGGTGGCAGTACTGCAACCAAAACTCTCCCCATGACCTGAGTTCGATCCCAGCGGAAGCTGGTTCTCAGGTAGCTGGCTCAGGTCGACTCAGCCTTCCATCCTTCCGAGGTCGGTAAAATGAATACCCAGTTTGCTGGGGGAAAGGTAATTACGACTGGGGGAGGCAATGGCAAACCACCCTGCTCTATTGTCTGCCAGGAAAACGTCGCAAAAATGGTGTCTCCCCAGGGGTCACATGACTCAATTCTTGCACAGGGGAACCTTTCCTTTCCTGTTATCATAAGACTTAATTCAAGATCATCAGGGAACAGTCCTAAAATCTGTAATCTATTCTGACTCTGTCAGACTTCACTGTGGTTTGTCAAAGTTAAGATCCGTTTAGTAAGAAGGCCATTTGATCCCAGAGGATAAAAAACCCCCAAAATGGTTATAGTGGCAACTGTCTAATGAAGAACATCACCTTCTCTATTTTGTCATTTGGATGATAAATGCCAGGATTAAATATAATATCTTTTTGCCTGTGTGGGTCATTAACAGTCTCAGGCTGGAGATCAAATGTGAAATGAACTGGCCTTTAGCTATTAATGGTGCATGGGAATTTTGACTCCACTGGGTAAGGTTAACTATTTGCCATTAATTGTTTTGCTTTGCTTTGATCTGATGCCACATTGAATCAGGGGAAAAATGGGTCTATAAAAATCATAAAAATGCCTTTCTTGTGCATGAGGAATAAGAAGAGAAATGGGTCTATAAAAGTCATAAAAATCTTTCTTGTGCATGATCCATGATCAAAAACATGGAAATAAATTCTGAGGTAATGGACAACTTCTTTAAAGGCAGCTATAATTATACTATATATATTTTTTTGGGGGGGTGGCCAGTGATACAACTGCATCATCAAAGTGGGTGGAGCCAGGATTTTTTAGATGAGGGGTTTTGTTTTGTGTGGTTGTGTGCATATTTGCATGGATGTGTTTGAGCCTTAATGGAGGCTTACATATTGTTTTAGTTTTTCATGCTCCCAAACAACTGGAATTTGTTCCAACATTTCTCTGTGGTTCATTGTTGAAATTTGTTAGGCAACTTCTGAAGGTTAGGGGGACTTCCAGAAAGGGTTTAATGATTGGATATGTGGAGCCCTTGGTGTTCTCTGAGCCTTGTTGTTTTCTTGCAGATGTTTCATTGCCAGACTAGGCAACATCTTCAGTGTGAAAAGGGAGTGGGACTTGCTCTCTGTTTATATACCATGGCTTGTCCTGCTTGTGTTGGTGGGGGTGTTGTTCTCTCCTTGGGAGTTCCTTGATTGGGCTGTTGTTTGCTGCTTGGTTGATTGACTGAGTTAATAGTTCCTTGATTAAGGTATAATGTACTGTAACTAACTGTAACTGTAACTGTAACTGTAACTGTAACTGTAACTGTAACTGTAACTGTAAGGTATAATGTACTGTAGTTCAACCCTGAGCTACAAATATTCTCTTCGATTGATTGGATATGGCTTGTGACTATGTGTAGCTCAGATATATTTTAAGACAAAAAGAAGCTTTTTCAAAACAAAGGTAAAAGTCAACCAACAAAAACTTACCCAGGTCACCTCTACAGATAATCCTCGCTTAACTATCACAATTGGGACTGGAATTTCGGTTGCTAATCAAAGGAGTCATTAAGTGAATCCAACCCAATTTTACGACCTTTTTGTGGCAGTTGTTAAGTGAACCATGCAGTTTCCCATTGATTTGCTTGCCAGAAGCTGGCCAGGAAGGTTGCAAATGGCGATCACATGACCACAGGACGCTGTGATGGTCATAAGTGCCCAAATCATGATCACATGACGGCGGGGGATGCTGTGATGTTTGTAAGTGTGATGACCGGTCGTAAGCTGTTTCTTCAGGTCATAAGTCTGAACCACCACTAAACAAATGGTTGTTAAGCGAGGACTACCTGTACAACGATGGAAGACATGAGTTCATCCCACTTATAGATATAAGAAGCAGGCAACATCCATCAAGGAAAATAAATTCCACATTCCAAGCTTTTTCTTAACTGCCCGGTTTGGTCTGAGATCTGGATGCATGCCGGAAGCCAAATGAGCAGAGCAGCTGCCATTCCTGTCTCATCTCTAATTTTGCCTCTGGAAATAGCATGAGCTGAAGCCCCAGCTGGCACTGACTCACTTGCTGTCCAATTGGCACTTGTTCTGCTGAGACACAAGTGGTCGAGACGTGAAAGTTACAGGGTCCGATTTTATAAAACAGTCGGTCACTGTAATTGTTTTGTTGCTCCCTGTAATTTGCTGTAGACAAAACAGGGATAAAATACTAGCTGGTTTCAGACCTGCATAAGGGCCTTTGTACAATCTTTAACATTTTGAAAATGCCAGCTTAATTGGTTTGCTAAGTTGCTGAAACTTCTTGTTTTACTTATTTTTTTTTCTTTTATGGGAGTAAGAGGTTTTTTTTTCCTTCCTTGAATGGGTCTAAGATATTTTTTCCTGCTGTTTTTCATCCATCCAAAATTCACATACTGTATTTTAGACATGTCATGGCAGTGGACAAGAAAAAATGGAAAAGATGACCATGCTTGGCAAAGTTGAGGGAAGAAGAAGACACTAGATAAAATGAATGGATGGTTTTAAGGACATTACAGGACTGTCCTCGGAAGAGCTACAGGCTATTGTTTAAAGGCAGGTTTAGATGGTTAATATTTGTCCATGCAATACCCAAGAATGAAGACAGAAAACCATTATATTATTATTTATCGTTATTATTTACAATTGTTTCCTACTATATATACACACACATATATACACATAATGGCTTTATGAATGGAAAACAAGGAATAATGAAAAAAATGGAAAGGGAATATAAAATTCCAGCACCTGTATTTATAAGGGATAAATTAAAACTATGCCAAAGTCTGTCTTGAAGATTTCTCCATTCCCAAGCAGACACACACATATACACACCACACTCACTTTGGAACAGAGGCTTCTGTTTTTCTACACTATTTTTTTTACTTCTTCCAAAATTCTCTTTTTAAACATGATTTTGTTGATGATGGTTGTCCATCTCTCTGAAACCTTTTTGGCTGACCAGTCTGAAAAGGCCCCACAGAAAGGAGTTTCTTCTTGAGGTTTTTCCTTGGAATTGAATTCAACTTCTGACCTTAAAAAACTCAGTTATGATCTAGTTTCCCTCGGTTTTGATTTGATTTGGTTTGTTTGCCTCCAATGTGGCCTTTCTTTATGAGACTCAGTCTCTAGATGATCCTGTTGCTGGTCAGCTGGAAATAAGTAACATTTTGTTTATTTGTCTGTAACAAAGAAGTCAACAAGGATGAAAGTATACTTAAGAGATGTATGCTGCTCTTCAGAGTTGAATGTAAAAGAACTGAAAGTGGAAGTCCTCTGGAAAAGTTGAACAAAGAAAGTATATTTTAGAGAGTCAAAGAACTGGTGTACCTACAGTTGCCTTCTCCAAGTTGTGCATCCTCCAGATATGTGCACAACTTGGATTAATTATTTAATTAATTAATTTAATTAATCAATTAATGCTCCTGTCGACCCAACAGTTCGAAAGCTTAGCAAGTAGATAAATTGGGTACCACCTTAAAGTGGGAAAATATGCTGGCCCCTGTCCTGTCTGGGGTCAGGTTCCATCGGATGGAAGATCTTTCGAATGGCTGCAGATCCCGGAAGCAACAAACATCTACAGGAAGTCAGCAGCCGGCTCCAGCGCAAGGCACCTTGGGACATGTAGTCCGGAAAGCCAGGAAGAGCCGGTTCCCTTACCCCCTCCCCTTGCGCGCGGATTGTATAATGAAAAGAACACTGTATAATTTGATGTATAACGATGTATGTAAGCCACCCAGAGTCCTTGCTTAGGGAGGGGATGGGCGGGGTATAAATACAAATATAAATAAAATAAAATAAATAAATAAATAAATAAATAAATAATGCATTGTCCAGTTTTAATTAATCCACCTACATACATTGGCAATTGTTCCACTTAATTAAAGGTTCCAAACCTTCGACTCAATCTTGCAAGCTTGAGTGCATGCTGTATTAGAGGCTCATTTGTCTCCAGGGCAATGACTTAACTTTGGTCTCTCTCAGCATTTGAGCCTTCTGTGTCTCGTCACCCTTCACTTCCCCAAATCAATTCTGGTGCTCAATTCTTTCAAGGCCAGCTGGAAGGCAAGGGAACTTGTACGCTTTAACTCACGACTTGTTAGCAAGGGAGGTAGCTGTTTATCTTGGCATTGGCAATTTGAATGCATGATGAATGGAAAGGAAATAAAAGGTATTTAGGCACAATTTTTACACGAAATTATGTTTGTCCTCTGTGTCTTAGGGTGTTTTTCTTTTCTTTTCCATTTTAACCCCATTAAAATGTGATATAGCTAGAAATGAGAGATGTTAGGTAGTGATATATAAAATTCCCTTCTCACCCCTATGGGTGGTGTGTGTCTTCCTCAACCTCAGGTCCTCTACCAGAAGCCTGGGAGTTTGAGGGTTCTGCGCAGTAACTTAGCTGTTCTTAGCACTGCACTCTTCTGGACAGAGAGCTCTGATGTTGCTCCTGGGATTGGTTGGAGCCACTCTCCCATCTTGGGAGTCACAGCCCCGAGTGCTCCTACCGCCACTGGAACCACTTTGGCCTTCACTCTCCACATCCTCTCTAGTTCCTCCTTCAGGCCCTGGTACTTCTCCAGCTTCTCATACCCCTTCTTCCTGATGCTGCTGTCACTTGGCACCGCTACATCTATCACCACTGCTGTCTTCTGGTCCTTGTCTACTACCACGATGTCTGGTTAATTGGCCAGTACCTGCCTGTCTGTCTCGATCTGGAAGTCCCACAGGATCTTAGCCCTGTCATTCTCCATGACCTAATGTGGAATCTCCCATCTGGACTTGGGAGGGTCTAGCCCATACGCTGTGCAGATGTTCCTGTACACAATGCCAGCTACTTGGTTGTGCTGTTCACTGTATGCTGTTCCTGCCTGTATCTTACATCCTGCCACTATGTGTTGGACTGTCTCTTGGGCCCCTCTGCACCTTGAGTCCTGTCTAGTGTGGTAGACCCCTGCTTCTATGGATCGGGTGCTTAGTGCCTGTTCTTGTGCTTCTATGATCAGTGCCTCAGTGCTGTCTTTTAGTCCAGCCCTTTCCAGCCACTGGTAGGATTTCCCAGTGTCAGCCACCTCAGCTATCTGTCGATGGTACATCCCATGCAGGGTCTTGTCTTGCCATGGCACTTCCTCTGCTTGATCTTCCTTCCATGACTGCTGCTGCCTTAGGTATTCTCTCAGCAGCTCATCTTTGAATGCCATCTTACTGATGTACTCCTGGATGCTCTGGGTTTCATTCAGGACAGTGGCTTTGACATACATACATACATACATACATACATACATACATACATACATGAACCTAAAACCATATTTTGATTCAGGCTAGGACTAGAAATGAGCATATTCCATTGACATTGTCCATTGTCTTGTACTTATAAATGACCTGCTTGCTTCCATGCCATGACTGTCCTCAGCTGCTGGACCATAATAGCAAAGATATGTAAAACCCTTATTTTATATTTCATCTGCATTATAAACCCCATAGGTGGAGTTCTTTTTTACTTTCCATCGTAGTTCTCCATTCACAATATGGGAATAAATTGTCAGTCTGGCAAGAATATCCTTCAAGGTAGACCAAAGGAGGAGGAGGAGGAGGAGGAGGAGGAGGAGGAGGAGGAGGAGGAGGAGGAGGAGGAGGAGGAGGAGGAGGAGGAAAGAATAGGAGGAGATTGTTGAACTCATGGTATGTGGATGTAAGAAGACTATGCAGATTTAGTATTTAGAAAGACACAATAATTGATTCTTTGGAATCTTAGAAAGAATTACAACTTACTAGCAGCAAGAGATTAGATCCTATGGAGCTTCCAAATACAAACTCATAAACATTCAGCCCATAATGAGTGAATGTTGTAAAGAAAGTCATAGTGGTGCCAATAGTGGTTGATGTGCTATACCAAAAGTTCTGGAAAATCACTTGGAATGGACACAATCTTAATTCATCAATTATGAAAACTTGTGTTTCTTGGAATAGCACATATATTATAAAAACATCTTTAACTATTCTAGATCCTTGGGAAGGATCCAATAGTAAAAAAAATTTCCAGATCCAGTCAGATCTTGTAGACTGTGTGTAAATAGCAATCAAATTGTTTTGTTCGATGAGCCATTGGTTTGCTTCCTTGGCTGCACACGGTATTCTCAGGAGTCTTCTCCAACACCAAAGTTCAAAAGTGCCAATACTCTACCTATCCTGCTTCTTCAAAGACCAACTTTCACTTCCATAGAGTGTCACAGGGAATACTATGGCTTGCACAGTTCTGATCTTTTCATCTAATATTAGTCTTCCTATAATTTAAGGTTGTTATTCCTTGTTCTGCCCTGTAAGATGACAAGTTATCCTTCAGGTAAAGGGTGTTTTTATGTCTCCCTTCAGCTTTCTCTACTCCAAGCTAAACATACCCTCAAGTTCTCCTTGTAGGACTTAAATTCCCCAGCTCATCTGCACTGACTTTCTCAAAACACGTCCCACTTTGCTAAATTCTTGAGTTGTGGGGCCCAGTCCTGGACAAAATGTCAAATTGAAGCTGTGGCCAACACAGGATCAAGTGAAATAATCCTGCAGATACAACAGAGCTGGACATGCTGTTTGCTAAGAAGTGTAACTCATTTACTCTCTTTCCTCTCTGTATCAAATTGTACACTTCTGGGAGAGATGATGGTGCTTTCTCATTTCTAGTTTGAAAAACCATGTGCCCTTTCAAGTAGTATATAAATTAACAAAGAAAGAAGGTCTGTGTTGTGTAAAGAAAAGTGGCTGAACATCATGGACTTCCCAACAAGTATTATAATAAGTACCTCCTCTTTGGGGACAATTATCTGCACTATGGCTAATGCACTGGACTGTTATCAACAGTTGAGGAACTACAGTCAGAGTATCCTGTGTGCAATGACATCTTATTATTTGGATAACTGCTGGGTTGTGCAAAGGTGCTTTTCCAAGGAAGAGAAGGTGAAAAGAATAAAAGTAGGCTGTTCCCAGTGGAACCCACAGCTGGTTTATTCATCTCTTGGATTACTGCTCATTATATGATAGATCTTAATACAAGGAGAATGAGGGTCTTCCCAGGGCTCATAGACACTTGATTTTTCAGTGTTATCAGAAGTATAGAAAAGTGCTAAATTTTGGTTCTACTTTGCCAAGAGGTGGTAAGCCAAAAACAAAAAAGAGCTACCAATCAAGAGAGATCTTAGCAATGGCTCCAGTTTAAATGCCTCTTCCTTTGTATTCCCTCTCCTTGCAGATGTCCTGTGTCCAAATGTCCGCGTAGAAGGAGACAGGTTCAGACACACCAATGGAGAAACGGATGACATACCAGGTAATGAAATATTATGGACAACCAGTTCTTCTTCTCATCACATTGGAAAGCAGAGATGTGTTTTATAGAGAGACCGTATCAAGCCCCAAAGTGACATTTAATACTGGCTAGGACTGTACCTTCTCTTGAAAGGGAGCAGAGGGGATTATTTAAGAGTGCCCTGCTGTCTTTATCAGGCGAGGAGCAGAATGTTGGATGGGATTGGTTTGGATCCACTTGCTCACTTAGCAACAGCTTCAGGAATACGTAACATTGAACCAAAGTTTTTTTTAGGTAGAGCTTATCTTTAAAATCGTAAAGAATGATGATGGGACTAAAAAAAGATAAAAACTTTTGACCAGCTTCTTTCTGCATTGGAGCATTTGAAGGGGAGTTGTGTGTGTGTGTTTATTTTGTTTTGTATATGTGTCTCTTTTGGTGGGGAAGAATTCTACAAGGTTGGAAAGAGTAGTGCTATTTCAATGCACCATGTTTTCCCATCTAGTAAAGCTCTTGGGAATGATGCTATATCATTCTGTATTCCAGGAATAATGTTTTGGGAGGAAATATGGTAGAAATATGGTAACAGCGTTCTGCCTCATGCTGGCCACATGACTGTGGAAGCGTCTTCAGACAACACTGGCTCTTTGGCTAACAAACGGAGATGAGCACTGGCCCCCTAGAGTCGGACACGACTGCACAAATGTGCGGGGGGAACCTTTACCTTTTTATTCTCTGTCAGCATGAGGATATGGGGAAGATGAAAAATAAGAGGTGGGGTAAAAAAATGTGGTGGCTCAGCGGGTAAGACGCCAGGCTTGTTGATCGGAAGATCGCAAGTTCGGAGGTTCGAATCCCTAGCCCTGTGTGCGGAGTGAGCTCCTGCACTTGCCCCAGCTCTTGCCAGCCTAGCAATTCGAAAGCATGCAAATGCAAGTAGATGAATAGGTACCACTTCGGTGGGTAGGTAAGAGCGTTCCGCGCGCGTCATGCGGCCACATGACCGCGGAAGTGTCTTCGGACAGCGCTGGCTCTTTGGCTAACAAACGGAGATGAGCACCGGCCCCTAGAGTCGGACACGACTGCACAAATGTGCGGGGGGAACCTTTACCTTTTATGGTAGACCCAATTGGCCAGCAGTGACAAAACATGCATTTGATGGAGTGCAGGGGAGGAAACCTGGCCATATTAATATTTCCAATAAGTTCTTCTCTCGCACAATAAATAAATACGTATTTTTAAAAAGAGCAGAAGTCAAAGCCAATAGAGATTTCTCTTCCCCAGGAGGGTCCAAGGAAGGATTTCAAAAGAAACTAAATGCATTTCAAAATGGGAAATGAGACATAGGTGTCTCTCATACTATTACAGAATTTCCATAACTAAGTCATACTTTTGTATGTTTGAACCAGTAAGGTTCTTTCAAGCAGCTGTAAATCATGGCTGCAGTTTACAAGAGCATTTGCAACAGTGGCAATATATCAAAGAATGATCCCATTATAGTTGTTTCCAGGGTCTTTCATGGGGTGAAGCCTTTGGGCACTGGACAAGAATAAATGCCTTATTACTACTCCTGATTGAAAACAGAGCACAGAGTAAAGGGAGGAAATTTTTTCCAGGAAACAAAATACCTATAAAGTAATTATTTGCAAGCTGCAATATCTCTAAAATTACAGACTTGGCAAAGGATCAAAGTGCACCTTCTACCATCCCAAACAACATCAGTTTTTGGGGAGAGTGAAAACTGTAATAGAGGGTCCTGAATTGAAGGTGTGTGTGTTTAAAGATGATGACTGGGTTTATATAGCATCCAGATCTTAAAATTGGATAACAAAGTGCTCTGTTTGCATAACGTGCTAGGCCCAAACCAATTAACCATGATATGGGTGATAGCCAGAGGCCTACAGAAAGGTTGGATATCCCTCACATGTTGCATCCCAAATGGATCAATCCTAGTTTAGACTAAGCATTCCTGACTCTGGCACTGAAAAGAAACTCATAGCTTACCATATGGTGAGTCTCCCCTTCCCTCTCTAAGGACATATCCACACTGCACTCTTACATGGCTATTATCCTGTGCTCAGGTGAAACTCTTGGACCTCAAGTAACTGGAAAAACAATGAAAATGTGCACGAATGGAAGTGCAGGATCAAAAGTGTACAGGGAAATATAGGCAACGCAGGGAGGGAAAAATAGTATTAAAAAATTACCAGGCTCCAAACCCCAAACCTTCTGTTTACAAGGCAAGCGTTATAACCATTGTGTTATTATAATGTTCTTAGTAAAAGTAACTCTGGAAGATATTAGAGACCATGGTAATCATTAACTCATTTCAGGGGATAACACTGCCTTTACAAAATAACCCATGAGCTGCTGGATGGGGCACCAGTCTAGAATGTTAATATTAACCTGGTAATTCAGTTCTCCTGTGACAACCCTTGAATTTCATATTGATAATTAGTACTTTTATTTAATATGCACTTATATCTAAATGAGAGCCAGTTGGGTGTAGTGGTTAAGGCACCAGGCTAGAAACCAAGAGACTGTGAGTTCTAGTCCCAGCTTAGGCACAAAGCCAACTGGGTGACCCTGGGCCAGTCACTCTGTCTCAGCCCTAGGAGGAAGGAGGCAAGGGCCAACCACTTACGGAATCTTGCCAAGAAAACTGCAGGGACTTGTCCAGGCAGTTGCCAGGAGTCAAGACTGACTTGAAGACTATATCTATACATATACATATACATATACATATACATATACATATACATATACATATACATATACATATACATACACACACACACACACACACACACACACACACACATACACACACAATACAAAACCTAATTTTCCTAATTTCTGTAAGTGAAATGAAAGAGAGCAAACCTTTGCATAGATTAGGGTTCCTTGTTCACCATCATTTTATTTTCATAAAAGTTACTTGATAAATAATAGGAAGGCTGTTGACTCTGCTGGGGAAAGTTGACCACCTCCCCTTAAATAGCACACTGAGCAGATTGAGTTATTCAACAAAAAACACATTAAGGAAATTTCTTTGTGTAGAGGTTACCTGTCTATACCTATGTCAGCACTCTAGCGGCATCTAGAGCTTTTGGATTATACCTCCCATACTCAGTGGCTACTGTGAATGCATGGAAATGCAAAATAATCTGGAGAGGCCCATATTATCTTCCACTGGCTAAGAGAGGGAACATTCCCAAGTTAAACTTCTAGCCATCGGCAATTTGAACAAAGGCAAACTGGAGGTTAAGAGAAACTCATTTTCCCTTTCATTTTCTTTGGCTAGATGCACTCTTCGGTCTTAATTACAAGTTTTCTTTAAAATGATGTGCAAAGTCGCCAATGATTACATAAGGTGATGTGGGCGGCAGGACATTATGACTGGTTGAAATCCTTTCTTAGCATTGAGTGTGACTACAGCATCTGTGTGGGAAGGTCCATGAAAGAGAGAATTGGAACTTAATTCCAAAGGCACAAAGCCATCTGGATGACCATAATCATAATCTGCTAACTCCAGATTATGTTGAGGCTTTGTTATCCAAACCAACATCTTGTCCTCACTGGAACATGCTTGTGCTCACTCTGGAGGAATTAAATTGAACTAACTGTAACCATTTATTTGTTTGTTTGTTTGTTTGTTTGTTTATTTAATTTAATTTATATAACCATCCATCTCCCCCAACGGGGAACCATATCATACCTGGACTGCAAAAGCTGAGCGAAGACTAGATAGCATCAAAGAGATAAAGAAACTCAGTTTGGATTTTGCAGAGCAATTTGGAGCTGTCTTGGGGACAGGACTTACAGAAGTGATTCTGCGGTCAAGAGATTGAAGGAAGAGTGAGAAAGGCTTTCAAAATTCTGTTATTATACCCTGCTACAATTAAGTAGCATTCCTGAAATACATGCAGAGTTTGTTTTTTGACTTGAGGGGCTGACAGCTGTCCATATCTAGTAGCCCTGAGGAATATTGAATATCTCCCCAAATGCTTTTAGAGTGGGAGCAACACTCTCTCCAGTGATTGAAGCCAAAAAATATTCCTTTTCAGGAACACCAATACTTCTAGCCAACTCCTTGGTGCCACATTTTAGGATGCTGATTTGGAACAATGAAATGGTCCTGTGTTCTTATTGTGCCTTCCAAAGTCAGTACCTCTTTTGTTTCGGATAAAGGACAATGATAGTACAACCTAACTTAATACTTCTAATAGCTAATATGACTTTGGTGTCTAGCCAGTAAATAAACCAATGATCACTCCAAAGGGCTTAAATAATATATCTACCAACACCTAGATGTTATCATCCCACTTTGGTCTTTCATGTTTTCTTTTGTTGTTGTTTTGGTAGGGTTTGACTTGATGGGATTATTTAGTGTACGGGAGATATTCAGAATGAAAGACAATGGAATCCACAGCTCTTATGTTCGACTTGGAAGTTTTCCCATTGTGCAGCGAACACAGTAAGTTCCCCCTCTTCCTTTGGACCTTTTCTTCAATTATTTCATTTCCCTGATATGGTCCTTTTAAATTCAGGCAGAGAAGGGAAATTAGAGGTAAGAACCTTTGCACTTTGAGGATGGCTAAATATTGATGCAATAAGGATTTTCTTGTATAGATTTTTAAAGGGGACAACAATTATTAAAAGGGAACATAATTTTATTGTTATTTTTTAAATGCAATGTTCAAATGTATATTTGTTTGATCCAGGAGATTTCTTCAGCTAAAACAGGGCACTGCAGTCATCAGCTACTGTATACCAACAGAGTGATCAATTAATCATATTCAAAGAAAGGAAAAATTAGGGTTGGGCTGGGGAATTGGAATCATCCAGTTCTGTAATACATCAATAAGACTTAAGCATACAATCCAGAATTGCAATTCTCTAAATTTCCACAAGATTTAGATGCAGGGTAGTGAATAATTGAAACAGACCCACCATGTTAAAACAGGAAATGAAAGCAGTAACAAAGGACTTAATGAATGGAAACACCCTTCTCCCAGCTGGTTTTAATGAATTTCTCCTTTTCCTATGATCTTCCATAACCATGGAAGTATAAATATATTTTCAATTTATTCACAACAAAGAGGTAACATTTCTAGATCAACAAAATGACAAAAGAGGGCAAAAGAGGAAACAGTCTTGGACATGATCTAGGGGGCAAGATGGGCCAGATGAGTGTTGCTGTTGACCTGTGCGTTCTTGGTTCTTTTGGAAATAGTAAGGATGCTGAAATCCATATGAGCCAGTTTGGTCTAGTGGTTAAGGTGCTGGGCTAGAAACCAGGAGTCTGTGAGTTCTAGTTCTTTCATGCCTTAGGCATGAAAGCCGGCTGGGTGACCTTGGGCCAGTCCCTCTCTCTCAGCCCTAGGAAGGAGCCAATGGCAAACCAGGAGACTGAGAGTTCTAGTCCCGCCTTAGGCATGAAAGCCGGCTGGGTGACCTTGGGCCAGTCTCTCTCTCTCTCAGCCCAACTCACCTCACAGGGTTGCTGTTGTGGGGAAAATAGGAGGAGGAAGGAGTATTAGCTATGTTCGCCACCTTGAGTTATTTATAAAAATAATAAAGGTGGGATAAAAATAAAATAAATACATACATACATACATACAACTTTATTGCCACTAAAGTCAAGCCTACTCATCATTGCCTTCAGAAGAAGAAACTTCTTTAAAATGACAGGTAACAAGAGAGTTGAATTGGATAGCCAGGAGGGTTGACTCTAGAAAATGTAAATAATGACTACAGGGCGCAATATAGAAGCTTAGCTAAAACGTGTACTGCAGATGAAGAAAGTTTAAACCGAGTCCAAGTGGAATCCAGCGTGATTAGGACAACTCAAGAAGAGAAACAAAGATGAGAAGGCTCTTTTCAGAAATGGAAGTCTGCCCAAATGAGAAGAGCAGAAAACCCACAGATTCTAGCAGACACATTCAGCAGACAGTAAAGGCTGCATATGTGTGAGCATGAAAGACAGTAGGAGCTTCATATTATAAAATAATTTGAAACAGCTTGTGTCCGATTAGGTCATAATGATAGGCTTAACAGAAGCAATGTGTTTTCTGTAGCAGGCAACTGTGATGAATATCATTAGCTCCTTTAATTCTGCATTAGCACCATGCAGGTTTCAAGGAGGAGGAGGGAATGTCTAGAATGTCACAAAAGAGTGGAAATTCTTTAAAGCCAACTGAGAAAAGGGTATCTCCATTCATTAAATCCATTGCTGCTGCATTCATTTCCTGTTTGTACAAGACAGCACTGTTTCAACTGCTCACTTTCCAATATATGCTGCCAACTATCGCTGAAGCAGCAAAATGCCCAAGCAGGAAATCTTAAGTACCACAGCTGCTGGGCATGGCACCAGAGGAGGTTCTCAGCTTTTCTGCCAGTGTAGGAGTTTGCAAACATCCACCGGCTTGTTTCTTCTTAAACCAAGGCACAAATATTTACTCACTGTTTACACAGAATTTATGGAGTGATGGTCAGACAGAAGTCACAGATAAGTTGATCCTGCCTGCCAAATACTGAATTTTCAGGAAGTAATGTAAATGAATGCCCCACTTTTTCTGCACTGTTGCAGCTGTTTCTTTCACAGGATTCAATTCCTCTGGTTCTCCTTTCTGCTTTCCCTCTTATGGCTACACAGACACATACACATGCACATTAATGGTCCATTTTAAGAAGCAGCATCTACTAGCCCAAGGTTGATTTCAAAAACCCGAGCAGGAGGGGAGATCTCTAGGAAATCTTAGGGGTGCTGACTAGACTGGGAAGTTAAAAGCATGTGGAAGAAGTCAATTGCACACTACTTCCAAACTGTTGCCAAGAAAACTAGATGGACACAAATTACCAGGAGTTGATTTTAAGTTTTTTACAGCCAACTAGGGAGCAGTTTGGTATAGTGGCTAAGACAGTGGACTAGGAGCAGGGAAATCTTAGTTCTAGCATTTGGGGCAAATGCCAGCTGGTTGACTTTGGGCCAGTCACTCTCTCTCTCTGTCTCTCAGCACTAGGAAGATGGCACCAGCAAACCACTCCAGTTTGGTCTAGTGGTTAAGGCAACGGGCTAGAAACCAGGAGATTGAGAGTTCTAGTCCCGCCTTAGGCATGAAAGCCGGCTGGGTGACCTTGGGCCAGTCACTCTCTCTCAGCCCTACGAAGGAGCCAATGGCAAGCCAGGAGACAGAGTTCTAGTCCCGCCTTAGGCATGAAAGCTGGCTGGGTGACCTTGGGCCGGTCACTCCCTCTCAGCCCAACTCACCTCACAGGGTTGTTGTTGTGGGGAAAATAGGAAGAGGAGGGAGTATTGGGTATGTTCCCTGCCTTGAGTTATTTATAAAAATAATAAAGGCGAGATAGAAAATAAAATAAATAAAAATAAATAAATAAAATATTGCCAAAAAAACTTCCATGGATTTGTCCATGTGGTCACCAGAAGTCAAGACTGACTTAAAGACAGATGAACACATGCGCGCGCACACACACTAGCCAAATAACTTTCCTTGCCTTGTATAATTAAAGTGAAATCTACGAAAAAGAGGGAGCAGATCTGCAAATATGCAGCCTATGCTTAGGAAGAGAAAGCCCTAAAGAAGAACCATCACCATCATCATCTCCCCAAAATGATGTCCATAGCTTTCTTACTGGCTGTAGTATGCTAGTTGACGAGCGGCTGGAGAACTATGGGAAATCAAGAAAAGGAACAGAATGGGGTTCTATTGGGAGAGGTCATAATTAGGTGGCTACAACTATGTTCAACATCAATAACCTGCGCTATACTGATGATACTACTCTGCTATGTGAAAATGCAAGTAATCTGCGAGCTC
This sequence comes from Charina bottae, assembly GCA_023362775.1. Taxonomy (NCBI): domain Eukaryota; kingdom Metazoa; phylum Chordata; class Lepidosauria; order Squamata; family Charinaidae; genus Charina; species Charina bottae. The sequence goes on from JALMGJ010000003.1 coordinate 128,077,456, forward strand.
TAGTAATGAAAGTCAGGAGCACAGTGAAAAAACGAAGTAAACTTAAATTAAAGTAGACTAAGCTAATGATGACAGGTACAGGAACCAACGTTAGAATAGACAACGAAGACAGTGAAGTGGTGGATAGCTTTGGTTTCTTAGGATTGACTATCAATGATAAAGCAACCAGCATTCATTAGATATGCCAGAATAGCACCATGGATAGGCAAGAAAATGAACAAATGGATCATCAAACAAATCAAGTCAAAGTTCAGACATGTTATGCGAAGACCTAGCTCTCTGGAGAAGGCTCCAATGCTGGGAAAGGTGGAAGGAAAGAGAAGAAGAGGATGTTGTTGTTTATTCGTTCAGTCGTTTCCGACTCTTCGTGACTTCATGGACCAGTCCACGCCAGAGCTTTCTGTCGGCCGTCACCATCCCCAGCTCCCCAATGGTTGAGTCCGTCACCTCCAGAATACCATCCATCCATCTTGCCCTTGGTCGGCCCCTCTTCCTTTTGCCTTCCACTTTCCCTAGCATCAGCTTCTTCTCCAGGGTATCCTGTCTTCTCATTATGTGGCCAAAGTACTTCAGTTTTGCCTTTAATATCATTCCCTCAAGTGAGCAGTCTGGCTTGATTTCCTGGAGTATGGACTGGTTTGATCTTCTTGCAGTCCAAGGCACTCTCAGAATTTTCCTCCAACACCACAGTTCAAAAGCATCTATCTTCCTTCGCTCAGCCTTCCTTATGGTCCAGCTCTCACAGCCATAGGTTACTACAGGGAATACCATTGCTTTAACTATGCGGACCTTTGTTGTCAGTGTGAGGTCTCTGCTCTTAACTATTTTATCAAGATTTGCCATTGCTCTCCTCCCAAGAAGCAGACGTCTTCTGATTTCCTGGCTGCAGTCAGCGTCTGCAGTAATCTTTGCACCTAGAAATACAAAGTCTGTCACTGCCTCCACTTTTTCTCCCTCTATTTGCCAGTCATCAATCAAGCTCGTTGCCATAATCTTGGTTTTTTTGAGGTTTAACTGCAACCCAGCTTTTGCACTTTCTTCTTTCACCTTCGTCATAAGGCTCCTCAACTCCTCCTCGCTTTCAGCCAGCAAAGTGGTATCATCTGCATATCTGAGATTGTTAATGTTTCTTCCAGCGATTTTAACTCCAGCCTTGGATTCCTCAAGCCCAGCACGTCGCATGATGTGTTCTGCGTACAGGTTGAATAGGTAGGGTGAGAGTATACAACCCTGCCGTACTCCTTTCCCAATCTTAAACCAGTCCGTTGTTCCATGCTCTGTTCTTACTGTTGCTACTTGGTCGTTATACAGATTCCTCAGGAGGCAGACAAGATGACTTGGTATCCCCATACCACCAAGAACTTGCCACAATTTGTTATGATCCACACAGTCAAAGGCTTTAGAATAGTCAATAAAACAGAAATAGATGTTTTTCTGAAATTCCCTGGCTTTCTCCATTATCCAGCGGATATTGGCAATTTGGTCTCTAGTTCCTCTGCCTTTTCTAAACCCAGCTTGTACATCTGGCAATTCTCGCTCCATGAATTGCTGGAGTCTACCTTGCAAGATCTTGAGCATTACCTTACTGGCATGTGAAATAAGTGCCACTGTTCGATAGTTTGAACATTCTTTAGTGCTTCCCTTTTTTGGTATGGGGATATAAGTTGATTTTTTCCAATCTGATGGCCATTCTTATGTTTTCCAAATTTGCTGGCATATGGCATGCATCACCTTGACAGCATCATCTTGCAAGATTTTAAACAGTTCAGCTGGGATACCATCGTCTCCTGCTGCCTTGTTATTAGCAATGCTTCTTAAGGCCCATTCAACCTCACTCTTCAGGATGTCTGGCTCTAACTCACTGACCACACCGTCAAAGCTATCTCCGATATTATTATCCTTCCTATACAGATCTTCCGTATATTCTTGCCACCTTTTCTTGATCTCTTCTGCTTCTGTTAGGTCCTTACCAACTTTTTTTTTGATCATACCCATTTTTGCCTGGAATTTACCTCCGATGTTTCTAATTTTCTGGAAGAGGTCTCTTGTCCTTCCTATTCTATTGTCTTCTTCCACTTCCGCACATTGCTTGTTTAAAAATAATTCCTTATCTCTTCTGGCTAACCTCTGGAATTTTGCATTTAATTGGGCATATCTCCCCCTATCACTGTTGCCTTTTGCTTTCCTTCTTTCTTGGGCTACTTCCAGTGTTTCAGCAGACAGCCATCTTGCCTTCTTGGTTTTCTTTTTCTTTGGGACGTTTTTTGTTGCCACCTCCTGAACAATGTTGCGAACTTCTGTCCATAGTTCTTCTGGGACCCTATCTACTAAATCTAGTCCCTTAAATCTATTCTTCACCTCCACTGCATATTCCTTAGGAATATTAGTGAGCTCATATCTAACTGATCTGTGGGTCTTCCCTATTCTCTTTAGTCTGATTCTAAATTTTGCAATAAGAAGTTCATGATCTGAACTACAGTCAGCTCCAGGTCTTGTTTTTACCGACTGTATAGATGTCCGCCACCTTTGGCTGCAAAGGATGTAGTCAATCTGATTTCGGTGTCGACCATCTGGTGAAGTCCATGTATAAAGTCGTCTTTTAGGTTGTTGGAAGAGAGTGTTTGTTATGCACAGTGAGTTGTCTTGGCAAAATTCTATCAGCCTATGTCCTGCTTCATTTTGTTCTCCCAGACCATGCTTGCCTGTAATTCCAGGTGTCGTCTGACTACCCACCTTAGCATTCCAGTCTCCTGTAATGAAAATAACATCTCTTTTTGGTGTATTATCTAGTAGGTGCTGCAGATCCTCATAGAACTGATCTACTTCTGCTTCTTCAGCATCTGTGGTTGGGGCGTATATTTGGATCACTGTGATGTTAAATGGCTTACCCTGAATTCGAATTGAGATCATTCTATTGTTTTTTGGATTGTATCCAAGCACTGCTTTAGCCACTTTATTATTAATTATGAAGGCTACTCCATTTCTTCTGTGGTCCTCTTCTCCACAGTAGTAGATCTGGTGGTCATCTGATGTGAAGTGGCCCATACCAGTCCATTTCAGTTCACTGACACCTAAAATGTCTATATTTAATCTTGACATCTCACCAATAACCACATCCAATTTGCCCTGGCTCATAGATCTTACATTCCAGGTTCCTATGGTGTGTTGATCTTTAGAACATCGGATTCGTCGTTCACCACCAGCACCGTCGGCCGCTAGCCATCCTTTCGGCTTTGAGCTAGCTGAGTCATCACAACTGGGGCTAGTTGAACGTATCCTCTGTTCCTCCCCAGTAGCATTTTGACCATCTTCCGACCTGGGAGTCCCATCTTCCGATGGTATACCGACATATCTTTGGTTGTACTGATCCATTTAGTTTTCATGGCAAGAATACTGGGGTGGGTTGCCATTACCTTCCCCAGGGATCGTATTTAGTCTGACCTCTCTGCCACGACCTTCCCGTCTTGGGTGTCCCTTCACGGTTTAGCTCATCGTTTCATTGAGGTGCTCAAGCTCCAGCACCACGACAAGGTAACGATCTCCTTTGCTGGAGAGAAGAGGATGACCAGTAGTAAAATGGATAGACTGAATTACAACAGCAATGGGTGCACTGTTGGAAGACATGAGGGACCAGGGTGGGGACAGATAGTCCTGGAGAAAATCCATTTATGAGGTTGCTAAGACTTGATGCCAAATTGATGGCATATAATCAATCACAACTTTGTTCACCATAAGAAATATGGTTCTTATGGGAAAGAAAGGAATGGTAGGAACTTTGAAAAAAAAATCTATCTGAGAAAATAGACCAGCTATCCAATTATTTAATACATTATTCATTCCTGTTCTCCACCTCTGCTGGCTGAAAAAGAGGTTGTGACATTGGAAGCAGTAACATTTTAATTTAACTCCCATACTAATTTTTCTTTGCTTCCTTAATTTTGGGAAACAAAATTTTTAATATGTTCTATACTCTCATTAAACTGTTTATTGCAGATGTTTATCGCCTTCCTTCCTTCCTTCTCTGCTATGAGAGCGGGTGAAACAGTTAGTGCTTCCTGCATATCCAAGGCCTGTTTGATCAATAACCATTATTATACCGCAGGGAACAATGACTTTATTCTCCCACTTTATGATTTTGAAGAACTGTTGCCCAGATCTACATAACCCAAATGCTTCTCATTACTTTCTCCCCCCTCCCCCTTCCTCCAGAGATGTCTTCCCACAAGGACTTCCAGATGAATATGCCTTTGTCACCACTTTCAAGTTCCGCAAGTCATCCAGGCGAGAAGATTGGTATATTTGGCAGATCATTGACAAATATGGCATACCACAGGTAAGGTTGCTTGTTCAGTCTTAAAGAAGTTGGGCTTTTTCCCCAGCTTACTGTACAACACTGTTTGTTTTCTGTTGCCCATAGCACCTTGATTAATAAAACTGGTTTGGGTGTTCTAGCTCAGCTAGGTGAGAGGAACTGAGATCTGCAAAGTAGTAGAATCATTATATATGTAGGTGCAGATGACATTTTGGGAAGAATTTCTTCATTGTTGCTGTTGTTTCAGTTAAGACATGCCTATTTTAGAGTTAACACTATTCATTTCATTGATAACCTACCTCAGAAATTGGAGGAAATTGTGATGTCAGCTGACAACAGGCTCTAAGGGAGCAAAAATTTTGAATTAGCTCCAAAGGTTGCAATTTGCTTTGGGAAGACCTCTCCTCCCCTCAGAAATATGTTGTGTCAGGATAAATGAGCTGGACCTTCTTCATGTGTGTCACCCAGAATGGGAGGAGGATATGATAATAATGGCAAGAACTGGTATCTGAATCATGCATTTCCTAGAAGGTAGGACAATATGTTCTGCTTCATGCACTAAAGTACAATAATTTGGAATAGCATAATTCTTCAAAACAACTCACGATCTCACTCCCTTACTGGTACAAAAAAAATCAATGAAGATTTGATTGATATCCATAGCTACTGTATAATGAAGCTGTAAGCAGTTTTAACAAAATATGCTCTTCAAGACCACTGACATTTGATTGAATGATTGTCGGTTGGCAAGCAGATCTCTCCAACATTGAAAGGGAAGAAAAGGTAATTCTGTCCCCTGCCATATTTGTCAGCCATGATCACCCATCAACAACATAGTTGACTAGTGAGAATTGAGGCCCTACATCAGAGCTTTCCAAACTTTTCATGTTGGTGACACACTTTTTAGACATGCATCATTTCGCGACACACTCTTACAGCAGGGCATCATTTCGCGACACACTCTTATAGCAGGGCACAAGGCAGGCACTAGGACCTGCACGGAATCACAGCAGGTATGTAGGCAGCAAGGCACAAGGCAGGCACTAGAATCTGCATGGAAGCCAGGAGGCAGCAGCAGCCGCGACACACCCAGACACTGCAGCCGACACACTAACGTGTCCCGACACACAGTTTGGAAAGCTCTGCCCTACATGTTCACAAATTCCCTTGTGCAAAGAAACAAAAATTGGTTAGATTCCTCCTTCACCCATGTGGAGGATTCTTTATGAGCTAAGGCTGGTACATAAGTAGATTCCCTTCTCATGTAGGCCAAAAACAAGGCTAGGAGGCCATGCCTCTGCCCATTGTCTAGCCTATAGAAGCATGCATGAGTCAGTCTCCTTACACATGCATTGCATAGATGAAGGGATTTCTCTGAATTCCCAGTTCGTTTTTAAGTACACATTTCCCACTGCTGAAGTGTCAAGCAAGTTTCCGTCAACTGGAAGCATGGTCAAAAATTAAGGTGGTATTAATCATGAGAGTGTCAGTGCAGTGGGTGAATAAGTTCCCAAATCAATTCAGAAATCAAATACCAGAGATCCAGGCTGATATTTACATTCATCAAGACCACAGGCAAAATCAACAGATAATTGAGATGTTCTATCATTATTTTCTCCCTCTTCCTCTCTCATCTAGAACTTTAGCAATATGGCCAGCCTCAATTGCAGGCAATCCTGGCAGCTGGAAGGAATTCATTCTCATGACCAAGATCTCAATCTTCAATATCTTTTTACTTCAGAGGAAGCCTCTTTCTCATCTGAACATTTCTTCACTAGAACTGACAGTTCACCATCCTGCACAGTCAGGGACAGGGTCATGCTTTCTTCTTGCCTTTTGTGCACAGCATAACACCCTTGATCACACGTAGTACTGAACTGGGAATGGTGGATTCTCAGAATCAGGGATACCCCCGGCTGCAGATCAGGGCTTCTTAAAGCCAGCAACTCTCTGGGACATCCAAGGCTGTTAAATTTGATTTACTGTTGTACTAGAGTCTTCCATAATCCCTCCAAATTGGATATGCCAGTTGGAGCATATGAGTTTTGTGGTCCAAAATATCCGGGGCACACCATAAAAATGGATTCAATGCTCGATAAACTTTGTTCGTACCCAACACATTTCTTTGCATGATTAATAGCTCCTTTGTTGGATATTTGTTCTGTAAAGGGTCCTGCTCTTACAGTCTTGTGTTTGTTTTCAAAGGTTTCTATCCGATTAGACGGAGAGAATAAGGCCTTGGAGTACAATGCAGTTGGACTCACCAGAGATGCTGTGAGAGTGGTTTTTAGAAATGGACGCGTCAATGAGCTGTTTGATCGTAACTGGCATAAGATTGCACTGAGCATCCAGTCTCAGACAGTTTCCTTATACATTGATTGCAAACTGATCCAGACATTACCTATTGAAGACAGAGAAAATATTGACATTCAAGGCAAAACTGTGATCGGCAAACGCCTTTATGACAGTGTGCCAATTGATGTAAGTACCAGGGGCACAGCACACAGAAAAGGGGGATCAGTTGTACCACCCATCACATTCCTAGAATATTCTGTTTATTTACTTAAACTATGGATACAACACTTGTAATTCCATGCATCTTCAAGAGGTGTATGGCACTGAAACATCTTCAATACAGCATAAAATAATGACAGATTTAACATATAGCCAGTGGCCACAAATAAGAAAATGAAAATAGTTTCTCTTCTATTTGTACATCTCTGAAGACAGAGTTTCTTAAGTGTCCTAGAATCACACAATCTTTTTTTTTTTCTTCCATCTTTAGCATACGTGATTTCTAGAGCTATCAGTACATTTGGTATGTTTTAAGAAAATAATGATCTTTTTTTTCCTCTTTTTAGATTATGAATGCATTCCATTTAAGCAGATGTACATATTGTGAAAAAGCAAGGAAAGCTAATATCTAGTTAGCCCTTCAGATAGCTTGAACTTGGATAAGCAGCCCTATCACTCATAACATGGAACAGAGTTTTTAAATCTTGCAACAAATTTCAGAATTGTGACACCAGTTCCAAAATTATCAACATAAATAAAACCAGATAAAATCAACACACAGGGGGTTGTAAGAATGGTGAAATGTTCAGTCTGTTTGTTGGTTTTCCTATTCTGACATGGATTTTAAAAGCTAGTATTACACAGAGAAGGACTTTGAGGTTCAGATTTCTAGATGAAATACATGTTTTCAGCTTGATGTCCTCAATCCCATTAACCAGCTTCCAGGGAGTCCCACAACACATCTGTTGCCTTCTTACATTTGTTGTTCCAAACTTTCTGGGCATGTAAACATTTACAAATTCTTCTACTTTTTTTCCTTCTTGCAAGAGCAAATGTAAGTATCAGGATTGACATTATGTCAGAAAATATCCTCTCTGACCCATTATTTAGATCAGTGTTTTTCAACCTCAGCAACTTTAAGATGTGTGGACTTCAACCCCCAGAATTCCCCGGCCAGCAGCCAGGCTGGGTGGGGAATTCTGAGAATTGAAGTCAAGACATCTTAAAGTTGCTGAGGTTGAGAAACACTGATCTAGATCATTTTCTACTACAAACTCAGGGCAGAAGTGAACTAATTGACACCATTTCTTTTTTCCTTTAGTTTGACCTTCAGCGGATGGTTATTTATTGTGATTCACGGCATGCTGAGCTTGAAAGTTGCTGTGATATTCCTTCTGGACCTGTAAGTTTAAAATGTAGACCTGCCTTGCAAATGTTCATAAGGGCATACCCATGCAACAGTGACTCTTTGTTGTTCCTTCTGACTGAAGGGCTGTACTTTTTGCTCCTCCATCTATATCCCTCTATATTCAGTCTTGACTGAACACCTCCCCATTTAGAGACTTCAGTTTTCACCCAAGGACTTCTCCATCAAAATAAAGGACATCCATTGTCTTCAAAGTAGACCAGATGTGGCATTTAAATTTACATTAACTTACCTTACATTGACATGATTTGAGTCAATTTATGCCATTTACATAACAATGTTATTACGGTTGCCACAAATGATGTTACTATAATCACAGTGACCTCATTATACAATGGGCATCAATTGACAAGAATGATGAACTTTCAGATTTAACAGACATTCAGGAGTAGTGCCCACCCCCCTTGATGGTCATTAATTTGAGATTTTTTATAAGCCAATGTAAATGCATTACAGAGGAGGGAACTGTGGGATAAATATTGCCCCTGAAAAGGTTATGGCACTTCCATGTGCTCCATGTCACCCTCAGTGGCCCATTGTTACCCTATCCACAGCCATGATGTGAACAGTAAAATCTGACCTGCTGTCCCTACACCTGGCCAAGAGGGGCCCCAGAAACCGGCTCATGACTTTGCCCCCATCCTTGCCTTACCATGTTAGCTCACAAGGAAGAAAACTTAAAAAAAAAAACTTTGAATTATTGTTGTTGCTTTCACCACCAAAGGACAGCAGGAGAGCTATGGAACCAGAAGGCAGAGACTGGTGGGAATTCCCATTCATGGGAAATAACTCCTCTGAGCCTGAAAGCATTGAAGGAATTAAGTCCCCCCAAATCACACACAACTTACTCCAAGCCATAATGGGAAGCATTTGGTTTTTCTGTAGCCTGAAATGTGAACTCTGTCATGGGTGAAGCACACCAGTGTGGTTGCCCATCAGGGATGCTGCCTAGAGAACCATGGGGTAGGATGCTACCAAAGCCCTGTGCATTGGTGCCCTTGATGAGAAATGATGAATGGGTTTCAGTTCTGCTGTAGGTAAATGCAAATAATTATGGGTGGGTTGGTGGGCAATACTACTTTCTGATATGCAGTGATATTACTGTTTCTGATTTTTATCAATGTAGTGTCAAGTGACAGTTGTTACTGATGTTCCTCCTCCTGCAATTCCACCAACTCTTACAAATGAGCAGGTTGGGTATATCAAGACAGTCAACTGCTCCTGTCCTCCAGGAGAAAAGGTCTGTATCTGAATCAGCTATGTTATAAATAAGAGCCACTGAAGTCAATTGCTCTAAGGCAGTGTTTCTCAACCCTGGCAGCTTGAAGATGTAGACCAACTCCCAGAAATCCCTAGCCAGCAGCTGGCTGGGGAATTCTGGGAGTTGAAGTCCACACATCTTCAAGCTGCCAAGGTAGAGAGACACTGTTCTAAGGGATATGCCCTGGGTTGTGGTTTCTTAAAGCCCAGCAAACCATAGCAGGAATTGACAACCTGTGGCCCTCAGATTGCATGTGGCCCCTTACTCACTTTGGGGAGAGGATCCTCTGCTCATGAATCTAAAAACTGCAGGCATAGTTTTATGCTACTTTTGACATTGGAAACCAATAAAAACTTTAGTGTAAGCCCTAAAATACGTATAGAACTATTGGGAAAAAACCCATAGTAAACCGTTTTTAACAACCCCACGTACTTACTTCATATGGCTCCACCTTTGCTCCTTCCCAGAAGTTAAGTGTAGCCACCAAAGTGTTGTCCACTTCTGTTCTGCAAGAAAAAGAAAAGAAAGGTGGATAATAAGACACAGTAAGATTTAAGTAGGACTACAATATCTGGGCTGCAAAAATCCAAATGACAATTTGATGAAGCCAAGGCAAGCTGGCAAGGATACATTGCTGCCATGTAGTGGTCATCTAAATTTTGCAGTCCAGAGATGGTAGCCCCAGTTAAAGCCACTGTGCTTTTTCTCCAGCTTCATGTAGCTGTTCTAGAAACTGCTTCCAGCTGTTCTTGCATACGTGTGGACAGCTTACACCAGGGTTTCTCAACCAGGGTTCCGTGGAACCCTAGGGTTCCATGTGAGGTCACTAGGGGTTCCCTGGGAGATCACAATTTATTTTAAAAAATTATTTCAAATTTGGGCAACTTCACATTGAAGAGGTAAGTTTTATTCTTTATTTTTAGTTTAAGAACATTGTTAATGCATATATACAGGCCTACCCATGAAATGTATATATATAATTTTGTAACTTCTGGCCTATATTCGAGCCTGAATGTGCAGGGGGTCCCCGAGGCCTGAAAAATATTTCAAGGGTTCCTCCAGGATGAAAAGGTTGAGAAAGGCTGGCTTATGCAGAGCAACTAAGTCAGGATTTATAACATGTTGGAAGCAATGAGGAATTTTACTATTAAATAGTCTAAATCTTTTGTTTCAGGGGGACAGAGGCCTCCCTGGATTTGAAGGATTGAGGGGACCAAAGGTTAGTGTTGTCCAAAGAATAAAACACATATAAAAATGAAATACAAACTACATATACTTTCTTAAGGATTTCTTCTTTTTATTCCATCCACTGTCTTTCTGCAGCCTTAAATGGAGAAGCCACATGTTTTTAATTGGTGGCACTTTAATAAGGGAGCCTTTCACAAGAAGACATGATAAATTTCTGAAAGAAGAAAACTATTGTCTGATGACCAAAACACTCTTATCTTTTAATAGCCCTCATCTAAACAATGGCTGGATCCCAAGATTCCAAAAATGCTAAGGCACAGCCAACTTAATAGAATGAAATGCAATTATTGAACAGGATGCCTGTGTTAGAAATCAACCTTAAAAACTCATTCCATTTAGAGTGTCCCACACCGTCTCTAAAACTGTGCCAGGGACAATACAAATTCCTGCTTAACACTTGAAGCAGACCTGCCTACACAATTTGTTCATTGTGCTGAGTGGTTTCTCTGACACTGACATTGCATTAAAGGCTTTTTGTCAAAGGACATTTTCTTCTATTTTTTTTCTTCTTCTTTCAATGTTTTTTTCACCCATGATTTAGGTTTGCACAGTGTAATGGCTGGATGATCATATTTTCCATTACCATGTTTGCAGATGACATCCGGTACATTATGCAAAGCAATGCACTATACTTTACAGTTATTACACTTTCATTCTTAGTTGATTAGAACTTAGGCCATGGGACAGTACAGTAGGACCTAGTATCAGACACACTGTCATTTTATTTATCCCAATTTATTTATAAGATCTGTGGATGTGTGCTTTCTAACTAGCTCTGGAAATAGCAGGTACCATTTGAACATCTGCATGGTGGCAATATTATTGCATACAGCTCTTGTCTACACAATCTTGAATCCTGTATTCACATGTTCATTTTCCTCAAGTAATCTCTGTTTCTTTTCCTGGCCTATCTGGTATTTTCCTTTATCTAATTAACTGACATTTCCTAAATCTTATAAATAACCCTTCCTTCCTTCCTTCCTTCCTTCCTTCCTTCCTTCCTTCCTTCTCTGTCCCCCTCCCTCCCTCCTTCCCTCTCTCACTCCTTCCTTCCTTCCTTCCTTCTCCCTCCCTCCCTCCCTCTTCCTTCCTTTCTCTCTAACTCTCTGTCTCTCTCTCATTAATTAATTAATTAATTATCTCTATCTTCTGCCCTTCCTTCCTTCCTTCCTTCCTTCCTTCCTTCCTTCCTTCATTCATTCATTTTCATTCTTTCATTCATTCATTCATTCATTCATTTTCATTCATTCGTTCATTCATTCATTTTCATTCATTCATTCATTCATTCATTCATTCATTCATTCATTCATTCATTCATTCTCTCTGTCCCCCTTCCACCCTTCCTTCCTTCCTTCCTTCCTTCCTTCCTTCCTTCCTTCCTTCCTTCCTCCCTCCCTCCCTCCCTCCCTCCCTCCCTCCCTCTCTCACTCCTTCCTTCTCCATCCTTCTCTCCCTCTCTCCCTCTTCCTTCCTTTCTCTCTTTCTCTCTTTCTCTCTCTCTCTGTCTCTCTCTCATTAAATAATTAATTAATTAATTAATTAATTCTCTCCATCTTCCTTCCTTCCTTCCTCTCTGACTGTCTGTGTTAGATGAAGAAATGTATAGTTTACAATTAAGTTATGATTCCAAAAAAAAACTGGCTGGTGTAATAAAAGTCAGTGGGGAGAAATCATATCCTTCTTGCTAACATAGCTTTGTTTTTCTCAAGGGAGATATTGGATCAATTGGATTTCCTGGCCCAAAAGGAGACAAAGGAGAACCAGTAAGAAAATTTATGAGACCCTCAATATTCCCCTTCTATCCTAAGATAGGCATACACTCATGAGAAAATTCATGCAGATAAAAAAATCAGAATAGGTCTTGATGAACTAGCTTAAACAAAATTCTAAATCCAGATATTGAAGACCCCAGCTGAGTATCTTAAAATAATTAGCTGTGGAGGAAACCTGTAGTGGTCCCATGAACTCTACCCACAGTCATATCCCTGACCTTTCCATAATAGGAAAACCAGATGGTAGAAGTTTCCTCTTCAGGGTGCCAAAGCCATGGTCAGCCAGACATAGTTACAATTTCTGTTTAGACCTTTGCTTATCCATATGGAGAAGTCTTGGTTGGAAGAGATCTAAGCCAAGTATGTCCATATCTGTGGTTTTCTCCCTGCTTCAGCATCTGGCTACAGCCAACGTTTTACTATGAATTATATCTGAAGGGATCTAAAGAACTAGCTAAAAAAAATAGAAACAGAGATAATATTGACTTCACACAGTTAAAGAGATTGTCCTTGAATCCACCCCCTGTCTTGCAGGAGAAATTCCAATTAGAACTTTTCAGATCTCATTTATTGGAACATATACTTAAATCTTGGACTGAGCTTTAGAACAGTTCATAACAATTCTGCTTCATGCCTGGTTATGCCAGCTAACTTCTAAAGACCTCCAGTTATTATTGTGAGATATAAAATAATGTTCTGGTCCTTCACAATTTCAAATAAATTAAATGGAAGGGCTAATTAAGGACAGGTTTTCAAGTGTTATGTTCTAGACCACACTTTGTCAATTTGGTTATTATCCAGTTGTATCAAAAAACTCCACCATTCCCCAACAATTAACCATATACCCATTAACCATAACCCAGAGTTCCCCTTAAGGTCATAGAAATGTGAATAATAAATAAATAAAATAAATATTAGCTAGGGATTCTGGAAGCTGAAGTTCAAGATACCTGGACAGCACCAGTTTGAGGGAGTTTCTTCTTGATCCTAGTTAAGTCCATAATAGTAGAGACTTTTTCCTTGACGTCCTGGTTAGAATCCTTCATACAGTCTGATTCATGCTTTACAACCTCTATAGTAGCAGAAGATACAGTCGTGTATTAATTGAATTTCTTCATTGCTATTTCATGGCTTGACCCAGCTGTTATCACTGCACATTATTTCTCACATTCTTGCATATACTTATTGCATCTGCTGACCCTGGCTTTATTAATTTCTCTTTTCAGGGTGGGGAAGCATTTGGCCGAGCAGAAAAAGGAGAAAAGGTATGGTTAAAATATAAGTTGAAGAATACCTTAGGTGTGTGGTCTAGTCTGTGTTAGTTTTGTGTGTCTTCAGGGATATTTAGGCTACACACATCACTATATTTTCAGGTAATGTAATTTTTTTGCGGATCCAAGCATAAATTTGTTTTGTCCAGCTCTTGCATCAGTCAGGGAACAAATGAAAGACCACATTAATTTCTGTACACATTTCCCTTAACAGATGCCTTTCATGCAACGTCCCTTAATATGCACACTTTTATTTGCAGTATGCATGGTGAGAAGTACATTCAGAGACATGTGGTACAGTATCAGAAGGATAATTGTGTTAATCAGTCTGGAAATTACAAATTAATTGTATTTGTAAATTGTAAATTGTAAATGCCGGGCTGGATGAATCACAAGCCGGAGTTAAGATTGCCGGGAAAAATATCAACAACCTCAGATATGCAGACGATACCACCCTAATGGCAGAAAGTGAAGAGGAACTAAAGAGCCTCTTGATGAGGGTGAAAGAGGAGAGTGCAAAAGCTGGCTTGAAACTCAACATTAAAAAAACCCAGATCATGGCATCTGGTCCCATCACTTCCTGGCAAATAGAAGGGGAAGAAATGGAAGCAGTGACAGATTTTATTTTCTTGGGCTCCAAGATCACCGCAGACGGTGACTGCAGCCATGAAATTAAAAGACGCTTGCTCCTTGGAAGGAAAGCTATGGCAAACCTAGACAGCATATTAAAAAGCAGAGACATCACCTTGCCGACAAAGGTCCGTATAGTTAAAGCTATGGTTTTTCCAGTAGCAATGTATGGCTGTGAGAGTTGGACCATAAGGAAGGCTGAGCGCCGAAGAATTGATGCTTTCGAGCTGTGGTGCTGGAGAAGACTCTTGAGAGTCCCTTGGACTGCAAGGAGGTCAAACCAGTCAATCCTAAAGGAAATCAACCCTGACTGCTCATTGGAAGGACAGATGCTGAAGCTGAAGCTCAAATACTTTGGCCACCTAATGCGAAGAGAGGACTCACTGGAAAAGACCCTGATGCTGGGAAAGACTGAGGGCAAAAGGAGAAGGGGACGGCAGAGGATGAGATGGTTAGATAGCATCACCGATGTAATGAACATGAATTTGAGTAAACTCCGAGAGACAGTGGAGGACAGGAAGGCCTGGCGTGCTATGGTCCATGAGGTCACGAAGAGTCGGACACGACTGAACGACTGAACAACAACAAATTGACCAAGTTCCCTATCACTAACTCAATTTGGTTCTCTTTCTACTGTAAACTACACATTGATTTGTAAATCTTTGTTTTAAACATTATTTTCCTCAAATTACATTTTTAAAAAGACAGATTTTGATTCATTTGCTCTAGAAGCGTCAATGAAAAACTAATAAATGCTATGTGACTGTGAGTTCAGAAAAAAAGGTAAAAGTTCCCCCCGCACGTTTGTGCAGTCATATCTGACTCTAGGGGCCGGTGCTCATCTCTGTTTCTTAGCTGAAGAACCAGAGTTCTCCAAAGACGCTTCCACAGTCATGTGGCCAACATGACGTGTGCAGAATGCTGTTACCATCCCACCGAAGTGGTACCTATTCATCTACTTGCATTTGCATGCTTTTGAATTGCTAGGTTGGCAAGAGCTGGGGCGAGTGCGGGAGCGCCCTCCGTCACGCGGGGCTAGGGTCTCGAACCTCCAGACTTGCGATCTTTCAATCGACAAGCCTGGCGTCTTACCCACTGAGCCACCACTCCCCTGTGAGTTCAGATACCTTCTCTCAATCCAGGGTAACTCACAGGGAAAAGGCAAGATAAAAATGCAATAAAATACTTTTATAGTTCTAATCCATGCAGACTACAAATTCCTCTAAAGGAAACCAGACACATTAGAGAAACATAAAAGTGTACACACACACACACACACACACACACACACACACACAGAGAGAGAGAGAGAGAGAGAGAGAGAGAGAGAGAGAGAGCGCGACCAGTGTTTCTCAACCTCGGCAACATTAAGATGTGCGGACTTCAACTCCCAGAATTTCCCAGCCACCTTGCTGGGAATTGAAGTCCACACATCTTAAAATTGATAAGCCATGGCTTCCATGGTTGCAGGGGGACTGCCAGAAACAGGTGCATCCACAAAGCCCATTTAACGCCTAACAGCAACACAGGCAGCCTGCCCTGCTCTTTTGGAGGAACCCTTAGCGCAGACTTTTGCTGCAACGAAGCAGCTTTGGGCAAACTTGTGAAGCGTTAAGCAGCAGGGCTTCAATCATATGGGTGAGGCTGCCCTCTGGACCCCCTCCCCTGCAGATGCCTCTGGTTGTACTTCAGTAGCGAGCAAGACTCATCTTTCACAGGCATCTGCAGGGAACAGCCTGCACATTTGAAATTCCCATCTGTGAACACGCTCCCATTCGGCCCGCAAGCCAGCGGCCAAGAAGATGTTCAAAAACCTATGTAAATTATCAGATGAGCTTAAAGCCTGGCGAAGATCAAGTGTGACGTTCTGTTGAAAACCCAACGTTATAGCGAAACGACATTTCTTTTGGGTGGATAGCCAAAGGGAGCAAAAGCAGGGAGTGATTGGATTGGGTCTCTTTGGTCTTTGTGCCAATCAAAGGCTCTTGATGCTGTATTTCAGGAGTGAAGGTGGCCTTTTAGGTCCACCACTGGGAGACATGGACCACCATCCCATATGGTAGTATCATCGGACAAATTTGGCATCAGTGCAGACAAAAATGCACCAGACACAGATGCTCTCTTCCTCTCAGTTTGACAAAGGAACTGAAGTAGCTGTTCCTAACACAATAAAGATTTAGATCTGCAATGTGTTCAGCTGAACCTTGTTCTCAATACTTCTCTGCCACCATTTGCTATTGATTTGTCTTTTCTTCTGGATTTAGGTGGAGGGCTTTTTTTTCCAAAAGAAACTTTATTCTACTTTTTATGGATAGCCCCCCTTGCCCCATCCCAATAATGTTGCTAATATTTAATGCAGAGCTTTCCAAACTGTGTGTTGCGACACAAAAGTTTGTCGCCACACACAGCGTGGTGTGTCGCCACACCACCCGGAAGCGGCGGCACGCGTGTGCACAGTGGCAGCAGCAGCCGCTGCTGCCGCCACCATACACACGTGCACCGCCGCACGTCCCCCGCGCTGCCGCACGCCCCCTACGCCGCCGCCGTGCGCGCGCGCGCGCCACACGCCCCCCCGCACCGCTGCCATGCGCATGCGCGCTGCCGCACGCCCTTCTGTGTCACCGCTGCGCGCGCCCCCGCATCACCACCGTGCCGCCGCTGCCGCACTTCCGCTGGCGTGTCACCAGCGGCGGCACTTTGGAAAGCTCTGATTTAATGGAACATTTTGGTTTTTTTTGGAAAATTGTTTCTCCTTAGCAGCAACAAGGGTTGACAATTTCATAACTCTCCTCCATTCCCCTGAGAAGCCATCCTTGAATGAAACAGGAAAAATTGGTATTCTGAGGTGGGAAATTAGATAACTAAACATATACTTCTTCAAAATTACATTCCAATTCTTCCTTCCTTCCTGTTTGGATTGCCAAAGCTGCCAGCTCTATTAGCAAAGGAAAGGGATAAATGGGTAGATGACAAGGTTTCCTCATGGGCTCAACCCTTAAAGATCTCCATCCATAGCTACTCTTCTCTTAGTATATTTAAAAATGTTTAACTCAGAGCTTTCCAAACTGTGTGTCGGGACACGTTAGTGTGTCGGCTGCAGTGTCTGGGTGTGTCGGGGCTGCTGCTGCCTCTGAGCCCTGCCAGGATTCCACGCAGGTCCTAGTGCCTGCCTTGTGCCTTGCTGCCTCCAAACCTGCTGTGATTCCACACAGGTCCTAGTGCCTGCCTTGTGCCCTGCTGTAAGAGTGTGTCGCGAAATGATGCATGTCTAAAAAGTGTGTCACCAACATGAAAAGTTTGGAAAGCTCTGGTTTAACTGATCGTTTACGTGCAGCTTTCGAAGAATGACATTTAATGTGCACATATCACAGGCACATTCAAAAGACATTTGTTATATCATTCTATCTCTATCTATCTACCATCCATCCACCTGTCTACCTGTCCACCCATCTACGTATCTACCCATCTAACCCATCCATCCATGGGTTAAATTCTGCAAGATGGTGGGTGCAACATCACAATCCAAGGCCCACCTTGTTTGTATGTGTGTGGGAGACATATACATGTACAAAAGGAATGGGGCTTGGATCATGCTGCTTCACCTACCATCTTGCAGATCATGACCTCCCCCTCCCCCACCAGGATGCCTGTCTGTCTGTCTGTCTGTCTGTCATGTCAGAAGTAAAAAGGTGCTGGCTGAACAAGCTGTCTCCTAAATTCAGCACCACTTCCACATATTCAGCTGTGATTCAGCTTTCTTTTGCTCCCTGCTTCTCTAGAAAACAAGGAACTCTACATACCTCACTTTGTCCCCATTGCTGTATTTTTTTTCCTTCATTTCACCTGACATTTTGACCCAAGGGCGTGATGGGCAGGAAACTTCATCCTATGTTACTTCATGCTGTGATGAAGATCTGTCCTTGAAAGGTCTCAGAATACCAACTCTCTTGTCCTTTCATGATCAGATAAGAAAACCAAGGTTTTTTGTTGTTTTGTTTTGTTTCTTATTTTCCCTTTGGAACACAGCAATTACAGGGTTTCTGTTTTATTCACTGACCCGAAATACTGAGCATATCATGGTTTCAAGATCCCGTAATTGCATGTCTCCACAGCTGATCTCTCAGCATCACAGGAATTTCAGGGAGGGCAGATGGGCTTGCAAGTTTATTTGGCTGTTCTTCCCTTCGGAGTGGCCTGCAATATTTTATTCTGATTTCCTCCTTCCTGGGAAAGCAAGTGGCCTTTAATGGGAATGCACTGACATCTACTGGCTTCTTTGATACTGTGAAAATTTTCCCTGCAGGAAACATTCAAGCAAACATTGTCATGCAAATTTTTCAGTTACATGGATTTATGTTTCGATGATGATGATGATGATGATGATGATGATGATGATGATGATTCACAACAATGTGAAATCACAGCTGCCAGTTCTTTAGCTGGTATTGGCCTTCATTCTCATTGAGTTCTTCCCAAGAACTGAGGATGTTATAATGTATTGGCGTAGTATATGTGCGGATCCAAGCCGTGTGGCCTTTTGTAATTGACAGATGGAAATTTTGTCTATGCGCACATTTTCTACGTGCCGGCTAAGGCTGTTTGGAATGGCATCCAGTGTGCCGATAACCCCTGCGACCACCACACCCGGTTTATGCCATAATCTTTCAACTTCGATTTTCAGGTCTTGATACCTTGTGGTCTTCTCCAATTCTTCGTCTTCTATTCTACCATCCCCTGGAATTGCCATATCAATTATCCACACTTTCTTCTTTTCAACCACTGTTAAAACTGGTGTGTTATGTGCCAAGACTTTATCAGTTTGTATTGGGAAATCCCACAATATTTTAACCTGCTCATTTTCAACTACTTTTTCAACTATATGTTACCACCAATTTTTCATTACTGGCAAATGATAATTTTTACAGATGTTCAAATGAATCATTTTGGTGACTGTGTTATGTCATTGTTTATAGTCAGTATGTGCGATCTTCTTGCATGAGCTGAGTATAACTGCTGAGTATAGCTGTTATTATTAATGTTAACATTATTATTATTATTGTTATTGTTATTACTGCTATTGTGTGATTATTATTGCTATATTGTTATTGCTGTTATTGCTATTATTTCTATTATTTCTATTATTATATTTTTCTAAGTATTTCTGTAGATTTAAGGTAAAGGTAAAGGTTCCCCCCGCACAGTTGTGCAGTCGTGTCCGACTCTAGGGGCCGGTGCTCATCTCTGTTTGTTAGCCGAAGAGCCAGCGTTGTCCGAAGACACTTCCACGGTCATGTGGCCGGCATGACGCATACGGAACGCTGTTACCTACCCACCAAAGTGGTACCTATTAGTCTACTTGCATTTGCATGGTTTCGAATTGCTAGGTTGGCAAGAGCTGGGGTGAGTGCGGGAACTCACTCCATCACGTGGGGCTAGGGCAGAGCTTTCCAAACTGTGTGTCGCGACACAAAAGTGTGTCGCCACACACAGTCTGGTGTGTCGCCACACAACCCAGAAGCGCTGATCATCATCAGTGCTTCCGGGTTTTCCCGCGGCAACAAACCAACAGCGGCGCACGAAAATCCGAAAGCGGCAGCAGCGCTTCCGGGTTTTTGTGTTCCGCCGCAACGGCGGCACATCCGGGTTTTCCCGCGGCGACACAGCAACAGCGGTTGGTGTGTCGCCGCGGGAAAACTTTGGAAAGCCCTGGGCTAGGGATTCGAACCTCCGAACTTGCGATCTTCCGATTGACAATCCTGGCATCTTACCCGCTGAGCCACCACGCCCCTCTAATCTTTAAATCTTTAGATTTATGTGGAGCTAAAAGCCATTGTGGTGAATAGCAATAGTGCTACAAGCTGGTGCTTTGCAGCATGTCTGTTTTCAATTTTTTTATATTTTTTATATTTTTAAATATTTATTAAAAGGAGTTGGGGGGGGGAATCAAGTCAGGCAATTGCCTAAATGGAAAACTGGAAACATTTCATTTGAAGGGAAACCAAGTTTGATTTTTCATCATCCTGCACCCAACACTAATAATTTCCTCTTCCCAAGTGCATTAAAATTGTCCTAGCTATTTAACCAGAGTCATCTGTATTCAATTTATCTCATTTTCTCTTACTAGTTGAGTGTCTGGCTATAAGGCATCTATATAACTAAATTGCTTAAATGAGAATAAGGCTCAGTTGCTAAGTGGGATGCTTGATTCCAAATTCGTCAATTTTCCAAGGCAAACACTTAGGAGGGATGGATTGCTTTCCAGGAACTCAAACCTCCCTTTGGTTACCATGCTTAGCAAGGTATTAAAAATGGTTTATTTGAATTCAGCTAATAGATTTCTTCATTTACAATGAGATTTCTGGGCTTATTACAGACAGCAATTTGTGCATTCTTTCTTCTAGCAGTTTCAAGCTCTTCTTGCCACAAGATCAATAAACTGCAATATTGGCAAACATGGCCAGAAAAAGCAACAGTGTTCGGCTTCTCTTTGGGCCACCAAGGGCATCCATGCCAGACAGGGGCACCCATGGCAAGGTTAAAGAAGTCAAGATGATGGCCACTCTTGCATGATCATCCCCCCACTTTTGTATGTGCATCACATGGACAACACATGTAAAACTGGGGTGGGACTTTGATTGCACATCTGTGGCTGCCAACTTAAGGGTTTTTTTTAGCTCTCCTCTGCTGATGCCCCTCCTTCCAGGTCAGATCTGATAGCCCTAACATAAAAGTTAGAATAATTAAAACAAACGATTAAGTTGAAAATTTGGAATCAATGATCTTAATCAGTGCAACTATTTTAACATACCGGAAAAAGCCCAACCTTTTGCTCTGATATAGATCTGTTTTGGAAAATGTAGATACCAGACATGATGGAGGGCTGTTCTTCCAACATCTTGGAGTTCCATAGCTATGAAGGAGATTAACTTGGAAGATTTGGAGGTTATGCAAATAGCAGTTGTGTGGATGCCTCATCAGCTGTAGAAACATTGAGGACATGTGAGGAGTCTCTCTGTCATGGTTTCAAATATGCATTGCCTCTCCAGAATGGCTATTTGATTTCCTAGGGAAGCTTGTACAGGTAGTTCTTGACTTATGACCGTTTGTTTAGCAACTATCTGAAGTTACGACGGCACTGAAAAAAGTGACTTATGACTGCTCCTTGCACTTACAACCATCACAGTGTCCCTGCAGTCACGTGATCAAAATTTGGGCACTTGGTAACCGGCATGTATTTACAATGGTTGCAGCATCCCGGGGTCACATGATCACCATTTACGATCTTCCCAGCCAGCTTCCAACAAGCCAAGTCAATGGGGGAAGCCGGATTCACTTAACAACCACAGTGATTCACTTAACGACCATGGCAAAAAAGGTTGGAAAATTGGGTGTGACTCACTTAACAACTGCCTCGCTTAGCAATGGAAGTTCTGGTCCCAATCGTGGTCGTAAGTTGAGGACTACCTGCATTGCAGAAGGGTATATTTTTTCCCCAAGCCAAGAACTCATCATGTTCTTTGTGTGTATGTTAAGGTCAGACTCTAAACAGACAGCAAGTTCCACTCCCTTTTCGCACTGAAGATGTTGCCTAGCCTGGCAATGAAACGTCTGCATGAAAACAACAAGGCTCAGAGAGCACCAAAGACTCCCCAGTTCAACCCTGAGCTACAAATATTCTCTTCGATTGGTATCAACTTAAATTGAATTAGATAAGCATAGTAATAAGAGGCTTGGATCTTGCTACCTTCTGCCTACCCTACACAATCTTAGGGGGAAAGGATGCTATCGATACCTGCCTCTAGAGAGATCAGAGAGGCGAGAAGCCAGAAAATGGCATTTTCTAGGATAGCCCCAGTACAATGGAACAGCTGATCCTCTGGGATCAGAATAGTCCCCACTCTTTTGTCGAATAGGAAGCAGTTGAGGGCTTTTAAGACATGTCTTGTAAGATAACAGCAGATTTTTTAAAAAAAATTAAAGACTTTTTAAGATTTGATGTTAATATATCATTGTAAGCCACTATTGAATAGGCAGCCTACACATTACTGCAAAGAAATGAATGTTTCCTTCTATCCGGTTAAGAGCTGGAGGAGTTTTGGAAGCCACATTCAAGGCTTTGGAGAGCCACTTGTTACCTGGGTGTCCCAAACTGTGGAAAGTGGAGGTCAACAAAGTCAAGATGGTAGTTTTGACTGCATGGTAAAATTCCCAGCCTTCCTTTATATGTGTGCAACATCAATGTATGCACACATATAAAGGCAGGGGTGGAGGCTTTTGTCCTACTGTCATAACAGATATCTTGACATTTTTTACCCATTCCAGACACCATTATGTGCAACCCTGATTTATTGACACCAGGATAGTTTCCTTTGAAATGCACGTAGCAGCTTCAGAGAGGAGAAACCGGTTAGAATCATAGGACAGGTGAAATTACATTTCCCTTGCCATAATTCTTCCAGATTGCAAGCTTTTCCAACCTCCGTATTACTGACATTCACAATGTGTTGACAGGGGTTGTTAAATCCCATTTCCTGTGTTGCGTAAACTTGAAGTGCTATGTTGGCATCATGAAGTTTTCAGCTCAAAAATCTGCCTTGTTAGCAAAGCCTGTGATTCAGTTCCTTTTCAAAAATATCAACATGATTCCTTGTGGATTTTAGGAGTTGTATTCCTTTGACTGGATGGGGCGCGATGGCTCAGTGGTTAAGATGCCAGGCTTGTCGATCGGAAGGTTGGCAGTTTGAGACCCGAGTGCCATGTGATGGAGTGAGCTCCCGCACTCGCCCCAGCTCTTGTCAACCTAGCAATTCGAAAGCATGCAAATGCAAGTAGATAAATAGGTACCACTTCGGTGGGATGGTAACAGCGTTCCACGCGCATCATGCCAGCCGCATGACCGCGGAAGCGTCTTCGGACAGCGCTGGCTCTTAAACTAAGAAACTGAGATGAGCACCACCCCCTAGAGTCGGACATGACTGTGCAGGGGAAAACCTTTACCTTTACCTTTTATTCCTTTGACCTCTTTTAGGAGAAAGTTATGCAATTTTATGCAAATATTTTTCATTCTGCTCTTATAGGGTGAAAAAGGACCCCAAGGTTTACCTGGTTTAATGGGTGAGAGAGGAGAAAAGGTAACCATCTATACAAAAGAAGAAAAAAAAAGATAACTAACATTAGTATTTTCTAGGGGCATAAAAAAGAATACAGACCGTGATTATAATAGTTGGGATTTTATATGACTTTTTCTGCTGTATTTTTTGTTAGTCAGTGCAGTTCAGTCAAATGCAAAAATTTGAACATCAGTGCAAATTGTGAAACATCAAGTATGACATAATAGAAAATTCAGTAGAAAATGAAAACAGAAATCATAATCTTGATGGTCAACCACTTGAATCATAATGACATGTTCAATAAATGTTCAGCTCTGGATAGGGTATTTGGATATTCTAAAGCTTAAATATAAAATCTTCCATTTTTTGGTACAAGATAGCTTGGAAGAGAAAAGAGAAAGAAGGAAAACAATAAATAAATAAATTTGATATATAAATTAATAAAACTAGGATCAAGTGCTATGGAACCAGTTCTAATTAACTGGTATTTGGGTGCTAAAACATTTCTTGGATTGTATCATTTCAGAACACAGAATTATCCTGGGCTTTTAAGTATCTCAGGGACAGAGACATTATTTATTTTATTTATTATTTATTACATTTATATCCCGCCCATCTCCCCCACAAGGAGGTACCCTGGGCGGTTCACAGGAAGGTTTAAAATCAATTAAAACAATAAATATCAATAATAAACATATATATATATATATATATATATATATATATATATATATCAGACAATTCGATCCAGGAGTGGTAGATCTCATCCCACCGGTCGATAAGGCTGATCTGGGCAGATCTAAGGGACCAGCCAACCCCAATTATAACCTAACTGCAATTTCTTAATACATTATTTCTCCTAGTCTGGGGATATGTGGGGAAGGGAAAAGGGAAGAAGACTGAAAGAATTTGACAGCATTTTTAAGGGTCCGGAGACATGAGCAATAGTTTAGCTTGACCTGCTCATGGGTGAAATAGAGAGGGAAGTGGGCTTTTACCAGCTTATCATACAGATCAGCTGACATCTGCCTGAACTTAAAAATATTTCCAAGCACCATTCTCACAGAAACTCTTTAGTAAATTTTATTAAGAAAAAAAAGGAGGGGATTACAGGAATTCTGGCAACTGAACTCTTTCTGATCTACAACCAATATATGCCAAAGTACATTCAGTAGAAGAGAGGATCTGTAGCTTAGGATTGAACTGTGGAGTTCTTGGTGCTCCCTGAGCTGGGCTGTTGGTTTGCAGATGTTTCATTACCCGACTAGGTAACATCATCAGTGTGAACGAGTGTGGGGTTTACTGCCTGTTTATATACAGTAGCTTGCGCTCTCAGTTTTGGTGGGGGTATGGAAAGGAGGAGGAAGGAGGAAACCACACCATCACCAAAACTAGCAGGGCAAGCTACCTAGTTGGGTAATGAAACGTCTGCAAGCAAACAATCAAGCTCAGAGAGCACCAAGAACTCCAAAGTACATTCAAGTGGAGTTGTCTCAATTTTTTTTAAATTGTTTGTCCATGTACTGGTAGATCTCTTCACTAATAAGGAAAGAGATTGCAGTTGGTTATTTATAGAACTATCTGCGGAACCCTTTCTAGTCTGGGAACTGACATTACAGTACATTGCTCCAACAGCATTTATCCAGAAATTAATTCACTGCTTAATCCCTGTATTTTGGAATTGGGTGATGCACCACCCTTGAGATCACAAATTAATGTGGCCCAGGGTGAGAGTGATTTGATTTGCCTTCTATATTATTCATGTCCTTCTGCTTTTAGCCAATGCTATTTTTAATTATCATTATGATTTCCCATTATTTTTTTGTTGTGGTAATCTTTATTCTTTTAGGGTTCCCTTGGTGCACTTGGCATCCCAGGGAGGGATGGTGCCAAAGGAGAAACAGTAAGCTCTTTCTCTCTCTCTCTCTCTCTCTCTCTCTCTCTCTCTCTCTCTCTCTCTCTCTCTCTCTCTCTCTCTCTCTCATCCTCTTTTCCTTGAAATGTAAGCCAGGTGTTGCGGATCAATCTTCATTGAATGTAACATGTCTGGGGGATTAATATTACTATTCTTACATATTTCAAATGTAAGAAAACAAATAAAAGCAGGTTATTAAGCTCAACAATCCTATTTTTGGGCCAAGGGAGCAAACAAACTTCATATAGATTATCTGTTCTTGGAAGCTCTGAGGAGGAACATCAATTGGCATTCATTAAAATGCTGTGCTGTGACTAGAGATTTCACAGGAGCAGTTGAGCAAATCAGATCAACAAAACACAGCTATTTATTTCCCTCCAAACAAATGTTTGCCAGCTGAAATTTGACGAGTGGAAACACAGGAACTCTGGTGGGATCTGAAAGCAATCATTATCCACTTCTATGTCTACAAGGGTGCAGGCAATCTTCTTAAGCAATGGTACAAACTTAAGAGGGTGCCAGAAAGATTTGGGGTTATGAAGTCAGTGAAGCCTCTTTCACTGGGATGTTGACGTCCATATTCCAAGATGTGACTTGTTGTAATGGTATGTGGGCATGACCTTGGGAAACAGGATGAAGACCCACAGCCTGGGCAATGATCTGATAAGGGGCAGCTCAATCTGCACATGGGGGAAAAGCACAGGAAGCCTTTCAGAAGGGACCCTCCCTAGTTTTCCAGAGACTAAAAAGAGAGGAGGGGAGAAATAATTCCAGTCTTGCAAGATTGATGTCAGCCTTGCGAGGCAGTCCAGACAAGAAACACACCCAGATGAACTAATCCTACTTTATTGTAAGGTTACCCTAACAAAATCTTCCAAAACTGAAAGTATTTCTCCCCTCCTTCCTTTCTAATCTCCAGAAAACTAGGGAGGGTCCCTTCTGAAACACTTCCCGTGCTTTTCCCCCACCTGCAGACTGAGATGCCCCTTATCAGACCATTGCCTATGCTGCGGGTCTTCTTCTTGTCTCCCAAGGTCATTCCCACATACCATTACACTTGTATGTCATTCAACTGTTCACTGATTCACACATCTACTCTGCTTTTCCTTAAGACATGACCTTTCCCACAGGTAATGTATGGAGCCAGTCTATCAGCAGGAAAGACTGGGCTAGCTAACTCTCAATGGACACAATTTAGCTTTTTTTGGCACAATTGTTCTTTCCACAATTGTGAAAGATTTCATGGACTTGAACCTGTCCAAGGTCTTCAAACTTAGTTCAACACCTTAGCATTCTATCACATTGGCTGTCACAGAGGTTGTTACACCTTTGGGTTCTTTTTTTTTTTTGGAGGGGGGGAAGGAGATAAATTTCAAAATTCAGCAAATAAATAATTAAAGATATTAAGGATTGATGTTTTAACATTGACATTTTTGATTAAACCATACTTTAAAATGTGCGTAACAGTGATAGAGCAACCACTAGATCTGTATCTAGACCTCTAGTTTAAAAAAATCATTGAAATAGTTCTGGCATGAAAGATGGTTACAGATTAAGCCACTTTTTTCATGAAAAATTTTAATGCTTTTTTGATGTGGAGAAATCATTTTTTCTAGGCATAACTAAATGGCAGGGTAGGATTTCCAGTGCAGAAGATCTGATTTTCTTCCTCTTAAATCTTCAGTTGGAGGATATTATGGAGCAAAACTGGGGAAGTTCTGTCTGCCAGAATCCTTGGAGTAATTGTTTGGAAAAACCTTCCATTTCTCTCAAAATAAGGCATCTCTTTTGGTTTCATAGATCAACTAGCTTATGATTATGATTTTTCAGTATACCCTGGTTTCTAAGGTGTCCATGGTAAGTCCTTGCAATAAATATTATTTTGCCTTCTCATTTAGGGAGAACCTGGTCTTCCTGGACCATCTGGTATTCCTGGACCATCTGGCCCAAAGGTGAGCGTATATGAATATACTTAAGCAATGTCATGAATGAGATTCATAGAACCTTCAGGAAAGATTTATCTGTTCGGGAATTATACTGAAGGTGATTAACTTAAATATGTCTACCAAAAGGGGTCAGATGCACCCAATTCCTGGTCAGAAGAGACAACTAATGCATATTCTAATGGTCACTCACACCCTGGTCATCTCCCATATAGACTATTGTAATGTGCTCTACATGGGGCTACCCTTGAAGAGTATCCAGAAGCTTCAACTGGTCCAGAATGCGGCCGTGCAGGCAATTCTATGTGCCCCAAAATCAGCAAACGTAACCTTTGTTGCGCTAGCTGTATTGGGTCCTGGTTTGCTTCCGGGTTCAATTCAAGGTGTTGGTTATTACCTTTAAAGCCCTACATGGCATGGGTCCAGGTTACCTGAGGGACCATCTCATCACCATTACATTGACCTGCCCCACCCGGTCGTACAGAGAGGGCATATTACAGACCCCGTCTGTCAAAGAATTCCATCTGGCGGGGTCCAGGAAGCGGGCCTTCTCTGTAGCAGCTCCCGCCCTCTGGAATATGCTTCCCCCAGAGGTGAGGCAAGCCCCCTCTCTCCTGGACTTCCAAAAAACACTGAAGACCTGGTTTTGCCACCGTGCCTGGGGTGGGGAGGGGAATAGTCACTCTTGGAGATGGCTGGTGCCCTAGACTGGCCCTTTATATATTCACAGACTGAAATAATATTTTGTCACCATCTGAATTTTATTCTGTTTATATTCTATTTTTTAGCGGTAGCCATTTTAATGTATTAGACTTTATACTGAATTTCAGATTTTATTTTTACTGTAAACTGCCCAGAGTCCCTCCTTGGGGGGGGAGATGTGTGGTGATAGAAATCTGAATAATAAATAAAAATAAATAAATATTCTTAAGTAACCGTTTGCCTAAAATCTGGTTCACTGGAAAATGTGACTTTTATCATATATTGAATGTAAAGAAAATGTATAGAGCCCTTTTGATGGTGCATTTCCCCCATTAACTACTATTATTGTTCCAAATAGCTGCAAAGTAATATTTACTTATTTCCACTCTAATAAAACAGTACTAACATCATTCTATAAAGTTGTCAGCATATTTGTTTTCCCTTATTCCCTTACTTCCTTAGTCAGCTTTTACGCTAATGTGATGGCTCATTTATTATTTTGCCAATCCTTTACTGCACTGAGAACGTTGTGTTTGATTTCTAAAATATGCTAATAGCTTGCCTGGCTGAAAACTTATTTGGGTCATCAAAGATTAAGAGTGGTACTAGTTTTGATTTGTACTCTCCTTTGCATTTAAGTTTCTGCATTTATTTTTTACTGTTTCAGCCAACTATCCACCAGCATTTGTATTAATGTCTTTCCAACCTAAAGAAGTAAATACAAACTCTATACTGTTTCTTACCAAGTTTTGTCTCAGGGAGTTGTAGGCCCCTTATCAGAACCTCCAAACCAAATCACACTTTCAGTTTGTCCTCTAGCATGGAAAATGCAAGACATGGAAATTGATTTATCTCAAAGGGCAGCCAATTTGGAAATTCTTAGGGAAAAATAAATAATACAATTGGGCAATAGACTAGTTTTAGTGTCCTGGTACATGAGCAATTTTTGATGCCACCCTTTCCCTCCTTCATATCTTAACTCCCTAGGATTTACTAAATTTATTCCTTCCACATTCCTTCCTTCCACATAAATGGCCAGACAGGTATAAGGGTGAAGTCCTGGTGATCTCATGGATACATCCATGTAGTAGAAGCTGGCTATTGTCAACTATATTATTATTGTTTCCTTCCAGAAACAATTTCTGAGACTTCCCTCTGGAGTTGGGCAGCTAATAAATTTGAATGAATGAATGAATGAATGAATGAATGAATGAATGAATGAATGAATGAATACATACATACATACATACATACATACATACATACATACATACATACATACATACTTTTTTTAACTTCCCAATCTAGCCCTCAGACCTAAGATTATCTGAAGCTTCTGACTTGAGTGAAGATCAGCTAGGTGTCTTCACTTAGTTTGGCCAAACACATACAGTCCCTCCCAAATTTGTTGTTGGCTTAGACCAGTGATGGAATAAGCTAAAGTATCTGAGGCATCCTTCCTCATCCAGTTGCCACATATGGACAAAACCTTGACTTTTCATATTTATGTCAGTTTATCCAGAATTGCTTGGTCCCAACCACAAAAATATGCTGGTGGTTGGAAACAGAAATAGCCACCTGGTTTTAACACTCAAGTAGTTTGCTTTTCAGGAAGGATAACAAGATGTTTACAATATTGTAGAATTACCTTTTAAAGAGAATTGGTTATTATGATAAAGGTCAGAAGAGCTGCACATTTGTTCATCTAAATAGCCTATCATAGATTTTGATTACGTTCTCAAACCTTGTATTTCTTTCATTTTGCTCAGGGAGAAGAAGGGCGTACTGGTCCCCCAGGTCGCCAGGGTTATGTTGGAGCACCTGTAAGTCAGGATTTCTTTGTTGTTGTTGTTAATTTAATATCCTAAATGAATACAGTATAATATGTAAAATTCAGTTGTATGGCAAGTAGATACTTGATTTTCAAACCTGAACCAGAGCATCACATATTATACAAAGGTATTTGGGGGATTATCAAGTTAAGGAAGTTAGAACAGCTCCACTGAATAAGGTCAAAGGTAGAGTTGTGCAGCACTTCAGATTCAATTCCCAAGATATGTTTTCTGATCATCCAAGCCTGGAGAAGAGGAAGAGTTGAGAAGAAGCTCCTTTAATATCCCCTGGAGTGTGGACTCAAATCTGAAATGCAGAACAGACTTACTGAGAAGTCTATTTAGTTTCACATTGTGTAACATGCATCTGGGAAGGTCAACCATGGTTCCCTAGGAATTTGTATTTGAGCCATACTACCTAGCAATCTGGAGGTAACATATTGATAAGCCTATACAATGAATTTGTATAGCTTATTTTACTGTCTTCAGAACCTTAAAGTCTGCATTAAATTTTCATACATCTGAACCAGCATGAATATTCGCAGAACCAAACTGGGCAAAATAGAAAAAGATAAGGAATTATATATGCCAGATGTAAACATTCCTAGTAGACATGCCCTCTCTTCCCCATTCATTCATCATATTCCAGACACGTTGTGTAACAGTGTTTGTTGCTTAATGAGAAATATATGTATTTTTTTAGTCGGTGCAACCAGTAAATTTGCTGTAACTTAATTATTCAGATTCCCAATGAAACAAATATTTGTTCAGGAATAAGACAACTCCATAATAATTAGCCCTTTTGGTCTCACTTTGTCTTTTGTAGGTTGTAAATATACCCCATTTATTTGATATTAGTTTTCACAAAATATTGAGGAATAACTTAGATTGTTCTTTGCAGTAACGGCCTCCAAGGAATTTATTCTGGTGAGCTGCTGTACACATTTAAGCTCATGGAGATGGTCAATTTTGTATAGCTTACCCATGGCAAGTGTACCTATACTGACCTCTCCAAAGCTCATATAGATTGATCATATCATGCTAATTCCATGGGCTCTTGTTACATGGATTGCACATTTTCCCCTCTTATAATGTCAATTTTTACTTATTGAAAACTGTCACTGTTCATCAGATGAAGTTATATCTTTTGCTGGAGAAAGTCATTCAGTTTTCATTGGCTTCCCTTACCTGGTTGCGAAACATTTTACAGTATTTTTAAAGCAGCTTAAAATGAAAAGATTGAGTGGGTTGATGAATGCTCCAAGACCAATTCGCATAGACAACTGTTTTCTTTTTTCAAAATAACTGTATAGTTTTATTCTAGGCAGGTACTTAATAAATAGGGTCTAAAATCAGTTATTTCTTCAACTGTACTCAACTTTTATTAAGTCACTGTGTGAACATTCTTAGCGCACCAATAGCTCATCTGGTTTTGCTCAGAGATGTTGTTGCTGCGAATATGATCCCTGTAATTTCCTATTTTGTTTCTTTTTCTTTTTTAGGGCTTGCAAGGGGAAAGAGGAGAAAAAGGACCCCGTGGAGACAAGGTACAAATAATTTGTCAAATAGTATGCCATGAGTATGAGAACAGGTTTAGAATAGAATTGGCTCATGAAGGACATTCCATGTCAAAGATGTCATACTCAGGACAATATATTTCTCTGGAAGTCCACTTGAGCTAGATCATTTTGTAAGTCACACTAGATATAAAATATTCTATGCAGGCTAAGTATTCCATGTAACGTAACCAGGAACCTTCACCCTTGTCATCTAAGCTCATATACTGGGATCATAGTTGCATTATGTCAAACAGTTCAGCAATGATATTGTAGCATATTATTAAGTTATTCTTGTCTCCTTTTACCTCCCTGCCCCATGGTTTCATGGTTGGGGGTAAAATATGGATAGAAGAGAATGGGGGTGATACCTCTCTCTCTCCCCCCCCCACTTCTGACTATATTTGCATTAAACCTGATCATTGCCCATCATGGATATTTCTTCCTTTGGCAAAAGCAAACTGGAAATGAAAGCCACGCAGACTCTTTAGTAACAGCTGGCTGGGCTCAGAAAATGTTACTTACCAACTAACTAAATGATCCAGAGTCAGTCATTGCTGGTGTGCCTGTGGTTAAATGTGAGGCCTGCCTGGACAAAGGAGATGACCCAGCCAATTGGATTGACCAAATGTGGTCTGCATAAACATGTCAGTTCATATAGGAATTTGTCAGATAATTAATTCACTGCCTTTCAGATGTTCTCAATCCCAGCAAAGAAGCAAGCAAGCATGGGACATTCTGGGTCTAAGTTTGGCAAAACAGTATAGGGCAGCATTTCTCAACTTTGTGACCCTGGAGCAACTCTTGAAATGTTTTTCAAGCCTCAGGGAACCCCTGCACAATCAGGCTCAAATATAGGCTAGAAGTTATGAAATTATTATATTAGTTTCATGGGTAAGCCTATGTATGTATGTATGTGTGTGTGTGTGTGTGTGTGTGTGTGTGTGCATGTATGTGTGTGTGTGTGTGTGTGTGTGTGTGTGTGTGTATATATATATATATATATCAGTGTTCTTAAGCTGAAAATAAAGAATGAAACGTACCTCTTTAATGTGAAGTTGCCTGAATTTGAAATAATTTCTAAACTAAATTGTGATCTCCCAGGAAACCCCTAGTGACCTCTCACGGAACCCTAGGGTGCCACAGAACCCTGATTGAGAAACCCTGGTATAGGGAATGGGCTGGAAGTAGAAGATACTATGCAAAGATGGGCTGGTAATTAGGTGTCATCCTGGGCAAATGAGAACAAAACAGTCAAAATCAGGTACATGATTAAGTACAGGTTGGAGTTCAGAATCCCTGATAGGAAATCAAACAGAAATGGTTTTTAAAAGCCAGCAGTTCAAATGAATCTACTTACATGTTTAATCCCAGGTAAATTGTGCATGTGAATACAGCTCTTCCAAGACAACTTCATGGAATGAGACCTCCAACAGTGCTTTTATGTTTCTTTGCTCAGGGAGAGCCTGGCCTTGACGGTTTTCCTGGGAAACCTGGCTTGGATGGGAAACAGGTATGTGGCTAGCCTTTTATGTTAAAAAATAATAATATCCTTTTTAGAATTAGTTATGCATGTAAATGCAAGGAATGTCATGACCCGCACCAGCGAGAATCATGCCATGAGTTATACACTGTAGATTAGCTGGGGGGATGACAGCAAGATCCGTGTCAGCCACGGCGGCTCTGGAAAAGAAGGAGAGGGGGACTGCATTCCAGCAGTGACGGTTGAAGATGGTTTATTGCAGCAAGCTGCACCAAGGCCCTTCTGTCGGTGCCAGTTGGAAATGTCTGGGAGATGAGCGCAAGTTGGGAGGGAATACAAGTGTGAGTGGAAATGTACCAGCAAGAGCTTTATCAGCAGGAGGGGCTGGCACGGAGGGGGAGAAAGAGCTTATTCGACTGCTTAGGTGGGAAAACTCCATTCTGAGCTTTGACTATGTTTCCTGTTACTTTGTCCTAATAAAACTTCTTCTCTATCCTAAATGGATTGTACTGAGGAGGCTTGACTTGGGAACTTAAGAACTGGAATCATCACAAGGACTTAGGACTGGTGATCAACTTCTGAAATGAAGCCTTTGCATAAAGCTAAGACCAAGTTCTACCACACATCCTCTAGATTTAAAATCAGTGGTCTGATGGGGCAGCAGAAAAACAGTGGGAAAGTATTATGGTCTATACTAAATGGTTCACATGAACTACCCGATTCTTTTCAGGTCCTCCACCTCACAGTTGGAAGTAACACATTGGCTTGTGGTGTGTGCTGCTGGCCACTGCTGACTGGAGAAATGGCTTTCCCTCTGTCTCTTTATCATACCCCATGTTTTCCAATATGCTCCAGAAAACATTTTTCAACCTGGTCTAGATGAGACCATCCGGCAGGACGAACCTGTTGGCTTTGCTCTTTGTGGAGACAAATGGAACACTTGAGTCCAAGGTTCAATCATCCAACAGGCCACATAATCATTGTGCTTAAGTCCTATGAAAACTTTGACCAGTTTTATAACCATTTTTATTACAATAAAATCTCTATCATAAATTTCTTTTTGAATATACGTGTAATTTCTATTTAGGAAGTAAAAATCAAATGCACAGGTATAAGATGAGGGATATCTGACTTGGTATTGATACCAAGAATGGTAGTTGATTTCACACTGCATATGAGCCAGCAGTATGATGTGGCAACCACAAAAATGACAAATGCCATGTTAGGCTGCATCAAAAGAAGCATGATTTCCAAATCACCAAATCATGGAAAGGAATTATTGCAGTCTATTTTGCTTCAGTCAGACCCCACCTCAGTTCTGGACAGAATACTTTAAAAAGGGATTTAGAGAAATTAAAACAGATTCAGAGAAGAGCAATAAAGATTATCAGGAGACAGAAAGTAAACCTGAGATTGAAGGAGCCGAGGGTGGAGGTGGGGAGATGTACAGGTAGTCCTCGCTTAACAACTATTTGTTTAGTGATGGTTTGTACTTACGACTGTGCTGGAAAAACTGACTTACAACCAGTCCTCATACTTACAACCATTGCAGGGTCCCCACGGTCACGTGGGTGCTTGGCAACTGGTTCACATTTATGACCATTGCAGCGTCATGTGGTCACGTGATCGCCATTTTTGACCCTCCCTGCTGGCTTCCAGCAAGCAAAATCAATGGGGAACCGCATGATTGGTTTAATGACCATGTCGTTCGCTTAACGCTCGCGGTGATTCGCTTAACAACTGCTGCAAAAAAGGTTGTAAAAACAGGTCAGATTTGCTTAATGACCACTTCGCTTAGCAACCAAAATTCTGGTCCCAGTTGTGATTGTTAAGCAAGGACTACCTGTAATAGCCCAGAAAAAATATTACAGAGAAGAAGCTCAAAACTTGTTCTCACAAGTACAGTACATCAAAGTACAGGACAAGGAATAGAGAATTTAAGTTACAAGGATGCAGATTCTCATTTAATGTTAGAAAAATCTTCCTAACCAGGTGGACTAGAGGAGAGGTTTGGTTGCTCATTTGCTTCTGACTCTTCATGATCGAATGGACACCATTTTGCCAGGATTATCTGTCCATAACTGCTTCTTTGAATTCTTATAAGTTTATGCTTGTGGCATTAATGTTCCATGCTTGTGAGTTTCCTGAAAGAATCAGGTTGGCCACTAAGGAACACAGAATGATGGATTAGATGGAGCATTGGCCCAATCAACACAGTTCTTCTTATATGGTTAGATGGGTGGAAAGTCTGCTATGTTTACTAGTCTAAGCTAGACCAACCAGTAGTCTCAGTACAATAGGGTTTCAAATGTGAGTTGTATCCTTTTGCTTTATTTGCCTGTATGTTCCAAAAACAAGGTAAAAGAACAAAAATCTCCTTTGCCCATCTCATCTAAAAACTACTGTAAGCCAAACTTGCTCCACCAGAACCTTCCCCCATGTCCTACTACTCACCTATAAATTAGGCAAGCTGACAATTTTTTCATAGGAAATAATGATTCCTTTTCAACGTTAGAGGTAATTTTAGAGTACAGCATAGCACAGCTTTGATTTGAAATTGGATTATTTTTTTCCAAGACTGAGGATACTGCATTAAGTTCTAATATAACTTCATTCTTCTGTGCTGGTTAAGGAGACCTAATGCCTGACTCTTCTGATGCTTGTCTTCTTTAGTGTAAAGCTCATCACTGTTCCCCTTGAATACCTTTTGACATCTGCTTATTCCTATTTCAGGGCACCAAAGGAAGTCCAGGTCAACCTGGAGTCATAGGACCACGAGGAGAGAAGGTAAAATGAGGATTATGTAGAGGAACAATATATGTGTATTCATGCTTTGAAAATTATTTTTAAAAGGTGCTTTGGAATGTATGGGACAGCAAGCTTGAAAACAGGTGCAGCTTCTTTAGGAAGTCTCATTAAAGATACAGCTACCATAAGTAGATGACCTCTTAAAACAGCTGCATCTTTTTCAGGCTCATGCAGAAGCCTGAAAATAGATGTTGCTGCTTTAAACAGATCCCATGCTTGCAATCCCTCAAAGTCTGATATCTCTCTTATGGATCATTTTTGCAACCTCTATACAAATACTGTGTGTGTCTGTTTGTATGTATATATAACATGCATATATTTATTCATTCAATTTTATTTATATAAATGTATGCATATATATGTTGACTGTGGGACTCTTGTTTCAAAGTTCTTTAAAATGTACTGCAAAATTAGGCAATTCTGTAGCATCTGTTCAATTTCCTTTTACTATCTATCTATCTATCTATCTATCTATCTATCTATCTATCTTCTACCTACCTACCTACCTACCTACCTACCATCATCATCTCACCATTGAAAGACCTGAAAGACCTGTATGAACAGGTTAGGGACAGATCATCAGGGACAAAATCTTTCTATTTAGTTTCTTCCTGACTTAATGGCACATAATCAATAAATATTATTTAAGTAATTTTCACTATGCTTCAGATACAGTAATCATATTTTCAGTGACCACAGACCATAATTTTTGCATATTCCAGTGGCTGAAGTCTGCAGGGAATAAGTCACTGATGTAGTTTTTCCCTCTTTTTTGTACATTTTTTTTTTGTTTATTTCCCACTGGAAAGTAGTGGAAGTTCGTGTGATCTTGTGTTGGGAGAAGTCTGTGGTGTGTATGTAGAGGAGTCTACTAAACTGTTTGAGGGGCCTATGAAGGTCTAGGAAGGCTGCGGGTTGCTCACCCCTTTTTCAATCCTCCCCACTCAATTTTTATATAAATCAGTGTTTCTCAGCGTTGACAACTTTAAGATGAGAGGACGTCAGCTCTCAGGGTCATGCTGGCTGAGGAATTCTGATAGCTGAAATCTTCACATCTTATAGTTGCCAAGTTTGAGAAACATTGATATAAATCAGCTAAGCAGGCTCTTGCGGGTCAGCCATTTAATTATTTCTCTCTGATTTGTTTCCAAATATAGGGTGAAATCGGGCCTCCTGGGAAACCAGGCTCAGCAGTAAGAGTTATTTTATACACAGGTTTGGTGTGGGATGGTGAAAAATTACTTCTCTGGAATTTGGATGGGTATTCGGGCTTTATAACTCTTGCGAATATCTCCTATCTTTAGTAAAAGGAAGCCATATTCAGTGTCCATGCATCAGTGCTAAAAGATTGTTCTGAAACTGGGATGTGTACAACAGTTTCTTCATTCTATGCAGGTTGGGGAGAAAGAAGAATAAAATCTTCTCTCTTGGCTGGAGCGTCTAAAGATTATTGTGGTAGTAATTTGGGGATAATGAAGTGAAGGCAAATTTCTGACACATCTCTTAGCTTATGGTCCTGAAATAGTTGGAAATTTACAGGGAAATCAATTATTTTGTACACATACATACCAAACAGCCTAATAGATAATGATGATAATGATGATGATTAGATTGTACGCATACATGGGTCACTTTTAAAAGTATATGCTGGATATAATTTTAACTACCCTGGCTGCTGTTTCTGTTATGTTACCGTGTATTCATTGTGCATGTTAACCATTGTTTAGAAGGTTCTGAAGAGTGTCATACAAATTAAATTAAAACTTCATTATTGATATTGTTATTTCAGTAGGTATAAAACAGGACAGGCTGAAAGGACCATTTAATGGAGCAACAGAAAGCAAAATTATTCAATTTTTTATAGTCAGTACCACTTTTTTGTCAGGTAACTGAAACATATTTCATAGGTTAACTTCTCGCCAGCTCTTAAGTTGGGTTGCATCACTTATGAAGATTCCCCATGCAGGCCAGTCAGTAATTTCATAGAACAATGTAGCAGACTCGGAGTTCTGACATAGCAAAGAAGTTACTTGCATCCAGTTCAGCTTCATATCACTGATTCCAATGTATAGTATATAAGTTTACTCTTAGCTTCACTACTTGTGGTCATTAGGGCTCATGTCGAGTCAGATAGGAATAGTTTCTCAAATGTAGTTTCCAGGGACTTTTGACACGATTGCTAAGACACCAGTGTTTCACTTACATGTTTGGGATACAATTGTGTGGTGTAAATCTCTCTCTCTCTTCCTTCCCCTCCCCCCTCAAACAGTGTCCTCATGTATGGACCTTAAAACATAGTCCCTACATTCCACTGAAGACTATCTCCTGGATACCAAAAAAGACAGACTTCTTTTTCCCTTCTGTTTTATAGATAATCTTTTTTGTTTCAGGTGCAGATTGAAGGCTTGAAAGGAGAGCAAGTAAGTCCTTCCTAAATGCTTTAGCACAGGTAATACTCATAGAGGTAGAATACACTCAGTGTTACTTAAACACAGACTCAATGTGTGTGTTCAGGAATTACATTTCTATTTTTTAACTTTTAAGTCATGGAAAACTGACCAAAAATACAGAAATACTACTTCAAAGCTGGTGCTGCAGACATTACCACTATATGAAACAATAGCATCTAATTAAAATAAAAAGTGATGCTGGTAACAGGGGTGACTGCAGGGGGGTATCAAAAAAGTCAAGATGTTTGCTGTGATCATTCCACACAGAGAATGATGAAAAGTAAATATTGTACATCTAAGACCCCAGGACCCATGGGTCCCAGGGGTATGTTCAAATAACTGATAAGCAAATGTGAAAATAAAATCCCATCAGGGGAGTTTGAATACACAGCAAAACTTCAGAGTGCCCGTTTTAACTTTGAAATTTGTTTATAGGGAGCTCCTGGCCCACGGGGACCAATGGGGCCTCCTGGAACTCCAGGTAGCCCAGTAAGTAATTTTATTTCTGAACATTTTGTAATCTGAATGACCTGTGCAATGATAGAATATATGAAACTAGGTTGCAATTCATTTTAAAGACAGGAAGTAATGCAATAATGATTTGGGAAACCTGGTTTAGGATATACTTCTGTTAAAGATCTAGGAGAATCACTATAGTATACAATGTTGGTTAAACTGAACAATAGTATAACTTAGTAGAAAGAAGGTAGGTGAATATTTCTTTTCTGTTCTATCAAAATTCTCTTGTTTCAATCTTGGGTAGTAATTTTCATTCTTATTTATTTATTATTTAAATTTATATCACCGCCCATCTCCCCCAAACGGGGGACTCTGGGCGGTTTACAATAAAATCAAGAGTTAAAAAATGTAAACATGGAGTTATAATAATCAATATAAATAAAATAAATAAGTATAAAATCCAAGGGCTAGATCTTAAATAATAGGGAGGGTACTACTGCACCAGCCACCCCCAGGAGGAGCTATTAACCTGCCCATCCCACGCAAGGCAGCAAAACCAGGTCTTCAGTTTTTTATGGAAGGTCGGGAGCGAGGAAACCCGCCTCAGCTCTGGGGGCAAGATATTCCAAAGGGCAGGTGCCACTGCAAAGAAGGCGTGCCTCCTGGACTCCACTAGATGGAATTCCTTTGCTAATGGGGTCCGTAGGATGCCCTCTCTGCATGACCGCGCGGGGCGAGTCAATGTTCTGGGGATGAGATGGTCCCTCAGGTAACCTGGCCCCATGCCATGTACAGCTTTAAAGGTGATAACCAACACCTTGAATTGGACCCGGAAGCAAACTGGTACCCAGTGCAGCTCACACAGCAGTGGTGTCACGTGTGCCGATTTTACAGCACAAATAACTGTCAGCACGGCTGCATTTTGGACCAGCTGAAGCCTCCGGATACTCTTCAGGGGTAGCCCCATGTAGAGCGCATTGCAGTAGTCTATATGGGAGATGACAAGGGCATGAGTGACTGTTTGGAGGGCATCTCGGTCCAGGAATGGGCATAACGTGTGCACAACCCAAAGCTGCGCAAAGGCCCTCCTGGCCACGACTGCCACCTGCTCTTTGAGCAGGAGTCGTGAGTCCAGGAGAACCCCCAAATTCCGCACTGGCTCTTAATGGGGCAGTGCCACCCCATCCAGGACCAAAGATGACAGCTTCCTGGAAACCAAGAGGCCATCAATCCACAGCCACTCCGTCTTACCAGGGTTCAGTTTAAGCCTGTTGTTCCCCATCCAGACCCCCCACAGCCCCCAGGCACTGAGATAGGGTGGTGACCGCATCACTTACTTCACCCGGGATGGAGATATACAATTGAGTATCATCAGCATATTGATGATACCTCATCCCGTGTTGATGGATAATAACCACCTAGTGGTTTCATGTAGATGTTAAATAGGTGTAATACATTTAAAACTGCAGATATCAATCACTGTGCTAGGTTTAATGGTTAAAACATGTTATATATGTAAAAAGTATCAGGTATATTGAATTATACATCTCCGGTGACTTAATCTGTCTGGAATTCTGGACATGTGTCAAAATAAGAGTAGACAAAATTGTATTAGAGAGTTAAACTATAAGGTGTAAGATGGCTTTCTGTCTTCCAATTTGCTGTGTAATAAAGATATTTCTATATAATCAATACCCATGTTTAACTTTATGAGAATCTTTGGGTTCTAGCAGATTTGAAATCTGTATCCCCTTAACTTTCTTTCTTTTCAAATAAAATAATGCATGCTCTCTGTGTGGTCAGAGAAAATGTTCTAGTATACCAAAAATCCATGATCCAAAATTCATATACTAGAGTGGCACAAATATGTCAGTCCACCCTTTCTTCTGTGGAGTTTAAAAGTTAAAATTCTTTAAAAACAGGTTTCCTTAATTAGACTTTTTTTAATGTTTAAATCGTGTTTCCTGTGTCAGTAGAAAACTCATAGAACTATAACAGTTGTTGGGATTCAGGATGTCCTTTGATACTGTAACTTAGTTTAAAGTGACCCTGAGGAATGAAGCAAAACACAGATAACAAGTGCAGAGTTGCATTTTGGGCAGAAGTGTGGAAAAGAGGATCATCTTATAGTACTTATAACAATGAAGGTATGTAGATCAGGGGTGAAGGCAAGATGACGGAGCCAGCCTTAAGGATTTCGGTGATCACGTCATTGCCTTTCCTGTCTATGTCATATAATTAATTATCCATCACTCTTGATGCACCTTTTCTATCTCCTACATAATCCTTTGTCAATCTATTGACAGGGTTCTCAGTCAGTTTGATTGGGAACCCAGTGATCACTATTTTAGGGTATTGCTTTGGTTCATATCACAGGGGATAGCTATTTTTCCCCATGACATTCCCCCAAAATGGAAGCCATTTAATATCAAAGACAGTGTATGCAATCACATGTAAAAGAAGAATATCTTGTTTTCAGGGACCACCTGGAGTAGAAGGCAAGATGGGCCCTCCGGGTCTACAAGGTCTACGGGTGAGCAATCTTTCTTGTTTTTGGATGCTTCCATTCCTTCCCAGTAGAGTTCTCTGATTTATTTGAGAAGAATAAATGCTACCAATACCTCTCCGTTTTCTTGCTTCAAGCCTCGAAAATTATTTTTAAAATCACTTATTTCTTTCTGTGTTAACGTAGTGCAGCCATGTAATTTTAGACCTGGATAGAATAGCTTTGCAAAGGAGATACTGCTTTAGGTTCCACCGAGAGTGCCTTGGACTGCAAGAAGATCAAACCAGTCCATACTCCAGGAAATAAAGCCAGACTGCTCACTTGATGGAATGATATTAAAGGCAAAACTGAAGTACTTTGGCCACATAATGAGAAGACAGGATACCCTGGAGAAGAAGCTGATGCTAGGGAAAGTGGAAGGCAAAAGGAAGAGGGGCCGACCAAGGGCAAGATGGATGGATGGTATTCTGGAGGTGACGGACTCAACCATTGGGGAGCTGGGAATGGTGACGGCCGACAGAAAGCTCTGGCGTGGACTGGTCCATGAAGTCACGAAGAGTCGGAAACGACTGAACGAATAAACAACAACAACAAAAGTAGCTTAATCCTCCATGAACATGTCTATAACTCTTTTAAAACCTGATCTGCCCTTACAGTAACTGTTCAAAAATGTCCAGAAATCTATCAAGGGGAGTACCATGAGATTTCTTATTAGGCTATGCACTATTACTTATTTTGTTTATCCTTAAAATAAGTCTTATAGGGAAGAGAGCAAGCAGCCTAGTGTGTAAATATGCTATCTATATGCTAATCTACAGTATATGCCACCTCTGCATATTGTAAATACATACACACTTATCAGCATGGCAGCAAACACACATTTCATTTTATTGCTATATCCATAATGATGCTCACATCATGATTTGCTGTGGTGGGTCATTCTAAAGTCGAATATCGTCCACCATTCTGTTTCTGTATTGATCAGCAAGGTGCCTGGAGCAAGCCCTGAGGCAGAACATGAATGCAAGAACGCATTCTCAGAATATGATCTGGATTGGCAACCATCATTTGGGATTTGCTGTTACATCTCAGGAACAGAGAAGCTATTATAAATCATGGATGCCAATAGGCAAGAGAGAGGAGAAAAATGAACTGTTTCTTACTGGAACCCTGGTGGAACACCACAGTTCAAAAGCATCTATCTTCCTTCGCTCAGCCTTCCTTATGGTCCAGCTCTCACAGCCATAGGTTACTACAGGGAATACCATTGCTTTAACTATGCGGACCTTTGTTGTCAGTGTGATGTCTCTGCTCTTAACTATTTTATCAAGATTTGCCATTGCTCTCCTCCCAAGAAGTAGACGTCTTCTGATTTCCTGGCTGCAGTCAGCGTCTGCAGTAATCTTTGCGCCTAGAAATACAAAGTCTGTCACTGCCTCCACTTTTTCTCCCTCTATTTGCCAGTCATCAATCAAGCTCGTTGCCATAATCTTGGTTTTTTTGAGGTTTAACTGCAACCCAGCTTTTGCACTTTCTTCTTTCACCTTCGTCATAAGGCTCCTCAACTCCTCCTCGCTTTCAGCCATCAAAGTGGTATCATCTGCATATCTGAGATTGTTAATGTTTAGCGATTTTAACTCCAGCCTTGGATTCCTCAAGCTCAGCATGTCGCATGATGTGTTCTGCGTACAGGTTGAATAGGTAGGGTGAGAGTATACAACCCTGCCGTACTCCTTTCCCAATCTTAAACCAGTCCGTTGTTCCGTGCTCTGTTCTTACCGTTGCTACTTGGTCGTTATACAGATTCCTCAGGAGGCAGACAAGATGACTTGGTATCCCCATACCACCAAGAACTTGCCACAATTTGTTATGATCCACACAGTCAAAGGCTTTAGAATAGTCAATAAAACAGAAATAGATGTTTTTCTGAAATTCCCTGGCTTTCTCCATTATCCAGTGGATATTGGCAATTTGGTCTCTAGTTCCTCTGCCTTTTCTAAACCCAGCTTGTACATCTGGCAATTCTCGCTCCATGAATTGCTGGAGTCTACCTTGCAAGATCTTGAGCATTACCTTACTGGCATGTGAAATAAGTGCCACTGTTCGATAGTTTGAACATTCTTGAGTGCTTCCCTTTTTTGGTATGGGGATATAAGTTGATTTTTTCCAATCTGATGGCCATTCTTGTGTTTTCCAAATTTGCTGGCATATGGCATGCATCACCTTGACAGCATCATCTTGCAAGATTTTAAACAGTTCAGCTGGGATACCATCGTCTCCTGCTGCCTTGTTATTAGCAATGCTTCTTAAGGCCCATTCAACCTCACTCTTCAGGATGTCTGGCTCTAACTCACTGACCACACCGTCAAAGCTATCTCCAATATTATTATCCTTCCTATACAGATCTTCCGTATATTCTTGCCACCTTTTCTTGATCTCTTCTGCTTCTGTTAGGTCCTTACCATCTTTGTTTTTGATCATACCCATTTTTGCCTGGAATTTACCTCCGATGTTTCTAATTTTCTGGAAGAGGTCTCTTGTCCTTCCTATTCTATTGTCTTCTTCCACTTCCGCACATTGCTTGTTTAAAAATAATTCCTTATCTCTTCTGGCTAACCTCTGAAATTTTGCATTGAATTGGGCATATCTCCCCCTATCACTGTTGCCTTTTGCTTTCCTTCTTTCTTGGGCTACTTCCAGTGTTTCAGCAGACAGCCATCTTGCCTTCTTGGTTTTCTTTTTCTTTGGGACGTTTTTTGTTGCCGCCTC
The DNA here is from genome assembly GCA_023362775.1 of Charina bottae. NCBI lineage: Eukaryota > Metazoa > Chordata > Lepidosauria > Squamata > Charinaidae > Charina > Charina bottae. The sequence goes on from JALMGJ010000003.1 coordinate 128,121,204, forward strand.
CTGAACAATGTTGCGAACTTCTGTCCATAGTTCTTCTGGGACCCTATCTACTAAATCTAGTCCCTTAAATCTATTCTTCACCTCCACTGCATATTCCTTAGGAATATTAGTGAGCTCATATCTAACTGATCTGTGGGTCTTCCCTATTCTCTTTAGTCTGATTCTAAATTTTGCAATAAGAAGTTCGTGATCTGAACTACAGTCAGCTCCAGGTCTTGTTTTTACCGACTGTATAGATGTCCGCCACCTTTGGCTGCAAAGGATGTAGTCAATCTGATTTCGGTGTCGACCAGCTGGTGAGCTACTAGTGAGTAGTAATTTTTATGAGTGCTTACTACTTCATAAATCCTAGGCAGTATGCTTTCAGTACTGGATTCCGGGAAGCAAAGACATCCAATAGATGCCGCTGTTAAGTTAAAATGATGTGATGTGCATGACGGTGTCATCATGCAAACTGTACAAGTACATAATTCATATCTTCTGCATGATGACACCATCATGCACACATTGTTGCTTCTCTTTGCTGCAGCCACAGATATACCGATTTTGGAGAACCATGGAAGGTGTCTATCACCCTCCAGTCTGGGCTTGTGAAACTCCCCAATACATCCATCTGGCCACTGTAGGGCACAGAAACCTGGAGTAACAGGCCCATTGTTGATTATTTGAATTCAGTAGGAGACCTTGTTAGAGGATATGCTCCTGAACATAAGCAGAGTGCTGAAAGAATACTAAGATATTAAATAGCTGTACATGCTATTAAAAATGCTCCTAATCAAAAGGAATATAGGTGTCCAATGGCTGTTGTGGGTCTTCCGGGCTGTGTGGCCGTGTTCTGGAAGTTGTGGTTCCTAACGTTTCGCCAGCATCTGTGGCCAGCATCTTCAGAGGGCAGGAGCACAGATAGAAGCAAAATCTCAGAGATTTTGCTTCTATCTGTGCTCCTGCCCTCTGAAGATGCTGGCCACAGATGCTGGCGAAACGTTAGGAACCACAACTTCCAGAACACGGCCACACAGCCCGGAAGACCCACAACAGCCATTGAACTCCGGCCGTGAAAGCCTTCGACAATACATTGAATATAGGTGTCTTCAATTTAGATATGGGGTCAGTCCAGCTATCAATGAATACTAAGAGGGAAACAGACCCATGGATGGCATGTGAAGACCCTTCCCCTCATTTTTCTTCCACCATTTGCCATAGGGGTCAAAAAGCTCATAGATGCAAAGAGATAATGCAATCTTCAACACCTTTGGCCAGATGGAGCAGAGCAGAACCAGAGCAGATAATGGCTGTGGGGTTGGATGGCTTTGAAAGCTCCGTTCCGAAGTTCTTCGTATTATTTTGGAATTAAATATCTGGTTCAGTTAAAGTTTTCTTACTCGGAATACTTGTTTGGTTGAGTTTAAACTTGGATCATCTTCCTACCTCTCATGAATTATTCATGTCTCACTGGGCCATTGTTTTTAATTGCTGATTTCTACACTCTGGGCTCCAGAATGAGAATTCATATTTTCTCTGGCACAATTCCATTCTGCTGCAGTAATGAAAATTGTACCAGGTAATCCAGAAAAAATAATGGAATGGACTCTAGGATAATAAATTCTCATATAGAAATGAGATTAAGCTCTCTCTTGTGTGCTGTAAATCTATACTGAATTGCAGATTTATTTTTCTTTGCTACTTCGTTTTACTGGAGCCAAAGTAGAGCAGTTAACAGCACTGCTTACATCGAGAGGAACATGGTCTCTTTCAAAAAGCAATATAATTCTTTCTCATTTACTCATGTTGCTCATTTGGCCTGTATCTTGCGCAAAAATGCCTTGAGCACAATATAGGAAACAACACAGATGGTGCTACTCCAAAGCGATTGTTGTTCCAAAAAACTAATCACATTGGCTGACAATTAAATTCTACTTAGGTTGGAACAGAGCACTTCAAAAACCCTTCTAGTCAGAACTAGACAATTCATGAGTCTTCATGAATTTTCATTGGCTTCTTGTGGTACCAGAACATGGGGAAAATATTTGCTTGAATCTGGACTGGATCCACTCCCAAAAGCAGACCAATCTGAAATGGAGCCCATGTCACTTGCTTCCTTTCTATATGTTCTTCTCTCTCCTCATGCTGGCCATGAACTTGGATTCATGAAGGAGAAGGCTATCAGTTTTCTATGTTACTCCCAATATCAAAGGCACATTTTTGCTAGGCATCATGAATGGATTGGTATGTAGTGTTGGAATGAGAAATTGCCAGAGTGTTCTGGATCTAAACAAATTCTTGGTCTCCTTTTGCTGGAGCTTATCTTATGTTTTATGAGGTCTACATACTGTATTATGATTTCTGTCCATTGGCATACCCATTTAATTAAAAATTAGCACTGTTTCCATTTCTCCATCTTCATGCTGATTCATGAAGAAGAAAAAGTGTCAGCCTTCTGTATTACATCCAAAATCCAAATAACTTTTTTTTGCCCCAGTTGTTGGGGATCATGAATGAAAGGGTGCAGTTGTACTAGAGTGAGAAGTTGCCAGTGGGTTCTAGAACTAGACAAATCCTCAGTCTAATTTTGCTGGGGCGTTTCTTGTTATGAGGACAACCAAAAGCACGGATTTCTGCCTGCTCTGCACTTTCTTGTCAGCAGCAAATATTTGAGTGATGATGTAGGTTAAATCAACAGTGAAACTGGAATTTTCAGCAAAGGTAAATTGCATTCATTCCCAATTCGATACATGTTTCTAACTGAGCTATTTTCAAGTTGCTGATTGAGGCAATTCACGTGCCTCTGATTTATTTCAGCTGTACAAACAAGGTTTTGGTTCTTTGAGGGGTCAAACTGCATATATATATATATATATATATATATATGCACGCACGCACGCACGCACGCACGCGAGTTATTTCAGTTTTTCCCACACATTTCCAATTACGTGTTATTGACTTTACTGGATAATGAGCAAAGGAAAAAAATGCATTAAGGTAGGATGTAATGAGAAAAAAATATGTGGGGGCATATGGGTGTGTGTGTTTAAATTAACATTCTGTCCCTTGGAAGTCTTGAGAAACAAAACACTGCGAACATACATGGATATTATCATTGGCACCTCTGAATTGCCAGGTCTGTCTGTCCTGCCACTACCCTGAATTTTTAATTTGCAGAGTTTACTTAGAATCATAGAGTTGGAAGTGACATCAAAAGCCATTTAGTTCAACCTCCTCTACAGGGATGGAGGGATGGAGGGATATACAGACAGACTGAGAGATGGATATAGATTGTATATGTGTATGTCTTTGAGGAAAACCTTTGATATAAATCAGTGTTTCTCAACTTCAGCAACTTTAAGACATGTGGACTTGCTGTGGGAATTCTGGGAGTTGAAGTCCACACATCTTAAAGTTGCTGAGGTTGTTCCCATAGGTTTGGCACTCATGATACAAAATTATTCCAATTATCTTTGCTGTCTCCTGGTCCAGATAATGTAATGCTCTACCAGGGGAGAGATTCTCTTGTTCTAAATGCACAAAGCATTCAGGATGCATATTTAATAAAAGTAGTTCAGTTTCCATCCTTATAAGTTAGTGTTTGTTTGTATGCTTATGTATGTATGTAAGTCTGGCTGATTTACAGAATAACACAGAAATGCTGCATTCACCTGAAATATGAAGTCCTTGTTCTAGGTCATCTTTGAAACATGCACAGCCCCTATGGTTGACCATTACCTTGAAAGTCTTTGCTTGTGCTTGTGTTAAAGTAATGTGAACACTTTTTCTGAATCATCTTCCAAACCTGGGTAGCAAACCTTTTGAATTGCACCTGGAAAATGGTTGACAACCAATTAGGATTCATAGCTGTCTCTTTCCACTCTCCCCTCTTGTTTAAAAGGACAGTGGAAGAGATGTTGGTTCATAAGGCACTTGCAGGTAACAATTGTTACATTAAAAATTAAATTAAATTAAATTAAATTGTTACATTAAAAGACAAATTACTTTTAAAATGGCCTTTGTTTTAATTACTGTGTTCCTATTGATTTTTTGCCTTATTTAATGGCAAATCAATGATTGTGGATTTTATAAGATCTATTTTAAATTTTATTTCACTGAAGTTAACTTTGCTTTTTTTCCCCCTGCTCCGGACTTCTTAGGAAGGAAGAGAAGTATGAAACTAAAATAAACAGTAGCACAGCTCTCTCTACAAGGGAATAATTTAATGCTGCTATCAGCTACTGGTTAGCAACATAGCTACTGCGTTTTGGCCCAGTTGAAATATCTGGACACCTTTCAAGGAAAGCTCCACTTAAAAATTTTTGCAGCACTTGAACCCTAATGTAATAAAATCATGGGTTATTCTCCTTAACACAGATACCTGTAAAATTAAGAAGGCCCCTTGAATCCAAGGAATTATCTTGCTGTACAATCTAGTTTTAGTTTATGACTCATAATGAAACAGTCAAATAACCAGTTGAACTTGTGTCTTTTCATGATGTGGTTCATAACTTTTAATCTTCTCTTCCAGGGCAAGAAAGGAGAGATTGGTCTCCCAGGAGTTGATGGCTTATCTGGACCTCCAGTAAGTAGTGCTGATGACGTACAAGTCTGATCTTTGTCCAAGCTGCTAAAACTCAAGCTTAATATGTTTGTGTTGTGTAAGATTAAGAAGTAGTTCCCCAGTGTGGAAATCTGAACCTTAGCTTTTATACTGTTTTATTTATAGCACCATTGGATGCACAGCTTGGTTTACTTGCAAGGCCCTCCATAATCACATTTACAAAATGCACCTGCTTTTCACTTGGGGCAAACTTCCCAAAGCATTTTGTTTACACTTTGAATTGCCCTTTGAAGTGCAAATGACCTACACGTAGATGGCAGAGTGCCCCTTTTGTATGTGATGCTTTAAAGAACATCAAAACACAGATTCCAGGCTTTGAGAATTTACAGTCTATGTAGGCTCAAAACCTACAATATGTTATGTAGTGTGAACTTCTCAAATAGATTATTGACTCATTTTTTTAAAAAAAAAATGACTTGTTTTGTGATCGCTATGTAAAGAGAGCCTGGCAAATCTTGCTCTTTGGGCTTTTATTTTTTATTAGATTTTTATTCCATGTTAGTTACTGAAAAAGGAACAAGAATGAGAAGCTGGTGAAACATCCACCTTGACATTTTCTCATTACAGCTTGAAATCTGACATGAACCCAAACAACACAGAACAAATCCAACAAAAGCTCTATCTTCTCCCATGTTAAGAGTAGAGTGACCTTTTCCTAGCTCAGTTTCCCTTTCAACCATCCCATGCTTTCCTAATTACTATAAAACTTCTGGTAAATTGGGTTGCTTTTGGAGAGTGAGTCAGGAGGAGAAAAACATCAAACATATCTAGCAATATTTCTAAAGAAGACTGTGACTAGGGAATAAGTTCAAAGATACTTCTTGCAAAACAAGAACAGCACAAATGGACTTGAGGAACAAGAGAAATATTGCTATATGCTAATTAGTAATCACAACAACAACCACAAAGCATGTATATGGACATTTAAAGATCAGAATCGTGCAAGCCATGATATTCCCTGTGTCACTGTATGGGAGTAAAAGTTGGACTTTGAAGAAGCAGGATAGGAAGAATCTTGATGCTTTTGAACTTTGGTGTTGGAGAAGACTCCTGAAAATACTGTGGACAGCCAAAAAAACACACAAACCGATCATTGAACAAATCAACTCAGAGTTGTCATTCAAAGCACAAATGACCAGGTTCAACTTATCCTACTTTGGACACATTATACAAAGACCCAGCTCTATGGAGAAGGTTCTGATGCTGGGAAAGTTAGAAGGAAAGAGAAGAAGAGGATGACCAGCAGCAAGGTGGATAGACTGAGTTACAGGAGTGACGAGTGCACTGTTGGAAGAGCTGAGGGATCAGGTTAGGTGTCAGATCATCATGGAGAAAATCTATCGATCTGGCACTAAGAGTCAACAATGAGTTTATTTATTTTTATTTTTATTTAATTAAATTTATATAACCGCCCATCTCCCCCAACGGGGAACTCTGGGCGGTTTACAATAAAATAGATTAAAACAGGATAAAACATCAATGTACAATATATAAATGTTGATGGCATGTAATCATCATCAATCATGCAATGTCATACCATGGGGTTTAATGGGAAATAGATAATCACTGGTTTCCAAATCCATGTTATTCATACGTTTATCTATTGTTCCCAGTGTCATCATTTGCAGTCTTCTTGGGAAGAAAGATCCCAATGTTTTCACTGATGTTTATTCCCCGAACAAGGATTTTCAGAAGCAGAAGGGCAATGCTGATAGGCGGCATTGGTCTCTCCATCCTCAGTAGAACATCTGAAAGGACAAGCAGTTCAAAATTCAAGGACGGGCAACTGCAGGATATATCTTCTCCTAGCCCTCTACTCATGCAAAGTCCTTTCTGGAGGCCCCAGAGCCTCCAGGGATCACCATCTTCTGGCACTGTGCTTTTTCTATTTTATTTATTATTTGTTAAACAGATTTATAAGGCCACCCAACTCACACACGGTGACTCCGGGTGGCTTACAGAATTAAAAACCATGAAAACACAATAAATTCCCACCCCCGGCGGCAGCAAACACATTCATACCAGCTTTAAGGCTTCTTCCTTGATGGTAGAACCCAGTTAGGGAGAAGGTATTTGGGGAGTCCTATGTGACTTAGAAAGTAAAACCTGAAAGGGGCCTGGCCAAGTGGTCTCCAACATGATAGGTTGTAGTATCCAAAACACCAAACTAATAGAGCTATCAGCAGGGGAACCCAAGATGCCCAACTGGAGGATTTTCATTGAGAGAACTTGCAAAGTTTTGCTCATCCTCCTTGGCCTGCCAGATGTTATAATGCCTGACTGCCATTTAAAAAAAAAATAATGTAGTATATAAGAACATAATTATATTTAAGTTGTTTTCTGAGTCCTTGGAGCTGCCTTTATCAGAAAAGCACTGAATTCCCAATTTGAACCAGTTTTTCAATGAAAAGCTTCAGCAATACTTGAAGTTTTTTTGGTTTCCCATCAATTCTTCAGAAGTGCCTATTAAATTAGACATTCTTGCACTTCAATGCACATTAAGTTCTTTGGAGATGTAACCTGAGGTTCTATCTAGTCTCAATCCCAGACTGGCTGTGAGAATTAGGGAAATGGGTGGAGACCATCCATACAGTTTGACTAGCAAACTTCATTAATGTTTTTCTAAAGTTTCAAGGGAGGCTAGCCCCTTCTAACATTTCACCAGTTTCAGAAATACTCTTTTGTCAAGACTCTTTGATATTTTGTTTGAGTAAAAAAGGAAAACTTTAAATTGAGATGTACTCCTGGTGACTTCTTGGATACATCCATACAGGGTTTTGTTTTTGTCAACACTAAATAAATAATTTGCTGTTGATTTCTTCTGATATGGTAAGTTCACTTCTCAGTTTGGATTGCCTTGTCATCTCTCATCCAGAGTCATCAGATTTGATTCAACTTAGCTTTTTGAGTGTTGACTCAGTTGCTGTTGCCTAGCTGAGCTTTGCTAAAGTAGGCTCCAAATTTCTTTGAAATTTTCATATTAGACAAAATTGGTTACAGTTATCATATAGACATACTTCTTCCAGCAGCTTCCTTTCTGTTCCAGGTTATTCATTTATTTGTTGACCATTGGCAATTTCCCCATATTCTTATTTCTGCTTGCTTTGCTACCCCTTGAAAAGCTTAAGGCAAAATTTCACAGGCCTTACAATTCTGTGCAACTGTTAATTTATCTCAATTGCTTCTCTATCTCCCTAGTTATTCCATACTGCTGGAAATAAATTAAGTAAAAGGGGTCAGGCCTCTGCCTCTCAGTCCATCTCAAACAATAATCATCCAAAAACGGAACAGAATACACCCACCTTTGGTGTGCAGAAAGATTCCAATGAAAGAAAGACTGAGTTTCAAAATGGTCAGAGTCAGATCAGGGGTCACGGAGAAAAAAATCCAGAAAAACAAAATAAAACAAAAGCAATGCTTCCCAGCAGGACTATCAAGCAGTATCTCAAATATTGATTTTGGTCCATTCGATTCCAAGTGACACCCCCATCTCCCCTTGGTTATGGGCTCCAGAGCAGACCATATGCAGCTAACCCTATGCTTACTAGTATAGACATACACATAAGCCAATTAAAGAGACTCCTTAATCTCACAACACATGGACAGACTTAACCATACTTTCAACTGGGAAACTGTGAGCATCTTAAACCAAGCCAAGTCCAAAAATGCTAGAGAATTCCTGGAAGCTTGGCACTCAGACAGAGCAGCCATCAACAGACATATAGAGGTAAACAACATTTACATACAATTCATAAGAGACAATAGAAAAGCCAGAAGACCAGAACACCTCTTGGCCAGCAATCAACAACAAGATATGCAAAGATTAACAGCAAGATTAGCAGCAGAGGAGCAATCAAACAACACAATAGACCCTAATCAAGGAACTATTAACTCAGTCAATCAACCAAGCATCACACAACAACCCAATCAAGGTACTACCAAGGAGAGAACAACAACACCACCAACACAAGCAGGACAAGTCAGGGTATATAAACAGAGAGCAAGTCCCACTCCCTTTTCGTACTGAAGATGTTGCCTAGCATGGCAATGAAACGTCTGCAAGAAAACAAAAAGGCTCAGAGAGCACCAAGGACTCCACAATTATTTTGTGAGGACACCAAGGGCTTCCAACAAATATGACTCAGTCATTCTGCAAATCTGGCTGAGAATGTAACCTTCAGATTACATAATATAACCTTAAGATTCAGGAGTTAAGTTGCATCTGTGCTAAAGATGTAACTGCTCTGGGCTGTTGTTTCCTTCCTTGACTGTTGGTTATATCTTGTCAATGCCATTTATATACTATTTAAAAAATATCACCAAAGGACGAGGAAGGGAACATGCAGCCCAGAACATACTTTTCCTAGCAACCCACATCCAGAGAAGCAGGAAACAGCACCAAATAAACAGGAAGAAACAATACAGGAACCATGATGGAAGAAATCACAGTCTAACCAAGATAGGCAAGCTGCTATATATAAACAGGCAGGAAACCCCACTCTTCCTTGCACTGATGATGCTACCTAGCCTGGAAATGAAACATCTGAAGGAAAACAACCAAGTTCAGAGAATGCCAAGACCCCAACAGTTCAACTTTGTGCTACATATATTCTCTACTATTGGATCTGACGTATTCAGCTCTTGCATAGATTTGCTACCACTATGAGAAACATAAGGGTATACACATTTGTTTTCACAGCAAGCATGGATCCTTGGAAACAGTTGGATTTTTATACATTTTTCTTCCAGAAGTGATATGAACAGTTTGATACTTATTTCTTGTACTTGTGGATAGAGAGTGGACTCTATTTTCAGCAATTCACAGAAGAATAATACTGAGTACTCACTTTGTTTAGATCACTTACCTTTCCTCTAAAAGGCATGTGTCACTCAAGTGACATTCATTGGCTGAAAAAAAAGGGCTGACATTGATTAGATCAGAGCTTTCCAAACTGTGTGTCGCGACATGTTAGTGTGTCGGCTGCAGTGTCTGGCTGTGTCACGGCTGCTGCTGCCTCTGAGCCCTGCCAGGATTCCACGCAGGTCCTAGTGCCTGCCTTGTGCCTTGCTGCCTCCAAACCTGCCTTGCCAGGATTCCACACAGGTCCTAGTGCTTGCCTTGTGCCTTGCTGCCTCCGAGCCATGCCAGGATTCCACGCATGTCCTAGTGCCTGCCCTGTGCCTTGCTGCCTCCGAGCCCTGCCAGGACTCCACACAGGTCCTAGTGCCTGCCTTGTGCCTTGCTGCCTCTGAGCCCTGCCAGGACTCCATGCAGGTCCTAGTGCCTGCCTTGTGCCCTGCTGCCTCCAAACCTGCCCTGCCAGGATTCCGCACAGGTCCTAGTGCCTGCCTTGTGCCTTGCTGCCTCCGAGCCATGCCAGGATTCCATGCAGGTCCTAGTGCCTGCCTTGTGCCCTGCTGCCTCCAAACCTGCCCTGCCAGGATTCCACTCAGGTCCGAGTGCCTGCCTTGTGCCTTGCTGCCTCCAAACCTGCCCTGCCAGGATTCTACGCAGGTCCGAGTGCCTGCCCTGTGCCTTGCTGCCTCCGAGCCCTGCCAGGACTCTACGCAGGTCCTAGTGCCTGCCTTGTGCCTTGCTGCCTCCGAGCCCTGCCAGGATTCCACGCAGGTCCTAGTGCCTGCCTTGTGCCCTGCTGCCTCCAAACCTGCCCTGCCAGGATTCTCCACAGGTCCTAGTGCCTGCCTTATGCCCTGCTGCCTCCAAACCTCCCCTGCCAGGATTCCACACAGGTCCTAGTGCCTGCCTTGTGCCTTGCTGCCTCCAAACCTGCTGTGATTCCGCGCAGGTCCTAGTGCCTGCTGTAAGAGTGTGTCACGAAATGATGCCCTGCTGTAAGAGTGTGTCGCAAAATGATGCATGTCTAAAAAGTGTGTCACCAATATGAAAGTTTGGAAAGCTCTGGATTAGATCAATAAAAGCTCATTTTCATTATTTATACTTTTCAGTTCTCCCATCAGTTGCATCTGTCTTCTGGGTAAACTGTACCATAAAGCTTCAGTGATAGGAAAAGTAGTATTTGTTGAAGTTGTCTCTCTTGTACACAGAGAAGAGAAACCTTACTTCTAGTGGATAAAGGAACTGTTATTCATCTCTGCAAAAACTGAAGGTTAGAAACAATGCTGGTGAGGAAAATCTATTGATGGATTTTATATAATTGTCTTCTACATTTCTCTGCAGGGTCCTCCAGGGCCATCCGGAATTGATGGTTCTCCTGGGCTTGCTGGATCTCCTGTAAGGAATAATATTTTTATGAAAACATTAAAGTTAGCAATGTTAGATAACACTCTTTATCTGAGATTTGGGGGTGATCCTTTCCAGAAGATCCTTCTCTCTGGGAGTGCAGTCTGCTTGGCCAATCTCAACTTCATGGTCAATGCAGGACCCAGAAGAGAAGTTGAGCAAAGGAAGGCATAAAAACAACATTCTTCTTATATTTATGAAACAAAAGAAGACAGGGCTGAAAAGAGGAGAATGCAAGCCTACTTCATTATTGATTCTAGTAAATAATCTAAAAATAAGCACTATACTATAATGAGAACCAGACTGGTGTAGTGGTTAAGGCACCAGGCTAGAAACCAGGAGACCGTGAGTTCTGGTCCCACCTTAGGCACCAGCTGGGTGGCCTTGGGCCAGTCACTCTCTCTCAGCCCTAGGAAGGAGGCAATGGCAAACCACTTCTGAAATCTTGCCAAGAAAACTGCAGGGACTTGCCCAGGCAGTTGCCAGGAGACAAAAACTGACTCGAAGGCACCTCAAAAACAAACAAAACAAAAGCACCCCATAGTAGCTCTTGTCGTATACTTGGCTGGTGGGAAGGGGTGGCAGATAATACCAAGGAAACCTCAATCTGATGTTCTGTTCTGTTCTGTTCTGTTCTGTTCTGTTCTGTTCTGTTCTGTTCTGTTCTGTTCTGTTCTAGGGTCAACCTGGAGAAGTTGGCAGAAATGGTGAACGTGGGCCACCGGTGAGTTCATGTAATGGAATCTTCACTGCCTGAATATGTGTGCATTTGGGTGAATATAAAAGTAAAATAAGCAAACAACTTCTTCCTAGGTCAGGATTTATTTTGCTATTAAAACATTGTTGTTGTTTTTTAAAGGTATTAAGATAATTAAAAAGAGTAACAATCTAGGATAAAGACTATGGGTTAGTCACATTATCATTTGCTAGCCTCAGCCCGTTTAGATAACTCCTGTGCTTCTAGTCCTTACCTATTGATCTACAATGGTATTCTATGAATCATATATCATATGCATTGCATATCAATGAAGTTTTTAACCTGCTATTTAAACAGGATTAGAGATAACATTACCTGGTTCCACCCACAGCTTCCAAAAATGGACAACTCTTTTCATTCTTGTACATTTTTTATTTAATCTAATTAGCACACTCAATATGCATGGTACCTGAACATTGTAAAGAAACATATCTACATCTAAATCTAAATCCTGCAAGGAATTTAACTTGTAAATGTAGATTCAGGTGTGTTTAAGGGGCGGGGGGCATAGAACGGAAGGAACAGCAGTAGCTAAGTTAGCATGGAATGAGTGCAGGGAAGTAAAAGTCCATTTTATATTTGTACCTTGATCCTAAGACTGCCTTGATAGATTTTCTTATTTCATCTTGGAAGGAAGGGCAGCAAAATCAATCAAACAAACAATCAAACAAATCGTTGCAGGCATTCAAACTTAAAAACTTGGTTTGCACATCTGACATCAAACATGATGGGTGGGGTTTCTTCCATAGAAATATTCAGGAAGGATCATCAAAAAGTAAAAGAACACTGACTTCTTGCACTGACCTTTTCAAATGCCCAATAATTTCCAAATACCTAATCTTGAAAGGGCTTCTCTCTTACCATCACCTGGATGATGAAGACTATGGTTGAATGCACCCACGGGTACAGTGGTAATTTGGTTTGTTGGTTTTGATTTAGTATTACATGGGAACCCACCCACAAAGTCTAGAAGCCATGGTTATGGCTTAGAGTAGTGTTTCTGAACCTCGGCAACTTTAAGATGTGTGGACTTCAACTCCCAGAATTCCCCAGCCAGCATGGGTGGACTTCAGCTCCCAGAATTCCCCCGCCAGCATGGGTGGACTTCAGCTCCCAGAATTCCCCCGCCAGCATGGCCATTGTTAAGAATTTTGAAGTCCACACATCTTAAAGTTGACAAGGTTGGGAAACACTGGCTTAGTGAAATAAAACACAGCCTTTGTGACTTATTTAATAAAGCAAGATTTAGCAACTTGTATGTAAACTTGTTCATAATTTTCTATAGTTTTTGCTGATATTCAGTAACTATTTTCAATGTACTCCAAGTTTTCAACTAACTTTGAGATCCTTTCCTTTGTCACTGCTGACATCTGGTGGCCATTGCTGAGACTGCTCTCTTGAACTGTTTTAAAAGATGATCATAACCACAGTTACTCCGGTATCAAACCCGCTGAGCTCTGTGAGGTTTATTCCCTCATATACATTCTTAGGACTACAGCCTTGGTTCCTCTTCTCCAAACATGAGATAAATTTCTAGCACTACACTGGCGGACCTCAGAGAAAGAATCTCTCCCCACGTTTTCCAACTTTGGCCTTGAGGCATAGATTCTCACGGTTCAGAAGAGCTCTGTGCTTCTCAAATTGTTTTTCTGTTGATTGATGGGATGAGGGAAGGCTTCAAAATCATTTGCCATGTCATTTGACAGTTGTTTTCATTTCTGAAAAAAATATTTTTTAATTATTTATTACAATTAACAAAACAATCTTCAATCTAATTAAAAAATTAAAACAATGTAAAAAAATTAGAAAAGAGACAACCCCAAACCAAGTAAAAGCACAAACTAAGAAATAAAGGAAAGAAGAGAGAGATTTAAAAAATCTACCTTATATTTTATACTTATCAATAGTCACCGGTTTACTAATGAATTCGCTACTATAAAATGAATAGTACAACATATTGTAAAATGTCACAAAATCTCTGCCATATAACTCATGTTGCTGCATTCTTTGATTAGTAGAAAATACTGCCTTTTCCAAAACAGATAGATCACACGTTTCCAACAACCATTCCTTGATATCTGAAATAATAACACATTTCCAATTTCTCGGTATGATTCTTTTAGTTGCCCGCCATGTTCGATTCAACCATAATTCCTTATCAACGGTCAAATTCCTTGGTATTTCAGTTCCTGTTGTGGCTGGCTTATTTCTTACACCATTTATTTATTGTTTCTTTCTTGTCATTAATATTATATCCAGGGTTTACTTTCAATGGTTTGTTTCAACATGTACTAATAAAATACTCCATCAAGTGGGCAAGATACAGTATAAATCTTGGAAATGAATGATAAGTATTACAAATGTGCAAAGCTAATACACTGGAAGATGAAAACAAATGTCTGGATGGAGAGATGGATTGAAAATAAGAGAACAAAATTTTATAAAGATGAATGAAAAGTTCTTCATTTAAGGAAAAGACAACAGAGCCCAAGGATAGGATGGGGGATTAACTGGCATGGTAACAGCACATGTGAAAAGCAACTTGAAATTGTAAGGGATTTGTAGATGATTATGATTCAGCAATACAGGTAGTCCTCGCATAACAACCATTCATTTACTGATGGTTCAGACTTACAACGGTGTTGAAAAACTGACTTACGACCAGTCCTCACATTTATGACCATCACAGCATCCACATGGTCACATGATCATGGTTTGGGCACTTGGCAACTGGTTTGCATTTATGACCATCACAGTGTCCCATGGTCATGTGATTGCCATTTTTGACCTTCCCGGCTGGCTTGTAGCAAACAAAATCAATGGGGAACACATGATTCACATAACAACCACATGGTTTGCTTAATACCCACGGTGATTCACTTAACGACCACCGCAAAAAGGTTGTGGAATCAAGTCAGATTCGCTTAATGATCGGTTTGCTTAGCAACTGAAATTCTGGTTCCAATTGTGGTCATTATGATGGGGTATATGCTGGCTTAAAGGGGAAAAACCGAGGCTTGAGAATAAACAGACAAGAATGCAGCTTGTTAGGGCCAACAGTGTTTACTGTTTAGCATAGGGCAATAATGCAGATACAGCACATTATCGCAATAATGAAAAAGATGAATATACAGGATACATCATTGTAAAAGGAAAACAAAACAAACTTATAAGCAGAGTTCCGTGTATTGATCCCAGGGCCAGAGTTCCTGCCATGGCCTATACCCAAAGCCAGGCATAGCTCACTCTGCCCAGTCCACGGGAAGTGAACACGTGAAGAACTACATAGCTAAGAGACACTAGAAATCAAGAAGACATAGAACACCATTTTGCATGGTTGTATATTCAGTTCTTCTAGCATTCTGATTGGCTGGAAGTTAGCTGTGACACACACTAGGCCTCAAAGCACATAGCATGAGTTCCCCCCTTCCTTACTCAGGGGGGCCTTGGCAAGTCTTCCCACGGAAGGACATCAGGAGGATATCTTCTCATGGGAAGATTTCCATTGCTAGCCATAATATGGTACCTTCTCGCTCCTTATCTCATGAAGATGTAAACAAAGCCAAGGCTTCTCTGTTGTCCAGCCACCTGGCATTCACGTCACCATGAGAATGCTTTGCTTTGCTTTGTAAAAGATGCAATTTGCCAAAACACTTTTGCATTGAAAAGAAATCCAATTTACCAATATAATATAGTATAAGAAATCTGACACATTAAGCAAGGGCTACCTGTATGCCTTGCTGCTAAAAAGACACATACTTTTTTAGATTATATCAATAAAAGTGTAAATTCCAGATCATGGGAAGTGAGAGTTTCACTGTACACTGCATTGGTCAATTCCATTCTTTGGATATTATGTCCAGTGTTGGGCATCACATTAAAAAAAGTTTCAGAGACACTGGAAAAGATGCCAAGAAGGGCAATGTGCATCTTCAGGACTGGAAGCAAGATTTACCAGGAGGGAGCTGGGTATTTTGTGCATTAAGAAAAACACTTCTAGGGTTGTCACCCAGATAAAGTTTAAGACCCATTCTTTTTAATCCCAAAGCGATTCTGCGCTGCAGCCTAAACAGCTTGTCCCTCATACAGCTCTTGGACGTTTCTTAAGCCCAACTCAGCAATTGTAGTCTGAACTGCAGTGGGTTGTCCATGGGGTCAGGCTGGTGCTAGGTCTGCACTACAGCTACTGCAGGACCTAGTTGGTGATTCTTGCCCTTCCCATCCATACAAGGAAGGCAAGCTTTGCTGGCTGGATCTTGTGTGGATTGTTCTACTGTGCCTGCTTTTTCCTTTTAGGAATTGTCTCCCTTTCACTCTTCTGGTGTCTTTCCTTTATTTTCCCAGATATTTGCACACATGAAACGCACATGAGCGTTTCAATTGGAAGTCATCCTTTATTAATGGCGCTATGGACTTTGAAGAAGCACGAGTACAGGGCGAAAGGGAGAAAAGAGCTAAAAGGAAGGCACGTCAGGCAAACCCTCATCATGACCGTCTCCCACCCGGAAACCTATGCCCCCACTGTGGGAGGTTGTGCGGATCCAGAATTGGCCTTTACAGCCACTTACGGATCCACCGTTAAAATTTTACCTTTGGAAGACAATCTTACTCGGCTACGAGTGATCGCCAATGAATGAATGATTTGCACACCTGGATTCCTTCTCCCTCTCCACATTCTCTCCTTGGATACTAAAGCAGACCCTTCCTATTTATGTTCATCTCCCTTTTCTCTCTCCTTTCCTCCCTCCCTCCCTCCCTCCCTTCTTTTTTGCTTATCACAGAGCTCTGGAGCTATTCTTTCTTGACTCATGGTAAATCAACAGTTGAGTAGATCGTATCAAACTTCTCAATATCTCTACCCACTTCTCAGCTCTTACGCAGCCAAAATCTTCAGATAGGAAAGTTGTTTAATCTCCCCAGCACATCAGCTTCTTGTTCTAAAGTTAAACAGAGCGTAATACTGCAGAATCAGGTTTGGGGTATGTTGCAACCCTGTTTTGACTGTTTAGAAAGACGTGGTAGATGACATCTGACCTTTAGTTATTTTTGCAGAACCTTTACCTTAACATCTATTTACAAGGCAAAATCTGTAATATGCATTGCTGTTCTCATGCTAGTTTCTTCTATGCTTTGAAGAACATGGGACAATCCTTGATAGTGAAGATGTAGATATCTGTGTAATGAAATCATCTGAATAATTCTGGCCTCTTTAGCTTCAGTGCAATTGTTAGATTTGAATGCTGTGGTGGCAGTGCTTTGGTAGAAATAAATATATAATCCCAGATTGATTCAAACTGTCAGTCTGGCTCAAAGCTTGTTTTTGTTAAAATCATCAGTTTGATTCACTAAAAAAGGGTGCTTTCACATGTGCAAAAATTAGTCAATTAGCAAATCTATTCTAATGCACCTAATTTGATTTGAAGAGGGATTTTTTTCAAATCATATACAGTACCTGAACTGAAGCTTTGTGATACCCTATTTCTTTTTCTAATGGAGAAGATTAAGCCACCATCTATAAAGTAAAACAAGGCATATCTGAACCCAGAAATTAATGCATGTGGCATGTTTTTCTTTTCTTTCTTTCTTTTTCTTTAGGGTTTACCGGGAAAATCTGGTCAAGATGGTTTACCTGGTCTTCCTGGCTCAAAAGTAAGTAAGTTTAGTGTAGGCTGACCATATTTCCTTGAGACAAAAACGGGACATTGGGATGGCAAAATGGGACGGGGTCTTATGTAATATTCTGTATTCATGAAAAAGACAGGGGTCCCCACCCCCCAGTCCGCACGATTGGCTCCCGCCTGCAAACCCTGCCCTCCTTTGCCACGTGCTGATAGGCAGGAGGGCTTCCTCTTCCGGGCTGCCTCCAATCAGCAGCTCCGGCTCGGATCCTCCTTCCACGCCATTCCCACCGGGTTTAAAAAATGGGACAAAATTGAGATTTTTATCAAAACGACAGGACGGTTGAAAAATGCTTAAAAAACAGACTGTCCCGTTCAAAATGGGACGTATGGTCAGCCTAGCTTAGTGGCAAATCTATGCTGATCTCATTCCTGGAAAGATTTAAGTTAACCATTCCATAGCCTGATAATTTCAAACCACCAGCAAGATCCTTGCTTCTTTACTCAGTACTAAGATGCACGATGAATTTCTGGCTAAATTGAGTGGCTAGTGGTTGAAACATTGTGGTTTATTGGTTCCAAAGTAAGTATATTAGAAAAGGGAAAAAAAGATCCCAGGAAGCCATAATAGTTGTTTCAAATATCTGGAAGGTACCATGCAGGACATGAAATATAGAAGCATTCTAGAAACCCTTGTGTAAGTTGATTGTTTGCACAGATTGGATTATTTATTTATTTTATTTATTTATTTTATTTTTATCCCACCTTTATTAGGCACCATTTCCTTCCACAAACATGGCAGCCTCCATTTTTGCATGCGTAAAACATGTCAGCCACCATATTTGCACCTCTTTCCCTACCTGAATTTACATAAATCAAAATTTATATTTCTTTTACTTAAGAAGGAAGAACTGGAACTGATTGAGAGAAATTGTGAGAAAGCAGTTTTCAGTAAAACTGTAGACAAAATAGGCTCTCTTTGGTTCTTAGGGGAACCCCAAGCGTTCTTTGAAACATCTAATTCTGTCCTTATTCAACAACTGTATTTCCTGTCATTGTCTTTTTGGCTAATTTTCTTCTGTGTTTTTTTTTTTACAGGGAGAACAAGGGGAAAGGGGAGAAGATGGTACAGCTGGCTCCAAGGTAAAAAAGAAAATTCGAAAAAGAAAAAGAAAATTAGATATCGGAAATATTGTAGGTCTATCCATGTAATTGCTAAGAATTTACCCTGACTTGAGGGCATATAATCAATCAAAATGGAAAATCTTGCATGACAAAGGTTATTCCCAGCTAGCTCTACCCTGTGTTTACCCCTCTTCCAAAATGTTGCAGATATGGTGTGTGGAACTTCTTGCCACCATGTACTGTATAATAAAATTCCCAAACAGATTTCAAGAACCTTTCATTCATCACCATGAAAAGTAACTTCTCATGCTCTGATTCTATAGTCAAAAAATAAGATGGAATCATTATGAAAACTTTTGTAGATGAAGAGATTGAAAGTACTCTTTGAGGGAATTATTAACCAAAGGAAACACAGAATTACTTTTTGAATAGCAGGCACATGGCTTAACTAAATTATGATCTATGTTTTAGGGTAGAATATGTGGATAGCATCCATTCATACTGCAATTTGCAAAAATCCAAGTCCGTTAATTTGGCACGCTCCTTTCTTCAGTTTGTCCCCATATCTTCTTTCATCCTTCATTACTCAGAAATCAGAAAGGGCAGGAGAGGGTTGTTAGGTAAATCTCCATATATCTGTTAAATTAATAGCTTTAAATTTATTTCTAATTTATTTCTAATTAACAATTTCAGGTGTAAAGTATAGCAGCATCAATTGAAAGGCAGGAATAATTTCAACAAATTGTTCTGAGCAAAAGAAACACATTCCAAAATTTCCAGTGATCAATTGTTTGAAGGCAAATTTACATTGAAAGAAAATTATGCTACACTACAGTTTATATTACGGGGCATGGTGGCTCATCGGGTAAGACGTCAGGCTTGTCGATGGAAGGTGGCAAGTTCGGAGGTTCGAATCCCTAGCCCTGCGTGCGGAGTGAGCTCCCGCACTTGCCCCAGCTCTTGCCAACCTAGCAATTTGAAAGCATGCAAATGCAAGTAGATGAATAGGTACCACTTCGGTGGGAAGGTAACAGCGTTCCGTGCGTGTCATGCTGGCCACATGACCGTGGAAGCGTCTTCGGACAATGCTGGCTCTTCAGCTAACAAACGGAGATGAGTACCGGCCCCTAGAGTCGGACACGACTGCACAAATGTGCGGGGGGAACCTTTACCTTTATAGTTTATATTGGCAAGATAATTCCTTCTCATTAGCTCACTGTTTCTACAGTTCAGTCATGGTTCAAATCGTGCAGAAAGGAGGTTTTCTTGAAAAATTTTGCACAGTTTAGAGTGCCTTCATGATAATTAAATGAAGGAATGGTTTATGAAGTTCACAGACTAACATAAGATAATTTGATGCTTATGCAAACTTTTCAGATCCTGCATGTTTAACAGCAGAAATGTCATTTTGTAAGAAATGCTTGCAAAATTGTATGCAAATTTGCAAAACGTCTGCTTAAAAAAAATAAAGTAGAAAGTCAACTGAAGAATGGTCAATAGCAGACACGTTCTCTGTGTAGACTGATTGATGGGAGGAAGTTTATATATATAATAACGTCCTCCCATCAATCAGTCTACACCGAGAACGTGTCTGCTATTGACCATTCTTCAGTTGACTTTCTACTTTATTTTTTTTAAGCAGACGTTTTGCAAATTTGCATACAATTTTGCAAGCATTTCTTACAAAATGACATTTCTGCTGTATATATATATATATACATGCTATATATATATATATTCACATCCATCTACTGTTAAGCCCAACAGGAAATTTTAAAATGCAGATAGGTTTTTTCAGCAACATGGAAATGGTTTGCCATTGTTTCTTCCCAGTCTAGCCTACAGTCCTGTTATTTCCTTGTAGACTCTTTTCCAAGTATTAACTAGGCTAGATACAACTTAGCATTGTGAGCTCAGCTAGCTGCTGTCACGTAACTAAGTATTGGGTAAAGCCAGGATAAAGACATGGACAAGGTCAGAATGACAAGTCAACTTAACATCTGTTCATTTAAATAACTATCAATTACATTCAATGAAATATAATTAATATGATTCACCCCCATGTGTTTAATAAATACATATCTGGCATCCTTCATGAATCTCTGTTTGAAAGAGATTCAGATGTCTACAATAGGTTCTTCCTTCACCAGAGGAAAAAAGAAACTAAAAGTAATTCTGCTTTCTTATTCATACTTTAGCTTTAGATATAGATATATAAAAGTTTAGAAAATAAGAGGGAAAATGGCTCCCTTTAAGCCTTGAGTAAACTTGCTATTTTGCTATTTTTCAGGGTGAATCAGGCCCCCCTGGGCCCCCTGGCATAGTGGGTGAGAGGGTAAGTATTGTCTGTGCCAAAGTAGACTAAGTCTGTAAGGCTAATTTTTATTATTTTTTTATTTGTTAGATTTATAACCCACTTTTCTTCTCAGAGCTCAAAGCAGAAATGAAGATCTCCCTTCATTTTATACCCACAACAAGAATTCTGTGGGATAGGATGGACTGAGAGTGAGAGACTGGCTCAAGGTTACCCAGGGAATTTGGGGGGGGGGGTGGCAAGGTGGAATGGACCTGGATCTTCTTCATTTTAGTTCAACACTGTAACCACTACTCCTCACTATGCCACTGTTTCTAGGTGGTCATTCCATTGAAGCAAGAATCCTTCTCACAACATTCACCAGTCAACAGTGCATAATCTATAGCAGCATTGGCAGCAATCTTAATTGGAAAGATTAAGAGGATACAAGCATAGGGACTCAATGATGAAATAATATTTGTGTGACCCATATTGGCTGCTAAAAATGAAAGCTTGGCAGAAGCGATCTAGTAGGATGTGCAAATCATTCCAGAACCACTTTGATTTGAGTTGTATATAGGATGTGTGAGCACACACACAGGCCCTCCAAATCAGTGAGTCAATTCAGTGGCACCCAATTTGATGTGCTGCATCAAATCCATTGAGTAGTTCTCTTGAATGGTTCCATTAAGTGGGTTAAGCAAACTGAAATTTCAAATCAAAATTCCCTGCAGTTGAATCTTCTACAACTCTAAGTATATTATATTCTCTTTTGTCTTGCTTTAGGGTGAAGCTGGTCTTCCAGGCCCACCTGGTTTGCCCGGTCCAAGAGGAGAAAAAGGAAATCAGGTATGCAATTCAGGATGTTTACCCACTTTTGTTTGCTTCCACTTGGAGACTTCCACCTGAAGAACAGTTGGTATGTGCCAACCCTCTAGTCTTTCCCACAAAGAAGTATGCAGTGATCTGTTTCTTGCTAACCTCTGATTTACTGTAAATTACTGCTCTTTAAATCTTCTTTCTTTTACCCCTATGGTTTGAGAGTAACAACATATGGCATGAGGTTCTGGTTTCAGGTGGTGGATGTCATCTTTAAACCTTTCATGGCTCAGACTTTAGGGATCTACAGGACTTTTATTTATTTATTATTATTCAAATTTATTCCCCGCCCATCTCCCATGCAAGGGACTCTGGGCGGGTTACAACTTTTATTGGGTGTTGCTGCCCACCCAGCTTGATCAGGAAGATTGGCCTCCTTCTGAGCGCCTTTCTTAAAGAATATCATCTACAGATTGCTGGAACAGTATTTTTCATTGCTGGAAGATTATTTTCCCAGAGATTTTACATGCCCCAACATAATTGGAATTTAAGAGGGCCGTGAAAATCTTGTTAATTCAGCTTGCCTTTGAGGGGGAGATAATTTGAGAAGGATTCCTCCTCTGTAGGAATGTACGGTTATGTGGATTTTATGATTCCTTAGCATAGGAATGTTTTATTATGTAATATTATTTCTTGTTTGGTGTTTTTTTTTCTGCTTTAACCTGTTTCTTGTATGGTAGGATTGTAAGCTTCTCACAGTCTGTTGATGATTGGAGTGGCATAGAAGCCAATGAAATAAATAAATGAGGGTATCCATAGATGCAATAATTTAAAAAAAAACATATTTAAATTGCAAAAGTGTATTGGGAAATAACTAATTATGGGGCAAATGTTTCTTATTTTGCTTTTCATTAGTGCCTGGGGATAATTAATTTTTGTCTTGGGGCAATGATATTATTATAAGGGCTTGTTAAAGTCCATCTTGATATCTTGAGAAGGTCTGAGAATCACAGAGCTTCTGAGCACCACAGTACCACTTACTTCAGGGGTGGGAAATGGAGACCCATGTGCAACCTTCAAAGCTCTTTCTGGCAGACTGTATTGTCATACCAAATTTTAAAGGGCAAACCACTGAGGAACCGAGCCATGCAAGACTTCTTCAAACTTCAAACTCCTGACCCCATCCAAACCTCAAAAAAAGTCCAGAAATTCCAACCCTGATCATTTCTTTTTTTTTTTCCATAAGTTTTATTAATTTTAAAATACACATTAAAAGCTAATACAAAAAAAAAAGAAATAGAAATACAAAGTAAGAAAAGGGAAAAGAAAAAGTGAAGTCAAAAAATAACAAACAAGAAAAAATATAGAAAATAGATGTCCTCCAATTTATCCTTGAACTTTAAGTACAACAATTAACTTTAAATGTTAGTCCTTAATACAATACACAGAAACTTTTCTTTGTCATATACCCTTTGATTTCTATAATCCAATCTTCTGTTCTTCATATAGGTTTCACCTTTCTTGATATCTTCCAACAATCCATCTCTGGTTTCTACTCCTTAGAATAGTAATCAAATGTTCGTTGTTGCATCAATTAAATGTTTTCCATTTGCTCTTTCCATTTTTACATCTATATTTATATCTTCAATAAAGTCCAATTAGTAAAACAAATAAAGGCCTTATCTATGTCTAATAAAATACAGTATATTCTGTTCATGTTATGACTATATATTCCATTAATACATAATCTAACATATTACATAACATAATACATAATATAGCAAAAATACAAACCTAACATAACATATAACCTAATACATACAACATATTCTTGTAATAACCTACATTCTAATTCCATCTCATCATCTCATTGTCTTCTCATAAATGTGTCTCCAGAAAGAGTAATATATAATATCAACCTATTTATTTATAATCTTGTATCTTACACTTAAAATATCATGTTTTTATGCATCTGTAAATTTCTCATATCTGTGCTTACTCTGTGTACAATACCAAATCCGCATTTTCATTCACCTTGCATTCCAAATCAATATCAATAAATCTCCTGTTTAGGTTATGCCAATATCACAATATGCAACTTGTTTATTTCTGTAACTCATATGGGATATCAAAATGTTTATTTTGCCATATCTATCAATTTGCATATTAAAATCTTCCTGTCTCAGCTGCCACAATGTATTTATGCCCAAACATTTAATAGACCACTTCCTGTAAGATATCATAATCTTCTTCTGTACCAATACATTCAAAGTCCTCTTTCCCTGTTTCTCTACTGGTTCGAAAAATCTTTCCTCTGTTTCTAAATCTGTCCCTTGTACCTTCTGTTCCTGAGCCACCAAAACTATTAATATACGTTCTATGGATTTCTTAATTTGCAAAAAAATTTTGCTGGTTTCTTCCTTAAAATCCTGAAGTACTGTGAGAAAGGCCATTATTTATTGTTCAAAGCGTAATCAACTGCCGTAGTCAAAACAAAAAAAATTCTCAGGGAGCAAGGAACAGCTGTTCTATTATTTATCAATAATGTCTATTTCTTTAAGTGAGAAAAGCTTTTAAAGTAAGAGATGAAAAAATTCCACAGAGCAGTATTTCAAACAGTTTGTAAAGGGAGAGATGAAAATATATTCCAAATGAAAAATAGTCCTTTCTAAAAAAAAATAGAAAAAGAAGAAAAAAAAGGCAGAGAGGCACACATTCTCTATACTTTATTCTTTATTCTTCTTTATTCTTCAGGCTGCAAGCTGGTTAACCCAAACAAACAATTTCTCAAAAGTCAGTTAGTTTGTGAGTGAGAAATACCAACAAAGTCTCTTAAGTCCCAATTTCTCTAATACAAAAGAAAGGCAGAAAAATACAAAACTTGTTCACTATGTTGCCAAAATAAAATCTATCAAACTTCCACCAAAATTAATTATAGCAAAGAAAACACAAAATTAGCCAACATTTTGAACGAAGTCCAAAGATAAATTTTAGAATAATAAAAATGTACTAATCTGAAAAAGAAAACTAATATAAGGTGATCTAAAAGCTGGCTGTCACTCTTGTGTCTCCCAAGAGACTTACTGTTCTCTGCAGAGCTAGAATCCTCTTTCGGCCATTTCATTGCATTCACTCCCCGTTCTTCTCCGCGGTGGAAACAACAAAGAAAAACAGGAGTGTGCAATTACAATGGCTCTGTGAGCAATCTTCTGGTTCCCCCTTCTCCAGGGGGAAACTTCAGTGGTCCGTAGACCCCTGCAAACAAGATAGAAAGTTAGCCAGGTCTCAGAGCTCAGAGCTCTGAGAAACTCTGACTTGTCGAGCTGCCAGCCAGGCTTGGAGTCCCAACCCTGATCATTTCTACGGCATCACCATCTGACATTAGTGGCCCTTAGTTGTAATATAAAATGGGTGGTCCATAAGGGTGCAAAGGTTTTCCTCTCCTGATTAATCAGCTCCCTTTCCCATTTCAAAGTCCAGGAATTCCAGCCCAGCAAAATCATTGTCCCATTCCAACAAGAAAAGGAAGTTATGCTTTTTAATGAGATTTTGAATCTGTTTTAGAAGTCTGTACAGCTTCTCCCTATTAAGCCTTGGTCCTTTTTCTCCTCAAAAGGACTTGTGCAATGGACTCCTGTTGAAAACAGAAATTGTAGCAGAAAATATTTTGGATCTATTTTTGCCACCTAGGATCATCATACAAACTCTTGGGTTATTTGTGTTTACAGGGTGAAAAAGGAAGAGCTGGGCTCTCTGGCTTCAAAGGTGAGAGAGGAGACAAGGTAAGTTTCCTGATAATTGAAGTAACTCCAAGGTTTATATGCACACTTTGTTTTGTAGGTCACACCATTGATTATTGAATAGCCCACCTTTCATGCAGTGCTAACCTCAGGATGACAGACCACATACACTTATGGGATTGTTAGCTCCACTGAACACAGTGGGTAGACATTATGATAGACATTCCCAAATTTCTGCTGTTAGAAAATTTGATGATTGGATATTGGAACTGTCAATCAAAGCAAGATAAGGCATGGTACCTCCTCCCAGTTCAAATTTCAGATGGCCAGGGACTGAGGAGAGATTGGGTTGGGTGTGTGAAAGGGTGGGCTTAAGGGAAGATTAGAGTCTTAAAAAATCTGTATAGTCTATATAATATATAATTTTGGGGGGCTGAAGCCTATAGATACATTATAATATTAAGGGAATATGTATACAACCCATTCTGCATTATTTAATAAAACGTAATTCAACTTCTGGCTTAAATATTAACAAAATGGCGGTCATTCTGTATCTTCCCCATGTTCCATCTGGATTTATTATCTCAGGAACATACTGTGTAAAAAAAATAGAGGAGAAGAGGAAAAGCAGAAGAATGTCCAAATCAGGCCAAAGTTTTGGTGGTGGAAGCCAAGCCATTAGAACCTGAAGAGATTATTATAATTATTTATTAATGAATTATTTATTAATTACATTTGTATGCTGCCAGATCATTCGAGTTCCCAGTGGCTTTCAAAAAACTAAAATGTAATACAAACATCCACAGTAAGAATGAATGAATACCTGCACACACACACACACACAGACACACACACACATAGAGTATGCATGGACATCTGCATACTGTATATGCAGATGTCTGTATATATAAAATAAAAATATGCCCTTGTGTATATATTTCTGTATATATAAAATAAAACATATACCCTTGTGAAGAGAGATCCCTGGATTATTTCGGCTACATCTTAATTTTGAAGAAAGAAGGAAAAATCCGAAACAAGGAGGCTATGCAACAGACCTTGGAAGGAGTCAACCAAGGAAAGCATTTTGATAAAGTATCCAACTGAGCCAAGCATATTGCTCTCTGGAGATCATACATCCTTGACTTGGAAATAGGAATAACAATCAGGGGATGGGAGAAACTGAAGAAATATTGAGTGGTATGGACAAGGGACGTGGTGGCTCAGTGGGTAAGACGCCAGGCTTGTTGACTGGAAGATCGCAAGTTCGGAGGTTCGAATCCCTAGCCCCGCATGACGGAGTGAGCTCCCGCACTAGCTCCAGCTCTTGCCAACCTAGCAATTTGAAAGCATGCAAATGCAAGTAGATAAATAGGTACCACTTTGGTGGGAATGTAACAGCGTTCTGCGCGCGTCATGCCGGCCACATGACCGTGGAAGTGTCTTCGGACAACGCTGGCTCTTCGGCTAACAAACGGAGATGAGCACCGGCCCCTAGAGTCGGACACGACTGCACAAATGTGCGGGGGGAACCTTTACCTTTACCTTTATGGACAAGGGAGCCAAATCTCTTTTCATGATGATGATGATGATGATGATGATGATGATGATGATGATGATGAAAGGCCTTGCTGTGGCTTCAACAGTGGCTTGCCTGCCTTCAGAACTTGAGAGCATTCCTTGTGATCCGTGGCAGAGACTACCTTGTAGAAACAGGGCTGAACATGATTCAGCAAGACAGGGGTGCCTACAAGACAGGAAGTCAAAAATCAAAATGGTAGACACATGGAAAATATGGGCAAGGCTCTGATTGTGCAGTTGTGACTGCCATCTTGATTTTTTTGACTCCCCCATGGAGGCTTTCCTGCGCATCCTTGAGCTATTGTAATGGTCTGTGGGAATATCCTTGGGAGAAAGGAGGAGGAAGATCTGCAAACTAGGCAACAGTCAGATAAAAGGAAGCTGAGCCTGCAGAAGGAATGGGGGCATGGCAAACATCTCAAAAGGGACCCTCCCTAGTTTCTTGGACTGTAAAGCCAAGTCTGGGAGAGATGTGCTTTCACACTTGCAAGATTCTGTTACTGTAACCTTATAGTAAAGGTAGGGTTAGTACTCATGGTATTGGTTTCTTGTCTGGACTACCTCAAAGGGCTGACAGCTATCTTGGAGTCACCTAAAACTGATGTCATGAGCAAGACAGATATCAGCCAGGTCAAGAAACAGGCATGGCAGAGATTCCAGAAGTGCTCCTTAAGGTAGAAGAACAGAATCTTGAAAGCTTAACTAGGTTTCTCTCTGTCCCATCTTATACTAAACAGAATCAAAGTGAGGTTATTTTGAGTTTATTTATCACTCTTCCCACTTTCTCAGGTCTGAGTACACTTTCCTTTAAGTCCCCCCCTTAATGGCTCATTCCTTTCTTCCCTAATCCCCAAGTTCAGCTCTATACAGTATCTTTTTACATCTGGTCCCTAAACCAACACTGTTGAATGCTGATATACTGGATCAGTGTCACTTTTGGGGGGTTCAAAAGAAATAAAAGTTTAGGGTGATTTCATCCCTGAGATGCTAGGATTACTGCAGAAATATGGATCAATCTTTGGATAACAAATAGAGCCATAAGAAGTAGTGATCAATCAACTTGTGATTAGTCATTACATTAGGCATTTTTTTAATAATTGGAGAGTGCATGAAAGGAATAACAAACTGATCGAGAGGTCATGATACTGGCAGAAAGGAACCTTATTTTTTCCCAGGATTGGCCTGATTAACACTTCCTATTCAAGGAGAAATCATTGTCTACAATTGCCAAAAATACTACTTTTATCATGTCTATTTTAATGGTATACCCTCATGAATGCTTATGGAATGTGGCAGTATAAATATGTGACAAATATTTATTACATTTATGGCAGATCCTCTTGTCATTGGAAGATGAGTTTTTCTACCATAGTTTACATTTAATAAGGTTGGATATGGAGCTGGATCTCCATTTCTTGTTTAATTCTCCTTCCTTCCTTCCTTCCTTCCTTCCTTCCTTCCTTCCTTCCTTCCTTCCTTCCTTCCTTCCTTCCTTCCTAGGGTGAAATTGGTCTCCCTGGTCCCCCAGGTTTACCTGGAAAAGTAAGTAGAACTGCATTTAAAAAGCTATAAGGACACCTAGGTAGCCTTGGTTGATTTCACTAAGCTAAACAGGGTTAGATCCCATTACTTCTTGGATGGGAAAATCCCATCATCCTAGGCAAGACTGGGAAGTGTGTATTTGTATGTGCATTTACCTTAAGAGTGTCTTTACCTTAAGAGAAACTGCAAGGATTATGAAGGAATTAGGACATTGGGTGGAAAAGCGAAAACAATGTATCTGAAAATCAAAGTTTCTTCTGTCCTTTAAGGTGAAGATGAGTTTCAGTCAGCCAACTGCATTACTTGGTTTGTGTAGAGCAGTGGCCTTCAGGCTTGTACATAAAAAAGCATTACGTAAAGCTGCTCGAAGAGGAAATGTGTGAGTTTCTTTTCATGGAAGGAAACAATCATAATGTGCATAAGTCAGTTGGAAGTTCTCTAAAGCCCTCTTTATGGTTATGCTCCTACAAAACTTTGGCTTCATCTTGCACACTTTTGTGAAGTAAAATTGCACAATGTGTAGCTCTCCTGAAGGTGCTCAGACACAACTCTTATTGTCCATCAATAGTAAGCGATGCTGAGTATTGGGATTCAGCACATCTGGGGAGCCACACTCAGAAAGCCAGCTGGGTGACCTTGGGCCAGTCCCTCTCTCTCAGCCCAACAGCCAATCAGGTGCAGTAGGAGAGTTCTAGTCCCACCTTAGGCATGAAAGCCGGCTGGGTGACCTTGGGCCAGTCCCTGTCTCTCAGTCCTAGGAAGGAGCCAATAGAAACCAGGAGACTGAGAGTTCTAGTCCCGCCTCAGGCATGAAAGCCAGCTGGGTGACCTTGGGCCAGTCACTCTCTCTCAGCCCAACTAACCTCACAGGGTTGTTGTTGTGGGGAAAAGAGGAGGAGGAAGGAGGATTAGGTATGTTCGCCACCTTGAGTTATTTATAAAAATAATAAAGGCGGGATAGAAAATGAAATAAATAAATAAAAATAAATAATTATTTCCCCATTGCCTTTGGGGTATGTTATATTTCCGAACAAAGTAAAAATAAAAAAGGAGTATCACTGTGTATTTATCACCATATTGCTATTAGGTTGTTGTTGCTGTTATTATTATTAGTTTACAAAGTTGGTACTGAAACCTCTTGTTATTTCCATTGTTTTCATTCTAGGCTGCCCTATTTACACCACGGCCTAGTGTTCCTGTAAGTAGTTTTTATTTCTTTGATGTCTTCCTGGTTATGCTTATATTTAACCTGCTTACATGGGCAAACTGTATTAAATGTTAAATAATGGTTTCGTATTCCATGCACCTTTAAAAAAGTTACATGTAAATGACAGCTGCTGGTGAAGATCATGGGGTTCCTTCTTGCAACAGGAAGGAAGCTCCAGTAAGTATCCATGGGAGCCAAGCACTCATGGGAATCTGGGATCTTGCAACATCAGCCATGCAGCTGGATAAAATGAAGCCTCTGGAATGGCCAGACCTGGTATAGATGTCCACCTAACCTGACCTCAGAATAAAATCTCCAGATTCCATCTCTAGCTTAGATCCATCAGTTGGCCTCTGGGAACAAGATTTCATATTGCCCATGGTAGAACTGTACTGAAATCTTGGGCTTGGCTTCCTTCTGAGTAAGACTTTCCCTCTGTAATTTTAGGTCAACTGCTGTAAGCATTTTTTTGTTGTTCAGTCGTTTAGTCGTGTCCCACTCTTCGTGACCTCATGGACCATAGCACACCAGGCCTTCCTGTCCTCCACTGTCTCTCGGAGTTTACACAAATTCATGTTCATTACATCGGTGATGCTATCTAACCATCTCATCCTCTGCCGTCCCCTTCTCCTTTTGCCTTCAGTCTTTCCCAGCATCAGGGTCTTTTCCAGTGAGTCCTCTCTTCGCATTAGGTGGCCAAAGTATTTGAGCTTCAGCTTCAGCATCTATCCTTCCAATGAGCAGTCAGGGTTGAAAGCATATTGAGCTACAAAGAAGGATTAAATTCTGTTGACAATACATGGAGGGAAACTTTGCTTGGCTTAGCAAACCCAGTTATTTCTTGATCCCTCTGTTTTCACAGGTGGAAGATCAATAGCTTTTCCAACATTCTTTTCAATATATCTTCAAATATTACAAAATTTGCCAGGAAAAAAGGTTGAAGCGAGAGAATATCAGGCTACCTTCCCAAGATTAACTGTCTGCCTTAGTTTCAATAACAATAAGAGTTTTCCTTTTTCCTTACTCAGTATCATCCTTCTCCTTAATCTAATTACTCCACAACATTGCCCTTTAGGCAACATTGTGCTTAAAGAAGGGACTACAAGCTTGCAATGGTGTTATTCATCTTTTCCCAAATGAGCAATCAGAAAAACTGTTAGTAAAGTAAAGATGGTTCAAATAGTTTGCATTAATTTAAGCAGTTCACATTTCCCTGTCATGTTCCTCTACACCAGTAGATGACAGCAGATGTTCTTCATAAAAGAATGATGCAGTCATGGCTACTTAACATAGATCTTTAGTTTTGGTACAACCTTTAAGAACAATAGAATAAGTGTTCTCTGTTTATCTGTCCTCTTTCTGGGGGGCAGATTTCTTCTATAGCATTTCCCCCCCTATAGATTTTGTATTTTATTGTATTTTTCCCCTGAAAAAAATCTGCAAAGTATTCCTAGACTGTTTGGGGATAGAATGTTAGAGATGGAAGTTCCAGGGAATTTAATGATGCTTAATTTAGGGGACTTAGTGGAACTTTATAAGCTGTACTCTATATCCCAAAAAATGACAATGCTATACTGTTGCCAAGAAAATGACAAGAATCTGTCCATGAAATCACTACCAGTCAAGCCTGACTCAAGAGAGACTTTATTTTTAACTATTCTCACAAAATATGGAATCAGTCCATGTTCCTGCAAAGCTGCCTATGGCCATTTAATTAATATGAGTGTCGGCTTGGGAACAGAAGAGTCAATTCAGCAACTCAAATGGAAGGACTTGTTAATGGATTTCCATCTCTTGACAGAGAGAGGTTGTATGGAGTATGCTGTAATGGAGGTTGCTGTATTTATCACTTCTATCACTCTTTATCTAAATCAAAATACAATTATTATGTTTTCTATTTTACTCAAGGGAGAACAAGGGCCAAAAGGTGAAAAAGGTGATCGTGGAGAAAGAGGTGAACCCGTAAGCAGATTATTACACTTTCATTTTTAGATAAAGCATTCCAAATGAGTAGAAAGTTGAAATACAGGCAGTATGGTCATTTAAAAAACAAATTGGATAGATAGATAGATGGATAGATGGATAGATGGATAGATGGATAGATGGATAGATGATGGATGATGGATGAAGATAAATAAATTATAGATCTGTCTATCTGCATTATCTACTTATGCATCATTTATGTATCATATATCATGGATGATACATATATAAGCATAAGTAAATAAATCTATCATATGTACTATTTCTAAATATCAATTTTGAAAAATAAGCATTTATTGTGCATATCAGATTTAAACATTAAACATTAATCAACTAAGATGGATAGCTTTAGGAAAGTGAACAGAGTGAGTTGTTATTACTATGACTGCGTTTGTGTCTACATTATGAACTGGAATTCCCCTGGTCTAGCTTTCAAGATGTTCAGGTTATGGTGCAGGAGAAGGTGAAAAACCTCTTCTAATGCTGAAAGAACATCTCTTCCTTAGTTCAAGATACTCAGTTTCACTGTTGTTGTTTATTCGTTCAGTCGCTTCCGACTCTTCGTGACTTCATGGACCAGCCCACGCCAGAGCTTCCTGTCGGCCGTCACCATCCCCAGCTCCCCCATGGTTGAGTCCGTCACCTCCAGAATATCATCCATCCATCTTGCCCTTGGTCAGCCCCTCTTCCTTTTGCCTTCCACTTTCCCTAGCATCAGCATCTTCTCCAGGGTATCCTGTCTTCTCATTATGTGGCCAAAGTACTTTGTACTTTGTGTAGTTTCACTACAGGTGAAAAAAAAACTGAGATCATTTATATGTGTTTCTTCTCCTGCCCCTTTCTTTCTGTAGGGAGAACGAGGTGTTCCAGGAAAACAGGGTCTAATTGGACCTGCTGGGGAACAGGTAAGTTAAACCAAAATGAAACTATTGAATGTGTAGTAAACAAGCTCATATATTAGGGTGATGGAAACTATTCATAGGACCACTGCTTAAGGCGTTGATATGGCTACCTTAAAGGTCTCTTGTACTGTCTGAACTGGCTATCCCAACTGAGCTGTCTTCTATGTATGGATTTGCATGCTCAGACAGTGTGGGGAGGTGGTCATCCCAATGTTTCAAGAGGACATGGCCACCTCAATGTTTCAAGAAACAGGTAGAATTGATCTTTAAAAGGTTTGCAGGATCATATTCATGTCTGTCTGTCTGTCTGTCTGTCTGTCTGTCTGTCTGTCTGTCTGTCTATCATCTATCTATCTATCTATCTATCTATCTATCTATCTATCTATCTATCTATCTATCTAATCTATCTATATATCAATCTATGGAATGAAATCAGATAATGATTGGAGGATGTGGGAATAAGTATAACAATTTCGTATTCAACTTAACCATGTGTACATGAATGTGCAACCTGTGTAATTTGTCACTCATTCTGATTGATTTTAAGATTCTAGGAACAGCCATTGTTGATCATGTCAGAGGCTTATGTAATCCATTCTTTCCCAATACAGTCAACTGGGTGTTCATGGAAAGTGCAATATAACTTTTATGATCACTATGAACATGTTCTCCAGTAATTGGTATTCTGAGATACACTGTCTCTGGAAATCAGAATGAGCAGCTGGTCAGAATTGGTTGTGGATAAATATCTGAAAAGCGGTTTACAACTAGTTTCAGATGCTGGTTGCACTCCTTCAGAAAAATCAGGTACATACAGTAGCTAAGATTTTTCCTAGACCCATTACTTAGTGAGGAACCTCAGAGGATGTCATTGTACAGGAGTGCATTTTGCCATACACTGCGGGAAAGGATAGACTGAGTACTAGTGACATGTGTTGTGTGTGCTACTAAATATGGTTCAGTCACTTTGGTGCACTTGAGTTGTGATTCAGCTAGCAGAGTATTACTGGAGCAGCTTAGTCAAGCAGTAAAAATACCATGAGAGCTACGATGATAGCTTCACACTATTTCTGAAGCTGATTTAAAGGGCTTCTTTTCTCTCTCATAGTCTTACATTGGAGGGCAACAAGTTACCTGAAAAACTGTGGCAAGTTACTTGAACCTGAAAATATTGAAAGTGAAACCTATTAAGAACAGGTCCTTCACTTAATTCCTTTTGGAGAACGTTAAAAGATATGCCCAAAATGTAAAGATTGGAATGGACTTAGGAGATGGTTTTGAACATTTTTCCCTGGTATTTTTTTACTCAACTATTGAGGGAAGTGTTTTAGTTTAATATTATTTTTTTAAAAAAAATAATGCTTTAATAGATTAGGTAAACCTGGTTTTAACTTTGATCTTTTTTTTTAAATAGAAAGCTAACTTTGATGTATATTTTTACCAGCAGCCTGGAAACATTTGTAATAAACTAGTAAATCATGGGGGTTTAATTAAGTGTGTTCTTGGGGCAAAACCATTTCTTTTTCCAGAAGAATCTGCAGCTGGGAGATCAGCCAGAGTTGGTAAAAATTGTCTTGACTATTGGTGACCCTGAGAAGCACCAAAACTAGGAGATTCCCAAACTACGTAACTGACTTTCAGTGGAAGGATAATTCTTTTCTGACATATTTATACACCGTCATCCTGATCATCAGATTTATGCAACCAAACCTACCATTTGCTTTTCCATTGTATCTGTGGAGGAATAAATTTATAGACTGCATGAATCCAGCCTCTAATTGCAAGAAAGGGGGAACTGATGACAATAAGAACAGAACATCCATAAATACAGAAAGTCATATTTATGATGTGTGTGTGTGTGTTTGTGTGTGTGATTTCTGAATTTGTTTTTGAACTTACACAAATTCTGGAACAAGAAGAATCTTAAAATTTCTATTTCTACCTTCATTATACTGAGATCTGGAAAAATGGTATTAGTTTCAGCTGAACAAATATATGAATGCAGAATCATAAGCTGCAAGACAGCAAGGGGCTGTTTACATAAATAAAAGCAAAATATGTAATATTTGAATGGCAAGTGGCCAGAGCAGATTGAGATCTTATAATGACTTCCTTAATCTACAGGGGAGCCATGTTTTTTTCCCCCTAAAATTGTTAGGTCTTATGATTTATTTCTTTGAAAGAAACTAGCTGAACTAACAAAACCAACCATGGCCTTCTTTTGCTGTCCTCCATTTTTTGCTCCTTGAAATTATTTGCAATTGTACTTTTAATAACTCCTTCTTTAGGAACTCTACCTATCTTACACCCTTTTTCCTATTAGCTTTTCTTGCAGTGAGATCTCAGGTTATAAAAACCCACATTTCTGAAATCCAAAATACATGTTTAACTATGCACACTTTCAGTTTTCCTTAAAACCAAATACTCCATAGTACATGGCCCTTTCTTCCCCATGTTTTGGGTATTTCTACCTCTTCAGCTACATCTTCCCTATTAATGGGTATCAAGTCAAGGATGGTTGATTCCCGGGTGTCTGCTTCCACTCCCTGAATGAAAAAGTTTTCAGAACATTCAGGAATTTCCTGACATGACCACGCTTCGCCACGTTTGTCTCCCAACAAATATCAGAGTAATTAAAGTCTTCCATAAATTGGACTTTTTTCTTTTTTTTAAGATTTGCCATTTTTGAAAAGCATTATCTCTGTCTTCTCCTTGGTTGGCCAGGTGGTAGGAGACACCAACAGCAATATAGCTTTTATTTGTTATCCAGATGTTCTTTACACACCGCCAAGTTCATTCATGCAGATTGCTGAGCAGGAATGAATATTCTTAACACTTCTTTCTTCCTTTTGCTTCTGTTCCTTTTCAACAAATTGTATCCTTCAGAGTCAGATGATAAAGACATAGTCATTTGTCCTGGGTATCTCAACTTGATGCTCAGGAGTTATTATCTTTTAGTGAATGAAACCAGGGAGCAACATTCTTTTCCTTCAACCATTAAAGCTCCTTGAACAGCTGTTTTGGCATGATTTATGACTGACCTTTCCACCTACCCAGCTGAACCCTTGTTTCTTTTCTTTAGGGTCTGAAAGGGAAAGAAGGAGCAGTAGGTCAACCTGGACCTCCAGGAGAAATTGTAAGTAATTGTTAATTTATTTATTTTAACCCTCCCAGAGTCCCTTGCATGGGAGATGGGCGGGGAATAAATTTGAATAAATAAATAAATAAAATAAATAAATAAGTAACTGCCTTAAGAATAATTTTTCCAACTAAATAAAGGTGTAACAAATACTGGGATACATAAGAGCCTTTCCATAGCTGAAGATGTACTTTTTTTTTAAGACACATATGGATTAGGAATCATCATCATGCCCTAAGTAATGCATTCAAACATGATTCAGCACCCAAATAAAAATCAGTTGTCAAGGAATACAGTAAGGAAATAGGAAAAACTCTTTGTCTATTGAGAAGCGTTGGGCTTTGGACCAAAGCCTCATTCATTTCACTGGGGTTTACATAGGAAAAAGAAATCTTGCTGTGTTTGATCTAAAAACGTTGACCTAATGGCCTAATTAGCTCCTATGGCTGTTTTGACATGGTGAAGAGTTTAAATTAACAAGTGTATTTTTCTAGGTTTTCTCAGTTTTCTTAATTATGATTATAATGGAAATGAGAACACCATTGGGAGTCTTGAAAGACCTGGCTGGGGACAGATCGTCATGGAGAAAATCTATCTATGTGGTTGCTAGGATTCGAAAATGACTTGATGGCACATAATCAATCAAATCAATTTTTCTAAGTTTAGAAATCTGGTCTTTTAACTATGCCCCCCCCCCAATTTTATTTTCTCAGCCTAGAGCTTATATTGCTACTGCCTACCTAGACTTGTGACTTCAAGGCAGTCAAATCAAGGGCATCAAGGTTTAAGTGTTCATGTGTGCATCGTACAGTATATCCAGATAAGATATAGACCACATGACTATACTGTCCATACCTGTTTGCCAAAAAGAATTGTAATCAGTGCTAACTGCCCATTTGTCAATTATTTATTTATTTATTTATTTATTTATTTATTTATTTCAATTTATTCCCCGCCCATCTCCCACACAAGGGACTCTGGGCGGGTTACAATAATTAAAAATTTAAAAACTATACAATTAGAAGTATCTAAAAAATACAACCAATATAAATAGATAAAATCCAAGATGGGTAGGGAATCGTAGCCTAGATCATATTGCTACGGGGCCAGCCAACCCCAGGAGGCACTACCGCCTCTGTTGTCCCAGGCCTGGTGGCAGAGCCAGGTCTTAAGGGCCTTCTGAAAGGCCAGAAGTGAAGGGGCCAGTCTCACCTCCGGGGGCAAGATATTCCATAAGGCGGGCGCTATCGCAGAGAAGGCACGCCTCCTGGACCCCCGCTAAATGGAATTCTCTTGTTGAGGGGTCCAGAGCATGCCCTCCCTGCATGCACGGATGGGGCGGGCCGACGTTATTGGGACGAGACGGTCCCTCAGATATCCTGGCCCTATGCCATATAGGGCTTTAAAGGTAATCATGAAGCAGAGGTGTTACATGTGCCGATCTCCTGGCACCCATAACTGCTCGCGCCGCCGCATTCTGTACCAGCTGAAGCTTCCGGATACTCTTCAAGGGTAGCCCCATGTAGAGCGCATTACAGTAGTCTATCTAGGGAGATGACAAGGGCGTGAGTGACTGTTCGGAGGGCCTCCCGATCCAGGAAAGGGCGTAACTGGCGCACAACTCGCAGTTGTTTAAAGGCCCTCCTGGCCACGACTGCCACCTTCTCTTCGAGCAGGAGTCGCGAGTCCAGGAGGACCCCCAGGTTCCGCACTGGATCTGAGTGAGGTAGTTCAACCCCACCCAGAACCAAGGATGACAACTTCCCGGATTTAGGGGGGCCATCAATCCACAGCCACTCCATCTTAACAGGGTTCAGTTGAAGCCTGTTGTTCCCCATCCAGACCCCCACAGCCTCCAGACACTGAGATAAGGCATCGACCGCATCACCTACTTC
This sequence comes from Charina bottae, assembly GCA_023362775.1. NCBI lineage: Eukaryota > Metazoa > Chordata > Lepidosauria > Squamata > Charinaidae > Charina > Charina bottae. Next base: position 128,158,673 of record JALMGJ010000003.1, read on the forward strand.
ACCCGGGTTGGAGATGTATAACTGGGTATCATCAGCATATTGGTGATACCTCATCCTGTGGTGACGGATGATCTCGCCCAGCGGCTTCATGTAGATGTTGAATAGGAGAGGAGAGAGAACCGACCCCTGCGGCACCCCACAAGTCAGGGTTCGCGGGTCAGCTCTCTCCTCCCCTATCAACACCGACTGGGAACGGCCCCGGAGGAAGGAGGCGAACCAGCGCAAAACTACGCCGCCCACCCCCAACTCCCTGAGCCATCCCAAAAGTATACCGTGGTCGACGGTATCGAAAGCCACTGAGAGATCTAAGAGAGCCAGGATGGACGCACTCCCTCCATCCTGCTCTCACCAGAGATCATCCATAAGCGCGACCAATGCGGTCTCTGTCCCATATCCCAGCCTTAAGCCTGACTGGAAGGGGTCTAGATAATCTGTTTCCTCCAGAATCCTCTGGAGTTGCCACACCACCACCTTCTCAACCACCTTTCCCAAAAAGGGAAGGTGGGCGACTGGGCAAAAATTGCCCAGAATAGTAGGGTCCAGGGATGGCTTCTTGAGGAGGGGGTGCACCAGTGCCTCCTCGAAGGCCACCAAGAACACTCCCTCACTCAAGGACAAATTAATCATCGCCTGGACCCAACCACATGTCACCTCACTGGCTGATTTCACCAGCCAGGAGGGACATGGGTCAAGCTGTCAATAATAATAATAATAATAATAATAATAATAATAATAATAATAATAATACAAGAGCTTTGCTGGATTAGGCCAAGGAGCCCATCTAGTCTAGCATTCTGTGTCATACACTGGCCAACTGGATGCATTGTTTATAAGCACAGGCAACAGGGGTGTCTGCAGGGTGTAGTCAAAGAAGTCAAAGGATGGTCATGAAGGTGCAATTGAAGTTCCACTGCAATGCCCATAAAATCAGGCAGAGTTTTGATGGCACCATCATGGCTGCCATCTTGGCTATTTTTTACTGTGCATTCTCATGGGTGGGGTGAGATGTGCTTCCCCTGATTTAGTTGTGAGGTGGCCACTGGTGTTCAAGTGAATGTGTTATTTTTTTATGGTACAATGATCTCTTCTGTGGTCTGCAGCCCCCCTGGATTCCTAGACTTCCATTCAATCCCAAGGGAAGACCTCATGAGGTGGCTTTTTCTGCTTCCCAATCTGAAACTGCCAGGGAGACTAAAGAACAATAGAAAGTTATGTAATTGTAGTAGTCGTATTACTAATACTATAAAAAGAGCAGCATCAGCATCTTCTACTACCCACAACAATCAAGTAGGTTCAAAAATACCATCAGGAAATTAAAATGAAATACTCAAAGCACCCTGAGAGTATTGTAATAAAATGGAAGCCTCTTTGACACAGAAATTGCAGAATGAGTTTTAGGCATAGCATTCGTCGATACTTAATGTGTAATCAGAACTGTAGGAAGAGACTCCCCAACCAATGATTTTTTTTTTAATGAGAAATATACTCCTGGACTATTTTTATTTATTTATTTATTTATTTATCATACTTATATCACCGCCCATCTCCCCCCACAGAGGGGACTCTGGGCGGTTTACACAAAGTTGACAATTAAAACATATAAAAGCATATAAAATACCATACATAAATGTATATCTATATAAATTAATTAAATATATAAAACCCAAGAGGCTCTGATGTTAAGTTTAAAAGAACTCTACGGAGCAAGCCATCCCCAAGAGGAGCTATTATCCCCCCCCATCCCAGGCGAGGTGGCAGAGCCAGGTCTTCAATTGTTTTCGGAAGGTCATCAGTGTGGGGGCTTGCCTCACCTCCAGGGGCAGAATATTCCAGAGGGCGGGTGCCACTGCAGAGAATGCCCGCTTCCTGGACCCCGTCAGATAGAATTCTCTTGTAGACGGGGTCCGTAGCAAGCCCTCTCTGCATAACCGAGTGGGGCGGGTCGATGCTCTGGGGACGAGGCGGTCCCTTAGGTAACCTGGTCCCATGCCATGTAGGGCTTTAAAGGTGACAACCAACACCTTGAATTGGACCCAGAAGCAAACTGGTAACCAATGCAGCTCGCGAAGTAGAGGTGTCACATGTGCCGATCTTGGGGCACTCATAACTACACGCGCAGCCGCATTCTGGACCAGTTGAAGCTTCCGGATACTCTTCAAGGGTAGCCCCATGTAGAGTGCATTACAATAGTCTATATGGGAGATGACCAGGGCATGAGTGACTGTCCAGAGGGCATCTCGGTCCAGGAAAGGGCGTAGCTGGCGTACAACTCGAAGTTGTACAAATGCCCTTCTGGCCACGACTGCCACCTGCTCTTCAAGCAGGAGTCGTGAGTCCAGAAGGACACCCAGGTTCCGCACTGTGTCTGAACATTTTGTCATATGGCTGAACTGGAAAGTTCTCCCTTATTCAACATGCATGTGTTGACTTGTAAAGCTTGTAGAATTTCATCTAAATGTCATTGCAATGTTGAATTTGGGAATAAACATGGTGAATAAATAGAGTGAACAAAGATAGCATGAAGGTGATGCTATGTAAGAGTCATCCCCTTTCTCTTGTCCACAGGAGTTGAGTGGCCAATAAATTTAAATAAATAATTTTGAGACCAAATTTACATAAAAGTCAGGTTAAAGCACCGAATATTCTTCAAAACCGTGGCTATGATTTATTTCAACAGGGTACCCCTGGACCTGCAGGACCACCTGGCCCACACGGTTTGCCTGGAAATGTGGTGCGTATACAATGGCAAGGAAAGAGCTACTTATCTGACAGAAGAGTAGCCCTGAACATTATCACCAGCTTAATGCACACTGGTTATCCTGGTGGCTCTGGTTTATCACATTTGCAAAAAAGGTAAAGGTTCCCCCCGCACATTTGTGCAGTCGTGTCTGACTCTAGGGGCCAGTGCTCATCTCCGTTTGTTAGCCGAAGAGCCAGCGTTGTCCAAAGATGCTTCCGCGGTCATGTGGCCAGCATGACGCGCGCGGAACGCTGTTACCTACCCACCGAAGTGGTACCTATTCATCTACTTGCATTTGCATGCTTTCGAATTGCTAGGTTGGCAAGAGCTGGGGCGAGTGCGAGAGCTCACTCCGTCACGCGGGGCTAGGGATTCGAACCTCCGAACTTGCGATCTTCTGATCGACAAGCCTGGCGTCTTGCCCGCTGAGCCACCATGCCCCTAATCACATTTGTAGGGGAAGGAATTTTACCCCCATCAACTCACATGACTTCTTCCTTGAGACCTGCTGTTCCTGCCTTATTAGTTAAATACAGCAGCAAGGGTGCATTGCATTGGTATTTTGGATCTATTGCATTTGAAAATGCTTCAACAAGCTGGGATCTGTCGCAAGACTTTGATGGAAACGGCCAAACATTTGGAGAAACCTCACTAGCTTTATTAGAATTCACAGAATCATAACATTCTAGGATTCAAAGGGGCCACATAGGCCATTGGATCCAATCCCCCACGCAGTGCTGAAATGCCCATGAAAGCATCCTGGATAGGTGGCTGCCTAGTGTTTTGCTTCAACTCATCCAAGGAATGATGGGTTTCTCTTGCAGTCTATTGAACTGCTCTTACAGTTCAAAAGCTTTTCCTAACATACAATTGGAATCTACTTTCCTGTAACGTAACTGCAAGGAACATGTTTCCTCAAAGTACCCTGAGATATTTATCTTGCTGTTTCAATGTGGTGCCATTTTGTGGGAACAAGTCATCTTTCCAATAAAAGAAAAGGCATTTTGTGTACCAAATGATCCTTGCTGTTTCTTACCCCTTTTCTCTCTGCTTCAAAGGAGAGATGGGATTTTGTTGTACCCTTTTTGAAGGAGGGTCAAATTCTTTGAAAATGAATTGGACTCTATTGTAGGCATGAAAGACACAAAGCTATATTTTACTTCAACATGCAGCTGCAAGGATGTTTCTAATTGCTCTTGGATGAAAAAGTGCTGCATTTGCTCTACAATATAGCATGCAAATATTTATTATAAACAGTTTTGAGATTTTTAATGGGAAGTGATATACAAATGTTACAAAGAAATAAACGTGGAATATTTAATAAAACTACCATGATATAATTTTCATGAAAGAAAGTTAAAGTGATGATTGCAAACAATTTCCATGTTTGCTTTCCAATGAAAAACCTAAAGCTTCTGAAATGCCCAGATATCTCAGGAGCATCCTGATTTCAGAAGAAAAATAAACATGAATCTAGTTTCATGTTTATTGTTGCAAATATTCTGTTTAACCTGTCATATACCTGAATCAAACCCATATAATCTTTAACTCTTACTGTTTTAATTTGTTTGTAAACCACCCAGAGTCATTTTTGAGATGGGTGGTGGAAAAATACGATAAATAAATAAATAAAGATAAATGAATAATTCCGAATCAACCTGTTCCACAGCAGAGTTTGAATTGTTGCATATTATTTTCTTTACAGGGTATACCAGGAGGCCCTGGTCAGCCAGGAAGTGATGGGCAGAAAGGAGAAAAGGTGAAAAACTGGATCCACAGCTACTGTAAGGTGTAATGGCTATTTGCAGGAGGGAAAGGGTGAGGGGTAAATGTTGAAACAGTTAGAACAACATCAAATGCCATGTCTTATGAATGCATCAAACATTGTGATGCTAGTACATAAGAGTGTCTATGAAGGTTCTCAGTCATCCAGGTGGAATTGTCTGTAGCTTGAATCATGTCAACTGGATTTCTATTTTCTCAGTGGAAACGTTTCGCTCCTTATCCAAGGAGCTTCTTCAGTCTGAGCAAAGTTAGTAAGGGAATCCTTAAATATGTTACTAGGTGGCTGTGTGACCTTACACCTGGGGCTAGGTCATGGTTATTTTGAGATGTTATTTCTAAGTCCCTTTATCATCTAAAGGAGGATCGTTAAGATCCCCATGCTGCTGTTGAGCTTGCGAAATGGTCTTAATCTTCCTAGGCACAGAAGACAAAGCAGGGAGGAAAATAGGGGAAATAGGAGTGCTCTGAACTCTACATTGGAGAAACCAAACAACCTTTGTACAGGAGGATGGCCCAACGCAGGAGAAGTAACACCACAGGACCAGAGTCAGCAGTTTATCTTCATCTAAAGGAAAAAGGACACTCATTTGAGGACATTAATGTTCACATTTTAGACAGAGAAGATAGGTGGTTTGAGAGAGGGGTCAAGGAATCCATTTATGCCAACTTGGAAAATCCTTCTTTGAATAGAGGTGGGGGCCTCAGGCACAATCTTTCCCCTATTTTCCCTATTTTCCTCCCTGCTTTGTCTTCTGTGCCTAGGAAGATTAAGACCATTTCGCAAGCTCAACAGCAGCATGGTAATCTTAACAATCCTCCTTTAGATGATAAAGGGACTTAGAAATAACATCTCAAAATAACCATGACCTAGCCCCAGGTGTAAGGTCACGCAGCCACCTAGTAACATATTTAAGGATTCCCTTACTAACTTTGCTCAGACTGAAGAAGCTCCTTGGATAAGGAGCGAAACGTTTCCACTGAGAAAATAGAAATCCAGTTGACATGATTCAAGCTACAGTACATAAGAGTGGCATTTGCATGATGAAATTACCATGTATGGGTCATCATTTTGGCATCACTGGGGTTTGCAGAAGATACTGCTTAAATAATATGCAATCCATATTATGCATTATTTAAAGTACTTACCTGTACACTCTTGTATCTCTTCTACCGGATGTTGTGTATGTCAAATACTGTCCTGTACTAGGCTGAACAGCAACAAGCAGGGTAGCAATTAGGACACTTCCAATAGCTTTATTAGCTGAGCCATAGCAGATAATGCTAAAGCTGTGGGCTGTAAATTAGGCAGAGAAAGCTCCATAGAGAAGGTACCCCTGTACTCTCTTTAGTTTGTAGCTGTGGCTTAAACACGGCCAAGAAAAGAAAGTCTATTGCAGTCTGATAGTCTGGGGCCAAAGAAGTTCACAATATCCAGTCCAGGGCTGGTTGTAAACAACTGTTGTAAATAACAACTGCTTGTAGGACAAGGAATCAGGAGAAACTGAGAATGTGAAGCCAGAGGAATGCAGATCTAGTAGTAGAAAGTTGTTTCCAACAAGAGGAAGGGATTTGGTGGAGTTTGAGCCCTTGCCTAATTGGAGGATTTAATGTTTTCTGCTCTCAAGGAGGTGTGCCAATATTGGCTGCTCAGCCCTCCTTAGCTAGCAATGTGTTTTAGGGCCTGCATGCTCCCAATCTGAAGATTCAACTCATCTGCACTGGGTCTGAGTCACTATTCCCTGGCGGCTGATAGCATATTTGCTGCCTAACTACAGGCTGGGAATCTGCCTCTTCAACCTCAGAATCAGAGAAATCCATGATACATCCTTCCTGTGCTTGCCTTTACATGAACAGCACAAATGTCTGCAATGAGGGGGCCTTAGCATTTCTATTGACAAGATCTGAAATCATGCGCTGTTACGATACTGGCTGCTCTGAGCCATGGGCTTCCGCAAGGGTGACAAGGGAAGGCAAATAACGACACGTGTCTGATGATCTCATCATGCAAATGGCACAACCTGCATACTTGTGTCAGACATCATGCACTCATTACATAAGTGTGCCATGTGTGATAACATCATCACACCCATGGTCTTTTTGAGGTCATCGTGGCTTGTTATGGACATCACTGCTCTTGGCCAATGTTTCTTGCATCACTTCTGTGCCCTTATCCTCAAAGGGACATTGATGGTAGTGAAGAGTTAGGACATACCCAAGTCTTCCAGGTCAGTTTGGTAATTTAGCACCAATGAGGCATTTCAGACCTGGGGAAAGATTACAGCATAACACAAAATAAAGACTTGCCAAAGACCACTTAAGGATGTGTTTCTCAGGAGGCCTACACTCTCTCCTTAAACATGAAAAAGATGACAAAGAGTCCCTCACTGGCGGTCATATTAGTCTCATTATTTCCTTTTCATGCAGGTAGATAAAGGATGGATAAAGAGAACACCATCCTTGAAGGAAACCTGGTACAATGAGGCTATTAAAAATCCATGTGATTTCAATAAGTGTTTGCAATCCAAATACTAAAGTGTTTATATTGATTTCCACATGGTCTTTAGGAGAAAGTTCTAGATTTTTTCCTTGGATTCTCTATTTAGGAGGAACAGATGGTATGCAATCCAGAGTCACTGCCAGTCTGAGTGAAAACTTCTGAAGTTAATTAATAAAATGGGTAAAAGGCACTGCCTGTCTCATAGCCTCTCCTAATCATCATCTACACCCATTGTCCCGTCTGCAGGGAGAACCTGGCAAGGAAGGACAACCAGGTCCACCTGGGCCTACAGGTGAACCAGGAGCTGCTGGAGAACCTGGATTACCTGGAAAGGGTCAAGTTGGAGAAAAGGTAAATCCAATTCCTAAACTATTTGTGTAAGCAGATACTTGTCAGATTCAGAATGATCTGATCAACCCAGTTTACTTTTTGTTTTGTGAGTTATAATCGGATTCTACAGTATTCTCTACTTTGTCATTGGTTTACCTGAACCAGTTTTTTTTTTGGAATTATAATAGCTGCATTTTCAGCTGGCATCTATTTTCCTATGAACTGTTTATGAACATGCCCAGGAACCTAATATGAGGAAAAAGCATATTAAATGACTATATCAGAAATGTTGCTACTATTATTCATTCATGTCATTTTAGTTTGATTGGATTGCACATATCCTTCTGCATCCTGGAAACTGTTAGAGGAAAGAGACTGAAACTGGAAGGACAATAGGTTGAACAAATTGTGAAATTAAACATGAAAGGACAAAAGCTTTGGAGCTCATGGGTACTCTGCAAACACAATTAGGCAATCTTCTCTGTAATCCAATGACTTGTTTTTGCCAGTGATTTAGTGACTGACTTAGCTGATTTTTCTGGGTTCATGAAGTATACTCAATCATCAACTAACCCAATAGGCTGGGTTTGTACAAGGTGTTAAGCCACACCTACACACATACACACATACACACACACACAAAAATCTAAGTACAGTTAAAACTAACCAAGTGTGCAAACAAAGCCTCTGTGTAAATTTGGAGGAAGAGAATTTCTTAAGCACCCCATACAATAGACTCTAAAAGCAAGGTAATTATTGGAAGATTGAAGACTAAATATTAACTAGGCTTTTATGAAGCAAACAAAATTACCAGGGGAAGCCTAAAGGAATTTGAGGGAGTGACACATAGAAAGTGAACGTACTTTTGATATGTCCTCCCTCCAAAAGAGGACATGTAATTACTTACTTAAACTTAAAACATTCATGAACGTTGCAGAAGAGGGCCCTATTATATTCTGTTCAGTTTAAAACAGAAAGCGTATCTGATTATCTGGTACAACTTAGTATCATCAGTACTCCTCAAATTTCAGAAAAGAGGAGAAAATCCCATCCCAAATGTGGTCTATTCAAACATTTCCACACTATAGCTTGCATTTGCCTGTAAATGATGCAGCTAAAATAATTTCCTCAATTCAAATATCTCCTTATTGGTTTCTTAAGAATATCAGGGTTGTAAAGAGCTTCAAGATAACCTTGTTCTAGTCCAAGACGTTGCCCTTGTCTCAGTCCAATACCTTCACCACATCATGGCTTGGTTGACAGAACATAACATGTTGGTTGGCTGACATGGTCTGAGTAGTTTGTGGGTTTGCATACCATTGTCTTTGTATGTGATATGAATTGGACCATCAAGTTAAACAATCAAAGCATGCATTTGTTTGGGAATACCATGTTTTCTGAATATAATAATATAGTAAACCTCAATGTAATGGACCATTTGGTGGTGCTGTATATTACTTCTGAATGTCTGTTAAATTTGAAAGTATGTTGATTGCATTAATTTATGCAATTTCTCTAATGACATAAATATAACAAAATTAAATGTAGATATAAGTGCCCCTTCCAGACTACTGTGAATAAACTTGTCTGTTATTTCAGGGGAGAATGTACAAACAGAAATATTTTCACACATTTCAAACACAGCTTGCAAAAGGTCAACGAACTCTACTCAACCACAGAAATATACAAACAACTCACACAATAGATGTGCTAATCCCACACATGACAGCACCACACCCCCTAATCACCACTAAAAACCCTTTCCCAATCTTTTGTAAATGACCTCTCAGCAGCTATAAACACCAACAGGAACACACACCCTCTACTTGGGCACAGAGAGAATCTTCTAGCTGTGCTCCTGTCCTCTGAAGATGCCAGCCACAGCTACTGGTGAAACGTTAGGAACCAAATCTGCCAGAACACGGCCACACAGCCCGGAAAACCCACAACAACCATAGAAATGTTTTCCATTGCATCCAAAGTCTATTAAATTGAGGGTTTCCTTGTAATATATTATTACCCCAGGTTTAGGGTTTCGGATTTGCCCTTTTTAATTTTTTTTATTTATTTTTATCCCGCCTTTATTATGGGTTCATGTTTATTATGGGCTGGAATTCATGTTCTTTTTTAGAGGTCTAATAAATGGATGTATGGAACATGGTTTTCCAGTTGGGAAGGTCATGTTGACATCTTTTACATTTGTGTGCATTTCTAGGGTGAAAGAGGTCCACCAGGCTTACCTGGACACTTTGGGCATAAGGTAAGCACCTGCTTTGCCATTCTATTATAAACTAAGGACTGATCTGTCTGTAGGGTTGAGTCATGGCAACTGGATTTCTTTCTTTTGGTTGAAACATTTTGCTGTTTGTCCAAGTAGCTTCTTCAGCCTGGGCAAAAGTTGGTGAGGGGACCCCATGTAAGTCTTCCAGGGTGGCTGTATTGACCTTACACCTGATTGGCTTGTTAATTGGGCAATTGAGGTGTAGATAGTCTTTGGGATGTCTTAATCCTAAAACCTTTATTCATCCCCAAGAGGATCGTTAAATGTGGCCTTGCTGGTGAACTTGTGAAGTGGTCTTAATCTTCCTGGGGACTAATGAAAGAGCAGCATGACCGCCCAGAGTCCCCTTGGGGGAGATGGTGCGGTGATAGAAGTCGAAACATAAATAAATAAATAAATAAATAAATAAATAAATAAATAAATAAAATGATAAATGGGGGACAAGTTGTGCCTGAGGCCTCTGCCTCTATTGAGGGAAGGATTTTCCACTATGGCATGAATGGATTCCTTAACCCCTCTCTCTAATTCCACCTGGACGACTGAGAATCTTCATCGACATAAGGACTGATCTGCATTTCCTGCTTGCAGAGGAATAGGACCAGCCACATATTATTTCAGGAGGACAGGAATGGAGAATGTCATCAGTTTGCCCCTACCCTGCTCATATGTGATCTCTACCCAAGGTCTTTGCAAAGGATGTAGTGTTTTCCCACCTCTGCTGGTGCAAACAATGCTGTTCAGTCCATCTCTGGTCACTGATGGACTTCTGGCCATGAAAAGTTGGACTTTTGTGTTATTTTAGCAGAAGAACAAAACAATGTCTTCCTTCCTTCCTTCCTTCCTTCCTTCCTTCCTTCCTTCCTTCCTTCCTTCCTTCCTTCCTTCCTTCCTTCCTTTTCTGCCAAGATTCCCTTACTAATCCAAGGGATAGGAAGTGCTATGAAACTGGCTGTTGTGGGTCTTCCGGGCTGTGTGGCTGTGTTCTGGAAGTTGTGGTTCCTAACGTTTCGCCAGCATCTGTGGCCGGCATCTTCAGAGGGCAGGAGCACAGACAGAAGCGAACTCTCTGTCTGTGCTCCTGCCCTCTGAAGATGCCGGCCACAGATGCTGGCGAAGTGTTAGGAACCACAACTTCCAGAACACGGCCACACAGCCCGGAAGACCCACAACAGCCATCGAACTCCGGCCATGAAAGCCTTCAACAATACATTGCTATGAAACTGTTGCCCTTTTTTCCCCACCAGTTTTCAGAAGACCGTCCCACAGAAGGGAAAGCCATTGGACCTTGGTTTCCTGGCATAGCTGGCATGGGGGGTGGGGAGGGGAATACACCAATCAGGGAGTGTGATAGTAGTAGTACAAAACACCTGGCCATCATTGTAGCAAAATGGAGGAAGGGGTAGAAATCTGGAAAAGGATTCTTAAACCAGCTTCATTTGCAACCAAATGAACCAATTTGCTGATAATGAAATTTGATTTTTTTCTTTTTAAGCTGGGACTTATTTTTAATTGCAAGATAGAAAGCCATTTCAAAACAAAGTTTCTCAATGCAAATATTGTTTTAAAAGTGAATGGTTTCATCACTGAGTTGAAACTGAATTTTGCACAAATTTGAACTTTGGTTGAATGACTTAGTTTGGATTCCACTCTGTTTTTAAGTGGAGGATTTACAGGTTGAGAAGTAATAGATACAAACTGTTTTAAAATATTAAAAAGAATAGTTTGAATCCTTCATCTTTGTGATAATTTTTCAATTATGTCATGCATTGTCAAATAAATTCAGCACTTTCACAATTGTGAAATAAGGATGTTACTTGTTCTTAGCAATGCAAGATAAATTCATTTGGTTTACATTTCAGTGTAGTCATACCCAAATACACCAAACCTATGTAGGAACTGGAACAAAATAATTTTTTCTCCTAAATTTTGCAGTAGTTTAGAAATTAAAAAAGAAAGAAGGAAATAATGGTGATGATGTATTCTATCCTTTCTGCACACTAAGGAAAGTATACATAATATTTTAGGGGAAATTATTTGTAAAAATATATATTTAAAGAGACATTCATGTAAAATGCATGAATGTACAACTCTTTATGTTTGTACAACTCTTTGTAGAAATAAAAATGAAAATATAAGAATGAGATGGAGTTTCTCTAAAATTGGAAAGACGAAACACTGAGTTAAAATCACCTTAATCAAATCTATCCATCCCTATTTCTATTTCTTTATTTTATTTCTTTCCTTTTTCCCTAACATCTAAGGGGGTGAATTTCACACCCCCAAAAATGACCCAGTCAGCATCCTTGACTGCCATTTTTTTTTGCGGGTGAGGGGTGCCTTCGAGTAATTGTTGACTCCTGGCGACTGCCTCAACAAGTCCCTGCATTTTTCTTGGCAAGATTTTGGAAGTGGTTTGCCATTGCCTGCTTCCTAGAGCTGAGAGACAGTGGCTGTCCCAAGATTACCCAGCTGGCTTCATGCCTAAGACATGACTAAAACTCACAGTCTCCCGTTTTCTAGCCTGGTGCCTTAACCATTACGCCAAACTGGCTCTGCATTAATAATAACTTTGAAATGTTTGATATATTGCCTAAATTTGATAAGTACAGTGCTTTTGAAAAGGAGTAGAATCACATATTTCATTCTCCATAACTCATAATCCAACAAAACCATGAGGAGAAGACCATGCATCCTAACATAAAATGGATATAGCATGGACATGTTAAAAGGTCTGGAAAACAAGACATATGTTCCTGTATTGAAACATGCACTATTTAACTTGTCTTTGTTAGGGAGATCGAGGTGCCCCAGGTGTTCCAGGCCAACCAGGAGACAGAGGAGCCCCAGGCATTGGACTTTCAGGACCACCAGTAAGTATGAAACTTGTTGCTCACTAATCTGTGATGAACCTCAATGAGTCTTTGAAAGGTGGCTCATGTTTGGAATTGTGAACTGAGCCATCTACCCTGGGGGCAAGGATGGTACACACATTATTACTGAGTTACCTGCGTACCTCTCTGCATCTCCACCAGAAGCAAAACAATGATTTGATGATTTAAACAGACATCTGGATTTTATTTGGAAAGTCAATTCAATTCAGATGCTTAATCACATTGCCTTCAAATTACATCTCCAGCCTGAATGTTTGCAACACTATAACTAATTATAACTAATTTTCAAAACAATTAGCCAGAAATTTAGGGAGGTTGTTTTGGATAACTATATCCACTGATTAACATATAATTTCAGAAATCGTCCTTGTTGTAATATTTATTTGATATTATGTGCCCAGTTGTATTTATGTTATTTGTTATCTCCATTAAAACTGATGTGACTGATTATTATCAATGTATTTTCAGGGACCTATAGGACCTCCAGGAGACAAAGGGCCACCGGTACAGTAGGTCTTTCTAACTATATGCAGTATGTGGTAGGAAATGGGATGGAAAGATGATTGTGTGCTCTCTTATTATATCACCTTTTGGTTTGACAGTGATGGTAGAAAATTCAAATATGTACAGTATCAGTGAATCCAGAAATATTGACTTCTTGATTCTATTCTGTACATTCCCGAATGATATTGCTTATGATCTACAGATATCCAGGCCCTAACACCTTCTACAACCTCTGGTGAGCATGGGGTTCCTGGGCAGCATTTTGAGCAGAATGCCCAAGGGTTGAATTATTATGGGATTCATGAAAGAAAAATTGTGCTCACTTCTGATCATCTCCATTTCCATGCTCTGTTCATTTGCTGCCAGTGGATATGATGGTATCTCTTTAGATAGAAGGCATTTTCAGAAGCTACGGATCAGAACGTTATGTGTGATTCATCCCCATTAGAAAAACTTCCTATATGCAGTCAGGATGTATCAAGTTCTTCCCCCTGTTTCACCAGGGTTCCCGAGGTTTACCAGGCATCCAAGGCCCTCCTGGACAGACTGGGCAGGATGTAAGTAAAAAGGCTGATGGTTCGTTAATTTATGAAATGCAATACATTGTTGGTCAGAAATAATTATACTAGTGGAAGCATATTTTTCCTTCTCCCTCCAAAACTAACACACAGACACAGACACAGACACACACACACACACACACAGACACACACACAAATACAAACACACCACTTTCTCTTTATCTTCATGCTAGGCCCAAATAACAATATTTTCATGAAATGTTTGAATCAAAATTTCATTGGAAAATGGGAAAAAAATAATGGATGACTAATTCCCAGTCATTCAGTGTGTGATTTAGATTAACTCTTATACAAATTCTCAAAGATCTTCTAGTTGGGTATTTGAAAACATATCTCAATAGCTTGTCAGTGAAGTACAAAGTAAAGCAGGTTGAAACATAAGATGTAACGAAACAATTTCAACAATGCAATACTGATAAAGCAATCCATATAATCAATAAATACATCCCTGTGTTAAAGGAAGAGGAAGGCTTGAGCAAAGGGGGGAAAAATTCTCAAGACTCTTAACAATCCTGCCTGAAGATGTTGTGTGATTAGCTACTAAGAATCCATTCTTTTAATGATAAAACAGTGACCGATTCTAAGAGTTAACTTATTATTCATACCTCATTTTTCCAGGGTTTCAATCAGCAGCAACTGCTTTCTAGAAATATTTCTTTTCTATTTATAAGGGAGATGGAAGCATAGAATGATACAAACTTACAGAAGGAAATAATGAGTGAATTCCTTCTTGGTTGCTCTTCCCATGTGCCTCCTGTTCTACCTTAGCTCAGCAATGTAGAGACAGATAATTACAGTAATCAGCCAGCAGTAAAAAAGGAAAGGAAAATGTAGACAGATAGAAGTAGGGGGTAGAATTGATGTTCCAAAACTCTGCTTTGAACTTTTACACAAGATGACATTGATGCATTAGTTGAAGAGCTCTAAGTAAGTTGCCTTCTCTTTTCAAAAACCCAGGTGGGAAGATTTCAGGTATGATGGACTGTTGTTGTTGTTTTTTTAATGAGAAAAAAAATGGTCAACCTATTGCCCCATGTGACCTCCAAGGCCTTTTTCAATACATGTACCCAGATTACATCAGGATCATGTCACCAGAATTTGGAAGAAACCACTGAATGTCAGCATATGTTGTAGATCATTGGCGATCACTCGTAGCCGAGTAAGATTGTCTTCCAAGGGTAAAAATTTAACGGTGGATCCGTAAGTGGCTGTAAAGGCCAATTCTGGATCCGCACAACATCCCACAATGAGGGCATAGGTTTCCGGGTGGGAGACGGTCATGATGAGGGTTTGCTTGACGTGCCTTCCTTTTAGCTCTTTTCTCCCTTTCGCCCTGTACTCGTGCTTCTTCAAAGTCCATAGCGCCTTTAATAAAGGCTGACCTCCAATTGAAACGCTCGTGAGTTAGGGCTTCCCAGTTCTCAATGCTGATATTACATTTTTTAAAATTAGCTTTGAGAGTATCTTTGAATCTCTTTTGCTGTCCACCAATATTCCGTTTTCCATTCTTAAGTTGGGAGTAAAGTAGCTGCTTTGGAAGACGATGATCAGGCATTCGAAAAACATGGCCGGTCCAGCGAAGTTAAGAAAATAAGATAAGAAAATGAGATAAGAAAATAAGATAAGAGATAAGAAAAGAAAAGTCGATTAACATTAAAAAAAACCAAAGTGCTTTACCAGCAAGTTCGAACCAATCCCTCCGCAGCGCCATCAATCCAGCTTAAAGGTGTGTCACTAGAAAACGTTGTAGAAACCTCTAAGTGAAAACAGAACCCATGCACACATTGACAACAAGAAGCCTTTCTTCTATGGATTGTGAAGTCTTTAGGAAGCTCTCATAACTTCCTGAATCATGCTACTTATATGCACTGTGCAACCTTCTCCCCCCAGAGATGAGGTCCGTCTCATCACTCCTGAGCTTTCAAAGGTCTCTCAAGACCAAGTTATGTCAGCAGGCCTGGGGACCCCTGGAGACCCCTGGGTAACTAGAGAGGTGGCTCCATTAACATCCCTTTGCCAACTGTTTTCTTTCTCTGTTTTAGTTCTGCTTTTATAGTTTTTAATGTTTTTTTAATAATTATTTTATAATGGTTTTAGGTCATGATTGTTTATATATTTATTGTTTTATTGGATTGTTGTACACCACCCAGAGTCACTTTTTGTGAGAGGGGTGGCCATATAAATTTGATTAATAAGTAAATAAATAAATAAATAAATAAATAAATATGACTATTGTGAGAATAATTTTACTAATGGAACATATTGCAGCTAAAGAGAAACATCTTGGCATCTATGTGCATCTCGGTGTAATTGCATTGTAGAGATGCAACAACACCATTTTTTTTTCCTCTGCAGGGCTTACCTGGAAATCCAGGGGAAAGAGGACCACCAGGAAAACCAGTATGTCCCTGAATGATCTTTCCCTCTTTCTCTTCATTTCCTTTTCATTGGCACATTTCATTAAGAAATCAATTTTGTTCCAAGCAAATAGCTTTACTGAAGATCAATGAATGAATAGCTGAGAAGAAACCCATACTATGTTGTAGATGTCTCTACCATTCTTTTAACTCACATCAATGGTAGTGGAGCTTCTCCTCTTTTGTGAGATGTGATTCAATAATGTGGTCCTTCAAAAAGACTTGATCCATTGTAATTTGGTCAGTGGGTGGATAATCTATCACGAGCTCTTTCATGTTCTGCTTTTGATACCAGACTTTCTGAAATGCTCCCCGTAAATGACGTAGGTGGTTTTATTTTTCTTCTCTTAGGGTTCCTCTCCTCTCCTTTCTCCTGATGACATCAGTCTCTTAGTTAAGGTAAGGCCTTTTCCCAGGTGTCCAAAGACCTAATACTCAGGGAGAATTGATGTAAATCAGCAAAATCTATAAATGCTTGTAAAACGTACTATGCATACATAGTAAGGAGAAAATGTAGATGTAAATGTACATCTCAGGAGAAAATGTAGATGTGCAGATGTTCACTAGAGCAGAGGAAGTACATTTATTTCCTTTCTTTTCTTCTCCCCTTAAGTAAAGCCTTCTTCCAGTCAAGCTTAACTGTTGGTAGACATCATGGATACATTTGTCCTTTTTTTGGTGGGTGGGGGGCAGCAATATAAAAATCATTTGTCATCGTCTCCTTCTGGGATAGTTTTTCAACTTCCCATTCTAGTGCACAGCCCTGGTATTCCCTACTGATCTCCCACCAGGTCTCCAATCCAAGTACTAACCAGGCCCAACTCCACTTAGCTTGAGACCCTCCTCTCCCTGAGGCTTCTAGGGGGACGCGATCCATATTGTACCTTGTGATTTTAGAGAGACATAGAAGAATAGGATGAAAATGTCCAAGTAATTCATGTTTTCCTCCTTCAAATATTTGAGACCACTGAATGTCTGGATACTCCAGGTCACATTTTCCATGAGTAAAATGGCATGTACAAACAGCCTAAGATGAGCCTGCTGGAACAGGTTTAATATCAGCCCAGGACCATCCAGTCCTAGTTCTTTTTTCCCCACAATGGCCAAGGTACTTCTAGAAAGTTCACACAAAAAGAGCTGGTGTAGGTACTCATCTCCTGCCTGAAAGAAATTCCAGGTGATTCTAGGATAATGCTCTTCTGAAAGAGCACTTATCTCAAGTTCAAAATGAACATGGCTTTCAGCTGATATCTACTGAGAGCCAGGCTCCTTCAAAACGTACCCATGCAAAATACTTGTGTAAAACCAGAGTCAGTTTTGATGGATGGCTCAACCTGCTAGTCTAGCTATCTGTCAGAACTTGCCTTCCCCCTGAGTCTCATTCCCAATTCATGTTAAGGAGAGCGACTGGTGTGTGTTTTCCTGCTGTTGGTGCTGTTTGGTGGGAGAGAAAAGGAAGGAAAGCTGGGGGGATCCACCAGTTCCTGACCTTAACAGGCCCTGTACACTGCAAGTATAGACACCCCCATTTGCTTCCATTCTGCATTTGGAAGGAGGGCAATTGCCAGTGGAGGCAGTGCTGGCTCAAGGACTGGTAGGTAATGCTAACTCAGCTATGAGGAAGACCCCAGAAGACCTACGATTTCCAAAGTTTATGACCTACAAAGTAGTAGTGCACACAGACCCATATAAAGAAACAAAGGGTTCTTTCACCTACATACAATTCATAATTCAGTATAGTAAAGCCAAGGTGGAATTGCATTTGGGAAGAGTTGTCTGCACTTTCAGTGACACCATGATTCTCTTCTCTTAGGATGTTTGCAGTGATTGTCCCCCTGGACCGTCTGGTCTCCCTGGAACGCCAGGACAGAAGGGTGATAAAGGCCCTCAAGGCCCACCTGGGAGTGATGGCCCAGTTGGAAAGAGGGTAAGAAAGACATGGAGGATAAGAGACTTCACTGCAGATCTTGCTGTTCTTCCTTGTAGATGTTCTTTTGCAGGCCAGAAGAAGAGAGAGATGGACTCTGCTAGGATACTTGGCAGATTGTTCTTCAATTAATAATAATCATTCTTTGAGCACTTCACATTAGTGATTTATTTGGCTATCTCCGTAGCCTGCTTGCATTACTGATGTATCCCCAAAGCAATGTCTAGGAGATGTTGTAAATTACTCGGATAGAAGTCCTCCTTGATTCCGTTTCCGTAGTGTCAAGATATATGGCAGAATTGTCAAATTTGTCTTTCCACAAGGCCCTAAAGACCAGGCTCTTTCCCCAAACATTGGGCCAGATTATGACATAAGCCCATACAGAGGATAAGACCCTTGAATAAAATATGTATTGGTTGGCTTTGGCTGCTTCTGTTATTACTGTTATTTTTTTATTCCGTTATCCTGTTTTTTTTCTGTTCCAAAGATTTATTGTAGTGTTGTAGTGTTGTAGTGTATTATTATTCTTTTCCTTCTTTCCATATTTCCTCAAACTGTAAGTGGTCCAGAGCCCCTCCTGCAAATTGGGCAGACATACTAACAACAAAGCTAGCGGAGAAGACAGTATCCCAGCTGACCTATTTAAAATCCTAAAAGATGATGCTGTTAAAGTGCTGCACTCAATATGCCAACAAATTTGGAAAACTCAACAGTGGCCACAGGATTGGAAAAGGTCAGTTTACGTTCCAATTCCAAAGAAAGGCAATGCCAAAGAATGTTCAAACTACAGTACAATTGCGCTCATTTCACATGCTAGCAAGGTTATGCTCAAAATCCCACAAGCTAGGCTTCAGCAGTATGTGAACCGAGAACTACCAGAAGTGCAAGCTGGGTTTCGAAGAGGCAGAGGAACTAGAGATCAGATTGCCAACATTCGCTGGATCATGGAAAAAGCAAGAGAGTTCCAGAAAAACATCTACTTCTGCTTCATTGACTACGCTAAAGCCTTTGATTGTGTGGAGCACAACAAACTGTGGCAAAGTCTTAAAGAGATGGGAGTACCAGACCACCTTACCTGTCTCCTGAGAAACCTGTATGCGGGTCAAGAAGCAACAGTTAGAACCGGACATGGAACAACCGACTGGTTCAAAATTGGGAAAGGAGTACGACAAGGCTGTATCTTATCACCCTGCTTATTTAACTTATATGCAGAATACATCATGAGAAATGCCGGGCTGGATGAATCACAAGCCGGAGTTAAGATTGCCGGGAGAAATATCAACAACCTCAGATATGCAGACGATACCACCCTAATGGCAGAAAGTGAAGAGGAACTAAAGAGCCTCTTGATGAGGGTGAAAGAGGAGAGTGCAAAAGCTGGCTTGAAACTCAACATTAAAAAAACCCAGATCATGGCATCTGGTCCCATCACTTCCTCGCAAATAGAAGGGGAAGAAATGGAAGCGGTGACAGATTTTATTTTCTTGGGCTCCAAGATCACCGCAGACGGTGACTGCAGCCATGAAATTAAAAGACGCTTGCTCCTGGGGAGGAAAGCTATGGCAAACCTAGACAGCATATTAAAAAGCAGAAACATCACCTTGCCGACAAAGGTCCGTATAGTTAAAGCTATGGTTTTCCCAGTAGTAATGTATGGCTGTGAGAGTTGGACCATAAGGAAGGATGAGCGCTGAAGAATTGATGCTTTCGAACTGTGGTGCTGGAGAAGACTCTTGAGAGTCCCTTGGACTGCAAGGAGGTCAAATCAGTCAATCCTAAAGGAAATCAACCCTGACTGCTCATTGGAAGGACAGATGCTGAAGCTGAAGCTCAAATACTTTGGCCACCTAATGCGAAGAGAGGACTCACTGGAAAAGACCCTGATGCTGGGGAAGACTGAAGGCAAAAGGAGAAGGGGACAGCAGAGGATGAGATGGTTAGATAGCATCACCGATGTAATGAACATGAATTTGAGTAAACTCTGAGAGACAGTGGAGGACAGGAAGGCCTGGCGTGCTATGGTCCATGAGGTCACGAAGAGTCGTACACGACTAAATGACTGAACAACAACAAAATAAATCAATATGTCAATAAATGAATAACAAACAGATGTAGAGCTGCAGTTGATAGGATTTTTGAGGAGGGATGACCGTGTCGGTAGATGGTCAATAAAAAACGGGTGGCTATTGCATTCAGGTGCATGGAACTGCGTTAATTTTTGCAATTTGAAAAATGACATGCTATCGTTTTTGTGTGTGTTTCCTTCTTCAAAATGGAAGGAAACAGAAATTCAGCATTGTAGTCAGAGGAGGTTCTCTAGATTCCAACATTTGTCTAGCCATGGCTCAGAAGTAGAGCAAGCCATTTGTGAAAATTGAGTGCCACAGGTAGTTCTGACTACATGGACACCATTGATCAAACCGTCCTCCTTGCTCATAATCTCAAGCCCTCAGGTCATGTCCAACCTGTCTAAAAAGTCTGATATCCTGATCTACTTCAAGCATCACCATGTTGCGGACTGGGGAAATGAATTAGTGTCTGAATCATGCAGCACAATAAAAGGCATGCTTTTGGTCCTAGGAATGGGGAAAGCACCACTGGGATCTTTTCTTCCAGTAGTAACATCCTGTGCATGATACTGCTTCAGGTTTCCCATGTCACAGGCCCTCTCCTTATCAAAGGATCTCATGCAATAAAGCCAGCAGGCAGAGGGACCTCTTCTACACAAACAAATGGAATGATAAATCTGTGATCAGCCTCTACCAAACTATATTGGGGAGAACCCAAAATAAAATTAATTAATTAAATCCATCATCTAATGTGATCACTCCCTTCTGTTTAAGTATTCTCTCCTCCTTCTATGTTTAAAACAACAACACAACTACAGTTTGGTGGCAACTTTAACTGGGAGAAGTGCATAAGGCCATTGCTTCAACCTGTGCCCTCTTCTTCTTGCACAGGGAAACGGGATCACCACATCCTTCCCATAGGCACAGACGATTTTATGATACCAGATTTTGCCAGGATACTATAGGAATGAAAAATCAAGCTAGAAAATGTCTATTTTCACCAAGGAGTCCTTGGTGCTCTCTGAGCCTTGTTGTTTTTTTGCAGATGTTTCATTGCCTGACTAGGCAACGTCTTCAGTGCCTGAAGATGACCCTGAGCTACCAATATTCTCTTCGAAATGTCTATTTGTAAACTTTGTTTTCTTTCAGGGAGAACCTGGACTCAGAGGTCCTGCTGGGCCTCCAGGAGTGGAAGGTCCCAAGGTAAGATGTACATTCTCTCCTATGTGACTCTTGCTTCCCCAAAAAATACATACTTGAAAGAAACCAGATGTCTAATCTGCCATAGGAAGGGAAGACCCATTTTACGAATGAAAAAGAGCTATTCAAAGGAGAAAACGTTCCAATTCCAAGGTCCATCGAGTCCTGCTTCCTACAAAAGTGCTTCCATTTATTCTAGCATTTAACAGTCTGCATATGTTAATCTCACCTATTCCTTTTCTAAGAAAGGAGATGAAGTAGGTAATACATGAAACAGTTCCAGAAATTTGACCCCATTGGCATGCTCAAACTAGCATGAAGGAAAACTTCTTGTATTCATATGGAGAATTGGGTTTCCAAACTTCGTGCTCCTCAAAAGGTTTTGCTGGAGGAAGATAAGATGAGTTGGGCTTCCATGGAAAATCTCTTCCCAGTAGATGTTACAGTATATCTTTAAGAAGGAATTACCTGTGCCACAACTCTACCATGTGAAACTAAGCATAGACCCTAACAATGCATCAATTAGAGCAGGCTCCCCTAACCGGATGCCCTCCAATTGTATTGAGACTTCACTCCCCACAAGTCCCAGCCATCATACCACTTCCCCAGTCAGAGGTAGTGTGCAATTTGGGGTTCTTCCTGGATTCATGGCACCTGCTGAAAGAGCAGGTACCAGATGTGGCTAGAGGAGGCTTTGCACAGGTTCATCTTGTGCAGAAATGCATCCATTCTGGACTGGGAGGCCTTATCTCTTGATCACCTCCCACTTGGATTACTGCAATGCACTCTACATGGGGCTGCCTTTGAGGAGCATGCAGAAGCTGCAGCTGGTCCAGAATGTAGAGGTGATGGCAGTTTTTGGCATCTCTTGATGTGCTCATATAGTAACACCGCTGCTCCGTGAGCTGTACTGGCTCCCAGTAGGCTTCTGTGTCTGATTCAAGGTGCTAGTTACCACCTATCAAGCCCTACATGGCATAAGACCAGGCTATTTGTGGGACTGTCTGTCACCCATTGTTTTTGCCCACCCACTAGGTCTAAATCTCTTCCAGTCATCTTATTGGACTTTATTTTTATTAGGGTCCTAAAGGAGACCATGGGGCATCTGGTGAGGCTGGGCTGAAGGGTGAACAGGTGAGAGAAAACAAGGAAACAGCATGATTTCTTGAAATAATTCAGTAAGCAACACCATCCTTTACCTGACCATTCCTCACTCCCCAAATGAAGATCTGTGTCCTGCTGTTGAGTTATCATTAACTTACGCACCAAGCACATGCCAGAATATTCATATTCTTCTAGGTATAATCATCATGGACTCCTGTAAGAATGTAAGTCATAGGTTTTAAGATAAAAATGAAGAACTAGCCATTAGTAAGGCATTTGATTTGCATAAGTAATAAAACATGAAAGGAAAATTTAGGAGACTGAAAAAAATAATTTCCTTTGAAAGTATCATATTATCCAAAATGTGTGTGTGTGTGTGTGTGTGTGTGTGTGTGAGAGAGAGAGAGAGAGAGAGAGAGAGAGAGAGAGAGAGAGAGAGAGAGAGAGATTATTCCATGACATTTGGCTTTTTTGTATTGAGTTATCAGACAGCATAATTTTTTGGAGAAGATAAATCTTGAGGTTTATATGAAAAAGTGGTGACAGAACAGCTGTTGATATTTCCCCTGAGAGCATTATCAAGCCAAGAATGAAAGCAGGTTTTGTTCTATCTCCCTGATGGGCTTCTATTACCCTCAAGATCTAGATATCTGCCTTGCTTGGTCTGCCACAGGAGAGCCTTGATCTTACCATTCCATTTAGGCTGCTTATCAATCTCTGCTGCGCACTATGATAGAGAAAACACTTAAGATGCATCACAGCAATATATGTCGCAAATGCAGATGCTGCATACAGGTTTACACATGGGTGCATTTACAAGAGAGAGGGATATTTAGAACGTCTCTGTAACTCAGAGATGCTGTTTAGAAGCTACCACATTGTTCTAGGGCAGGGCTTCTCAATCGCAGCAACTTTAAGATGTGTGGACTTCGGATCCCAGAATTCCCCAGCCAGCATTCTGGGAGTGGAAGTTAACACATCTTAAAGCCACTGAGGTTGAGAAACACTGTTCTAGAGTTTCAAAGCAACCTTAAGAAACTCAATCTAATGATGTCTGGCCTCCAAGGAAAACTTGAAAAAGTTAGAAAGCCAGCTATTAGAAATATGATGCTATGATGCCCTCAAAGGAGGAACAATACAAGAGAGGTCCTTTCGTCAGCCTCAAAGAATGGAGGCAGGAAAGTGAGACAAATTGTTTCTTTTTTTCCTCCCACCTGATCATCTATTTTCTTCAGCAGCAGTGCCAGGAAAGTTTCACTGTAGCATAAGTCACCGTATTCAAACATCAGAGCCATTGCAAACGAACAGCATTGTGATGTCTGAATAATGGAACATCCCCTTTGCATGCTGTAGATGTGATGTCCAGATTTAGCCAAGGATTATACCCAAATAGATGCTGTGGGGTTAAAGTGAGTTTTGGTTTTGTGCTATGATTACGAGAGGAAAAATAGCAGAGGGGACCTGCTAAACCAGCCTTTCTCAACCTTTTGGTCCTGGAGGAATCCTTGAAATATTTTTCAGGCCTTGGGGAACCCCTGCACATTCAGGCTCAAATATAGGCTAGAAGTTACAAAATCATTATATTTGTTTCATGGGTAAGCCTGTATATACTGTATGTCAGGGCTTTCCAAAGTTTTCCCGTGGCAATACACCAACCGCCGTTGGTGTGTCACCGCG
Source organism: Charina bottae (assembly GCA_023362775.1). Taxonomy (NCBI): domain Eukaryota; kingdom Metazoa; phylum Chordata; class Lepidosauria; order Squamata; family Charinaidae; genus Charina; species Charina bottae. The sequence continues at coordinate 128,182,676 of JALMGJ010000003.1, forward strand.
GGAAAACTCGGAAGTGCCGCCGTTGCGGCAGCACGCAAAAACCCGGAAGCACTGCTGCCGCTTTCGGGTTTTTGCACGCCGCCGTTGGTGTGTCGCCGCAGGAAAACCCGGAAGTGCTGATGATGATCAGCGCTTCCGGGTTGTGTGGCGACACACCAGACTGTGTGTGGTGACACACTTTTGTGTCGCGACACACAGTTTGGAAAGCTCTGCTGTATGTATTAATGGTGTTCTTCAACTAAAAATAAAGAATGAAACTTACCTCTTTAACGTGAAGTTGCCTGAATTTGAAATATTTTTTAAAATAAATTGTGATCTCCCAGGGAACCCCTAGTGACCTCTCACAAAACCCTAGCGTGCCATGGAACCCTGGTAGAGAAACCCTGGGCTAAAGCCTTTCTCCCTTTACTGTTTGATAGCCCCCACTTTTTTCTAACTCAAATTGCTTTTCACCAAGTGGGATTAAAATTGCAAGGTTTCAATCCTGCGAGGTTGAAGCTACTGCTTCAATTGAAGCACCTACATTGGGTCCCCAGGAAGGTTTTAACATCCTTTCAGAGAACTACTTTGTCGCTTCTCCAGCTTTTGTTCTTCACACACAACAAAAATTAAAAAAAACCCCACCAATATAATTCAGGCTTATTTTTGTTGTTTATTCATTCAGTCGCTTCCGACTCTTCGTGACTTCATGGACCAGCCCACGCCAGAGCTTCCTGTCGGCCGTCACCATCTCCAGCTCCCCCATGGTTGAGTCTGTCACCTCCAGAGTATCATCCATCCATCTTGCCCTTGGTCGGCCCCTCTTCCTTTGGCCTTCCACTTTCCCTAGCATCAGCTTCTTCTCCAGGGTATCCTGTCTTCTCATTATGTGGCCAAAGTACTTGAGTTTTGCCTTTAATATCATTCCCTCAAGTGAGCAGTCTGGCTTTATTTCCTGGAGTATGGACTGGTTTGATCTTCTTGCAGTCCAAGGCACTCTCATAATTTTCCTCCAACACCACAGTTCAAAAGCATCTATCTTCCTTCGCTCAGCCTTCCTTATGGTCCAGCTCTCACAGCCATAGGTTACTACAGGGAATACCATTGCTTTAACTATGCGGACCTTTGTTGTCAGTGTGATGTCTCTGCTCTTAACTATTTTATCAAGATTTGGCATTGCTCTCCTCCCAAGAAGTAGACGTCTTCTGATTTCCTGGCTGCAGTCAGCATCTGCAGTAATCTTTGCGCCTAGAAATACAAAGTCTGTCACTGCCTCCACTTTTTTTCACGGCAAGTCAGGCTTATTACAGATGCATATTTTTTTTTAATTTATCTGCATTCCTGATACATATGCACATGCACACACAAACAAGAATCTTTATTTATTCAGAGATCCTTATTGCTATGTGCTCAAGGGAAGAATAATAATCCATGCTATATTATGTTGAAACCATTTTCCTGGGGAAAATAATTGACCCAACTAAGGATGAAAGTAGATGAGATACTTTATAACTCATATTTTGTCTGAAAGTAGTAATAGGGCCAAGAAGATGGTTTATAGCTTGGAACCAGAACATTTTGGCTGGTAGATTGTTTGCATACAGAAATGTGTGTACACCCCTTATTCTATTCCCCTTTGGGGTAAGTAGCATAATGCAGAGTGCAGAAAAGAGTAAAAAATAGCCAAAGAAATGAAAGACATGGGATCCGAATAAGAAAAGGAAATATAGTTAAAATTAATTTACACCAACATTATACTTCTCCATATCTTTCTATTATTACAAACCAACCTTGCTTACACCATGCCCATAGACTGCTTCATACATTGCTTTTGTTCTTTAAATGACCCAACTTTTTCATTTTTTTGAGGATGTCATGCGCTCCATCCAATTATATCTTTCTTAATCTTCTCCTTAATTTTGTCATGTTCACTCTGCCTTGATATATTTGTTTTGCAATTTAATTCTCATCCATATTTCTGTATGACAAAACAGCCATCTATCTAACATTCACTGCAAATTAGCCAGGTTGTTAAACACATAATTCTCTGCATACAAGAGTACACAAGCATTCATGGATCCACCAAGATACCTGTTATGTAATCACACAAGTATTCCTTATATATTTATCCATCAATACACTAAACCAGAGCTTTCCAAACTGTGTGTCGTGACACAAAAGTGTGTCGTCACACACAGCGTGGTGTGTCGCCACACCACCCGGAAGCGGCGGCGTGCGCATGCACGGCGGCAGCGGCGCGGGATCAGTGCTTTCGTGTTTTAGCGGAGGCTGCCACCGCCTCCTCCGTGCACGCATGCGCTGCCGCACGCCCCCCGTGGCGCCACCGTGCACGCGTGCGCCACTGCACGCCTCCCTGCGCTGCCGCCGTGCACGCGCGCGCCGCTGCATGCCTCCCCACGCCGCCGCCTCTGGTGTGTCGCCAGCGGCAGCACTTTGGAAAGCCCTGCACTAAACAATCAAGGGGACATCACATCCTTAATTTACTCCCTGTTGAATGTCAAAGCATCAGTTAAATATTCCATTTACTCTCATTCAGGCTTTATTTCCATCATATACTCCTCTCATTACATTCAGCAACCAATCTTCAGCCATATTTATAAAACAATTCCATAATTACTTAACTTTCATTTTATCCAATGCTTTCATTAAATCAAAAACGGTCTCACTTTCATGCTTTCTCAAGGACCTGCTGAAGAGCAAAATCTACTTGCCATAAAGCTGCATTGCATTCAAGTTCAGCTCAGCATCTTCTCTTGTACCTTGTGAATTATAATTCTGCAAGGCCCCTTGGCAGGCGTATTGAATCTTCCTATTGTTTTTCCATTCATTCTTGCTACATTTCCCTTGGAGTAGAGGAAAAATAGCAGTGTTATTTCAACTGTCAAGCATGGGTGCAGCCTGTATGCACTTATCAAACATATCTCACAACAACTCTAGAAGCAAGGTAGGTAAAGGTAAAGGATTCCCCTGCACAGTCATGTCCGACTCTAGGGGCCGGTGCTCATCTCCGTTTCTTAGCCGAAGAGCCAGCACTGTCCGAAGACGCTTCCAGTCATGTGGCCGCATGACGTGCGCGGAACGCTGTTACCTTCCCACCAAAGTGGTACCTATTGATCTACTTGCATTTTGCATGCTTTCGAATTGCTAGGTTGGCAAGAGCTGGGGCGAGTGCGGGAGCTCACTCCGTCACGCGGGGCTAGGGATTTGAACCTCCAAACTTGCGATCTTCCGATCGACAAGCCTGGCATCTTACCCGCTGAGCCACCACGCCCCCCATGAAGCAAACCACATCCATATTTTGAATTTTTTCAGTTGCGCCACCTATACTTATGGCTTTGCTTGGTTGAAACTTTCACATAAGGCTTTTTAACATGGTGTAGACTTGGTAACTTTTAATATGGTGTAGAACATGGAGAGCATGGTGTAGACTTGATAATGCGCCTTAGTCACACCCACGCTCCATGAAACTTTCCATCCTGATGATAAAGACAATGCCCACCAGTTTTGGCATATTTTGGCCAGTATGCCAGAGGTGCAACCAAAATCTAATTTTACCCAAAGCATGATCATACTATTCATTGCAACCTAAAATCCCTTTCTAGGGACCACCTTGGAAATCAATGTATGTTAGCTGCTCCTCAAGAATTAGGTGGTATATGTTGTATATTGATACACGCTTAGGGTGGTAGGTTGTTTGCTTGTAGCCCTTAAGGAGAACATGAGCAATACTGTGCAAATAATATTGTGTATAATAAATATTGTTGTTGTCTGTAGGGTCATCCTGGAATACCTGGCTTCATGGGTCCCCCTGGGAATCCAGGCCCAGCTGTAAGATTTTTATTTACTTCTTTGCTTTTAATCCTCCTCTATTAGAATGGAAAGCAAATTATTGTCTTGTATCTATTTGAGATGATGACGATGATGATGATGATGATTCAGTAATTTTGAGGTTGTTGATGATGATTCAACAATTTTGTCCCACAGTACCTTGCAGCATCACATAGACTCCTGCAGCCCAGATCTCAGAGGTGTAGCAAATGTTTTACCCTGATAGATGGCCTGACCTTAATAAGATGACCCCATATAAAGACAGTTGCAGCACTGATGTGCCAAAGTTATCTCCAAGCCGTATGAGAAAGAGGCTTGTTCAGAGATATGAATTCTGTATCAACGGAAATATCACATATGCTTTTGCAGGGTGTGGCTTTATTGTAAATGAAAACCTCAGATCTCTCATTTGTAATAGAAAGAATTGCTACATAAACAAACATGTTTTCTCATTTTGTTTAGGGGCCAGAGGGCTCCCCGGGACCTGCGGGATCTCCAGGAAATCCAGGAGAAATGGTAAATTGCTGTTCATTCAGAATATTGGAGAACCCCCACAGAAGGGGGTCTCAGGGCTTCTAGTAAAGTTGGGTGGGGGAACGTAGATAGTTGAGTCTAGGAGTGATGGGTTCCATGAAGGTGGAAATTCTAAAAGCTATTAGAACAGCTTCAAGCTTGTTTCACGGAGGCTTTGAGACATTTCTTAAGACTTCTGGAGTTCTGCCTTTTTCCCTGAACTGATCTTGGTGATAAATTTGGAAAATCTTTTGGAGGGATGGAGGGGGGGTGGATATGTCTTCCCAGAAAGCTATTGTAGTCCTTCAGATCTGGGTGAGAGACAGGAACTGGTGCAATGACTGTACTGAGCAGGGACTTGACCTTGCATCTTCCTGGTCCAAGCACCTTAACCACTACAACACAGTATCATGTCTGGGTCTCTTTGGCAGGGGAAAGGAGGTCTCCCAGGACCTCAGGGACCCCCAGGATTGCCTGGACTTATGGTGAGTATGAATAACATTTCTATATATTGATGCAAGATATAATATGGAAAATAGGGTCTACTCTGAATCCCAGGGCCATACGGAACTATGGGCAATATTTCTATTGGATCCTGAAATATTTCTGCTGGAATGGAGGTGCAAGTGTAACTCAGGCTGAGGAGAAAAATGCATGGTTGGCTAAAGATTTTGTGCCTATTATCCCCCCACCGCCACCCCCTTGTAGCTACACGGCACGTTAAGATGGTACGCTGTGCACATATTGCTTGACATTTTAAAAATTCTCTTAATTTGAGTTGGCATGCATGCAATCCAATAAAAATTGTCCTGATTCGAACTTTGTGATGCAGCCTATTAAGAGAAAGAAAGCGAACTCATTTGCTAAAGGAAAAATATAAGAGGAGGAAAAGAGAAGCTGATGAGGGGAAAGAAATCTATTAAGAGATCAAGGTAGTCCAATATCGTTGTGATGGAAAGAATACTTTGCCTGCAGAAAAGTCCAAAATCTCCACCATCAAAGGATCTTAGGAGATCTTTTTACAGCCCTGCATCTCATCATCTTGAAGATCTGTTCTACTCAGAATCAAGATTATTGGCGAAGATGAATCCATAATTTGACTCAGGATAGTTTTACAATCATGCATGGGTACCTCTGCTGCTATGCTCAGTCCTCTGGTGTTGCCAGCAGCAATTCCTCCCACCCTCATTCTTCTGTGCTGAGCTTGCTTTTTACAGCGAAGTGGGAAAATATTGTTCAAGAGACTCACAACGCCATCCCTCAGAATGAGTAGGGAGATTGGGAGCATGGTGTCAAGGCACCACAGCACCTTGGCTGCAGAAAGGAGGGGGGATTCCAGGAGCCGGAAGGTGGGATGAAACAAGTATTCCCACCAGTGGGAAATGGCTTTGCTACGGCTCTGGAGGAACCCTGCAAAACTGCCTTTACAGTGTTTATGGCTAAGAAATGAGCCAAGAGTTAATCAACTTAGTTTTCCGAGCTCCATAACGATACAGGGGAAGTGCTGATCTCAGATGAGTGGTATCCTCCCCTGTGTCAAATGGCTCCAGATTATATTCACTGTGGAACCAGGAGCTCAACTATATTATCATCCTTGGACATTTAATGGGAAAAGATGTGAAATTATCTTTAAAAAAAATGACTGGAGTGGGTGTGATGGCATAGGTCATCCTAAGTCTCCACCCACTCTAAATGAATCCCTTCTGCACCTGTGAGTCTAGCTGTGGGTCTGGATCTTGGCTAATAATGATGGATATTCTGATTATGCAGCTTGCGGTGAAAGATAGTGAGACGATGAGGCATGGGGGCAGCTTGAGTTTTACCACAGTGATATGAGAGCAAGCAAAACCTCAGAGGTTCATTTAGCCAAATGATTCCAGTGAGGAATCTTAACGAAAAGAGTTCATACTCCTTAGCAGCATCCTGCCAAACAGAATATTGATTTTTGCCAGGTGCATGAATGTGTGAAGCTGTGTTGGCATGGAACTAACCTGCAGTAAACACCATTAATGAACTCATTAACCACTTATCGCTCCACCATTAGAAGCATGACCTGATGTGTTTGAGGTGCTTATCTGTGAAAAGGGAGACATCCTTTTAGATAAACTAAGTATTATTTTGTGTGTATGCATGTTATGCATTTGATTGGCTCAGACACTGAAGCAATGAACCTTAATTAGTTGGTTTGACTTGCTCTTTCTCATACAGCCTAGGTTCTTCTCTGTGGATTTTACCCATCACTGAGCTGGCAGGTTTGCTACTGGGTATAGTCTAACTGTGTCTAATGTTCCTAAAATAGTCATCTTAGGTCAATTTTTTCTTTTGTTCCTGCCTGCAATAACTTTAGGATACCCACAACCAGCCCCAAAAAGAAATAATACAGAATGCCTTTGCATCTGTAATCTTGTTTATCTACTTGGGGTTCTGTTTTAGGGTATGGCTGGAAAGGACGGCAAAGATGGCAAGCCAGGGTCACCTGGGGAACCAGTAAGTTTGTTATTCATATAATCACCTAATGTTCTTTGTCACTGTTCTTTGCTCTTTGGCTGAAGTTCTGTGATGTCACAGACTCCCCTTATACTCATAATGTTGCGTAAGGAAAGACACCTTTCATGCCATGCTTTCATGCATTTGTTTGTCCCTCTGTGAGGGAACTAAAATGTCATTTAGCCTCAGAAGAAAAGCTCTGAATCAGTGAGACTGTTGGTGGTTTAGAACTTAGGTTAGAGGAAACAAAGTCAACATGATACTTAAAGTCTGCTATATGGGAAGGTGGAAAATGCTCTGTTTTCTGTTTCAGTTTGTCTTGGCAAGTTTATCTGATTGCAACTCTGGGATTTATCTTGTGACTTGAAGCTGGATGTAATCTTAGAAATATTATTTCATTTCAGGCTTTAAAAATGTAGTCACTGGTCCCCTCTAATTTTACTATTGTAAATATGTTTACGTTCAGCACTTAAGAATCCACTGCATTAAAGATATAATGCATACTGGGAAATTAGGGTGGATTGGACTTCATCTGCTTTTTATTGCATATGGCAGGATGGACAACCTTCCCTTCCCTTCCCTTCCCTTCCCTTCCCTTCCCTTCCCTTCCCTTCCCTTCCCTTCCCTTCCCTTCCCTTCCCTTCCCTTGGGAATAAATAGCCAATAGCAAGATGAGAGCCTTGCTTGGAGGTGGCTGGATTGTGTGGGCAGGACATAAGAATTGAATAACAATATTGCTGGTCAAAAAGTTCCAGAGCTCCATCAGAATATGTTTGTTTGGTTGGGGCACCACACATTGTATGATCTAAGCCAGTGCAGCATGGAAATTTGATTTATGACTTAGCAGTGCATGAATCTGTTCTAAATGTGCTTTGTCTATTTCAGGGTAAGCCAGGAGAACCTGGGTTACAAGGCCAAGAGGGTGCTAGAGGAGTGCCGGTAGGTCCTGCTGTAGGCAGTTGTGGAGCAGGGGAAAGTGAAGACTTTTTTCAATGAGATCATTCTTCCAGCGGAGAGGTTTATGTATAGTTGTACATTATCTAGTTCAGAATGACCACTTCTTCGATGAATAACATGGGGCAGCTTACCATATGAATGATGCCAATATTCAGCAAGGCACAAAATCTGTTACTGGAGAGAAACAGGATCTATTTTTGGAGTTCAGGTCTGTGTGTTTGTGTGTGTGTGCACGCACACACACATGAATACATGAAAGAAAGGGAGAACCTGTTGTTCAAATATTGTCTCGCAAGGGAACTGACTGCTACATACATGTGCATGTCTGTGTGTCCCTCCGTGTCCATATTCCATGTGTGTCAGGCTCTGCCTTTAAACCTAGAAGCAAAGTAGACACCATTTCCAAGGAAAGGAGATGGTGAGATATAAAGAGAAGAAGAATGTGTGAACGGAGCTTAAGTCAAAAGCAGGGAGGAGGTTAAGAGAACCATTTGCAGTACTCAGTTTTGGAGGAAGAACATTTAGAGATGTCCATTTCTTCTCTTTCTTCCAGGGTTTTAAGGGTCCAAGAGGAGATGTAGGAACTCCTGGCATGAGAGTAAGTAATATAGACATTACGTATAATGGTGGAGTTCACCATTGCTAGTTATATCTTTGGGGTGGGGGAAACAGTATCCACTGGATTTCTGAAGAAGAAAATGTAGAGTTTGCCAACCACATAAAAACATTGGGTGACTGGTTCCTTGTTGAAAGCTGATCTGCAACTATGCCGGGGCAAAGGAAGCAGTAGAACTGGCATACTTTAAATTACATGATGGTGCATTTAGAATCCTTAAAGGGGAGGATTTACTATGCTTTAATTTTGTTTTCATTTCCACCATCCTTCTTTATTACAGGGAGAACCAGGTCAACCTGGAACTCCAGGCCGGGAGGGACAATCAGGAAAAGACGTAAGTGTTAGGGACAATAAAAGCTCTATGTCAACTTCAATGGGGAAAAATCTTAAAAGTAGTAACAATAATAATATTTCTAGAATTTATTTCCAAATGTCCATTATCTGAAATTAATTCTGCTCTCTGTGCCTGATTTACTTCATTTTATTTTATTTATTTTTATTACATTTGTAAACTGATTCCCATTGACTATACATCTCATTCCCCTGCTTTAACATTTCAATCTTATCACAAACTAGATGACCCGTGACCTGTTGGGTCATCGTTTCAGAGATATTTCCTTACCAGATTCCTCAATACCTTCAAGAATGACAGAGCATCGAATGTACTGCCTTCACTGGAAAAGTTCTTAAAAATTCAGGGAGAGATGTATCGGCCTTGAAAATAGCCAATGTCAAACTGTATAGTCTAGTCAAACATCAGGAGTTAACCACAGGAAATGTGTTATGATATTTTGTATTATGTCATAACATGTTTTATAAGATTTGCCAAATTTCTATTCCATGGGAAACATGACTCCTAGATTTTGGACGCATTCTGTAAGTTAGTCCATTTGAGGTACCTTGGTTCAAAAATTGTTGCCCTATGATGCACCATTTTGCCTAGTTAAAGGTTACAAAGTATCAAACAGACATGAGAGTTTTAGTAGTATATAGATAGTTAAGCACTGTTAAGATGTGAGTTGCCCCCAAAATGGCCCCAGGAGGCAAAGACAAAGGAAGTGAAACAGTTAAAATGCCTGCCTCTTTAAGACAAGTCAGGTCTATGGCCATCATAAGACAGGTCGTGTTGGCTGTCTGAGGTCAGGAATCAAACAGTTCTGAGTCCTAAGATGAGCAAGTATCCTTTGGCTTCTGACTTTCTTGATCTTCAATAAGGCTATGATGTGTGATTTTTCTTCTTCTTCTGTTCCAGGGAGATCCAGGGCCTGCAGGACCACAGGGCCCTCGAGGACTCCGAGGAGTAGCAGTGAGTTATTTTGCCTAGTGAACTGTGAACAAGTTGTTTTGAGATTAACATATCCTTCAGGTTCTAGGAGAGACCCTACAGAATCCAAGTGATTCAGGAGAATTTCACTATAGAGATTCCATGCAGTCTAACGGTGAAGGTGTTGCAAAGGAATTCTGTATACAGTTCATTTTGAAAGCAGATTTTTGCAGCTTCCTGGGAAATGTAAAGAGTTGGGGGCAATTTAATTGAGAACTTCTTCCTTTCCTAATCTGGAAGATAGATAAACAGACAAACAGACAGACAACCCCTTTGGTTGGGGTTGATTCCTGGTGATTATATGGGGCAGAGGGATCCTTTCCCTTCCCTTCCCTTCCCTTCCCTTCCCTTCCCTTCCCTTCCCTTCCCTTCCCTTCCCTTCCCTTCCCTTCCCTTCCCTTCCCTTTTGGCTAGGATATTTTTGTGATTGATTGATCATGTGCCACCAAGTTGGCGCTGACTCTTAGTGACCACATAGGTAGATATTAAAAGTTCTCAAAAATGTGAAAAATTTGTATGTTGCTGAAGAGTAGAAAAGTATGAGTGTTAAGAGAACCAACAAAAAAAGCCTTTAGCTAATTATCACATCATCAGTCTTGAAGTCCTATGCAAGTTTGGGGTTATTTTGTGACATGTCACCAAATTAAACCAGATGGCTGGTGCTTGATATCCAAAGGTTGACAGAGCAGTTTCTCTCCTGACCCTTGGAGGAAAGCTGACGGTCCAAAATAGATTATCCAAAAGAGAAGATGAAAATGTTTCTGAGCATAGGACTTTGGTTCCATTCATCAGGGTTCTTCATATGCTTTGAGGTTGATTGCTGTCTTCCTTCCTTTAGGGCAAGACTGGACCTCCAGGTGCCCCGGGAGAACATGGTCCTGCAGGTAACCCAGTAAGTACTGTATTTACCGTCTCCATCACCAGTATGAGCTTACAACAGCACAGGCAATCATAGCAGCCACAGTGACGCTTTGTGCATCATGATGTCACTGTCTAATTTGCATCAGTTAACAAAGTACCATGCATTATTTGTATACTGAAAACTATGCTCCCCCAAACTGGCACGTTTGCTGTTAAATTTCTGCAGGATGATCTGCAGAGGTCTGGGGGTCGGAAGCATGGGAGCTGGAAGCCACAGGAAGTCCAAAGCCTGCAGGATACCCATTCCTTCCCTAAACTAAGGAAAAGAGTGTCTGACTGGTTCATTTGTCCGCATCAGGTGGTCGCAAGAACCAAGAGACTCCACATTTTTGTAGACATGCCTCGAAGAACTGTTTAAAATTAATTTCAGGGAGAACGAGAACTGGGAACTAATTATATCAGTCCTAACGTTCTTCCTCAAGGTTTTGCTCAGGAGACTTAATCAGCATCTCTTATGCAAGTAATAAATAGGTTTGTAGTGTGCTGTACAGTCATTAGGATAATGTGCAAACTTTACCTCTTTGATAGGCTTCCGGTAAGTCATTGTGTTTATCATGCTCTGCAGAATTGGGGCCGGGGGTGGCTCTTGGGTCTCAACTTCATATTCCTTCTGAATGATGGTGATCAGAATATTCTTGAGCCCTTATGTCTTCTCTTTTTCACCCCAAGGGCTCCAAGGGAAGCAAAGGTGAAACTGGTAGCCCAGGAGTCCCTGGTTTCATTGGGCCACGAGGTCCTCCTGTAAGTAACAAATTGATGATGACCATACTGGGGTTAGAATAAGAGCCCAAAATAATTAGGAAGTCTTCACAAAGGTAAGGTAAAGATGAATCTGAGTAAATATTAACTCCTGGTAACTGTGCAAGCATATTTTTGTAGTTTCCTTGGCTATAGTGCTGGAGTGGTTAGCCATTGCCTTCTTCCTGGATGTTCCTTTGATTCCCATCTACCCTGCGATTCCTTGATGGTCTCACATCCAAATCCTAACCAGTTCCATCCCTACGTAGCTCCCAACCCAAAACAAGGTTGGCCTGGTTCTGCCACCTGCTGAAACAGTTTCTTCTTCAGTAACTCATATTAATAGCAATTCATATAAGTATTGCTTTGTGTGGCTTGTTGGAAGCAGTAAAGTGAATAGCTGAGAAGCCAAGAAAAAGAAATAGAGCCAGTTTGGTCTAGTGGTTAAGGCAGTGGGCTAGAAACCAGGAGACTGTGAGTTCTAGTCCTGCCTTAGGCATGAAAGCCAGCTGGGTGACCTTGGGCCAGTCCCTCTCTCTCAGCCCAACTCACCTCACAGGGTTGCTGTTGTGAGGAAAATAGGAGGAGGAAGGAGTATTAGGTATGTTTGCTGCCTTGAGTTATTTATAAAAATAATGAAGGCAATATAAAAATAAAGTAAAATTAAATAAATAAATAAATAAATACATTAGTGAAATTGCCTTTTTTCCCAGTCACCACAAATAAAATACAGTAATGCTTGCCTTTTTCTAACTTTCTTTTTTTCCTTTTTATTGTGTTGTTATAAATCTTGATAAATTATGCTATTTCATAATTTATATGCTATTTATTAATGCTATTTATATGATATAGTAATTACAAATTCTTTTTAATAAGTTTTATTGAATTTTAAAATACATATTAAAAGTTAATACAAAGAAAGAAATAGAAATACAAAGTAAGAAAAAAGAAAAGAAAAAGTGAAGTCAAAAAATAACAAACAAAGAAAATATAGGAAATAGATGTCCTCCAATTTATCCTTGAACTTTAAGTACAACAATTAACTTTAAATGTTAGTCCTTCATACAATACACAGGAACTTTTCTTTGTCATATACCCTATGATTTCTATAATCCAATCTTCTGTTCTTCATATAGGTTTCGCCTTTCTTGATATCTTCCAACAATCCATCTCTGGTTTCTACTCCTTGGAATAGTAATCAAATGTTCATTGTTGCATCGATTAAATGTTTTCCATTTGCTCTTTCCATTTTTACATCTATATTTATATCTTCAATAAAATCCAATTAGTGTAACAAATAAAGGCCTTATCTACTTCTAATAAAATACAATATATTCTGTTCATATTATGACTATATATTCCATTAATATATAACCTAACATATTACATAACATAATACAACATATTCATACATAACATCCTGTAATAACCCACATTCTAATTCCAATTCATCATCTCATTGTCTTCTCATAAATGTATCTCCAGAAAGAGTAATCTATAATATCAACTTATATTTATATTTATAATCTTGTATCTTACACTTAGAATATCATATTTTTATGCATCTATACAGTTTCTCATATCTGCTTTCACTCTGTGTACAATCCAGATCCACATTTTCATTAACCTTGTATTCCAGAACAACATCAATAAATCTCCTGTTTAGGTTATGCCAATATCACAATATGCAACTTGTTTATTTCTGTAACTCATGTGGGATGTCAAAATGTTTATTTTACCATATCTATCAATTTGCATGTTAAAATCTTCCTGTCTCAGCTGCCACAATGTGTTTATGCCCAAACGTTTAATAGACCACTTCCTGTAAAATATCATAATCTTCTTCTGTACCAATACATTCAGAATCCTCTTTCCCTGTTTCTCTACTGGTTCGAAAGGTCTTCCCTCTATTTCTAAATCTGTCCCTTGTATCTTCTGTTCCTGAGCCACCAGTACTATAAATATACGTTCTATGGATTTCTTAATTTGCAAAATTTTTTTACTGGTTTCTTTCTTAAAATCCTGAAGTGCTGTGAGAAATGCCATTTTCACCTGCACCCCCCTTCCAAGCCGTAATCAGCTGCCGTAGACAAAACAAGAATTTTCCCAGGGAACAGGGAAGGGAGTAAGGAACAGCTGTTCTATTATTGTCAGTGATGTCTATTTCTTTAAGTGAAAAAAGCTTTTAAAATAAAAGATAAAAAATTTCACAGAGCAGTATTTCAAACAGTTTGTAAAAGGAAAGATGAAAATAGATTCCAAGTGAGAGAAAGTCCATTCTAAAAAAAAATAGAAAAATAAGAATGAAAAGAGGCACACATTCTCTATACTTTATTCTTTATTCTTCTTTATTCTTCAGGCTGCAAGCTGCTTAACCCAAACAAACAATTTCTCAAAAGTCAGTTAATTTGTCGAGTGAAAAATACCAACAAAGTCTCTTAAGTCCCAATTTCTCTGATACAAAAGAGAGGCAAAAAAATACAAACTTGTTCACTATGTTGCCAAAATAAAATCTATCAAACTCCACCAAAATTAATTATAGCAAAGAAAACACAAAATTAGCCAACATTTTAAACAAAGTCCAAAGATAAATTTTAGATAATAAAAATGTTCTAATCTAAAAAAGAGAACTAATATAAAGTGATCTAAAAGCTGGCTGTCGCTCTTGTGTCTCCCAAAGAGACTTATGTTCCCTGCAGAGCTAGGATCCTCCTTCGGCCATTCCACTGCATTCACCCCCGTTCTTCTCTGTGGTGGAAACAACAAAGAAAAACAGGAGTGGGCAATTCCAATGGCTCTGTGAGCAATCTTCTGGTTCCCCCCTCTCCAGGGGGAAACTTCAGTGGTCTACAAATTCTGTAGACCCCTGCAAACAAGATAGAAAGTCAGCCAGGCCTCAGAGCTCAGAGCTCTGAGAAACTCTGACTTGTCGAGCTGCCAGCCAGGCTTGGAGTCAGTAATTACAAATTCTTGACATTCTGTTTTTGCGATAACTTAGAGTATTGGAAATAAATTGTATCCGATGTAGAACAGCCAGATTGGGAAACAGCTTTGTCCCCCAGGCTATTGGATTCTTGAATGCTTAAATAAGTTCTTTTAGGTGAAATGTTGGATATGTAAAGAATGTATATTTTATAGTAATTATGGATTTTTTAAATTAGTTTTTTAGTGTTTGACTGAAATTGTGAGCTAAAGAATGTATATTTTATAGTAACTATGGTTTTATTATTATTATTATTATTATTATTTTATTGTTTGATTGAAATTGTGAGCCAACTGCAACGAAATTTCATTCTATTGTGCACTTGGTGTATAGTGTATAGTAGAATGACAATAAAGTTATTATTCTATAAACAAAAGAAAAAAATTAGATATTCTATCAATATTAGCTAAAATTTAGGATATCAGTGTTATGAGCAGTAAAATTATTTAGCTTTTTTATTCAAAATTAAGTATAACATTGGAAAGGAAAAATAAATAAATAAAAAGAACATACCGCAACTTGCATCAAGGTATATATTATATAATAAAGGTTTTGATCTTAAGCTAAATTGCTTAATGTTAAAATCTTCATTGTATTGTTTCTTGGTATCTCTCTCTCTCTCTGTGTGTGTGTATACACACACACACTAATGAAAGGAAAAAAATAAATGAACAAAGCAAATTTAACAAAAATTAAAACAACAAAAAGTAAAAAAGAAGAAAAAAGGAAGATTAAAAAAAAGGTAATACTTTTTTTAAAAAAAGAACTATTACGTTTCTGACTTCCCCCTTTCTATACATCTGCTAATTTACAATATTTGTACATATTTAGGCCCCTTTAGAAGCCAAACTGTAGGTCAGTGTTTCTCAACATTGGTAGCTTTAAGATGTGTGGATTCTGGGAGTTGAAGCCCACACATCTTAAAGTTACCAAGATTGAGAAACCCTGCTGTAGGTTATTTGCCATGCTGCATAATGTGGTTTATCTTTCTGTTCCACAGGGAGAACTGGGTGAAAAGGGGGTCCCAGGGAAAGAGGTAAGTATGTTGTTACCTTCCTCACACATAGGTGCTGATTCATTACTGCTACTAAGAGTGACTTCAAAATTTGAAACACCCCTGAAGCTGATTTTTAAGGTCAGAATGGCAGAACGTGCAGAAGTGTGAACAAATTGGGAACTACTACTAACTGGTCTCAAATACAGCTGTGGCTGCAGTTTCAGAAGAAGGCATCACCTCAGTCACACAACTTGTAGATGAAAAACCATGATGTGTAGGGAAATCAGAAGTTACCATATTCCTCTTGTAAATATATTAAAATTTTCCATAATATATTTGAAATGTTTGTGGATCACTTCATTAATGTGATATGTAGCATTAATTGTGACACAAGGAATCCAGTTGATTTGATGCTTTGATTCAAAGTGTTGAATTAAATTTAATTAATTATGTCATGTTACCTGCCATGGGCTAGTTTGCCAGGAGTGTGTGGGTCAAAATTAAATTAAATAAATTAAATTAAATTAAATTAAATTAAATTAAATTAAATTAAATTAAATTAAATTAAATTAAATTAAATTAAATTAAATTAAATTAAATTAAATTAAATTAAATTAAATTAAATTAAATTAAATTATTCTTTTGGATTGATTAAGGGAAAAATGTAGGGGGGGAGGGCTCACCTGCATATATTTCTAAATCATTCAATTGATTTAGATCAAAAACTGGGTTTGACTTTCAAAGTTTAGTTGAAAAGCTAATTCAGTTCAAAGATTCAATGAACTGGTTTTAAATCAAATCTCAGAATCAAAGTTTCATATATCCCTAATAAATTTACTGTATTTTTGCTTGCTACAATAAGTACTGCTTGCTACAATAAACACTATGATAATTAGTGAAAAATAATTAATTTTCCCATTCACATTAGTATGTATGAATGAAAGAGAGATCACCTCCCCCCCGAAAGTACTATCTTTATAGCTGTTCTTTAGACCTCTTCTTTCTTTTCAGGGCACCCCAGGAAAACCAGGAGAACTTGGAGAAAAAGGTGACAGGGTAAGTAAGAGAGCTTCATTCATATCCCAGAATTTTAAACCAAAATGTCGATGTTAGCTTTCTGTAACACATGAATAGCAGATGACATGCAATCACATTGTATCTGCTCATAGGTAAACCAATTCTTGCTATTTGACCTATTTCTGAACCAATTTCATTCAGATCATCATCACCCCAGCTAAATTTCATAATGCATAGGATTCATAGGTCCCTGATTGTCAATTGATAGCCTCATATCCTGATTGCAGTAGGTGAAATTTTCCCCTTTCACTCAGAAAGGACATCTGAAGCAAGTTCTGTGGGAGATGAGTGACTGCCACCTGGATTTCTCCCCCCCCACACACACCTAATGTAGTAGTGTCTGGTCTCTCTATCCAGCACTTTTAATGGCTCTCTGCTGAAAAGTTATCACCCTTCATTTTTTGCTTAATCAAATCTAATCCAGTCTGATCTATCTCTTTTGTCCTTCAGGGAGATCCTGGAACCAAAGGTGAAAGAGGACCAGCAGGAGAGAAGGGAGCATCAGGTGATCCAGGAGTCCCTGGTCGCAAAGGACACACAGGATTAATGGGCGCCCCAGGACCATCAGGAGAGTCAGGTCAAGTTGGACCTCCTGGCCCTCCAGGACAACCTGGATTTCCTGGGCCTAGAGTGAGTTTAGGGGAAATGTAATTTTGGTAGGCTAAACCAAAATGTCTGCCACCATGGGGAGGGGGGGGGCACAAGGAAACCAAATGGCAAAACACATGGTGAGGTGATGATGCAAACTCTGACCTGTTTGTACCTTTGATGAAACTATATCTTGCTGCAGATGCCTCTGTATGCATCTTATCAGTTGTATTTTTTTTTAACTCATCAACTATGAAATGCAGCCAAATGTTAAAAACTATCATGGGACAACTACCCAATACCTCATATCTGTTTCAGTGTGAACTATCCATCGTTGTCTATTACTGGCAGTCTAGTTATTTTAATATATTGTTGAGGGCTCCATGAATAATTTGCTACGTGGAGTATCCGGAATCTCTGCTAAGGACAAGTTTGAGGAGTAGCTTCTGGAGGAAATGAATTTTGGGTTCCAGGTTTTCTTCAGAATCCTAAAATGCCTTCAACACCATTATTTATGTTAAAGGGCGAGTGGATGGAGTGGCCTGCTTCTCTCCTAGGCACCAGTGATCCTTAGTCTGTATAGCAAATAGACACTCACACAGAGATTATATAAAATATCCTATTTACTTATATACATACGTATTTACAGATCACTTCCACACGGGTAACAAAATGATAACCAACGATACAGCATACAAGAGGTTGAATGAGAAAATGGGAATAAAATGGAATACAGAATATCTCTGCTTTTATAGATAAACTGACCAATCATATTATAGGTCAATCTCGTTATCTACCACACCCAACTTAACTCTTAGCACCTGTTGTTATGAGTCACACACTGACACATCATCCCTACAACAATGGCTGCTAATTGGGTGACTCTGCAGAATATTTCACCTCTCACCTAGAAATCAAGCCTCTCTGTATAATTCATATCTAACAGTAAATTCCTGGGTTTATCAAACCCCAACAATTTATTTATTTATTTATTTATTTATTTATTTATTTATTTATTTATTATTTGAATTTATCCCCACCCATCTCTACCACAGCAGACTCTGGGCGGTTATTATTATTGCCATCACCAATGGCATCCATTATAGCATTTACATGCTATTATGTGTATTTAAGAAATACTGAGGAATAATATCATGCTTCCTTCATGAATGATTCCATCTTCTTCTTATAGATACAGTATGCCCAACCCTTTCCTGTATTAAAAACTGGAACCATTTAGAATTATTACACTGTAGATGATCCCATTCTTTCAAAGGTTTGTGACCAAAGGCCCTAGGAAGCCTTTGAAATGCTAGAGTGTGTCTCCTAAAGGCTTTCTTGAAATTGCTATTGTATTACACATTTTAACTTAAGAAAGAATGAGTGAACTTTCTTAGCTGCTTAAGAAAGAGATTAAACTCATTCATAAGCATCAGTATTTTAAGCTCTGGTATCTTTTTTATTCCTAGGGGGATCCGCCATCAATAGAAACATTGCGAAGACTCATCCAAGAAGAGTTAGGAAAACAGCTTGATGGTAAGGGCTTGTATTGTGAAATCCCAAAGTGGATGAGGGATTCCAACATGTTAAAGAGGATCAGAAGAGGGAGGGAGGAAGGGGGGATAGGGACTTCTCCACTTCTCTTTCTTTTATATTGAACATATCTAAATAAGCCCTTTTGACTGATTATGTGCCATCAAGTTGTTTTTGACTTCTAGAGACAATGTCTGTAGGTTGAGTCATGGCAACTGGATTTCTTTTTTTTGGTTGAAACGTTTCGCTGCTTGTCCAAGTAGCTTCTTCAGTCTGGGCAAACGTTGGTGGTAAAGGTAAAGGTAAAGGTAAAGGTAAAGGTAAAGGTAAAGGTAAAGGTAAAGGTAAAGGTAAAGGTAAAGGTAAAGGTAAAGGTAAAGGTAAAGGTTCCCCCCGCACATTTGTGCAGTCGTGTCTGACTCTAGGGGCTGGTGCTCAACTCCGTTTGTTAGCTGAAGAGCCAGCGTTGTCCGAAGACACTTCCACGGTCATGTGGCCACATGACGCACGTGGAACACTGTTACCTACCCACCGAAGTGGTACCTATTCATCTACATGCATTTGCATGCTTTCAAATTGCTAGGTTGGCAAGAGCTGGAGCTAGTGCGGGAGCTCACTCTGTCACGCAGGGATAGGGATTCGAACCTCCGAACTTGCGATCTTCCGGTCGACAAGCCTGGCGTCTTACCCACTGACCCACCACACCCCTAAAGTTGGTGAGGGGACCCCATATATGTCTTCCAGGGTGGCTGTATTGACCTTACAACTGATTGGCTTGTTAATTGGGCAATTGAGGTGTCTTTGGGATGTCTTAACCCTAAAACCTTTATTCATCCCCAAAAGAATCGTTAAATGTGGCCTTGCTGGTGAATTTGTGAAGTGGTCTTAATCTTCCTGGGGACTAATGAAAGAGCAGCATGATAAATGGGGGACAAGTTGTGCCTGAGGCCTCCGCCTCTATTGAGGGAAGGATTTTCCACTATGGCATGAATGGATTCCTTAATCCCTCTCTCAAACCACCTATCTTCCCTGTCCAAAATGTGAACATTAATGTCCTCAATTCCACCTGGATGACTGAGAATCTTCATCGACATATTCTAGAGACCATATAGATAAATAAGCCCTTTTAGCATCCTTCAAATACAGGCAGTTCTCGACTTACAACCATTTGTTTAGTGACCATTCAAAGTTACGATGGTGCTGAAAAAAAGTGACTTATGATCAGCCCTCACATTTACGACCGTTGGAGCATCCCTGTGGTCACATGATCAAAATTCAGGCACTTGGCAACCAGCATGTATTTACAATGGTTGCAGCGTCCCGGGGTCACATGATCACCATTTGTGACCTTCCCAGCCAGCTTCCGGCAAGCAAAGTCAATCAGGGAAGCTGGATTCGCTTAACGATCACATGATTCATGTAATGGCCACAGTGATTTGCTTAACGGCCATGGCAAAAAGGGGTCATAAAATCAGGCCTGACTCACAACTGCCTTGTTTAGCAACAGGAGTTCCAATTGTGGTCGTAAGTCGAGGACTACCTGTACTTTATCTCTGATAATTTTGAGCTTCTCTAGAATTCTAAAATTCTTGCCTATCTGTCAATTCTGTTTCTTAATTCTGTGCACAGGACAATTTTATACCTCCCTTCTGCTCTCACATACCAACCCTGCTACAACATTTAATGTTGCTGGGTTCTGCACAGCAGCACTTAAAATTCACCAGATGATGACCTGTACCATGAACTAGACTTAATGAGCATCAAGTTTGTCATACTAGAGTGTTCTGTAATTCGATAGATGTACTCTGCCACATACTAACCTTTATGCTCCCCCACGCCCATCTAATGCTCCTACCCCTCCTTTTAGATCCTTTTAGACCCTTGCTTTTATATGTACTTTCTGTTTCATATCTTTTTGTTGTTGTTGTTCAGTCGTTTAGTCGTGTCCGACTCTTCGTGACCTCATGGACCATAGCACGCCAGGCCTTCCTGTCCTCCACTGTCTCCCGGAGTTTACTCAAATTCATGTTCGTTACATCGGTGATGCTATCTAACCATCTCATCCTCTGCCGTCCCCTTCTCCTTTTGCCTTCAGTCTTTCCCAGCATCAGGGTCTTTTCCAGTGAGTCCTCTCTTCGCATTAGGTGGCCAAAGTATTTGAGCTTCAGCTTCAGTATCTGTCCTTCCAATGAGCAGTCAGGGTTGATTTCCTTTAGGATTGACTGATTTGACCTCCTTGCAGTCCAAGGGACTCTTAAGAGTCTTCTCCAGCACCACAGTTCGAAAGCATCAATTCTTCGGCACTCAGCCATCCTTATGGTCCAACTCTCACAGCCATACATTACTACTGGGAAAACCATAGCTTTAACTATACGGACCTTTGTCGGCAAGGTGATGTCTCTGCTTTTTAATATGCTGTCTAGGTTTGCCATAGCTTTCCTCCAAAGGAGCAAGCGTCTTTTAATTTCATGGCTGCAGTCACCGTCTGCGGTAATCTTGGAGCCCAAGAAAATAAAATCTGTCACTGTTTCCATTTCTTCCCCTTCTATTTGCCAGGAAGTGGTGGGACCAGATGCCATGATCTGAGTTTTTTTAATGTTGAGTTTCAAGCCAGCTTTTGCACTCTCCTCTTTCACCCTCATCAAGAGGCTCTTTAGTTCCTCTTCAATTTCTGCCATTAGGGTGGTATCATCTGCATATCTGAGGTTGTTGATATTTCTCCCGGCAATCTTAACTCCAGCTTGTGATTCATCCAGCCCGGCATTACTCATGATGTACTCTGCATATAAGTTAAATAAGCAGGGTGATAATATACAGCCTTGTCGTACTCCTTTCCCAATTTTGAACCAATCGGTTGTTCCATGTCCGGTTCTAACTGTTGCTTCTTGACCCGCATACAGGTTTCTCAGGAGACAGGTAAGGTGATCTGGTACTCACATCCCTTTAAGAATTTGCCACAGTTTGTTGTGATCCACACAATCAAAGGCTTTAGTGTAGTCAATGAAGCAGAAGTAGATGTTTTTCTGGAACTCTCTTGCTTTTTCCATGATCCAGCGAATGTTGGCAATCTGATCTCTAGTTCCTCTGCCTCTTCGAAACCCAGCTTGCACTTCTGGTAGTTCTCAGTTCACATACTGCTGAAGACTAGCTTGTAGGATTTTGAGCATAACCTTGCTAGCGTGTGAAATGAGCGCAATTGTACGGTAGTTTGAACATTCTTTGGCATTGCCCTTCTTTGGAATTGGAACGTAAACTGACCTTTTCCAATCCTGTGGCCACTGTTGAGTTTTCCAAATTTGTTGGCATATTGAGTGCAGCACTTTAACAGCATCATCTTTTAGGATTTTAAATAGCTCAGCTGGGATACTGTCTTCTCCACTAGCTTTGTTGTTAGTAATGCTTCCTAAGGCCCACTTGACTTCACTCTCTAGGATGTCTGGCTCAAGGTCAGTGACCACACCATCGTATTTATCAGGGATTTTAAGATCTTTCTTGTATAGTTCTTCTGTGTATTCTTGCCACCTCTTCTTAATCTCTTCCGCTTCTGTTAGGTCCCTGCCTTTTTTGTCCTTTATCATGCCCATCTTTGCACAAAACATTCCCTTGATATCTCTGATTTTCTTGAAGAGATCTCTAGTCTTCCCCATTCTATTGTTTTCCTCGATTTCTTTGCATTGTTCATTTAAGAAGGCCTTCTTATCTCTCCTTGCTATTCTCTGGAATTCTGCATTCAGTTGTTTATATCTTTCCCTTTCTCCCTTGCCTTTTGCTTCCCTTCTTTCCTCAGCTATTTGTAAAGCCTCATCAGTCAGCCACTTTGCTTTCTTGCATTTCTTTTTCTTTGGGATGGTTTTAGTTGCTGCCTCCTGTACAATGTTACGAACCTCCATCCATAGTTCTTCAGGCACTCTGTCTACCAGATCTAATCCTTTAAATCTATTCCTCACCTCCACTGTATATTCATAAGAGATATGATTTAGGTCATACCTGAGTGGTCTAGTGGTTTTCTCTACGTTCTTCAATTTAAGCCTAAATTTTGCGATAAGAAGCTCATGATCTGAGCCACAGTCAGCTCCTGGTCTTGTTTTTGCTGGTTGTATAAAGCTTCTCCATCTTTGGCTGCAAAGTATATAATCAATCTGATTTCGGTATTGACCATCTGGTGATGTCCATGTGTAGAGTCGTCTCTTGTGTTGTTGGAAAAGGGTGTTTGCTATGACCATCTTGTTCTCTTGACAAAACTCTATTATTTATTTATTTATTTATTTATTATTCAAATTTATTCCCCGCCCATCTCCCATGCAAGGGACTCTGGGCGGGTTACAATAAATAAAAATTTAAAACTATACAAAATATCTAAAAACACAAACAAAACATAATAAAATAAAATCCAGGATGGGCTTGGACCCGCAGAATAGATAGTAGAGCTATGGGGCAAGCCAACCCCAGGAGGCACTTCCACCTCCGTCGTCCCAGGCCAGGTGGCAAAGCCAGGTCTTAAGGGCCTTCCGAAAGGCCAGGAGGGAGGGGGCCAGTCTCACCTCCGGGGGCAGAATATTCCACAAGGCGGGCGCTATCGCAGAGAAGGCACGCCTCCTGGACCCCGCTAGATGGAATTGTCTTGTTGAGGGGGTCCGAAGCATGCCCTCCCTGCATGTACAGGTGGGGCGGGTCGACGTTATCGGGACGAGACGGTCCCTCAGGTACCCTGGTCCTATGCCATGTAGGGCTTTAAAGGTAATCACCAACACCTTGAATTGGACCCGGAAGCAAACTGGCACCCAATGCAGCTCGCGAAGCAGAGGTGTTACATGTGCCGATCTTCTGGCACTCATAACTGCTCGCGCCGCTGCATTCTGCACCAGCTGAAGCTTCCGGATACTCTTCAAGGGTAGCCCCATGTAGAGCGCATTACAATAGTCTATACGGGAGATGACAAGGGCGTGAGTGACTGTTCGGAGGGCCTCCCGATCCAGGAAAGGGCGTAACTGGTGCACAACTCGCAGCTGTGCAAAGGCCCTCCTGGCCACGACTGCCACCTGCTCTTCAAGCAGGAGTCGCGAGTCCAGGAGGACCCCCAGATTCCGCACTGGATCCGAGTGGGGTAGTGCAACCCCCCCCAGAACCAAAGATGACAATTTCCCGGATCCAGGGGGGCCATCAATCCACAGCCACTCCGTCTTACCAGGGTTCAGTTGAAGCCTGTTGTTCCCCATCCAGACCCCCACAGCCTCCAGGCACTGAGATAAGGCATTGACCGCATCACTTACTTCACCCGGGATGGAGATGTATAACTGGGTATCATCAGCATATTGGTGATACCTCATCCCGTGGTGACGGATGATCTCGCCCAGTGGCTTCATGTAGATGTTAAATAGGAGTGGAGAGAGAACCGACCCCTGCGGCACCCCACAAGTCTGGGGTCGCGGGTCAGCTCTCTCCTCCCCTATCAATACCGACTGGGAGCGGCCCTGGAGAAAGGAGGCGAACCAGCGCAAAACCACACCGCCCGCTCCCAACTCCTCGAGCCGCTCCAAAAGTATACCATGGTCGACGGTATCGAAAGCCGCTGAGAGATCTAAGAGAGCAAGGATGGACGC
The DNA here is from genome assembly GCA_023362775.1 of Charina bottae. NCBI lineage: Eukaryota > Metazoa > Chordata > Lepidosauria > Squamata > Charinaidae > Charina > Charina bottae. The sequence continues at coordinate 128,206,838 of JALMGJ010000003.1, forward strand.
ACTCCCTCCATCCCGCTCTCGCCAGAGATCATCCATAAGTGCGACCAATGCGGTCTCCGTCCCATATCCCGGCCTGAAACCTGACTGGAAGGGGTCCAGATAATCCGTTTCATCCAGAATCCTCTGGAGTTGCAACGCCACCACCTTCTCAACCACCTTTCCTAAAAAGGGAAGGTGGGAGACTGGGCGAAAATTGCCCAGGATTGTAGGGTCCAGGGAAGGTTTCTTGAGGAGGGGGTGCACCAGCGCCACCTTAAAGGCCGCCGGGAACACCCCCTCACTCAAGGACGAATTAATCATCACCTGGACCCAGCCACATGTCACCTCACTAGCTGATTTCACCAGCCAGGAGGGACATGGGTCAAGCTGGCATGTGGTGGCGTTTACAATCTGGAGGATCCTGTCTACTTCATCAGGCGCAACAGGATCAAACTGTTCCCAGATAACGTGGTAAGTACGAGCCCCTGGCATCTCCCCAGATCTTGTCTCACGCTTGGAGTCCAACTTAGAATGAATCTGAGCGATTTTGTCCTGCAGATGCTCAGAAAACTCTTCCGAACGGCCCTGTAAGTGGGTCTCGCCCTGCTCCCGACCCAAAAGTGATCTTGTAATCTTGAAAAGGGCCGTCGGGCGGCATTCTGCGGACGCAATAAGAGCGGAGAAATATTCACGTTTCGCCGCTCTTACCGCCACAAGGTAGGCCTTAACTGCGGCTCTAGCTTGTGTTCGGTCAGATTCAGTCTTCGTCTTTCTCCAGCGGCGCTCTAGACGTCTCTTAACCCTCTTCAAAGCCCTTAACTCTTCCGTGAACCACGGAGAGCAGCGGGTCGAACAGGGCCGGAGAGGTCGCATAGGCGCGATCTTGTCCAGGGCTCCGGCCGCGGCTTTATTCCAGGCCGCGGCCAGGACCTCCACTGGAGCGTGAAGCAAGTCCTCGGGAATAACCCCCAGCTCCTTCTGAAACCTCACTGGGTCCATCAGTCGCCGGGGGCGGACCAATCGAATAGGTCCCGCCTCCCTGCGGAGTGGGGTAGCACAAGAGAGTCTCAGGGTCACCAGGGCGTGGTCTGACCATGACAATGGAGAAAGATGTAACTCTCCCCTCAGATCACATTGCCACTGCTCAGACAAGAAAACTAAGTCCGGGGTGAGACCACTGTCACGAGTCGGGTCACGAATAATCTGAGACAGGCCCATAGCTGCCATGGTAGCCATGAACTCCCGGGCCGCCTCCGAGGACCGTCCCAGAGATGGCAGATTGAAGTCCCCCAGAACCATAAGTCTGGGGAACTCCACCGCCAACCCCGAGACAGCCTCGAGCAGCTCAGGCAGGGAGGTTGCTACGCAGCAGGGAGGCTGGTACAGCAGCAACACTCCCAACTGTTCTCGTGAACCCAACTTGAAAAACAGGGTCTCACACCCGGTCACTTGTGGAGCAGCGCCCCTGAAGGCCACAAGGGACTCTCGGATGACCACTGCCACCCCTCCTCCCCTGCCCCGGTGTCTCGGCTGATGCCACACCCGAAACCCGGCTGGGCATATCTCCGAGAGGGCTACTCCCCCCTCTGGGCCCAGCCAGGTCTCGGTAATACACGCCAGGTCGGCCCCCTCCTCTATGATTAGATCACCTATAAGGGGGGCCTTGTTGTTCACCGACCTGGCATTCAGCAGCAGCAGTCGGAGACTGGAGCCCACGAGGATCTGCTTACCAGGGCCTGGGTATGAACACGGGGGGCCGGAACGCGCCACCGGTAGCAAACACCGGGGGCGCCTTCCCCAATGATGGCCTGCCCTCCGGTTCCCGTCATACCGTCCCCTGCCCGTCACCACCTGAATCAAATAGCCCGCCACACAGCCCCCAGAGATTCCCGGCTCTGGCCTGGTAGCCTCCACTCCCAGACCTCCGGAATTCCTGGGCTTAATCAAGGGTCCCTTATCCCATTCATCCATCATACAGTCGCACACAATGTCGGGCAGTGACAAGACCCCCCAGTGCACCAGCTCTCGCTCTCTGCACTGTTAGGGTCCAGCACCACCCCCGCTCATACTCTGTACCTCTCCCTCAACTTCTCTCACTGGTCAGGGAGAGGTACCAACATCCACCAACAGTCACTCCTACCCCACCTGGCTCTCACCCAGGGGGTACTCTTACATACCCATACAATCTTGGCTCCCCCTCATCTCTCACCCGGGGGGGTCCACATTCATACCAAGGGACCCCTACAAACCCTCTGCCACCTTAGCTTAAATGGGATGACATGCAGAATTTTATGGGAGTTAGTCCGTGTTCTTCGTAGGCCCTGGTCTCCTGGGCTATCTGTCCAGCCTCTGCGTCTTCCCGGGCCGCAGGGCTCTCCACCAACTCCAGTCCGCTCTAACATCGGAAGCCTCCGAACCCCCTCTAGAAGTCGGTCCAGGAAAAAAAGTCCAGGAGTCCGCTGCCTCAACCGGGCTCCCCTCCGTGCTGTGACGGCTGTGACGGCTCCGCTAGGCCCCCACCAACTATACCGGCCTAGCTCAAATTCCGATGGTCTCCAGCCTCCAGCAGTCACAAACAGAGAGGCCTCCGGCAGCCTCCAGCTGACCACGATAGTCTTTGGATTCCGCAGGCTCCACCGGCCCCAGCCCAGAGACCAGCAATCAAAAATCTCCAGCCTCCAGCTGCCACCCGGCAGCCCCCCGCAGTCTCCAACCTTCGGTGGGCACCGGGCAACAGCTCCTTGCCAGCTCCACCGGCCCAACTCGAACCCCACAGTCTCTGCGGCCTCCAGCTTCCCACGGACCTCGGCAGCCTACAGCGTCTCCGGCTGCTCGCTGGGCTCGCTTCTCCGCTTCTTCGCTCGCCTCCCCACACCGTTCCTCGGAGGCTCCGACCGGATGTAAAGGCTCGTCTCAACACTCCCCCCAGAGAAAGCCACTCACCCACTGACAACACCACCTCACTAGACCCCCAAAGGTGAATTTTCGGGGGGTTTTCGGGGGGTTTTCACAGGGTTTCTGTGGCTTTCTCCCGGAGCGGTAATCGGCCGCGATGACTTGCGGCCGCCATCTTGGATTTTTATTAGCCTTTGCCCTGCTTCATTTTGTACTCCGAGGCCGAACTTGCCTGTTATTCCGGTTATTTTTTGACTTCCTACTTTAGCATTCCAGTCCCCTATGATGAAAAGGACATCTTTTTTTGGTGTTAGTTCTAGAAGGTGTTGTAGGTCTTCATAGAATTGGTCAACTTCAGCTTCTTCGGCATCAGTGGTTGGGGCATAGACTTGGATCACTGTGATGTTGAATGGTTTGCCTTGGATTCGAACTGAAAGCATTTTGTCGTTTTTGAGGTTGTACCCCAGTACTGCCTTTCCCACTCTTTTACTGACTATGAGAGCTACTCCATTTCTTCTAAGGGATTCTTGCCCACAGTAGTATATATAATGGTCTCCTGAATTAAATTCGCCCATTCCTGTCCATTTTAGTTCGCTGATTCCCAAGATGTCGATGTTCAATCTTGTCATCTCATGTTTGACCACATCCAGCTTACCTTGATTCATAGATCTTACATTCCAGGTTCCTATGCAGTATTGTTCTTTACAGCATCGGACTTTCCTTCCACTTCCAGACACATCCACAACTAAGTGTCCTTTCGGCTTTGGCCCAGCCATTTCACTCTTTCTGGAGCTACTCGGAATTGCCCTCCGCTCTTCCCCAGTAGCATTTTGGACACCTTCCGAGCATATCTTGCCCTGCTTCATTTTGTACTCCGAAGCCGAGCTTGCCTGTTATTCCGGTTATTTTTTGACTTCCTACTTTAGCATTCCAGTCCCTTATGATGAAAAGGACATCTTTTTTTGGTGTTAGTTCTAGAAGGTGTTGTAGGTCTTCATAGAATCGGTCAACTTCAGCTTCTTCGGCATCAGCTTTGCATAATTTTTAAAATATCTTTTATGCCTTTAATTGACTGTACCCCACCCTCCTTCATGCTGGTCTTGGACCATAATCAAGGTTTGATTTGATTTTTTTATTGGTGATCTTTCACCTCCTATCCTTGTGCAAAAAATGCCGTTTTTAAACCTTTTGGAATTGTTTCTAATTCTGTTTTTAGTATCTTCTTTTTTAAACCACCCCTACCATATTTGTCCTCCCTTTCCCACTAGCTTCACCTGCCATGGAATTCTATTTACTGTTCCTCTGAGTTAATTAAAATCCCCTTTTCTGAAGTCCAAGTTATGTAGGTGGTTTAGCTCAGAATCAAGAACTGTGGAATTGCTCAGTCATTTTCTCCCAGTGTTTCTTCGGTTTTCATTTCCTTGACTAAGTCTTCCCAATCAAGTCAAGGGTAGCTGACCCACTTAGCCTTTCCCCTACCCATGAATGACAAAATTGTTGTCAAGGCGAGGTGACGCAAGGCAAGGCATTGCTGGAAGGACTATGTTTAGCAGAGTTTCCTTTTTTATTTTTTTTAAATTATTGCTTTTTAATTAATAACAGAAAAAAGAAAAAGAAAAAAACGCAAAATGCAAAATGCAAAATGCAAAATGCAAAACACAAAAATAGCAATCTTCAGACACATACACTATCAAGGAAAAAAACACAAAATGTGCTAATACAAAAAAGTGAAGAATATAACGAAGGAGAATACACTTGTCCTAGTACAGGGGTCGGCAAACTTTTTTTTCCGGGAGCCATTTTGACATGCTCGTGCACATTTTGAAGTGCTTGAGAGCCAGGGGGCGGGGTTTGCGGGCGGGGGCCAATTGCGTGGAAGGGGGAGGGCTTTGCGGGCAGGAGCCAATCGCGTGGAAGGGGGCGGGAGCCAATCACGTGGAAGGGGGCGGGGTTTGCGGGTGGGGGCCAATCGCGCACACTTAGGGCCTGCTGCCGCCATGCCCGCTGCAGTGCCCGCCTCCGCCATGCCCGCTGCCACGACTGCGCAGGCGGAGCTGCTTGCCTGGCACTCCGGCGCTCCAGCTGGGGTGCAGCGGGACGGGAGCATCGCCGGCGGCCCGGGAGGAACGGCCAGGGAAGGCACGCGGGCGGCGCTCCCGTCCCGCTGCACCCCAGCCGGAGCGCCCGAGTGCCAGGCAGGCAGCTCCGCCCGCGCGCCTTCCCTGGCTGGTCAAGATCCCTTCCCCGCCACCAGCAGAACCAAATATGTTAAAAAGTGGGTAGGTAAAGCACACTCGCGTAAACATCCTGGTTCCTTCATGATCAGGTGAGCAGCAGCCACGCAGCAGCAGCAAGCGGGCGTCTTCGACAAATTGCTCTGGAAGGGGGCGGGGGAGGTTTGGAAGAAGAAGGGAGAGGCTCGACTGCTCCAGTCGCTTCTCTTCCGGAGCCAAATCTTCCAAAGGGGCAGCGGCAGCAGCGGCGTCCTGGAAACCGGAAGCACTGATGGCCCACCACCGCCGCTGCCCCTTCGAAAGGGCAGACTCCGGGGACCCCTAAAATGCCCTCCGTTCCGGCAGGGAGGCAAAAATCACGCGTGCAGGCTGCCGGGCTTCCCGACGCACAGCTGATTGGCGCGGTGGGGGGGGCAGGGTGGAAATTCTCTGTGCTGATCAGCTGTGCGCCGGGAAGCCCCGCGCATGCGCGATTTTTGCCTCCCTGCTGGAACCGAGGGCATTTTCGGGGTCCCCAGAGCCTGCTCTTCCAAAGGGGCAGCGGCAGCAGTGGCGTCCTGGAACCCGGAAGCACTGATGGCCCACCACCGCCGCTGCCCCTTCGAAAGGGCAGACTCCGGGACCCCGAAAATGCCCTTGGTTCCGGCAGGGAGGCAAAAATCACGCGTGCAGGCTGCCGGGCTTCCCGACGCACAGCTGATTGGCGCGGAGAATTTCTACTCCGGCCTGGCAGCGCGCACGCACGCGATTTTCACCTCCCTGCCAGAACCGAGGGCATTTTCATCAGCGCTTCCGGCTTGTCACGCGACACACTTGGGGGCCCCCGGCGACACAGTATTGTGTCGACACACAGTTTGGAAAGCCCTGTGTTAAGGCGACGGGCAAGTGCTCGTCGTCAAGATGGCTGCCGGAGACGGAGGCTTCCAAACTCTCGCGAGACTGTGTGAAGCCCATCCCCGGAGGAAAAAGAGGCTGGGCCTAGGCGGTTGCCAGGGGTATGCCCACAGCCACGCACACCATGCCCGCTGCCGCGCCTGCCCCTGCCACACTCGCTGCCGCACCTGCCCCCGCCACGCCCGCCACGCCTGCCTGCGGAAGAGCCACACTCAAGGGGCCAAAGAGCCGCATTTGGCTCGCGAGCCGCCATTTCCGACCCTTGTCCTAATATATTGTTATAGTTACAAATCTATATGTATTTCTCTAATGTAAATACTCTTCAAGTGCATAAACATTTCTAATACATTTATATTTATATCTCGTGTCTCTCTCTCTCTCTCTCTCTCTCTCTCTCTGTGTGTGTGTGTATGTATGTATGTATGTATGTGTGTATATATATATATATATATATATATATATATATATATATATCTCCTAATGTATTTTGTATAAATGAGTCCCGTATTTCATTATACTTCTCCATACAAAATCTACATCTATTGGCAGTCTGCTCATAAGTAGCAAGTGCAGTCAGGTCTAATCCGTTGAATAAATGGGGCCATACATTTATCTTTCCAATGCTGCAATATCAATCTTTTGGCCGTAGTACGGGTACAGATAATCCATTTACGTCGTCCAGAAGTCAAATTCCATGTATTAGGTATATAGTTCAAAAGAATATTACCCTCCAAGAATTTTAGCTTTTGTTGCACAATCATATTTATATAGTCTACTACTTTTTCCCAAAACATAGTAAGTATAGTACATTGTAAAAAGATATGCTTTAAAAAGGCATTGTCCTTATTGCATCTCCAACAAAATGCTGTTTTTGACAATCCTTTTCCATACAAACATTGTGGAGTCCAGTAAATTCTAAATATTATCTTTTGCTGTATAAGTCGTAGTTTAAGGTATATTGACATTCTTTCTATAGAAGTTAAAACACTCTTCCATTGTCTAGGCAATATAGAAACCTCTAATTCTTTATTATGTTTCCTAATGAGTATCAAGGTAATTAAGGTCCCCCATCACTATTATTTCATACCTCTTTGAGAAGGTGTACTTTGCTTTCAAGAATCATATTCTCCTCTGGTGGGTTGGTGATAGTAGACACTGGCAACGGGGTTGCCTTTAATTTTGTTCTCTTCTATTTATTGGAACCTAGTTGCACTCTTCATCATTGCCAAGTTCATTCATTTGGATTTCTGGGGGTGGCTGTTTCTACAACTCCTTTTCTATAGCTTCTGAATCCAATGTTATTTAGAAGATTTGCATGCTGCCCTTTGTTCAATAGATTCTAGAGTGGTAAATAACAAATATCATAAAATAGTAAAATATGCATGAAAGAAAAAAAACATTAACAATACTATGTGGCAGCAGCTAAAATCATTGTGCAGGCCAAAGCATTTTTCAAAGTAAATTCCTGGTGAAAATAAAAATGTCTTCACTTGGTGGGAGAGGTACATAATATAAAGGTACAGTATTATTTATTATTTCATAGTGGTGAGGACTTTCTTGTTGTTATTGTTTTCTCTTTCTGAATATTTAAAAAGGCAGGCTGTGTGCTTCAAACCCAGTTGTTTTGTGCTCTGGAAAGGGGGGTACAAATACCCCTTAGGACATCACAAATACCCCTAAGGATATCACTGTGAGCTTGTAAGCAAAACCTTTCCACATTGCTCCCTCTACAAAAAATCATTGGGGAGGTTTTCACAATTCTCAAACTTCTCTTATTTAAAAAAATGGGGAAATAAAAACTGTCCCCCCAAAGACCAAGCATTGCTCTGATTTCAAAGCCGTTGATGAAGAGAGGATCCTGGGCTGAAAGGAAATCACAAATGCAGAGTCAAGAATGGATTGGATGTTCAGTCTGGAGAAAAGATGACTTAAAATGACTTAGATTTTGGCTGCATTCAGGTACATAAATAGAAGCCACGTTTTCCATGATCTCAGAAAACAGGAGCACAAATAACAGGTATAAATTGAATCTACCTTATTTCATAAGAAAAACACTTCCTGATGGTTAGAATTGTACAGCACTAGAACAAACCTATCTATGGAGGGTGTGGGTTCTCCGTTTCTGGAGGTTCTTCAGAAGAGACAGAACAGCAACTACTCATGAATGTTTTATTTATTTATTTATTTTATCCCCTGCACATTGCAGAGGATTAGATTAGATGATCATTGTTTCTCCCTTCCAACTCTACATTTCTATGATTCATTGCAGAAAGATATTTGGCCAGTTATCTGCTATAGCATTTCCTTTTTCCTGTTTCAGGTATCCATGCATTAACAATATTCTCTCTCGCTCTTTCTCTCTCCCTATTTTTTTTTCCTGCAGCCAGACTGCCCTACCTCATAAGTCAGTTGCAGCCTTCCCATGTCAAAGCACCTCAAGGTAGACCAGGGCCTCCTGGATCACCTGGAAAGGAAGGCCTCCCAGGTAGAGTTGGCCCTCCTGGAGAACCTGGCAGACCTGGACAACCAGGTTCAGAAGGACCACTGGGACCGATGGGGCCAAAAGGTGAGTGTATTTTCAGCTGGAAAGCAGCTCTAAGATCTACACACTCCTTCTGATTTAGATCTTTCAGGGACTATGGGGAATTTTTGCAAGGTGCAATATTGCCTTATCAAATAAATAGAAATGACTATGGCAAGACGTTTTTGAAGGTGTATTCAAATCACAGGAGGTAGAAGGAAATATCAGTTTGACAGCTTTTGGTTTATTGGCTTAATCATTATTTCCACTCTCTTCTCCATAGGAAATCATTTTCAGACATTTCTTGTCCCAGTCATTCTATCTGGGTGGATAAAGAATATAGAACAGCTGAAAATGGGGTGGGGGGGGGACTGTAACATACCATGCCTCTCCGATCTGGTGGGTCGGGTAGATGTAATTGGGGAAAGGTCCTTCAGATGAGAACCTTTTCTGCATAGCAACAGAAAAGGACAGATCACATGCAAACTGATATTGTTTTTGAGTTCAGTTATTAAATATGAATGATAGTTATGGATATTTATAATTGGTGAATGAGTGCTGATCAAGAATGCTTTCCATTTTCACTCTGCAAAAGTGTGAAACTCTAATAATTAAAATGTATTCCGTTGCCTCCAACAGGTGACAGAGGAGAAAAAGGAGAGAAAGGAGACCTTGGCATTGGTCAGCGGGGTGAAACTGGTCCTCCAGGAGTAGCAGGTGGGTGGTAGCTTATTCTCTGCAAATGGGAATTTGTGTGGCCCAGAGCTTTCCAAACTGTGTGTCGTGACACAAAAGTGTGTCGCCACACACAGTCTGGTGTGTCGCCACACAACCCGGAAGCGCTGATCATCATCAGCGCTTCCGGGTTTTCCCACGGCGACACACCAACGGCGGCGCACAAAAAAACGAAAGTGGCAGCAGCGCTTCCCGGTTTTTGCGCGCTGCCGCAACGGCGGCACTTCCGGGTTTTCCCGTGGCGACACACCAACAGCGCTTGGTGTGTCGCCGCGGGAAAACTTTGGAAAGCCCTGGTGTGGCCTAATGCAACTTTCCCCAATCTTGACCAAGCCAGAAGTTCCAGAATTTCTAGCCAACAACGGTTGGCATATTCAGCAATAAGCTTCAAAGCTTCCTTGCAGCCACCTTCTGATTAGGGAACCTATTTGCACAGATGGTTTCTCTCTACACTTAAGCCCTTTTTCTATAAATGTTTGTGAAGAAGGCATGACATGTGCACTTGGGTGTTTGTCAGCTTGGCATGAGGTCCTGGTTGACTTCCCTGCTCTAATGCCCACACGGAGCTTCCTTTTGACTCTTCCTGTTCCCACAAGAGGAAGTTTGAGAGGCCAACACTTTCCTTTAACAAGTAGAAAGAGTGATTTTAGAACATGAAAACAATTATCTCTCTCCCTTTTGCTTGAGACACTTTTAGCAGGTGGTGCTGCTAAAAAAAAAAGGCACTGATGTTTGAAGTGAGGCAGGGGGCTAAAACAAAGTAAAGCTGATTTACTAAGAAAAGCTCCTTACAACCTGGTGAAAATCTGCCAAGAATATTGACCCCCTCCCTTGCTGGGGAAAACTCCCTGCTGATGAGGGTCCTGTGGAGTTGGTCCTTTGACTGCATTTCCCCCCCAAAGCAATGCTTTGTAGATAGATCGACAGACCAATGCATGAAGCCGCTGTATCCTGAATTGCCAATTCTATCATAGTTCTGTCTACTAAGATTGTCTACTCCATGGCAATCACATTTACCTGCAACGCTTTGTTCTGTAGGTATTCCAGGTGAACCTGGCTATGGTAAAGATGGGATTCCTGGAGCTCAGGGTCCTCAAGGTGAAGCTGGGGCTCCTGGCCTTATGGGCCCTCCAGGGCCTCCAGGGGCCAATGGACAATGTGACCCTTCCCAGTGTGCTTATTATGCAAGCCTGGCTGCTCGGCCCAGCAACGTCAAAGGTCCCTAAAAAGGTAGCCTCCATCACTGCCTGTGGACCTCTCATGGACCTACTTTGGAGAACTCGGATGAAGCAAGGGAGTTGGGAGATCCAGATACAGATCTATGCTTCTGTTCTTTGACAAGGAACATGGAGACTCTTAAAATCAAATGCTGCCGGACGGTCAAGTTTTTTATAATTAAGAAATGATTAATTAGCATTATTTTATGCAGTGATAAGTGATTTTCTGGGAGGGGCGGTATGTTCTCCAATATCAGGACAAGTTGCCATTTCTTTTTAAAAATATTTTTATATAAAGCTTGAGGATGAAATTTTCCCATTTTATAGATGGAGTTCTATAAAGTTCACATAAACAGAAAAGAAAGCAAAACTGTGGGTAAGTAGATGCTGGGTGCCCTCGAGATATTTTGGACTTCTGTTTGCTAGCTTAGCCACCATTCACGGGTGAAACCTCTGGAGATGCTGTGATATTGGCTATTGATGGCTTGTCCTGCAAGTATTCAGTAGAGACTTAGATGTAGCAATCTAAATCTCTTGGGGGCAATAGGACAGACAGAGGACACAATTTGCACATGTCTTTGCACACTCCTTAGGAAGCTGTTTTGCTCACTATGGTTGAGCACAGACCTGTGTGTCAAAATTAGAAGAAAAATGAGGAAGAGGAAAAGCAAGGGAACAGTGGCAGACAGGGGTATGGCCGATTAAAGACACCCATTTTCCCATTTGCTATCCATGTTGCTTCTATGTATCTTTCACTGAGTCCAATTCCTGGGCCCAGAACTGCTCCATGAAAATCCTGGTGTGTTCCTAAACACTTCTTCCTAATTTGAATCAGAGAACTTCACCCATATCCAGCTTTTTTATCAACAGAACAGTTGATTTTGCCGTTATTTGCTTGTTCAGTAAAACGCATCTGTGAAAATTCATTTTTCATCTTTTTCTAAAAAATATTTGGCCGAATTCCCAGTAGGATAGCTGATCCTTTAGCAGTGCAACAGTATGTACGTATGCTCAGAAGTAAGGTTTTTTTTTAACCCTGTATTCTTATGGTGCTTGCTTTCTTATCAATATGACCATCAGTGCATCTTTAACAGAAATTTCTGGGAAATTTGGGGAAAGGGTCCTGCTGCCACCACCACAACCACCACCACCACCACATTTTCCAAAGATTTTTCAGCTAAGCTCACTACTGTCTTCCTTGGCTAAAAAAGGTAAAGGTTCCCCCCGCACATTTGTGCAGTCGTGTCCGACTCTAGGGGCCAGGGCTTATCTCCGTTTGTTATCCGAAGAGCCAGCGTTGTCCGAAGACGCTTCCACGGTCATGTGGCCGGCATGACGCACGTGGAACGCTGTTACCTACCCACCGAAGTGGTACCTATTCATCTACTTGCATTTGAATGCTTTCGAATTGCTAGGTTGGCAAGAGCTGGGGCTAGTGCGGGAGCTCACTCCGTCACGCGTGGCTAGGGGTTCGAACCTCCGAACTTGCGATCTTCCGATCGACAAGCCTGGTGTCTTACCCGCTGAGCCACCACACCCCTTGTGTCTTCCCTGGCTACTTAGCAGCAGTTCACTCAGAACTCAAACAGTGTTGATTTTTGATCCTAGCATTCTTTTTTCCTTAAAGGAAGATAGCAGAGCTTGAATTAGGATCTTATGCTTGTGAAGACATTGATTTTGATTTGGATTCTTGCAGTGCATGAATTGTACCTTTTAATACACATTGCCATTACATGAGGATGTGTTCTTTGTCAGACTTTGCCCAAAGTCATTGTGTGTGTGTGTGTGTGTGTGTGTACAGGGGGTCTTCTATTTCCTTTGTAAAATGATCTAACCGCTAACTTTGGGCTCCGAAGCAGGAAATGTACACAGGAACCAGCCAATTACTCATCAGTTATATTTGGAGGGATGGGGGAAATGACTGCACATGAAGAAACAAAATCCCACTATTTCAAACCCAGTTCTTGGGCTACCCTGTTTAAGAGTGCTTAAACGAGTGCTTAGTGCTATAGCCAAATGTTATTTAAGTATTTTACAAGGTGCTATTTTTAATGGGGATTCCATGGCATCAGCAAGGTATCTCTCTATCTATCTTGTGTGCATGGGCATAAAATGTGTCAAAATTGTTGTGTTTATAACAGGTAGATTATTCCCCAAGCAATTATGGTGCTTGCTTTGTTTTGTTTCTGGAAGATAAAGCATAGAATTTTTTTGTGACAAAGAAATATGCTTGCCAAATTATTTAAAAGGGAGCTGGCTTTGCCATTTTTTTCTGTTTCAAGCTGGACTGAATCTTTTCTTTCTGTGGGGCAAGCTTTTTTTGATGTTGAGTGGGGCTGAGTTTTTTTTAATTAATTATTACTATGATTATTATTTGTTTATTTTCTCTGCTATCATTGTGAATGGTTTGTTTCCTGCAACACTACCTTCAGATGTTAGTTGTTGGAAGTGGTGCTACTGCAGTTAGTAACAGGGCTGTTAAACGGTTTCCCATCCAGTTGTTCCACAGACTGGAAATGTAGATGTGTATAAGATATGGGTTTTTTGGGTGAGTGTGTGAAAACAAACCAAACCAAAACATGTATTGTGTTATCTGTTTCTCATTCCATTGTGACTGTTTTCTGGTTTAACGTTAAGAGTTTGGGATGCTAATCAAAAGTCTAAGCAAAGTGCAAAATACATTTAGAAATTTGGGCTTTTAAGGGGGAATACCATTTAATGAAGAATTGCAAAATTAGGCAGAAAGACCTATGAGGAAGCACCTTGAGAAGACCAGGGATGTTAATTTGGTTTGGTTTAATTAATTTATTCAATATATGGTCATAGACCAAATAATACAAAGATAAAGGAAAACTGCCTTCCAGGTGGAGGGAGAAAGAAAGGAAGAAAGGAAGGAAGGAAGGAAGGAAGGAAGGAAGGAAGGAAGGAAGGAAGGAAGGAAGGAAGGAAGGAAGACAGAGGGCGGGAGGGAGGGAGGATTAAATCCTTATTCATGAACAAAGTATTTATGATGCTGGGTCATAGGCAGAACAGACCTATGATGAAACACCTTGAGAACTTACACATACCAGAGATGAGAAATGGATCAATGTATCCACACATCCAACAAAAGTGTGGATATTACTGGGTCCAGATTACTTGAGAAGGAACATCTCCTACATCAGATTTTTTCCCCAGAGTTAAATATTCATGAGTCTTGTTATCAAAACCTAATCTATGTCCCAATATAGTCCAAATATTTCTTACCACAAGCAGTCCTGGAAATAAAACATGTGCTCTATTATATGTTGTTCCAAGAACTTGCCATGTCTGCAAGGGAACTAGATAATAGCTTTCCAACATGACCCATAAAGGATAATATTCCACTATATTTTCATTCTACATAGTGAGAGTTGATAAAATATAAGACCAAAGATATTTCTGCAAAACCAATATATTAATAACCACCTTCCTCAAATTTTAATTTCAGTTTAGCTAAACAAAACTTTGGTGGTCCACTATCCCATATAAATTCATTAAGTACTACTTTCATAGTTTTCCCAAGGACACTATGTGGAATGTCCATGAATTAATAAACAATCCAGCTCAATTTGAAAGAGACTTCACTTTATTTTTTCTTAGATAACAGAGTTCCAAAATTTGAATGAAAGTTGAGAGAGAGAGAGAGAGAGAGAGAGAGAGAGAGAGAGAGAGAGAGGAGAGAGAGAGAGGAGAGAGAGAGAGAGAATGAGAGAGAATGCAATACAGAGATCTCAGTATTGGGGGAGATAATTTAACCTACATTAAAAAACCAATAAAATGTTTGTTACAATTTTTTTTTATGATTTGGGAAAGGGAATGGTATTATCTGTTCATAACTATCTGTCAGATAGGAGACATGAATTATTAGGTAAATAATGAGATTTTAAAAAGTATAAAAGGAAACTTATAGTTGTATGCTATTACTACTTTGTCTTAGTTAGATTTTGCTACTGTTGTCATTTGTTTTGGTCTGTAATAGATTTGCATTTTAGTGAATTACAAAAAGACGCTTCTTACTTCAAAAAATGTTTTAAGAATAAATACTGTGTGTGACTATAATCCTAGCAGCCAAATGAATTGCTTAGCTAACATAGAGTCACATTATGAGTTTTTGGGGACAGAGCAATTGCATGCATGGGAAAATAAGACATGGGAGACAAACAAATCCTGCAGGAATGACTTTGATAGATGGTGAGAATCAAGAACATTGAAATCTAGTTTGGTGGAGTAGAAGTGGGTTTGGCTGTTTACTTTCAGTCAGAAGCTGTACTGAAGATTTAACACCTTAGTTCTCCCATGTTTACCTACTGGATGTAGCTGAGCAACCTACAGGTTCTGCATTGGCCTTGTTAAATAAAGGAGGAAGAAAGAGGTGGACTCAGAACTTTGCATTGGGAGCAGGAGATGGTAGAAAATGACTTTTCCCCTCCTGTTCCTACAAGGGGAAGGATGGACCTGAATTGGAACTGTCTTTTGCCCATTCTCATCATGGAGCCACAGTGGAAATATCTGGCAGAACACGATCCTCAGTATGAAGGTGGGAAAAAACTCAAATTGGAAGGCAAGGGGCTCAGGTCTATTCCTCGCCGGCTGTTTGCACTGGAAAGGTTAAAGATTTTGGAGATGAGCCCGGAGCGAGAGAGCTGTCTCAAGTACAGGATGGCTCTCATCCCTCGTGAAATTGGTCACTTGAGGAACTTAACCTTGCTCTACCTGGACTCTAACAACTTAAAAAGGGTTCCTACGGAGATTGGCAGCTTGACCAAATTAGAAAGGCTCACCCTTAGCAGCAACAGCTTAATTTCTCTGCCTGAAGAAATGGGAGGTCTCCAGAGACTTCGCAGCCTGCATCTAGCCAACAACTGCCTGACAGAACTTCCAGCACCTGTTTGTCAGCTGAGGAACCTGGTTTTCTTAGATGCAACTGATAATCACATTCACACCATCCCAGATGGCATTTGCCAGCTACAGAAACTGGAGTCTCTGCTTCTGCTTTACAATTCTCTCAAATGTTTGCCCAGAGGACTCTGCTTCTTGAAGGCCCTCCACACCCTCTGGGTCGGTCACAACAAGCTAACGGAGCTTCCTTCAGACTTTGGTCGCCTGGTTAATTTGGACTGGGGTAACAACAGTTGCTCAGGCAATTTTGACGGGAATCCATTGAAGCACCCGCCCCCTGAAGTATGTAGTGGGGGACCTGCTGAGATCAGAAACTATTTTGCCTCTCAAAGGAGATAAAAATATATGGGTGTGAATATGACGGGGGTGGGGAGGAGAAATGCATTTCATTTTCTGGAAAGAGACACGTTATAGCTGTGTGTGTACGTGGTTGATAGTCCAGCTCCTATGGTAGAATGACTGTGCAGTTTTCTTTCCATTTTAAAATAAATTGAGAAGTCTATAATGCTGGGAGAGGTGGAAGGAAAGAGGAGAAGGGGATCAGCAGGATGATGGGTGGTCTCAGTTGCAGTGGCAGTGGATGCAACAGTGGAAGACCTGGAAGGCCAGGCTGGGGATAGATCCTCCAGGAGAAAAAAAAAATCTTTGTAGTTGCTTCAAGTTGATACAGACTTGATGGAGGCAGATGGACAGACAGACAGGTGATAGGTGATAGGTGATAGATATACACATACATAAATACATACATGTGTGTGTGTATTCTACATTTTAATCATTTTCCTTCAATAGATAGAAAATAAATTACTTACTTTTGTTCTCCCTTTCAAAAAAGTAGAGGATTTCAGTGAAATACTCATGAACTGGGTGCAGGGTCCTTATGCTGTTGAGAAGATAGTTATGGAAAGTAAGAGTGTCCTGGCTTTTATTATACAACTTTCTCTCTAAGACAGAGCTTTCCAAACTTTTCATGTTGGTGACACGCTTTTTAGACATGCATCATTTCGCAACACACTCTTACAGCAAGGCACAAGGCAGGCACTAGGACCTGCATGGAATCACAGCTGGTTTGGAGGCAGCAAGGCACAAGGCAGGCACTAGGACCTGCACAGAATCCTGGCAGGGCAGGTTTGGAGGCAGCAAGGCACAAGGCAGGCACTAGGACCTGTGTGGAATCCTGGCAGGGCAGGTTTGGAGGCAGCAAGGCACAAGGCAGGCACTAGGACCTGTGTGAAATCCTGGCAGGGCAGGTTTGGAGGCAGCAAGGCACAAGGCAGGCACTAGGACCTGCGCAGAATCCTGGCAGGGCAGGTTTGGAGGCAGCAAGGCACAAGGCAGGCACTAGGACCTGTGTGGAATCCTGGCAGGGCAGGTTTGGAGGCAGCAAGGCACAAGGCAGGCACTAGGAGCTGTGCGGAATCACAGCAGGTTTGGAGGCAGCAAGGCACAAGGCAGGCACTAGGACCTGCACGGAATCCTGGCAGGGCTCGGAGGCAACAGCAGCCGGACACACCCAAGCACTGCAGCCGACACACTAATGTGTCCCTACACACAGTTTGGAAAGCTCTGCTCTAAGAGTTTACAGCCTGCCGGTTTCCCATATTCCCATTAAATCTTTAGGGTGAGGAAACGCTGGGAAGTGTGGGTAGCCAGGGAGGCCACAGAGTGATATGCAACAGGAAAAGCAGCAATCACCGCATTGGCACCTTCTGTCCCACTGCAGGCATTCCATAAGCCCAAAATTCCACCGCAGGACATTTAAAAACATTGTGAGAATGAGGTGGTAAAACCAGGTATCTTTTACGCAGGGGGAGAAAATGCTCAGAAAATGTAGCACCATTCCTTTCAAAAAAATAATTGGGTGAAGTTAATGCCAATGTTTTTATTACTGCTATTCTATTATATTTTTCTACTCCCCCCCCCCCCAGCTTCTTTATACAGTTGAGTAGGAAAAAAGTTGTCTGGGGAAGGGGAATCAAAGAAGAAAGATATTTTGGATGAAATGCTCCTGAATCATGGGATTTTGATGCTTATCTTTATTATGTAGTAACTGTGTAGACAACTATGTGATTGTCCTGAACTTCAGTAGTTAGTCATCTCTCTCATGTCAGCAGTCCCCTTGGTTTCCCATGCTTTGGTCATATTCCAAAAGTCAGTATCATAAGCAAACGATGATGTTTTTAATTTTCCCAAGATCAGGAAGTGAGGGTAGCTAGAGAGGCTACAGAGAGGTGTTCAGGAGAAGGAATAATACCCAACACTTTTGACCATCTCACAAAAGTCAGCAACTTCAACAAGAACTAAAAACTGACAGCAAAAGAAATTCAAAGTGCCTTGAGGATAAAGCAGAAAATAGAAGCTTCCTTCTCAGAGGGAGAAACAACAGAGATTGGGAAATGAGAGTTTTACAATAATTTTATCTTTGATGGGGAAGGTGGACATTTCACAACTACATTTCTATTAACTTTAATGTGTTTTGCTTAAGGTTCAGGGGGAAAAAAGCTAGAATAATAATAATTCAGTGATCCTTCCTATGGTACAGTATCTGTTAGGAAACCTTCCATTATTCCTTTGCAAATTGTTAGGCATGAGAAATAACAGAGTCTGCTTATTCCTAGTTCTCAGATAGGATCAAATTTCATACATCTACAGTATATAACATATTTATGCAGAAATGTTAACTTGAGTTGTTGTAATTGTATTATATTAACATCTCATCTTAGCCTATGCTTATTTGTGATATTTGTTATTTGATACCATCTTCTGTACACCATGGTTGGTCATTGCTGATAAAAGTTTCCACTTGCCATCCTTTGCAAATCTGGTTGGTTCACTGAATTTTCTTTGATTAGCCTGAAATTGGGGTATAAAATAATTCAACCACAAATTCTTCTCAAAGTAGATGCAGAGTTTTTTTCCCTCTAGAACAGTGTTTCTCAACCTTGACAACTTTAAGATGGGTGGACTTCAACTCCCAGAATTCCCCAGCCAGCATGGTTGGCTGGGGGATTCTGGGAGTTGAAGTCCACCCATCTTAAAGTTGCCAAGGTTGAGAAACACTGCTCTAGAAGAATCCAAGGGAGGGGAGGGGACCCTAGCTACTAGTGGAATCCAGCTAAGTGTGATGGGACTATGTGACTACACTTACTTTAAATGTTGAAGGATGCCTAAGGGTTTCAGCCACACTAACTTTATTGAAACTATTAAAAGTCTATTCCACTTACAGCTCAGCTGAGCAATTTACAGATGAGTTTCTTCTAGTGTTTCTTGGAATAACTATATGGCCAATTGGAAGTATGTATCCATGTTGTCACTCCTGGGAGTGTCATACTTATCTACAAAGATTCTATTGCTGATATAAATGTGCTCGGATTTTTAAAGGTTGGGCATCATCTGGAAGAGATTTCTTGGCCACCATGTACATTTTAGAAAAGTAATTCCATTTCCTGTCCATGTTGTCTGCTGTATTTTTTTTAATAATTATGAAAAAATGCTGAAGTAAAAATGCCCTGAATGTCTAGGATGAACTAAATTTTTGAAGATCAACACACACACACACAGTTTAGAATACTTGAGTAGAAATTAGTATTATAGAAGAGAATCACAGAGTCAGAGCTTTGGAAAGGATCACTGAAGATTATTGAATTCAACTTCCTGCTCAATGGAGAGATCCAAATTAAACTATTTCTGGTAGATGATTAACAATCCCTCTTTGACCACATCTAGTAAAGAGGAGCACACCATATCCCTTGGTAATTGGTTCCACTACTGAATCACTCTTAGTTCCTCTCCTCCAAATAGTCAACCAAAATGTGCCTTCTTATATAGAATTGTATAGATTTGACACCTAGAGCCAAGCTGTAATGAAAACCAAACAGTAATATTATGAAAAGAAAACCTAATCAAACATTACCAATGTTGTCTCCTCAATAAATACCTTTCAACCTCCTCTCTTTCTTCTTGCTGATTTAGAACTTTACAGCCTCCAAGTTTTCAATCTGGAATGGTAAAATCCAATTCAGATTTCCAGATCTTAAACTGGCCATCCATAGACTGTTTGGACTGTGACCATTCACCAAATAAATAAATAAACAAACACTCCTGAAATGAAATGAAAGTGACTTCCCTGCAGGAAGAAAAAAAAAGCTTAGCAGTGGAAGGCTCTGAAGATCATCACTAAATATGTATCACCTCTAACATCTTGTTTGCAGAGTAGCATGCTATGTTGCAGGTATGTCTATGAAGGTTCTCAGTCATCCAGGTGGAATTGTCTGTAGCTTGAATCATGTCAACTGGATTTCTATTGTATTAGAAATTGTAATAGAAATCCATTGTAATAGAAATCCAGTTGACATGATTCAAGCTACAGATATGTTGCAGGTATTTGCAGAAGACACTACCGTTTTTACTGAAATAACGTCTTATACTAGAAGGGGGGGATTAGGGTGCCCAAAAGGATAAAGAACATTGGGTAAAATGAAGAGGGAGGATGTAAATTAACATACATACATTAAATTAATGAATAAACCCAGTATTTTGCCTCTGGCATCAGCTAGCCACATGCTACCAAGAAATGCAGAATAAGGCAAGAAAGCCCTAGATATTTGGCTATTAGTGCTCCCTTTGAAGGTCAGCTTCCCTTGCTTTTCCATGATTCTATCTCCTATAATAATTCATTGAAACATAATTGTCCAAGACTAATTAAAAACCTCTTAGCTTCAATTAAACAGAAACAAAAACAACCACACTATTAATATAGACTTGCTTCATCCCCGCAGGACTTGTTTACGCTACAGGTTAATTTCCTCTGATATATTTCTGTAATTATCTGACTTACACTTATTTGTTTTCTTCTCTCCAATATGGACATCTATGGACAGATGTCCCATCTGATAACTTTTGAGCATCATGCGAGATTCAGAGCCCAGTTATGCACAGTTATGCACAGGTGGAAGTAGATGAAAGGTTCCATGTCCTCTGTGTGTTTTTGCCCTTGCTGTAAAAAGGCATTCCTCAATATATGCATATATTGTATATCTCTATAGTATTCATGAAGAGAAGCAAGAATGCAAGAAAACTTTCCCTTTTTCAATAATAAGAATAAGAAAAAGCTCAATCAGTTCATGTATCTATATGCTACTAAAACTATTGTGTCTGTTTGATTGTTTGTAACCTTCAATTGGGCAAAACGGTGCATCATAGGGCAACAATTTTTGAACCAAGGTACCTCAAATGGGCTAACTTACAGAATGCATCCAAAATATGGGACCCATGACTCCAGTGGGATTGAAATTTTGCAAACTTGTGGCCACTTCAGCAACTGGCTAAAGTTGCTATTTAAAAAAAAAATCCAAAGTACAAAAAAAAAAAGCTAATAATTTAAGCATACCCTTTATAATGATAAACCACCCAGAGTCCCCCTGGGGGGAGATGGAGCGGTGATATAAAACGAATTATAAATAAATAAATAAATAAAAATAAACAAATAAACAAATAAACAAACAAGTAATTAAAAGCATTAAGGCCCCTAATTTTCATGATAACTCTGTTTAGGTAAGGAAGTATCTCTGAAATGATCACCCAATGGGCTGCTGTGGTCAGCTGCAGTTCCATTATACCATTTCCAATGCTCCCTACCAGATTCCCACAAGGAAAGTCAATGGGGAACTGGCCGGAAGTCAGAAGTCGCTCCCATTCCCACTGCTTCTTTGCCCTTGGTCGTTCTGTTTCTCTGTTTAGGTAAGGAAATATCTCTGAAACAATGACCCAATGGGTCACGGGTTGTCTAGTTAAACTGAGCTGCTCAGGATGGATAGCAGTTTGTGTGTGTGTGTGTGTGTGTGTGTGTGTGTGAGAGAGAGAGAGAGAGAGAGATTACATATAAATTATTTTTATTTTATTTAAATTTATTATAGCCACCCAACTCCCATGGACTCTGTAGGGTTATGTAGGCTTCTGTATATAGAAATGTATTCTCTGTTTTCTGTGTGATACATTTACTGGTGGTTCTTATTACTGAATTATGATTTTGTTTTTCCATTTTCCATTTTTATTACTATCATAACTTGCTTTGGGACATGGTTATGGATATACTGTGTTATGACAGGTTGATAGGTAGAGAGACAAGTAGGACTTTGAAAAGTTTTGACTTAGACATTAAATCTGTAGGTAGTTGAATCAAATCTCCTGATCAGATTTAATTTTCAAATCTAATCAGCAATTTTGAAACAAATAATGTAATTCATTGGTTGGACTTGAAGTACTAAATCAAATCAAATCAGTTTTCTGAAACAAACTGATATTTGTTACTATTAAGAATGTATGAATCAGCTTGGAGGTGATTTCCACCTATCAGTTAGACAGACAAAATCTGGTTATCTGTTTGGCAACCTCTCTTCTCACTCTTGACATTATATTAGATGTTTTCTTCTTAGTGTCATGATAATATATGTGTGGGAGTTACGTTGAAAGGTAGAGTTGACCATTGTGGACAGGTCAAGAATATGAACAACCAATTGCCCCCAAGCCCGAGAAATGCCAAGCAAATTCCTTTTAAGCTATAGAAAAGGTGATGAAAAGGCACTCCAAATTCAAATTGGGTGACTCTAAAAGGAAACTGAAGCCTCATATTAATAGAGGACAATCAACTGCTTAAAGTAAGTCCTAGGACTGAAGAAAGTTTCTTATTTAGCTGTATTGAGTACCTGGGTAGCTTGACACAGAGAACATGGAAGCTATAATGCTAATGCAGTTGTTATTCCTGTTGCTACTTCTATCAGTCCACAGATCTGAAAATCAGAAAGTTCAATCCAAATTGAGATGGCCATGGTGATGCTCTTGGGAAGGAAGAGACGATGTTGCCTTCCTTTTCATTGGTTTTGAAGGATGAATATGTAGATAAGTTGTAATGCTAGAAAGGAACCACTTCAGGATCTACAGGGGTTTCCCATTCAGGGCAATAGTTTGGTGACATCTAAGTCAACCACTCTTTGTACTGTAAGTTTGGGATATACCCATAAGAGGATCAGAGTTGTTTAAACTATATGACTGAAATTGCTCAGGGTTCAAGATACCAAAATAAAATCCTGGAGACTTTCCTTATTTTGAATATAATTAAAATCGCTTCCTATTAGGAATGTCTAGATAGGGTCCAATCTGATTCAAATCATCAATTATGTTCAAATCACTGACTCATCTGAATTCCAATCATTGACTCATTTCGGTAAACTGTTTCCATTTTATGTGATTGCCCAAATTAGTTTAAATTAAGATATGTGAATCAGGCCATTTTGATTTAATCTGAATCAAGTTGGATGCTAAAAATACACCTGTGTTCATGCAAAAGCCATCCAAAAGGATTCAGGTAAAATTAGATTGATTCAGAAATCCCCAATTCAAGTTAACAATTCAAACTGAATTATTGCTTTGATATTTGATTTGATAACATTGCCTTTTGATTCAAATCGAGCATTCATACATACTTTTTTCACCTGATTGGTATAAAGTATCTCTTACCTCTGTAACAGCTTAGCCAGATGGACAAAATAATCTGAGAACAGAGAGATCTCTCTGGATAGGCTTACCATAGCCAATCTGTATTTGCTCATGAAATGACTGTTTTCCTGATTCAAAGGACACATTATCATATGCAACCATCAAAGTAAGTTCTGGATAGCATTTTTAATTTGTTGTTTATTCGTTCAGTCACTTCCGACTCTTCGTGACTTCATGGACCAGCCCACGCCAGAGCTTCCTGTCAGCCGTCGCCACCCCCACCTACCCCATGGTCGAGTCATTCACCTCCAGAATATCATCCATCCATCTTGCCCTTGGTCGGCCCCTCTTCCTTTTTTACTTCCACTTTCCCTAGCATCAGCATCTTCTCCAGGGTATCCTGTCTTCTCATTATGTGGCCAAAGTACTTCAGTTTTGCCTTTAATATCATCCCCTCAAGTGAGCAGTCTGGCTTTATTTCCTGGAGTATGGACTGGTTTGATCTTCTTGCAGTCCAAGGAACTCTTAGAATTTTCCTCCAACACCACAGTTCAAAAGCATCTATCTTCCTTCGCTCAGCCTTCCTTATGGTCCAGCTCTCGCAGCCGTAGGTTACTACGGGAAATACTACTGCTTTAACTATGCGGACCTTTGTTGTCAGTGTGATGTCTTCTGCTCTTAACTATTTTATCCAGATTTGTCGTTGCTCTCCTCCCAAGAAGTAGATGTCTTCCGATTTCCTGGCTGCAGTCAGCATCCGCAGTAATCTTTGCACCTAGAAATACAAAGTCTGTCACTGCCTCCACGTTTTCTCCCTCTATTTGCCAGTTATCAATCAAGCTGGTTGCCATAATCTTGGTTTTTTTGAGGTTTAACTGCAACCCAGCTTTTGCACTTTCTTCTTTCACCTTCATCATAAGGCTCCTCAGCTCCTCCTCACTTTCAGCCATCAAAGTGGTATCATCTGCATATCTGAGATTGTTAATGTTTCTTCCAGCGATTTTAACTCTAGCCTTGGAGTCCAGCATTTTTAATAGCAACTTACAATTGCAGTGATAGAAAGAGTATTGACACCTTTGAACTTTGGTATTGGAGAAGACTCCTGAGAATACTGTGGACAGCCAAGAAAACAAACCAACGGATTATTGATCAAATCAATCCAGAGTTCTCACTCAAGGCTCAAATGACCAGGCCCAAATTATGCTTCTTTGGAAACATTATGTGAATTATGTCGCACTGAAGATGTTGCCTAGCCTGGCAATGAAACGTCTGCAAGAAAACAACAAGGCTCAGAGAGCACCAAGGACTCCACATTATGTGGAGCCCAGCTCTCTGGAGAAGGCTCTAATGCTGGGAAAGGTGGAAGGAAAGAGAAGAAGAGGACAATCAGCAACATGATGGATGGACTCAGTTACAGTGGTGATGAATGCTCCGTTGGGAGACTTGAAAGAATAGTTTAGGGATACAGTAGATCATCATGGAGAAAATCTATCTATGAGCTTGCTAGAAGCTGAAAAGGACTTGATGGGACATAACAATAAAGGTTCTACTTGTACTGGGGAAAGTATCTATTAAGGTTAACAGGTGCAGGTTATTAAGCCGTTTTCCACAGGCTACCATATACATTGCAAAAGCTATGTATGTTCAACACAAAGAAGCACTTAAGGTCTTCAGTAATTTGCAAGGTCTTACTCAGATTCATGTGGTCTTCCCTTGTCTTCTTATGGGATTTTTTAAAAAAATATCCAGTCTGAATTCCTGATGATCTCCCATCCAGATGCCATTAAAGTCCAAGCTTGCTTAATTCTTTATCTCAGCCAAGGTCAACTTACTCTCCAGAGAAAAATAAGCAAATAAACAAAAGGATGCAATTGAACACAGAGATACTAAGAGTTACCAAGGTGGGTAATATTTTTGTCCTTCCCAAAGCAGAGAACAGGAATAAATATTGCCTTTCTTTCAATCATTACATCGGTATAACAATATGTGGGATGCATAAACTAAATTCTTCCTCTATAACCCTAACATGACAACATTCAAATCCTGCAGCACACCAATCTTTTCACAACCTTGCTCTCTGATAATATAACTGCCATAGCTCTACATCCCAAAATGTAGGATCATCAACAGAGGCACTTAGAGGGAGAATTTTCCATTGTCTTTTCACTTTTTTTCCTAGCCAATGCCATCTTCTAGGCATTTAGTCATCACTGTCCTGGTTCAACCTCTGCCTCAAGGCTCCAGTGAGGAGTCAGAGGAGTCAGAAGACGAGCTGCCCCTGGCAAACCTCCAGGGGACTGAGCCAGGCGAGGCCCCAGTCACAGGCACGGCCCCAGACGGAGATCCAGCACCGCAGGAGTTGGCAATACCCAAGGCTACAGGGGAGCAAGCTGGGGATTGTGGTTTGTCCCCACCCTCTGGCCAGCAGCCAATAACTACAGGGGAGCAAGCCGGGGATGGTGGTTTGTCCCCACCCTCTAGCCAGCAGCCAGCTGGAACCCATCAGCCTCCCAGCTCACCTGAATCTCCCAAAGGGCAGAGGCGGAGGTGTGTGTGTCTCGCCTTAAAGGATAGAAGGAGGAGTGCTTGGCTTGCTGCTAGAGATTTACGCAGAGGTCAGGGAGAGTCTTTGCAGGACCCAGATGACAGCTCCTGAGCTCCTGATAAATTACCAGCAGAGCCATGAGGGAGTTGTGGGAGCAACGTTGCATTTTGGCTTTGTGACCACGCTGGTATCCTGTTTTGTTTCCTGCGTTCCTGACCCTGTTTGGACTATTGTTACTCTGCCTTCTGGACTCCTTGACCCGGCTTTGGATTTACGACTACCTCTTGGCTCCACCCTTTGACCATTGGCACACGGATTACTGGTTTGTCTCTCTCTTGGCTATTCTTGCAAAGTGACTCTGGGCTGCATTCCTCACCTCTGGCTGACTGCCAAGACTCCTTGTAACCTGATCTGGAGGCTAGCCAGCACAACCACAGAGGGAAGTGTTGGGATAAATTAAGATCACTGCCTGCCTGCATGTTGTCTCCCCCCAGAACACTGTCTGCCTCCATGTTGTCCTCCCCCAGAAGAGGTAAAGGAAGCCCAAATTGTTAAAAGGTTACAAAATAGCATAAGAGTTTGATAATTCCAGAGATTAAGATGATAAAGGAAGCCCAACTACTCAGACAAAGGATCCCCTTCTGATTCAATTGAAATGCTTGGAACACAAAAGGTCAGCTCATTCACAGAATTTAGCCAGCCCATTCAGGTAGATCTCCTTCCCCAGCCAAACAGGTCTCCATAATCAAATAACAATAGATTCCTTCCAAGATGCACATTCCAAGTAAGCCACAGCCCACAGGGAACACAAACTGCAGGGGCCCAACCACAGAGCGCCTCCTCTCTGAAATCTGGCAAATTACACTTCTCTCAAGTTCCCAGGGGGCGGGAACACCTTTGCATAGCAACGACCAAGCTCTCCTATATAAATGGCCTGTGGGGGAAATACAGGTGTGGCCACCTTCCAACCAGCATACTCTGTACTTTGTACTCTGCATATGCTCTTGGGAATAAACCTGCAAACCTCTGTTCCAGCAACTGCCTGCGTGTCTATTCATTCCCGGCTTGGGACGAACCTTGGTAAGATTACCTTCTAACAGAAGGAAGAAAGAGAAATTTGAGGGACCTGATTAAGAGCATTGCATCTGAACTGCAGTGAAAGGTTGACTTCTGAGATGTTATGTTCTTTTAATCACCTGGAGCAATTTGCTCTTCAACTATCTTTACCAGCACAGCATACTCTGGGCCTGTGGTACATTCAGGTGTGGTTTGAGCAACTTCATCGTGTAAACCACCCAGGGTTGCTCTTTGAGTGAGATGGGTGGTGACTAAATTTGAAAAACACACACACACACACACACACACACAGGCAGGGACAGGTCTGATTTCTGAGTAAAGTAGGGGCAAAGGGACTTTTATTATATGTTGAATCCTTCCCCAGTTCTGTCCTTATCTAGTTTCCTCCATTCTCCAGATCTGTATACAGCCCTGGAAGCAGGAATGTCCACAAGGTATGGTAAAAAAAAATTAAAAAAAGATGGTGCAATCAAGCACCACAGCTTGGATCACACCCTTGCAGCAGCCATTTTGACTTTTTTTTATCCTACCCTACAGACACCCTTGAATGGAAGAGAATAGGAAAAATGTGAATAGTAGGCAAATGACGCTCTTGTACCAAACTAAACCAGCATTCTGATTCTAATCAGGGTTTTCTCTTGCAGCTTGACTTCAGGAAGTAAAACTCAACAGGGTAATATCTGTTTCATATGCAGAATCCCTTTAGTTCTCATACGATTTATAAAAGGACTGAATTGGGGAAATGGTACTTCCCCATTAGAGGATTTTAAGAAATCCCTTTTAAAGAAATCCTGTTTAATTGTGGACAGTTCCCTTCCCGGCCCCCCTTTTTTGGGGGGAGTTCTCTCTATTTGCTTTGGCCAATGTGAAGTAGTCCTGACTTTTTTACCTTTTAAAAAGTTATTAGCTAAACAATGCCCTGCCTTTTGCAGAGGAGAAGAGTTCCTGAATAGGTCTATGAAGGTTCTCAGTCATCCAGGTGGAATTGTCTGTAGCTTGAATCATGTCAACTGGATTTCTATGTTTCCACTGAGAAAATAGAAATCCAGTTGACATGATTCAAGCTACAGTTCCTGAATAGGGTCTGTTGGAATTGGGCAACTATAACATATTATTAAACTGCCCAGAGTTCCCCGTTGGGGGAGATGGGCGGTCATATAAATTGAATAAAATAAATAATAAATAAATTATTATTATTATTATTATTATTATTATTATTATTATTATTATTATTTCAGTGTGAATTAAAAATGTCTATCCTGCTTCAATTGAGTTAAAAAGAGCCTGCATCGCTGTGAACTATCTTGAATGCAGGCTTCCTGAACTGAAATAGAACCTTAGTTTATATTATAAACAGAACTTCTGTCTGTACCCTTCAGCTTGATAAAAAGGAGACTGGGGAAGATTATACTTCTTTCTCTTCTTTGAAATACTGTCCATTACCATCAGCAGGTCCTGATTTTCCCTTCAGATTCTTCTGCCTCTTTCCTAAAGTGTCTTCAAAGAGAAGAATCTCAAAGCAGAATCATAGATTGGATCCCAAAGTGCCAGATGGCTGAAGAGACAGTTTCAGTACACAGCAGGGCACTTCCTTATTATAATGCCTTGTTGTGAAAAATTTAATTATAAGTCCCCTTGGGAGAAGATTTTGGATGAGAGGCAGATATAAACAAATGCAATGAAACCTAAGAGGACATTGACAGGTGATGTTCCTTCACCCTTCATAATCTGTTGCTGTTGTTGAGTTCCTAGGAAAAACAATTCTAATCAAACTCACATTGCATGATCTATTCCAACCCTTAATGTCAAAGGGCTTCTGGCTCTTTCCAATAGGGATCTAGGCAGCTGGACATTCCACATCATAATTTCATCTCTGGTATTGGCTATGCCCTGGCATTTTGAGCAGTGGGTCAGTTTAAAAAATGGAAGAGTCACACATTGGATCTCTGCCTATTTTGTAGGATCGATGAGTGTTTGGAAGAGCTTTCTCATGCCAGGAAATGAAAGGATTAGCAGAAGGCAAAATGCTATTTTGGGCCATGTGACTCATATTCTGAAAACCCCTGTGCTGTTGAGATGTTCTACATAGCATTCATTAGAATTTGCACAATAATTATGAGTGAATCCTCAATGTGGAGCAATTTGCACTTTAATTCCCTTGCCATTTTTATCAGTCGCTGATAAAATGGATAGATTTGGATCTAGATTCCTCCATTAGATGATGTAGCTTCTGGTCAATCCTTGAGTCATCTCAAGTTTAGAATAATGGGCTGAAACTAACAGAAAAAAGGATGAGTGCAAAGTTCTTCACTTAGAAATGTAATACACTGGTATAGGATAGGAAAAGCTGGGCTTGGGAATGACATTTGTGAAAAGTATCTTGGAATAGTTGCAAAATAAATATGAGCAAGCAGTGTAGCATAGCTGTAAAAACGGGAAATGCAATATTAGGGTGTATCAACTGAAGCATTCTTTGTTTTTAACCATGTTTTATGGATTGTTGTGAGCTGCCTAGAGTCATTGTATGAGATAGGCAGCCATGTAAGTCCTATAAATACATAAATAAATAAATTTACAGTCCAATGGACTATGTGTTGCTTGGTAGTACTTGGTCAACTTTGTCAGTGTGGATGCTAAATAAAAGTCAGACCTGGTTATGACTAAGATGGACCATCTTGGGAAATTCAGAGCTTTAGATTAGACTTGGAAGTAAAAAGAGATCCTGAAAGAAGGTAATTTCAATCTATGCACTGATTCAGAAATGTGAAATTAGATTCATTTTTTTTTCCAGATGAGGTCTAAATGGATGTTTCCCTCATCCACTGCTGAGAGATGCTTCTCTTAAACTCCAGAAAGTCATTAGCAGTCCTTATTGAAAAATTTCTGCTAGGCGGATTAATATTGAACTAGACCAGGGGTCTTAAAACTTGACAAGTGCCATTTTGTTCAATATCCAGGCTGTAGTCCTGAAGTCTTTTTTTATACGCTGATACAAAAGTCTCTAGTGAATTGAAAATGAAGAGTATTTAAGGGCCATTTAGCTCAAAAGCAATGCTCATGCCGAGTATTTTCAGTAAAATAGGGCCACTTCACCGGTTACCTAGCTGGCAGCATTTTTCATTAAACGGAACACTAATATTTGATTTTATTAATAGGTTGAATTGCAATCCATTTTCAAGATCCTATCTAGCATGTGCAGCATGGGAAATGCATCCTAGTAATTGCTCCCAGATCCTGCTTTCCTCTTTGTTCCCCTTCCACGCTGAGCAGAGAGATCTTTTTTGTTACCTTCAGCCTTTTTCTCATTCACTTCCCTTTCTCTCTCCTCCTCTGGCAAAGCCATTCTGTCTTTCATTTAGCTAAGCAATCTTTCTTGCTCACTCAATGTCTTACCTACCTCTTGTCCAGGATGAGACCCTCCTGCCATGATGGCAAACCCAGCCCTCCTCCTCGACTGCTTCTTCCCTCTCTTGTCTCCTAAACTTGGCTTTCCTGACCGCGCCTCACCTCCCCATTGCCCCTGCCCCAAAGCAGCAACCCCACATAGCACAAAGGTAGGTAGGGTTTCCTAGGAGTCGGCAGGAGTCTCGGAGCACTGACTAGACAGCCTGTCCAACCAAGTCCTGCAGTTGCTAGATGACCGGATTGATTGGGCCAAGGGGAGCCATCACTGTCATGCTGCTTCTCTTCTTGGACCATTCCCAGGACCTGTGAATCTACCTCTGGGCCTTCACCTTATTGGGCAATAGTCAGTCCCTACAAATACAGTTATGGGTTCCAGAAAATGATTTGGAGGACCCCATAAGGGTCATGAGCTGCAAGTTTGAGAACTCTTGGCTAGATAAATACATGATTCACTGGCCAGATCCAGAGATTGCCCTAAACCATAAATATGGCTCGTTTGCTTTTTAATTTAGTAAACAATGTGTAAAGGTATACATCAGCTCCTTGTTGAAAAAAGGATAGTTAAAAATATGAATCAGTAAAAGGTATACAGTCTCTGTCTCTGCAAGTAACATTTCCCAGATTTGGTTGTTTCTTCTGAAGGGTTCCACAGGAAGCTAGAAATCCTTGATATAGTGAATGCCCTACAAGGGAAAATTTATCTAGAAATGACCTTTTCAATGAGTTCCGAGACTAAAAATGTTAATTAAGAGGATTCTGAATGGGCAGGGCTTATAACGGTCATATCACGTCTTTGCACATTAGTTCATTATCAGGGCCTCACTCAGCGATAGCAAGAGCAGCCTCTGTAATAGAGAAAGGGCAGGACAGTGGCTTTTCAGAAAAAATGCCAAAGGGGAGGCAAAGTTGAAGCCAGCTCACTCTCCACGGTGCAACGTGGAATGTAAAGCTGGACTGCCTGTTAATCTCCTTCTCTTCCTCCCTTTTGGCTTTTTGTTCCCCTCTCCAAGATGCAGGATATTCACTATAAAGCTGACAGCTGCAACTTTGCTCCCTGTCTTCATCTCAGCAGGTCGCACTGCACTAAACAAGCTGCCCCACTGTGCCAACGCCACGCGTTCCAGCCCAAGTCCCCAAAGCAGATGGTAACAAGGGCCTGAACTGTTCATACTGTGCCAATTGGAACAGAGCTGGCTTCCCTGCCTCCCTCTGCAGAGAAGTTTATTGCTTTGGCAGCTAAATAAATAAATATGGGATGCTTGGAGATCAGGAAGTCACAGAAGACGGGGAGCCAAATTGGTAACCTGGTGGCCGATCGGGAGCTAATAGGATTCTTCAGCATCTGAAGGGAAAAGGCTCAAACCAGGTTGAAATGCCAAAAGGGTATTATTGAATAAATATTAAGAGAGATAACAGGAAAAAATATATCAATCCACATCCTTTCAGCGTGGCAGAGGACAGACCCCCTGAAGCCAGGAGTGGCATGGCACCCTCCCAGGACTTTGGGTCTACCCTGAAATTCAAGCTGTCTGAGCAGGAGGGGTTTACCTGCTTTGAAATTTATTCTTAAGACAGCAGGGAGTATAATTAGTAATACCTGGGGATGGCTTTGTAGAAGTTGTTATCAGGGACTTGATCATCGCTTTAAGCAGTGGAACTCCTGCCAAGAATATTTTAGGGGAGGAAAGTCTCTAGCAGACAGCATCTGGGGATGGTGGGGTGACACATCAGTGATTGTCCCCCCCCCTCCCCTTGGCAGGTGTTAGAATAGGGAGCTGATGCTGTCCTCTTTATCTTAATGGTTGCAAGTGACAATACAGATAAGAAGCAAGCATTAACAATACAATGGTGCAGTCTGCAAAGCTCTGCTAAGTAATTTCTTTTAAGCGCCCATTTCTTTTGAGTGCGTTAGTGGAGGAATAACCAAACTGCCTCAGCTAAATAACCCTTTTTGCACAGATCGTTCTTGTACGTGCAAGAGAAAAAGGAGTCCACACCGCTAACTCCTCACTGATCTTCCATGGTGCCAATACAGGAGCTGCACTAGAAAGGAGAGCGGACCCTGCAATTGCTAAGTGGCTTGAATAAGAAGACAAGAGGGTTCAAAGAAATTTTGCCTTCAAGCCCAGGTCCCCTTCACTTCTCCTGGAGGTGAGATCCTCAACATCCCCTCTGTATGCCCACATAGATTGGGCACATTTCCACCCAGAAGGGATGGTGCCAAAGGTACCTGGGAACCAAGCCATATAAGGCTTTAGGTCAAACTGGCACTTTGAAGAGGAAATTGGAAGCCTCATGTCAACCAGTGAAGAGACTGGAGAACAGATGAGATACTAGCATAGAAATGTTACCACCTGCTAGCACCCTGACAGCCACTTTTTGTACCAAGGCAGCCCCCTGTAGTCATCATGGTAGTCTAGCCTTGTGGTGGTAGAATCATAGAGTTGGAAGGGCAATTGTTCAACAGCAACTGATGTTGTTGAACCTCATCCCCTGCTTAGTGCAGGAGTCCAGATTAAAGCACACCTGGTAGGTGGCCGTGCTTTGCAAAAGATCAAATCTAACCATGAAGCAGAGCCAGGTTCTACCAGCTGGGTGTTCCTGGTTCTATTGCCAGTGAGAACAGTTGCAGATTTACTGCTACTTCTGCGAGAAGGGGTTATGTGTGACAGTACTTTTTACTGTTTTGATTACTTGGGGAAGGTGCCCTTTTTCCTATTCCTAGTCCAGCAAGCCATAGACCCTTGCTTCCAGTACAGCTCATCCTTACTCCTTCTTTCCTGCTTGAACTATTTCCATTCTCCTTATTGTTGCTACAACTATTTCTGAACATGGATCTAGCATTAGAATAGTAGAAATAGCCCAACTGACAGGTCACAGGAGTGGGAGGGGAAATGAAACCAGGGGAATCCACCAATCAATTTCCCTAACTTGTCCCACTTGAACATGCAAGGGACCAGGACATCCTCAGGGTGTGTATATATGTCCCACAAATCAATATAGCAGCTGTAACTGCCCAGTTGAAGCCCCTCTCCCTTTTACATGCACTGTGCACACACATTCACCAGCTTTCACAGAGATTACCCTAAGGTATTTCTGATGGCACTGATGCACTTAACTTCTTGCCCTGAAGTATCTGTTCTCCATAGGCATCTTGTCAGATGTCATCTGAAACACCCTTTGTGCAAAGTGGCAATGCCTAAACCAGGGCTACCCACAGGGATGTGTGTGAAAAGGTGCCAGATGGTCACTGCAGTGTCATGTTACTTCTTTAGGGTGTAAAGATGCTGGACGCAGTGTCACAATGAAAGCCTCACCCAATGGTGCGTGCATGTAGAAAATGGGGAAGGCTTTGATTGTGACACTGCGTCCAGCGTCTTCCACATTTTGACACACGTACCAAAAGATGCCGCTCTCCTGAGTCCCTTTTGCTTGGTGAAGATCTCTGCATCAGACCAGATGTTACCTTCTTTTCTGTTTCTCTCTCCCCCTCTGGGCCTTTTGTGCAGAATGTTCTTCCTTTGCAGTTCTCTTACAGCTATCTGGAATTGCAGAGCTGTCTGTGGACAGCTATTAAAAATGCTCAGCCTATGGCAACATCTTTCAGATCACTGCTTGGCAGAATAGCTCAATTTAAAATTATCATTCTTAAATCCTTTCCTCTCCTCCCACAAACACTTCTCGCTTCGTTCCCTAATATTCGGTTTCTTATATGACTAAGAATATGTTTCTTATGTACATGTACATGTGTGTGTATTTGTGTAACTCTCTCTCTCTCTCTATCTATCTATCTATCAATCATCTATCGGCATATGGTATGATAGAGATTTAGGCATACCAGAAGAACATTATTTCAATTTAGGCAATGGATTCATGTCCTTAGGGATTTAAATAATGTTCATTGGATTAGCATTGAATTTCCCATCCTTTATTGACATTAAAAAGTTAATATCTATTATCTCAAATCCATACCTAATATTTATTTAAGACATTAGGAAAAGGCAAAAATAATTCTTGGTGTGTGTGTGTGTGTGTGTGTGTGTGTGATGCGTGATGCCCTTAATAAGTAACATGAGGCAAATTCAAGGGCAAATTAACAACATGATTTTGAAATAATTCAGAAGAGCATGAGTGAAGCTGTTATTTAAAGCAGTTGTATCTTTGATATGGCTCATTAAAGCACTTGCATCTTTTTCAGAATCTATGAACATATTTGTGGCCTTGAGAAGAAATTAAAACATTTTAAATTTCCCAGTAAATAAACCATGCTAATCATTTCTATCATCCAGAAAGTTGGGTTCTGTTCTGGGTGTTTTCCTTTAAAAAGAGTGATGATTGTAAATGAAATCTGGTGGTGATAGTCAGCCATTTTAGGGGAAAAAAGATCTCTAGAGGAAAAGATGAGAGACTGAGCATGTTTAATATGGAAGGTAAGAGTGAATACGGTACCCATATTTTAACTACCTGAAAGCTTGATGCTGTACAGAAGCGGTTAAGAAAAACACTGATTAAATAAAACTAATTTGGACTCATTTTATTTTAGAAAGCTTTCTGCTATCTTTCTTCCTAGCTTTCTAGAGAAAACTAGGAAGTTGAAGGAAATAGTAATAAAAAAAATCTGGGGTGGATTTAACTGGCAACCTTTTTTATACTAGGGCACTGACAGTCAAGATACAGATGGTCTTAGATATTCCAACCATTATTGTTTCAACTGAGACTGTATTTCTTCCTCTGTAAAGCAGCCAGTTAGGGGTAAGTCTGTTAGAAGTAAAGTGAAAATGGAGAAGAGTCCTCAAGATAACAGAAGAAGAAGACACTACTCTCAAACTGCAGCAGGAAAATGCATCCAGAAGTCAAATATGGCTGAGCAGGAGTTGAGCAAAAGCTGTGGTTGTCCATTTCAGCCCTCAGAACATGTTGGCTACATGTCCCATTCTGGCCACAGGGTAGCTAGGCACCATGGGCACGCCCTTCGACTAGCTATCTGCTGCCTTGGAAACCAGGACTAGAACTAATGCATTGAAGTTCATCATATAAATAGAACCTACCTCAGATTTCATTGGGCACATAACACAAACTCAATGATGATATATAATGATATAAATATAAAGTTGTATACAAAAGCAGTGTTTATTAAGGACGTTTATGTTTATAAAAATCATACAGTAATGATAACTCTGTGTGCTTCAGCTAAATCTGGGTACAAAATCCCATGTATTATGAAATGATACAGAAAACTACATATCTCAGAGAGAACTGTAAATATTTCTGTCCCATATTTTAGGTGTTCCTACCCAGCAATTTCAGCCAAGCCAATCCGTTAATCAGGTTGCTTAGACAAATAGCTTGCGTTCGCCTACTGAATTTAGATCTGACTAAACCATCTACATTTTGGCAGTTGGAAATGCCAAGCAATTTACATGCTACTATTCCATGGGAATATTAACCCTATGCAGGAATTCAAAGGGGAGAAATTATCTTAAGACTTTCACCTGGTGAAGTGAGGGATCCAGAATTTCACACCATGTTTTACCCCTCCCCAGTTCTTTTGATAGATATAATAATAATAATAATAATAATAATAATAATAATAATAAATAATAGCGTAGAGATGAGGAGTTGCAATGAATGCAGCTTGCTGCTGAATACAAGCTGCCATCTATGATGAGAAAAGGATCTGTTGCTAGTCTCATACATTTCTTTCCTTATGCCCCTTTCCCAATGTATTCTTGCTACTGTTGATCTAGCTACCCAACAGTGTAGCCACATGATAGAGATCACTCTAAAGGGGTCCTCAGAGTCATATATTGTAGATATCTGTGGTAGAGTCCAAAGCACCTCTTAATACATAATTCTGAGCCTTATGCATAAATATAGGCAACCTTTGTTAAAGACACATTTAACATTTGGGGTGTTGAGGCCCAGGATATATGTGGGTTGTGAGCCACAGTTTATGAATGGGTTGAAACCTGCTAGATGGTGTTTGACCTCTGGTTATTACAGCTTGTCCCCAGATTATGAGTTGGGCCAGGCTATCACTTAAAGTACTTGTTTCCTTGCACTTAAATGTATGCCTTTCTGAATCAATCATAATTGGAAAACTATGCTAACCCAGATGGTATTGTTCCATGCTGGTGATTTTCTTTATTTGGGTGCAAATAGAATGCTTGTTAAACATCTGCTTCATCTGTCCCTATGTTGGTGCAACATGTGAGTCGAATCCAGCCTCATTAAATAGCTGTTATCTGTATAATATGTCTTTGTGTCACACTTCCTGCAGGGAACTGAAGAGACTATGTGGGATTCAGTTTTCGGTGAATAGTCCATGGTGTTTTCCAGTCTATGTCCATGGTTGTAACTGTGGATCATCTAGACAGCTTTGTAGTGACTCATTGAATAATAAACTACACGAACCTCTTCTCTCAATCTCATATCCAAGAAGTTGTGTTATAAGTTCTGATCATTTTAGAAGTCTCTTTCCTTGCTTTCTATCTCAAAATGTATTTTATTCATTGAGCCTTCTCTGAAAGTTCCCCATGGCATCATTTCTATTTTGATGTTCCAATTTTCACCTTTTGTGCGTTTTTATATTCCTGCTGGCGTCAAAGACTCAGGCAGAGAGAAGTGTTTCTATTAATTATTTTTTCCCTTTGGATTCTTGCCTGATTGTACGACGAATCCATGCACGCACGCACTCCTACATATTTTCTTAGTTTGGATCTCAGTCAAATTGAAATCATATGCATATGATTCCCCCGAGGCATAATAGACCACACATTTCTAAGAGAAACAGCAAATCCTGAGTCTTTAGGTCATTGGATGACTTCAGCATATAATCTTTAAGAGAGGAAGGTGATCTGGCTGCAATAACTACTGTATCACCGCATTGATTGCCAAGTTTGATTCATTGCTGGCTAGATGGGTATCATTGCTTTATATGGGTATTCAGTGGAAACTATAGTATGTACTTCTTGAAAGTGGACAACCATCCCATATATGAGGGTAATGTTCTTGGGTGAACAGTATATAATTGTTCTACTCTCCTTCTTCCAATAAGCTGAAAATTCATAATGTATAAGAACACATCAAGAACCCTGTGATTAGGAATGAATATAAATGGTGAAAGGCCAACATAGAAGTACGGAAAATCCTGACAATAATACACTGCATAATAAAACAGAGTCCTGTAACACAAAAGCAGTTGGAGTTTACATATTATAACTGGAGAGAGAGATGGATTATTTATTTATTTATTTATATTTCAATTTATATACCGCTCCATCTCCCCACAAGGGAACTCTGGGCGGTTATCCAGTTTTGCTACTATTTCCTCATTTTGTTGCTGTGCACTACACACTCCTCTGTACAATATTGCCACATTCTCAGTAGTAGTAATAGTAGTAGTGTGGTGATTCTGAAAGTAAATGAGTGAGAACACATTCATTTGGGTGACCTTGAAAGCTTACTAAGAGGGTGTAGGAGGTTTACGGTAATGATCCCTGTAACATTTGCAGTGTAACAGCATCTAACATGCTCATCTGTTACAACAGAGCTTTCCAAACTTTTCATGTTGGTGACACACTTTTTAGACATGCAACATTTCGTGACACACTCTTACAGCAGGGCACAAGGCAGGCACTAGGACCTGCATGGAATCACAGCAGGTTTGGAGGCAGCAGGGCACAAGGCAGGCACTAGGACCTGTGTGGAATTCTGGCAGGGCTCGGAGGCAGCAGCAGCCGCCGCCGTGACACACCCAGACACTGCAGCTGACACACTAATGTGTTCTGACACACAGTTTGGAAAGCTCTGTGTTACAACATCTGCTGAGCTGCAAAGGAGCGAAGACTAAAAGGAGGTTTATTTAGCTAGCCCTATCCCTGGACACAGGCGATTGTCTTGGGTGAGAGATG
This sequence comes from Charina bottae, assembly GCA_023362775.1. NCBI lineage: Eukaryota > Metazoa > Chordata > Lepidosauria > Squamata > Charinaidae > Charina > Charina bottae. Next base: position 128,244,664 of record JALMGJ010000003.1, read on the forward strand.
CAGAGACACAGCTGTGGCAACTCTGGGCTGTTTTTCTTGAGCTACTGGGCCATTCCTGTCTCTTCTCAAGGATAGCTTGAGTCAAAGTCAAAGGGTGGGGGGCATCCAGATAGCTACTTTGATGCGCTTCTTTCCATCTTTGAGTCAGCAGAAAAATAGGTTGACATAAATTGCACATCTGAACTTCACTTCACTTCAGCAATGAGGTCCTATAGCATTGCTGGCTATCTTCAGATTTTTTTTTTAATGTGGGACAGTTTCAGGGCAGTGATTGGTGGATCAATTTATTGGTGTGTGTTTATTTTTCTTCATGATTGCTTTTATGCCACTTCAGAGTAAGCCACAACGTGCAATATAAAACAATGCAATAAAAGGCATACAGCAACATGGTTTTATGATTGCCAATTGTATTTTTTACTTTTTTTAAAAAATAGATTTTTTTATCGTTCTGCTGATTACTGCATTGTTTTATATTGCATGTTGTGGCTTAGTCTGAAGTGACATAAAAGCAATCATGAAGAAAAAGAAAAAAATATTGAAAATTTTCATATAATAATAACCAACCAAAAGAAAAAAGGAAAAAAAAAACAGAAAAATGCAAGAAAATAAAAATAAAACCATAATTAAGAAACATATAAATGGCTTCCAACCTTCTTTTCAACAGATAATTACATTCTTATTGTCCCTCCTCCCTCTTAAGTATTTTACAAGTCCCTTCACCCCTTCATTTAGTCATCATCTTTTTAGTCTTCAAATCCATCAATCATCAATTCATTTTTTTCCTTCTTTCAGCAAAAAGTCCATATAAGGCTTCCCGTCTTTCAAAAAAGTTTTTGTTGTTTGTTCTCTGACCAAACAGGTCAGTTTTGCCATTTCTGCAAATTCTGACATTTTCACAATCCATTCCTCCACTCTGGGAATTTTATTATTTTTCCATCCATGTTGCCGCATGTCATTGAAGAACCAGATTCATCCCAAACTCAGATACCTCTACGCATTTATATTTCAACTCCCAAATAAGCATAGAAAAAAACCTTGTTTTTAAAAGCTTCCTGAATATTAAAAGGGAGGGCATGGTTTATAGATCTGGTGCGAAGGCATTCCACAGAAGAGGAGCTCCAGCAGAGAATGACCACCTCCAAGTCTTCTCTCGTCACTCCTCACAAGGAGTGAGGACTTTCAACAAAGCAATCTCTACTTGGGTGGGAAGATTCTATTTGGAGCCAAGATCTCTGAGAGCAATCTGAGATATCCCCTGCTATCCATTCCTCCCCACCAGCATCATCTACCACTGGGAAAAACAACCACCAAATCACTTTCCAGAATGTGTGGCCGAGTGGGATGGGGTATCTCCGTGCACTCCCCCTTCCTCTGTACCCCTCTGTGAACCCATCAACTAATGAGCTGTGATTTTGTTTGTTTGTTTTTGCCACAGGACTGTTGATCTTCAGGGTGATTGGTAATCCAGTGAGGGGGGGGGGAAGTGGGGCAGGGGGAGCAAACTGAGTTAACATTCAGCATTTTGCTCCATGCCTTATTTTGCAATGGTTAGTGTTTTGACTTGAGTGTGCAGCAGTAGAGACAATATTTCGAATAAGTATTCAGATGAACTGGAACAAGACAATAAGGATGATTAGAGGAGTAGAAGCTATGGAGACACATTGGGGGAACTGAGTACGTTTTGATCTTGAACAGGAAAGACTTAAGAAGGATCTGGTAACTCTCTTCAATGCTAGGAAAGGATGTCATACAAAAGACACCAAGATTGTTCTTTTACATTCTAGAGAGCAAGTCAAGGGAAAAATTGTCCTAACTTGCAGAAAAGCAGCTCCCATCTGAATGTTGAATGAATATAACTGCAACTTATGTTGGTTTGCTTATTTATTTATTACTTTATTTATATGCCATTCTATTCTATAGACTCACATATATGAAAGTTGGCTCAAATTATTTCCATAATTATTTATTTATCAAATTTATATAGCCACCCATCTCACAAATGTGGCTCTGGGTGGTGTACAGTAATTAATCTTTCTGTCAATCATATTGCTAATTAACTGCTGTATTAAGCATCCACTTGAGGAATAAAGGAAAGCTAGATGGAACAGGGAACATATGGCTGCATCGAAGTATAACATTTAATTGTGTTCCAGGCAAACATATGGAACCCAGACTCGATCTTAAAGACTGGGAAAACAACATATTTCTTTTTTTTTTTAATGTGGATGTTAGTTTTTGGTAATGGGTATCAGTATGCTCTGATTTGTGATGAAAATCCTAATGAGCATGGGAACCACCATTTTCCTAAGTTGTCCTGGTAATTTGGGATGAATTTTCATCCTACACTTTCCTGATTTTCTCTGGTTGGAAATGTTTAGTAGAGTGCCTCTCCCCAATTCTATAATATTAAATATTTTCTCTTCAAATACACTCCATGCCCTTGGATCTACCTGAAGGAACTCTCTTGCGTCAGAGTTGACTTTTGGTGATTTAGCATCCATGTCTACATAACCTTATTCAAAACTGAATAGAATCAGTTTGGTACTGCTTTCTTACAATACATTTTTTTTATTTCCCAGAGTAGATGATAGCCCTTATACTATCTGGTCTCCCATCCCAATAGTGAACAAATCTGATCCTGTTTATATCAAGAACAGGCTAAAATGTCTAAATGAAACAGATCGTGTCGCCTTTCACACATTTGGCCACGTTTGTTTTTCCCCCAGTTGGTGGTCATACTCAGATAGTGGGTGGGATTGGGATGTGAAAGAAGGTGGGTCCAAGTTGCTCAAAGTGGCTGTGGCCATGGGGGATGTGTTAGCACCCCTTATGTAGTGGGATGGCTACATAAATTTGTATTATGGATTTATTTATGTTATAGGCCTCCTGCCCGTTTAATGGCCGTACAACTTGTCATCTTCCCCATATCTTCTACTCCTCATATAGATATTCCTTGGTTATTACTGCTTTGATATTTCTAGGATGCCACAAGAGAAGGAAGATAAACATCCTTCCAGTCATAGCAAACCAAATGTAATGGTATTTTCAGAACCTGAGAAGATTCAAAGGTCAGATGGAAAAACGTCCTCATGTTCATTCCTTGATTATCTGGAAAATGAATGTCCTTCTCAATGGTTCACAGAGAAGCCAAAAGATCTCCACCTTAACAAGCTGAGATATAAATTGGATTCTAAGGTTAAGGTAGTCCACTTGTTGAAATTCCCATAAACCTTTTCCATTCCCTTTCAATAAACCTTGTTAAAAAGAACTCTGGGAGAACCTTGCTTTTGGTTGAAGTCAGCAGCCAAGAATTTGACACCAAGTTAAATTCTGCACATGTGTAGCTTTATATTTTAAATTCCCTGATTACAGGAATAAATTGGAGTTGGCTTTGGTTCTCCTAATGCTTGACATACAGATATGGAAATCAGTGTCCTTTGATTGGATAAAAAGATAACATAAATTTTAAAGTAAGTAAACAAACAAATAAATTATAAAATAAGTATGTGTGACCATCTGCATGTCCAGCTGTTCATCTGCAATGCACTATCTTTCTCTTTCTCTCTCTCTGACTCTCTCCAAACCCATACCCACACCTCTCCCTCTCTCCACACACACACACACACACAAGAGGGAGAGAATCATAATATGTAAGGGAACTTAGTGGTCATCTACTCCTGCTCAGTCCAGGAATATAAATATCTACACTTAATTATAGAAATTAAGGGGATGGAAAAGGATGCTGTGGTGACCAAAATTTTCCCAAGAAGATGGCACAGATGCTAGTACTGTACCCAATGTTACCTGAGGTTCCTTGCATGGCCACTAGGGGCCATCTTGGTTGTGGACCTATTCTCGTGCTTTCCCCAATTCTCTAGCTGGCTACTTTTGGAAGCAGAGTACTGAACCATGATTTATTTCCTTGGTCCCTGACTTTTCTCTGAGTGTTCAGTGTGGCAAACATTGGAATTTCCCTTAATTTTATGACCACAAAAACAATAGCCCTATGAGGTATGTTGGGCTGAAAGAGAGAGAGAGAGAGAGAGAGAGAGAGAGAGAGAGAGAGAGAGAGAGAGAAATTGGACCCAAGTCATCTGTGAATTCCACAGTTGACTGGAGACTTGAATATGGCTCCCCTTGATCTAAATCCAAACTTCAGTGACTACTCTACATTGATTCTGGACTACAGGAGGTTTTCTCTAGTGCTCTTATCATGGGCTGCCAGGCAGAGGTAACCAACTATATAGAGGTCCTACAAGGTAAAAGTAAAGGTTCCCCCTGCACATTTGTGCAGTCGTGTCCAACACTAGGGACCGGTGCTCATCTCCCTTTGTTAGCCGAAGAGCCAGTGTTGTCCGAAGATGCTTCCATGGTCATGTGGCCGGCATGATGCACGTGGAACGCTGTTACCTACCCACTGAAGTGGTACCTATTCATCTACTTGCATTTGCATGCTTTCGAATTGCTAGGTTGGTAAGAGCTGAGGTGAGTGCGGGAGCTCACTCCGCACGCAGGGCTAGGGATTCGAACCTCCGAACTTGCGATCTTCCGATCGACAAGCCTGGCGTCTTACCCACTGAGCCACCATGCCCCTTAGAGGTCCTACAAAGACAGCTTTAAATCAGGACTGCCAATGCCAATAGGAAAAAAACCCTCATTGAGATTAAAAATACTGCTCCCCATGTCAACATTGTCCCATTCAGCAACCATAGGGAGTAACTCAACTGAAATCAATCTAAGTTGCCTGCCAAGATAATGCAGAATTCAGTTTACTGGGCTATTTGCAAGGGGCTGTGCTGATAGATGAATTGTTATTTTTCCCCTTCAACACAAAGACTAAAAGAGTCTCCTCTCTGTCTGGCAGAAATTTGGCTCTTGCAAAACTGCATTTTGTTCCTGTAACAGATTTAGCCCTGTAATACTAAGCTCTTATATTGCTTCTTTACCAATAAGCATTAGTGTGAAACTGTAACTGATGGGCCTGATTCAAATTATATTCTCCTTCTCTCTCTACGTCCTCCCTATGGACCATGGAGGAGTGAGATCCAAATTAACTTAACTAAGCATGTACATGGGAAATCCCACATTCTGTCCTCAGAATCCCCAGTACAAGAGTGGGCAAAGTTACCCCAAACTCTGGAGAACAATTGTCAGGGAAGATATCACTTCTCCTCCTTAGCTACTTCCACCCATCTTAAGCTATAACTCTCAGCATTCCAGCCAGCCTTCTGTGAGTTGTCCAAAACATCTGGAAAAAGCCAGGTTGGAGACACAGACAATCCTGAATTAGGTGATCCAATGGTCAGCCTCATCCACAAGGAAGGTCTGTGATGCTTTGTATCGAGACTGGAGCCTTCTTTGGTTAATGTTATAATGAGCATGCTAGTTTTAACTTACATAAGAGCAAAGCTCATTCAAGCTTCTCAACCTTGGCTGACCTCAAAAACTAAGGAGGGTTGGATCGAGTTCGTACTTGGATGGGAGGCAACCCAGGAATTCCAGAATCATTAGTCAGACTGAGGAGTTGAAAATACACAATTCCAAAGACAATATATACCATACATACTAATTTCCAACAACCCAAAAAAGGATATGCAGGAGATAGATTGGGCAAACCTGGGGTTTCTTGGTTCCTAAATTTAGTTAGTTAGTTAGTTAGTTAGTTAGTTAGTTAGTATTTATTTATTTATTTATTTATTTATTTATTTATTTATTACATTTATATCCCGCCCATCTCCCCCACAAGGAGGGACCCTGGGCGGTTCACAACAAAGTTTAAAATCAATTAAAACAATAAATATCAATAATAAACACACACACACACACACACACATATAAATCATATACATCATATACATACATATACATATACATATACATATACATATACATATACATATACATATACATATACAACAATTTGATCCAGAAATGGTAGATCTCATTCCACTGGTCGATAAGGCTGGTCAGGGCCAATCTAAGGGACCAGCCAACCCCAAGACTGGTTATTCCCCTCCCCTCCCCAAGCATGATGACATAACCAGGTCTTTAGATTTTTCCTAAAGTCCAGGAGAGAGGGGGCCGATCTTATTTCAGGGGGAAGAATATTCCAAAGTGGGGGCTACTGCAGAGAAGGCACGCCTCCTAGACCCCGTCAGATGGAACTCTCTTGCAGACGGGGTTCGTAGCGTGCTCTCTCTGCAGGACCGGGTGGGACGGGTTGATTGAACGGGGATGAGCCGGTCCTTCAGGTAACCTGGTCCCACGCCATGTAGGGCTTTAAAGGTGATAACCAACACCTCTGAATTGAAAAGTTATTCCAGTTCTTTACTGTATTCACTGAAATGCCAGGAGTAGTGTAGTCTGATACCTTATTATAAATTGGGCCAATAGGAGGGATTTTATTTAAGGGGTGTGGGAACCCAGCGAAGCAGAGAGGAGCAGCTCTGTGCCTTCCTACTTATACCATGATGATGCACAGCTACAAAGAGTTTAGTTGGGTTGGAGGATTGGAGCTCTCCAACCCTGGGGTGCTCCAATAAGAGTTTTTGATTGCTCTTTTATGTTGGCAACTAGTAACACTTGTGGCATTATTCTGTCACTCTACAGCTGCTGGTTGGTTTCTGTAAAATAACTTCTGTCTTCATCAGAACAGGGGGCGCGATGGCTCAGCGGTTAAGACACCAGGCTTGTCAATCGGAAGATCGCAAGTTCGGCGGTTCGAGACCCTAGCCCCACATGACGGAGTGAGCTCCCGCACTCGCCCCAGCTCTTGCCAACCTAGCAATTCGAAAGCATGCAAATGCAAGTAGATGAATAGGTACCACTTCGGTGGGTAGGTAACAGCGTTCTGTGTGTGTCATGACGGCCACATGACCGTGGAAGCGTCTTCAGACAACACTGGCTCTTTGGCTAACAAACGGAGAAGAGCACCGGCCCCTAGAGTCAGACATGACTGTGAGGGGGAACCTTTACCTTCATCAGAGGCTGAAGGTCTGGCCCATTTGTTCTCAATCTCTACTGTGAATCTCTGCACTGTCTCTTGTTGTTTCTCTTATCTCTCAGCTCTGCTCCCTGATCGCCTCTACTTTCTACTTCTCCAATGACTACCTCAAGGATTTTTTTTCCACCTGCATATGTCTCTTCACCCTTTTGTAAGCATTCAGTTTGAAAGAGAAATCCAACCTCTCAGGACTAATTCTAAGGAAAAGGGTTTACTAAGAGAAACCAAGACAAGGCCATGAGGAGGATTTGAGGAGCCTGAAATCTGGAACAACAGACCTCCTGTATGTTATTTTTTGAAGCAAGTTTTTTCCAGTCCATATTTAACATAACACTGAGGTAAGAGAAGCATAAAAATCAATACCCACTAAAACTGATGTATAACCTCTCCTTCCCCTCTGGCATATATAGGAGAGCCAAAAAGAGCATAAGATTTTATTTGATGACCACTTTTATGGTTCTGGCTCTCAGACACTATCCGCAATTTAACAATAGAGAAGAGGGGAAGTGTTTGAATAAAACCATAAAGGAAAAATATAAAGTCTCCTTTGAGTAGAATTGGCTCCAGGTAACTATCTTAGACACATCCATGTAGTTTTCCTAGCAGCAATTCAGAAGCTGTTAATCATTGTCTTCTCCCACAGTGTTTCCCCACCCCCAGCTACAAGTCTAGTCTATAGCCCAGGACTTCACGGTTTTCTTGCATCCAATACTAACTTGATTGAAATCTGCTTAGCTTTTTATTACTTTGCACCTTCGAGTCAGTCTTGACTCCTGGTGACTACATGGACAAGTCCTGGCAATTTTCCTGGCAACGTTTTTGAAGTGGTTTGCCCTTGCCTCCTTCTTTCTAGGGCTGAGAGAGAGGGACTGGCCCAAGGTCACCCAGCCAGCTTTCATGCCTAAGGCGGGACTAGAACTCTCAGTCTCCTGGTTTGCCATTGGCTCCTTCCTAGGGCTGAGAGACAGGGACTGGCCCAAGGTCACCCAGCTGGCTTCATGCCTAAGGCAGGACTGGAACTCACAGTCTCCAAGTTTCTAGCCCAGTACCTTTAACCACTACACCAAACTTGTCTTTGCTTAGTTTTTGAAGACCAGCCAAATCCACATTTGCTCAAGTGTCTCAAGTTGAGTTTGGGTTTTTTATGTGGGAGCTTCATACTGTAACTCTACCCACATTAAACAAAAATAAGCATTTTGCAAATTGGAAACCAGAAACAACACTCTTGATATTCTACCCACCAGCTAAATGGTGCTGTTCATTCTACCCCTCCAGCATTACATAACCTCACAGAATCAGACTAGGAGACCTTTTAAGGCAGATTAGAAATCTCCTAAATAATCTGAAATGAATCTACATATAAATGGTATGTGTGAATAGTGAATTGTGAAATGTCCAGTGTGCTGTATGTTTACACTAGGATGTTTCTACCCATTGGACTGTGATTTGTGAGTCCTGAGAATACTTTCCCAAGCCAAACTTTGCTTCCCCTTCCTGCCCTAAATAATTAAGTTTCCATCTATAGTAGCTTATTATTAGATGCATGAGCACCTTCAGTGGTATGAAGAATTTTTTATTTGTTTAGGCTCGTATGCAATCTACTATTCTACCTGGATAAACCTGTTTCAGTTATCTTCCATTTAGACTGCTCTGTTGAACTGTAAAGCTGCCCTTGAAGGTCATTCAATTTCAACTGATACAAAGTCTGGTGGTTTGAGGACTATCTCAACCTCTAATCATATTTGGTTGGATGGTGGTTGTGGGTTTTCCGGGCTGTGTGGCCGTGTTCTGGCAGATTTGGTTCCTAACGTTTCGCCAGTCGCTGTGGCTGGCATCTTCAGAGGACAGGAGCACAGCTAGAAGATTCTCTCTGTGCCCAGAATCTTCTAGCTGTGCTCCTGTCCTCTGAAGATGCCAGCCACAGCGACTGGCGAAACGTTCGGAACCAAAACTGCCAGAACACGGCCACACAGCCCGGAAAACCCACAACAACCATCGGATTCCGGCTGTGGAAGCCTTCGACTATACATATTTGGTTGGTATTATCTAAATTTTCTCAGCTCCCATCTTGTTTCCAGGCCCTTGTTAATGTCTATAAATGCTATCACAACTCAAACTGCATTTTCCCACATAACATGATACTGATTTGCAGGTACATTCCATTATCACAGAATGTTTTTAACTCCCAATGAAGGATTCCTTCCTTCCTTCCTTCCTTCCTTCCTTCCTTCCTTCCTTCCTTCCTTCCTTCCTTCCTTCTTTCTTTCTTTCTTTCTTTCTTTCTTTCTTTCTTTCTTTCTTTCTTTCTTTCTTTCTTTCTTTCTTTCTTTCTTTCTTTCTTTCTTTCTTTCTCCACCCACCCACCCACCCACCCACCCACCCCCTCTCTCTCTCTGGGGAGCCTGCAAAATACAACAGTTAAAAACAAAAGATTAAAATAGAGAGTTGTACCTTCACAAAATAAGGTTAGAGATAGGGGGAAAACACAATTCAAAAGACCAAGATTTCACATCATCCACTCTGACCCAGTGTCTTGGGGGTACAGCCAGTTTTTTAAAGCTCATTTAAATAGGAGCTGGTTGGGAGCCATACAAATTTCATGGGGTGGGGGTGGGGAATGGTGTTCCAGAAGTCAGGTACCTTGACAGAGAAGGCCAACTTCCTGGGTCCCACCAAGTAACAATGTTTAATCAAAGGGTCTTGGAACATGATGACCCTGTCAGAACATGTGGGGTGGGCAGAAAGATAGGTGATCCCTGAAATTATCAGATCTTATGCCATGAAGGGCTTTATAGGTGATAACCAGCACCATGAATTGCACTCAGAAGCTCACTGGTATCCAGTGGAGGTCATGGAGCAGAAATGTTACATGGGCCTGCCATGGCATGCCCATAACTGTCCATGCTGCTGCATTCTGAACCACCTGCACCTTCTGAGTGGTCTTCAAGGGCAGCCACATGTAAGGGCATTGCAATAGTCCAAGCACAGGGTAAACAAAACATGAGTGGCTGTTTTAAGGACCTTCCAATCTAGGTATGGCTGTCAGCCCAAGAACATCCCACAAATTGTGTACCAATCCTGAAAAGGGGAGTGCAATCCGATTCAGGAGCAAAGATTGAACCAAAATTCCACAGCCACTCAGTCTTGTCAGGATTGACCCTAAACCTGTTCTTCCCCATCCAGATCCATCCAGACACTGGGATAGGACCTTGACAGGCTGGCCCAAGGCTGAGATGTACTGTAAAACTAGATATTATCAGCATACTGATGACATTGGACCCCAAACGAATGGATGAGGTCACCCAGCGGCATGATAGATATGTTAAACAGGAGGGATGAGATTGCCAAGTCTTGAAGCACCCAATGTAAGAGAGATCTCTGGTTTGATCTCCCCCATGTCAACCCCACCTGGACCCTGACCCCAGAGAAAGGAGGAGAACCAGCAGAACACCATGTTCCCCCTCCTAATCCCTGCAAGTGGTCCAGAATGATACTGTGATTGATGACATCAAAACTTGCCAAGAGATCAAATAGAACCAGCACTACCTCTGTCCCAGATCTGTTAAAAGTCATCAACAAGTATAGTCGAAGGCTTTCACGGGCAGAATCCGATGGTGGTTGTGGGTTTTCCGGGCTGTGTGGCCATGTTCTGGCAGTTTTGGTCTGATGCCAGCCACAGTGACTGGCGAAAAGTTAGGAACCAAAACTGCCAGAACACGGCCACACAGCCCAGAAAACCCACAACAGTCATCAACAAGCACAATAAATGGACAGATTGGGGCCTCAGCTTTTGTAACATGGAATGTCTGCAGCTTGCAAACTGTAAAAGTCCAGAGCCACTAAATCCCTGGACAGTATTTCTTTTAATCCCTAGCTGACATCATCCTCTTGTTTTTCAGGGACTTAATTTTGGTGTAAATCCTGACACCCTACACTACCTCAGCTTGCTATCAGAAGGAACAAGGGGGATAAATAGGAAAACACTGCAAAAGCTACTTTTGCAGAGTTCCAGCCCTTCATCTAAGCTCTTGTCCAGAATAATCTAAGTGGCAAGTAGCTGCTACAGAGTGTTTGTTTATAAAGTTACTTAAAATATCCCCACCCTATCTCCTTTTCCATTCTACTCTCCCCCACCCCCGGTTTTTTTCCTGTGTTCTTTCAAGAAAGTTGGTCAGTTTTGTTTTGTTTGAAATTTTAGAAGTTTAAATATTTCTCCTTTTTTTAGTATTCTGTAAACCTCAGAATTCCTTAAAGGATGCTGGCAGGACTCCTTGGGGTTGTGGTTTTGGTAGCATCCAGTCACCTGGTGACTGAATTAAAATGAATGGATGGATAGAAGGATGGAAGGATGGAAGGATGGAAGGATGGAAGGATGGATGGATGGATGGATGGATGGATGGATGGATGGATGGATAGATAGATAGATAGATAGATAGATAGATAGATAGATAGATAGATGTAACCTCTGATCTAATATTACAGAAGAGTCTCATCAACTGCAATCTCTAAGAAGAAATGGGTGTACAAATCAGGGATGCAAATTGCTTCTGAGTGCTTTGTCTGCAAACTTTTACTCATAGCAAGAAACATCTAATTGTCCAGTGCCAAATGGTACTTTTGCACTGTCAACTCTAAAAGCAGTTAAAAAACACCAGGGAAAACAAACCCTTAAACAAACAGCCCATCTGTCTGCTTAGTCAATTTATATGTCTATTGTAGAAGCTTGGCAAATCATAATTTAGAAACGCATGTGTGAATATTTCCCTGCAGGACCATCAGTCAGGAGGCTCAAAGACAAAGGAAAGTCTTGAGCCTCCCTTGCAGTTATAAGAATTGCAGAGGTCAGTTTTCAAATAGGAGATGCATTACTCAGTTGGGCTGGAGGGTTAATTGCTTCTGTGCAAAGTTTACTCGTTCCTGGAAAATCTTGGTTACTTCTGTCATTCACCCTCTCTTGGCTTTCTCTGTCATACAATCATCTACAATTAGCATGGCACATAATTTCATGCTTCTCAAGAATTCCAAGCCTGCACAAAGTATTTCCATCTGTTCCCAAAAGATACAGGTCTTTTTCCTAGGTAGGAACAAATATGTAAATTGATGTCAATGATGTCAATTCATGAGAATCTTTTGGATCTCTTTGGATACAATGGACATTGCCCTTTCATTTGGGATGGTTTCTGAATGGAAAATATGTCCATTAAATCTGAAGTCTGCTAAAATGAATTTCTTTAAATTCAACATATATAGCACCAGAGGGAACAAAAGAATATATGAATAAGAATAGTGAATTGTGTAAGGATTTTTCTAGGTTATGCTGTAGATGTGCGAGTCCATATAAATTCAGCTTGTTTTACTGTTCATGTAAAGGCAGCATTCTGGTCCAACAGAGTTTAAACACTATCATTTCAGAAGGAAGGAAGTATAGAGAATGGATTAACACTGCAGATAGACAGTTGAATGTTAGAGAAAAAATCTTTTTTTATATAAGAATTTTATTAAGTTTAAAACAAAGATAAAAACTACAAAAAAGCAAAAAACTACAAAAAGAAGAAGAAAACTAAAAAGGTATGAAACACAAGAAAAAAGAATTTTTAAAGATTACATAAAGAGGTGACTTCCAACTTTCAACAAGAATATATAGAGCAATTTCCATAATCAATCCCTTACTTTATATCAAACCAAGATCACATTATTTCTATAAATCATTCTAGTAGCACATTATAAAAATCACTAAACACAATTGCTCCTTCCCCCATATTAAAAGAAAAAGAAATATATAAACCTCCAAATCAACTCCCCCCCCCAAAAAAAAACAATATTTATTTAATTTTTTCCTTCCTACCAGTACTCTATATATTTATGTCCACTATAATAGAAATCAAATTATAAAAACATTTAAGTTGTTTACTTTTATACAGTAATTAATAATACTATAAGAATCTTAATCCTATTAAACCTAAAACCAAGCAAATATTATTATATCTTATAAAGCTTAAAAATCAAACAAATCTAGAAACAATCCAGTAAATCTTAATCCAAATCATTAAAGAAAAATAAAATCATACAAGCCTTAATATCAATCCAAATGAACATTCTTAATTCTCTACCCCACCTCAAACTAAACCAAAACATTTACATATCTCCATATTACACACAAGGCATTTTTCTTACAGAAATCAAACAGTCCAACTGCCCCCCTTTCAGACTTCTCAGTAAAAGAATAAAACCTCACACAGAACAGAGGCTCTTCTTTCCCATAACATTTCATCAAAAAAACAACTGCATTTCTGATTTGCAATTCAGATTGTTCTTTTAACTCCTTCAACACCAAAATCTGGTCATCTGGCACAACAAGAGCTTCAGTTTTGCTGTCGGTAGAAACATCTCCTTCTTCATTAAAATCAACTTCTTCCACAATCTCCTCAACCAGATGAAACATTTTAAAGCTGATATTTTCTGCAATGTCCTGAATATCTTGCAGAATAGGTTGACAAGTATCATGAAAGATCTGTTTAAAGATCTGTTTAAGCTCACAGCGAAGCTAACAACGGAACTCTGAGAAAATCTCCTTGAAATCCTCCATGTTTCAGGCAGTAGCTTATGGCGCCCCCTAGATACTTGACTGGCAAACGTAGGAGTTAGTGAGTTAATAGAAGATCTCCGAAAGTTGTTGACACAGGAGAAATTAGGCTAACAGGCAGCTCCCAGGGAAAGTGAACAGAAAGCTGAAGATTCAAAACAGCAGATTCAATGTGTAGGAAAATGTTAAATCCTTCAAATTCAATACAAAAATAATAGCAGGGAGACAATTATTTATTTTCAATCCTCCTCAATATCCAAATGGGAAAGCAAGCCAAAACTTAAAAATAAAAATAAAAATTAATCCCAGAAATAACGACAAGCACCAAGAGAGAGCGTTTCTCCTTGCTGTAGAAAGTCTCTCTTAGGGTACGTAACTTTAAAAAATATATAAAGTGGGTGATTGAGAAATGGGGTGGCTCGACCTAGTGTCCCTTAAGGCTACAGTGCGGCATGGAAATGATGTTGTCCCAGCCTCCCGGCAACTCTTACCCGATTGGCGCAAACGCTGTTTGCGATTCTCAGGCTGCAAGTCGCTGTTCCAGAGGACAGATGGGATAATTCCGAGTGTTTTCTTTGTCCATGAAAATGCTCGAGGCTTCGGGGAAAAAACCTGCCCGCGACCCAGAAAAAAAGCAAAAACGCTGCTGTCAGTTCTGTCCATGGAGCTCGAGGACACAGCTGTTCATAAGATCCCTTCCCACAGTCATAAGCATTGTACAGTGACTTTTCAAGGTCTTATTTGGGTATCTTTTTATCCAATATGATAGCCTTTAATGGAAGTACTCATGCAGTAAATGTTTAAACAGACCAAACAGAGGTCAATCTGATCTATCTCAGACTAGAAAGAAAAGGACAGCTAACCAAGAGCTAGGTTATTGAGTTACAGTGAATAGTGAATTGCTTTGTGAATGCATTTTCATTACTTGGTGAATGTCTGCAAGATCAAATTTGTTTTGAGAAAAAATTACCACAGGGAGGGTAACTGAAAGCAGACCTTCAGTATCACCCTGTGGTGTTGTTTCATCAGTGGAATCAATTCATACATTTATCTGGCAGTTGTTTAAAAAGAATTTTTTGGATTAGAACAAAGGCTTCTCCAATTCCAATCTAGCATTATGTTTTCTACAGCACCAAGCCAGTTGTCTCTTGGAGGCCAATAACTGGAAGATGAACTCAGCAAACAACCTCCCACCTGTGTTCCCCCAAAACAGGTATCAGGAGATCAGTTACTGGAGCTACTATATAGCAATCTGGATGAGCAGCCATTGATACCCGACTTGATTTTGTCTAAGGCTGCAAACTGATGGACATCACCATATCTTGTGGTAAGAAATTCCATGAGTTAAAAACATATGTACAGAAATCCTTTTTTATCTGTCCTTAACAGCACTGGTCTTAATCAAATGATTTTAGATTCTAGTATTGTGAAAAAAAAAGATTTATAATAGTCTCCCATCTTTTTTCTTAGTAGCCTTTATAATTTTATATATTTTAATGCAGTCATATCTCAATTAACTTTCTGGTTTTTTTTATCTAAAAAAACACCAGCTGTTTAATATTTCCACAGGGGAGTTTCTCCAACACTTTGATAATTTTGCTTTCTTTTTCTTCATTTGTTCCTCACAGAACATCAACAACCTTACTTCTGATTCCTTTCCTTAGTTTTCTTGTCTTCCAGTTTAGTGAGATCTTCTGGGGTTTTGGCTCTATTGTTGTAACCACCTATATAATTTGATGATTTGTATAAACATGGCCACCTCGCTGCTCACCCTAAACTCCAGATTGTGTGTATGTGTTTTATGAGCACATTTAAAATAGCTATTCTTGACTTAAATCTTTGGAAAAAGCCATTGGAGGAAGTAAAATGGATTCTGATGAAACCAATGACATTTCTCAAGAAAGACTTAAGACCCAATAGATGGGTGACTTGCAATTGAATCTGCCAATGTGATTTTCTTTTATTAAAAGCACCTGGTATGTATGTGGACAGATGCTTAATTATTTTCTCCAAGCCATCTCTTCACTTAAAACCGCTCTTGCCTGAAACCCCCATTAGCCATGAAAGAGAAAGAAGGCAACTAAAATAATACAAGAACCTTTCATTCCCTCCCTCCACAGCCTTATAACTTCTGGATAATTTTTAAATGATAGACTTTTTTTCTCAGTGCAAAATACTAATCCAAATTCACAGAATCCTAAAAGCAGAGAGTTGGAAGGGGATGTTTAGCCATCTGAGTCCAAAACCCTGTTCAGGCCATGTTAAGGCATCCTATCAGAGAATCTGTGACTGATGACCATGCAGCCCCTTTTTGAGAACTTCTAGCAAAGGGGAACTCACCATTTAATATGGCAGCCTGTTCCATTTGTTGACATTTCATACAGTTAGGAAGTTTCTCCTGGTGTCCAGCCTGAACCTGTTTCCTTGTACTTTTAATCTGTTGGTTCTTGTCCTGTCCTGTGGGGCAATACAGAATCCCTCCACTCCTCCTTTTATGTGACAGCCTTTTAATTATCTGAAGACTGCTATCATATCTCTTCTAGAATGATAAGAGTGATTGTGTTCCCTCAGTTCTTCTGAATAAAAATTAGTTTCCAATTTCATGATCATCCATGTTGCCCCTTCTTTGCATATCTTCCAGCTGTTTTATGTTTCTTAAAATGTTGGGCCAGAACTGGGTCCAATACCTGAGGTAGAATTTGTCCAGTGCTGAGAACTATTACTGCTAAGGAATTAAAAACTATATTTTATTAATATAGCTTAAAATTCTATTTACTTTTTCAGCAGCTATGTAACACAACTGAATCTTCTTCAGACTGTGATCAACTACATCTCCAAAAATCCTACAATTCCAGGTTCCTTTTCATATGCAAAAAAAATGCATTTGCCTCAATTAAATTTTGTTCTGTGATTTTTAATCCCCTTTTAGTGTAATTCTTTCTTTTTTGTTGGCACAGATGATCGATATGTAACTCAGAAAGTAGCATTATATATAACCACAGAAAGGAATATTAGAGCAAGAACAATGGCAACTGAGGCATTTAAGTGTGAAAGGTATGAAGTGATTTAACATTGTATTATTTTTATTTTTCCCTTTCAGTTTGTGTTTTAAACTGCTGGTTATGGTAGCATTTTACAAAAGTTATCTATATGTTGGGATCCTGTCTGATGACAGGGCAGGTATTCTGTTTTGTTTTGTTTTTCCTGTGGCCTATGTATCTTTGTCCTGCAAAAACTATATGATAAAGTATAAAGTTAAAAGGTATTTAGGTTGTGATCAAATCCAACTTCCAAATCTTCCAAATTCAAAATCCTTTACATATGTTTATATATATGAACTCTACTAGTCAATCAAGTTTTTATTTATTTATTTATTTGTTAAATTTCTATGACCACCCACCTCTCCCTCAAGGAGGGACTCTGGGCAGTTCACAACCATGACAATACCATTAAAATACAATAAAAACAACAATTCAAATACAAATACAATAAAATCCAAGTGGCAGGTGGTTCTTACAGTGAAGCTAAACATATTTAAAATATTTGAGGCGGCTCTAAGAAATCAGCCATCCCCAAGCGTGACCACTTTCCTTCTTGCCCCAGGCGAGAGCCAAGTTTTTAATTTTTTCCTGAAGTCCAGGAGTGAAGGGGCCTGTCTTATCTCTGGGCGGAGGATGTTCCATAGGGCAGGTGACGCTGCAGAGAAGGCTCGCCTCCGAGACCCCGCTAGATGGAATTCTTTCATAGAGGGGGTCCGCAGCATGCCCTCTCTGCAAGATCGGGTGAATGTTGTTTTCAATGTTGAATGTTGTTTCTGGCTTCTAGAGAATTCAAACTGTTTCTCCATCTTCTCTTGGTTCTACCTAGAATAGGACAACATTTTGTCTTCTCCCATATTTTTTTTTAATGTTCTAATCATTTCTATTTTGCTTGTGGGAATTTTTCTAACTTTCATAACTATTTGTACTTACCAGATTCATTAGGTATAAGTCATCTCTGCATTGGTAAGGCTACAATATAGAGATAGACGATAGACGATAGACGATAGACGATAGACATAGTGCAGCTAATAAAAGTGAAGAATCTGTCAGAAAAATGGAGGTGACAATTCTAATTCAGCATCCCACCCTAAAATTCAAACTTATTTCACTTTGTCTGAGAGTGGGATTTTTAAAATCTTTACGTTTCTTTTCCCCATCTCACTGATGAAAAAAAATGCTTTATTTTGATATTTTTTCATTAAAAATCACTGAACAAACATTTCACTGTCTGCCCCATAATTGTTTAACTCCTTTTGAATGAAACAAAAAGACAGGTGCAAAATTTGGCCACGTAGTGTCTACCTTACACTTTCTAAACCTCTTAGAAATAAAATAACAACTTACAAATTTATTTTAAGGTAAGTATTTGCACAAAGACCAATGGGAGTTGCTAGTCACTTCTTCCATTTTTCCTTAAGTTTCTTTGAATAGTTCCTCCATTTTTCCGTTTTTATGAGAATATCATTTCGCCTTGCAGATCTCAGGTATGCCATGAAATTGTTCACCATTCCTTTCCATTGTTTTTTAGTCTCAGCTGTGTATGAGTCTTTTGGGGTCTGCTGAATGATTCCTGGTTTTAATGTGGGTATTCATTTTAGGGGACAGAATGATCTATCACTTGGCACTTCCTGCGGCTCTCTCTGTTCCACATTCTTCCTGCTCTTCAAGATACCTTTTGTCTCCATCTTCTGAGAAGGAGATTGTTTCAGAAGCTTGGTCCCTGACCAAGAACTGCTTCACGGCACAAAAACTATACCTGACAATTACTTTCAGCTTGCACTGCAACTAGCCTTGGGTCCTGCCTGGAAAAGAAGGAACCAGGAGTTCTAGCAGCTGTTGCACTGTGGAGTGCTGCCAAGTTCCGTAACCATAGCAACAGCATCAGCACCATCCACATCCTCCTCCTCCTCCATCTCCTCCTCCTCCTCTTTAGCATCATCAGTATCAGGAAAAGCAGCAGCAGTCCTGGTAGGAGCCAGAGCCTGGTAGCATTGGCTGCAATTTAACAAGCTGGCTTTGTCGGACTGCTCAGCCGCTACAACCATGAGATGCAGCAATCGTTACTCTGTCATTTTCTGGAAGATGGACAGATAGAAGAGGAGGGAGAAAGAAAGAGATGAAAACAGTGCACTGCAGAGGAGCCAAAGGATATCCAGGTAAATGCTCCTACCTCCCCATTTCTGTTCACCAATCCCTTGCCCTTGATTGCATTTGTATTTGTGCATCTTTCTGATTGCTAATTGTTTTAAAGGTATACAAATAATGATTTTTCCTCCATCAGCAATGCCTGCTTCCCTCCCCCCTTTTTTTTTTTAAAAAAAAGAGAAGCTTCTCTTTTTCCTCCTTTATCAGCAACTGAGTGGAAAAAAATCACATATGTTCAAAAAGAAAAAAAGGTTGATCAAATTATGCATATTGTTGAAGGGAAATGATATGGAAGAGATACAATTCACCGAGAAGGTAAAAAGAGCTGCTGGCAGAGTTTATTCAGAATAAAAAGTGAGCAGTTAAGAGGCTGACATAGCAATAGATAATCTTCTTACACACACACACACACACACACACACACTCATATTGCTACACTTTGGCAGAACATCTATCAGAGTGATTTAATTGACATTGACTCAGATCTGTGTGTGTCTCTCTCTCTCTCTCTCTCTGTTGTTTGTGTATCTGTAATTACGTATATTGTGTACAATGAAAAAAGATTACATACTGGGAAAATAAGAAAAAGCTTAGATGTAACTGGGGGTGGTGAGCTTATGAAACCCCATGTTATCAACACATTGGGTTACACAGTTCGATGCCTTATCATGCGTCAGAGTATTGGATCAACTAATCTAGTATTAGATACACAGAGAGGCAGCCCTTCTTCAAGGTTTAAGGCAGAGGTCTTCTCCAGTTTTTCCAGATCTGATGTTTCCAGACCAAAAACTGAACTTGCAATCTTCTGTCTAAAAAACATGTGCACCCCGCTTTTGCTGAAGGCATGTTCAGTCTGGTGTGACAGAGGGTGGGCAGTCTTGCATGAACAGAATCTTCGAGTCAGGTATTAATTTGGCTTAGATTCCGTGGAAAGCTCCCTTCCAATCTTCAGTGTCACTAAAGCTTTTTCCTGGACTACAATCTAATACAGTACACATTTAATTGGGAGTAAATCCTTGTTATATCAGTGGGACTTATTTGGGGTGAGCAAGGGCATGATTCTGCTGCAAATCCACTGAGTCCATTATAAGTTGAAAGAAGCCGTATTAGTTGCATTTTTCTTAAATGTAAGTTGTGTATTATTAGCCACACTAACACCATGTTGTGTCTGTGCTGCTATGATTCACCAGCCACTTCAGCCACAATTCTAGGAACTCCTAATTTTGCTCCTGACTTGAATTGCTGCTTCTTCCTTTATGTGTAAAGAGCTTGATTGTCCGTGGTATTAACAAACCTAGAATAATAAAGTTGGAAAGGGGAATTTAGGTCATTGAGTTGAACTACCTATTAATGCAAGTATTCCAATAGATGCTATCCAACTTCAGCTTGAACATACTCAGTGCAGGAGAACCCAGTACCTCCAGGGTAATATGAGTTAATTAACAATAAATTATTATTTATACATAAGGTGTCAAAGTTGAAAAATTCCCAGAGAAGTTAGATACGTCTTTTAAACTGAACCTAAAAAAAAAACAGACTTTACTGGGCCTGCCCAGGACAATTAAAATCAATCAAAATCCAGAGAAAACCAGGAATGATGTGGAGAATAATCTTGTGTGCTTATGAATACGGTCCAATTTTTGCCACCTTCTGGTGTACAACTGTCACTTGTAACACTTTCTTCACCATTCCTGCCAACAGAAATGTCAAGAAAGTACTTTTTTAAAACTTATGATTATGTACCCAGGTGAATATAACACATAATAGTGAAAGCATAGGACCTGTATGAGTGAGTCCGTGTGTGTTTGCAGGTATATATATGCCTACATGTGACGTTTAGAGAATGAAATAAATTCATATTGTTCAATTTCTCCTATGAAATACATTTAGGACAAAAGTGGCAGTCATTACGAGTACACCACATCCCTCTTTCTGTCTGTGTGCAAGTTGAAGGGCCGGTGGTCTTTTCCAGGTCATAAGCAGAGATAAAATGAAAAGCTTCACAAGAACCAGGATGCTATCTCTTACTGTGAGCGTTGAGAAATGATCATTCAGCTGTGGTGATATCTCTTAGCTCCTAGGTTCTGAAAACCAAAAATAGACTGATCTTTACCTATTGAGTTGGATTTCATTACTATGTTGATAAGGAAGAATGAGGTTCTTCCTGAATTGATCAAAACCATCCCTTATTTAACAGTCATGGTTGCATCCATTGTGAGGAATCCTTGCAATGTTTTTAGATCTGGTAGCTCTATCTTGCCCAACACTTAAACCTTCATCCTATCCCATCCAGGATATAATGTTATTTGGAGACAATACATGCATTCTTCTCAGTTTCTCTTCCTCTCTTCACCTAGAATGGGCAAATACATTGGCTTCATTTTGCTCCACCTTCAGGGTTTTGTTTTTTTCTTTTTGATTACAAATTCTTCCCAGTCTCTTTAGGGAGAAATCTCTGATTTTTTTTAAATGAATAACAAATCACAAGTCATTAAACATACTACAAAATGAATACAAAACATACAGACAGTTTTCAAATGTGCACACCCAGTCACATAAACTAGACAATTGGGGGTACAGTGCAGAACTTACAAGTTTCTTGCTCGAGTTTCCTGGGAATATTTTTGTTTATTCATTTCAGTGAATAATATTCCTTCTTTTCCTGCCAGATCCACCACTGCCTGTTTCCAGAACAAAATACTTTGGATCCATTAAAAACATTACTAAAACTTTGATCAGGTATACTACAAAATGAACTAAAAACATTTTTACCGGGTAAGACGCCAGGCTTGTTGATCGGAAGATTGCAAGTTCGGAGGTTCGAATCCCTAGCCCTGCGTGCAGAGTGAGCTCCTGCACTAGCTCCAGCTCTTGCCAACCTAGCAATTCGAAAGCATGCAAATGCAAGTAGATTAATAGGTACCACTTCGGTGGGTAGGTAACAGCGTTCCGCGCGTGTCATGCGGCCACATGACCGTGGAAGCATCTTTGGACAACGCTGGCTCTTTGGCTAACAAACGGAGATGAGCACCGGCCCCTAGAGTCGGACACGACTGCACAAATGTGCGGGGGGTACCTTTGCCTTTACTTTATATCTAGAAAATACAGGTTCTGGTTGTATTTGTTGAAAAGAAGGAGCCCGTATAAAAATTCCAGATGTGCTACTTTAATTCAGCAGATTAAAGCAGATTAATTCATTCAGATTTTAAAGAGCTAACTATACAAAGCCCTCTGCCTGGAAGACAGACCTATAGATTTCTCCTCCTCCTCCTCCTCCTCCTCCCCCTCCTCCTCCTCCTCCCATTCAGAAAGCCTGTCCAGTTCCTGGAATTATTAGACAAGGCCTTGGAGCAACATGGAATAAAACTATATGGTTGCTTCAGTTTTAGAAACACAAGACCCCCATTAATGAAACAGTTTTGAAGGGGTGCTTTGCTCAAAGGATTATTGAAGCAAAACACCTCTTTGAAGATTAATTATTCTACCTAATCTATATTTTTATATGCCAGACTTCAAACCAACCATGAAAACTGTTTTCAACTAAGAGATGAGTCTGTTTCTTAATATAGATGCCCTGAAACCACTATTGAACAAAAGGTAGTTATTAGGAAGGGTGACTTCCTTGTTTAATGCTGTTGCTTGTTTTTGTGCTTTTCATCGGCTGATTAGTTTAGCATAATAAAATAACATTAAGAAGATGAGTGATTTCTATTGAAAGAAAGAGAATGGGATTGTACTGTAGACATTTGGACCCAGCCCTCTAGAAGTTTTCATGCACATTTCCCCCTTTTTTAAAATAAATGGAAGCCATGTGCTAAAGCATTCATGCATTTCCCAGGCATTTGGACTGAGTTCAGGCAAAAGTGCTGGGGGGGGGGCAGGGATAATTCCCTCATAAGAAACTAAGCTAAAATATACTGTATGTGTTAAACATTACAGTATATGTTCATGTTTCATTTTAATGGGAAGCTTTAAGGACTGTACTGCTGAATAAGAGATATGAATCTCTTATTGGATTAGAAAGATCAAAATCTGGGCCTGAGAAGAATATTTGATGTGGCTTTCCCCATCTCTGTGGCTCCTCACTATCTCCAAAACTTCCCACAATAGGCCCCTAAAAAGCAACATAATGATTTTAGTATCTTGTGAAAGTGCACTGGGTTATGATGCCAGGAACAACTATGATCTCTCTCCCCCTCTCCCTCTCCCTCTCCCTCTCCCTCTCCCTCTCCCTCTCCCTCTCTCTCTCTCCCCCTCTCCCTCTCCCTCTCCCTCTCCCTCTCCCTCTCCCTCTCTCTCTCTCTCTCTCTCTCCTTGTTCCTTCCCTTCTTCTCAGTTGCACTGATGTGCCAGGCTGAAATATTCCATTAATACAAAGCTCAGAATAAAATGGGGGGATTTTCTTGCAGGACTGGATCCAGGAAGCCTCTTCATCTGTCCTTATATTTGATAATTTTTGGGTAAGAAAAGAAGAATATCCAAAAACATGCCCATCTCTACCATGCAGTGAAAGCTAGGGAGAAATGTTGCCACTGTCTTCTGGTTGTGCGAATTCTGGAATATTGAATTCTTTTTTCTTTTTTTTTGGCCACTAAAGGAAATAACATGGTAGATGTAATGGAGACAAAGCAGTTCTCCCATACAGGATAACTGGAATCCAGGTAGAGCTTTAGAAATTGAAAAGAACAGCTGAACAAATCTGAAAAACAGCAGGTTGAGAAGAATCATACCCCCCCCCCCCGCCCCCCAATAAAGAAAAGGCATTTGCAACATGTTGTTGGTTAGGCTCAAGAATATGCATTTCCCTAAGGCTGTTTAGTGATGTTCCCTATCTGGGTTAATTCTTCCTGGTTTGCAAGGGCTGCATTTCCAAAAGCAGGTAGGCCAGGACAAAGAAAGGAATGGATTCAGAAGGAAAAATAGATGAATTTCATCTATCTTTATTTTAATTACATTACATTAACCACAGCTCATTTGATTGCTTCTCATGTATTTAGTCTTTTTTTCTTTTTCTGTCAAACTCAGAATTAAAATTCATTGGTGACTTCTAGAGGAATTCAAGAGGCTTCTGGTTGTTCATAGTCAGGGTCCCCAGCCATGCAGAGTCAAACTGCACTTAGACATGTGTAAAGAATTCAAGAGGAGGCAGATGTTTTCAACAGAGCAGAGCTAAGGCTCTGAAGGGGCAGAGTTGGGCTGCCATACTGTCAAAACAAACATACCAGCAGATTTTTTTTATAGAACAGAGTGCAAGATATTTGGGGGAGGGAGAGACAAGGAGAACAATTGACTTTTGAGCAGCGTGCCAGGGCTCACCTTCCTGGGATGCAACCAGGTAAAAAACCCTAAAATTTACTTAATGGACTCTAATTTGGTTAAAGAGATTTGATAGTTTTTTCTTTATCATATACCTACCT
The DNA here is from genome assembly GCA_023362775.1 of Charina bottae. NCBI lineage: Eukaryota > Metazoa > Chordata > Lepidosauria > Squamata > Charinaidae > Charina > Charina bottae. Next base: position 128,268,853 of record JALMGJ010000003.1, read on the forward strand.
ACCTACCTACCTACTGTCTACCATCTATCATCTATCATCTATCTATCATCTATCATCTATCATCTATCATCTATCATCTATCATCTATCTTTAAAATATCTATTTAATCTTGTTTTCTCCTTGGTCACATTAAAAATTAGAGATGAGCAACAACTTTTGTAGCAGCTTTGGGGTGGGACATCTAGATCTGGTATTCAGTAAAATATCTAGGCCCTGCCAAGCTTCCACTCTTACCTTCTGGTGAAGACACAGACATCTAACTTCATCCTTCATCTCATACTCACAAATACTCTCTTTGTTATATAGAACAACTTGCCTTCTCTCTCCATCTCTCAGCCTGCAGTGTGTAGGAAATGGTGTAATTGAAGATGGGTTGTTCCCCACCCGCCCCTCCATTTATAATGTTCAAAGCTTTAAAAAATATTTACTTCTACTGCTGTTCAACGTCAACTCCATTTATGCCTTAAAATAACAGTGGCCATAGCTTGTGGTTGGCAGTAACCCAGCTACCACCATGCCTAAGTGCTGAGAGATCATTTCTTGTATCAGAACCAGAATTGGTACTGTATCATTGTCAATGAAGACGGTACTTGTGGGTGGACATGGATGGAAGAAATGCCCTATTCTTCCACATCATGACTGAAATCTCCCCTCCATTTTTCCAGGTGGGAGAACATTTTTAATTTAGATAACTCTTCCTCTTTCCCTGAGAAATATGTCCAAGGCAAAGGAGAAGTCCCATGACACCATTTCTCTGGTCATGAGGAATCAATTACACCATTTCCTATACACTGCAGACTAAGAGACAGGGAGAGAGAAGGCAAGGTGTTCTATATAACAAAGAAAGTATTTGTGAGTATGAAATGAAGAATGGAGTTGGGTGTCTGTATTTATTTATTTAATTTATATAGCCGCCCATCTCAGACCAGTGACCAGATACCAGTGGTATCTTCACCAGAAGGTAACAGTAGAAGCTTGTCAGGCCTAGATATTATATTGAGTTCTCTAAATGTGATTCTGAATTGTTCCTTTGCTGTTGACTACAAGGAGCAAGAGATCTAGAGGATTATTTTGATGATGATGAAGTGGATAAAACTTTCTTTAAAATGATGCTTAAACCCATGTATAGATTATCCTCCAGGTATGTTATTTATTCGTTCAGTCGTTTCCGACTCTTCGTGACTTCATGGACCAGTCCACGCCAGAGCCCTCTGTCGGCCGTCACCATCCCCAGCTCCCCAATGGTTGAGTCCGTCACCTCCAGAATACCATCCATCCATCTTGCCCTTGGTCGGCCCCTCTTCCTTTTGCCTTCCACTTTCCCTAGCATCAGCTTCTTCTCCAGGGTATATCTACAGTATATTTCTCAATTTATGTATTTATATTAAGTGTGTTTGTGTTTGTATACAGTGTGTACATGTGTAACCAAGACTGGTTTATGCAATTAGTATATTTATGGCAAATCCTAAACGGAAGTTTCTAAATGCAAAAAGAAAAGCAGGAACAAAAAGTGAGGCATGAATAAACTAGGACATTAGGGAGAAAAAGATTTATACCCAGTACTTAAGCAACAATAGCTATTGCGATGGCTCTTTGTTAGACTTAAAGCAATCCAATCCTTCAGTTATGACACCTTCTCCCATTCCCAGCTTAACAGGCAGCTTGTTCCCTAAGTAAATATTGAAATGTTATGTCTTTAATGTGTTACTTTCATTTCATGCATCACCATTACTGTAATCACGCAGAGAGCTGATTTTAAACATTGCCCTTAGATACCACTTTAAGAGAATAAAATAATTCAGTAGTTGGATTCAATAGCCTTGCCAATTGCAGCTTTTCAGTGGGATTTGATTTTATTTCATGCGTCCCAGGCTTATGAGGACCTAGGCTGCCAATACATCCCAGAGAATGTACAGTATCTGTTTTTGACTATAGATAGAAAAGCAGGAAAAAAAAGTGAGGCATGAATAAACTAGGACATTGGGGAGAAGGATAAGCTACATTTTGGAGTCCTTGGTGTTCTCTGAGCTTGGTTATTTGCTTGCAGGTGCTCTAATGATGTTACCTAGTTGGGTAATGAAACATCTGCAAGCAAACAACCAAACTCAGACAGCACCAAGGACTCCATAGTTCAACCCTGAGCTACAGATATTTTCTTCTATTGGAAGCTACATTTTCTTCTTTACAATCTTGTATCATGTGTCCAACACAGGTGTGCCTTTAGAAAGGTGTGAGATCATTCAAACTTGCAGTCTTCTTATCTATAATCTGGACCCTGTCCTATTTGGAACAGATATTTCATGCAACAGTATTAATCAAGCAGCTTGGCTTTCTGTGTGTAGGACTGGAGGACAGGACTATTGTATCTTCACAACAGCATGATTTATTGTGTTGCAAATTGGTTGGTGCAGTGCTTTAAGCAAACACCACTAGTGCTGACCACAGACACTGTCCAGATATGCAAAGCTGTCATACACAGAGTAAGGTCATTGGACCATCTAAACTAGTGTTGCCTATTATAGAAGGAGCCATTTAGAGTTTTAAACCCAATTCTCCTTTGCTTCTTGAGCTCCTTTTAACTAGACCAAACCATGGATCTGTTGAGTGTAAAATATATCTTTACTTCTGAATTCCCCTGCCATTGACATACGTGGCTTAGCATAGAGTTTAAGGCAGGACTAGTAACTGATGTCAGGGATCACATGAAGCCCCTACCCCTTTTCTTCAAATTCAATAGAAACTGCTGATTTAGGAACTAGGATTTACCCCTTTTTTCTCCCAGGAATAATAGCTAAAACAGGAGACTTCATTTCCTGATAGGCTTAACATGCTTTTTTTTTACAAAATAAAACACAGATGCATTCATAAAGAAAAATCTGAATCAATGTATCTCCCTGATACAATTGCTGCATCTTATTAGTGTCACATCTCTAATGACATTACTGTATCATAGCTATTTTCACCAAGTGAACATTGTGTGCTTTAGGATGATGGTATTGTTTTAGCTACAACTGTGAGCTCCGTCACCACAAGGAGATAATGTTTGGGACACTGCTTATATGTACAGTATCTTGCTCTAGCTCGCAGTGAGTGAGGAGGGATCATGGAGTCATGATTCAAAGAAAATGTCAACCTAGTGTGCAGCAAATATTGCGAAAAGTCAACTTCCATTCTAGGAATATTAGGAAACTCAGGAAAAATGAAATTGCCAGTATAATAATGTATTGATATAAATCTTAAGTGCAACAGTCCTTGGAATGCTATGTAAAGTTCTAGCCAATGCACTTGGTTTTTAAAAAGGCATATCTGAAACAAGGGCAGAAAAGGGCAATCCTAAATTAATATGGGACTAGAGCGGTTCCATAAGAATAATGGCTACAGTGTTTGATGTTCCTTGGCTCAGAGCAAAGGTGACAAGGTAGAGGGCATGATAGAGGTCTATGAAGCCATGTTGTATCATGGGTAATGTGGCCAGAGAAGTTTATCTCCCTGTCTCACAATGTTAGAAATGTGAGTCACCCACTGAAATTAAATATGGGACAGGAAGATTCAGAATGGGCAGAAGGAAGGGCCTGTTGACACATGTCATAGTTAAATGACAGAATTTGCTGCCAAAAGATGGGGTGGTGGCAACCAACCTGGTTGGTTCTGAAGAAGATTAGACAAATTCATGGAGGATTGAGGTGTTAATGACTACTACTCTTGATGGGTGTATATACTTTAAGAATCGAAGCCAGCTTGCCTTAAACACCACCTGCTGAGCTACAAAAGAAGACTATGTGCTTTGAGTTTTCTGAATACATCTAGTTAGACTCTGTATGATGCAAAATGCTAGAAGAAAAACACCTTTGGCCTAATACAGGTAATGTGGCCAACTTCTCTGGCCACATTACCAGTGGCTTCATAGACTCTTTGGTTCTTATTTTACTTCAGAATGATGCATGTTCTACTGATTTGTTAGTTTGCTTGTTCGTTTTCATCTTCTTTTCAATTCTGTTATAGAGATGGTACCAAAATCCCCTGAAAATGTTCCTTCTAGAGAACATTTTGTTGATGAAGAGATGATCTAGTTCCTATTTCATGGCAAACCATACTGTAGTTGCACTGATTTTGACTTCGCAAGTAGTATTAACCCAATCATTGCTATTCATAAATCAGGGTTCATGGCATTGTCTAGCATGTTGTGTGAACCAAGACAAATGTGTATTATTCCATAAACCATAGTTAAGCCAAGCACAGCTAGGCACAGTTGTGAACCTGGTTTAAGGTCTTAATTTTTGATAAAAAATTTTTTTTCTTAGATTTATATTTGGTCTTTCTCCAGGAGCTCAGGGCTTGTATATTTCCAGTATTATTACTGATAGCTACAGTATGTGTGTTGATACCCATTAATCTCTGGCAGAGTAAAATTTAATTTGCATATCTTAGTCCTCCAGATTCATGCTTTGGCTATTTATTGTGAATTTGGACTAAATTAAACATTTCCTTGCAGGTCTTTTTTTCTTTCTCAAGACTTGAATCATTTGCACTGCTTTTCAATTTAAAGTTTCTGGATATAGGGGCGTATCATCACCTTAGAGTTCTTCTGTACAATCCGCCACCAAGACATGCTAGTCTGATAGGCACAAAAGGCAGAATCTTTCCAGTAACACTTTCCCAGAAATGCAACCCTCTCTTAAAAGGAAAAAGATTTAGACTTCCCTTGCTTTGTTACCAAGGGAAGTAAAGACTATTTTGTACTTTGGTAAGAGAGTTTGGTTTGACCTCCTCGATTTCTCTTCTTTTGCTGCTTCCCATTGTCTCTTGTTTAAGAATTGTTTTGCTTGCTAAGACTAAGTTTAATTTTATGCCGTTTTTTTCTATTTCTGATAAGGTATCTCCCCCCCCCCCCCCGGCCGCCACTGTGTCTGCATGTATTCATTCACCATTAAAAGATCACATAGAGGGATCAAATCATAGTTTTCTGCAACTGTTCAATGAAAATCATGGAGCTTTTACACCCACATGACACTATAATTGTATCCGTGTAGAGTTGCAACCTCTTCTCTTTCCTGGATTTCTCTCTTCCATCAGTGCCTAAGTTTCCCCCCCCCCCTCGTTCTATTCTTGTACATTACTTGTTTTCTAATTCAGTAGATCTGGAAATATCTATCTATCTACCGTGTCTACCGTGGTAGAGATGGGCGGTGATAAATTTGATTAATAAATAAATAAATAAATCTATCTGTCTGTCTATCCATCTTGGAAGAATAATGCAAGGGCAAACCATTTCCATAAAGTTGCCAGGAAATCTACATGGAGGTGCTCCTGAAGTCACCATAAGTCAAGCTTGACTTGGAGTAGTCTTTACCCTGCAGCAGGTAGCAGCACTAGCTGACCTTACCTTTCCTTCAAAAGCTAAGCAAGATCACACCTGGATGAAAAATCAGGCAATCCATGGATAAAGATACTAGCATATTATATCTGTATTGTTGCCTAGAGAACTACACAACATATGCAAGAACTCACTAAGAGTCCATCCCCACACTCACCAGCACTGATGATGTTACCTAATCAGGTAATGAAATGTCTTCAAGCAAACAACCAAGCTCAGAGAGCACCAAGGACTCCACAGTTCAACCCTGAGCTACATATATTCTCTTCTATTGGAGTTCATCTTGAGTCAAAGATTTAATTATTTTTTAATTAGATATCTTTGGGCCCCTAGTGTTCAGTTGGCTAAAAATGTCAAGTGCAATGGTCAGCAATAGACAAGGGCAGTGACTAGAAAAGTAAAAGTGAGTTCCAGGCTTGGGATCATAAGGAAAGGGACTGAAAATAATTTCATATGGGCTTTGCTTTTTGTTCAGTGGGTGCAGAAAGAGGAAATTTGATCAGAGGTTGGAAATGTTTATTAGAAAAAGAAAAAAACACACACCACATTTTGCTATCCATATCTTTTCAAAAGTATGTTTCCTTCAATTCAGTGGGTACAACTTCCATGAAACTGAATGTTTCTATACAACTTGTGTGAAGTTATAGAAATGTACACACACACATGCTTGTGTGTGTGTGTCTGTGTGTATTGATCATGCCAAGCTATGGAATGTCCTTAGGAAAATGGCAGTCTCAGAACTTCTCATTGTTGTCATGCAAAATTGATAGGTGGACCTTCTCCAAAATAACCGGTCCCCAACCTGGTCTTCCAGGTCTTCCAATGGTATACACTGCTGTAATTGAATCCATCTACTGTGCTACTGGTCATCCTCTTCTTCTCTTTCCTTCTACCTTTCCCATAAATATAGACTTCTCCAAAGAGCTACGTTTTCAAATGATGTGTCAAAAGGGGATAATTTGAGCCTGGCTGTTTGTGCCTCAATTTAGTCAACCTGTATACTGATATATATTGAAGGAAGCTGGATTAGAAGATGAGCATGGGTTAGCGGTGGTGATAGATGTAGCAGTGCCAAGTGACAGCAACATCATGAAGAAGGAGTATGAGAAGCTGGAGAAGTACCAGGGCCTGAAGGAGGAACTAGAGAGGATGTGGGAAGGGAAGGCCAAAGTGGTCCCAGTGGTGGTAGGGGCACTTGGGGCTGTGACTCCCAAGCTGGGAGAGGGGCTCCAACAGAACCCAGGAGCAACATCAGAGCTCTCTGTCCAGAAGAGTGCAGTGCTAGGAACAGTTAAGATACTGCGCAGAACCCTCAAACTCCCAGGCCTCTGGTACAGGACCCGAGGTTGAGGAAGACACATACCACCCATATGGGTGAGAAGGGAATTTAAATATTTTGTTGTTGTTCAGTCGTTTAGTCGTGTCCGATTCTTCGTGACCTCATGGACCATAGCACGCCAGGCCTTCCTGTCCTCCACTGTCTCTCGGTGTATATATATTTGTATATACACTGTGCACGTTGCATGAAATCGAAACAAAATGAAATGGATCTGCGAAGATGTAATCATCCTAAACTGACCAAGATCTCAGTAGAACATCTCATGGTTCATTGCTTAGCAAGATGGATGAACCTAGACTCTATGGCTTCTGCAACAAATCTGAGCTAAACCATCATGGCTTGGTGCAATGTAGTGAATTCAGGCAACATTTGGGTGTCTGAACTGTAAGGCAATACAATATAAATATGGATATAATTTGTGTTGATATCATGCCGTATGTATGTATGTATGTATGCATGTATGTATGTATGTATATGTATATGTATATGTATATTTAGATAGTATATTTAGGGCTGGATTCAAATGGCCTTTCAAAATTCTCCACCAAATTTCTGGGTTGGGGAATCAAATGAATGCTTTCTCCACATTTCCACAAGAACGAGGAATCCTCCAACTCTTTCTCAAGGGTAGGATTTACACTTAATTGATAGTAAGAGCCCCACGAGATCTCTTGTTTTGAACGCTTAGGTAAAGGTAAAGGTTTCCCCTGCACATTTGTGCAGTCGTGTCCGACTCTAGGGGCCGGTGCTCATCTCCATTTGTTAGCCGAAGAGCCAGCGTTGTCCGAAGACACTTCCACGGTCATGTGGCTGCATGATGCACGCGGAACGCTGTTACCTACCCACCGAAGTGGTACCTATTAATCTACTTTCATTTGCATGCTTTTGAATTGCTAGGTTGGCAAGAGCTGGAGCTAGTGCGGGAGCTCACTCCAAACACAGGGCTAGGGATTCGAACCTCCGAACTTGCGATCTTCCGATCGACAAGCCTGGTGTCTTACCCACTGAGCCACCACGCCCCTTTTTGAACGCTTACCCTGAAAATTACAGGGAGCTAAGGAAGCTTCAGACCACCAAAGACATGGTTTATGCAGTGAATGAAAAATTTCACCAACCTCTTCCCACTGCCCCTTTAGTCATCTCAGGAGCCAGTAAAGGCACAAACAACACATTAAACCCATGAGGATTATCTCCCCCTCCTCCTCCTCCTCCTCCACCTCTGAAAGGAAGTTTGAATGTGTTTTTTAATCAGATCAAATAAGTATTGTGGGAAAACAAAAGGCAGACCAACTCCTTTGCTTGGGACTTGCTGCAATAGCATTATACTGGTAACATTATAAGACTTAATTACACTGGGATCATATTAATGTGGTCCCTCTTTCCTCCAACATATATTCAAATAGAGAACATGGTTTACCTATATGGTGAACTAGAAAACTTTGGCCTACTTCTGCATGACACAATTTCAGTGATATGGAATATATGAACTAGGCCTTTGCTTTAAAAACTAGGGCTTACAACACTTGGGATCCAAAGGGAAATTGATAATTTGGAGTGTGTAGGACAGACATGGAGTACCCATTGGCAACTCCTTCCAAACCTTGGAAATGATGAAGCCACTTTAGGGAGTTGCTGGCGGGTATTAGATGGTGTCCTCAAACATTTTGAAGGATCTTTTCCCTTGAAATTCAAACTATTGCCCAGGCCTATTAAAAATATTGTAAGGTCTTCATGTTTAAACACTGAAAACTGTGTAGATTTTTCAGTATCACTTCAATGGGTGAAGAGGAAAATGCTTCTAAACTAATGTATTGTCGAAGGCTTTCACGGCCGGAGTTCGATGGCTGTTGTGGGTCTTCCGGGCTGTGTGGCCGTGTTCTGGAAGTTGTGGTTCCTAACGTTTCGCCAGCATCTTCAGAGGGCAGGAGCACAGACAGAAGCGAAATCTCTGTGCCCAGGTAGAGTGTTTTGTTTCTTTTCTATTTATAGAGCTAAGTTATAGGAGATTAGGTGGAGTTTTTTGTTGTGTTGAAATGTCCCTTACTGGTACCTTGGTAAACAGGGATACCACGTCAAAGCTGACCAGTTTGTCTTTGTGGTTGAGTTTTAGGGTGCTGAATTTGTTGATGAAGTGTCCTGAGTCTTTGATGTGTGATGGAGTCTGTCCGATGTGGGTCTGTAAAAGGGTTGCCAAATGTTTGGATAATTCATATGTCAGTGAGCCAATGGCACTTACTCGATCCCACTCAGACCCATTGTAAGTGCCATTGGCAGCATCCTAAAACTCAACCACACAGACAAACTGGTCAGCTTTGACGTGGTATCCCTGTTTACCAAGGTACCAGTAAGGGACACCCTGGCACTCATCAAGCAAAACTTCCCAGAAGACATTACAGCTTTATTTCAACACTGCCTAACAAATAGTTACTTTCAATGGGAGAATGAGTTCTACGAACAGATGGATGGCGTTGCCATGGGAAGCCCCCTGAGCCCAGTCATAGCAAACTTTTACATGGAACATTTTGAAAAACAGGCTTTGGAATCGGCTCCCATTACACCAACAGTCTGGTTCCGGTTCATGGATAACACCTTCGCAATTTGGAGTCATACTGAAGAAGAACTGGAGAAATTTCTGGACCACCTAAACGGCATCCACCCCAATATACAATTCACTATGGAAAAAGAAACTGATGGCAAACTTCCATTTTTAGATACGCTGGTCATACGCAAACCAGACCTCAAACTAGGACACAAAGTATACAGAAAACCCACCCATACAGACCGGTATCTGCACAAAAATTCCAATCACCACCCACGACAAAAAAAAAGAGAGGCATGATCAAAACCTTGGTGGATCGTGCTAATCGAAACTGTGAAACCCAATTTCTCAACATAGAACTTAACCATCTGAATTGGGTCCTACAGGCGAATGGCTATTCCAAGAATGAAATAAAAAGAGCCATCAAACCAAGAAAACAACATCCAACTGAAGAAAAACAGCCCCCCACAAACAAAGTATTCCTGCCCTACATCAAAGGAGTCACTGACCGCATGGGTAAACTGATGGAAAAACACAACTTTCAAACAGTCTTCAGACCCACCAGGAAAATACAACAAATGCTAAAATCAGCAAAAGACAAAAGGGACCCCCGCACCGCTGCAGGAGTATACCGCATACCATGCAGCTGCGGACAAGTATACATCGGAACCACAAAACGAAGCATTCACACCAGGATAAAAGAACACGAAAGACACTGCAGACTACAGCAACTGGAAAAATCTTCAGTAGCTGAACATGCTCTCAAGCAAATGGGACACAAAGTCCTATTTGAAAACACAGAAATATTGGACAACAGCAAAGCCACTACACCAGATTATACAGAGAAGCCATTGAAATTCACAAACACCAGCACAGTTACAATAAAAAAGAAGAAAGTCTAAAAATTAGCAAAACCTGGCTACCAGTCCTGAAAAACACAGCCTGCAAAAGGTCAACGAACTCAGTCCAACCACCAGGACATGGGAATACTTCTCACAATGAACATGCTAATCACGCTCATCAGCCACTCGTTAACATTTCAACACAACAAAAAACTCCACCTAATCTCCTATAACTTAGCTCTATAAATAGAAAACAAACAAAACACTCTACCTGGGCACAGAGATTTCGCTTCTGTCTGTGCTCCTGCCCTCTGAAGATGCTGGCCACAGATGCTGGCGAAACATTAGGAACCACAACTTCCAGAACACAGCCACACAGCCCGGAAGACCCACAACAGCCATCTTCTAAACTAAATGTGTTCAAAAAGAACTGAAGTTCCTCTGTAAATACATAACCATTCTAACCTGACCAAGATCTCAGTAGGATAGAAATCTTATCCATTTTTCAGCTTTTGTGCAGTATACATCTTTAAACTCAAGTATTTAGCCTTTGGCCAACTAAATAATCCCATCATGTTCCAAAACTGTTATGCCAGTTGGATACCTGGAGGAATAGGCAGCATAGTAACAGTGAGTTTGTCACAAAACCCAGGAGTCATCATGACAGTGAAGAAGCAGAAAGCATTAAAGATGCAGTAAGAATTCTGATCATTTGGGAAGATTAAGGATTGCTAGCAGATCCAGGGAGCATGCTTTTTCTATTGTAATACCTGTTTTTGGAATACTGTCAGGAAATTAGATGGCTGCAACCATGCTAGCCTTTTGGAAAGCTTTTCAGACCTGACTGTTCTCCCAGGCATAAGGGCTGGGAGTTTGTTGAGGCCGGGTTAATTTATTGTTGATGGGTTTGTCCTCAGTTGCCATTTTCTGCTTTTATTATATGCTTTTTATTATCTTTTTGTGGTAACTTTTGTTTTAATGTGCTAGCTGTCTAGAGTTGCTTTGTGAGAAGGGAGGCTATATAAATGGAAAGAAAGAAGGGGAAGGGGAAGGGGAAGGGGAAGAGAAAGAGAAAGAGAAAGAGAAAGAGGAAGAGGAAGAGGAAGAGGAAGAGGAAGAGGAAGAGGAAGAGGAAGAGGAAGAGGAAGAGGAAGAAGGAGGGACAGGTACTGTGCTATCACCTCAGCTCCAGCCTGTGTTTCAGATTGTGCAACTCTTCTTAAAAGCACCCATTTTTGCCAGCATTAATGTGTTTCAATGAATGTTTTGTTTGTGCGTTTTGTGCCTTCAAGTCAGTCTTGACTCCTAGTGACTGTCTGATCTAGTCCCTGAAGTTTTCTTGGCAACATTTTTCAGGAGAGGTTTTCCATTGCCTTCTCCATTGAGAGAAAGCGACTGGCTCAAAGTCACCCAGTGGCTTCCATGCCTAAGAAAGGACTAGAACTCCAGTTTTCCTGCTCTTAGTCCAGTGCCTTTAAACAATCAACCAAACTGGTTCTCATGTAAATGAATAAGCACAACAAATTCTCTAAAAATATGCACAGGCCTTTGGAATAAATACTTTCCAATATGAAGATGTGCAGACCCACCTATGACTTTTATTATCATGTGGTTGTCACTTTCTCTGCCAGTTGAAATCGAAGCTCATTACACAATGGGTTCCAATTCCACAACTGCAAAGTTAAGGAACACTTAGGGCCAAGTTACTTGTAGATCTGGATTTCTCATAATGCATGAACACTGCACTGTTTCCAAATACAATGATGACATGTTAGAGTTAGAAGGAGACTAATAGGATGATTAGTTCAGAGTACTAAAGCAACTGCCCCATTGGGGGAGATGGGCGGTCATATAAATGAAATAAATAAATAAAAACTCCAACAGACAACTATCTAAATTTGGTTGAAACATATCAAGTGAAACTGAACCCACCATCTCTTAAGGTAGTCTACATCACTGCTGAAATAGCTTTTGCTGAGAGAAAGCTTTTTTTAACATTTAGGCAAAATCAGCTAATTTCTACCCAATGTTTTGCTCTCAGGAATCAGAAAGAACAATTTCTGGTGCATCTTTTCCATGGCAACTTTTCAAATATATAAAGACTATGATCTCTCACCTCCATCATTCCTTATCTTCTACCATATATACTTAAGTCATTTTTTTAAAGAAAAATCATTCATCAGTGTTTCTCCATTTGCTATTTTTCTATGTGCCAAATATTTTCCTCCAAAGTTGGCTTTCCTTTCCAGAAACGGAAACAAAGAATTATGTTATTTAGTTCTGTGAAGCTCAATTTCTCCGTGGTTATCTGTGCATCCCAGCTCTGAATTCTGATTTGCAGCTGCATAGGAGGCAGAAGAGAAAGAATGAAGAAAGGGAAGGGGAAAGAGAGAATAACAGAGGAATGTGGACAAAAGAAATGTTTGAAGCTTACTGTCTAGCCAAAGACAAAAAGATAATAAACACAGCACTGTATTTTCATTTAAAAGCAATAAAAATAGATCCCCTATCATTCACAATGTTATTTCTGCATTTTTAACCATTTCATTTAAATTTGATGAAAATAAATTGCTTTTAATCCCCCCCTCAAAGGAGAAGAAAAATTTGGTGAAATATTCATAGTTGAGTTGCAAGATTTGGCTTTTACCTTAGTTATAAGGCAATTAAGGATGTGTATGATTATCCTTGTAAAAGGTCTATAACCTTCCTTGCTTCCACATTTCATTTAAAGCCCAAGGGAAGGCATGATGAGAAAAACTTGGGCCTTTTTTTTAATCTGCACGGTATGGGTAGTAAGAAGATTGTAGAGTCATATTGAATTTTGAAACATTAAACAAAAAATAATATTCTTGGACACTTTGCAATATTACATAAGCTTTAAAATACTACTGAAATAAATCCTAAAGGATGCTGGGAAAAGATTTGAAAATAGAATAAAATAATAGGAGTTGGAGGAAACACAGGCTTTTAACATTCTCACTGAGTACAGGAAAACCTAGTAGAGGGGCGTGGTGGCTCAGTGGGTAAGACGCCAGGCTTCTCGATTGGAAGATCGCAAGTTCGGAGGTTCAAATCCCTAGCCCTGCGTGACGGAGTGAGCTCCCGCACTAGCCCCAGCTCTTGCCAACCTAGAAATTCGAAAGCATGCAAATGCAAGTAGATAAATAGGTACCACTTCGGTGGGTAGGTAACAGCGTTCCGCGTGCGTCATGCCGGCCACATGACCGTGGAAGTGTCTTTGGACAACGCTGGCTCTTTGGCTAGCAAACAGAGATGAGCACCGGCCCCTAGTGTCGGACACGACTGTGAGGGGGAACCTTTACCTTTACCTAGAGGGAAACCCACACTTAGCTAAGTACACCAAATGTGGTTCTTGTAAAAATGCACCCCATCTTCCAAACCAATGATAGTTGGCTGTGCTGTATCAACATCCAGTTTCATCAGCTAAGTGAGAACTAAGTCCCACACATCTCCTTCCAAGGTTTATTTTCTCTGGCAACTATTTACTTTGTCATGATAAGCAATGCCTAGGAAATCCACTTATACATAGGTGGTACAGATTGTGGTCTGGCCTGTCAACCAATGTTGTGTGGTCAGATCATTGGTTCCATTCCTCTATATAATTTCAATGTTAGCCAGCGTGGTATAGAAGTTAAGGCCCTGGGGTGACATTGGGTAGATAAAGGGTCTAGTCTTCCATGGGAGCTCAATAGGTGACTTTGGGCCAGCCATTCTCTTCCTCTGCTTACCCTACATCACAGGGTTGTTTTGGTGGGGAAACTAGGTCTTGCCCTGCACTTAGATATAAATAAAAATACTAAAATGCTGCTAAATGCAAAGGGTCTATAAAATAACATTGTCTTGCTTGCGGTGGTGATAATTTAAAGAGGTAGACATCATACTTACAACTTCCCCTCATCCATACTTTCAAATATGCCTTCTTTTTCTGATACCTCTCTCACAAACCAATTATAGTTTTGGAGAGTCTTTTTGGATCAGAGAGAAAAAAAAGGCACCAGTGAACTCAATTCTACAGTCCATGGTGTGGTCTGTAAGTTTTGGTGGATCTCATGAATCTGTTTTTGAAGGAACGCATGGCAAATTTCTTTTTTGCCTCTGTGTGCTACCTCAATGAAGCATATGGAGACATTAAATGAGTCCCTAATTCAACCTGAGCTTATCCAATGTTGTTGAAGCTTCTAAAACACCTTCTACAGATCAGCAGTTTGTCCATAGGACAGAGGAAGCTGTTTTAAGTCTCCTCCAAATGCAGCTGTGAAACTAAGAATTGCAAAATAGATTTAAAGTGGTTCTTCTTTGTGTAATTTTCTGAATAATTACTGGTTGCACTAGCAGGAATGATGTGCTTTATCAAGAGGAAGATATCTTCTCCTGATTAAGTCTGGTTGTTCCTGGCAGGTGCACTCTGCAGAGGAAATTGCTCTCTATCAACTGAATAACACTTCCTTATCTGACATGAACAAGCACAGTGTTAGAGATTTGCAGAAGGTATTAAACCTCACAGGCTGCTCCCTGAACCAGCATAATCAGAAACTGTGATGGGAATTGTCAGTGGAAGAAGGCTTCCAATGCATGTCACTCATTCACAATGCCAGGGTTAGCAATGTTTTAGAGTCTCTGTAGTAGTGTGATAGAAATATTGGAATCACAGTCAAGGATGTAGAATAACTGTGGCATAAAACTCTATTGGAGTTTAATAGCATAAAATTATGCTGGCCATTCCAGGAGTATAGGCAAGTGTCTTAAAATAAAACCCCTGGTAAGTTTGTGGCCCTTGTATGAATGGTCCACTGGGACAGATCTATTAGGAAAAGCCAATGTGAAAATTCAAAAATAGGGCTACACAGAAACCATGCTAAAGAGTTAAACAGGAGATGGGGATTCCAAGCCAGGGTGTGAGCCAACCTCTCTGTGGGTCTATCAAATTTGATTTCAAATGAGATGAAAGGAAGCAGTAAAGTTGGCAGAAAAAAAGAAGCTGTGAGGTCAGAGTCTTGATATTGCAGAAAAAACTTTGGCCTGACCTGAAGTATTTATAGTCTGGCTCAATCAAGGAGCACTTCTTGACTGAATGATCTTTTGGAAAATAAGAGTGGGATATAAGAACTGTGTGATTATAATGAATATATAACTCAAGGTTAGCATGTTGTAAAAATTGTTCAGCAGTAATCAACAAACACCTCTGATGTTTCATTATTTTAACTTTAAAAAGGTAAAGGTTCCCCCCACACATTTGTGCAGTCGTGTCCGACTCTAGGAGCCAGTGCTCATCTCCATTTGTTAGCCGAAGAGCCAGTGTTGTCCGAAGACGCTTCCACGGTCATGAACGCGGGGCTAGGGTTTTTAACTTTATTGGTAACCTTTTCTTGTGTGGCAATTAAAGAGGCTTTGTTAATTCACGTCTCAATTTTTCAGTGTTGAATAATTCTTATTTTAGTTGCTAAGATTAGGATTAGGATTAGGATTAAGATTAAGATTAAGATTAAGATTAAGATTAAGATTAAGATTAAGATTAAGATTAAGATTAAGATTAAGATTAAGATTAAGATTAAGATTAAGATTAAGATTAAGATTAAGATTAAGATTAAGATTAAGATTAAGATTAAGATTAAGATTAAGATTAAGATTGGTGCGATGGCTCAGTGGTTAACACGCCAGGCTTGTCGATCGGAAGATCGCAAGTTAGGCAGTTCGAGACCCGAGCGCCGCGTGACAGAGTGAGCTCCCGCACTCACCCCAGCTCTTGCCAACCTAGCAATTCGAAAGCATGCAAATACAAGTAGATAAATAGGTACCACTTCGGTGGGATGGTAACAGCGTTCCGTGCGTGTCATGCCGGGCACATGACCGTGGAAGCATCTCCAGACAATGCTGGCTCTTCGGCTAAGAAACGGAGATGAGTGCCGCCCCCTAGAGTTGGACACGACTGCACAGGGGAAACCTTTACCTTTTTACTAAGATTAAGTAAATAATAAGCTCCTGATTTTTAAGTTTCAGGTTTGGGCATGTTGCATTGCTGGCATTCTTATCAACCACTAAGCCTCACTTCCTAAAACTCCTGCACTGAAAGCATTACTTAGTAGGTTAATTGACGGTCTGCAACCCAAAAACCAAGCTTGGAGGACTCCCACAATGCAACATATAGTACTGAACTGTTCCTCTGTTCCTTTCTTGTTTATTAAAAAGATTTAGGCCTGTGCAGTTAAAAGCAGTCAAAAGAATTGAATGGGCCAATCTTCCTACAGTAGGTGATGTGATTGCAAGAGATGTGGGAAGTAAAAGCAAAATGTGCTTGACATGATTTTAGACAACCTTCTGTTCACAGAAAGTCCACTTATGTTGGCCTGCAGCCTTTTTGCTCCTCCACGACAAACTCACATACACACACAATCACACACATGGATTTATCGCAACAGTCTGTTCACGTGTGCAGAGCACATCTAACCCCAAAACTGAAAGGATGTGAAAAATGGACTTCCACAATACTAATTGAAGGATGCAGAAATGTTATTTATGTTTGTTTTTCTTCTCAAAAGACCTTCTGAAAAAGGAGCCATATTATGTGGTGCCATTTGAACAAGATGAAAACGAGAAGAAGACAACTGAACGTAATCCAGGGGAAGAATCCTCAAAACAAACAAACAAGCAAACCAACCAACCAACCAACCAACCCTAGGAGATATCAGTCCCAATCACAACTATGATACACCTTCACATTTACATCATGACCCTGCATGCACCCATCCCTTCCCTGCAAATGTTAAGAATAGCCCTTGTCCACTACTCTTGTTCATGAATTTACTACTTCCATCAATGCTTGAAGAACTGTGTTCTGTCTTTAAAGGCAGACTAATAGTTTGTAACACACAGTCCAGCTAATAAACATTCAAAATTAAGACTATCCAATCCTTGCAGAGTTTGTTGCAGGGAAGTACTCAAAACAGGAGATATAGGAATTCATATATAGCTATATCAATATAATTGAAATATTATAGAATGTGCTGTATGTAGCTCAGGGTTAGAGTGTTGAGTTGTAGAGCTTCTCTGAGGGTGTTGGGGGGGGGGGTGATAGATGTTTAATTACCTGCCATGGTAACATCTTCAGTTATATGATCTTGGAGCAGTCACATGTTGCTTAGCAATGGAAGCTGTCCTACCAGCCTTATATGTGATTGGGTGGGCTGCAAAGTTGAGTATGGTTGTTCTCTGTGTGATTGGCATGGTATTACATGATGCTTCTTTTGCTGATGCATAATATTCAAACTATATATGTCTAAAGTACCTACCCAGAAGCACCAATCGTATTGGTGTCTAATATTTAACTGGAAATTGAATCCAGCTTGATTAATAAAGTTACAACCCAACTAATACATTGGGGACCCTACAGCTCCTAATACACTCCCTGTTAACAAAATGATCATCGTAAGTTAAAATTTGACCTGAGATTGGATGCTTTGTATCTTAATTAAAACAAAGTCCTCTTTATCAAATAGCCACAACAAGTATGTGCAGACATTTGCTTGCCAGCAGAATCCCATATTCCCATTTTGATTAGTAAATGGGATTACATTAAAATTGATTCTCCTTCCGTGCTCCATTTGTACTCTCTCCCTTTCATTCAATTAGATTTCTGGCCCAGTGCCATGCCCTGACTTCAGGATAGCAGAATTGCTCCTGTTCTTTCTGTGATCATCATATTGTTGATTGATCACTGTGAGGTCAGGAAGCTTCACCCAAGGAGGAACTGTGGTTTGTAAATGCATAGCTTTATCCACCAGCCCTTCTGGGCACCTGGGTTTGCTTAATATAGGATCCCCACTGGTGATTTATAGTATCTTCTAGCATCACCCAGCTGTCCTTGAGGTAATAAAAAGCTTGTGCTCATTATTGTTATTTCAGCACAACATTGGTTGATGACTTTAGAAGAAAGTCTAAAAATTTCCAATGGGATTCTATCTGAGAAACATCTCAGTAGAATGAGGAAACAGTTGCTCTATTCTACTGTGCCTGGTGAAACCCCACTTAGAGTACTGGATCAAGTTTTGGATACCATAGTTCAGAAAGGTCAGTGACAAATTGGAGCAAGTTCAGAGGAGGACTTCCAAGATGGTGGATGGTCTGGAAACCAAGCTCTATCAGGAATGGTGGAAGGATCTGGATATGCTTAGTGCATAGAAGAGATAATTGAGAGGAGATATGACAGCAGTCTTCAACTATCTGATGGGTTGTCACACAAAAAAAGGAGTGGGTTAAACTACGAGGAAGATCAGCCTAGATGTCCTGATTTTACAAACGGTCAGCCAGAAGAACAAGCTGCCACATGAATTGTGGACTCCCTTTCACTGGATGTCTGCAAACAGAGGCTGGATGATCATTTGTCAGATATGCTACAGTGGATCCTGCACTCAGCAGGGGGTTGGACCAGATGACTTCTAGGATTGTTACAGCTCTTTGATTTAATGATTAAAACTTTCTCCCTGCAGAACTAAGAGTCCAAGATGATTCCCAAATGAGCCAAAATGGCTAGTAGTTGTCAGGCCTGCAACTAGGGTCTTTGTCACCAGGGGCAAACATGGATTCTGTGCCCCCCCCATGGATTCCGCGCCCCCCCCAAATGAAAAGTTCTGGCACGTCTCCCTACTCGCACTATGGCGTGTGTGCAAACCTGCGTAACATTTTCCCAAGTGCACGAGAGAGAAGAGCGAGCGAGCTCACGCCCTCCTGTTCTGGCGAGCGCTAGTTTGCCGGGCGCACAAAAGCCGCTCCTGCCTGCTTGAGCGGTGGGCTCCGCCCACAAGGAACCTGCGTGAGCATGAGATTAAGTCCCAATTCGCACCGCAGGCCTAACACAAAGGACTTTTGGAATCTCCCCCCCACGCAGCGCCTGGGGCACATGCCCCACTTGCCCCCCCCTAGTTGCAGCCCTGGTAGTTGTTGACATTGAAAACAACCCCTATTTTCTCCAACCAGTTGTTGATCAGTGCAAATATATTTCATTCTTGCATGAATGGCTGCAAATCCATGCTGCAAATCTTCCCCACTACACCACTGTGGCTCTCTTCCATGAGAGCTGGGTGGAGCTTGGGACAAACAAAACCACTGATCCATTTCCAGCAAGGACAGAAGGTGCTGTGAGCTTGATCTTGCCATAGCTAATCCTGAAAACACCATTGTGAGCCAGAGACTGATTTTAAGTGATGCCCATGCTCCTTTGCTTTTTTCATATGAGATATTAGGCTGTCATGGCTAAGAAAAAGTGGCATTTGCTTCATTTAACAATCCAATCAGTCATGGGGCGTTGAAGGGACAGCATGGGATTTACTTCAAATAGAAGATTATGCAAGGCATCATATCATCAGCAGAGTTGGGGTTATACCCAACTGTGATCAGGCATATTTGAGTAAGTGTCAGATAAAATGATCATCATTGTCTTCAAGTTATAGTAATTAGAATAATAGTATGGAAAAGGGCCACTTAGGATTGCAAATCCAATGCATTGCTCCATGCAGGAATCCAAATTAAGGCATCCCTGCTGGACAGCTGACCTCCATTTGAAAACATCCGCTAAAGGTAAACTCGGCAACCCTCTAGGTAACTTGTTCCTCTGATGCTCTGACAGTTAAGAAACATCCCCTACCCCAAGCAACCAAGATTGGCTATCCTATAAGCTAAATCCAGTTTTCTACATCTTATTCTCTAAGACCCTGTAGCTCTCTTCTGCATGAAACCCCTTCAAGAATTGTTAATTAGTATTTATTACTAAAAACTGCTAGGTTTTATTCTGCCTTTACTCCAGGAGCTGAAAGCAGCTTACTTGGGGACCTCCCTTGATTTATCCCCACCACAACAACCCTGTGAGTTAGATTGGGCTGAGAATTAGTGACAGGCCCAGTGAGTTCCACTGCTGAGGATAAACCTGACCTGGATCTCATTAGTCCTTGTCCAACATGATACACGAACCAGTCCATCGTGTTAAACCATAATGTGGTCATTTGTTTGGTCAATGTGTCATGTGAATTGTGTTTTTTTACCTAGGTTTAAGGTTTAGCATGGACTCTGCTTCCCCAAAGCTCCCTTACAACTGTGTTCCAAACATGTTAAGATTAGGAATATAGGAGAATTCTCGGCTGAGCCAGGTTGGAGGAAGTTGGAAGACAATAAAGCAACTCTTCATCCCCACCACTATAGTTCAATCAGTCACTCAAACAGGGTGTGGTCAGGATGTTGATAATTTGCTGTACATCCAATACAAGAAAGCTATGATTGGGACACCTGAATTAATCCAGAAGTACACCAACTGGAGGTCTCAGAACCATAAGTGGTCTTGGAAAGCTTTAAATTTTGGCCCTGGAATCTTGCAATTTCTTTTTAGCAAATAGTAAATTTTAACATGAAGGGGAATATGTTACAAATGTGACCTAAGAGGAGCCATGTAAGATACATTTAATGACCCTTAAGTGGAAATGAAAACAGAATCATAGTGCGAGAGACATGCTAGAAACATGAGTTTCTCAAGGTAGGAATATTAGTTATAACCAAGGAAGTCTGCAAGAGGGGGTGTTTCAAAATGGTGGCCATGACTGCACAATGAAAGCACTGCCCCCTTTTTATGTGCAGCACATGTAAAAATGGGAAAGGCTTCAATTAGAGGGTCACAGCTGCTATCTTGACTTTTTTGACATTCCCCATCCATTGCAGATGCCCCAATATTAACAGCCAACTGCTGTCTAGGAGCAAGGCTGAGAAACACAAAGCAATTTAATCTTGCCATGACAAGTGTCTGGGTAGTTATAGTCAAGACTGTACCAGGGAACAGGCACAGAGAATTCTAGTGCTGGAAGAGTCCCAGGATGCCACCCAATCTCCTAACTCATGCAGGAATTCAAATTCAGGCACCCCAGACTGACATGTCTACCATCTGCTTGAATACATCCAGTGATAACACCTGCCTGGGTAAAGGGAATGAATGAAGAAACTACAGTCTGGCAGGGCAAGCTACTACAGGTAGTCCTCACTTAACGACCACAATTGGGACTGGAATTTCAGTTGCTAAGTGAAGTGGTCATTAAGCAAGTCTGACCTGATTTTATGACCTTTTTTGCTGTGGTCATTAAACAAATCACACGGTTCCCCATTGATTTTGCTTGCCAGGAGCCAGCTGGGAAGGAAAAAAATGGCAGTCATATGACCCCAGGATGCTGTGACAGTCATAAATGTGAACCAGTTGCCGAGCACCCAAATTATGATCCTGTGACCGTGAGGACCGATTGTAAGTCGGGTTTTTCAGCACCATCGTAAGTCTGAACCATCACTAAACAAATGGTTGTTAAGCGAGGACTACCTGTATATATAAATAACCAGTAAACTTCATTCTCCCTCACACTGATGATGTAACCTAGCCTGGTATTGAAATGTCTTCAGGAAAACAACAAAGCCCAGAGAACACTAAGAACACAACAGTTCAACCTTGAGCTACATATACTGAATGGACCAAAATTCAGGCCCCAGAGGCAAATTATATAAATTACATTAAGTGTTTGAATTGGTTGCTATTTTCTTCTAAACACTTCCTTACTTGTTTGATGCATGGCCTTTGAACATTCCTCAGGACAGTAACATTTTCTCTAATGTTCAAAAATTCTAATGTGATGGTCTCCTTTAGATCATCTCTTGGCCTATGGGGACTTTGGGTGCACTCTGTATTTTCTACTCTTGGCATGAAATTTAATGAAATTTAACTTTTCTTCTAGCTTCACCTATGACATTTGGTTCTGGGCTGAGGCTCTTGACATTCCACCTAAGGATCATATAAAACTCCTACACCCATAGTTAGGCCATTCATTTGCCAGAGATCTTTTGAGGTTAGTTAGAAGGACAATAGCGCCATCAAAGAGGAGGAAGAATGATGCACTGATGGCTTCAAAAGTCTTTCTCCCACCTCTGTTGTTTTTGTGCTAGCCAATAAATAAATAAGTGCTACCGCTTCTCTTTATGGACTCAAAACATAAAACTACACATTTGAGCTGACAAAGATGTTAATTGCACTACTAAACATCAAGCTACCAATGGCTCTCTCATAAGATAAAAGCGGCAAGCATCCAAAATCACTTGGATAATTCAATGTTTTTTTCCCCTTTGGGTGTCAGCAGAATGGAAGCCAGATTTTGACTGAACTTTTTCTTCTTGCTGAATCAGAGAGACAGGATGCATAGGCAATGCCAGATCAGTTGGAAATCTGGCCATAGTTCTGTTGGTGGTCTATAAATCAGCATCCCTCAACAAAGCACCCTCTAGATAAATCAAGTTGCAACTCCAGTAATTCCAAATTATAACACGGGGTGTTTGGTTGAAAATTATGAAATGGGTAGTCCATGACATCTGGAGGGTGGCAAGTAGGCCAATTGTGCAAACTTGATAATATACCAGAGTTATGCAACTAGAACTCCATCTTTAGCAAAATCTGGAAGGCCAAAGTGTGATAAAGCATTTTTGCCCAAATGGATGGCCCACAAGTGTGTGTACAGCTTTACCTTCCAGTCATTTTCCAGTCACTATTGCCCTTCTGAAGGGAACACAAGTTTGGACAATATGAACAAAAGCTGAATTATGGGATAAACCATAGCTTTCCAAACAGTGTGTCGCGACACAGTACTGTGTCGCCTGCGGGGCCCAGGTGTGCCGCGTGAAAACCCGGAAGCGCTGATGGCGCATTGTCACTGCCGCACACAGCGGCGGCGGGCCGTCAGCGCTTCCGGGTTTTTGCACAGCACACCAGGACACCGCTGCTGCCTCTGCTGTGGTGCACAAAATCCCAAAAGCGTCGCAGTGGCAGCGTCGCGCGAAAACCCAGAAGCGCCGTCACCGCGGCACTTCTGGGTTTTTGTGAAACACCTTTGGTGTCTCGCCAATGGGAAAAGTTTGGAAAGCCCTGGGATAAACCAATAAGAAATACATTCCAGAGAAATTTTTCTATAATTGTGTAGATCTAATTTTCCCTTTATTCCCACACAACTACACTCCACAGCTATATCTTTTATCCTGTTAACCTTGGGAGATTTCAAATGGTACCACCACAATATGTACACAACTTCTCTGTCACATCTTGTTATTACCCTTGTTATTACCCTGCAAAGATAGAACCTTGTAAAGCAGGGGTCCCCAACCTGTGGGCCACAACCCGCTAGTGGGCCGCTGCCTGTTAGGAAGTGGGCTGCAGGGCTCCCGCCTGCAAACCCCACCCCCCGGTGTGCACGATTACCCCACCCCTGGTGCACGCAATTGGCTCCTGCCTGCAAACCCGGCCCCCAGTGCGCATGATTGGTTCCCACCTGCAAACCCCACCCCCCCAGTCCACGGAAAAATTGTCTTCCATGACCGGTCCCTGGTGCCAAAAAAGTTGGGGACTGTTGTTGTAAAGCCAATCAATTATGGGGCAGCCCATAGTGCTGCATCACACATTGTAACCTGCATTTAATTTTTGTTGCAGCCTGCTCTATTCATTAAAAATAGCAAAGAAACCAAAGAGGACCACTAATATTTGAGGAGCAGCAGTGAAAGACAACTAGCTAGGAATCACCTGCAACATGAAGTCAGCTTTCCTTTTGCTTATTGCTTCCTGATTTTGTATCCTTTTCATTTTTTAATATTCCCTTGCTATGAAAGAATAATCAACACAGCAATCATGGAACTGACTAGTTCTACATTGAAGGAGCTACAGAATTGACTCAACTTATTTGCTAACATCATGAAACTATAAGAAGAGATCATTAAAGGAAACTCATGAAAGGCTTTCTTGGGCAGTAACTAATTAATTAACTATGACCTAGGTCTCCGATATACTTTTCAGAGGAGTAAATATGCCTGCTGACTCTTCTATTTATATATCCATTAGGTAAAGGTAAAGGTTTTCCCCTGCACAGCCGTGTCCGACTCTAGGGGGCAGTGTTCATCTCCGTTTCTTAGCCGAAGAGACAGCACTGTCCAAAGACGCTTCCGCGGTCATGTGGCTGGCATGACGCGCGCAGAACACTGTTATTATCCCACCAAAGTGGTACCTATTTATCTACTTGCATTTGCATGCTTTCGAATTGCTAGGTTGGCAAGAGCTGGGGCGAGTGTGGGAGCTCTCTCCGTCATGCGGTGCTCGGGTCTCGAACCGCCAACCTTCTGATCGACAAGCCTGGCGTCTTAACCACTGAGGCATCACGCTCCTGGCATTATTTTTCCATGCCCCCACATTATTTTTATTCATTAGAATGTATCTCTGGGAGCTATATGGCATGCTATATAGCAAAATTCTGGCTTCAGTGTCCCTAGGCTTCACACATACCCTGGAGGACTTGTAAGAAAATTAAAATGATGGTTGCAGTCTAAGATTAGGTTTTGAAGATTAGTCGACTGACCAGGAAAAAGGGAGGGGAGGGGGGGAGGGGAGAGACAGGGGTAAACTGAAATAATAATAATAATAATAATAATAATAATAATAATAATAATAAAAAAAAACCATCCTGGGTGGATAAGGGTGGGATAAAGGGACCCAGGTTTACCAGTTTGCTGTCTGATAAATGGAGGTTTTGTGACTGCCTATGAGCATTATGGTAGCTATTTTGTGACAGAGTGCATGACATGCTGCCAAAATTCCAAATATGAATTAGAATAGTATGTGATACTGCTGTTCATAGAGAATTTTGCTACCCTTTTTTTAAAAATATTTTTTTATCCCACCTTTATTACTTTATAAGTAACTCAAGGTGGTGAACATACCCAATACTCCTTCCTCCTCCTATTTTCCCCACAAAAACAACTCTGTGAGGTGGGTTGTTTTGGACTGTACACTGATCCAGTTTCAGAAATAGGAATCAAATCAACCAAACGCAGTGATTAATTCATAGGTCCAAACTAGAGCAACTCTGCAAGCCAGTCTGGAAGTTCAAATTGAATTAGATTGCAGACCCTGATAAAATTTGAGATATATCACACTGTATATACAGTATGTAATGCCTTCGAGTCAGTCTTGACTCCTGGCGACTGCCTGGACTAGTCCCTGCAGTTTACTTGGCATATTTTCAGAAATGGTTTGCCATTGCCTTCTTCCTAGGACTTAGAGAGAGTGACTGGCACAAGGTCACCCAGTTGGCTTTCATGCCCAAGCCAGGACCAGAACTCACAGTCTCCTGGTTTCTAGCTTGGTGTCTTAACCACTACACCAAACTGTCTCTCCCACAAAGGCCAGTCCCCTAAATGTGTTGGACTAAACCTTCTATCTTTCCAAGTCTTTGGATTGCCAGGATCTAGGTGATCTTGAGAGTCCCTTGGACTGCAAGGTCAAACCAGTCAATCCTAAAGGAAATCAACCCTGACTGCTCATTGGAAGGACAGATGCAGAAGCTGAAGCTCAAATACTTTGGCCATCTAATGTGAAGAGAGGACTCACTGGAAAAGACCCTGATGCTGGGAAAGACTGAAGGCAAAAGGAGAAGGGGACGGCAGAGGATGAGATGGTTAGATAGCATCACCGATGTAACGAACATGAATTTGAGTAAACTCCGAGAGACAGTGGAGGACAGGAAGGCCTGGCGTGCTATGGTCCATGAGGTCACGAAGAGTTGGACACGACTAAATGACTGAACAACAACAAAAGGTGATCTAAGGAAATGGGTGGAGCTCTTCTTCTGGGCATAAATGTTTTGTCTCACTCTGGTCTGTTACCTTCCATGAACAACTGAATTAGACTGCAGACCCTGATGAAATTTGAGATATGAGTCAGAGTTTGCCTGATTTGCATATTTCTCACTCGATCCAGATTCATGGAAGAAAATTCGTGCAATTCCAGGAAAAGATGAATTTGATTTAAGGAGATGCCAACACTTGCAACATAAATGCTCTCAGGCAGGAATCTATATTGAAATTTGTAATTTACTGATACAGATAGTCCTCACTTAACTACCGCAATTGGGACCAGAATTTTGATCGCTAAGCAATGCAGTCATTAAGCAAGGCATCATGTGACTGGGCCTGATTTTCTGACCATTTTTACCCCAGCTGTTAAGTGAATCATGTGGTCGTTAAGCAAATCAATGTTTCCCTACTGATTTGGCTTGTCAGAAGCTGGCTTGGAAGGTCACAAATCGTGATCACATGACCACAGGACACTGCAACTCGTCATAAATGTGAGCCAGTTGCCAGGCACCCAAATCATGATCATGTGACTGTGGGGGTGGTGTGACGGTCGTAACTTCGAGGATGGATTGCAAGTAACATTTTTAGCCAGGTTGTATCTCTGAACCATCATTAAATGAATGGTCATTAAGTGAGGACTACCTGTAGTCCCATATTTAATACCTTGTTGATCCTAGGATGCCTGAATGTGCAGCGCCAGATTGGACTGGTGTATATGTGGAAATTATAATTTGATAGTTTCCATGTGAGATACCAGCTGACTAATTAGAAATCTTGTCCTGCTGAAGTTAAGAGTTTGAATAACAGAATATAATTTATGTGCATTTCCTTAAAAAAAAGTAACAAACCTCCTGAATAAAAATAAAAATCATGTCAAAACTGGTTATGCATATATATATTTGCATGTCATTATTAAATGAAGAGGGAAATACAGCATCTCTGAAAAATTGTCTATTTGATGCAGGTTTAAATTTCCTTTCTAGTTGATGAAGTGAATCATGCCAGAACATCGATGAAGTGAATCATGCCAGAACATTGAAGGCTCAGAATTATGTGCCAATATTGTTTAAATCAGTGTTACCCTGGCTTCTGATAGCTGCGGCAGAACTTTCCTGAATTAAAATTCCCAACATGATGCACTATAAAAGAAATCCACTCAAATTATTCCAGAACTTCTCCCCTACCCTTTTGTGGTTGCCCCCTTAAGCTATGGGTTTAGAAGGAATCATGATGCCTTTGCAGTACTTCCCCTCAACTGTTCTCTGTATCCCCACTCGATTCTCTCTGCATCTTAAAGGACCTTGGCTTTAGCTCTGTTTTGCTTTGCTGACCAAGATCTCTGAACCATTCATGTGAACAAAGAAGAATCAGAGATCAAAACATCTGGACACCTGTTGGGACTAGAAAGTCTGGTGGCATCCCTGTGATTCTTGTGAAGAATCAGAGAGTTGGAAGAAAGTATTTAGGCCATCAGGTCCTAGCCCTGCTTGGTAACAAAGACGACTTAATTGAGTGACACCCAGTGACTACCATCATGCAGTTCTCTTGGCAACAGTGCAGAAGTGCCAATGTCTTCTTTGGGGATACTGTTTTTCAGCTTCCTCGTTTAATCTGCAACTTGGGTACTTCCTGATGGTTTCCCCTCCAAGTACTAACCAGGTACAAGTCATCTGATCTTCTAAGCACAGCATCTGAATACATCCAGAGAAGGAAAGACTGGTCCCATTGCTGAACTGCTCTTATTGTCAGGAAGCTGTTTCCTAGCATTCAACCAGAACCTGTTTTCCTCTAACTTAGGGCCTTTATTCAATGTCCTGCTCTCTAGGACAATAGAAGACAAGTCCTGGACTTCTTCCACATGACATCCCTTTAAATATTTGAAGAAAGTTGTTTAGTCCCGTCAATGCCTTTTTACACTCAAGACTAAATATACCTAGTTGCCTCTATCTCTCTACAGGATGTTCAAGGGGTTTCTAGTCCCCTGTTCCTCCTCTTTGACCTTTTGACACACCCACACACCCACACACACACAAACAGAAAGTTTTAGCAAATTTCAGCTACTATAAACAAATCAGTGGCCCCGTCTATGTGAAAATGAGGTAGATGTGGTTTCCTTCTCGAATTGACCCTTGCCCCCTTCCCCAAAGAATTAATGCTAGATTTTGGGCAGTCCAAAACTAAAAAGGATTCTGAACTATCTAACAATAAATCTTATGGATCTACCATCCAAATACTGCATTAATATTGGGACTGTAATTCTGGAGTTGATGGACTCGACTGTGGGGGTGCTGGGGATGGCAACGGCCGACAGGAAGCTCTGGTGTGGGCTGGTCCATGAAGTCACGAAAAGTCAGAAGCGACTGAATGAATAAATAACAGATTGATTGATTGATTGATTGATTGTTCAAATTTCTATCACCGCCCATCTCCCTCAACAGGGGACTCTGGGCGGTTTACTGTAAAATCAATAAAATCAACAATTAAAAACATACAATATAAAATCAGTTATAATAATACAGTTAAATATGAATATAAATATAAAATCCATGTGGCGATATGATGTCATATAGTACGGAGGATACTTCAGCGCTAGCCAGCCCCAGGAGGAGCTGTTACCTTTCCCATCCCAAGCAAGGTGGCAGAACCAGGTTTTCAGATTTTTCTCACCTCACCTCTGGGGGCAGAATATTCCAAAGGGTGGGCACCACTGCAGAGAAGGCACGCCTCCTGGACCCCACTAGATGAAATTGCCTTGTCGATGGGGTCCATAGCATGCCCTCTCTGGGGTGGGTCGATGATATTGGGATGAGATGGTCCCTCAGATAACCTGGACCCATGCCATGTAGGGCTTTAAAGGTGATAACCAACACCTTGAATTGGACCCGGAAGCAAACCGGTACCCAATGCAGCTCACGCAGCAGTGGTGTCACATGTGCACAATTAAGGCACAATTAAGTGCCCACGCGGCCGCATTCTGGATCAGCTGAAGCTTCTGGATACTCTTCAAGGGTAGCCCCACATAGAGCACATTGCAGTAGTCTATATGGGAGATGACAAGGACATGAGTGACTGTTCGGAGGGCCTCTCTATCCAGGAATGGGCGTAGCTGGTGCACAACTCAAATTTGCATGAAGGCCCTCCTGGCCATGACTGCCACCTGCTCTTTGAGCAGGAGTCGTAGGTCCAGGAGGACCCCCAGGTTCCCCACTGGCTCTGAATGGGGCAGTGCCACCCCATCCAGAACCAAAGATGACAACTTCCTGGGCATAGGAAGGGAGATGGGGGAGATGGGCGGTGATATAAGTTAGAAAAATAAATAAAAAAGAAAGAAAGAAAGAAAGAAAGAAAGAAAGAAAGAAAGAAAGAAAGAAAGAAAGAAAGAAAGAAAGGGATCATCAATCCACAGCCACTCAGTCTTGCCAGGGTTCAGCTGAAGGCTGTTGTTCCCCATCCAGACCACCACAGCCCCCAGGCACTGAGATAGGGCAGTGACCACATCACTTATTTCACTCGGGATGGAGATATATAATTGACTATCGTCCGTGTATTGATGATACCTCATCCTGTGGTGATGGATGATCTCACCCAGTGGTTTCATGTAGGTGTTAAATAGGAGAGGAGAGAGAACCAAACCCTGTGGCACCCCACACAGGAGGGATCACGGTGTCAGATCTCTCCTCCCCTAACACCACCAATTGGGAATGGCCCTGGAGTAAGGAGGTGAACCAGCACAAATCATCCATAAGCATGACCAATGCAGTCTCTGTCCCATATCCTGGCCTGAAACCTGACTGAAAGGGGTCTAGATAATCCGTTTCATCCAGAATCCTCTGGAGTTGTCCTGCCACCACTTTCTCAACCACCTTTCCCAGAAAGGGAAGGTGGGATACAGGACAAAAATTGTCCAACACCGTAGGGTCCAGGGATGGTTTCTTGAGGAGGGGGTGTACCAGTGCCTCCTTAAAGGTGGCCAGAAACACCCCCTTCCTCAAGGATGTATTAACCATCACCTGGACCCAACCACAAGTCACTTCCTGGGCTGACTTTACCAGCCAGAAAGGGCATGGGTCAAGATGACATGTGGTCACATTTACAGTCTGGAGGAGCCTGTCCAGTTCCTCAGGTCTAACAGGATCAAACTGTTCCCATATAACATGGCAAGTACCCTCCTTTGGCATCTCCTAGAGACTGTGCCTCATGCTTAGAGTCCAACTTGGAATGAATCTGAGTGATTCTATCCTGCAGGTGCTCAGAAAACTCCTCTGAATGGCCCTGTAAATGGGTCTCTGATTTTCTGACCCAAGAGAGCTCCAGTAATCTTAAACAGGGCCATCAGGCAGCATTCTGCAGATGCAATAAGAGCGGAGAAATATTGCCATGTCGCCACTCTTACCGCCACAAGGTAGGCCTTAATAGCGACTCCAGATTGTGTTCGGTCAGATTCAGTCTTCGTTTTTCTCCAGCAGTGCTCCAGATGTCTCTTAACCCTCTTCAAAACCCTCAACTCCTCCATCAACCATGGGGAGTGACGGGTTGAGTGGGGTAAGAGAGGTCACACAGGCACAATCCTGTCCAAGACCTGGGCCACTTCCCTGTTCCAGGCTGCAGCCAGGGCCTCCGCTAGACCGTGCAGCAGGTCCTCGGGTATAACCCCCAGCTCCCTCTGAAACCTCATTGGGTCCATAAGTCGCTGGGGGCAGACCAATCAAATGAGTCCTGCCTCCCTGCGGAGAGGGGCAGCACAAGAGAATCTCAGGGCCACCAGGGTGTGGTCTGACCATGACAATGGGGATAGATCTAACTCTCCCCTCAGATCACTTTGCCACTGCTCAGACAAGGAAACCAAGTCTGGGGTGAGGCCATTGTCTCGAGTCAGGTCCCGAATAATCTGGGACAGGCCCATGGCTGCCATGGTAGCCATGAACTCCTGAGCCACTTCCAAGGCCCACACTAGGGGCAGCAGGTTGAAGTCCCCCAGAACCATAAGTCTGGTGAACTCCACCGCCAACCCTGAGATGGCCTCCAGCAGCTCAGGAAGGGAGGTTGCTATGCAGCAGGGGAGCTGGTACAGTAGCAACACTCCCAACTGTTCTCGGGAACCCAACTTGAAAAACAGGGTCTCACAACTGGCCACTTGTGGAGTATAGCCCCTGAAAGCCACTAGAGACTCTCGGATGACAACAACCACCCCTCCTCCCCTGCCCTGGTGTCTTGGCTGGTGCCACACCTCAAACCCAGCCGGGCAGATTTCTGAAAGGGCTACCCCACCTTCTGAGCCCAGCCAGGTCTCGGTGATACACGCCAGGTCTGCCCCCTCCTCTCTGATAAAATCACATAGGAGGCTTGTTGTTGACTGACTTGGTGTTAAGTAGCAGCAGCTGGAGACCAGGGCCTGCGAGGATCTGCTGTCCAGGTCCTGTGTTTGAACTCAGAGGGCCGGAACATGCCACTGGTAACAAACACCGGGGGTGTCTTCCCCGAAGATGGCCTGCCCTCCAGTTCCCATCGTAACATCCCCAACCCATCACCACCTCAATTGGGTAACCCGCCCTAAGGCCCCCAGGGTTTCCTGGTCCAGTAGCCTCCACTCCCGGACTTCCAGACATCTTGGGTTTAAACAAGGTTCCCTGACCCCATGGATCCATCCTCTCACACTCAATCAACCTTGGGTGATGGCAGTCCCCCCAGAGCACCAGCTCTCACTCTCAGCGCTTTTGGGTCCTGACCACCACCCACACAACCACTGTGCCCCCCCTTGGCCTCTCTCACTAGTCAGAGAAGGGAATCTCAGTCCTTCCTACTCACCACCAGTCTCTTACTCAGGGGTGGGTACTCTCACACACAATCATACAATCCTGGACCCCCTCCTTGTGTCTCTCACCCATGGGGGGGAGTACCACATTCACACTAAGGGACCCCTGGAACCATCTGCCAATTTACTTAATTTGGACGTGGCCAATTTAATTGGCTGGGATTGTTAAAATTATTGGGATCTGCAGACTGTGCTCCCCTGAGATCCTCCCTCCTTATCCAGGGGGCTCTTGGAAGGGGCCTGGGACCATAAAGATTTACCACCACCACCCACCGCCCAGGTCTTTGTCCAGGGGCACTGCAAGAGGGGTCTAGTGTCCAGGGGGGCTCTGGTAAAGAGATCTAAAGTCCCCAGAGTTCATATTCCCCGTCGCCAAGCTTTACCGCACCGACTCTGTCATCAGGGTCCACCATTCCCTCATGCTGATTCGTTGCACCATAGGGCCACCAGGCTGGCCTACCGTGCCTACCGCACCGCCAAGCTCTGCCGCAGCACCAAGTTCACTCCACTGCACCGGATCTCGCCACCACTGAAGCCGGCCCACTGTGCTGGGGGCTCATTGCCCTGCTGATCCACTGCACTGGGGGGCCCACCAGCCACCCTGCTGCTCCACCAGTTGTGCCGCCAAGGACTGCACTCGGAGAGTCCCTGGCCCACTATTTCTGCCGCCAAGGCCGCCGTCACAAGCCACCAGGTTCTCCTGCACCGCCAAAATTCTCCTGTGCTGCCAGGACCCACTGTGCACCGCCACTCTGTCCGAGGGGCTCCGGCACCAGCACATAGGTATAAGGCCGGGGACCCTCAAAATCTCTCCCCCAAAACCCCGGCCCAGAATTAAATTCCCAGACAAAATGGCCTGAAGAAATTCTGGGAGCTACAATCTCAACACACACCCAGTGAGGGAAAGTTGGCTTAGTAATATTTGCTTCAAGCAGTTTATGGTTGTAATAAGAACACGGGAAAGGCAATGTAACATTTTCTACTATCTGGTTGTTAAAATCTTCACATTCTCACCCCATCATTTTTTTAAAGAATTAATTTAGCAGAGACATTAAGAAAATGACTTGAAACCATTATTACAACTATCCTTTGGGCAAGTAATTTATGTACATATGCAATGCAGGGAGATGATAGAAACTGAAGTCCAAAATACAGATAAGCAATCTGGCTGGGAATGCTACCCTGTGCTTTTAATATCATTTCAACATTTGTAAATTACAAGCAAAGTTATCAAATTCATTTCTGCCACATTTTGGAAATTGGAAGATGCTTGAATTATCAACAGTCTAGACATTTGTTTTAATGACACTTTTTATCCTTTTATCTTTATTGAAATATGTTGCATTTATTTTGCTGGTCTGTGTGGTGTGTGATGAAATTGAGCTGATGGGATGACTGACTGGTTGAGTTCACAATCTGGGCTCACAAATTGTGATAAGCTATGGTTTATTTTAATCATGCTTTATTGACCAGGCCATAATGATCTGGTTCTCACATAAACCACAATGTCTGAGTGTGGAAGAACAGGCTGCTGGAACAATCGCAGGCACCTGTGTTGCCTCCTTCACTCCTTTTTCAAACCTTCTCCCCAGTGTCAGGACAGCAGAGCGGCCGATAAAAGCCATAGTGATATGTGTGCTTTAGATTCTCACTGTCACCACCCAAAAATGATGAGCATAGAGTTCTTATACTGAGGTTACCTCCTCTTTTATTGGTTTATTTCCTAGAGTGTTATGTCTTAGGCAGGAGTAGTGGCATCTGTAGCAAGCCACAAGAATGTCAAAATGAAGGCATGATGCAATTCTGTGCTTACATCATGACATCTGTCCAAAGTATATAAGTCATGTCATTGGCATGATTACTTGCCTATTGAGTCCCTCTGTAGATGCCCATGGGCTTAAGAGATACTATTTTCTGATTTTCATAATAGTTGTCGCCAGCATTACCAGTGGCTCTTGTCCTTATTTTTATATATACTGATTTTTATTTTCTTCTTTTTCTGCCCCTCTTTCTCTATGTCCAAGTACCCTTGCTTTCTGCCTACCTCTCTTCTAAGGCTCAGTTAACAGTTTGCTTTAGTAAAATGGAAATAATCCATCATTTCATCATGTGGGTATCAAAGCAGAAGAGTTGACTGAAGATTCAGAGCATCCTACTTGTAAAAGCCTTCTACTGGGCCATATTCCAACACTTTGTTGCCTCAAACGTTTTATATAGCTAAGCCATTAATTTATTTAATTACTATAGAATGGGGGTCAGTCGAGGTCCTGATGAAAGCAGACACATATTTTGTATAATGTGCTGTGTGCGTTATCTCTCTGTTATTTCATGTGGAATCTGCAACAATTCCTAGCATAGAAGGCTAGAGAAAGTATGCAGAAGTTAGGCATCATGTTCTCAAGTTTTAAAAGCTTTAAAGGTTCTTGAAGTTTGACTGAAAGCTTCAGCTTTCCAAAATTTCTGGAAACGTTGTACATCAGCGATCTACAAGATCTGGCCTACATTCCTTCAGCATCCTAGTAAAATCCAGAATGCTGAGATGTAGGAGGCCCAGAATTGCTTGGGCATGTCTCTGGCATTCTTCGCCATGGATAATTCCAGCTGAGATTCAGTTCTACAGAGTCTCTCTTAATTCATCTTTGCAATTCCCAGATTTCGAAAATCCCCCTATGTGCCTATTTTGGTCACTGAGAGGTGTTGAAAGGAACTGTATACAAACATGCCAAGCTGGTGTCAGAGTTGAAAAACAGACCCTATGCTGTCAAAACTGTTTCTGTTACTCAGCGACAAGATTACAGCAATTTGCCATCGCTACCTCACATCTTCCAACTGTCCTATTTACCAGGAATAGTCACTACGTGTACATCTGTGTGAGTGCAAGAGAGAGGGAATAGAAAGGTCCATCTGTAGCAAATTGTTTGACTTTATGTTTGCTTTTGGTTTTTTTATAAGAATGTTATTAACTTTAAAGCAAACATAAAAGCTACAGAAAAGACAAAAAACTACAAAGAAAAAAAGAAAATGTATTGTCGAAGGCTTTCACGGCCGGAGTTCGATAGTTGTTGTGGGTCTTCCGGGCTGTGTGGCCGTGTTCTGGAAGTTGTGGTTCCTAACGTTTTTCCAGCAGCCACTCGTTAACATTTCAACACAACAAAAAACCCCACCTAATCTCCTATAATTTAGCTCTATAAATAGAAAACAAACATTGCCAAACATTGCCATTCTATGTCTATGAAGGTTCTCAGTCATCCAGGTGGAATTGTCTGTAGCTTGAATCATGTCAACTGGATTTCTATTTTCTCAGTGGAAACGTTTCGCTCCTTATCCAAGGAGCTTCTTCAGTCTGAGCAAAGTTGGTAAGGGAATCCTAAATATGTTTCTAGGTAGCTGTGTGACCTTACACCTGGGGCTAGGTCATGGTTATATTGAGATGTTATTTTAAGTCCTTTTATCATCTAAAGGAGGATCGTTAAGATCACCATGCTGCTGTTGAGCTTGTGAAATTGTCTTAATCTTCCTAGGCACAGAAGACAAAGCAGGGAGGAAGATGGGGGAAAGATTGTGCCTGAGGCCCCCACCTCTATTCAAGGAAGGATTTTCCAAGTTGGCATAAATGGATTCCTTGACCCCTCTCTCAAACCACCTATCTTCTCTGTCTAAAATGTGAACATTAATATCCTCAAATGAGTGTCCTTTTTCCTTTAGATGAAGATAAACTGCTGACTCTGGTCCTGTGGTGTTACTTCTCCTGTGTTGGGCCATCCTCCTGTACAAAGGTTGTTTGGTTTCTCCCATGTAGAGTTCAGAGCACTCCTCACTGCACTGGATTGCATAAACTACATTGCTTTTCTTATGTTTTGGAGTTTGATCTTTGGGGTGTACAAGCCTCTGTCTCAGTGTGTTGGTGGGTTTGAAATATACAGGTATGTGGTGTTTGCCAAATATCCGTTTTATCTTTTCAGACACGCCAGCCATGTAGGGAATGACCAGGTTCTTTCGTTTACTCTGAGTCTCATCCCTATCTGTCGCTGTTTTAGGTCTGGTAGATTTAGATTTGGTGAAGGCCCAATTTGGATATCCACAGGCCTTCAGAGCTGTTCTCAGGTGCTGATTTTCATTCTTTTTGGAATCCATGGAGGTGGGGATGGTTTCTGCTCTGTGTGACAATGTCCTGATGACTCCTAGTTTGTGCTGCAGTGGATGGTGGGAGTCAAACATCAGATATTGATCTGTGTGTGTGGGTTTCCTGTAGATCCCTATTTCTAGCTTGCCACCGGTCCCAATGAGGACTTCACAGTCTAGGAATGCCAGTCTGTTGTCCTTGGTGTCTTCTCTGGTGAAGCTAATGTTGGCATCTATAGTGTTTATATGGTCCGTGAAGGCCTGTACTTCCTGGGCCTTGATTTTGACCCAGGTGTCATCCACATACCTAAACCAGTGGGTGGGCACCATTCCCTGGAATGTGTTGAGTGCTTTCTTCTCCACTTCTTCCATGTATAAATTGGCCACAATGGGTGACACAGGAGAACCCATGGCACAGCCGTGTTTTTGTCTGTAAAAGTCACCTCTGTATATGAAATAAGTGGTGTTAAGACACAGGTCCAGAAGATGGCAGATCTGGTTTGGGTTGAGATGGCTTCTCCTTTCAAGGGTGCTGTCCTCTTCTAGTCTCTTCCTGACAGCGGATAGAGCATGAGTGGTGGGGATGCTGGTGAAAAGGGAGGACACATCAAAGGAGACCATAGTTTCATCTGTATCCAGTTTCAGGATCTTTGCTTTGGAAACAAATTATTCCGAATTATGGATGTGGTGTTCAGAGTGTCCAACTAGAGGTGCTAGTATGGTAGAGAGGTGTTTGGCAATGTTGTATTTTACCGAATTGATGCTGCTGACTATGGGTCGGAGGGGTGTTCCTTCCTTGTGGATCTTAGGAAGTCCGTAGATGCAGGGGATGGCTTCTCCAGGATAGAGACGGTGGTAGGTAATCCTATCGATGGAGCCATCATGTTCCAATTGTTTCAAACTGTCTATTACCTTTTTCTTGTAATTGCTGGTGGGGTCTCTTTTCAGTTTTTCATATGTATGGTGATCCTCCAAAAGTGAGGTAATTTTATTGTGGTAGTCTGCAGTGTTTAGAACCACTGTACATCTTCCTTTGTCAGCAGGTAAAATGGTGATGGTTTCATCTTTCCTGAGGGCTGTCAGGGCTCTCCTCTCTTGGACGGTAAGGTTTGGGGGAGGAGGTTGAGCACTGGACAGAGCTGCAGATATTTTAAGCCGGAGTTGTTCTGCTTCCTCAAAAGGTAGGTGGTTGTTATGGATGGCAGATTCTGTGGCTGTAATGAGCTCCACAACCAGAACTTGCTTGGGAGTGATGGCAAAATTAAGACCTTTGGCTAGGACATCTCTCTCTGGTTGGGAAAGTTCTCTGTCTGAGAGATTTTTCACCCACATGTTCTTTTTGTCCTCTGTGGTCCTGTTGTTGTTCCTCCCAGCGGTTTCTCCAGTTCCTTGTTTCTGCTTGCTGCGAGAAAGAAGAATGTCAAATTTCTTAGTTTGCGTCTCCTTTGTCTTGTGATGCTGGGCCAGCTGTACTTTATTGCCAAGCTGAATATTGCCATTCTACCTGAGCACAGCAAGAGCGCTTCTGTCTGTGCTCCTGCCCTCCATGCTGGCCACAGATGCTGGCGAAACGTTAGGAACCACAACTTCCAGAACACGGCCACACAGCCCGGAAGACCCACAACAACCATCAAAAAAAGAAAAACTAAAAAAGTATAGAAACACAAAGAAGAATTTTTCAAAATGAGAAAAAGAGATGACTTCTGACTTTTAACAGCAAGGATATACAACAATTTTCCATAATCAATCACTTAAGTACTCTATATTAAACCAAAATCACATTATTTCTATAGATCATTCCATTGGAACATTATAAAAATCACTAAATACAGTTGCTCCCTCCCCTTATATTAAAAGAAAATAAAAAATATAGAACTCCTAATCAACTCCCCCCAAAGATAACATTTATTTAATTATTTCCTAGTACTATTCTATACATTCCTGTCTACTATAATAAAAATAAAACTAAAAACATATAAATTGTCTGCCATTGTACTTGATAATACAACAATTTTAATAATCTTAATCATATTAAACCCATAACCAGATATTTATTATTTTTTCTTATTATACCTTAATAATCTTAATCCAAATCATTAAAGATAAATGAAATCAGACAAACCCTAAAAGCAATCAAGATAAATACTCTTAAACCCTTAACCCACTTTAAAATAAACCAGAGCATTTACATATCCCCACAATACACACAGAGCTTTTTTCTTAAAGAAATCGAACAGCCCAACTGCCCCCCTCAAAAACTCTGACTTCTTTTCAGAAAACCTCCCATACATAATTACCCCTTCTTTTACATGGAGTTAGATCAGAAGCTCAATTTTACTTATGGCTTACAACTCAATATCTCCCTTTAATTTCTTCAACTCGACTATCCGATCTTCATCCAGCATTTCAACAGAAGTCCCGATCTCACTCTTAGAAGAGACATTTCTGTCACTGTTAAATTCCTGAGTTTCATACACGACATCCCCTACCACAGGGCTTTCTAAAGTTTTCCCGCAGCGACACACCAACCGCCGTTGGTGTGTCGCCGCGGGAAAACCTGGAAGTGCCGCCGTTGCAGCAGCGCACAAAAAACCGGAAGCGCTGCTGCCGCTTTCAGGTTTTTGCGCGCTGCCATTGGTGTGTCGCTACGGGAAAACCTGGAAGCACTGATGATGATCAGCGCTTCTGGGTTGTGTGGCGACACACCAGACTGTGTGTGGCGACACACTTTTGTGTCGCCACACACAGTTTGGAAAGCTCTGCCCTACCAGATGACACATTTTAGACCTCATATAATCCAGTGTCCTCAATGCCTTGCATAAAAACTTGGTAGGAATCAGAAAGAATCTGTTTAAAATCTCGATTGAAGTCAGAGAAAGTCTGTTTAAAATCCTCCATGTTGCACACAGTAGATTATGGCACCCCCTAGGAGCTTAACCAGCAAAAGTTGAAGATATGAAAGAATTTCGGAATGTGTTTACACAAGCGAAAGTGAGATATGCAGACAATTCCCCAGGGAAAGTAGAAGAAGAAAACTGAAAGTTCGAAACAGCTGATTCAACGTGTAGGAGAATGCTATTATCTTCAAATTTAGTACAAAATAATAACAGGGAGACAATTATTTACTCTTGACTTTATGTTTGCTTTTGGAGAAGATACTGGGATGGTATTCTGTCTGTCTATCATCTATCTATCTATCTATCTATCTATCTATCTATCTATCTATCATCTATCTACCTATCTACCTACCTACCTACCTACCTACCTATCTTCTACCTACCTACCTTATACAGCAGAGCTTTCCAAACTGTGTGTCGGGACACGTTAGTGTGTCGGCTGCAGTGTCTGGGTGTGTCGCGGTTGCTGCTGCCTCCGAGCACTGCCAGGATTCTGCGCAGGTCCTAGTGCCTGCCTTGTGCCTTGGTGCCTCCAAACCTGCTGTGATTCCATGCAGGTCCTAGTGCCTGCCTTGTGCCCTGCTGTAAGAGTGTGTCACGAAATGATGCATGTCTAAAAAGTTTGTCACCAACATGAAAAGTTTGGAAAGTTCTACAGGTCTACCATTTTTTCCCACTGGTCTTTCCCACCACCATCTACTAAGTGGCTTAAAACAAGAGCTATTAATAGTTTTTGGATGTTGGTTAGGTATAAGTAAGAAGAAGATAGACCTCTTGGGAAAATCCATGAGAGATTTCTTGCTAAGAAGACTGGTGTGGTTCACTGAAACATGGCCACTTGAGGTATGAACAAGTATTTGAGCCCAAAGTTTTGCCAGCTATAAGTTAAATCCTGAAGTCAAGCTAGACTCCTGGTGGACATTCGCATGTAGTTTTCTTAGCAACAGTCCAGAATTGGCTTGCCATCACCTTCTTCTATTATATTCGTTCAACTTCTTATTCTTGCCTACAGTCTTGATATTTCCTAGAAGTTTCCCTTCTCAGTACTAAGCAGGAGTGGCCCTGATTAGCCTCAGAGGCAGACAGTGTTGAATAGGGTTACTGCCATCTGTGCCTGGCAGGTTTTTCTTGACTCAAAAATGTGACTCAACTTTCCACTTAAAACTGGTTATTTGGAGATGTTGCATGCAAACACACACACACACACACACACACACACACACACACAAATGCACACAGTAGGGGAAGATTGCTACAAACTGAGCATGTTAGGGAAAGCTTGCATATTAAAATAAAAATGAAAAATTTTGCATTAAAAAAATGGATGTGGAATTTTAACGGAACAAAGCACTGAATAAAGTTGATGTTGAGATGGACCATACATAGTCTAAGTGGTACATCTTTACAGAAAAAAGGTGCTAAATAGGTATCAATAACATCTCATGAATTTTATCTTTATTTAATTTTTTATTTATTTATTTTATTTATTTAATTTAATTTATATGACCGCCCATCTCCCCCAACGGGGAACTCTTTTTCATAGCCTGAACAAAATTTGGAAATCAAAAGCAGAATGCAATATTTAATTAGTGAGTCACATCATAGCTCCTGAAATTTAATCCACAAATGAACAACTGCTGTCCATATTAGGAAACAAGATAGTAAATCTCTCTCTTAACATAGTAGTTGCTCCTTCATTGCTATAGCTACTGCACACAAACCCACCAACACACTGAGACAGAGGCTTGTACACCCCAAAGATCAAACTCCAAAACATAAGAAAAGCAATGTAGTTTATGCAATCCAGTGCAGTGAGGAGTGCTCTGAACTCTACATTGGAGAAACCAAACAACCTATGTACAGGAGGATGGCACAACACAGGAGAAATAACACCACAGGACCAGAGTCAGCAGTTTATCTTCATCTAAAAGAAAAAGGACACTCATTTGAGGACATTAATGTTCACATTTTAGACAGAGAAGATAGGTGGTTTGAGAGAGGGGTCAAGGAATCCATTTATGCCAACTTGGAAAATCCTTCCTTGAATAGAGGTGGGGGCCTCAGGCACAAACTCTCCCCCATCTTCCTCCCCGTGTTGTCTTCTGTGCCTAGGAAGATTAAGACCATTTCAGAAGCTCAACAGCAGCATGGTGTTTTTAACGACCCTCCATTAGATGATAAAAGGACTTAAAAATTACATCTCAATATAACCATGATCTAGCCCCAGGTGTAAGGTCACACAGCTACCTAGGAACATATTTAGGATTCCCTTACCAACTTTGCTCAGACTGAAGAAGCCCCTTGGATAAGGAGCGAAACGTTTCCATTAAGAAAATAGAAATCCAGTTGACATGATTCAAGCTACAGAAAATTCCACCTGGATGACTGAGAACCTTCATAGACATACTGCACACAAAGCATGCAACTTGGAGCTGTGATTCAGCTTGTGTAGCTGCGTGCTTTTTAATGGGCCATTCCATCTACAATTAAGCCAAATCTGCATGTGATGTATAACAACAAAGCATAAAAAAAGATTCATTAACTTAAAAAAGAAATAATTGAGGAAATAGCTTCTGTTGTGACTTATTCTTCCTAGTGTGTTCTTTGTATTCTTCCTAGGAGTGTTGTTGGACCGAACATTGGTCTCACGTCCAAGCACGTTTAACTTGGTACAAAGAACCCAAAATAAATTCACACCAAGACAAGAAATAGAATAACCCTTTTAATTGAGCTCAAGTAATAGGGGGTGGCTTCCTCTGAAAAGGAGCGCCCCGAACAAAAGAGACATTCGTATTTATACATTTCTGATCCCTTGAGCAAGGGTTTTCAGGAGGCAAAGATAAGACAAGGAAATTAAGGAAATTTCGAAGGCTACCACAAGTAATTTATGAACATCCTGGATTTTGTACCTGTTAAGATAAGGGAAATAGGATAAGTGGGAAGGGTCTGGTTTTTTAATTAATGGTTATCAGGGTCTCACAGGGTTTTTGTGAGTAAACAACGGTTGTTGTTTGCAAGAGATTAACCATCTATTTAGTTTAGAACTTCCTGTGACACTCACAGTTTATACATTCTGCCGAGCACGTACATGTTCCATAGGGTGGGGGATTTAGAAAGATAGATTCCAACAGCGTCCAGAGGAATACATGGTTGTACAACTGTATGCAGGAACAATCTTCTGATGTTTTGTCTACTATATGACAAAAAAGGTACAACTATCAACAATGGCTCCCTCAGGGGGCTGGGGAGTGAGACTCACAAAAATAGTGTTGCAGTGTTGGGACACAGAACCTGCCCCTCTTCTGCATGTGTCATAACATTGCACTCTGCTCCAAAGGATTAGACCTAGTGCCATGACACCACGATAACCATGGGACCATGGTGGCTCAGTGGTTAAGATGCTGAGTCAGAGGCCATTAAGGCTGACAGCTTGGCAGTTCGAATCCCAAGAGCGCGAGCCACATAACGGAGTGAGCTCCCAGCAATTTATCCCAGCTCCTGCCAACCTAGCAGTTCAAAAGCATTGTTGTTGTTGTTTATTCATTCAGTTGCTTCTGACTCTTCGTGACTTCATGGACCAGCCCACGCCAGAGCTTCCTGTCGGCCGTCACCATCCCCAGCTCCCCCATGGTTGAGTCTGTCACCTCCAGTATATCATCCATCCATCTTGCCCTTGGTCGGCCCCTCTTCCTTTTGCCTTCCACTTTCCCTAGCATCAGCTTCTTCTCCAGGGTATCCTGTCTTCTCATTATGTGGCCAAAGTACTTCAGTTTTGCCTTTAATATCATCCCCTCAAGTGAGCAGTCTGGCTTTATTTCCTGGAGTATGGACTGGTTTGTTCTTCTTGCAGTCCAAGGCACTCTCAGAATTTTCCTCCAACACCACAGTTCAAAAGCATCTATCTTTCCTTCAAAAGCATACAAATGCAATTAGATAAATAGGTACCACTCCGGTGGGAAAAATCACAGGGGCATGAAAGGAGTCTCCTTGGGCGTCCCCCGGGCAACAGCGATGTCACCGGCAAATCCTTTCACTACAGAAGCGCCTTGGCGCTTCTGACACAGAAAAAAACCCCATGATAACCACTTTTGTCAGAAGGCTGAAAGTAGTAAGTTCCTTTGGATGCTGGTGCGTACCACTGTAAATTTTTTATTTTATTTTTATTTTATTTATCACATTTGTATCCCGCCCATCTCCCCCACAAGGAGGGACCCTGGGCGGTCTTTGTTTCTTGGTTACCTATATGTGTAAAGCACCCCAATTCTGACTCTAGGTGTTTTACAACAATGTAACAGATATCTCCCATATCCCTCAATCCATAAAATCCAGATCAATAAAAACAATTAACCCATTTAAAATATACCAAAACAAATCAACCAGGAAGCCCAGTACCACTATTAGGGCCCATAGGTCTACCAGAATTCTTTAGCCATTTTTTGAAATGCGAGTAGGATGTTTGACCAAACCAAACCTTAGGGAATTTTTCCATTGTGAGTGTCTCACTATCAGGATCCCAAACTCAAGAAACCTTTCAGTCAATTCATGCTAAAAAGGTTCATTTATTTAAGGATCAGAATACACGAGGCAAAGGCAAAGCTTTGAATGGCCAAATTGGCACTAATACTTTGAAATTAAGAACATCCCTTTGACATCATTTACTATCTAATTGAAAACAAACCAGTTCCCACTCCAGTTTGACCCCCTCCCTTCAGAACACTTGTTAACAGTCCAGGTGT
This sequence comes from Charina bottae, assembly GCA_023362775.1. NCBI lineage: Eukaryota > Metazoa > Chordata > Lepidosauria > Squamata > Charinaidae > Charina > Charina bottae. The sequence goes on from JALMGJ010000003.1 coordinate 128,312,213, forward strand.
CTTATCAGAAAACAGCCAAGGCAGGAATGTCAAGGCAAGTAGTTCATTGTGAGCAGCATTGCTTTTGGCACAAAAGCAAACACGGGTCAAGTTCTTACAATGCTTGACACGTGTACGTATGAAACCATGACAGGCGAACGGAGCTAAAGTGGAGGGAGACTGACATCCATAATATTGAGGCCACAGCTGAGATGAACCACCTCTGGATCCCTATACTTGAACCTCATGAAGTGGGAACCCTAAGCATCTCCACACAGGCTGGGCTAAATGTAGTCAGAGAGATAGAGCTGCACGTCCACAGACATCAAGCCATACAGGGCTTTATGGAACGAAATCAACATCTTGAATTTGTGATGTGGAACCGGAGCAGACAACCTGTGTCCCTGGTATTGCTACATGATGACTTTCAAAAAAATAAATGGAGCAGGCAATAAAATGGTGGGACCATCCAAAACACCATACAGAGTACTGGTTGCTAATATAAGCAAGTGCATTCAAGATACAAAATGCTTTACCATATTTTTGGTGCAACCAGGTGCTTTACATTATTTATGGTGCTGTCTCCGTACATATAATTCTCTGTGTTCAAATGTTTTGACAAGACAGAACAGGGCACAATCAGGGAGTAATTTCCACAGTGTAACCTGATCTGCAGATGTTCCAACTATGATACAAAACATGTCCTGCATCCCAATTCTATAACCCTTTCCACACTGTTGATATGGACCACTATAACTCAAATTGCTCTTCTACAATCTCAGATTTGAAGGATAATGTTAACCCCTTCCAACTATCCCAAAATATTTCTGCTGAGGCCATGACTTCAGATGGTTTGCATGATGTAAAGGCATTGATCCATCTACATTCTGTACTCTTGACAAATGTATTTGTTAGCTATTAGAACTACAACTCCTAGCAGACCTAGGAAACCTGGTCAATAGTGAGGGATTCTGGGAGTTGTGACTACTTGGAAGGGTATAACTGTCTCTCCTTGCTAAGGAAGGAGAAGAAAAATGCTACATGGTTGAAGGATATGGAAAGCAAAGTTCGGCTAGTCCAGAGTCAAAGAAAGTGCTGTGGCAGGAAATTCCTTGCCTTAAGGTTCCAGCAGTTTCTTTTCTAATTCCTATCCAAGACCCAACCCCCCTCAACCAATTGGCTGCTAATTCTCCCACCAACAGGAATTCTAAGGGGCATCCCCCTTCCTCATCAAATAAGTCCCAAGAGACTTCTTGAGCATACCTTTAATTTGCACCCAGTTTCCTCATTCCCCAACTTTGTTTCAACCCTTGGGTTACACAAGATATTAGTGGTTTGCCATTAGACCTGCAACTCCCAGCTTCCTTAGGCAGCATGGCCAAAGTTGGGTAGTGCTGCACCATTCAACATTGGATAGTGATGAGCCATTTGTTGCTAACAAATTTGCACTTGCTGGTTTTTATCTGATGGTTTTTTCAATCCAAAATTGTTGGTTCTCCCTTTTTCTCTGAAAGGTGCTGAATTGTACCCATTTCCACCCAACCGTCAAATTGCAAGGTTCAAGCTTTGTCCAGCAGGGTTTAAAATACACAAACACACACAAACACACACTATTTGATTTCATTTCTGAAGATGTGCTGTGATGCTGAACTGTTTTGAAGTTGGATGTCTCAGAAGCTTTCAGTCAACTACCAAGCCTCCTACCTGAACAGCTATGGTGAGCTGCTATGATCTAGGGGGGTGTTAGAAGGTAATCTTACCAAGGTTTGTCCCAAGCCGGGAATGAATAGACACGCAGGCAGTTGCTGGAACAGAGGTTTGCAGGTTTATTCCCAAGAGCATATGTTACGGATCCACTGTTAAAATTTTACCTTTGGAAGACAATGTCTATGAAGGTTCTCAGTCATCCAGGTGGAATTGTCTGTAGCTTGAATCATGTCAACTGGATTTCTATTTTCTCAGTGGAAACATTTCGCTCCTTATCCAAGGAGCTTCTTCAGTCTGAGCAATTTTTTGGAATCTTTTTTTGGAAGACAATCTTACAGTGAATGATGCAGAGTACAGAGTACAGGGTATGCTGGTTGGAAGGTGGCCACACCTGTATTCCCCCCACAGGCAATTTATATAGGAGAGCTTGGTTGTTGCTATGCAAAGGTGTTCCCGCCCCCTAGGAACTTGAGAGAAGTGTAATTTGCCAGATTTCAGAGAGGAGGCGCTCTGTGGTTGGGCCCCCTGCTGTTTGTGTTTCTGTCTGTGTTCCCTGTGGGCTGTGGCTTACTTGGAATGTGCACCTTGGAAGGAATCTATTGTTATTTGACTATGGAGATCTGTTTCGCTGGGGAAGGAGATCTACCTGAATGGGCTGGCTAAGTTCTGTGAATGAGCTGACCTTTTGTGTTCCAAGCATTTCAATTAAATCGGAAGGGGATCCTTTGTCTGAGTAGTTGGGCTTCCTTTTCCATCTTAATCTCTGGCATTATCAAACTCTTATGCTATTTTGTAACCTTTTAACAATTTGGGCTTCCTTTACCGCTTCTGGGGGAGGACAACATGGAAGCAGGCAGTGATCTTAATTTATCCCAACAGGGGAATAGTTATCAAGATTTCCATGGTGGTGTATGAGGGATAGTGGAATCTCTGCATTTCTGCTACCTGAGGACAGGACTGTCCAAACAGGTGCCTGTGTGTGTGTGTGTGTGTGTGTGTGTGTGTGTGTGTGTTTTCTTGGAAGCAGACAATATTATTCATTAGACTGATATCCTACTTTTCTTCAAGTTGGGCATGGTATACATAACTCGCTCCTTCATTTTGTCCCTACTAATAATCCTGTGCTATAGGCTGGGCTGGGAGAAAGTAACTAGCTCAGTGTTACCTAATGATCTTCTTTCGCTGAGGTCTCCCTCAGCTTTAAAATAACAGTACGTTTTTGGGTGTCTAAATCTATAATAATATATCTGTGCACAGATATAAAGTAAGATCCACACACACAAATTACTTTAAGAATGATTCTAGCAATACACATGGACAAACACGTTGTTGTTGTTGTTGTTGTCTCTTTGAGTCAGTCTTGACTCCTGGTGACTGCCTGGACTAGTCCATGCAATTTTCTTGGCAACATTTTTCAGAAATTATTATTATTATTATTTATTTAACTTATATGACTGCCCATCTCCCCCAACGGGGAACTCTGGGCGGTTTACAATAAAACTGATTAAAATAGAATAAAGAATATAAAAATACAATCAAATAATACAATAAATAAATTATAAAATCCAAATGGCCAGATAGTTAAATAAAAAGAAGGACATTATGAAATTAACCACCCCCATGAGGAACTATTATTTCCTCCTTCCCATGCCAGGCGGCAGAACCAGGTCTTCAGATCTTTCCTAAAGGTCGGGAGGGAGGGGATCTGCCTCAACTCTGGGGGCAAGGTGTTCCAGAGTGCTGGTGCCACCACAGAGAAGGCCCGCCTGAAATGATTTGCCCTTGCCTTCTTCCTAGGGCTAAGAGGGAGTGACTGGATCAAAGACACCCAGCCAGCTTTCATGCCCAAGGAAGGAGCAGAGCTCATAACTTCCTGCTTTCTAGCTACTACACCAAACTGGTTGTCAAACACACATCTAGAAATATCTTAAAGGGTGAGATTTTTCAGAATATAGATTTTCTCCCTTCTATTGAATGCTACACTCTGCTGTTTCTTCTTATTCCTGTTACCATATTCTGCTTGACCAGATCCTCCCGAACTACATCATCTGAAATAGCTTGAATGAACTGTTTGTGCCCCCAAAGCATTGTACTGCAGAAAGTGTCCCCTTGATGATAAGATACAGGTTTTTCCCCCTGGCTTTAAAATGTATCTTTTCCATGGTTCCAGGTAAATGTCATTTTCTTCAGTCTACCGATTTAGGGAGTAAAACACTTTGATTGCTTACAACTAGGAAAACATTTCATTTGTACTTGTAGCCCAGGGGTGTTACTGTGCTGTTCAATATGATGTTTTATTCAAGTTAATTGGGGATCATTTCTGTTCTGCCAAAGGTAGATAAAAGAGGTAGGTAGGTAGGTAGGTAGGTAGGTAGATAGATAGATAGATAGATAGATAGATAGATAGATAGATAGATAGATGAGATATAATCTCCTTCCATGTTTCTTTTTCTGATTTTGTAAAATAGAGTTTCAGGATGTTGTGAGTTAAGACAGACATTTTTTTACTCTACTAGGTACGTTCTGTTGCATTTCACAAACAAGAACATTGAGTCTAGAACACCAAGGTGATTGTGGCCACCAGCACTCAAAGCAGCCATCAACAGACACATAGAGGTAAACAACATTTACATACCATTCATAAGAGACAATAGAAAAGCCAAAAGACCAGAACACCTCTTTGCCAGCAATCAACACCCAGATATGCAAAGATTAACGCCAGGATTAGCACCAGAGGAACAATCAAACAGCACAATATACCCTAATCAAGGAACTATTAACTCAGCCAATCAACCAAGCAGCAAACAACAGTCCAATCAAGGAACTCCTAAGGAGAGAACAACACCTCCATCAACACAAGCAGGACAAGCCATGGTATATAAGCAGAGAGCAAGTCCCACTCCCTTTTCGCACTGAAGATGTTGCCTAGCCTGGCAATGAAATGTCTGCTTAATACCCTACCAAGTGCTTACTCTGTGGTGCAATTCTTGACTACTGATTCCTTTACTGTTGATAGTCGATTGTGAAAAACAGAAGTATCCTCCACTTCAGTGTCTTCATTAAAAATTCTAAAGCTGTTTCCTGTACCTGCTTTCATTAGTTTCATCTTCTTTGTATTTAATCATAATCCCATTTTTTCACTGCACTCCTTGACTGTAATTACTAGACCTTGCAGCTTATTTGCATTTTCAGCTATCAGAATAGAGTCATCAGCATAGTGTACGTATTGATGTTTTCTCCTCCAATTTTAAAAGTGTACTGATCTACCAATATTTTACTCTGAGCAACTTACAAACAGAGACAAATATAAAAACAGGGGGGGAAAACCCACAATACAATAATTTAAAAAGAAGAAAAAAACACTATAAGAAGCATATTAAAAAACCATCATAAAATACATAAAACAGCGGAGGTAATTACATCCATTAAAACACACAGTACAGCCACTTCACTTTCTTTGCTTTATAACTGAGCTCTTCCACTTGTGCCAATAAAAAAGTCAATTTGATTTCTGCATACTCAGTCTGGAGCTGTCCATGTATGTAGGTGTTGCTTTGGTTGTTTGAAGAAGGTGTTAGCAATGAAGGAATCAATGAATTGGCAGAAACTAATATGTCATTATTCTGCATCATTTCGGTTTCCTAGCTCATATAGTCCAACTACATTTTCCTCCTTTCCCCCCCCCAACTTTGGCATTCTACAAGCAGCACATCTTGCTTCCATGTTTTGTTAATTTCAGATTGAACTTGACCATTTAGCCCATCAACCTCCTCTTCTGCATCAGTGGTTGGAGCAGGGCCGCAACTAGCGGGGGGGCGGGGAAGCGGGGCATATGCCCCGGGTGCCGTGCTGGGGGGTGCGCCAAAATGACACCCGGGGGGGCAACAAAATAACCCATAGGGGGTGCAGAATCCATGTTTGCCCTGGGTGACACAGACCCTAGTTCCATCCCTGGGTTGGAGCATAAACTTGGATAACGATCATATTAAAAGATTCTCTGCAAAGTCTAACTGATATTCAGTTACTGACTCCATCATCTTCCAAAGCAGCTACTTTACTCCCAACTTAGAAGCACGAGTACAGGGCGAAAGGGAGAAAAGAGCTAAAAGGAAGGCACGTCAGGCAAACCCTCATCATGACCGTCTCCCACCCGGAAACCTATGCCCTCACTGTGGGAGGTTGTGCAGATCCAGAATTGGCCTTTATAGCCACTTACGGATCCACCGTTAACATTTTACCTTTGGAAGACAATCTTACTTGGCTACGAGTGATCGCCAATGAATGAATGAATGAAAGCAACATTGTTCCTTCTTTGTTTTTCATGTCCTCAGTAGCAAACAGTGTGATCCTCCAACTGAAAGTGTCCAATTCCAGTCCATTTCAGTTCACTGATGTCTAAGATATCAAAGTGTACCTGATTCATGTCATATTTCACTGTGTTGATCTTTCCCATGGTCATGCTTCTTAGGTTCCATATTCCCACTGTAAAAGTCTTTGCAACTTCAGATTTTCTTTTCCTGTATGGCAATATCAGCAGCTAGACATCCTGAAGGCATTAATCTAGTTTTAATTATTAACACCATTAGATCCTCAGCTCTTCCTCAGTAGCATGTTGAGTGCCATTCAAACTGAGGGGACCATCATCTGGAAATATATCATCCAACACTTTATATCATAGCTTTCCAAAGTGTGTGTCGCGACACACTACTGTGTCGCCGGTGGTGTCCTGGTGTGTCGCGCAAACACCCGGAAGCGCTGATGGAACCGGAAGAAGCGGCACCCCTGCCAATCAGCGCTGCTGGCACTGTTGTTGGCGCGGCGGCGGCGTGGATTGGTGGGGTGCCGCTTCTTCCGGTTCCCCCCATCAGCACTTCCAGTTTTTTTGTGGGACACACCAGGACACCACAGGCCACGCCGCCACCGCCGCCACCACCGTTGATGTGTGTCGCCAACGTGAAAAGTTTGGAAAGCTCTGCTTTATATTGTCTTTATATTGTGGTTTTCTTGGTGCAGTACAGGAGTGGTTTACCATTGCCTTTTCCCACACAGTATGAAATGATGCTTTTGTCATTGTTGTAATCCACCTCCAGCAGTTTCCTGGATCAGCACTGTCTGATAAAGGTCCCTGCTTGATTTAGCTGGGTAGCTGGGATGTCTTTCATGCTGTGGGTGACCTTACATAATAATATATACTCATGATGCATGCACACACACACACACCCTGCCACAATGAGGCAGCAGAGCAGGACTTGAGAAGAGAGAGAGAGTGAGAGAGAGAAAGAGAGAGAGATCCCTACCTTACCTTCCTCATCATTGCATTATGAGAATAAAATCCTTGGTATACTTAATCAAAGAACATCCTTGTCTTAGTAGTTGGGATCTGTCCAGCTCAAGTAATTTCATTTTCTTCTTATCCAAGCACTGTCATCATTTCTCTTCCACCAAACAGATGGCACAATTGATGAGATGCCAAAAAGGGTTTTGTGACCTGTTGTAAAGAGGCAGACAAAGCTGTAGAATTGAGGAAGGGGAAGAGGGAAGTTGAATGCTGTAGAACCATTTCACCCCCTCTCTTTAGATAATTACTCACATTGCATTTTCTATTTGGAACATTGAGTTTATTTATTTATATCAAATTTATATAGCTGCCCATCTCATGAGAAGTGACTCTGGGCAGCGTACAATAATCGAAGAAAAACAATACATATATAAAAACAAGCAATTAAAAATATAAAAAGTCAACAATAAAAAATAGAGATTAATTAAAACTAAATATATACAAACCCTAGGCACAGAGAGAATTAGTACATCCACTTCAATAGTGGAGCCATCTAGACATATCCAGGTCTTGAGGGACGTCCAGAACATCAAAAGGGATGGACCTAACCCAATGTTGGGAGGAGGGGAGAGAATGTTCCAAAAGGCGGGTGCCATGGCAGAGAAGTCCCGACACTTGGAACCCACCAAATGTAGACCCATAGTTCACAGCTGAGATATACACTTGTTTCAGCTTTCTGATTGGTGGAACCTTAGGATCAGAGGGTCACAAAGCTTTTTCAGATTTACGAAGCCTAAAGCGTTCAGGATTGCACATAGTATAAACCGCCATGAGGTGGCGGTGTCGCACCTAACCAAGCATACTGTCTCCCCCCGGGAGTTCCCATGGGATAATTTTTTTTTAGACTGAGACATAACATCACGTGGTGCCTTGGCTGGCCAAGGCTGGCCACCTGTGCCCTCCTTATCTATTGAAAATGTTTTGGGAAAGCTACAGAAGAATATAAAACAATTTGCAATTCACAGGAAAAACCAGTAGGCCCCCAAACCCAAACCCACTCAGTCTTGCCAGGGTTCAGCTGAAGCCTTATGTCCCTCATCCAGACTCTCACAGCCTCCAGGCACCCCAGTTTCTGAACCAAGCCCCCCAAGACTCAGGACCAGGAGTCTCCCAGTGTTCTCCTCAGCCATTCCTGGAAGGGGAAGCCGAACACCAAGAGGCACTTTAGCTTCACCAGCCCCCCACACCAACAGGGTACCCTGCCATCACCTCCCCACACACTACAAAACACACACAAGAACCTCAAACAGAGAAACACACAGAGCCTCCCTCCCCTGCGGCTCCACTGGAAGAGGTCTGTGAAGGTGCTCAGTCATCCAGGTGGAATGGTCTGTAGCTTGAATCATGTCAACTGGATTTCTATTTTCTCAGTGGAAACGTTTCGCTCCTTCTCCAAGGAGCTTCTTCAGTCTGAGCAAAGTTGGCAGTTGACATGATTCAAGCTACAGCCAGTCCCAGATATAGCAATAATAGGACCATCTATAGGGGAGAGATCCTTATTTGCTGAAGTTTTGCTTACATCTGTCAATGAAGGTTCTCAGTCATCCAGGTGGAACAGTCTGTAGCTTGAATCATGTCCACTGGATTTCTATTTTCTCAGTTGAAATGTTTCGCTCCTTATCCAAGGAGCTTCTTCAGTCTGAGCAAAGTTAGTAAGGGAATCCTAAATATGTTTCTAGGTAGCTGAACCCACTGGAAGAGGGTTCCCACATTCACCCACCACCAATTCCTCCCCATCTTTCTTGAAATAATTTTGAACATTCCAACTACTTTATCTTCATGAATGTGAAGATTTTCAGATGTTACTTAGGCAAGCAGATTTTTTTTATTTATTTACATTTATTCATGGCTTGCTGGTTGTTTTTCAAGCCAACGGCAAGCCATTTACAGTTGCATATAAACCTTACACAGCTAATGGCCAAGTATGGATAGAACTGCCTACTTGTGTATTGTTAATTTCCATGTTCTTTGCTGCGGGCAATCAATTTTTGTGGCACTTTGCATCTGGGTCATCTGAACAATCACAAAGGTTTTTTTCTCCTGAAAAGTGGAAAAAAATTTTTTTTGCCATGGTAGAAAACAAATTAGCAATAAAAGGCTATTTTTCTCATGTTGGACAGTATTATTATGGTTGGTTGCACAGTCTGCCAGATGTTTAGACTGGATTTGACATTTTTATCCACCTATCGAGTCCTTCCCAAGGACCTGGGATAGGCAGATGTTGTTTGATGGTGTTAAAGGTATCGTCGCAGGATGTAAGCTGTTCCAAGTAAAGCTGCCTTTTGCAATTGACTGATGGTGATTTTGTCAATGCCGATGGTGTTCAAGGGGTGCTCCGGATGTTTTGGAAGTGCACCAAGGTGCCTATTATTATTGGTACTACCTTTGCTTTCTTTTGCCACAGTCGTTCCACTTCTATTTGCAGGTCTTTGTATTTTGTGATTTTCTCCAGTTCTTTCTTTTCTATTCTGCTGTCTCCAGGTATTACAATGTCCACTATCCAGACTTTTTTGTCTTTCTTATCAAACAATTGTTAAGTCTAGGGTATTGTGAGGCAGATGATGATGATGATGATGATGATGATGATGATTATTTAAAATTTATTGGCTGCCCAACTCCAGTAGACTCAGTAATCTGTTTATGTCCAAGGACCTCACTTAATTTTTAAGATATTGGTTGGCCTTGGGGTTGTTAGGTGCATGACATCATCAGGTAGATGAGGGCAATGATTTTGGCCTGTTTTTCAGATGGCTTGGATAAACTAAAGGGTTTTCTCGGAGAAATTAAAGAGGAAATTGCTTTGTTAAGCATAGCCATTTAACTGGTTCTTCAAAAGGAAAAAAATGGGTCACAGAAAATTGGCCATTTTGCAATTGGATTTCAGCGGTGCGGTCTTGGGGTGCTGTGGGAACTGCAGATTGGTATCTGGGGGGGGGCACAGATTTCTCACTCCTATATATTACCTTTAAAAAAAATGCAGTAATCTTTTATTTTTAATCCCACTTTTCATCCTCCCTGGGAATCAAGGCAGTGCATATGAGGAATGAAAGAAGTGCCATATCCTGCACGGAGCACCTATAGTTCACCAAGTAGTCTTCACCATCTCTTGCTGTGGGACCCTCTAGCTACAACACAAGACTCACATGCTACTTTACCAGAAGTGGGCTCCAATACCATGGAGGGCAATGAGATCTGATTTCTGAAACCATCATCATAGAGCCTTCAGAACAATTGTTCCTAGAGTGGGCAATCAAACCTGCAGAGCAACTACTAGACAATAGAGCAGAGAGGAAGCTGCCTTCCCTTATCCTTTTCCCTGGCATTGGAGTCCAGTATGACACTGCTCTGGAAATAATGTCTTGATAGCTCTGAACTTTGACCTTTTTTCAAGGACAAAAGGAGACATGGATGGCCACCTTGAAGGATGACATTATTATAATATATGCATATTCTCTTCTGAAGAATGCTCTGCAAATGCTGGTTGTCGCTATTATTCTTGCTATTGTATTTGCTGTTATTACTGTTGTTATCATTATTATTATTATCCCAGGTTAGGTTTTTCACCACCACCACGGATTGTTGTTGTTGTTCAGTCGTTCAGTCGTGTCCGACTCTTCGTGACCTCATGGACCATAGCACGCCAGGCCTTCCTGTCCTCCACTGTCTCTCGGAGTTTACTCAAATTCATGTTTATTACATCGGTGATGCTATCTAACCATCTCATCCTCTGCCGTCCCCTTCTCCTTTTGCCCTCAGTCTTTCCCAGCATCAGGGTCTTTTCCAGTGAGTCCTCTCTTCTCATTAGGTGGCCAAAGTATTTGAGCTTCAGCTTCAGCATCTGTCCTCAATTCTTCGGCGCTCAGCCTTCCTTATGGTCCAACTCTCACAGCCATACATTGCTACTGGAAAAACCATAGCTTTAACTATACGGACCTTTGTCGGCAAGGTGATGTTGAGTTTCAAGCCAGCTTTTGCACTCTCCTCTTTCACCCTCATCAAGAGGCTCTTTAGTTCCTCTTCACTTTCTGCCATTAGGGTGGTATCCACCCTAATTACATTATATATTTTATATATAATATATACATTATATATATATATATATATATATATATATATATATATATATATAATATATACAATATATATATATATATATATATATATATATATATATATATATAATGTTATTATATAATAACATTAGGGTGGTATCCACCACGGATACCTTGTTATAAATGAACACAGCTTATGAGTCATCATTGCCCTTTATTTCAGTGTCAGCTCATTTTAGTCTTGAATCTGACTTCATTGATTTCTGAACTACCAGCACACAGTATGAGAAAGAGGGAGAATAATTTCTGCAGGATAGTATTTCATAAGCATAAAAAGAGGAGGGAGTTGATTAAAAAAATAGGGGGGGATTCTATTACTCAATCAGACCCCAGCCTTCTTGAAAAAGCTGAGCATAACACAGTATTTGCCAAAAATGTTTTGAAGACTGGTGATTCAGAGTCTTCAGATTTTTTTTTTCTTGTCTTTTCAGCCATTATTTCAATCATGGGCATCTTGTTTTGCTTCATTTTTGTTCTTAACTTTTCCCTTTTGGGACGATGAACTGATTGAATGAGACAGATACTGTAATTAGGGCTGAAATTGGGTGAATGTATTTATTTGCTCCGGAGTCAGGCTGCAATGCTGGGAGAAAGTGCCTTGCAGTCAGACTGATAAACAGGTGTGCCATGTTTACTGTGTGGTAGTTTTGTGAATGTAAATTGACACGGTGGGTGTCCCATTTCCACTTCTCTTTCCTTATGGAGATGTGGTGAGTTTGCTAGGTCAGGTTTGCCTGTCATTACTTGCTATCTAGAAGTGGTGGCAGATGGCTGAACTTGTAAGTTGAGATCATGGGAAAGTCTTCTATCTGATCCTGGATGAATAGAACAGCTTTGGCCAATCCAAGGAAAGCAAAAGACTAGAGCAATCTTAAGTTAGCAGGCGCCTAACCTCCAATTCATAAGCTCACTTCAAAGTGGGTAAATCAGTCGGATAAGGGTCACGAGAGAGATGGAAACTTTATCACATTTGCTAAAGGAACTTTTCTTCTCCCCCAGTTCACCCTGAAGGTGCAAATAGCAATTCATATTAGAATATAATATCAGCTCTGTTGGGTCAAGTCAAGGCCCCATCCATTCTGTGTCACACAGTGGTCAGCCAGGTGCATTTGGGTATCCCAAAAAACATGAACACGAAGGCAAATTCTTTCTTCCACCATTGCTCCCTTGCAGTTTGTATTTGAGGTATGTGATCTCTATGGAAGAAGACAGTAAGCAGCCATCATGTGTGGTTGTTGTTGTGTATTCGTTCAGTCGCTTCTGACTCTTCGTGACTTCATGGACCAGCCCACACCAGAGCTTCCTGTCGGCCGTCGCCATCCCCAGATCCCCCACGGTTGAGTCCGTCACCTTGAGAATATCATCCATCTATCTTGCCCCTGGTCGGCCCCTCTTCCTTTTGCCTTCCACTTTCCCCAGCATCAGCATCTTCTCCAGAGTATCCTGTCATCTCATTATGTGGCCAAAGTACTTCAGTTTTGCCTTTAATATCATCCCCTCAAGTGAGCAGTCTGGCTTTATTTCCTGCAGTATGGACTGGTTTGATCTTCTTGCAGTCCAAGGCACTCTCAGAATTTTCCTCCAACACCACAGTTCAAAACGCTCAGCCTTCCTTATGGTCCAGCTCTCGCAGCCATAGGTTACTATGGGGAATACCATTGCTTTAACTATGCGGACCTTTGTTGTCAGTGTGATGTCTCTGCTTTTAACTATTTTATCAAGATTTGTCATTGCTCTCCTCCCAAGAAATAGTATCATGTGTGGTAGCCATCAATAACTTTCTCCAATCATCCATTGAAAATCATCCATTTGGATGGTTACCATTCCATATGATGGCTGCAAATTAAACAGTTCAAATATAGTTTGGTGCTGATGGGACTGCTCAAACAAGCCACTGTGGTCACAACTGGAGCTTTATGCAATGACAGGTTGCAGCTAAAGATGAGCCACTGGAGGCCATTTCAGGCAATAGCACTGCTGGTTTCAAGGGGTTCCAGTGGGGCTCATATACCCTCCAGCGCACTACAGCTTCTGGGTTGCCTCCTCTTCTTGATGATTCCTTTCTATCTCCCCACCATAGCAGGCAGTGGCACCTCTACTGATTTTCACAAATGGCATGGGTGAACTGGGGACTCAAGGCTGCAAAGAGAAGAAGTAAGCAATTTTTGATGGCCAAGACCATTACTTGACATATGAAAGGGGAGCTAAGAGCTGCAGTATACGTTAAGCTGTACCACATATTGGGTAAGGTTGGGCTTTGAGATGCTTCTTTGTTTCATTTCTTTGTTTTTTAACTGCCACATGCCTCTCTTATGGATATTGATATTGTTTCCTTATGGTTTTCCGCCACAAAATGGGGTGGAATGGTGGTGTCAGGTTTCAGTGGTCAGAGTCAAAGGGTGTTTCAAGATGCTGCAGAAGGAAATTTGGGAGATACCTGTAGTCTGCAGGTGAAGGTGACCCATTGCTGTCCCAGAGCACCAATTTGTGCTTTCAGATGTTTAATAAAAAGGTAAAGGTTCCCCCCGCACATTTGTGGAGTCGTGTCCGACTCTAGGGGCCGGTGCTCATCTCCGTTTGTTAGCCGAAGAGTCAGCATTGTCTGAAGATGCTTCCACGGTCATGTGGCCAGCATGACGCACGTGGAATGCTGTTGCCTCCCCACCGAAGTGGTAGCTATTCATCTACTTGCATTTGCATGCTTTCGAAATGCTAGGTTGGCAAGAGCTGGAGCCAGTGCGGGAGCTCACTCCGCACGCAGGGCTAGGGATTCGAACCTCCGAACTTACAATCTTCTGATCGACAAGCCTGGTGTCTTACCTGCTGAGCCACCACGCCCCTTAGATGTACAATAGTGGACCCTAAATAGGTTGCAGAGTTAGCATACTGGGACATGGGGATGTGGGCCACGAAAACCAGGTCTTGTTTCATCCAAAGTCTTGGGACAGGACAGGATGGACTCCTGGATAGCTAGATATTTGCAATAATTATGATGGGATATACGCTGGCTTAAAGGGGAAAAAATCGAGGCTTGAGAATAAACAGACAAGAATGCAGCTTGTAGGGCTAACAGTGTTTACTGGTAGCATAAGGCAATAATGTATATACAATCACATTATCGCATATACATGATACAGCATTGTCAAAGGAAAACAAAAACAAACTTATAAGCAGAGTTCCGTGTATTGATCCCAGGGCCAGAGCTCCTGCCAAGGCCTATACCCAAAGCCAGGCATAGCTCACTCTGCCCAGTCCTCAGCTGTAGAATACACATGAGGAACTACATGGCTAAAGACACTAGAAATCAAGAAGCATAGAACACCATTTTGCATGGTTTGATATTCAGTTCTTCTAGCTTTCTGATTGGCTGGAAGTTAGCTGTGACACACACTAGGCCTAGAGCATTAGGCCTAAAGCACATAGCATGACCTGCTATTGGGTGGCAGTGCTGCACCTAAGCACTGAGTCCCCCCCCCCCCCTCCTTGCTCTCACAGGGCAAGGCTTCCCACAGAGGAAATCAGGAGGATTTGTTCTCATGGGAAGATCCCATTGCTTGTGTGGGCACTAGTCATAACAATACACATGTGACCGTTGTTATCTTGCACCTGCACTTCACGTCACCATGAGAGGCCTTTGCTTTGTAAAGGATGCAATTTGCCAAAACACTTTTGCTTTGTAGAGAAACCCAATTTGATAATTTCATACGAGAAATCTGACAAATTATTAGGATTAATATATCATCTTTCCACCCCCCAAAAAAATGGTGGCCAAAAAGATAACAACAAAAACACAAAACCAAATAGTAGGATAAATGAAAATATTAAACATTTGTAACTAAAGAAAAAAAAGACTCTTCAGCCACAGAGCCATAATGCTTCTACCCATTGGCAGACCTGTTGTTTATCAGTAAAGCTATCGCCCTGGTTTTATTTTCTCTGGCTTCTTTCTTACAGTCTGGTTGTACTTATATATTTTAATGATTTTCTCTAATGATATATGTTAGTGAACACTTTTTCAAATATATGTATTTTTCTATACTCATTCCCTGGATATGCTTGAAAACACATATTATTTTTGAAGGTTTTCTATTGAAACTAATTAAATATTAATATTTGTTGGCTGTCCATGTTTTATGCATACTGTATGTAAGGGGCCCATTGCTCCAATGTTAGAAGCTAGAGCAGGGAATAAGGGTATTCCTTACCTTACCTTTAAGTTCTGCTGATGAACTCAGAGTCCAGGAAACAGACATTTTATATATCATTATCATTATCATTATCATTATCATTATCATTATCATTATCATTATCATTATTTATTTATTTATTTATTTATTTATTTATTTCATCATATTTATATAGCATATATATTAGTATAAGCTGATGTTCAACAGCCAGCACATTTGGCCTCATATGTTTTCAGGGAACTCCTGTCAAACTTTACCTTTTCCCATCCATTGATACTGTCCCTAACTATCTTCTCCTTTGCTACTCATTTTTTCAGGTGATGACCTACAAACATCATGTCGGAGGTCCAGGGAACTGTCAACTTTTCTGTGGAGCTGCACAAATTCCATAATGTTGATCTCTTCCAAAGAGGGTGAGTCAATTTCTCCATGCAGCATTCATGAATAGTAGTGACCTTCCAGTTTTAGATCACTCTTCCAGAGAGTCTTGTCTGATATTGCATGACTGCTTTTGTAGCCAGTCTAATGCATGGATGTCAAAATTAGGTTGCAGAATTTTGGGTAACCAAAAGATGGTGCCAAATAGTTTGGGCTCATTGTATTTTGCTGCCCTCTAGTTGTCACCTGGAAACCTTTGCTCCCATCTAGTAGCCATCTGGATTTTTTGAAACCCAGATATGGTACCCTTAATCAGATAGAAGATAGAAGATAGATAGATAGATAGATAGATAGATAGATAGATAGATAGATAGATGATAGATAGATAGATAGATAGATAGATAGATAGATAGATAGATAGATAGGCAGGCAGGCAGGCAGGCAGGCAGGCAGGCAGGCAGGCAGGCAGGCAGGCAGGCAGACAAAGGGTTAGCTTAACCAATGCCATTCTGCTTTTGGAAACTGCTTGCAAAAGGGAATTAGGTAAAAGGAGACACAGAGACCTTGCTGCTGTCTTTAGGAGAGAGTTCGTTTAGATAACGCATGGCAAGGTTGTTTAACATAGAAAGACAGAAAGCCTGGAAGCCTAGAAATGCAGTTACAGAAAGCCTTACCCTCTCACTAAGACAGAGTTCATGCATGCTCCTTTACTAGCTTTGCAAACCCTATATAATCATTGAGCTTGTAATGTGTGTGTGGTTTTCTCACTGGACGTTCATTGCTTCAGTGTCTGGAGAGAATCACCCAGCCTTTTGTCTTGGCCAAAATAAATGCTGTTTACTTTGAATCCAAGCCTCGACTCAAGCTTCTATTTGGGAAACTGAAACTTGGGTGAAATCTGAGCCTTACAATAGATACTGTAGATAGATAGATAGATAGATAGATAGATAGATAGATAGATAGATAGATAGATATACTTTTAAACCCAAATGATGATTTTTTCTTTATTTTATGCTGATTTAATGCCACTTTAGCATACAGTGCAAAAGCATCTGTGTAGATAGGCATGCAAGAGAGAGAAAAATTCAAAATTTAAAAGCAGTACCTTTCTTAAGCCAGAGGAAGGTTTACAAAATTGTTCGAAATTTTGAACTTCCATCAGGCTAAATGATGAAAATCTAAGGGAAAAAAATGGAACCAAGTCATCTCTCTCTTGTTACCATCTTAGATGAAGTGTTAGACAGAGTTTCCAGGTTGAAATGAGTATTTTGAGAAAGATAGCAATTCCCTCAAGTTGAATTTGATTCCTGGTGCCCACGTGGACAGATCCAGTTTCAGCAACAGTGACACATGGCTTGCCATGGCTTTCTTTCTGAGATCCATGTTGACTTTCCAGTCTATCCTACAGCCCTAGGATTCCCTGTTGTCTCTCATCCGAATAATAACCGGCCCAACTTTTCTTAGCTTCTGAGATGCTGCCACCTGCAGAGTAAAGAAGCAATGTTAGGAGGTACCAAAGATTGTCCCAAAGCTTGCTGAGAAGGAAAAAAAAACAAAGAAATTGTTACTCTCCCTCTATTTTTGGAAATAGAAAACACAGTACAGTAAAAGTCAAAATCTGCTCCAATCTTCACTAGTTAGAACCCAAATTTTCAAGTTGGAAGGACTATGTTCCAGTTCTCAGCTTTTTCACCCAAATATGCTGATATATCTTCTTCAGCTCTACCCAGCCAACGGGATGGAATTTTGAAGATCTGTAATGGGCAGGGTTTACACATCTCCTCTTCCCCCAGTTTGGCTTAAGCAGGCAAATACACCTATCAATTCCATTCTATATTTATTTATTTATTTATTTAATTAATTAATTAATTTATATGGCCACCCATCTCCCCTCATGGGGAACTCTGGGCGGTTCACAATAAATTAAAATAGAATCTAAAAATATATAAAAACCACAATAGTACAATACAATAAGTAATTATAAAATCCAGATGGACGAAGGCATTCATTAAAAGAAGGACATTAAAATTAGGGGATTAGCCACCCCCACGAGGAACTATCCCTTCCTCCTTCCCATGCCAGGCGGCAGAACCAGGTCTTCAGCTCTTTCCTAAAGGTCGGGAGGGAGGAAATCTGTCTCAACTCTGGGGGCAAGATGTTCCATAGAGTGGGCACTGTCACAGAGAAGGCCCACCTCCTAGACCCCATCAGATGGCATTCTCTAATTGATGGGGTTCGTAGCAGGCCCTCTCTGAATGACCGGGTGGGGCGGGTCGATAACATGGGGATAAGACAGTCCCTTAGATATTCTGGTCCCATGCCATGTAGGGCTTTAAAGGTGATAACCAACACCTTGAATTGTACCCGGAAGCAAACTGGCACCCAATGCGGAGCAACGGTGTTACATGTGCGGATCTTGGCGCACCCAAAACTGCCTGCGCAGCCGCATTCTGCACCAGCTGAAGCTTCCAGATACTCTTCAAAGGTAGTCCCATGTAGAGCGCATTGCAATAATCTACATGGGAGATGACGAGAGCATGGGTGACTGTACGGAGGGCGTCGCGCTCCAGGAATGGGCGTAACTGGCGCACTAACCGAAGTTGTGCAAAAGCCCTCCTAGCCATGACTGCCACCTGCTCTTTGAGCAGGAGTCGTGAGTCTAGAAGAACCCCCAGATTACGCACCAGTTCCGAACGGGGTAGTGCTACCCCATCGAGAACCAAAGATGATAATTTCCCGGAAGATGCTAAGCCATCAATCCACAGCCACTCGGTCTTACCAGGGTTCAACTGAAGCCTGTTGTTCCCCATCCAGGCTCTCACAGCCCCCAGGCACTGGGACAGGGTGGACACTGCATCACTTACTTCACCAGGGATGGAGATATACAGTTGAGTATCATCAACATACTGATGATACCTCATCCCATGGTGTTGGATGACCTCGTCCAGCGGTTTCATGTAGATGTTGAATAGGAGAGGAGAGAGAACCGAACCCTGCGGCACCCCACACAGGAGCGGACACGGGCTGGATCTCTCCTCCCCTATCACCACTGACTGGGAGCGGCCCCGGAGGAAGGAGGTGAACAAGCGCAAAACTACACCGCCCACCCCCAACTCCCTAAGCCGCCCCAATAGGATACCATGGTCGATGGTATCGAAAGCCGCTGAGAGATCCAAGAGATCCAGGATGGATGCACTACCTCCATCCCGATCCCACCAGAGATCATCCGTAAGCACGACCAATGCAGTCTCCATCCCATATCCCGGCCTGAAACCTGACTGGAAAGGGTCAAGATAATCTGCTTCATCCAGGGTCCTTTGAAGTTGCAACGCCACCACTTTCTCAACCACTATATATTCAGAGTGGCAAATGTTCTATTCATTCATTTTTCAATTAGCTGCCATATGTCGTTCCCAAGCACTGACCAGCCCTGTTTAAGCTTGTTTGTCAACAGCCATCACTGAATTGGAAGCTACTGCAAGTAATAGTGCTGGTGACTCCAAAACCTGGTTGCATGATGAATCAGATGGAGGTATAGGGATGGATGTTGCTCTAAGCTTTTGTCATGATTCTATGGCAGAAGGAACCCAAGGCTACCATTACAGTTTAAAATATTCAACCTTGTATAAGTCTACCCAGAAATAACCCACACTGAATTCAGTAGACTTACTCCTAATATAGGGCAGCAACATAAATCAAAGAATCTACTAGAATGTATCAAATAATAAATAGTAAAAACCTAGTAAAACCTGCTATGCTGCTTAGAGGATGTTTGGGAATAAATCCAATACTTTGTATCTTCCATCAACAGGGAGCAACTGTAGAAGATGTTGAGTGGGGAGCAAGCAAAATAAAATTTATTGTTTCTTTTAAAAAGAAAGCATGGAGCTATTGTATTTATTGAGTTCTGAAGGACAAGCATATGTAATGTAATCTTTGAAAGAGAACAAATGCGAAGGTTCTTCTCCTTATCTAAATTCACTCCATCAAATCTCATTTTATAACTTGTGAGACTAGAGGTTTTCCAAATTACCTTAAAGCTTCTGACAGTCTTTACTGAGCTGAAAAATAAAGTTACCCATATCTGCCTGAGATCAATTAACTAATTCATCTGCTCAGTTCATATAAATCTTTGTGCTCTTCTCCCCTGTTCTGGGGTCATTCAGTATATGCAGGGAATTTTATGAGAATTTGTTGACAAATTCTGGGCTACTACATTGAAAGAAATATTAATTTAGAAGACACAGAAATATTTCTAGAAAGAAACACATGGATTCTCAAACTCTGCAGATTAAACATTGGACCTGAATTTATAAATAGTTTGATTTAGTCGGTTGTACTCAGAAATGATGAGCATCAGTTTGGTGTAGTGGTTAAGGCATCAGGCTAGAAACCGGGAGACCATGAGTTCTAGTCCTGCCTTAGGCACAAAGCCAGCTGGGCGACCTTGGGCCACTCACTTTCTCTCAGCCCTAGCAAGGAGGCAATGGCAAACCACTTCTGAAAAACCTTGCCAAGAAAACTGCAGGGACTTTTCCAGGCAATCTCCAATAATCAGACATGATTCAACAGATTAAAAAACAACTCAGAAATAATGAAATGAGAACCCAGATAATCCATACTTTCAAAATGTTCCTATATAACAGGGAACCCCCCCCCATTTCTAAGAAATCAGTAATTTGATCCCATATTTTACTTTTAGTGAGAACCCAGATAATCCATACTTTCAAAATGTTCCTATATAACAGGGAACCCCCCCCTCCCCCATTTCTAAGAAATCAGTAATTTGATCCCATATTTTACTTTTAGTAAATGGCTTGTTAACATTTTTTTTAGTTCTGGTTGGTAGTTTTGGTATTCCTCTGGTCTCTTTGGAGTATACTTGGAGATACCATTTTATCTGCAGTTAGTAAATAGAACCTCCTGTACTGTAATTATCTAGAATTTATCTTAGCACTATTGACCTTCAATTGATCTTCACCCTGACATGTCAATATGAATCAGAAGGGTGCAACATGGGTGAAAAATTCAAGCAATTTGGAGAAAGCAGAAGAGTTTATTTATTTATTTTAGATTTTTTAAATCTCGCCTTTATTATTTTTATAAATAACTTGAGGTGGGGAACATACCTAATACTCCTTCCTCCTCCTATTTTCCACACAACATCCACCCTGTGAGGTGAGTTGGGCTGAGAGAGAGTGACTGGCCCAAAGTCACCCAGCCAGCTTTAAAATAAAACCTAGTGAAATATTCTGTCCAATGGGTCTTTTGCACTAAGTTTTTGGTTTTCTCTCTTTTGGAGATCTTTCTCTTCTGCAGTGTAAATGTTCCACACTTTTGACTGTAAACCTTGGCACTTTAATTACTTAAAATGTTGGCCACATAGGCAGTCGGTGATTAAATGCAAGTCAATTCTGTCATCAGTTATATTCATTCTGCTTATTTATTTATTTATTTATTTATTTATTTATTTATTTATTTATTTATTTTTTAAAAAAAGATACATCCATTAATGTGTGGCAAGGTACAGGCTGTTATTTCTTGGCAGTATAATTGCCTCTTTCCCATCCCTTGTAGGAAAAGCTTCCAAAAATGAATAGCTTGTTGTAAGATAACGTAATCATTTGGCTGGGCCTCAGCTATTTTGTGATGACGCCTTCAAACAAGCAAAATGTTGGTTTCTAATGGAACAAAAATGGAACCACTGAAGGCGATATTTGCTCCCAGACAATAAAAACAGTAATGATGACTCTGGGGGCAGGAAATTTCCACCCTTGGGAACAGCACTGTTTGAGCATAGATGCTCGGCTTGTCAGCAAACTAGTTCCATGCAATATTTTGAGGTTCATGTTTCTTTCTTCCAGAGTAGTAACTGGAAATTGCATGACATGGGATTGACAAAGCAGAAGACACTCCCACCAGCTTGGACAATGGGATAAAAATAATGCCTTTTATTCCTCCAACCCTACCAATAAGCTGCTATCTAATCCCCTTTATACTATAATTCGCCAGTAGACAATCAACCACCACCCTCTGATAATTATTTGGAATAAAGCTAAAACTATGGTTTTATTAGTAAGCATTGGTTATGGCTAAAATATTGATCAGGTTGGTGCTTTCATACATATGTATCCATTTTGGATATGAATTGGAATGCAGTTTGGTGCTGAAAGAGTCAGTTTGGCCTAGTGGTTAAGGTGCTGGGCTAGAAACCAAGAGACGGAGAGTTCTAGTCCCGCCTTAGGCATGAAAGCTGGCTGAGTGACCTTGGGCCACTCTCTGTCTCTCAGCCCTAGGAAGGAGCCAATGGGAAACCAGGAGACTGAGTGTTCTACTCCCGCCTTAGGCATGAAAGCCGGCTGGGTGACCTTGGGCCAGTCCATCTCTCTCAGCCCTAGGAAGGAGCCAATGGGAAACCAGGAGACTGAGTGTTCTACTCCTGCCTTAGGCATGAAAGCCGGCTGGGTGACCTTGGGCCAGTCCCTCTCTCTCAGCCCTAGGAAGCAGCCAATGGCAAACCAGGAGACTGAGAGTTCTAGTCCCTCCTTAGGCATGAAAGATGGCTGGATGACCTTGGGCCAGTCACTCTCTCTCAGCCCTAGGAAGGAGCCAATAGGAAACCAGGAGACTGAGAGTCCTAGTCCCACCTTAGGCATGAAAACCAGCTGGGTGACCTTGGGCTAGTCCCTGTCTCTCAGCCCTAGGAAGGAGCCAATAGCAAACCAGGAGACTGAGAGTTCTAGTCCCGCCTTAGGCATGAAAGCCAGCTGGGTGACCTTGGGCCAGTCCCTCTCTCTCAGCCCTAGGAAGGAGCCAATAGGAAACCAGGAGACTGAGAGTTCTAGTCCCGCCTTAGGCATGAAAGCCGGCTGGGTGACCTTGGGCCAGTCCCTCTCTCTCAGCCCAACTCACCTCACAGGGTTGTTGCTGTGGGGAAAATAGGAGGAGGAAGGAGTATTAGGTATGTTCGCTGCCTTGAGTTATTTATAAAAATAATAAAGGCGGGATAAAAATTAAATAAATAAAATAAATAAATAAAAATCTACTCCATATTGTGCTATCACCCCCAGATGTGCGGTAAGATTTTGCTCTATCACTAATATTTAAAGAAGATCTACCTGCCAGCTTGATCAGCTGCTGCAGAGGTATTGGGAGTGGGAAGAAACCATATTTTTCTTGCTCTCCCTGGAGAGATGCGATTCCTCATTCCTCCCAGGACAGTGTCCTGCAAGTCACGGACTGAGCTTTCTTGGCCACGCAGAGATTTGGAAGACCGCTATCACATGGTGAACAGAAGTCTTCAGTCTTTGGCTGTCAGCTTAGTAATTCTCAACAGCACTAAATGTACTTTCTGAAGTGTTTACTCTGTCGGAGGCCAGAGAGAAAATAACCCTGCCTTGCACAATTGCCAACAATTCAGTATGAGCAACAGGTGAGTTTGGATGGAGTCCAGCAGGGCTTTTGCACATTTAAGCACTCCTAGGCATTTCAGGAGAAATAGAGCCAAGTTTTTAACACCAGTGGTATCAGACCTTTTAAAAGTTCTGAGGAGTGGAAGAGGGAGGGGAAGAAGAAAAGAGGAGGAGGGGAAGAGGAAGGGAGAGGAGGAGAAGGGGAAGGAGAAGGAGAAAAGAGGATGAGGAGGGGAAGGGGAAAAAGAAAAAGAAAGGAGAGGGAGGGGAAGAGGAGGAAAGGGGAAGGGGAAAGGAGAAGGAGGAGAAAGGAGGAGAAAGGGAAGGGGAATTAATAGAAGGGGAAGGGGAAGGAGAAAAGAGGAGGAGGGGAAAGGAGAAGGAGAAAGAGAAGGAGAAAGGAGGGGAAGAGGAAGGAGAAGGAGAAAGGAGGAGGAGGTGGAGGAGGAGGAGAAAGGAGGAAGGAGAAGAAAGGGAAGGGGAACATGGTTGACCAAATGTTTTGTACCTGAAAAGGTCTAACTATAGTATGTCTCCTTTGGCACAGGTCTGGAGGTATTTTCTTTAGCGCTCTCAGCTTCTCTCTGAGCTAGGCATTTTCCACCCCATCGGGAGAATAAAACATATGTTCTGGAGCAATTGGTCACTGACAAATGCTATGAGACAGGTAGTGTAACAACCTACCAGGGTGATGACATGCTGTGATCACAAGCCTGCTTCTCACAGCATCCTGCTGGATGATCAGCTCTTCTGTGTCAAGACAAAATGCTGACTTTGCTTTTCTCTGTTTTAAACGTTAGACATTTTAACACTTTGAGCTCAAGATATGCCTGAACAGTAACTGCACAGGCTTTTCATTTAATACATACTTTGTGGATCAACCACAGAGATGTTACGTATAGTAGCTTCTGTTCTGACTTTCTACTTATTACTGATTTATTACTGTTCTGACTACAGTCATTCTCTCTTTTTTTTTAAAAAAAATGAAACAAATTCTGGAATGAGAACAAGGAAGTAGGATTTGTATACCAATTCTCTAATAGTCACTACAATGAATTATCTGAATGGATAGCATTTCTGAATCATAGATGATAGCCATCTCTATTATTATTATTATTTATTCAATTTATCCCCGCCCATCTCTCCGAATAGGGGACTCTGGGCGGTTTATAGAATAGCAAAATCTCTACCTCTCTATACAGACAATTCAAGATAACCCAGAGGTAAAGTAACTTAGAAATTGGATCCTCTGGATTTTTAAACCAAGTGAAATATTCAATATTATAATATACATAATTATGTACATCGAAGTCCTGTCCCAGTGTCTGGAGGCTGCGGGGGTCTGGATGGGGAGAAACCAACTTTGATTTAATCCTACTAGTCCTACCAAGACTGAGTGGCTGGGTATATTAGCCCCCCAACCTCCAGGTCTGATGATTTCCCATCTTTAATTTTGGATGGGGCTGCGCTTTCCCATTCAAGAGTGGTGCACAATATGGAGATTTTCTTCGACTCATAGCTACTGCTTGAAGAGTAGGTAGTCACTGTGATCAAGAAGGCCTTTGCACAGCTTCATTTTGTGTGCCAGTTGCACCCCTTCCTGGATTGGAAGGCCCTTCAGACAGTCACTCATGCCTGAGTAATTCACAAATTTATTATTTTAATGCATGGGTGCCCTTGAAGACCACTCAGAAGCTTCAACTGGTCCAGAATGCAGCAGGATAGGCAGTGATGGACATGCCTTGGTATGCCCATGTGACACCTCTGCTTCACAAGCTGCACTGGTTGCCACTATGGTTTAAAGTGCCAGTTGTCACCTATACAACGTACGATTTCGCAGAGTTGGCACACTCAGGGTCCCTTTGATTAAGCAGTGCCATCTATTGGATTCCAGGAAGTGGGCCTTCTGGGCAGGGATGGGACTAGGGTCTGTGTCACCCAGAGCAAACTTGGATTCCGCGCCCCCCCTCCAGGTTATTTTGTCATTTTGGCACCCCCCAGTGCAGTGCCCGGGGCACATGCCCCACTTGCCCCCCCCCCCCCGGTTGCGGCCCTGGGTGGGGGCACCTGCTCTCTGGAATGAGATCCCTCCTGAGATCCATGGGGCTCTCTTATATCATTCTGGAAGGCCTTGAAAACCTGCCTGTTCTCTCAGGCTTCGGGGTAGGGTGGAGGGGATGACCTTGTTGGATAAGTCTTTGTACACGTTATATATTAGTTGGCTGTATTCTGTTTTCATTTGTATTCAGTTTTCATTTTGTTATTCGTTTGATATAGTGAGCTATCCAGAGCTGTTTTGGAGGTGGGCAGTGCCTACATCCAAATCCATCCATCCATCCATCGTTTTTATTCACATTATAAGAATATAACCAACATGAAGCATTTGTAATCTATGATTTTACATGTAACTCATTGTTAAATATAGACAGTATATGTACTTGATTTCCTCAAGCATTGAGGATACTTTTTTTTTCTGGTGACAATGATCACTTGCCTTTAACAAACCTCATTAAACAGCTGCCATAGTTCCTTCCACTGTTTAATGGGCAAACCTTACTTTGCTTCATTTTCTGCTTTATTTTGTTTTGTGCCTTTGAGTTAGTGTTGACTCCCAGTGACAGCCTGGACAAATCACTGCAGTTTTCTTGGTAAGATTTCAGAAGTGGTTTGCCCTTGCCTTCTTCCTAGGGTTGAGAGAGAGTGACTGGCCCAAGGTCACCCAGCTAGCTTTGTGCCCAAGGTGGGACTGGAACTCACAGTCTCCCAGTTTCTAGCCTGATGCCTTAACCACTACACCAAACTGGCTCTCCTTTGCTTCACAGGCTTCCTATGAAATTCTGAGAAAATGAGGTTCTGCCTTTCTGGCCCATGAAGAATATTGAGAAACTAGGCCTGTTTTGAGTTTGTTCTGTGTCAAGGGTGGGAAGGCTTTTGGACTCATGTAGCTGCTCTCTGGCCCCCACCTTTAGCAGTAATGATCCTCTCTAGAAAAGCTTGTTGTTGCTATTCTTTCTCATAAATACAATTGCCAGATGCAAGTTTTTACATTTACGATTTGGAAAGAGGTTAGTCAGCACGTCCAATGTAACATCTAGCAACATATGATGGCATACAGTATACTCCTTTGGGGGATGCGCCAATATATCTTCCCCTGGTGGTGTGTGCTATGTTCTACTCTGGCTTTACACTGAAGCATAACATCACCCACAACATTGGCCACAAAATCTTCTACATTTACAGCATAAATTCAGCCTGTGCTTGCACCAGGGATCTCTTTTTAGGGAAGAAGATTCCTAGTGATATGTTAAGTGATGTTAATTTTGTGTGCATGCTCTTCCAGGGCATGTAGGAATCTCTCAGCTCCTGGAGTGAGAAAGTTTGGAAATCATTGGAGTAGATAATTCTTTTTTTTCCCCCAACCATTATATTTCTGGATGAAATATGCATAGGAAATCCAGTCCTCCTTTTTTTTTTTTTGAATAACCATTTGTTCTCCTAGTATTACTGTTTTAGGCTTCATGCTTAAAACAAAAATCATATTATCAAGGACTTTGCTCATCTTTTATGAATTCTGAGGAAGTAAAAGGTCACCTATCTAGGAAGAAGAATAATTGTGAGTGTTATTTGGCTCAAAATGTCCCACCAGAAATGCAAAGAAATAAAAATAGACAGTTTCTCTCTCCTTTGAACCACCCTTCCTCCAAATTCTCCAAATTACTCACATAGGATTTTTGACCCAGTACATAAAACTCCATTAGTTTTTTCTTCCATATACTTTTGCTGTAGCAGCACCTCCAAAATTTTTATAAGATTTTAAATGAGTTCATATGAGTTGCTGGCAGTTCTGCCAAAACACATTTGGACTTTTCGTTCACTCTCATTATGAGAAACTACTGATTTCTAACCATCTTCCTTGTTCCAATCCCGTTTTTCTTTAGGTATTACTTGCTACGTACAAGTCTGAAAGTTTCCGCTAAGATCCCACATCGATTGTCAGCAATTCTGGCTGAACAAACAGGTAAGGATTTTTTTAAAAAAAGAAAAAGAGAAACAAAATGGAGAAATGAACTGAAGTGAGTTGAAACTGGGTTTTTTCCCATTGTTTGTTTGTTTGTTTATTTATTTATTTATTTATGTATGTATGTATTTATAGTGCTATTTATAGTGCTGTTTATAGTGGAGGACTCTAGGCAGCTTACAATCATATATATACAATTCAATTATACATCAATTCCAAATATATACAATTCACCGCTCGTGAAGGGAGAGGGGTAGGGGAACCGACTCTATTAGGCTCTGGACTACAATTCCCAGGATGCCTTGAGCCGGCTGCTGACGTCCTGTAGCTGTCACATCCGGGTCCGTCGTCACCACCGCTGTTTGATCTTCCTCCAATCCTTTGATCCTCTCCTCTCCGGTGGAGCTGACTTCCTGACAGGACGCCAGCAAATTAGCCCACTTTTTAAGGTGGTACCCATTTATCTACTTGCAAGGCTTTCGAACTGCTGGGTTGACAGGAGCTAGGACTAAGGACGAGAGCTCACCTCATCCCGCGGGTTAGGGTTAGGGTTAGGGTTAGGGTAATTTGTATTATAAAATACAAATAATACATTATAGAATACAGTTAATAACTGTGTATAGTGGCATTTATAAACTAGGAACAGGAAACTGTTAACACTGTGATGATTAAGATAAATTAAACCTTGAAAGAGGAGAAAAACTTATATTCTATATGATTTCTAAAGTGTTAATGAAGATAAAGTTGCTTAAATGTGCAATTAATGGTAAAGATGACATTGATAAAAAATTGCAAAGTACATTAAATTATTGCATAACATGAAAAAAATGTAGTTCTTTGAGCTTAATACTAAATACTTAATACTAAAATCTCCACTTATTATTATTTATTGTTATTTATTTATTTTATTTTTTATTCTTTATATTTATATCACTGCCCATCTCCCCCAAAGGGGGACTCTGGGAGGTTTACAATAAAAATTATTGATGAATATTAAAAGAAAGAAGAAGAAAGAAAGAAAGAAAGAAAGAAAGAAGAAAGAAAGAAAGAAAGAAAGAAAGAAAGAAAGAAAGAAAGAAAGAAGCTGCTAGGGAAAAGTAGATATGTATTTAATCTCTAATTTCCCCTTCTCTATACCCCAATTGATTTACACAGTGTATATGTTTTTTGTATTTGCCTTGCTATGTGATGTATTCTATATATGGAAACCATTCTTGTTTGAATTTAGTTAAACTTCTATTGTGTATATCAGTGTTTCTCAACCTTCGCAACTTTAAGATGTGTAGACTTCAACTCCCAGAATTCCACATCCTGGCTGGGGAATTCTGGGAGTTGAAGTCCACACATCTTAAATTGCCAAGGTTGAGAAACAATGGACTATATATACTGTTAGTTTCACTATTTCTGCATAAGTTCCCAGTCAAATATTGTCAGTGTTGTATCTTTCTTCCAAAGTTGGGCAAAGTTTATCCTCGCAGCCCTGATTATAGTGTTTCTTGTTAATGCATCCTGGAATTATACCTAGTTAAAAAAACTGTGATTTCATTTCAAATTTAATTTTTGAAATGTCTAAAGTTTTGGAAATTAAATTTTAGAAACTGTTTTGAGGGGCAGATCAAGGATGATGCATCATTGAAATATGAACTGTTCTGTAATCCTGTAGAAACCTAAATCTTCTGGATTTTAAGGTTTCTGTTGTCATTCTTAGCTTTGCATTATGATTTTGTTGATTTCTGAAGATGTGTGTATTTTAGCCTTTTGATGTGAGTGACCTTGCAAACATTTTTACCAGGTCAGTGGTATAGAAAGATTTGAAACAAATAAAACATAGGCACTGAAAAAGCCAAGTTATATGGGAAGCAAGATTCTGCTTCTGAAGATTCTGATTTCTAGAGATAATTTGGATGAGGCTTATGTGGATTTACTGGATTTTAACTCTCCTCCACAATAAATCTATTAGGATCCAATGAACCATTTTAAAGTTGTAGCTGGAGTAACGTTATGGTAGATTTGAAAATTATTCCTCTTCAATAGGACACATGATTGTGTTCATACCATACCCGAAAGTTCTGCTAAGACTAACATCCTTAATGAAGATGAAGCCCAGTTTGGAGCAGATCCTCTCAAGCAGAGGTTAATAGGAAATGTGTAGCTGTCATGAATAAAAAAATTTGGTGGTTGAGTAAGCTTTACAATGGATTACTTTCATTTAATTATCTTTACACCACATTTTAAAAATATCATAGTAGATGTCAATCTACTCAAAACACCAGGTGAACTGCGAACTTGTATTTCTGGAGTGGAGTTTACTTTTTACCAGTTATTTTCCAGATGAGTGAAAAAAAAATTCCAACGTTTTCTCCGGGGTTAGATTTATGATTGACATTGACAAGGGAAACTTCCAACCCTTTTGCTGACCAGCTAGGTAACACATAACAGTGATTAATTGCAAGTGAATCAAAATAGTCCACTATAGTTGATTGTCATAAGGACAGATTCATAAAAATCGTTCAAAGAATCTTGTCTTCTAGCTCTGGGTTTTTCTTGGGGGAATCCTGAACAATTTCCGAGAAACCTCTGAACTATACTTGAAAACCACTTGATCAAAGAGTATATTATAAAGAATATAGGTTTAGAAGTTTAGGAGTTCTGTGATTAAGCATCCTCCCCTCTCCTCCCCCTCCCCCTCCCCCTCCCCAGCCCCCTTTCCTTCCCTTCCCACAAAGATTTGAGGGTTTTTCCAACAATTCTATTTGACTGCATCCCATCCTTATGACCTTGAGAAAGTGAATTTTAGTTTACAAAACATAACAGAGATAAGCTACTACATTTACACTACTGATGTCCATGCTGGAAAATTAATGGGATCATCTTATATTTTCATCTTCACATAATGGAATATTATTACAAAAGCTGTTCGTAATAATTCTTTCCAATAGGCTAATTAGAAATGTCAGTAGGCAAGGCAGAGATGAAGGATTGATGATAGAGCTGGGTGACTTTTATCAGATTTTGGGGAGAAAAGGATGAAAATCTGAGTCTAATCATAAAGACAAACAGTTCTATAGATGATTACATTCCAGTCTTGAATCTTTTGCTTAGGGCAAACTTTTTTTTTAATCAGGAGTATATCAGCCAATTCCATCCCTTCTCCTTCCAAAAAGATGGATTGTACTTTAGGTCCATCCAACTACTTTGGCATTTGGACCAAAAAAATAGGAGGAACCAGAAAACAATATATTATATCAGACAACCTTTGTTTCAGAGATATTTCCTTACCAGATTCCTCAATGCCTTCAACAATGGCAGAGCTTCTAATGTACAACCTTCACTGGAAAAGTTCTTAAAACCTCAGGGAGATATTCAGAGATGTATCTGCCTTGAAAACAGCCCATGCCGTTCATATTGAACAGTATAGCGCATTCAAACATCAGGAGGTGACCATAGGAAATGTTTTATGACATTTTGTATTGTCATAAAATGTTTTATGATAATTTTATGTCATAAAATGTTTTATAAAATTTGCCAAATTTCTATTCCATGGGAGTCATGGGTCCTGGATTTCGGACACATTCTTTAAGTTAGCCCATTTGAGGTACCTTGGTTCAAAAATTGTTGCCCTATGGCTCACTGTTTTGCCCAATTAAAGGTTACAAACAAACAGACACAAGAGTTTTAGTAGTATATAGACAGCTAATAATTTGCTGCTCAATGTGTTATGGGTAACTGCTCTCTGGTCCAAGAATTAGGAAGGTGACTCAGTCCTACTGTGGTTCCATTTCTTCCCAAAGAAACAATTGCAGAGTTTGGAGATCCTTCTTGATTGTAAGTGATCATTGGAAGCCCAAGTGCCTTAAACAGCATGGAAGGACTATGCCAAACTTTGTCTGCTAGTTTAGCCACAATCCTTTCATTAAACCAGGAGACTGTGAGTTCTAGTCCTGCCTTAGGCATGAAAGCCAGCTGGGTGACCTTGGGTCAGTCACTCTCTCTCAGCCCTAGGAAGGAGCCAATGGCAAACCAGGAGACTGTGAGTTCTAGTCCTGCCTTAGGCATGAAAACCGGCTGGGTGACCTTGGGCCAGTCACTCTCTCTCTCAGCCCTAAGAAGGAGCCAATAGCAAACCAGGAGACTGTGAGTTCTAGTCCTGCCTTAGGCATGAAAGCCAGCTGGGTGACCTTGGGCCAGTCACTCTCTCTCAGCCCTAGGAAGGAGTCAATAGCAAACCAGGAGACTGTGAGTTCTATTCCTGCCTTAGGCATGAAAGTCGGCTGGGTGACCTTGGGCCAGTCACTCTCTCTCAGCCCAACTCACCTCACAGGGTTGCTGTTGTGGGGAAAATAGGAGGAGGGATTAGCTATGTTCGCTGCCTTATTTATACATTATTACTATTATTATTATTATTATTATTATTATTATTATTATTCAAATTTATGACCGCCCATCTCCACAACAGTAATAAAGGTGGGATAATAAATAAATAAAGACATTTTAAAAAATTAACTTCGTTGATCCATGCCCTAATACTCTTTCACTTGGATTTTTTTCCCATTAAATTTATTATATCTGCCCACTCCAGCAGATTATGGGTGGCTTAGATAATGTAATACCAAACTAAAATGATTAAAAGCATGGACAAAACAAGGCAAAACAGCTTGCACTAAAAACAACCATTAAAACAAAGCACAACACACACACCCCAGCCAAACACATTAACCCCAGGACTGGGACCAAAGTAGGGTTTTAAAGGCTTTTTGGAACCCCAGGAAGGAGGGTGCCCTCCATATCTCTGGGGGGGGGATGCTGTTGCAGAGAGTGGGGGCTGCAACAGAGAAGGCACACTTCCTCAGTCCCCTATTATGACAACATTTAACAGAGGGGATCTTGTGTACACCCACTCTGCTGGAAGATACCAGGCAGGCAGAAACAATTAGAGATAGGTGGTCACTCAGGAATCCAGGCCCTATGCCATAAAGGGCTTAATAGGTAGCAACCAGCACCTTGAATTGCACCCGAAAGCTAATTGGTAGCCAATGCAGCTTACGTAGAAGCGGTGACACATGGGCACAACAAGATGTGCCCATTGCTGCTTGCACCACTGAATTTTTAACCAGCTGTAGCTTCTGGACGGTCTTCAAGGGTAGCCCCAAGTAGAGCACATTGCAGTAGTCCAGTTGTGATGTGACCTGGGTGTGATTGACTATTTCCAGGGCCTCCCAGTCAAGGAAAGCGTGCAACTGACACACAAGTTCTACATGTGCAAAGGCCTTCCTGGCCATAACTGCCATCTGCTCTTCCAGCAGGAGCTGTGAGTCCAGGAAGACCCCCAAGTTGTGCACAAGTCTCAAATGAGGAAATGTAACCCCATCTAAGTCCTATGATGGATTACTGTTCTGTGCACAGATTCCAGTTTGCTCAACAGTGTAAGAGATTGTGCTGATGCTGAGAAAGAAAAGAGTATCTCCCAACACAAACACGCAGAAGATGGGGCATCTCATTACAGGCTCTAAGTCTGCCATGCAAATATTTTGGGAAAAAGAGCTTCAAGAGCTTCAAAGGAGACCCTATCTGAATTAACTCACTAGTAAAGGAAGGCTTTATAAGTAAAGAAATGTGGCATTTGTTTGATTATATAATCACACAAGTGTTGTCCTGTTGGCATTATTGACATTACTATTGTGAATATAGAGGATGGCCTTGAAGGACAGAGGGAAGATCCATTACCAAGGCAACAATCAGATAAATGAGGCTTGAGCCTAGGCCAAGAAAGTGGTTTATGAAAATGCCTAAGATAGGCTCCCCACTTAATGTTCATGAGGATAAAAGAGGGAGGAAGGGAAGCACATTCAGACTTGCAAGATGCTGTTCCTATAACTGCTTTGATATTGTGAATGAAATCTGTTTCTTCAGCATCCTATGATAGACATATGGAAGAGACACAAATTTCACTATGCATCATGAATTGAAAAGTGTTCCAGAAATTATTTCCAGCATTAATCAAAACCTTTCATCATCTGGAACGTTCGCCCCTCCCTTCCACCCTCTATGGAAATGCCTCCCACATTTTAGCATCCACTTTTATTTTAGATGATAACGCTGTTATAAAATTAATCTCCAGCTTTGGTAATAGGAAACTACTGTATTAATGGTTTTGTGATCTGATGTCAGATGCGGAGTCCATTTGGAAACCAAATGGCCCTGTTGTCTGGTTAAAATAGAGATACACATAGTCCCCGTTTAGTGACTGATTCATTTAGTGACAGTTTGCAGTTACAACAGTGATGAAAAACTAACTTTACAACCAATACTTTTATTTATGACCTTCGCAGATCTGTAAAGGAAAGGAAAACTGAAGTAAGATCGTAAGCACAATTGAAGTTTCACTTAGCAACTGCTTCACCTAACGACTGAGTTGCCAGTCCCAATTGTGGTTGCTAAACAAGGACTACCTGTATGATTTAACATACAATAATATTAGTGAATGTTGGCTTATCAAATCTGAGCTACAAACATATGGACCACCACAAGATGGCAACCCTCATTTGGCTTGGTTTGCTCCTGTCTAGTGGCTTAATGGAAGGGGCGTGGTGGCTCAGCGGGTAAGATGCCAGGCTTGTCGATCGGAAGATTGCAAGTTCGGAGGTTTGAATCCCTAGCCCTGTGTGCGGAGTGAGCTCCCGCACCAGCCCCAGCTCTTGCCAACCTAGCAATTTGAAAGCATGCGAATGCAAGTAGATGAATAGGTACCACTTCGATGGGAGGGTAACAGCGTTCTGCGTGCATCATGCTGGCCACATGACCGTGGAAGCGTCTTCGGACAATGCTGGCTCTTCGGCTAACAAACAGAGATGAGCACCGGCCCCTAGAGTCAGACACGACTGCACAACTGTGCGGGGGGAACCTTTACCTTTACCTTTACTGGCTCAATGAATCAATCAAACTGTTGACTTTGTATGTAAAAGATGTTAATAAGCCTTCTTTCATATCAAAACCATATGAACATACTGCTGCTCCAATTTATGTAGAGGTGTTGGGTAACTGCTCAGCATTTTAAAATACAGTCTCCAGATCAATCAAAAGCACACGTTTAATCAGTCAAGAAAATTTATAATTAGTCAACTAAACTGGCATTCCTAAAATTAACAAAACAATTAATAGACTTGCCAAGAGCAACTGTCTTGCAAGATGTGCTCTGCGTTACTCCAGACTTTAAATGATTTCACTAATTAATTAACCCACAACAAGCTCTGCTTTGATCTTGCATCCCACATTTTTGGGGAAGGTGCATTTGAATTAGTGTGCAAGGAAGCATATCATACAATTTTCGTGTAGCAGTCTAAGGTCAAGGGCAGCTTTTTTTAATTACTGGCAACATTGTTGGAAAGCCAGCCATAATGCAGAACTGTGATTTAAGACAACTGAAGCTTTTCCTGGCCAGCTGTGCACTAGATTCATTAACTTGGCAGAACCTACTTCTGCTTTGATTTAAAGCATTGAAGATGATTGTACTGGGGGGGGGGGATCCCCATAAATTGTAAATATTCTTGTGGTGCCCTAAAGCTATCCAATTTATAAGTCCTTACCTGGCCAGAGTCCACTTGATAAGATGCACTCTCTCTCTCTGTCTCTCTGTCTCTCTGCCTCTATCTCTGCCTATCTCTATCTCTGCCTATCTCTATCTCTATCTCTATCTCTATCTCTATCTCTATCTCTATCTCTATCTCTATCTCTATCTCTATCTCTATCTCTATCTCTATCTCTATCTCTATCTCTATCATCTCTATCTCTATCATCTCTATCTCTATCTCTATCTCTATCTCTATCTCTATCTCTATCTCTATCTCTATCTCTATCTCTATCTCTATCTCTATCTCTATCTCTATCTCTATCTCTATCTCTACTAAGAGATAGAGTACTAAGCCAGTTTACTATTTCCTGCCCAAAAATGGTAGGAAAACATATCACTGATTTCAACATTTCAGTTGGAAGGGGCTTTGAGTGTCTCAAAACAGCTAGATGGGGCTCCGATGGGGAAGGCTGAAATAAATAACAGGCCAAAATTAGTCTGGGCTCATGGAATGTAAAATAAATGAATCCCATTAAATTTAGCTGGTTAACAATTGCTATTTTATCTGATCATGGCTCAAGGCGACATGATTCTGCATTCAGCCAGCATCCACGAGAACACGGTCTTCAGCCGAGTATTTCAGATCTTGTACCGGAATGAAGAGATTCTCCTTAATGAATCCATGAACTTCACAGTTCATCTCCTCCTGGATGGTGAGAGGGTGAGATGGTTTTGATTCTCTTAAACAAGGCTCCCCCTTGCATCCATATGAGCATGAATGCAAATGCATGTGTGGGCACAGGTATACAGATTTGTTATCCCAATAGAAGGGAATTTGTGTAGCGCAGGGTTGAACTGTGGAGTTCTTGGTGCTCTCTGAGCTTGGTTGTTTGCTTGCAGACATTTCATGACCCAGCCAGGTAACATCATCAATATGAGAGCATCAAAAACTCCAGAGATTTGTTATATATGTCTTGTCATGTTGGTTTGGAGTACATTTGGAACCAGTTTGATTGTCCTTATCTCAGATAGTCAGAGGTCCTTTCACAAGGAAATTTCTCCCCCTGCTTTCTTGTAGGTACATAGGCCACTAGGAAGGTAAGGAGAGAGAAAAGATTTAAGGAGGGAAGTGAACATTGCTGTAAACATAATCATATTGGACTGAATGTCCCTGAGTTAAGTCCAGAAGGTTAAGTTAGCTGTACTTAGAATCCCATCATAGTGAATGTGGCTTAATGATTTAATTAAGTCCCACAGATTTTGACAAATAGCAAGTGCCGCTAACTGACTAGACCATTCCCCCAGCCTGGCTGGGGAATTCTGGGAGTTGAAGTCCACATAGCTTAAGGCGGCCAAGGTTGAGAAACACTGGACTAGACTGATTAAATTGAGTGAGATAGCTAGAACTTTGGAATACAGAAATAAAAATTCAAAATGATCTTGATAGGTTAGAAAAATGGGCTGAACATGAACAGAATGAAATTTCACAAGAGACAAGTGCAGAATTCTTCACTTAGGAAACAAAATTCAAATGCACAAGTATAGGAGGGGAATATGGAGGTTCCAGATGGTGTCTGTCTGTCATCTATCTATCTATCTATCTATCTATCTATCTATCTATCTATCTATCTATCATCTATCTATCTATCTATCTATCTATCTATCTATCTATCTATCATCATCTCTGGATAGTAGTCGATCACAAACTGAATATGAGCTGGCAGTGTGACATGGCTGCAAAAAAGATTAATGCAACTATAGTTTCCTAACCACCACCAGTAATTCTTCCACCCTGTTCTACTGGGGAGGTCCCACCTCAACTACTATGTCCAGTTCTGAACACCGTGGTTTTTGAAGGTTTTTGAGAATTTTGAACAGGTTCAGGGGAGGCAGGCATGAGGAACTAAACTTGGTTTAGGAATGGCAGGACATGCATGACCTGTTTGCTTGAGAAAGAGAGAGAAAAAGAAAAAGAAATGCAGCCATATATTTCTGCATTTATATGCAGAATAATAAATTATTCTGCATATAAATGCAGAATATATGCATTTATGCATATATTCTGCATTTATTATGCATTTATTATTATGCATTTAGGATCATGCACTGTTGAGATGGTTGACCCTTTTAGCAATGTGGTCTCCCCATTGCTCCTC
This sequence comes from Charina bottae, assembly GCA_023362775.1. Lineage (NCBI taxonomy): Eukaryota > Metazoa > Chordata > Lepidosauria > Squamata > Charinaidae > Charina > Charina bottae. The sequence continues at coordinate 128,349,067 of JALMGJ010000003.1, forward strand.
CACCACATTTTTTTCTCAGAGGTTGAATTTTGAATTATGTACAGTATGTCTTATAACACTATATTAAAACAAATTAAAAAAAACAATTTTTCCAGGCAGAGGAAAGCTTAGACTTGCCAGCAGGACAGAGAGCAGGTCTAGAGGGCTTCTGATGAAGAAAAACAGGAAAAACTGAAGAACCTTTCCACAAGTACTATGATACTGATTGATATGATTCCCTTCCCTAAATCAGCTGTAATCACCATCTGAAGAAGAAACTACAGGAGATCCAAGTGTCCTTTTGTGTGATTCTTTGCTCTGTGCAAGGAGAGTTGATTGGTTGTTTTCAAAGACCTCCACTAATCTGGGAGGTTGGACCAGTTTTCCTTCATAGGAAAATGTAGGTTGTGACTCTTTGAAGCCTCCATCTCAGTAGCCGGTCCATCAGGGTATCAATCAGTTATATCTTCTTGGTGGCAGATTAGCCCAGATGTTAATACATGGTAGACAGATACGAATCTCATCTGTCCAGGGGAAATAGAGGGATAGGTCTCTCTCAGGCTTCAGGTTGGTTTTTCTGAGCTATCCACAGGATGTGGTAAAAAAAAAAGTCTAGTTGGTAGCTGCAACGGTGCACAGTTCCACTGGTTTTTATGTGTGGCATCTGTGTGACACATAAAGAAAAGGGTTTGATTGCCCCATTCCAGCTGCCATCTTGGCTTTCTTTTACCATGCCCTGTAGATAGCACAGCATTCATCTTCCTTTCCCTTCCTCACCCTCCTTTTCCATCTCCTCCCTCCCTCCCCTCCTCTCTTCTCCTTTCTCTCTTTTCTGTAGATTCAGAAATAGCTTATAATAATAGCTTTTGTTTTGTTTTTTTGAAAATTGTTCTCAGGTGGAAGAAGCATTAAGTGAAGCTGATTTTCAGCTCAAGCTGGACCTGCATTTCACAGACAGTGAACAACAGTGAGTAGTTTTCCTTTCTAAGGTGAAGTCTTATTCTCTTGAAACCAAGACCGCAAACAGTCAAATTTAAAATTAGGAAATAAGCTTTCCTGAATCACAATCTGCTTAATAAGATGCATGGAGTATTCAGTATGCACAAAAGAGTTATTGGATACAGAGGAAGAATGATGAAAGGAACATATAGGAACAGTGCTGTAGATGCTTCCCTCTGTTCCATCAGCTTCCCAATGACTCAATAAAAAGCATGAGCATGTAAAAATTATCACTTTTTTTACTGTTTACCATCCTCTTAACACCAGCAACTTAGGATCACAATCTAGTCTATGTTGGCAGTTTGTAGTAAAATGACATTGTTCGGGAAAGGGAAAGGGAAAGGGAAAGGGAAAGGGAAAGGGAAAGGGAAAGGGAAAGGGAAAGGGGAAGGGGAAGGGGAAGGGGAAGGGGAAGGGGAAGGGGAAGGGGAAGGGGAAGGGGAGGGGAGAGAAGGAAACAACACGATTTTTTTTTAGGAAACGACACGATTTTTTTATTGGAGGGGAGGGGAGGGGAGGGGAGAAAAGAAAAAAGAAAAAAAGAAAAGAAAAGAAAAGAAAAGAAAGGAAAAGAAAAGAAAAGAAAAGAGAAGAGAAGAAAAGAAGAAAAAAGAAAAGAAAAGAAAAGAAAAGAAAAGAAAAAGGAAAAGAAAAGAAAAGAAAAGAAAAGAAAGAAAAGAAAAGAAAAGAAAAGAAAAGAAAAGAAAAGAAAAGAAGGCTGTGTGAATGGTAAAAGGCAAACAATTGAGGATTCTCATGGCAGTACCAACCAATTGACCCTGTTGTTGCAATAATTACAATGTAGAGAGTTGAGCAGCAACCTTTGAAGTGTGACTCACTGCTAAGAGGATAGCAGCCCAGGGATTAAAATTCCATTCATGCCTGCATCTCTGCAGTAGCGAAAATGTTGTTGCAGAGCAAGCCAAGGACGCGCTTTTCTCAACTCTTCCTACCTCTTCTTCCAGGCTGAGAGACGTCCTGGCCATCCCCGTAATAAGCAGCCGCACATTGGGACTCCACTTCCACCCCAGGCAAGGACTACACCACCACGTCCCTGTCATGTTTGACTACTTCCACCTGTCGGCAGTCACTGTTACTCTGCATGCCTCTCTGGTGGCTTTAAGCCAGCCCCTACTCAGGTAAAGTGAACCACCCCTTTCCGAAGAGAAAATGCAGGAGGGCTGTGTAAATCCTTCCAAAGCTACATGCATCCTTCCACTGGAGTGCTGATAAATCAGCTTCCTTCAAGTCAGTAAAGCAGACGCATCTTTATTTACAGTAAATGTAAAATGCAAAGTAAAGTGGCCATGCCCTGCAGACAATGATGGAGACATCTGGGAGGAGCTTTCAAAGAAGGTGGATGAGCCTAGAAAAAGACACGGCTGCTTTAATGATTTGAAGAGAAGTCCTTTGTGCTCCTACAAATCTCAGAGTGCTACTTTCTTTTGAAGGACTGGCGCAGCCCTGAACATTAATTTTGCATTCTGTGCTTCTTTTTGACTTTCTATATTATTATGTGAGCTTTCATTTTCATACTCATATACAGTACATATGCATATTAAACAGTCTGAATTTGTTTAGGTATTAAAATGGGCAACATCAGCAAACTTGCTCACAAGCACAAGTTTCATTCATCAGATTTAAGGTGGGGGGGAGGAGTTAGGATACAGTGTCATGGAATGTGAATCAACAAATTCCAGCCCTCATTTGTTAGTGAATTCCTTAAAGTGAAGTCTCTGTGAATTGCTTGAACTTCTTTCTCACAGATTGTATAACTAAAGGACCAATGGCTCTTTTACCAGAGAAGACTGAAAAAGTCATTGGCCAACCTCACTCCTTAGGACTCTCATTAGAGAAATTCTGCCCCTTGAGGTTCAGAAACACCAGATATACCCTTACGCAGTGTATCCAGATCATTGCTGTGCAAATCAATCCCAATCAAATCAAATCTTTATTACAGTCATAGACCAACATAAGGAAGGTGGGGTACAGTCAACAAAAAAGCATAGAGGATACATCAAGAGTAGAAATAAAAAATCTAAAAAATTATGAAAACCTAGATGATATATAAATATTTGAATTAAAAACTAAAAGTATATATAAGAAACAAGAAACTAAAAGAAGGGGTAGGCCTAAGGGAGCATAAAAGGTTACTATCTGGAAGACTATATCTATCAACTTACAAAGCACTCTAATATGGCAAATTAGGTGCTCATTAAATCTAATTTATAGCACAGGTCATCATCCAATGAATTCTGAGTGCTGCTGCATAGAACCTGGAAACGTATGTTGTAGCAGGGTTGGTATCTGAAAGCAAACAGGTGGTGTAAAATTGTCCTGTGCACCCTGGTTATTGATGTGGTAATGGTCTGTAGCTTGAATCATGTCAACTGGATTTCTATTTTCTTAGTGGAAACGTTTCACTCCTTATCCAAGGAGCTTCTTCAGTCTGAGCAAAGTTGGTAAGGGAATCCTAAATATGTTCCTGAACATATTTAGGAACATATTTAGGATTCCCTTACCAACTTTGCTCAGACTGAAGAAGCTCCTTGGATAAGGAGTGAAACGTTTCCACTAAGAAAATAGAAATCCAGTTGACGTGATTCAAGCTACAGACAATTCCACCTGGATGACTGAGAACCTTCATAGACATGTGGTAATGGTGAGATGAGGCTAATACCAATCAATCTCAATCTGATTCTTGGCTTCATAGCATGTAATTTTTTTCCCCCAAATGGGGTATATGCCAGTTTCCTATATCTCCATCATCACACTTCTGAAATGTTGCCAGGTCTTCCATACACCAATGTATATGTCCATGTGCGGATGGCTCTATAGAATCCTTGTATCATACAGGAACTCCTGGACGACTTTTATTTTCCTATCTTGGAGAAATTCACTGGTAGAAAGCATGTCTTCTATTTGTCACTTCTATATCCTCCAGGATTGCTCAGTTTTGTGCCTCATGCGTTTCCCTGTGTTTTTTAAAAAATGTATTAATATATTTTGTTTTTAGCTTTGTTTGTGGGGATGTGTATGCAGATAGAAAGATAGATCAAAATAAATCCATATGAATGTATCTGACTGCTGGCCCTAGGGTTGTAACAAAGGTTTGATTGGATTTGACTGAAACATTTCTCATGTTTTGAATACTTTCCCAGTGCCCAAGAGTTCTCTTACAATAATGCTAGTTATCACTGTTTGTTTGGGCGTGAACCTCAAAGTTCTTCAGACTACCACCAAGCCAGAATTAATCTGCAATATTTCTCAGTGGAGTCCTTGGTGCTCTCTGAGCTTGGTTGAGAAACCATACCTCCACCAACACTGGCAGGGCAAGCTACTGTATACAGTATAACATTCACTCGCACTGATTATGTTACCTAGTTGGGTAATGAAACATCTGCAAATAAGCAACCAAGCTCAGAGAGCACCAAGGACTCCACAGTTCAACTCTGAGCTACATATATTCTCTTCTATTGGATATTTCTCATTCTCTGCTTTTTTCTTAAATAGCTACATGGGCATGTAAAAATAACCAACTATTCCCAGTGCAGAAAGGAAGGCATGATTGAGGGAGATTTTGATTGTAAAACTATACCTTTCTGAGTTTTCCATGTGTTCTGTTTTTTTCTTTTCTTTTGTTTTTTAGTTTTGCTCGTCCAGGAAGGGGTTCCTGGCTTGGTAAAGGCAGCTTGGATATGGGGCCAGATCTCCCTGGGATGTCACTAGAAAACCTGGTCTTTGGAGCTGGCTATTGCAGACCAACAACTTCAGAGGTAAAAGGCTGTTGCTCGGAGGTGCTGATGGCACTCCAAGATGAATTTGAAATCCTTTAGAAAGGTCCAGCAAGCTGACAATGAGTTGCATTTCTTAAAATTATTATTAGTATGCTTCCCCACCCTCACTGATGAAACCAGGAGGTGGAACCAGCATGTTCTTCCATATTTGTTGAATTGAAGATTGATGCTATTTAGTTCTCAAGGGATGAGTTGCTTGCTCTTCAGTTAGCCAGAATATTTGAATAGGCACGTTCTATCTAGCCAACAAGGCCAGAGGGGATGTGTAAAATCAGTCCCCTTATTTTGGGGTGAAAACTAGATTTCCTCAATAGATGATAACAGATGACACCGGTGCTAGCTTTACCGTATGAATATGTTTCATTCACAAAATATTTATTTATTTATTTATTTATTTATTTATTTATTCGATTTCTATAGCCACCCATCTCAACAAGTGACTCTGGGTGGCTTACAACAATAAAAACCATAAAACAGTTAAAGCAATTACAATTAAAACAATTAAAAGACAAAATAAATATACATGACTGCCCAGTAAGCAATGTATGGATGTTAATATAGCCAAGAAACAGGACCATTCCCACATTCGGGGCCCCAGGCCCGGGCACATAAACAGGTTTTCACAGCCTTGCAAAAGGCCAACAGGGTCGGGGACATCCTGATCTCTGAAGGAAGAATATTCCAGAGGGCAGGGGCTACAGCAGAGAAGGCGCACCTTCTAGTCCCCGCCAACCAACATTCCTTGGTTGATGGGACCTGTAGCATACCCAGCCTACCAGATTGAATTGGACAGGTAGAAACAACTGGGAGAAGATGGTAACCCAGTCCCAAGCCATGAAGGGCTTTAAAGGTGACAACCAGCACCCTGAATTGCACCCGGAAGCACACAGGCAACCAATGCAGCTCACGTAGCAGCGGTGTTATGTGCATTTACTACCCGTGCAGCCGCATTCTGCACCAGCTGAAGCTTCCGAATGCTCTTCAAGGGCATTAGCCTTATGGTGGCATTTTATCCCCCTCCCCCTTAGCACCACCTACCTGTCACTCTTTTTCTGATTTAATTAATCTCTACCCACTGCAAGGAAATCAATTGGCATTGTTCAAATTCCTCTTGGGATGCTAAAAAATCCTTTGGAATTGAATTGAATTGAACTTCATTGACAGGGCAAGGAAAAAAGAAGCAAGATGTTTACCTACTTGCAATCTGCTCAGATTTTCTGGAAAAGTTTGGCCCTTAGGTTAGGTGACTGCTGCCTTTGATTTACTAGAAGCTGTTTTTTAAAAAATTTGATTTCTACTATTTATACATGTTCTTAATGTGTTTCTTTAGGACTTTGTTGTATAGCACCCAAGATCTGTTAGGATTAGGTTGGGCTATAAATATTGTATAAATGAATGCATAAACAAGAGTCTACTGCTGTAGAGATGGGCAGTGATAAATCTGAATAATAAATAATAAATAAATAAATAAATAAATAAACAAACAAACAAATAAATAAGAAATTGTGACTTTTGCGATATTTAGAAACTCCCTGAAGGCTTGCAAATCAAGCTCATAAATATCATAATTTTCTGGATTTAAATTTGCTACCAGATGGAGGAGTATATGGATGGTGCAGGTCATAGCTCCATTAAAGTACTACATAAAAATTGTAAGTGGGACAATTACTTAGTAATTGTATTGTAATGTAATGTAAGTATAGTAATGTAATTACTTAGTAATGTAAGTGTGCTTTCCAAACTCCTGCCATTGGCGAAACACCAACGGCGGCAGCGGCTTCCCCCCCCCCGCTAAAACCCGGAAGCGCTGGTGGCGTGCCCCTGCTGTCGCCGCTGCCGCCACACACGTCCACTTCTGGGTTTTGTCGCGACACACTAAAGTGTCGTGACGCACAGTTTGGAAAGCTATGACTTAGTGGAAATGGAGTAAAGCAGAGGATATCTCGCAGTTTGCTTCTCATTTCCCCCTTATATCACTTTTTGGTTGAAAAGTCTCTACTCCATTTAATCTGCTGATTGGGTTCCCAATTTTAGCAGCATGATCCAGGGAGGATGTTAAGTCTAGGGCGCTCTAGGGCGGTCTTATATATATATATATATAATATATATTTTAAAATGGAACACAAATTGGAAGAAGAGGGGTTGCGAACACCTAACAGAGTTTGGTTTTGGTTTTGGTTTTGACCTTTGCTTCATTAATCCACCCATTACTGAATCTTTTTAAACCATGTGCAATCAAATACTTGCAAACATTTTCTTTGAGTCAAACACATTCCAGTTAAGGCATATGAATTCCACTGATTAGAGAGGGAATTAGTGTGGTCTAGTGGCTAACTACTACTACTACTACTACTAATAATAATAATAACAACATAGGGGAGACCCAGGTTCAAACTCTTAGGTGACCATGGATTTCACTGGGTGCATTTGGGCCAACTGTTATCTCTTAGTCTGTAGCTTGAATCATGTCAACTGGATTTCTATTTTCTCAGTGGAAACGTTTCGCTCCTTATCCAAGGATATCCAAGGAGCGAAACGTTTCCACTGAGAAAATAGAAATCCAGTTGACATGATTCAAGCTACAGACAATTCCACCTGGATGACTGAGAACCTTCATAGACATGTTATCTCTTAGCCCAAACTACCTGACATTGTTGTTATTAATAAAAAATAATGCATGCTGGAAACTCAAGGTATGATCAAATCTAATCCAGTAGTAAGAGTAGCACTGGTATATGCAGTAATAATAGTAGTAGTAGTAGTAGTAGTAGTAGTAGTTTAATTTTGTTATTTGTTTCTGTTTTATTTTTAATGCATTGTTTGGAATGGAGTACCATAGAAATGTTAGTAAATACTACTATGGCTATTATTGTTTTATTTATTAAATTTATATTCTGCCTGACTCCCAATGATTAAGTAATAATCATAATAGTATGGAAGCATCTTCATCCCTTTCATACCCAATATATGCAATTTAAGGACATACTGACTCTAAGCCTCAAAGTCTAATAGCCAAGAAATGCTACATGGAACGGATGGTAGACTTAGTTTGCCTGTTGAAATAGTCCAGCAGAAAAGAACAAGGTGTTTTATCAGGAACATTTGCCTCTCCTTGCAATGGCTGGGTTTTCTTGACGGTTCTACTGTATTTGAAAAGTGATAGCAGTACAAGTAACAATGACAGGCCACTTTTTTTTTTTTTTTATATATATATATATAAATTTAATTAAGATTTTAAATATACAAAGTTGAAAGTTGAAAATGAAACAGAAATAGAAGCACAAATTAAGGAAAGAGGAGAAAAAAGTGTAGTAAAGCAAAAGAAAGAAAGAGAAAACAGACATAGAAATTGGACAACTTCCGATCTATCTATGGTCATAGGAATAGAGAAAAGTAATTTGTTCTTACATGCTGGCTATTCATATAACTTTCATATACATTTCTTGTCTAATATATTCTATTTATATATAATCTAATCATCAAAACCCCATGCAAGCTTTGCTCCTCCTGCTTTTTGCAAATAGTCCATCAAAGGCTTCCACTCTTTAAGATAGTAACGATTTGAGTTTTCTTTTAATAAACATGTCAATTTGTCATTTTCTGCCATATCCAATAATTTCAACATCCATTCCTGTATCGTTGGTACAGTTTGGTTTTTCCAGTTTTGTGCATATAAGAGTCTTGCTGCTGTAATCATGTATTGTATTATTCTAAAAAGATGTTTTTCTATTTGTACATCCAAAATTCCAAGGAAAAAAAATTCTGGTTTAAATGGTATTCGTATTTGTAATATATTTTGCATCAGTGAATGTATTTCAATCCAAAACTTCTTTGCCATTTTACATGTCCACCACATATGGTAAAAAGACCCCTCTTGTTTTTTTACATTTCCAACATAAGTTGGAAATATTCCCATACATTTTTGCAAGTTTTTGTGGGGTGATATACCATCGGTACATCATCTTGTAAAAGTTTTCTTTTAGATTATAACACAAAGTAAATTTTAATCCTTTAGTCCACATATCTTCCCATTGTTGCAATTGTATATTGTGGCCAATATTTTTTGCCCATTGAATCATACAGTCTTCAACTTGTTCCTCCACCATTTCTCCTTTTAACAATAATTTATACATTTTAGCAATTGAGTGTTCATCAGTTTCACATAATTGTATCTCAAACTCTGATTTGGTTTGTTCAAATTCTAATTTTTTTTATCTAATTTAAATTTCTCTATAAGTTGCATATAGGAAAGCCATTGAAAAGTATACCCTTCTTGAGCAAGTTCTTCTTTTGATTTTGTTACATAGTGCCCTTGTTCCTTTTTCAAAAAATCCTTATAAGTCAGCCACTTATCCTTATTTCTTACTTCTGTTCTATGAAATGCTTCTTGTGTGGAAATCCATAAGGGTCTCTTATAACATAAAGTTGATTTATATTTATTCCAAATTCTCAAGAAAGATCTTCTAATATAATGATTTTTAAAGTCCACATTAACTGTAGCTTTATCATACCATAAATATCCATGCCATCCAAATCTTAATTCATGTCCCTCCAAATTCAATAATTTTTCATTTTTCAAAACAATCCATTCTTTAAGCCATACCAAACCACAAGCTGCATGATATAATTTCAAATCCGGGAGGCCTAAGCCTCCTCTTTCTTTTGAATCTTGCAAGACTTTGTATTTTATTCTTGGTTTTTTCCCTTGCCAGATAAACTTAGAAATATCCCTCTGCCACTGTATAAATGGTTCCTCTGATGTCAATATAGGTAGTGTTTGAAAAAGGTATAAAATTCGTGGTAATATATTCATTTTGATCGCTGATATTCTACCTAATAATGATAATTGCAATTTTCCCATCCATCTAAATCTTTTTTAATGTCTATCCAAAGTGGAATATAGTTATTTTGAAATAATTTGACATTCTTAGATGTTAAATAAACTCCCAAATATTTTACTTTTTTCTCCATAGAATATCCCGTCATTTCTCTCGATTTCTCCTGTTGATGGTAATCCATATTCTTAGTCAAAACTTTTGTTTTCTGTAAATTCACTTTGAACCCTGCTAATGACCCAAATTCTTTCAGTTTCTGCATCAATAACTCAATCCCATCCAGTGGGTTCTCTAAGGCAGGGCTTTCCAAAGTTTTTCCCACGGCGACACACCAACCGGCATTGGTGTGTCGCCGCGGGAAAACCTGGAAGTGCGGCAGCGTGCAAAAACCCGGAAGTGTTGCTACGCTTTCGGGTTTTGCGCGCTGCAGTTGGTGTGTCGCCGCAGGAAAACCCGGAAGCACTGATGATTATCAGCACTTCCGGGTTGTGTGGCGACACACCAGACTGTGTGTGGCGACACACTTTTGTGTTGCGACACACAGTTTGGAAAGCTCTGCTCAAAGGTAATGACTAGGTCATCAGCAAAGGCTCTTAATTTATAAACTTCCTTTTTGACACTAATGCCATGAATACCATTATTTATTTATTTATTTATTTATTTATTTATTTATTTATTTATTTATTTATCAACCATACTTATATCACTGCCCATCTCCCCCCACAGAGGGGACTCTGGGTGGTTTACACAAAGTTGACAATTAAAACATATAAAAGCATATAAAATACTGTACATAAATGTATATCTATATAAATTAATTAAATATATAAAACCCAAGAGGCTCCGATGTTAAGTTTAAAAGAACTCTACGGAGCAAGCCATCCCCAAGAGGAGCTATTACTCCTCCCATCCCAAGCGAGGTGGCAGAGCCAGGTCTTCAATTGTTTTCGGAAGGTCATCAGTGTGGGGGCTTGCCTCACCTCCAGGGGCACAATATTCCAGAGGGCGGATGCCACTGCAGAGAATGCCCACTTCCTGGACCCCATCAGATGGAATTCTCTTGTAGACGGGGTCCATAGCAAGCCCTCTCTGCATAACCGAGTGGGGCGGGTCGATGCTCTGGGGACGAGGCGGTCCCTTAGGTAACCTGGTCTCATGCCATGTAGGGCTTTAAAGGTGACAACCAACACCTTGAATTGGACCCGGAAGCAAACTGGTAACCAATGCAGCTCGCGGAGTAGAGGTGTCACATGTGCCGATCTTGGGGCACTCATAACTACACGCGCAGCTGCATTCTGGACCAGTTGAAGCTTCCAGATACTCTTCAAGGGTAGCCCCATGTAGAGTGTATTACAATAGTCTATATGGGAGATGACCAGGGCATGAGTGACTGTCCGGAGGGCGTCTCGGTCCAGGAAAGGGCGTAGCTGGCGTACAACTCGAAGTTGTACAAATGCCCTTCTGGCCATGACTGCCACCTGCTCTTCAAGCAGGAGTCGTGAGTCCAGAAGGACACCCAGGTTCCGCACTGTGTCTGAATGGGGTAGTGCCACCCCACCCAGATCTAAAGATGACAACTCTCTGGATCTCGAGGCACCATCAATCCACAGCCACTCCATCTTACCAGGGTTCAGCTGAAGCCTGTTGTTCCCCATCCAGGCCCCCACAGCCTTCAGACACTGAGAAAGGGCAGTCACTGCATCACTTAACTCGCCCGGGATGGAGATATATAGTTGAGTATCATTATCTTGTCTAATATCTCTAAGCAAGACTTCTAAGACCAATATAAACAAAAGTGGAGATAAAGGACAACCTTGTCTTGTACCCTTTTGTATTTCACATGGTTTACTAAATCCTCCGTTAACAATTATTTTTGCATGTTGTGGGGTATATATTGATTTAATCCACTTAATGAAATTTCCTCCAAAATTCATAGTCTCCAATACTTTAAACATAAAAGACCAATTTAAATTATCAAAAGCTTTTTCAGCATGTATAAATATCAAGGCAGCTTGTTTTTCATTATGTTGTTCCAAATACTCCAAAACATCCAGGACATTTCTAACATTGTCTCTAATTTGTCTTTTAGGTAAAAATCCTGCTTGATCTAGATGAATAAAATTTCTAAGGATATTTTTCAATCTTTCTGCCAGTACTGTTGTAAATATCTTATAGTCATTATTCAATAATGATATTGGTCTATAGTTCTTTGTTGAATTCAAATTTTGCTGTTCTTTCGGAATCAATGTAATGTGGGCCTCTTTCCAAGTTTCCGGCATAATTCCTGTTTCCAAAATCAAATTCATAGTTTTCTGAAGAGGTATACATAGTTCATCTTTGAAACATTTATAATAAGCTGCCGATAGGCCATCCGGTCCTGGCGCTTTTCCACTATTGATTTTCTTAAAGGCCATTGTCATTTCCTCTTTTGTTATAGGATTATTAAGCATTATTCTTTGTTGATCATTTAGAACAGTTAATCTTTGCTTACTCATATATTCATCAATATCAGCTAGTTGAACATCCTGTTTTTTATACAATGATGTATAATAAGAATGAAAAGCTTATTGTATGTCTACATTATTCACTAAAGTTTTCCCTTCATGTTGTATATTAGAGATTATATTTTTTTGTCTTTGTTTTCTTAGTTTATACGCTAACCATCTTCCTGGTTTATTTGCAAATTCAAAATATTTCTGTTTCATAAATTTCATTTGGGTCTCTATTTCCTGTATCAAAATCATCAATATTTGTTTTTGTAAACATTTAATTTGAGTTGTCAATGTATTATCCATTGGCTTGTCCCTCAGACATATCTCTTTACTTTTAATTTCATTCAAAATCGATTGAATATTTTCTCATTTATTTCTCCTCATTTGAGCATTATATTGAATGAAATAACCCCTCATATAAGCTTTACTAGCGTCCCAAACAGTTTGGGTACTAGTACCCTTATTTAAATTCAATAAAAAATATTCTCTTAGCCTTTTCTTACATGTATCTACAACGTCCTCTTTCCGAAAGATTGACTCATTTAATCTCCATCGAAATATATTCCTTTTCCCTTTGATAGTTAAGAATACAGGATTATGGTCTGAGAAGGTTTTAGGTAGTATTTCAACCTTGTTGACATCCATCATTAAACTTTTAGAAATAAAAAACATATCTATTCTAGAAAATGATTTATACCTCTCTGAGTAATATGTATATTCTTTAGAGTTCCCATTCATAAGTCTCCAAATATCTTGTAAGTCCAACATGTCTTTCAGATCAAAAAATGTTTGGGGTAGTTTTCCCTGTGTGGTTTTCACATTTTTTTGTGAATGTCTATCTTCCATCGGGAGAATCACCCCATTCCAGTCACCCAAGAAACACCAATTCTCATATGATAAGTCCAAAAGTTTATCCATCAAATTCTTATAAAATAGTCCTTTATCAAAATTTCGAGCATAAAGTCCAACCATCAATATTTTAGTTCCTTGTATATTTACTTCCACTGCAATATATCTTCCTTCATCATCAGTCAGTATTAACTTTGGATTCAGTTTTTGTTGTATATACAAAACTACCCGCTTAGTTTTTTTTAATCCAGCTGAAATAAATTCTTCTCCTAATTGTTTTTGAATCAAATACTTGGTGTCCTTTTTACAAATATGAGTCTCTTGTAGACAAATTATATCCAGTCTCAGTTTTTTCAGAAAATGAAAAATGTTCTTTCTTTTTTGGAGGGAATTCTCCCCATTGATATTCCATGTTAGATATTTATAGTCCATAATGTTTTAATATTTAAAAGTCCTTTCTTAAATCCAATCCAGAAGCTCCCATCTCCGATAGATCTTCACTCTTTTCCTTATCTTCATATGTCTTTCTCTTTTCCTCCAAGTCTTTGGATGAATCACTCATGTCTGTCTTGTATTTCTCTAAAAATGCTTTTGCTTTTAAAATGGAAGTTATCTTAAATCTCTGCTCTTTAAACATAAAGGATACTCCTTCTACTCTTTCCCATCTAAATGGTATATTATTTTGCTTTAATTTGTCTGTGAAGAAGGAGTAGTCTTTTCTTTTTCTTAATAGTCTTAGGGGTACTTCTTTTAAGGTAATTATATCTTTCCCTGCTATATTTAATCTGGTGTTATAATGTTTCTTCAAGATTTGCTCTTTTATAACTTTCCTCACAAAGTATATCAATATATCTCTTGGCACATTCTTTTCTCTAGCATAGCGTGAATTGACTCTAAAGATTTTATCTATTTCAGAGTCAAGAACTTGTTCTTCCATCTGTAGAAATTGGGCTAAAGCACCAACTATATTTTCTCTCGTATTCTCATTTGATTTTTCTGGAACTCCTCTCAGTCTCAAAATAAATTCTTTCTCTCTCGTTTCTGCTAGTGCAATAGCATCTAGGTTATATTCTATATCTTTAGTAATAGATTCTGATTTAGTCTCTAATTTTTGTATCTGTTTTTGTGTCTCTTTAAGTTCCCCTGATAGGCTATTCACTACCTCCTTGACATTCTTTATTTCTTTTCTGAATTCCTGTTTTATCTCTTTAGTTAAGTCTTCTTTCATAGCTTCCATTTTTTTGTCTACTTGTTGACCTATGTTGTCTATCTTTTTGTCCATTTTTTTATCTAAAGAAGCAACTGAATCTTCCATCTTTTTCTCTAAAGTAGCAGTTGAGTCTTCCATTTTTTTATTCAATGCTGTAATCGCATCCAATATTTTTTTCATATCTGACGTTGGTGGTTCTGAAGGTATTGCAGTGGAATCTGTGGACATCCTTCCAGTCTCTTTCTCCTTTTCCTTGTCTCTGTCTCTCTTCACCCTGGCAGCCACGGTCGCCATGCTGTAAACGGTGTTCCTGTAAAGATAAAAAAAGACAGGAGGAAAAGGGAAACAAAGACAAACAACAAAAAAAGGGAGAAGAGAGTAGGAATTATTCAAAAAAAAAAGAAAAGGAATGAGTAAAAAATACAAAAAGTAAAAGCAAAACTGCCCTTTCGTAGTAGTTGTCCTAAAAAAACAAATTGTACTTTAATTAGTACAGGAGTCCTCGCATAGAGAAAATAAAAGATAAGAATGCGGCAGATGTTTTTCTTGGTTGTAGCCAAAATATCTTTGAAGACAGTAAACAATCCAGAATTTCTCAGGCAAATTTTTATCCACAAGTCCAACCAAAGGAAAAAAAAGAGAAAAGGCTTCAATTCTCTAACTGTCTTTGTTCTCCAAAATGCAAGCAATTACAATCTCAAAGGTGTATAATTATTGTATATATAAAAAAGAAAATAGGAAAAATCCAGATGATGTACAAGACATAGGCATTCAAAAAGCAACTTTTATATTTCAGATAATGTTCAAACAGCATACAAAAAATAATGCAGCCTCAAAATAAAAAGGAAGGAATTTAAATCAGCAAACCATTAATCCACTAAAGTTCAAAGTCCGGAGAAGACAAAATAATTCCACTTAAGCAATTGGACCATTCATCAATAGGCAATGTCACTTTAGCTTCAAGCAAAGTCAATTAGTCTTTAGACTCCCACCGTTTCCCAACCTCCTTGGCAAGAAAGTTATAAAAGCACCAGCATTATTAATCATGTCCATAGAAAGATCTTAGATAATAATAGGCAAGTTTTAATTTTTTTAAAAAACCATAAACTAGTGTCTAAAAGGTTGAGTTTTGGTGCTACTTATCTTAAAAGAATTCACGGCTTCCTGCAGAGCAACAATGTCTCTTCCAGTCGCCTTTTCTGCGTCAATTTCCCTTCCCCCGTGGTGGAAATACGGGGGTCAGGAAAGAGCAGCGATTCCAGCGACCCTTCTTGGTTGATCTTCTGATCTTCTTTTCTTCAAAGAAGAAGTTTCAGCGGGTTTTTTTTAAAAAAAAAAAAACTGCTGCAGGCAGGAAAACCGCGGAGCCGAGACGGAGAACTCAGTTCAGCGCACCGGCAGCCTCAACACCTGGAATGACAGGCCATTTTTGATCTTCTCAGCTCCTGTGCCCAATTTATTTAATTTCTTTTGCACCATGGAGATGGGTTCAGCAGTAATCAGTTTTGCTTTTCAGTTAGTAGAAATTGTGTGGATTACAGAAATAATTGAGGTATTGAGCTTCATTCTCAACAGCAGATAACTCCCTGAGATATTTAGTGCTGCTTTTCTATCTTCCCCCCTCCCCAGTTTGATGATGATTCAGATTCAACTTTCCATTTCAATTTTGGAGAAAAAACCCACTAAATATATTTATATTTATTTATGTTATATTGATAATTGTAATTTATATTGTATTTTAATCTTAATTTTTATTGTAAACTGCCCAGAGTCGCCCATTGGGGGAGATGGGTGGTCATATAAATTTAAATAATAAATAAATAAATAAATAAATAAATAAATGTAATTGATGGGCTTGGAGGTAGTAATGCTGGAAAACAGAAAAAGAAGACAAGATCCTTTCATTCCACAGATCCTTATTTCCTTCCCCCCTTTCATTTTCCCAAATGCCATAAAAACAATATGTAATGTGCAGAGAGAGGGGCATGGTGGCTCAGTGGGTAAGATGCCAGGCTTGTTGATCAGAAGATCGCAAGTTCGGAGGTTTGAATCCCTAGCCCCGCATGATGGAGTGAGCTCCCGCACTAGCTCCAGCTCTTGCTAACCTAGCAATTCAAAAGCATGCAAATGCAAGTAGATTAATAGGTATCACTTTGGTGGGTAGGTAACAGTGTTCTGTGTGTGTCATGAGGCCACATGACCGTGGAAGCATCTTCGGACAATGCTGGCTCTTCGGCTAACAAATGGAGATGAGCACCGGCCCATAGAGTCGGACACAACTGCACAAATGTGCGGGGGGAACCTTTACCTGTACTAATGTGCAGAGAAAAGGTAGAATAGGTTATTATATTTGGGGGGATAGAAGCTATGTTTGGTTTATAGAGGAGGTAAGCCAGGTATATCTTCTGTACCAATATCTTCCAGTCCTTTGGGATAGGAAAGTTTTCTCTATCTCCACTGCTTCCAGGGGTGTCTGCAGGGTGTGGTCAAAAAATCAAGGTGGCAGACACAGTAGTGCGATTGAAGCTCTGCCTGTTTATTATGTGTGATACGCATAACACAAATGTTATTAATTAATTAATTAATTAATTTTTATTTTATTTATTTTCTATCCCACCTTTATTATTTTTATAAATAACTCAAGGCGGAGAACATACCTAATACTCCTTCCTCTTCCTATTTTCCCCACAACAACAACCCTGTGAGGTTAGTTGGGCTGAGAGAGTGACTGGCCCAAGGTCACTCAGCCGGCTTTCATGCCTAAGGCGGGACTAGAACTCACATTCTCCTTGTTTGCCATTGGCTCCTTCCTAGGACTGAGAGACAGGGACTGGCGCAAGGTCACCCAGCCGGCTTTCATGCATAAGGCAGGACTAGAACTCTCAGTCTCCTGGTTTGCCATTGGCTCCTTCCTAGGGCTGAGAGAGAGTGTCTGGCCCAAGGTCACCCAGCCAGCTTTCATGCCTAAGGCGGGACTAGAGCTCTACGTGTCCTGGTTTGCCATTGCCTCCTTCCTAGGACTGAGAGACAGGGACTGGCCCAAGGTCACCCAGCCAGCTTTCATGCCTAAGGCGAGACTAGAACTCTCTGTCTCCTGGTTTCTATCCCGTTGCCTTAACCAGTAGACCAACTATGATGTTACAATGAAAAGTACACCCCTCCCCCCCATCTCTGAGTTCCTATGTTTTCAAGTAATGGTGACACTGGAAAAGAAAGCAGAATTGTTATCCTCATAATTGGCATTGAGAACTGTCAACCAGACTGTTCATAGCTTTTGACTGAGAGATTAACTAGACTTAAAATCAGCTTCTCTTGAACTTTGCACAATTCTAATTCCCATGCATTGTATTTATATAATTATATGGGAAGTTGCAGGATAGAAGATCAAAATCTTATCTCCTAGCCACAGCTATATTATTACAATTCATCCATTACTTACATTTTTTAAAATTTGTTGTATAACCTACCAGTTGAATCATTGTAGATTGATTGGAAGAAACTTTCAAGCAGGAAATAGATTGATGCCAACCTTATCTGGGGTTTTAAGGACCTTGCCTTTCTTAAATTATTCCCCATTATTTATGTGTGTCCAGATGCCTAGAACAGACCCTCAAGATTTGCCCTAGGTGTTCAAAGAATTTTAGCTGGCTAAAAATCAACTGATGGCTTATCTTGCAGTTGCCCAACTAAAACCAGACAAGTACAAATGTGTTTGATGATCAGCTTGATATTTCAGAACAACAAAATCCCCACTGTGGCTGTCCTTTGTAAAGGAGATGGCCTTCAAACAACATTCTTTCCTGCTAATTTCTTTGCTTTGATTCTGCACAGAGGAGGTTGGAACCTCCTGTTTCTAGCAGATGTCAAAGGGATTTTTCTTTAAAAGTCATCCCTTGCACTTGACCTCTTTGCATTTTGCAGAATAATTAAATGTCAGGTGTGTAAGGCTGAAGGGGGTCCAATTTCTTGCCAAGTAATTTCCTACAGACAGGCTTATCTTATTTTATTTTACTTTACTTTATTTTATTATTCTCCTAGCCCAGTGGGGTACTCTGAATTCACACTGCTGTTAGAAAGGAAGGTGAGTTAGGAGGTAATCCTTTTCTTTATTTCTTTATTTCTTTCCCTCCCTCCCTCTTTTTCAAATAACGAAGGAGAGAATTTTGAGTATTTTAAAAATCATTATTATCCTAAACAATTGCAGTTTTTCTTTCTTTCTGCAAGAAGGATAAAGCTAGTTTGATATCAACTTTGCAACATTGCCCCAAAAGTAATTTCTGATTTTTTTCCCCTAAGCTATTCCTGAATGTAACAAAGGGGAAACTGTTTTTGACTGGTAGCAGTAAATATTTTCAAGATAAAGCATTTGATTGCAAAGTTGTTCCCTATGGTAAAGGTAAAGGTACCCCCCGCACATTTGTGCAGTCGTGTCCGACTCTAGGGGCCGGTGCTCATCTCCGTTTGTTAGCCAAAGAGCCAGCGTTGTCCGAAGACTCTTCCACGGTCATGTGGCCGGCATGATGCACGCGGAACGCTGTTACCTACCCACCGAAGTGGTACCTATTCATCTACTTGCATTTGCATGCTTTCGAATTGCTAGGTTGGCAAGAGCTGGAGCTAGTGCGGGAGCTCACTCCGCATGCAGGGCTAGGGATTCGAACCTCCGAACTTGCGATCTTCCGATCGACAAGCCTGGCGTCTTACCCACTGAGCCACCACGCCCCTATGTTCCCCATGATTTCTAGGCAATTTGTTAAACACTTCTTGTAGTAATGCTTGCATTGGGTTTTCAAGGGAAAGCCTTGTTTCTGTTCCTTTAATGTCCCTTTAATGTTGAAATATTCTGTTGCTGTCAAAAAGGACTGTGGAAGAGTTACAGAAAGATCCAAGTTACTTATATTCCCTGATCTAAAAAATGGGGAATTGACATAAATCTTGCTGCCCATAAGGTAGAAGTCATATGCACAATGATTTGCTTATAAATGACAAGCACTTTATGTCCCCTTTCTTTGCCTGAAGTAAGCAACTATTATTTTTCTGAAATAATAATAGGCTTTATATATTTATTTCCATTCCCTACAGGATTAGAAGAAGGAAGACTTATTGGGTCAACAAAATTCAGAGGGTTTTTTGTTTGTTTGTTTCGAGAGACCCAATCTTTTCCTATGAATCAACATTATTCACAACTTTCTTCCTTATTATTCAAGTTCCACCTTTGCATTTCAAGAGAATTAGGTTACAGCTAGGATGCTGGCTGTTTCATTCTACCAAAAATGAACATAACCATTTTTGCAACTGTGCAGATGTATTCCATGCAGACATATAATACAACAAGAATTTTTTTAAAAAATTCCCAGGAATGTGCTGGAATCATTCATTCTTTTGGAAAGCTTGACTGAATTTTCCAACATCCTTTTCTTAGAGCAGTCACTGTGTGCATCCCTGGGGGGTGGGGGGAGTGAAGGAATTATGTCATCATGCAAATTATCAAATTTGCATAACTCCTGTAGAGACATTATAATGTACATTTATTTATTGTTTGGTTAAATTTAGAGGCCCCCGGACTCCAGACAATATCATAGCTTTCACCAGATGTCTATGGCAATCATACTGAAGAGAATGGAGAAAAATATAGGCATCAGAAAGGTTACTCCTGGTTGAATGGGTGGGGGAGCATTTTTTAATATCTACCAGGGGGATTCTGGGAAGAAAAAGTTCACCAACTCCCAGTATAACACTATCAAACTAAGTCAGTCTAAATCAGGGTTTTTCAACCAGGGTTCCGTGGACCCCTAGGGTTCCGCGAGAGGTCACTAGGGGTTCCTTGGGAGATCATGATTTATTTTAAAAATTATTTCAAATTTTGGCAATTCACATTAAAGAGGTAAGTTTCATTCTTTACATTTAGTTTAAGAACACTGTTAATTCATATATACAGGTGTACACATGAAACAAATATAACCATTTTGTAACTTCTGGTGGCCTATATTTGAGTTTGAATGTGCAGGAGTTCTCCGACACCTGAAAAATATTTCAAGGGTTCCCCCAGGGTCAAAAAGTTGAGAAAGGCTGGTCTAAATGTTGGAAGACTCAATAATTAATTGGTTGTCCCTCTGAACTTCATACACTTATTGGCCACTGGGTTAAACAAACAAAAGACATATATTGCATCTACACACATAAATAAATAAAGAGTTCTCATTAATTTCCTGTTGAATCAGAACCAAACAGTTTGCTCTTAAATGTTTGGTGGAGTCTGAAATAAATCTGTTTGGCTGTAGCTTGAATCATGTCAACTGGATTTCTGTTTTCTCAGTGGAAACGTTTCGCTCCTTATCCAAGGAGCTTCTTCAGTCTGAGCAAAGTTGGTAACTTACCAACTTTGCTCAGACTGAAGAAGCTCCTTGGATAAGGAGCGAAATGTTTCCACTGAGAAAATAGAAATCCAGTTGACATGATTCAAGCTACAGACAATTCCACCTGGATGACTGAGAACCTTCATAGACATAAATCTGTTTGGCTTTCCCAAAACTTCAGAGTATATGGAATCTTTCAGAAAGGTATTCTACTCTAACTGAACCTAAATGTGCTGTTTTCAATGCTTGTTCAGAATCTTGTAGGAAGGAAGGAAGCTGTTTTTGTCTATAGTGGCAAAAAAATCAGAAGCAGTCTTTTTTCACTAACAAATTTTATTAAAAGGCATAAGCCTTCACGTGGTACCTGTGAAATGGATTACAAAGACAAAGTAATATCAGAGCATTTCAGACTCCTAGGATGCTCCATAGCAGACATCAGCATGACTGTTTTGGGAAAACAGGATTTTTATTCCTCTACTGAACAAGAGCTTGTTGAACTCAGAAGGTTTCAGGGTACCTTGAAACACCGCAACAAACACAATGAGTTTTTAACACATTACAATTGTTAATTGATAAAGGACTTTTAATTTGTCTCACGTAGAAGCTGCTTTTGCGTAACCCCTTTCTTCCCTTCCCACCTCATCCCAATTTAAAGTCTACAACCATCAAGACACTGTAAGCATCGGATGAAGTGAGCTGTGGCTCATAAAAGCTTCTGCCTTTTAACAAAATGTGTTGGTTGGAAAAGGTGCTAGCAGACTCCTAATTTTTTGTTCAGAATCTCATGACCCTACATGTTCTCTGATAGCATTCATAGAAGTGCTTCTGTCAACTCAGAAGAAGGAAATCTCCTTAAAGCAGATGGGGCTTACTCCCCAATGAATGTTGCATTACAGCTTTAGAAGTCAGCCCAGCATCAACAAGGTCTGTTAAAAAGTGCTGTCAATTAATAAGAAACAGTTGACACTCTTATCTTTTCCATGGTCTTCTTCCTGCACATTCCCCCTTCCATTTTTTGGGGGGTTGGCCGTGGTGGCTCAGCAGATAAGATGCCAGGCTTGTTGATCGCAGGTTCGGAGGTTCGAATCCATAGCCCTGTGTGCGGAGTGAGCCCCCGCACTAGGTCCAGCTCTTGCCAACCTAGCAATTCAAAAGCATGCAAATGCAAGTAGATGAATAGGTACCACTTCGGTGGGTAGGTAACAGCGTTCTGCGTGCGTCATGCCGGCCACATGACCGTGGAAGTGTCTTCGGACGACGCTGACTCTTCGGGTAACAAACGGAGATGAGCACCGGCCCCTAGAGTCGGACATGACTGCAAAAATGTGCGGGGGGATCCTTTACCTTCACCTTTACTGGCCGTACCAAAACATGCTGGAAAACATCCATGCAGGTAGAAAATTCAATGTAATGAGCCTCCAAGTAATGGTTATCTGCTTCATGCCTCATAAAATTTCATTGTCTTTGCCTGTAAATTATTTTAAGGCTGTTCAGTGAACTAGGCACGATGAAGAAGGTGCCTGAAGGTGCTGTTAAGCAAATATCAGGACAAAAATAGGAGAGTCATGCTAATCTCCATTGCACCAGCTATCCAGACATTTTTTATGCCCAGCAGTGAATTGAAGCAAATGAGTCCGGTTTGCTTTAGCAAAACTGGAGAATACTTGTTATTGCTGATCAAAATAAAAAGTCCTGGACGAAAAGTTGTAGAAACAAGTCCTTTTGCATCAGTTTCCCAAGCAAGACAGTAGAGTTTAGGGTCCTTTTAAAAAGAATTAGACCGTGTTTAAAATTCATGTAGGACTGTCAGAACTTATTTTTTCATTTCAGTCTCCTGGTTTGCCATTGGCTCCTTCCTAGGGCTGACAGACAGGGACTGGCCCAAGGTCACCCAGACGGCTTTCATGCATAAGGCAGGACTAGAACTCTCAGTCTCCTGGTTTGCTATTGGCTCTTTCCTAGGGCTGAGAGAGAGTGACTGGCCCAAGGTCACCCAGCCAGCTTTCGTGCCTAAGGCAGGACTAGAACTCTGCCATTGGCTCCTTCCTAGGGCTGAGAGAGAGTGACTGGCCCAAGGTCACCTAGCCAGCTTTCGTGCCTAAGGTGGGACTATAACTCACAGTCTCCTGGTTTCTAGTCCGTTGCCTTAACCACTAGACCAAGGGTCGGAAATGGCGGCTCGCGAGCCAGATGTGGCTCTTTGGCCCCTTGAGTGTGGCTCTTCCGCAGCTGAACTGGCCCCCGCCCACAAACCCCACCCCCTGGCTCTCGCACTGAGCGAGACCCGGCGCGGCAGGGAGGCGCTGCTGGCCCGGGATGCAGCGCTGTCGGAGGCGGCACAGGAGCGGCTGCAGGGGCTGCTGCGGCTGGAGATGGCGCTGCTCCACGGCATCCAGGTGCTGGGTGAGGGCGCGGGCCCGGGACGCGAGCGGCAGGGCGGCGCAGGGCGAAGAGCCACCTGCTCTCCCCTTGGCCGCCTCCGGTCCGAGCCTGGCTCGGCTCCCCTGGCCGCTGCAGGGTTCGGGTTAGCGGGGGGAGAGGACGCCGAACGGCAGGGTGGGGGGATTGATGGGGCGGGAGGGTGCACCCGGAGGTCCTCCCGCGGCCACTTCTCCAAGGCGGTTTGCAGAGCGCACGCTGCGCCCACGGGAACGCCTGGTCCCTCTGCTCCCTCCAGCTCCGCCATCAGCCCCAGCAGCACCGCCTGCCCCGTCCTGCCGCGGAGCAGCGCCATCTCCAGCCGCAGCAGCCCCTGCAGCTGCTCCTGCGCCGCCTCCGACAGCGCCGCGTCCCGGGCCAGCAGCGCCTCCCTGCCATGGCTTATTGGGGCGGGTGGGAGGGCGCGGGGGAGCCACACAGGTGCCGAGGGGGGCGGGCCTGGCGGCGGAGCCCACCCCGCCCGCCTGCTTGCCTGCCTGCTTGCCTCCCTCCGCGAGGCCCCCCACTGCCTTCCCGGGATCCGGGTGCGCTGGAGAGGTCCGCGGGGCAGCGTCGGGGCTTTCTCGCCCTCTCGAGGCTCGGCTGCAAGGGAACGGGAGGAGACCGCCTCGGTCCGGAGAAAGAGAGCGCCCTCTCTACGGCTCGGATCCTGGGAAGGCAGCGGGGGGCCTCGCGGAGGGAGGCAAGCAGGCAGGCAAGCAGGCGGGCGGGGCGGGCGGCCTGGGCCTCCGCTGCCCCCCTCGGCGCCTGTGCGGCTCCCCCATGCCCGCTCCGCCCAGCCAGACGTGCCCCGCTCTGGAGGCCGGGCTCGCCGAGGAGGACCATGACTGCGTGGCTTTTTGGGATGGGTGGGAGGGCGCGGGGGAGCCGCACAGGCACCGAGGGGGGCGGGCCTGGCGGCGGAGGCAGAGGCCTGGGCCACCCGCCCGCTCCGCCCACCCTGAGGGGACCCACCCAGCGGCAGCTCCCCTGAAGCGCGCCACTTGTCGTCGCTGCCCGCCTCTTTCCCCGCCCCCATCATGTCCTTGGCCCAACGTGTAGCACGGCCCCACCACCACCCTTTCTCTCTGGCTCGGATCCCGGGAAGGCAGCGGGGAGGCAAGCAGGCAGGCAAGCGGGCAGGGCGGGCGGGCGGCCCGGGCCTCCGCCACCGGGCCCGCCCCTTCCCACCCTCCCCAATAAGCCATGTGATTGGCTCCCTCCCGCAAACCCCGCCCCCTTCCACGTGATTGGCCCCCGCCCACAAACCCCGCCCCCTGGCTCTCGAGCATTTAAAAATGTGCACGAGCATGTCAAAATGACTCCCGGCATAAAAAGTTTGCCGACCCCTGCACTAGACCAAACTGGCTCTCAGTTTAATGTAAGCCTAATCCAAAATTAATGCAGCTACAAAGCAAAGCAAAGCAAAACCCCAAATACCTCACCCACCCAGAGAAAAATAGAAAATGATCAGTCCTATCCACTTTACATAATTACTACACTTGACATGGCCCTGGAGATGACACCCAAGATTTATTACACCCAAGAAGGATTAAGGGTGTACCCAGCCCAGTAGCTTTGTTTTTATTTCATGTTTTAAAACAATAATGAAATTCTCAGGCTTTCATAGTGGCATCTTCATGATGTCTTCTTTCAAGAAATTCACTAGTATAAATGAAGGTCATTCATTTTAGTCTTCAGATCAACACTATTTGATTTGGGATGATGATAACTGTACTAGAACTAGCAAATCTCTTTCTATTTTCTGGATCAGTGATTTTAATTTCATTTTCTGTGATGTGTCCAAAACCCATCAACCGGAGGCAAAAGTAAATAAAAACGAAAACAAAGACACAAAAATAGATGCAGATGCAATATAGTAGCTTAAGGGACAGAACTAAGGAACTTCCAGGAACTATAGTATAGAATAACCAGCATATACAAGTCTATGTCTGTGTTAATAATACAAATCTTGCCTTATATTTACATAACTAAGCTTCAAAGCTTATCGTCTGAACTGGAAGGGAATATTATTCAGTTTTTAATTTTATTTACTGTGTTGTAAATTTATTGGGAATCAGAAACTCTTGTTGATCAACCGAAAATCACCTGGTACCTATCAAATCTTAATCTATCTGTATGTCAGAGGATCAGACACTTACCATTCCATGAAGTTTGGCCGTTGCTGGAGCTCAAAGCAAAATCAATCAGTTGCCATTAAGGGAAAAATAAAATCACTGCCTGCACCCTTCACATTTCATCCTCAGTTATCTTAATCTGACAGCAGGTTTTCATGCATCTGTCCTTATCAGGATGGAGAAATGAGAATACAAGTGGATGACATTGACTTGTATCTTTGTTCCTAAGCTAGCAACTACACTGTAAACAAATTGCTTTATTCCCCAGTCCATTCTAAGGGTAGGAATGTGTGAAGAAGTATCTGGGATTCTTCATCAAAAATTCCAGATGTTTCTAGTAATCTGAGACATCCTGATCAGTCAGAATGTATTGGGTGTAAACCTCTGAGGTTACTAGTAAATCTTGAAGCCTTAAATAAAGATGAAAGCTTTGATAACATCCATTGGTGCAGTGTTTCTCAACCCTGGCAGCTTGAAGATGTGGGGACTTCACTTCCCAGAATTCCCCAGCCAGCTCCACACATCTTCAAGCTGCCAAGCTTGAGAAACACTGCATTGGTGCCTTCTGTCTCTCCCTCTCTCCCTCTCTCTCATTCTTTCAAATATTTCTGCATTAATATATAGGGCTATCTGAAGCCTGGATTTAGATTCCAAACCCATTCTGTTGAATCTTCAAGTAGAATCATCTACCTGAATTGGAATGTTTATTCAAAACACCCAAACCAACCCAATTCAATGGCTGTTGTGGGTCTTCTGGGCTGTGTGGCCGTGTTCTGGAAGTTGTGGTTCCTAACGTTTCGCCAGCATCTGTGGCCAGCATCTTCAGAGGGTAGGAGCACAGATAGAAGCAAAATCTCTGTGCCCAGGTAGAGTGGCAATGTTCTATTTATAGGGCTAAATTATAGGAGATTAGGTGGGGTTTTTTGTTGTGTTGAAATGTTAACGAAAGCCTTCGACAATACATTCAACAACCCAATTCACCCAGTTTGGCATTTCTATTCAAAGCATTATATTGACTCTTCTACTTTTTTTTTAGATTGAAATCATCACATCAAATTGTAGAGACATATCAGATCCAAGCTGATCTTCAGACTTCTCTTAAGCAGTTGGACAACAAGTTTTAAGCTTCTGCTTCTTTGTCTGCTCCTCCTATGGGACAGAACTAATGAAAATATTTATCCAGCTCCCTCCTATACAGGGGAATCCATGGAGGAGTGGGGGATGTCAAAAAGTCAAGATGGCAGCAGTGATTGGCCAGTCTGCCAACCAGATGCCTCTGGTCCTAGTTTGTGGTGTGAATATTCTTCTCTTTCCTCTATCATCCATCCATCCATCCATCCATCCATCCATCCATCCATCCATCTCTATCTCATATTTTCTTTCTTCCCCCAACCTCCAATACTGTCGGCTGCGGAACCATGTGCATAGAATACCAGTATGAAATGTAAAGCAATAATGAACAATGGTTAATCTGGTAAAGAGCCACACATGATGGAACAATGGAAGCCCATTTTGGAGTGCTCAAGCTTGCTCCTGAAGATTTATTTGGAGCTGAATGCTTGACTGTCACTGCAATTTTTTTTAATATCCAAACTCAAGCACATGTGTTGATTAAAAGAACAGTGTTTCTATCCCTTCACCTTGCATATGTTTATTTTTCCATCCATCCAATTTATATAGCTGTCCATCTCACAAAGCAAGTGATTCTGGGCAGTGTACAACAAGGCTGAAACAATTTAAATCCTAAAACCATTATCTTTATTAATGATTAGAAAAACATTAAAAACTATAAAAACCGAACTAAAAACAAACCTTTCTTTTTTCTATCTTAGGATGGTCCCTATAAAATTGCTTTGGCTTTTTATTTCCCTTAATATTCTTCAGACACCCTGTTTCAAGAGCTGTTCACAAGTTTATTTAAACTTTTACTTTCACTGCAATTTCATCAATAATTTCCTCTGGGGCATTTGGAGACATGGCAATACCCTCAGTGGCTAGGGTGGTTGTGGGAGATAATCGGCTTCCCGTACAATTGCTTGTCATTCACTGGGGTTGAGAATGGAAGCCGTGACTGCCTCCAAGCTTGTAAGAAATAATGCAAATGCAGGGACCAGCCTCGGCAGAGAAATGCCAGGCTTGTTGTAAAGCAAATAAACCTGGAAAGGTTGGAATCCTTTATCACTGTCAGGTGGCTGCTCCATATTTCCTCTCAAGTGATTGCTTGACACTTTGTTTAAGTTTACTGTGATGTTTTTATGAGTGTTTGTAAAATTGATGTTGCAAGCAGCGTTCTTATTTCACTCCCTTCTTCTCCACCGAAGGAGACAGATCAAGTGGTCTGAAACATATACTGTAGATGGCTTGAGAGTGATGGCACCCTTCTCTGGAGTTCAGAGAAACGAATGGGGGACACTCTGTCCCAGGGCATTTGCTAGGCAGAAGCATCCACTTGCCTAGACATCCAGTCTCTGGGGAAAGGATAAAGATTGGGGCTCTGGATGGGGCTCTGGATGTGAGAGAGATAGAGTAGCAGGTATCAAGGAGAGTTAATGTAGTGTGGGGTTTGGGAGCAGGCAGGAACATTGTGGTGGTGATGGACAATGAGAGATATGGTGAGAGCCAGGGTGTGGGCTGCTCTTGGGAAATGTGGCCCCAATGTCTTGTGGCTTTACTGTGTTCTCCCCCCTCCCCCCCAGACTTAGTTGTCCCTGGACTTTGGCTGCTGATGCTCAATGCCAGGTTGGTCTCTAATGATGCTCCCCTGTAATGGTATGTGGGAGTGACCTTGGAAGACAGGAGGAAGAGCTGCAGACTAGGCAACAGTCAGATAAGAGGAAGCTGAGCCCGCAGAAGGAATGGGGGTATGGCAAACGTCTCAGAAGGGACCCTCCCTAGTTTCTTTAACTGTAAAGGCAAGTGGGGGAGCGATGTACTTTTAGACTTGCAAGATTCTGTTAATGTAACCTGATTTAATGTAACCTGTAATGAGCTCTATATAAGGCTATTTTTGAAGATGACTTGGAAGTTACAGCTGGTGCAAAATGGATCAGCCAGACTCCTGATAGGATAACACCTGATAGGTCAGGCCAGAATAATACCTATTTTAAAATTGCAGTACTGGTTGCCAATAGGCTTCTAGATGAATCCCAAGGGCTGGTAATCACCTTTAAAGTCCTGTACACCGCAGCACCAGGGTATATCAGGCAACACCTTGCCAAAACTGAATCTGTTTGTCCAATCAGGTCTTCAAGAAAGGGCTTGTTTTGGATCCCTCCTCCATATGAAGTACATGGGGAGTAGCGTAGATGACAGGTCTTCTCAGTAGTGGTCTCCGTTTTATAGAGCATTCTATCCCCGGTGGTACAGATTGCTTATACTCAACTAGCATTTCACAAACTAGTCAAAGCAGTATTGTTCCAGTGGCTGTTTGGCCCTTAGATAAGTTTGATTTATTGGGCTCCTATAGGAAGTTATTTATTTATTTATTTATAATTCCCTATAGGAAATTATTTATTTATTTATTTAATTTATAGGCAACTCCACTCTGTTACAACTCTGGGTGGCTTACAAAATACAACAATAAAAGCACAATAAAACACACAGACAGAATCATATTATCAAAACACAAAGTTTAGGGGGAAGAAAACCCCAATTGTATAAATATCCAGAACATTGCACAAAGGATCCATCTCCCACTCTGACCCAGGGCCTAGTAATACAGCCAGGTTTTTAATGCTCATTTAAATAGGGGCAAGGTGGGAGCCAAATGAACCTTGGGGGAAATGGCGTTCCAGAGGACAAACTCCATGATGGAGAAGTCCCACTTCTCGTGTGCTACTAGGAGACATTGCTTAATCAATGGGATCCAAAGCAGGCTGTCAGATCATGTGGGATGGACAGAAACTATGTGGCATAGGCAGTCCCTAATTTTTTTGTTCATTGATGGTTTTAATGGATTGATTGGTGTATCAGTGCCTCCTTGTTTGCGGGGCTTAAGATGCTCATTTCACTTCTTAAATAATCTTGGAATAAACAGACTGTGGCCCAATCCACTTCTGGAGTGCAGTCCTTGACCTAGCTCTTGAGCTGATGGAAGTTGTGCACTACTTAAAATAAAAAAACTGGTTTTTCATCAAGAAAAAAAAGAGAGCTATGAGGAAGAAATGGAGCAGGCCAATTTGATTTAAAATAATCACTGACTGAGCCAAAATAGACACTGGAACATGGCCAATCTCTTCTTTTCCATCCAACTACCGTTGCTTATTGATTCATTTGTAAGGAAAATATATCCAGAGCTTTGTTTTCCCTGCCATTCAGAGATCATTATTACACCTGCTTCTTTTGCACAGCAAAATAAAGTCTGAGACTCCAATGAGAGCTATTTTTGAAGACTTTATTTTGTTTATTTTATTTCGTTTTTATTCCTCCTTTAATCTTCCACAATGAAGCTGCCCTAAACTTGGTGAACCCTACTTGATCAAAGAAGATTTTTTTCTCTCCTTCCCATAGTTTTTGTTTATTCGTTCAGTCACTTCTGACTCTTCATGACTTCATGGACCAGCCCACGCCAGAGCTTCCTGTCGGCCGTCGCCACCCCCAGATCCCCCACGGTTGAGTCTGTCACCTCCAGAATATCATCCATCCATCTTGCCCTTGGTCGGCCCCTCTTCCTTTTGCCTTCCACCTTCCCTAGCATCAGCATCTTCTCCAGGGTATCCTGTCTTCTCATTATGTGGCCAAAGTACTTCAGTTTTGCCTTTAATAACATTCCTTCAAGTGAGCAGTCTGGCTTTATTTCCTGGAGTATGGACTGGTTTGATCTCCTTGCAGTCCAAGGCACTCTCAGACGTTTCCTCCAACACCACAGTTTAAAAGCATCTATCTTCCTTTGCTCAGCCTTCCTTATGGTCCAGCTCTTGCAGCCATAGGTTACTACGGGGAATACCATTGCTTTAACTATGCGGACCTTTGTTGTCAGTGTGATGTCTCTGCTCTTAACTATTTTATCAAGATTTGTCATTGCTCTACTCCCAAGAAGTAGACGTCTTCTGATTTCCTGGCTGCAGTCAGCGTCTGCAGTAACCTTTGCGCCTAGAAATACAAAGTCTGTCACTGCCTCCACTTTTTCTCCCTCTATTTGCCAGTTATCAATCAAGCTCATTGCCATAATCTTGTTTTTTTTTTTGAGGTTTAACTGCAACCCAGCTTTTGCACTTTCTTCTTTCACCTTCGTCATAAGGCTCCTCAGCTCCTCCTCACTTTCAGCCATCAAAGTGGTATCATCTGCATATCTGAGATTGTTAATGTTTCTTCCTTCCCATAGTAGGCATCCAAATTTCTAACTAAGTAGTATTAAAAGTCCTCTTCCATGTCCAGTGCTGGGGGAATTGAAAGGGAGGAAACAAGCAAACAAACAAAAAAATCCTACTTAGATATTTTGGGAGATTTAGAAGCTTTGGAAAACAACTTGACACATTCCCTTTAGAAGTCTTCAGGCATCTGATTGCTTGAGTTAGAAAATAAACTAGAAAAGAGGACAATCACAGAAAGGAGCTGAACAGATTTTTTGCACCTTATTTCTGGCTGGGAAGAATAAGAAGAAAGTCTTGGCTAACTTTCTGAAAAATTTCCTGCTATTTGCAGTTAGAAAATTAGGAAGTGTCATAGCTATCTAACCATGGATGGATGGATGGGTGGATGGATGGATGGATGGAAGATATCTATCTATCTATCTATCTATCTATCTATCTATCTATCTATCTATCATTATCCATCTGTTTAAAGCCATAAAGATTCATGAGATACAGCTTGCGGTGCATTCCTAAAGGCTGTTCTTTGAGAGCTGATACTGTATTTTACAAAATTAAAACAACAATAACGAGTACTTTTCCTAATTATTTCTTTCCACAGGAGTTTAAAAAATTGCTTTTCTCAAGAGTACATAATTTACATCATTTCCACAGCTTTCTTTCTTTGTTACAAGTCACATTACAGCATTTTGTAATGAACTGCCACATTATTGAAAAGAACAGTAACATCAGGAACAGTAATGAAAATGGTAAAATATGTTCATTAAAAGTATGGGATGCTGTGAAGCTGCTATTTCCAAGGTGGCATGTTTTAGGAGAAACCATTGGAATAAGATTTAATTCTACCTGTTATGTATCCTGTGGTTTTCTTCCCCTCCCTCCCTCCCTCCCTCCCTCCCTCCCTCCCTCCCTCTCTTTCTTTCTTTCTTTCTTTCTTTCTTTCTTTCTTTCTTTCTTTCTTTCTTTCTTCTTTTTCCTTTATTGCTTCCATTTCAGGACATGATTAGGGCTGTCAATTCTGGGGGGTGAGGAAGCCAAAAAAAACAATTACATCTTTCCAATGCTATTCCTGGAAAATCCATTGTACAGGGTCAAGCCTAGTGTTCTCTTATAAATTTAATGGAGCTTGCACAGAAGGTAGTGCTATGCAGAAAAGTTTCCCTAAAGGTGATTTATACATTACTAGGATGAGGTATTAGAAGTGCTAAATGCAGGCCTTTACTTGCAGTTAAAGATTCAAAATTCATGACAAAGTAGAATGCTTTGCAGCTTGAACAGACTCCATCAGCAACCTTTTCAAAATATTTCTCTGCTCAAAAATCATGTAGAAGCATATGAAAAACAATTGCAAAGTTTTGCTCGCTGAACTGAGTGGCACACATGCTTTCTCTGATCTGGGTAGAGGGATTGACTGGGAATGTTCTGGGTTCAAACAAAACTAGAATTTACCCATAATAATGTTCAATCACATACCACCACTTTGAATTGAGCCCAGAAATGGACTGGTAACCACTGCAGGTGGGAAAGAACTGTTGTCATGTGATTATAATGTGGTCTTGTTAAGGTAAAGGTAAAGGTTCCCACCGCACAGTTGTGCAGTTCTGTCCGACTCCAGGGGCCGGTGCTCATCTCCGTTTGTTAGCCGAAGAGCCAGCATTGTCCGAAGATGCTTCCGCAGTCATGTGGCCGGCATGACGCACACGGAACGCTGTTACCTACCCACCAAAGTGGTACCTATTGTTACTCCCCAAAAATTTCGTACAACATGACATCAGTTAGGAATGGTCAGTAAAGATTGCTTCCCCTCTAAAAGTATTTCAGGTTGAGAACTGAAGCATTTCCTGGCATCAATCATATATTACATAAAAGGGAAAGCACTTCTCATTTGTTGTTGGTACTTGAACAGGTATGGATGGTGACTTACATTCAGGTATGTAAGAAAGCATTGTATACCAATCGAAGAGAATATTTGTAGCTCAGGGTTGAACTGGGGAGTCTTTGGTGCTCTCTGAGCCTTGTTGTTTTCATGCAGACGTTTCATTGCCAGGCTAGGCAACATCTTCAGTGCGAAAAGGGAGTGGAACTTGCTGTCTGTTTATATACCCTGGCTTGTCCTGCCTGTGTTGGTGGGGGTCTTGTACTCTCCTTGGTAGTTCCTTGATTGGGCTGTTGTGTGCTGTTTGGGTGATTGACTGAGTTAATAGTTCCTTGATTAAGGTCTATTGTGTTGTTTGATTGCTCCTCTGCTGCTAATCTTGCTGTTAATCTATGCATATCTTGTTGTTGATTGCTGGCCCAGGGGTGTTCTGGTCTTCTGGCTATTCTATTGTCTCTTATGAATGGTATGTAAATGTTGTTAACCTCTATGTGTCTGTTGATGGCTGCTTTGTCTGAGTGTCAAGCTTCTAGGAATTCTCTAGCATTTTTGGATTTGGCCTGGTCTAATATGCTCACAGTTTCCCAGTTGAAAGTATGGTTAAGTCTGTCCATGTGTTGTGAGATTAAGGAGTTTTCATCATGTCTTCTGACTGCTAGTTGGTGTTCGTGGATGCGTTCTGCTAGTCTTCTGCCAGTCTGTCCTACATAGTGGCTGTTACAGTCTTTACACTGTATGTTGTAGATAACTCCTGTTTTTTTCTTCTTGGGCTACTGGGTCTTTTGGTTTACTTACAATGTTCTGAAGGGTTTTGGTAGGTTTGTGTGCTACAGTGATGCCGTGTGGATGTAACAGTCTATTAGTAGTTTCTGAGATGTTTCTGATGTATGGCAGTGTAATCCTTTTCATAGCTTCTGTTGGTTTTGCTGTGGTGGGTTGAGTGGTCAGGGACTTTTTGATAAAGTTGTGTGGATATCCATTTTGCTGGAAGATGCTATATAAGTGGTCTGTTTCCTTTTTCTGGTGTTCTGGGTTGCTGCAGTGTGTTTGTGCACATCTGAATAGTGTTCTTACACAGCTCCTCTTGTGTGAGGTTGGGTTATTGCTTTGATAGTGGACCAAAGCATTGTATGAGGGATCACCAAGCCCAGGTCTCCACTTGGATATGCAACTAGTGAGTACCTAAGATATGTGGGGAGATCTGTTCCCACAGTCTTTTTTCCACATTTTGTTAACTTTTCAGTAGTTAATTGCCAAAGTTGCTTTGAAGATTAAGGAAGCAACTTTAGTTTCCTCTCCAATCTAACTGGCTTTTCCAATTCTTATGGGACCAACATTCATTAATTCATTCATTCAACATGTTGACCATTTTCATCTGTGGCTCTAAGCAACTTACAAACATTCATGACAATAAAAATATTAAAAACCAATTAAAATTCTAACAAGAAAAAAATAGCTTTTAGTTTTCTTGTTTTTGGTTTTGTTTGTTTGTTTGTTTGTTTGTTTTTTCAGTGGCCGTGTGGGCTAGAAGAAATTATGTTCCTGGTGGACTCTTGCTTGTTGGAGATCTCACAGCATTCTGAAATTAGATCATCCCTTCCATGAATTTCTCCCTGCTTATTTTAAGAAACTGATCAATTCTGAAATGTTAAGCCTGTTTACTGAATATGAAACCCATTGAACACAGGAGCACTTAAAATCAGAATAACCCGATTTGCAGAATGTATTTGGAATAGAAATGTGTTCCTTAAGATTGTACCTGCTGAATCCAAGGGTGGTGATTGAGGCTGCAGTCCCTCAATTCTACCTTCAAAGTGGAAATCAAGTAATGTTGCTTCTTGCTTCTCTGTCCTTCCTATCTTCTGCAGGGCAGCTGCTATGTGCCATCAGAAAACTGCAGGCAACACGCCCATAAGTGGCATAATGACCTTTGCCTCCTGCTCTTGAATGCCCATAGAGGACTTCAGAGGTACTATGCTGCAATTGCAAAGGAGATTCCCAATTTGCCACAGCTGAAGTTAGGTATGTGGAGGGTAGCAAATGGAGAACAATCCACAGCATCTGGGACTCATACTAAGGTCAACACTAGGGCTCTTCTACCACCACCACCATGATCTTTCTTTTGCCCAAGTTACTTCTATTAGCTCAATTTCATCCCTTCTTTAAAAGCATTCATATTATTTTGAGCATTCCCAATCAGCTTAAATCTATCCCCTGATGAAAATCCCCATTTCATTTGCCGTTTTGGCTTCAGGGACCTTTACCAGTTGCAGTCAAAGGAGAATATTAGCTTACCTATCTGACAAAGTTGAAGATGCATTTACCCTTGAAATACTATACCATCATCATAATTGGTTAATAAATCCTAACACAAATACACTAGTCCTACTATTTATCTCCATGTTCATTTAATACAGTTAATTGATTTGGAAAGATCTCTTTTTTTGTTGCTTTGTTTTAATATAATAATTTAATAAAAGCCATGTTGCATGCATTCTCTGTGCTTAGTGCCACTTTTGTTTCAGAGGTTTACATAATGTCAAGGAGTAAATCAAGACATGCCTGTTATTTCTGGAAAAATATAAGAGTCATATTATTTGTCAGTTCATTTTCTACAGTTTGACATTTAATAGACCACTTAGAAATGTGTCTGCGGGTATTTAAATAGCTACCGAAAACATGTGTATGTACTTGGAATGCAATTTCTCCAATAGGATTAAGTTTTCTGTATGCATTTTTTCCTAATATACAACACTGACATAAAAACATAACATAAAAAAAAAGAATGTGCCTAGATCAGACCTTTCCAAACTTTTTGTGTTGGTGACACACTTTTTAGACATGCATTATTTCGCGACACACTCTTACAGCAGGGCATAAGGCAGGAACCAGGACCTGCGTGGAATCACATAAGGTTTGGAGGCAGCAAGGCACAAGGCGGGCACGTGGAATCCTGGCAGGGCTTGGAGGTGGCAGCAGCCCCGACACACCCAGACACTGCAGCCGACACACTAACGTGTCCCAACACACAGTTTGGAAAGCTCTGGCCTAGATGTTCTTCTCTCTACAAACTGTGAAACACTGTTGTCCCTTCAGCACAGCCACTCTCCCAATCTCTCTCTCTCTCTCTCTGTACAGAATTCAGAGAAGTTAAAAAAACTTAGAACTGACGAGTTCAACCATTACATTTCAAACCTACTTGATGCATTTTACCATTTTCACTGACATGTTTGAAGGAGTTCTAATCAGCTCTACAATTACACTCCTTTTATACTGTGAGGAACATCAGCTCTTCTAATACTATCCTCTCCATCCTGGTCCCATAAATGAGGTGTCACCTTTCAGAGATTGGAGTCATGACCGTTGATTAGGGAACCAGCTTGCAGGTCTTCTCGCTTATTACATGACTTGGAACTATGCCCTCAGAGGCAGTGATGGGACATGAAGAGGAGTCAGGCCCTTCAAAGTCTGCTTCCTTTCCCATCCTTGTGGGATTACAATAATGAAAAGGGAAAGCGAACAAGCAGGGCTTTGCTTATAGCCTTATAGTCATTTACATGACAGGACCTGTTAGACTGGTCCATCCCAGGCATCTGATGGACCCTGTTGGCTTCCAGAAGGAGCTTGGGGTTTTCCCTGAGAATCTGCTGGACAGTTCATACATGCTGGAATAGGCAGTGAATGAGGCCTTTGACTGGATTGCACCTATGCAGCCTCTCTCTGGGCACTGATTCCAGGGTGCACCTTGGTTTTCTAAAGAGCTTCAGGAAACAAATCACCAGAAACACCTGGAGTGCTGTTGGAGAAAGACAAGAGTCTTATTTTGTACTGTTTGGATCAGTGTTTCTCAACCTTGGCAACTTTCAGATGTGTGGACTTCAACTCTCAGAATTGGCTGGCTGGCTGGGGAATTCTGGGAGTTGAAGTCCACACATCTGAAAGTTGCCAAGGTTGAGAAACATGGTCTGGACTATGTATTGTCGAAGGCTTTCATGGCCAGAGTTCAATGGCTGTTGTGGGTCTTCCGGGCTGTGTGGCTGTGTTCTGGAAGTTGTGGTTCCTAACGTTTCGCCAGCATCTGTGGCCAGCATCTTCAGAGGGCAGGAGCACAGACAGAAGCGATCTCTGACCTGGGCACAGAGAGATCGCTTCTGTCTGTGCTCCTGCCCTCTGAAGATGCTGGCCACAGATGCTGGCAAAACGTTAGGAACCACAACTTCCAGAACACGGCCACACAGCCCGGAAGACCCACAACAGCCATGGTCTGGACTGTTTGTTGTTCTAGTTTTTTTATTCTTGGCAGTATATTTTAATCATTTTACTGTTTTTGTGGATTTTGAAAGTTGCTCAGAGTCTTCTGGAGCAGGCGGCCATATTAAATTGACTAATTTAAATTAAATCACTACCAAACCCCTAACTTATACTCCTGGAATAAATAGGCAGATGAATTTCCTAGGTATCAGGGCATCAATCATAATCAAAGATGTCAGTTAAAGAGTCTGTGTTTATAGAGATGTTAAGGAGACTTTATGTCCACTCAGTTGTTTGGGCTATTCCCTAGTTACTTACAGGTAGACCTATTCACGGAGGTAACATATTCATGTTGTATCAAGTGTTCCTGTGAAAGATGACCTTCAGTTCTGCTCTTAATTATGGAGAGAGTTGTGCATTTCTCAAAGGCAACATTTTGACATCTTATTTGGCAATTGTGAAGAAGCTGTCAGATCTAAACCAAAGTATGTCATCTGAATGTAAAGTATGTCATCTTTGGTGGTTACATCTCCTTCTATTTCTCCTTTGTCTCATGTCTGAAGCAGGAAATCCACTAATGTACAAACATATTGCTTATAAATGTATTTTATACCCATGTTTTAAAGATTAAATACATGGTAAAAATAAAGATCCCCACAAATCAAGCTTCCTTCCTGCTCCATGTAGTTTCCTTGGTAACAATGCAGAAGCAGTTTTCATGGACGTTTTTCTGGGATTTGTTTGTTTGTTTGTTTATATATTTTTCAGCCTGCTAGTCTAGGCTAGTCTAGCCTGGGGTTTTATGCTTGTCTCCCATGGAAGTACTAATCAGATCAGGACCTACTTAACATTTTGCGATCAGTCAAGCGCATCTACTCTGCTGATGGAAAAAAGAATGAATGAATTTCTCATTCCCACTATTTCATCTATGACGAATCTTACGGTTTCTCTGATGCTATGATTGCAGTTTCTGTTCTTTCTAGATTTGGCAAAAAATTTTTTCCTTTTTCTTGTGTTTCTCTTCAGTGTATAAGTCTCAAATAATGGACCTCCCTTTTTTTCTTTTTCTTTTTAGAAGATCTTGCTGTGGAACAGACACTATCACAACTTTCTGAAGAGCTGCAGGTATCTCTACACTGGGAAGCAGTTAACGTCAAATGCAAAAACACAATAGGCTGTATTCTATTAAATTAGTTTTAACATGAACTTGGGGACACTTTATTTTTAGCATGGTCAAATTTATTTTTTTCTAGTCACCTTAGCCTATCTTTATCCATTCCTGTTTTGTTCTGTTTCTATATTCATCTGTTGTCTTTTAAAAAAAATCTCAAGAAGTTTGCATATTCCTAGGATAGAGTGTTAGATTAGGAGGTGGGAGGTCTGTTTAAATTGATTCTATACCAATTTGCCTCTGAGCTTCAAGTTACTTTTCTATTGTTGTAGCTACAGTGCTTGGGAACAGCCATAGAGGAAGTGTTGAAATGTTGAATAACACATTTGTTTTCCACCTTCTGTAAATATTTTGCACCTGCCATGCCACCTAATTCACTCCAAAGAATCACCAAGGCAATATTTTGGCTCACTGCTGATTTTCTCTGCAAATAGGAAAGCCAAACAAGGTCAGAATTATATGAAGAATCACCCATAAAAGGAGTTTGTTGTTGTTGTTTATTCGTTCAGTCGCTTCCGACTCTTCGTGACTTCATGGACCAGCCCACGCCAGAGCTTCCTGACGGCCGTCACCATCCCCAGCTCCCCCATGTTTGAGTCTGTCACCTCCAGAATATCATCCATCCATCTTGCCCTTGGTCGGCCCCTCTTCCTTTTGCCTTCCACTTTCCCTAGCATCAGCTTCTTCTCCAGGGTATCCTGTCATCTCATTATGTGGCCAAAGTACTTCAGTTTTGCCTTTAATATCATTCCCTCAAGTGAGCAGTCTGGCTTTATTTCCTGGAGTATGGACTGGTTTGATCTTCTTGCAGTCCAAGGCACTCTCAGAATTTTCCTCCAACACCACAGTTCAAAAGCATCTATCTATCTATAGGAGTTTACAATAGCAAAAAAAAAAATAAAAGCTGAGAAGTTTTCTGTAACTCTTAGGACCCAGTTATGATAATGTGACCAGTTTGGAACGTGCACTCTATAACATCTAAGATAGGCTTCAGAATTTGATGATGAGGGTGAAGATTATTGTCGTCGTCATCATCATCATCATCATCATCATCATCATCATCTTGTATAGCAAGATACATAAGTCTGTGCTGAGTGTTCACCTACCAACATTACTCAGTTAAATATTTTATCTGGGTATACTATCTTAAAAATTATTTCTCAAAAATTAATAGGAAGCAAAATACATTTTTAGATTTATCCTTGAATCTATGAGCTTCACAGACATATTTTGCAGAATAAGCTTTCTCTCTGATTGCTACTTCCTGGGGTGATCCCAGCCAATCAGGGATGACAATTTTTTCTAATGATATAACAGCAACAAGGGCAAATATAGAGTTATGATGACATCAGTGCTTCCTGGACTGATGATGTAGATGATTCTGGCCAATCTGAAATACCTTGTCTAAGTAGATAAAACTGTAGACAGAGTTTAGAAACAAGTGTTATTGTGTGCTCTGTGCCAGAGTCTCCAAACATAATGCCCAATCAAAGAAATGTGTACAAAAATAGAAGCTATATTTGGCTCTAAGTTGGGCTATCATCCAACAGTATGATGACAACTGCACAGATCAGCCAGCTGAACCTCAGAGATATCAGAGATGGTATTGCAGGAATGATAAGGCTATTATGGCAACGTCAGGATGGACAGGCAAACACACAGACATACAGACACAGACATGGCAAAATTTAGAGCATATACTTGTTCAATTGAGGGAATGATATTAAAGGCAAAACTGAATTACTTTGGCCACATAATGAGAAGACAGGATCCCCTGGAGAAGATGCTGATGCTAGGGAAAGTGGAAGGCAAAAGGAAGAGGGGCCGACCAAGGGCAAGATGGATGGATGATATTCTGGAGGTGATGGACTCAACCATGGGGGAGCTGGGGATGGTGACAGCCGACAGGAAGCTCTGGCGTGGGCTGGTCCATGAAGTCACGAAGAGTCGGTAGCGACTGAACGAATAAACAACAAAGAACTTGTTCAATAAGGTTACCATTAGGCAAAAGACTGTTATGAAAAGGGAACCAAGTCTTGGCCTATAATTTACTTTTATTGAGAGGAACTTATTTCCAATAATTATGTCTGAGATTACCTGCAATGATCACTACTACTGTGGGGGGGGGGGGGGGAGAAGGAATTTGTCTACAATGTTGTTAGTGACCAGTGTGTGGTTTTATTCTGCATCAGCTTTTAATTCTAAAAACAAGCAAACAAATCTAGGTTGACCCCTGTATGAACAAATAAGAAAATCATTCTGGGCCTAGCACAAATGTCTGGCCTCATAAAAATGCCAATAGATTATACATAGAAAGTACCTGTATAATCATACTTTATAGATTACATTACAGAATTATGCATTGCCATCTAGTGGTTAATTTGTAAATAGTCGCAATTTAATGTTCTGTCTAGCAGTGACATCTCCAGAAATTAAGATTTGATGGTCTACAGACACCCAGATCTTGTTCATAGAGTGGCTGTGCAATTTGTTTACGGTGTGTGAAGGCAACACCTGACAGTTGAGTGATTTTTTTCTCCCTAAACAAAGGGAAAAGTAGCAAAAATGAATGCAAAAACCAAAGAGAGACTAATTTGTTAAGGATACCTGGGAAGGTGTTTGGCAGAATTTTGGTTGAAAGGGTTTGTCACCTCTTGTGACAATAAGCCACATTTTGAAAGTGAAGAATGGCTTTATGCTTTGCAGAGCTTTTCAGAGCAAAATGAATGAGAAATGAATGAATGTGAGAAAGAAAGTAGATTGTACAGTTGTTGATTCAGAGAAAGGGGTTGATAAAGGGAATAGGGTTCAGTTATGGGATGGTTTGCATAAATATGGAGTTGAACATCTTCTGAATGTGGTAAGAGTCATATATAATAGAAGTAAGCATGGCTAAAAAGAAATGGAATGCTTAACAAATGATATAATGTGGAAGTCAGAAAAGGATTGTAATGTCCCTTGGTTATTTTATTTATTATGTATAAACATAAATAAATACTTCTGGTGACATTAGAAGACTGTTAGAAATATGAATGTTTATATACTGTGGTGTGCAAACAATGCTGCATTGTTATCTGAGTATCCAAGAGCTTTGCAGATAGCCTTAGTTTAAAAGATACAGGGAGAGATATGAATCTGAAAATTAATGTATCAAAGTCTGTAGCTTGAATCATGTCAACTGGATTTCTATTTTCTCAGTGGAAACGTTTCGCTCCTTATCCAAGGAGCTTCTTCAGTCTGAGCAAAGTTGGTAAGACTGAAGAAGCTCCTTGGATAAGGAGCAAAACGTTTCCACTGAGAAAATAGAAATCCAGTTGACATGATTCAAGCTACAGACAATTCCACTTGGATGACTGAGAACCTTCATAGACATAATGTATCAAAGATTTAGGTAATTTTGTTTGTCAGAGAAAATAGGGTGAAAAACTGCATGTGATACATAAATAGTGAAAAATAAAGTAAGTAGATGAAGTTCTGAACTTGATACAATATTTACTAAAGATGGGGAAATAGATGGAGAAATTTCATGACATGTAAATCCTGGTAGAAAGGGAGTGGGTCTGTTTCAAGGAATGAATATGTGTCAAAAGAAGTGAAAATCACTGTGGATAAGAGTGTGCCTTTGCCCACTTTGATTTAGGAAGTTCTAGTTGGATATATCAAGGAAAACATAAAAGTAAATTTGATGTAGTGAGAATAAGGCACTTCAGAAGAGAGTATAGTAAGAAGACATTGGGTCAAGAATGAATAGGCTGTGGAATAAGTACAAACGTGAATGACCAGCATGAAACAACAATGTTGAAAAGGTTTGATCATATGAAGGATCAAATCACAAAATAAATTTATGAATAAGTGAATGGTCTGAAAGCAAGGTGAAAGACTGAGAGAGTCATGGCTGGATGGAGTTGATGAAATCAGAGAGAAAGAGAGAGAAAACAACAGCAACAAAAACAACAACAGATAATTGTATTCAGTGTTTATGGAAGCTTTTTAAGGCCTGTTGAAGAGGTACAAGAAATGGCATGAGTGTAAACTAAATTTAGCTATATTCCTTTTCTTTTTCTTATCTCATCTGCTTAATTTATTTACTATTTCTTATTGATTTTCTGTGCATTGCATAACATTGATTACCCCAGAAGGGAGTAGTGTGATGGATATGTATGTGAGTATGTATGCATGTGTGTGCTGATCCTGAACAGTAGGTAGCAGGTCCTAGTTAATCTTGGCTGGAATCATAAGCTAAGCAGAGTTAGACCAGGTTAGTACTTGGATGGGAGGCACCAGAACATTTGGACTGTAGATGGGAAGTTTGAAAAAATATCCCAGAAGAAGATAGTGGCGAGCATTTTCTTGACATTGTCTTTCTCTCTTCTAGATGCTGAATAATTCAGAAAAGATAGCAGAGCAGATTAGCAAAGACCTTGCATGGCTCTGCTCCCACCTTCTTGCCCTGTGGACCCAATTTCTGGCAATTGTAACCCTACATTCTGATGTCACGGCGTACCTTGTTCAAGAGCATCACACTCTAAGGGTAACCTTGCAGAACACTGATGTGCCCAACTTAGAATAAGAAAGTGATATGAAAACAGGTTGCAGTGTATGGTGTTAATTTTGAGGCTATTATGGGATTGCTTTA
Source organism: Charina bottae (assembly GCA_023362775.1). Classification (NCBI taxonomy): domain Eukaryota; kingdom Metazoa; phylum Chordata; class Lepidosauria; order Squamata; family Charinaidae; genus Charina; species Charina bottae. The sequence goes on from JALMGJ010000003.1 coordinate 128,391,383, forward strand.
TGATACAAACTTTAGAGTCATCAATTTCCTTTCCTTTAGGTGTCTCATAAGTCTTGCTGCTTCTGTTATTGATAATTAATATTTATTAAACTATTAATAAATTATTATTCTTGATTAATTACATTGTTTAATAGAAATTGTTCTATTGTTTCAATGCCAACCAATCAACTGGAAGTTCTTCAATAGTGCAAAGTTTAAAGGGGTGACAATTTTCATTGAATGTTTTTTCTTCTTCTTTCAATAAGGAACAAAATGTTTATCATCCATGTGATTAATCTATTCAATATTGTTTTGAACTGAAATAGGCTTAAAGGCCGATTCCATCAGAATAACAGAATTCATCTAAGTTGTTTTATTTATTTATTTTTATCAATAAAGGACAGAATGGCACAGGTACTCTTTTCTTAAGAATCATAGCTCCCTTGACTAATTTTAAAAAAATCACCAACATAATTTTCATGGGGGAGTGGTACAGACAGAAATTCTTTACTTTCTTCATCTGCTCTAAAACAAACTTTTATAGCCTTGCAAGCAGGTAAATAAAGCAGGTAAATAAAGATTACGCAAAGGTTAGGAGAGTCAATAGCCCAGAGGAGACCATAGGGAAGGTAGCAAGGGGGTTGTGGGAAAAGAAAGGTTGAGATATGTGGGAGAATAGGAGGCATCATGGCCCACACCAGAAACCCCAATGTCTTCTCTATGGTTGTACATTTTTGCACTCCTGCTGTTAGAAATGTCAACACATGGCCAACTGATCATGTATGATTTTTTTCATGTTCTTCATTTGAGATCATTCTAGAAAACAGAAGGTGGCAAGCGACAATCCATATAATAGAGACTTGGAAATAAGGGTCACATATTGAAATAAACTTGGATGACAAGTACTTACCTATTTTGCTTTAGTGAACATCTTAGTTATCTGGAAGCAAAATGAATCTAGAAGACACTGGGATAAGTTTCAATCTCTATTCAGTATGATGCCTATATGTACAGTATGTCAACAGGTATCTAGGATAGAAGGTGATAGATAGGTGATAGGTGATAGGTGATAGATGATAGATGATAGATGATGGATGATGGATGATGGATGATGGATGATGGATGATGGATGATGGATGATGGATGATAGATGATAGATGATAGATGATAGATGATGGATGATAGATGATAGATGATAGATGATAGATGATAGATGATAGATGATAGATGATAGATGATAGATGATAGATGATAGATGATAAAAACAGACATGCAGCTACTTTAAGAGTAACATTAACTTTAATAACTTGCCTCTTTAAAGCAGCCATCTGTAATGGTCTGTGAGAATGTCCTTGAGAGACAGGAGGAAGAGCCACAGAGGGGAGAGATGTACTTTAAGACTTGCAAGTTTCTGTTAATGTAACCTTACAATAAATGTAGTGTTAGGTAGGGTTAGTACTCATGGTTTTGGTTTCTTGTCTGAACTACCTCAAAGGTCTGACATCAATCTTGCAAGTATGAAAGTACGTCTCTCCCCCCTCACCTTTACAGTCTAAGAAACTAGGGAGGGTCTCTTCTGAGATGTTTGCCACACTCCCATTCCTTCTGCGGGCTCATCTGCCTCTTATCCAACCATTGCTTAGGGTGACTCCTCCTGTCTCTCAAGGACATTCTCACAGACCATTATAAGATCTCACATGAAAGTAACAGCATACTTAAGGCATGCTGTCCTTGCAGGGAGTCTACAAAGCTTCTTCCAACCTGTTTTTGAACTATCAATAGCCCCAACATTCATAGCTTATATTCATTAAACATCCATATGAGTTTTGCACCTTGGCTAATATCTAATCTTTAGTAAAATAGAGCACAATTTTGAGATTCACTTGTCTGAACAAATAGAGAGAAGCATACAGAAATGTACAAAAATGTTTGACTCTGATTCTAGGTGGATTAGTTGCATGAGACAGGACAGCTTGCTTTGAGGATGATATGCATTACCATATATTTCTCCATTAGGTAAAGAGATTCTCGGAGGCCTTCTTTTATGCAGAGCATCAAAAATCTGCTGCAACAACCTTCCAAGAGAGCCTGTATGTAATTTTCAGTTTCTTCTTTCCATATCATCTCCTCCTCTTCCCCTCCTCGTCCTTCTCCATATCAAATATGAATGTTCTTTGTTTTCTCTAAGCGAGCACTGGTGCAAGAGGTTCCAGGGAACAGAGAAGTCCATAGTGACTTAAATTTGATTTACATCTAGGGGGAAATAACCGGCTCAGGGTAGAGCTTCCATTGAAAGTGTGAAGTTCTCCTTTTTCCAACTGCAGTTCATGGCTGGGGCCAAACAAAGGAATGACGAGTGAGCCACCAGTGCCTTGAAGATCTGTGGGACAAACAGACCAAAGTGACAGATGCTGAAATGACTTCTACTTCTTTTCCCTGAGGCTTTCTCTTGAGATAGTCACCACCTGGTTCCACACTCTATAATTCAAGATTAATTGATGGCTTAATGGGACTTGGGAGCAATTTTTGGAACATCTCCCACAATGGGCACCTGATTTGTCTGATTTAATAAGAGTCAACAGAAGAGGGGAGGCTCAACAGAAGCTCCCCTACAGTTAATCCTGCAATGTCAAATAGGGGAATGTAACTTCTTCTAGAAGAATTCTCTTTACGAAATTAAGGAAAGGATGGACAACTGGCAGGCCCTGAGGCTCTGCTTTGTGGCCTCCAGTATCCCAACGTTTACTATAACTTGGTGGCATAACATCTACCATTTGGAGTAGGAAATGTATCAACATTGTTCTAAAAGCCCTACCGTAGACTTAATATGCTTTAAAAATAAATAAAAACAAGGGAAGAACCGTTCCAACCCACATTTCATCACCCTCCAAAAACTCTAAGCATAGCACCCAGTCACCAAATATTATTTATCTCTGGTTTAAATTAAGCTATTGGCTCCTGTCATCAATCATGGGTATTCCATGGAGAAAGTGGTTTTCACCCTCCTTACATTCTATTCATTCCTTAACTTCCAGCAGAACTGTCACTTTCAAAAGATTTGGCCTTTAAACATGGAATTATTGAAAACAATAGGAAATTAATCGGGGAAGAGGGAAATATCCATACCCCCCCCAAAAAAAAGGAGGGAAAAAAAGAACCCATGATAATCGAAAGCTACTTTTTGATTTTCTCCATCTCCTTCCCAACAGCATCCAGCATCACAGCCAGGTTTCATCGGAAGTCCGGTATTCTGAGTACTTGACCCGTATGCCACCCCTCCCTGCAGAATGCCTGGACATTGATGGAGACTGGAGCACACTACCAATTATCTTTGAGGACAGATATGTTGATTTCCCTTATCAAGGTGGGCAATGGTAGGAATTCCTTTTCATTTCTGGGAGCTTTCAGTGCTAGGACAGAATTGACAGTTCAAACCATCAGGCCTGTGTAATGCTGCAGTTACTAAAATTTGCTATCTGTGAGACTGAATTGTCCAGTCTCACATCCAGGAAGGCCAACCGAGTGTGTGATGGAGAGAGATGCTTGGTTCTACCTTTCTATAGGAAACCTAGTGCATGATGGCAAAGGGAGAGTTAGCACTCTTTGAATACCTGAAAGGGTGTCACACCCAAAGAAAGCGACAGCGTTCAGTCATTCCAGAATGCCAGACATGAAACAATGGGTTTTTGTCACAGGAAGGCAGATTCCAAGTTAATGTTAAGAGGAATTTCTTAACAGTGAAAGCTGTTTGAGAGTGAAAGCAATTATGCATATCCCTTTCCCTGGATATGTTCATGGGGAGGCTATACAGCCTTCTGCTGATATGCTTTAATTTGGATTCCTGCTCTATGTTTCTATGTGTAATTACGGTTTTGTTTCTATGTGCAATTATGCTTTAAGTGCAATTATGTTGCTCCACTCTAGGGAAAAAGCAGTACTCAATCCAAAGTCAATAGTGCCTGGAATAGGGTCAAGTTTCTTCTGCCTGAGGCTTTCCCCGCCCCCATTTCCCCATTTTCCCAAATTCCATCTCATTAGAGATTGTTTTACAAAGAGTGAGAAAAATGACAAAAAGGAGCTGTGTTGCACAGGGACCAGCAAAGCATAAAATGGAACTGCCTCCTTTGAAACAGTAGTGCTGTGTAGATATGACCATAACTGTATTCTTGCACAACCATAATTGCAGATCTCAACAGCAGGCAGCCTATTTACTGACTGTAGTACCCACGTTTATCTCAGGACCTCCTCCTATAGCTGGGCCTTTCCTTATTCTTCTCCACCCTTCCTTGAGTTGGTGGGAAACAATATAAGCATATTTCCTGTCTCCATTGCTGATTCCTATCCTCTTTCTATTGCCTCTCAAGGAGTAGAGAAAGCAGAACCCACCTTATTTTGCATGAGAAGGCTGAGATAATCAGGTCACATCCTCTTCCTCTTCCTTTTTTTTAATTTGGGGTGGGCGGGTGGATGGGAAACCACCTTTGAATGCAGAAACGCTTGCTCACTCACAATGGGGCAGGGATCTCCTTGCAAGTTCTTACACCTTCTTCTGGAATGATCTGGTGATCCACATTATTGTGTGGAGACCTGAGCAATGTTTCATGGCTACTTCACCTGATCAAGCTGCAGAAATTCATCTATCTCCTGGGGCCCCCTTCTGTGAGCACATCCAGATGTTTTTTTCCAAAGAGAAACAGGGCAAATTAAAGGAGAGTAAACAGTACTGCAGAACACAGAGGAATGGTCAGCATGTACATAGACCAAGAAAGAAGAAGCTGTTGGTCCTCTGGCTGTGGCTAAAATTCAGCTCACACCAGTTCAAGCCTGCATGACCCATGATGAGGGAAGTTGGGAGTTGTAGTTCACTGCCTGGTATGCAAACGTAGAAAGAATACATCTGGACATGAGAGTGTCAGACACAAGTATCACTATATTGAGATGGGCAGCCATATACTGTAAATCATTTAAATAAAAATATTAAATAAATAGATTGATGCTTGTTTATAATAATCTCGTTTGGGTTTAGGATTAGGATTTTCTCATGTTGGCATACTCATTTAGTGCTGTTGTCTAATGGTTCCATTTTTCTTTTCCATTCAGTTCAGGGCTTAGACGTTTTGTCAAACTATATGGTTTCTGCAGTGGACAATTCACAAGTGGACCTTGATAAAAATGATGAGCCTTCCTCAAACAATGATATTGCTTTAGCAAAAGGCGACTTCAGGAACAATGTCCCTTTCATTATTCATACTGATAGGATAAATAGAAATGTGATGTTTCCTTTTGGCGATTCAAAAGGTGACTCCTGTATAGTCAAGAATTTCAAGGCTCACTCCATGACTCAGGTATATACAATGAATGGAGATGTCCAGTCCTATGTCATTCAGAAAGAGCTGGAGAACAATGTTATATCTGGCTTGCCATCAGATCCCCTGAAAGATCCTTCAAAAAACTTTAAGGAACCAATGAGATTTACAGAAAACAATAATAGACTCACCACAGAGGTCCCATATTTGGACATAGACCCAGTGTGTAAGACTACCCACCAAAATCAATCAATGCTTGTTATGAATACTCAGTATGACAGTAGCAATTATGAACTTCCTAAACATATGGATGGGATGGGATTGAACCAAGCAGCTCAAAGGGATTGTTGTGAATCTACTCTTGCTTCTGACAAATTATTGTTCATTGAGACACCAGTAGATCAATGTAGCGAAACTCTGTTGCCAGCACTGAGGACATTTGACGTAATTCATCATTTCAACTCCTCAAATCAAACAACAGTTGATGAGGAGTCCAAGTCAAGTCTGAAGGAGCATAAAGTGAAAGAGCATGAAGATGTCTTGATATCAGGGGTTATTAAGAGATCTTCATCAGTAATTTCAGACTCAGGAATTGAAAGTGAACCCAGTTCAGTTGCTTGGTCTGATGCAAAGAGCAAGGCCTTGGAGTTGGCCAGTGATCGAGAGATCCTTCACCAGCTAGTCAGAAGACATGCAATCCACCGGAATTCCCTAGAAGGTGGACACACAGAAAGCAATACAAGTTTGCCTAATGGCATACAAGCCTCACTTACTTCCATTAGCTCCTTGCCCTATGAGGAGGAAGAGAGAGAAGTGGAGCCCAACAAGTTGACAAAATCGATCTCTGCTCCTCAGATCAGCAGTCCTGAGGAATCTTTGGAAGTCATGGATATATCCAAACATGATAAAATCATCTCAGATGGACAGTATGTGGAAATAGGAAATGTCAGAATGATCTCAGCAGGAAATATTTCTGCCTGCCAGGATGGAGGACCACAGCTACTCAGTTCTTTGATGGAACATCCCAAATCTGTGAGTAATACTGCTCACTTACAAGGAAGTGTTGATGGCTTTCCAGAGAAGGACTGTAACTTGGAAGCCAAAGGGGGACCACTACCTCAAGCAGAATACCAGTTGCCAGAGAGAAGAGAGGATGTCCATCTAGAAACAGTCAATAATTACTTGGACGCAGATGCCCCTCATCTGGATGTATATGATGAGGATGCAAACTTGCATAATGGCCACAATTTATATTCCACAGATGTTCATGCTTTCTCACACTGTGAGAACAATATGATAGACTTTTACTATACCAATCCAGACTCAACAGATTTGACATATGAATCTATCCTCACAAAGGGGAACTCTGCTACCTCTCTGGCCAGCAGCAACTATACAACATGTGGTAGAGAAATCCCAAATTTACAAAACGTTGAACTGGACAACAGGTCTGAGTGTGGATCATACAATGTTGAGCCGGAAAAGAGAGATCTCAAAGTTGTAGCAAACAATACAGGATTCCATTCTGCAGTGCCAGCGGCCTTGGTGCTTGAGAGTAAGAAGGCCATGGAGGTAGTCAACTTATCTGTTTCTTGCACAGCCACATGTCTTCCCTTTTCTTCAGTTCTCAAAGAGACGCCACCCGTGACTGCGTTCTCCTCCAAGCAGGTCACTTCTCCTATCACTCACCAACCAGTAGGGTCCTTTGGGGTCATCTCTTGTGAATCTAGTAAGGTGGGGGAAGAGGAAAATGAACAAATGCTCAAGTAAGGATTGACTTTATAAAAATATTTTATTAACATATTAATATGGTGAATGTTGGCTGGCAACAAATCCTAAGGTGGTAAAGGGAATGTAGAATATAAATATATAATAGTATCTCTCCCTCCCTCCCTCCCTCCCTCCCTCCCTCCCTCCCTCCCTTCCTTCCTTCCTTCCTTCCTTCCTTCCTTCCTTCCTCCTCTGTTGGAAAGTTGGAAAGATGAAGGGAAAAGTCTATTCCCTACAGCTCAGGTGTCATTTTGTGATGGTTTTATGGAAACTGCAGGAGAGATTCCCCTAATACCAACATAATGTGTGCTACCTTGCAGGTAGAGCCAGGTAGCACCAAATGTTTAAACCCCTTGAAATACGGGGGAAATCCTCCTGCATTCACCTGAATAATCCACATTGCCTAAGTTTTCTAAGGAAAGGTTCTAGGAGGGTAATTAAGAATGTTTCCACAAATTAGCCCACAGACACTGCTGTTGTTTGTAAACTGAGCAAGGACTTGGAATTCTTCCTATGTGAAGATGGCTGAAATATCCTATGTCAACTTGGTATAGTTGAAATATTGTCGTAGGCCTCCCAACCCCTCAAACTGTTTTGCTGTCAGTGTGTTGAGTCCTAGAGCTGCATAAATCTGGCTATTTTGCTTTGTAGAACCCAGGCATTTTCAAGTGCGGGTTCATCCTACCCTATTTCTATAGTTTATGACATCATGTAGATGCTGACATCTACCTGAAAATTAATACACCAAATATGGTTTGTTAATTTCCATTAATATAGGAATATAGATATGATATAATATATGTACGTTTCTATGTCTTCAAGCAAAATTCACTGAATTGCCTCACAAAAAGATGGCTGTGATCCAGCCTGAGTAGGCATTTGCAAATTAGTTTGGCCAATACTGTTCCTAAGCTTCTTGAATTCCATTACTTTTGACAGCCTATTTTCACTTATCTCCTCTAGAAGCCATAGTCCATTCCAATAGCAAGTTCCCTCAGCTGTCTTGGGTCCTGCTGGGTCTTCGGCTGGAGATTCCTTGTTGCACATAGTATCTCCAGGCCTCGCCATACCAAAACATCTCCAGGCATGTCCATGAACATTCTGCTCCATTGCTCCACACCTCTGCCTTTTATATGGTTTCAGCTATAACTCAGATATACCTGCATCCAGGTTTTTCCTTAGAAAGATACTAACTTTCTTAGTATCTATATTACACTGAGCCTGGTTGTGACACACAGAAACACATCTTTAAACCCGAGATCATCAGGGCAACTTACTCTTCCATAGGAACCATGTGGATAGGAATGCAACAAATTGGCGGTACCCTTTTAGAAGCTTCTTGGCAACATCAATGGGTACATCACTAGGTCCCTTGTGCCCTTGGATCACCTTTTCTGGTTTTCCAGGTTTGTCTGCAGTGTATCCTTCCTAAAATTAGGCATGTGTGTTCAAGTGGGGTCTCTATTTCCTCCATTTACCATAGAAAAGTGCACGAATAAGCTGTGTTTCTTGAAATTGCTGGTTTGATATTGCACATAAATGTGGGAATTTAAAGAGTAGTATTTGCACTCAGATTTGTACATCTGAATCAGTCCTGCTCCTCCACCACTGAGATATCTGTTGTAATTTACCCAATGGTAGGCTGACCATACGTACTGTTTTAAACAGGACAGTACTGTTTTTTTAACATTTCCCAACCGTCCCATTGTTTTAATATAAATGTCAATTTTGTCCCGTTTTTTTTTAAAAAATATAGCAAAATGTCAGGCATGGCAAGATTGATTCAGCCAAGATGCAATTATCATTTAAAAAGTGCTTCATTGAGGTGCCTGATGTTGGGTGAGACTAGAGAGGGCAAAGAAGGCGGAGAGAGAGAGAGAGAGGGAGACAGAGAGAGATGAAGAGAGAGATCTTTGCCACCGCTTCTGCTCTGCTCTTAGCTGGTCACTCTCTGCTCTCTGTTTGTTTTATTAAAATGCGTTCGGGATGTGATCCCACCCCCTTTTTTCAAGAGTGAAACTGATTATTTCTCCAGCTCGGCAAGAGAGAGTCTTTCGTTTGGGATTGTGGGGGAGAGAGAAAGAGGGAGAAAAAAAAAGCAGGAGGAGGAGGAAGGAAGGCAGAAGGAAGAGAAGCCTCGCCGCGTGTGGAGTTTTTGAATCCTCCCTTCCCTGCCTCTCTTCTCTCCCCCCTCCCCTCCTTCCTGCGGTCCGTGATGTTACAAAGCCCATGAGCTGTGCTTTCCCCATTCATCTCCTGTCAAATACAGTCCCCCTCTACGTCTACCTAATTTTTTGTATGAGTTCTGTCACTGAGGAATAATTGTTAGCTCAATATGTTCATGTAATAAAACTTTTTTCATTTTAATGAAAGCAAAAATATTTTTATATATACAGTAATCTGTTTAAGGACCAGCAAATGGATCTTAAAAACTCGTTAAAACTTTTTTTATCATCTTACTTTTTCATGAATATGGAATGTTACATAAGTTTAACCCCGTCCCATTTTTGCCATCCCAATGTCCCATTTTTGTCTCAAGGAAATATGGTCAGCCTACCCAATGGTCAAAGTAGTTACTTCATATTGAGTGCCTTGTTCAGCCTGTGATTTATTGGTGTATTCTCCAGTTTCTATCAGGCCAAAGAAACATTTAAAAAGGAACTGAAGATTGAAGGATTTCTGTACAGTGACTTATCCATACTAGCTTCTGATATCCCATATTTTCCACCTGAGGAAGAGGAAGAAAATTTGGAAGATGGGATTCACCTAGTGATCTGTGTCCATGGGCTAGATGGTAAGGCAAAGATAGGCAGAGATAGGTGATAGGTGATTGATAGGTGATAGGTGATAGGTGATAGGTAGATAGGTAGATAGGTAGATAAACAGAGAATTATATGTTGAGACTGCTCCATTCCTTCAGGCTGTGAGTAGTGCTTAATCATCAAGGGAAAATTAAAAACAACAACACAGGATTCCAACAACAGGAACTCTTAGATGGTAATTGTGTCATCTACCAGAGGATTCGAAGTATTTTTTTTAACAATTATATGACTGAGGGTAAAATGCTACACAATTACCCTATACAAGTACACAAATGTAGTGCTCAAGGAGTTCATAATCATCCAGGTCTTTTTAGCAGCAAATAAATGTTTCCCTGTTTATAGTTGCAGACTATATAGATTAACTATACTAGATAGACTAGTACTAGATAAACTGGACCTTCTTTCTATATTTTGCCAATGCTACCTCCAAGTTTGACAGAAATTGCACCAATAATATTTTAAAGATTAGAGCTAGTAATAAAGAAGAGTCAGTGAAAAGGTACATGACACATTGTTAGGTTTTGTATAAGCCTTCCAGAATGTAGAGGAGTCTGTTGCCCATTGAAGACACATAGTTCCTTTCTGTGCCCTCAAAGACCCATTGTTTCTATTGGGCGACACCAACCATGCTGGTCCTTTATATGCAAGCTGACCTCCATGATATTTGGACATGCCTGTAACATTTCACACATGCCCCACTATCTTCCCAAAGTTGGGAATTCCATTCCCTTTATTTTTGGGGGGAGGGGGGTGCCTTTGAGTCAATTGTTGACTCCTGATGACTGCCTGGACAAGTCCAGGCAGGTTTCTTGGCAAGATATTTTAGAAGTGGTTTGCCATTGCCTCCTTCTTCCTAGGGCTGAGAGACAGGGACTGGCCCAAGGTCACCCAGCTGAATTTCACACTTAAGACAGGACTAGAACTCCTGGTCTCCTGGTTTCTAGTCTGCTGCCTTAACCACTACACCAGTGCTTTTGAAACTGCCACCGTTGGTGACACACCAATGGCAGCAGCGGCGGCGCAGTGGCGCGCACATGCACGGCGGCGGCACACGGCGGTGGTGGTGTGGATTGCGGCGGCGGCAGTGGCGGAGGCCTCGCTAAAACGCGGAAGCGCTGATGGTGCGCCGCTGCCACCGCCGCCATGCACACCGCCGCCCCCGCGCGTGCCACTGCACCGCCACCGTGCGCACCCCTGCGCCACCACTTTGCAACACACTAAACTGTGTGTTGCCACACACTAAAGTGTCATGACAGACAGTTTGGAAAACTATGCACTACACCAAACTGGCTCTCCATTCCTTTCATACATATGAACTATTAGATATCAATAGAGCAACCTATGCATCCTGTATTGCAAAAAGAGGCATCAGAATAACTGAACCAATCTTGACTGTAAAGAGGGACGTATGGCTGTATCCAAAGGGTACCTGGATCACAATCTTTAGTATGAGATATTTTGTTTTCCAGGTAACAGTGCAGATCTTCGGCTGGTAAAAACATTCATCGAATTGGGTCTCCCTGGGGGAAAACTTGACTTCCTAATGTCAGAAAGGAACCAGGTATTTGATTCATTCTTTACTGGTTGATTTTAAAATTTGATGTCTGCATTTTCATCTCATAAACAAGGGCTTTGTATAGGTGCAAAGTGAAACTGAATGGACATTGTTGCAAAGCTGACAAATCACTTCTGCAAAAATATTTTTATGCCATTAGTTTCCATTATGAAAGATTTCTGTTTTGTTATTCCTTCATTTCTGTTGGACTATTTTGGGGGCAACTTCATTAGATTTGCATTCATATCATTACTTTCATTTCATATGTATTTTTCCTTTCCTATTTCTTTGATTAAGTGCTTTTTTATTGCTTTTTGTTATCATGGTGGCAGCAACAGAATTGATTTCATGAGCTATTCTTAGCATTGTATTTTCCCAGAATATTCCATTTCCTTGATAAAATTCTGAAGAGCAAGATTCTGGCTTTACTGATGTTTGCCACTGACTTACTCCAGAATTATGCACCTTTGAGAGCAATCAAAATCAGCTCTATTTTTTTTTCCTCTCCAAAATGTTAACAAACAAGAACACCATAATCTTATTCTCTGTACGAGTACCAAGACAATCTATGAAAACATGCCTATTCATATCCATTTGTAACTCATGTCATTTGCTTTATAATTAATGAAACCTGATCTCTGATGTCATCAGCCTCTCATTAACTCCCAAAGTTAATGAACTTATACCTCAAAAGTCAGATGATTTACTCACGGTGCTTTATATCAATGTATTTTTGGTTAAATACATGCCAGTTTTTCTTCTCATGGAAGACCCAAAGTAAATTAACACGAAAAAGACAGTACAATTAAAATGCAAAGTACAAGAGATTTGAAATGCACACACACACATACGCACACACACACATCCTTTGAATATTGCTAGAGTAGCTGACAATGCTGCTACTTAGAAAATTCCTATCACATATGACTCAGTGGAGAGCATTCTCATCTACACCATTTTCTAAAGGAAGTCAGCAAACTCTTACTACAAATAACTATATTTTATGATGCAAGGATTGTATGCTGCTTACTCCACAGATTCTAGAGGGCTTGCAACCATCAAAAGAATAGACCAATACAAACAACACATCACTCATCCCTCATACAGTAAGCCTGAACTGTGTTCTCACCAAAGGTCCTGTGAAAGAGAACACAGTTTTAACTGATTCTTGAACGTTACCAAGTTGGAGGCCATCTTGGCCTTGGGGGAACAAGCTGTTCCAAAGAGAGAGAACTGCAACTGAGAAAGTGTTCCTTCAGGTCTCTATTCCCTAAACCTCCAGGGAGTAGGACCCTATAACATCCTGTCCTTGGCTAACATACATTGGGCAGGCTGATGGCCCGGAAGGGTACAATAAGCAATATACAGTATCTTCCTCAAAATGTAAAGGCCAGAAGCAATAGATATACAAAAGTCCCTAGGATAGGAAAGCAGGATGGGGTAAGTTGAAACAGCAAGCAAACTTAGATTCTCTTTCTCCCCTCCCACCCAGACTACCCTGGAGATAAATTATAGCCCTTCTGTGATCTACTGGCATGAGGAGTAGAAAGTATATCCTACCAGAAGTCATCAGGAGAAACTATTCCATAAAATTGAATAGGCAGTATAAAGTTTTGTGGGAGAAAGGAAGCACAAGATGGGTGAGTGTTTGACACTGGAGAAAGACTGCAATCCACATTTGAATTCTTTCTCCCACAGACTCACCAGAAGTCATGAAAATCAATGGGAAATTCAGAACTGGCTTTTAGGCAAATGTGATCCTGGACAGAAATGCATAATTTTATGCTAACTTCTGCTAACATCTGATATTAACATCTGTAAAGGTCATCCTGTGTATTTTTAAAGCAAATCAAATTCCTTTGCTTTGTAGTAGATTTTATACTTGTTCAGCAAAATTGAGACAAGGAATCAGCTGTGGGCAGATCAGCTGATATGGTAGATCAGTTATGTCTGTGTGTGGGTGAAAGAGAGAGAGAATCTAGATTCAAGTATTTGAGAAAGTTAAGTCTGGTAATATAAAGAATTCTGATGAGACAAAAGGATTTCACTGTCCAAAATAACAATCCAAAACCACTCATCAAAGCATGGGATCAATCACTTTTTCCTCATGTGCTGCCCTCTGGCTTCTAAAAATGGAGATCCCACAAACCTTGTCTGAGATTTTGCTTCTATCTGTGCTCCTGCCCTCTGAAGATGCTGGCCACAGATGCTGGCGAAACGTTAGGAACCACAACTTCCAGAACACGGCCACACAGCCCGGAAGACCCACAACAACCTTGTCTGTGACCTCTGTGATTAAATGGATTCTTTCATTTCAAAATAACATAAAATTGAAGAGGCCCAGTTTCAGATGAAATTGCTAATTATCAGTGCAGGCAAAGCAAAGGGTCAGGAGTCTTGTTTTAGTTTACGATCATCTTTCGTGGAAGGCAGTCCTGGAAATTGGATATGCTCTTTCTCTTGCTTGTTGAAAGAGTTGCAATTAGGAAGATGGATTTTCTTGCAAAACAGTGTTAATTACTGGATCAGTTTCCCTAGAATGTCCACCTACACATTTGATGATTATTCCCTGGCATTTTATTAGTTTTAAATTTGATGCACTGCCTATGAGATGTCAAAACAACACAATTCCAAAGAAGAATCATTTTGCATACAGTCTGCTATACATTCAGTTCTTCTATTATTGCCTTATTTTCTCATAAGCATCCATATCATGCCGAGTAGATGAGTTCAATGAATGATTTGCTGGCCCTTATTGAATATTACCTGACTCTGAAGCATGATATTCAATTTTGTTACACAGTTTTGTGGCAGCTTTGCAATGGTTCTGCATGAGAGCAATATGATGCCATTCTGCCATTTGGGACTTTGTATGGGCGGAAAAAAATCATATCATAGAGGGAGGGAGGGAGGGAGGGAGGGAGGTAGATGATAGAGTTCCAAGGAGGTATGCAGCATTAGTAGGTCACTCATCCATTGCTCATTTCTCAGTTGGAGTATTGCAATGCGCTCTACTGTATATGGAGCTGCTCTTGAAGACAACCCAGAGGTTACAACTGGTCCAAAATGTGGCACTCAGAGTAGTACCCAGCCCCTCAATTTGCATATGTTTAATCCCTGCTGTGTGAGATGCACTGGCTTTCAGTTACTTTCTGGGTGCACTTCAAGGTTCTGGTTATTACCCTTAAAGCCCTACATGGCACGGGGCCAGGTTATTTGCAGGACCATATGTCCTTGGGGCACAGGGGCATGGTGGCTCAGCGGGTAAGATGCCAGGCTTGTCAATCAGAAGATCACAAGTTTGGAGGTTCGAATCCCTAGCCCCGCATGACTGAGTGAGCTCCCGCACTCGCCCCAGCTCTTGCCAACCTAGCAATGCGAAAGCATGCGAATGCAAGTAGACGAATAGGTACCACTTTGGTGGGTAGATAACAGTGTTCCACGTGCGTCATGCCAGCCACATGACCATGGAAGTGTCTTCGGACAGCGCTGGCTCGTCGGCTAACAGAGATGAGCACCAGCCCCTAGAGTCGGACACGACTGCAGAAATGTGCAGGGGGGACCTTTACCTTTACCTTTATGTCCTTGGGGTATCTGTCCCCTCCACTAGGCTAGTCAAAGTGGGTATACTCCAGGCTCTGTCCCTTAAGTGTGGCCATCTAATGGGACCTAGGAAGTGTCCCTTTTCTTTTCTCTTCCCCCTGGGATCAGGAAGGCCCCCACCCTTTCAGCCTTCCAGAAAGCCAGATGGCTTTTCCCCTTGGTGCTGGGATAGAGTGAGGATCTGATGGATTGGTGATTGTGCATCAGGTGACTCACTTTCTTGCTTTTCTTGTTTCTCATTTTATTATTGTTGTGAGCCACCCAGAGGTTGTGTTCTGTGGCCATATAACTGTTTTAAGTAAATAATAATTTAGTGTGTCCTGGTTCTCTACAAAGAAGTTGCAAAGAAGTTTGTTTTGAGCTTTTGTGTATCATTCATGCTTCTTGGCACGTTGGTTGGGAAGGTTAAAATAAACTCTTTCAAGTTGAGCTCAACTCTGGGTGACTTCATGTCCTGGAAGTCTTGGCAACAATATGGAACTGGTTTTCCATTGACTTTTAGAGTTCTGTGTGACCGTGTAAAGCTTTAAGAGTTTCAGCTTGAAGATGACTTACAGTTTAATCTCCAAATAAAATTGATTTCCCAAATCAGATTGACAGTTCAGATTTGATAAAATCAGATGTATGCACAGAAGATTCTCCCCCCCCCCAATTAATTCCTTTAATTAATTGCATCAACTCAATTCAGCAATTCTCTGGCAGACTTACTCTTCTTTTTTATGTAGAACATGATCCTGAAACTTCTTCCGTTAATTGTAATCTCAAAGCATATATAGTACCTTTTTAAAATTTCTTTCAATTATTGGCTTGGAAGCTTGCTTCTTCTAGTTTGGAGAGCCCCCAAGTCTGGGAAATACTCCCCCCCTGACCCCATTCTCTTTTTACAGACAGATACGTTTGCAGACTTTGATACCATGACGGATCGCTTGATGGATGAAATCATTCAGCATATTCAGCTATACAACTTGTCAATATCACGTATAAGGTAAAGGGCAAGAAGAAGGAAATGGGCTGTGGGACTAAACTGGGATCCTTTCCTGATGTGAGGGATTGTGTGGAGGCTGGGAAAAGAATCAAAAGGCAGAAAGGAAAGTTAGTTGACAGCTTATCTCATGAATGGCAAATCAGTTCAGGTGGGGAGAAATATGGGGAAAAGCAACTAAAAGAGTCTGAAGAGATTTTTAAGCCAGGGTATATAAACAGAGAGCAAGTCCCACTCCCTTTTCGCACTGAAGATGTTGCCTAGCCTGGCAATGAAACGTCTGCAAGAAAACAACAAGGCTCAGAGAGCACCAAGGACTCCACAATCTGAAGAGACCCTGTCTTAATGGACTTACTATAACTGAGGCTGGAAAATTCCTATTGTAGTTTCCAAGATTCTGTATTTATTCCAGATTAGTATTAAAGGATGGTGGTTTTGGTTTTGAGCCTCAGGTCAGTCTTGACTCCTGGTCACTGAGGTTTTCTTTTAAAATGATTTGCCACTGCCTTTGTCTTACAGTTAAGGGAGTGACCAGCCTAAAGTCACCCATCTGGCTTCATGCCTAAGGTAGCACTAGAAGTCATCGTCTTCCCATTTCTAGTCTGGTGCCTTTAATCACTACACCAATCCCTCCCTCCCTCCCTCCCTCCCTCCCCCCCCCCTCTCTCTCTCTCTCTCTCTATATATATATATATATATATATATATATATATATATATATATATATATATCTGTGTGTGTGTGTGTGTGTGTGTGTGTGTGTGTGTAAAATAAACAAATGGATCATTGAACAAGCCAACCCAAAGTTCTCACTCAAGGCACAAATGACCAGGTTCAAATTATCACATTATGCAAAGACCTAGCTCTCTGGAGAAGGCTCTAATGCTGGGAGAGGTGGAAGAGGATGACCAGAAGCAAGGTGAATGAACTCAATTGCAGTGGCAGTGGGTGCACCATTGGAAGACCTGAAGGACCAGGTTGGGGACAGATTGTCATGGACAAAATCTATCTATGTGGTCACTAAGAGTTGACACTAACTTGATGGCACATAACCAATATATGTTTGTGTGTGTGTATCTATGTGTGTGTGTGTGTGTGTGTATAGAGAAGGGGGGGAGAGAAGGAGAGAATGTTTAAACTATGCAAGAACAAGTATAATTGTGCTAATGTCTGCATTTCTATAGCTTTATTGGTCATTCACTTGGTAACGTGATCATCCGATCAGTATTGACCCGGCCCAGGTTTCGCTATTACCTCAATAAGCTACATACCTTCCTGTCCCTTTCTGGACCTCACCTAGGAACGCTGTACAACAACAGTACTTTAGTTAGTACAGGTAAGTGTTCTTGAAATCATCCACAGGTAAGGATTGAGAGAACAGAATGGGTGTGGATAGGGTAAATGGAATAATATATGATCAGCTTGATAATGGTGTGTCATAGGCAGCAGCCAACTTGATCAAATGAATGGAAAGATCCAGGGATGTGGTTGGTGTTTGTAAATTAGGCACTATGATGTCAAGTTCCCTGGCATCTCTCTTAATTGAATGTGATTCTTTTCCACAGAGTCTCCTTAGCAAGATTGATTGAGAAGAAGGGGGTGGGGTTACAAGAATTTCAGCAACCAAAGTATTTCTCATATTAACATATACATTCCTCATTACAGTTGGATGCAGATGTCTATGAAGGTTCTCAGTCATCCAGGTGGAATTGTCTGTAGCTTGAATCATGTCAACTGGATTTCTATTTTCTCAGTGGAAACGTTTCGCTCCTTATCCAAGGAGCTTCTTCAGTCTGAGCAAAGTTAGTAAGGGAATCCTAAATATGTTTCTAGGTAGCTGTGTGACCTTACACCTGGGGCTAGGTCATGGTTATATTGAGATGTTATTTTAAGTCCTTTTATCATCTAAAGGAGGATCGTAAAGATCACCATGCTGCTGTTGAGCTTGTGAAATGGTCTTAATCTTCCTAGGCACAGAAGACAAAGCAGGGAGGAAGATGGGGGAAAGATTGTGCCTGAGGCCCCCACCTCTATTCAAGGAAGGATTTTCCAAGTTGGCATAAATGGATTCCTTGACCCCTCTCTCAAACCACCTATCTTCTCTGTCTAAAATGTGAACATTAATGTCCTCAAATGAGTGTCCTTTTTCCTTTAGATGAAGATAAACTGCTGACTCTGGTCCTGTGGTGTTATTTCTCCTGTGTTGGGCCATCCTCCTATACAAAAGTTGTTTGGTTTCTCCAATGTAGAGTTCAGAGCACTCCTCACTGCACTGGATTGCATAAACTACATTGCTTTTCTTGTGTTTTGGAGTTTGATCTTTGGGGTGTACAAGCCTCTGTCTCAGTGTGTTGGTGGGTTTGAAATATACAGGTATGTGGTGTTAAAATAACATCTCAATATAACCATGACCTAGCCCCAGGTGTAAGGTCACACAGCTACCTAGAAACCTATTTAGGATTCCCTTACTAACTTTGCTCAGACTGAAGAAGCTCCTTGGATAAGGAGCGAAACGTTTCCACTGAGAAAATAGAAATCCAGTTGACATGATTCAAGCTACAGACAGTTGGATGCAGACTTCTTGGCAAATTAAATGGATAAATACTAGGTCCATATAAAAGGAATTAACATCCTCTGTGCTATCAATCAGCAATGGATATCAAACTGCAAATAGCAAAACAGATTACTGGGTTATTACTCCTCAAAAATAGTCAAATTCCAAAGTTACAGGACATCTCACTGGCTTCCCCATTCCACACAGCCTTTTCATAGTCTCCATCAAGGACCTCTTAATCACCCCTCTGGCTGTTTGTATTGCCCAAAGATCACTTGCAGCAATCAGAGAAAGCTATGAGCAGTCTGCAGGTCACACCAGAAGCCAACAGGTCAATTGATATGATGAAAATACTGAGCAGAGTGGAGAAGCCAGTATCAGAGATGTGGCATGAGCAGGGCAGTTTCTACAGGCAGCGAAGAGAGTAATTTGGAGGAGGGGGAGGAGGAGATGATCAGCTGCCTCAAGGAAGCCATGTGAAATGTCACAGTTGGGCTAACCTGGAGAGATCCACTGAGGCTGATTGAGAAGAAAGAGGAAACCTATAGGTCTATTAATATATCTATATAATCTCTGTCTCTGTCTCTGTCTCTATTTATTTATCATATTTATTTATCATATTTATATTACCACCCATCTCCCTCACAAGGAGGGACCCTGGGCGGTTATCTCTATCTCTATCTATCTCCATCTCCATCTCCATCTCCATCTCCATCTCCATCTCCATCTCCATCTCCATCTCCATCTCCATCTCCATCTCCATCATCTCTATCTCCATCTATCTCTATCTCTATCTCTATCTCTATCTCTATCTCTATCTCTATCTCTATCTCTATCTCTATCTCTATCTCTATCTCCATCTCCATCTCCATCTCCATCTCCATCTCCATCTCCATCTCCATCTCCATCTATCTCTATCTCTATCTCTATCTCTATCTCTATCTCTATCTCTATCTCTATCTCTATCTCTATCTCTATCTCTATCTCTATCTCTATCTCTATCTCTATCTCTATCTCTATCTCTCTCCATCTCCATCTCCATCTCCATCTCCATCTCCATCATCTCTATCTCCATCTATCTCCATCTATCTCCATCTATCTCCATCCATCTCCATCTCCATCTCCATCTCCATCTCCATCTCCATCTCCATCTCCATCTCCATCTCCATCTCCATCTCCATCTCCATCTCCATCATCTCTATCTCTATCTCTATCTCTATCTCTATCTCTATCTCTATCTCTATCTCTATCTCTATCTCTATCTCTATCTCTATCTCTATCTCCATCTCCATCTCCATCTCCATCTCCATCTCCATCTCCATCTCCATCTCCATCATCTCTATCTCCATCTCCATCTCCATCTCCATCTCCATCTCCATCTCCATCTCCATCTCCATCTCTATCATCTCCATCCCCATCTCCATCTCCATCTCCATCATCTCTATCTCCATCTCTATCTCTATCATCTCTCTTAAGCATGCACAGAAGCCCATCTGTCATTCTGCACATGCGTAAAGTCCGCCCCAAAAAAAGGAGGGGCAAAAACATAGATATGAAAAACTATATTTCTGGACTGATTTTGATCTCAAATAATCAATTGTGAGTATGTGAAATGCAGATAAGAAGAGCCACCTATTGTATTAATTCCTGAATGCATAAACATAATTTGTAGAAGAAATGAACAATGAATCTTTCCACTCCAACTGATGGTTGTTGCTCTTGCAGATCAACTCTCAATTTTCTTTTTTTCGAGGTCTGTGGCTCATGCAGAAGCTGAAGAAATCCGGGTCCCTTTTGCAGCTGACTTTCAGGGACAATGCAGATCTGCGGAAGTGTTTCCTTTACCAGCTTAGCCAAAAAACAGGTGGATAAAAGAGCATTCCATGCCAACCCCCTATTATAGAAAGGCACCAACTAAATGGGAAAATTGTTTTGTGTAGGAAGGATTTTGCCAGAATTGCCTCTTCTTCTTCAGAGGAGTTGAAGTCCACACATCTTAAAAAGACTGAGGTTGAGAAACACTGCTATAGACTAAACCAATAAACTAAAATAAAATATTTTTCAGCTGGGATATAAAGTAAGTTAACTAAGAGGAAGAAACTTGATCAGAAAAAGTTATCTTTATCAGAGCCGCCCATCTCCATGTTTCCACTTTTAAATGCACCTTTCCTTGGCTACCTTTAATTAAAAAAAATCAAGGGCCAATGGAACTTTGGGAAATAAACTGTCATTGAAGTTGAAACAGTTGCATTCCTCAACACAGTGTAGGAAGCCACTTAACTTCTATCCTATTATCCAGGCGTTTTAGATTTTGTACAAGTTTTTGTGCTACTGTATCCACGGTTTTTAATCTGATGTCTCTCACCTATGGAACGATGCATGAAATCTGATTTCAACTTGGATATAAAAGTTAACTATGGGGAAGAAACTTTATTAGAAAAGACTTATGCATGCATGTGTATAGTGTATGTGCACATACACAACACACATGTACAAAGATGCTGTTATATCTATTTGGCCTAAATAGTCAACTCCAGAATTCAATGTAGCAAGGGATGCTGATTCTTATGTATGCCTACCATGCCCAGATCTACTTTGTGATCTATGGAAAATGCCACTGTAGCTACTAAACAGGACAAGCACATTTACAGTATACTAGCATTCGCAATCCATATTAAGATACAAGAAGATTGCAGACATTTGAGTTTTCAACAACTCTTAAACAAGACAATTAAAAATCCAGAAATCAAGAGGAAACAGAGAAAGAAGAACAAATAATAGTGTTTGAACCATATCTGTAGCAGGTTAGATTTTTAGATATCAAGTTATCTAAACTGGGTTTGATCTAGTACAGATATGGTATTAGTGTTGCCTAGAAACTCAGGAACCCCGAGTTTGGCATGGAGCTGATAAAAACTTAGTCCCTGAATTTGGAAGAGAGACTAACTTTGCAAAGTGGCTTTTTGCCTACCTGAAAACACGAATCACACAGCAATTCAGGCAAAAGCAAAGCCTTTATTAAGGGGGGGGGTCAAGTCCTTTTATAGGGTACAGAGACAAATGATATATGCATTTGGTATATGTGATATGTTAGAAAGCAACTAATCAAACAAGAAAAGACATTGATTCCATGTGAGAATTGAACAATAGAAAACATTGATTACAGATAACATTCCAGAAGTGGAAAATGTATGGGTGATGTCAGTCCCTTTCCCAGCTAGGTTTGTATCATCTTAAAACTTGCAGGTGTATTCAAGGACTTTCAGAACATGCTCTCTATAGTTTAGTTGCTGTAAAGGCTAGTTTTTGCATGTAATAGAAAAATGGTTTGGGGTAAAAGGAAAACATGGTTTCCTGAACTTCAAAAGAAGGCATGGATGCTGTGCTAAAATGCTAATATCACCTTTATTAAAAAGCTACTAATGAAGCCTAAAATTCCAGGTAACATTACATTGCATTAGAGTGCCTCTCCTCTCCTCTCCTCTCCTCTCCTCTCCTCTCCTCTCCTCTCCTCTCCTCTCCTCTCCTCTTCTCTTCCTTCCTTTTTCAAAGCCTGTGTGAACAGGAAACGATTCTTGGTTCACAGTGGTTTGAAATATAAATGCCAGCTGTTACAATTAAAACCCACTCCATATTTTATGAGATGTACACAGAAGGCAATGTGATATTGATAGCTGGAAGTAATTTCAGATTTTATTAGCAATAAGGTCAAAGCCAAATTAAGACAAATTCACTAATGTTGGGAGGATCTGCCCTCTCAGAGAATATGACTCCAATGTAGGTTATATTAAATCATCCTACTTCTATTAAATGTGTGATCTTGTAGTTGAAAAACAAAATATGATATTTCCAAGTCATGCATATTAAAAATTAGCAGAACTTTCTGTTGGTCAAACAAGGGTTTAATCTCAGTAAGGATGCCGTTTCTCCCTCATGTCAATATGGCTGTTACTGTATTTTATTACAAAATTATCATGCATTGGGAAGTACTTAATACCAATTTTATTCATGCCCTTTCAATGTAAGGAGTTAATTCCTCAACTTTCTACTCTGAAGAAATCTGCCAGAAATCTTTCTCTCTCTCTTTCTTTTTCACAGGTCTTCAGTATTTCAAAAATGTAGTTCTTGTTGCCTCTCCCCAAGACCGATATGTACCATTTCATTCTGCAAGAATAGAAATGTGTAAATCCGCCTTGAAAGACAGACATACAGGTGAGAGTCCCTTTCAGTTGAAGTATCCACTGCATTTGTTTCAAATTTCTAAGACTATTTTATCCTAACTGGTCTATTGGCAAATATATATTATATGAAGAAACAAAATCTGTCTCAACAATGCATGTCCTAAAGTGACTGAAAGATGCTAGTAGATAAAAGTAAAGGGAAATATAGGATTGACGGTGTTGTCACAATTGTTATGACAACAACCAGCAGCTAGTAATAAACTCAAAAATATCACTGAGGAAAATTCAAGGATAATTCTCAAGTACTCTGAGAATGAAATAATCATAATGGAAGTGGGACTTCCAAATACAAACTGATAAACATTAAGCCCATTAGATAGCATCACCGATGTAATGAACATGAATTTGAGTAAAGTCCGGGTGACAGTGGAGGCCTGGCGTGCTATGGTCCATGAGGTCACGAAGAGTCGGACACGACTAAACGACTGAACAACAACAAAAAGTCAGACATGACTGTGGTTACAAAAGCAAGTATGGGTCATTGACATTGCAGTAGCTGGAGACAGAAGGAGCAATGAGAAAGAACTAGAATAAATAAGGAAATATAAAGACTTTCAAACAGAGATTGAATGAATGTGGAAAAAGAAAGTCATGGTGATGCCAGCAGTGATTGGTGCCCTTGGTGCCATCCCCAAAAAATCTAGAAGAGTCCTTGGACATAGTAGGAATGGATAGAATCTCATCAATTACAAAATGTTGCATTACTTGGAATATCTTACAACCTTACATATCTTACGATAATCACTTCAACTATCTTAGAACCTTAGGAAGGATTTGATACTCAAAAGTACCAAATCCAGATAAAACCATCTGGAAGACTGTTTGTAAGTAGCAATAATAATAAATGTGTATACCACCGACTCACAGCAGCTTCAAGACAACAAAAAATATAATAAATAAAATATCCACTGTACCCAAAAACTGTATACAGAAGTCAGCAGCAGTCAAAATAACAGTACTAATAGTAATATTAATAAATAAGACTGTAGTTGGGCTCTCGGTGTTCTCTGAAGAAAACCAGTTACCAGCACGTTGTCAGTGCTCTGCATTGGGAAGTGAGGGAATTATGTGGCCTAGCCCAGGGGTTGGCAAGCTGTGGTCCGCAGCCCACTGGTGGTCCACGGGCTGTTAGGAAGTGGACCGCAGGGTGAGCCGGAGCAGCTGAAGGTGCACAATAAATGTAACGCTCCCGCCTGCAAACCCCGCCCACCAGCCCATGCGATTGGCTGCTGTCTGCAAACCCCGCCCCCTGGTCCTTGAAAAAGTTTTTCCCACAGAAGTGGTCCCTGGTGCCGAAATTTTGCCGACCCCTGGCCTAGCCTCATAATGAAATGACTGCAAGATAAAGACCAAGCTCAGAGAACAACAAGAATGCAACAATTCAACTCTGAGCTGCATATGTTCTCCACTATTTCAGAAAGGCTGGTCATGGATTCTTTTTGAAACTACCCAATTGGCTTGACCCAGGTTCAAGAGAGACACAAAAGCATGGGACCCTGGACAGGGGGTTTCTTTAAATCTCCCTATTAGGGTTGGGGAGATGCTTTATTAGTTCTGCCTTGGGCAGGGTGTTGGACTAGAAGACCCCCAAGGTCCTTTCCAACCCTATGATTCTGTGATTCTATTTTGTAAAAAGAAATATGTAAAAGTGATATGTGAATGCTTCCTATATTCTGTTCTATTGCTATCTCTATACCATTACTATGACAATTACCATTACTATGACAATCACTATACTCTATACTATTACTCTACAATTACTAGTACTACGTTTATATTGTTACTCTATTAAATTATATTTTTACTCTAATACTATATATTATTCTATTTCTATTACCTATTACTCTATTACCTATTACAATTACCTGTACTATGTTCTATACCAGTGTTTCTCAACCTTGGCAGTTTGAAGATGTGTGCACTTAAACTCCCAGAATTCCCCAGCCAGCATTTTTCTGTTATTGGCCAGCCTGTAGAACTCTTACACCATTTTTTTACATTGTGCTTGTAAAGACTGCTAGGCTTAAACTTCAAACGAAACAACTTCAGTCTGTTTCATTGTAGAAAAGGAAAGTTATTTAACTGAAGAAAGCTACAAGAATCCAGAGAAAGCTGGAACTGATAAAAATGGTGCGAAGCCTCTAATTAAAATGTTCCCTTGGTGAGGTGACATTCCCCCTCCCCACACCTGGCTCAGGCAGTTGCAATTGACCTTGGTTCCCAGAGTCTGCTGCTTGCTGTCTGGCTTCCATCCCCCCCTCCCATCCTGTAAACAAGTTTGACACGCATGGGCATTCTCTTGTCTAGCTGGCTCTGCTGGCGGGAAGCGGCAAGCGAATGCACTACGTTCATTTGGTTGCGTGATCCTGACAGTGCTTTGTCTTGCTGGGCTTCTATTTTTTCCCCTCTCTTTTGGACCGTCCACTCCTTCTGAAGGAAAAACCCCTTCTTTCATTCAGCTGCTGTGCTCAGTTTGCTGGTGGCTCAAAGGCTCCAAGACACGTGTCTCCTCCCACACCTGTGTCAAGGTTCCAGCTTTATTGGCAACTCTGCTGTGCTGATTGGGGAGAAGGCTCAAATGGGAGGGGAAGAAGGCAGAACAGGCCCCTTCAATTTTGTTCAAGCAGCCTGCTCTTCCATAACACTATAATAATGACAATTTGAAAAGAGCAAAATAGCAAAACAGAATATTTATCCCTGGGAAAGGAAACATTGGAGAAATTGCACAGCAGATGATGATGATGATGATGATGATGATGATGATGATGATCTTCTTTCAATTTTCCAAGGTCCTATTTATGCTGAGATGATCAACAACCTTCTCCAGCCCGTTGTTGGAGCTAAGGACTGCACTTTAATCCGTCACAACGTATTCCACGCCTTGCCAAACACGGCTAACACACTGATTGGGCGAGCTGCACACATAGCCGTGCTGGATTCTGAACTTTTCCTGGAAAAGTTCTTTCTTGTGGCAGGTCTCAACTATTTTAAATAGGACCAGGAGCATCGGGAAGCAAAGGAGGCATTGCAGAAAACGGCAACCTTTTCTGAATCGAGGGAGTGCTATATTGCCAGGAAAAATGGAATAGGCCAGTGGTGATATAGCACGCACATACTCATACCCTATTTATTTGGGGAAAGAATCAAGTGCTTCACTTATTAAGCATTCAAAGGGCCAACTATTGGTGCTTTGGGGAAGATGGAAACATCTACATGTTAAGTTTCTTTGTCCTTTCTCTCTTTTTCATCTACCTTGAATAATTGGTCTTCAAATGCTGAGAGTCAGATTCCAGATCTGCCTTTTTTTACCTGTGTTGGGATCAGTATGTTTCTCTTGTCTTCTTCATTAGAAAACCCTCCTAGGACTGGGCTGCCTTAGTTTAACTAATATTGCTTGGTTGAATAGCCTTGCCATTTCATTTTGTGGGTAAACACATGCAGATGGAAATGAACATGAAGCTCAGGTGAAATTCTTCTTTGTGGTGAATCAGAAAATAAGTTGGGGGTGATGGAGAGGTTGTGAGCCTTCAACACCTTGGGGATAATAATTTTGAGAAGGATATACACACATACACAGAAAATGGCAGCCAAAAGGATCTTACTTAAATATCTTTTGAGATCTTACTTAAAACTCAGTAAGATCTAGTTGCCAGCATTGCACAGACACATGATCCTGTCCTGAATTTTAGGAGTAAGGGGCCAAGAAAGAAGCTTTGAAGGTACACAGACTCAAGCAAACTGATCAAATACTGCAGACTGTCAACCAACATTAGGTCTACAATGTTTATCTGAGAATTTAAAGAATGAAGAAAATGTACCCTGCTGTTAAGTGAAGGAGGGCAGGAACTAATCTTGGATGATACTCAGAATTGTGTCCTCAGATACAAAGGCTTTTTTTAAGGCAATGTGGCCTAATCCCCCCATTTACCTGCTCGTAAAGAGCTATTGTAGAGAAGGCAGTCACTGCAGGTGGTGGTACCTAGCTTGTCTTTCTTCAAACTGGCATTCTCTGCTCAACTAGAAATGCCTGCCAAATTCCTTCTAGGGCATAAGGGTACCAGCTTAACTGTAGAAACTGTTATCCTGCCAGTAATTACTGACCTCTTGGCTTGACCAGAGTATTATGTTGGCATAGATCTAGTGAAATTGAGGACACTATTTGTGAAGGGAGAGCAAGCCATGCAACCAGCTGGTCTTCATGGATCCAGTGCAAAGAGCTGGTCTCTACAGAATAATTGGTCTCCACAAATACTTTAGCTCTGTGCATAGTTCTCCACTGCGGACAAATATGCTGGGCCCATGGATGACCAACTGTTTACCTGCAACTTTGCAGGAGGGAGAAACTCTCACCTCTCCTCACAGATTTAGAGTCTACTGCAGTAGAGATGGGCGGTGATAAATTTGATTAATAAATGAATAAATAAATAAATAAATAAATAAATAAATATTTAGTACTTTTCATTAAAGTATCTTCTGAATGTGACGACTCTCTTGCTTTCACCAATGCTCATAGTCTAATACAGTGTCTTTGGATTTCTCTGAATAGAGAAAAACAGAGCTATTTTAGTTAGGCTCAGGTTCGTATTTACTGAAGTTTGCTTTTGGCTGTTTGTGATACCAGTTCATATTATCTCACCCTATTAATTAATCATGTGCATGTAATGCACATTGCATTCCCCAATACTGAATAGGGTTACTCACTGACAGCTCCTTTTGCACATTGAAGCCCCACAGATTTGAGAATCACAGCCTTGATAGATTCCGATGTTTATCTTTTCAATGCATGATGTGGGACAGCAGAAGACACATCTGTGTGATAGATTCATGTTTAATAATTATTAATCTGGAAATGTGTGAAAGTCCATAAAATGGGCTGTACATTAACACATTCAAGCTAACACACATTGCGTAGTGCTGTGTTAATATCTTCAAGTCTTTAAAAAGATGTCAGATTGTATATTTATACCCACTCAGTATTTACTGGTCCCATTATTCTGACCAAGGAAAATCCATGGATCACAGATAACTCTCTGAAATATATGTCTACCATCTACTAACATGAGCAAAATCTAGTATTTGTAAAAGGTTTGTCTTGATCCTAAATGGAAATTCTTTCTTCCCAACCAAGAAAATCCATGGATCTTAGACATTATCTGCCAAGTCCAGAAGTTCCCTCTGAGTTATTTGAAGATCTCTCTTCTTTCTTAAGAATTGATGTAGATTCCATCTTCACAAATGCTGCCACAATTGTGTTAAAATTATAGGCAATAATAATCTGGTCTGCTGAAAATTTGCAGCTGACAGATTTGTCTCTCTTTCCTTCTATTTTTTAACTGGGATGCTGTCTTTCTAAAGACTATTATATAATCCTGTCTTACATGAATAAATAAACAATATTTACGCTAATATACTTTTACAAAAATCTTACAAGATACCTGCCTTGTACAGAATAACTTCTAAAGTGTTGGAACACTGCTAAGACATTATATGGCCTCCTTTGAAAAGGCTTTTAAGATGTCTCTTTATGTATAAATATGACCTTGTTAATTTCTGTTCAGCTCAAATGTTGGGGGACCATATATCTACGTCCCTGAATGTCTTAATCAAAGTCTGATTTCTCTTATCCTGTTTTTCATCTTTTAAACAGACTCTCTATATTGCAAGTTGGGTGGGATGGGAGAATCCAAATAAATAATGTGGATAACTATTTTAAGCTTTCAAGTTGACCTGGTTACATATGAAGTAGGTAAAGCATACTATAGATTACATTGGGTCTAGGAAAATTAGAGAACTGTCAGGCAGCACCTGATCTTGCTTGGGAACAAATTGATTTGCAATTGTAGGACTGCAATTTCACAAAGGTAGGATGTGGATAAAAGTGCATGAACAAAATGCAAACCAGCAAAGATCCCCATTCTTGTTAGAAGTATGGATGAGAACAACCTTCTAATGTATCATATGATGCAGACAGGAATATATACTGTATCCTTATCTGCTACTGGTGTGCTATTACCCACACATTGTGTGCAATATTTCACTGCCTGCAAATATCTCTGGGTTGTAAAGTACATAAGGACATCTGTCATCTTTGAACAACTTTGACTTGTGGCCTAATGAGAGGTAGTAGCAGGAAATCCACCACCACCCTTTACATAGGAGAACAATGTGTACATCTCTTTTCCTTTGTTTTGTCTAGTTCACATGGAATCTATGGTGTTTTGTCTGACAAATAACCCTCCCAACTAATGCAGACCTCTCTATGGGATCATGTCAGTGGAACTCAACGGAATAATTGGAACAGGCTTAAAAAAAGGGCTTTTAATTGTCTAAAGCAGTGTTTCTCAGCCTTGGCAACTTTAAGATGTCTGGACTTCAACTCCCAGAATTCCCCAGTCAGCCTGCTGGCTGGTGAATTCTGGACATTGAAGTCCAGACATCCTAAAGTTGCCAGGGCTGAGAAACACTGGTCTAAAGGACTATTTCTGAATTTTGATCACTCTTAAGGGATAAGAGTAATTGATCCCTCATCTATCCATAATTGCAGATGTAAAGCTCAGAATGACACTGTGAAGTTTTAAATGCTTAGAATTGATGATGATGATGATGATGATGATGATGATGATGATGATAAGAGAATGGTGATGATGATGGGGATTCAACTTATGACATTATGAGTAAGGAACAATCTTCAGTGCCAATATGATTCGAGTATTTTTCTACATATGCTTTATGGTGACAATTTGTGTGGCTTGTGTAGGGTGTAAAGGAAATGTCAATAAAACTATTTCCTTCCTTTTGTCTGGCATTGCACAGTTTCTTACAGAGAGAGTTTCTGTATATATTGGGTAAATTGGATCCCTTTGCCACTTTATATATGTATCAGGCTGGAAGATGCAGGCCTTTGCACGGTGGTGAAATGGAAACACACAGTATAGAACATAACTAATATTATGAGCCAGTCCACATTTAATATCAAAACCTGACCATGTAGGAAAATGGCCAAGGGAAATAAGTTGTTACGATGCCTTTTTATGCAGCATGGAATCACAGTGTTGTTGCATCAGAACCAGCCCCCAAAAGAGGTTTTCACTAAGAATAAAAATATCATTGAGTAGAACAACCAATGCCAGTTAATTATGAAAATTAGATGCCATCTTCAATTTCTATGGGCTTATGGTTATCAGTACCAGTTGCTGGGGAAAGTGTACTGGAACTTTCTAGCATAGGAATGTCCTTCTTCTCACAATGTCATCTAATTGGCCATGGTGAGATTCTTCTGGAGGGTGAGGCAAATGCAGCCAACAAAATGAATGAGCTATAAAGACAGATGAAGGGGAGAAGCATGCTAGATAATTCAAGTTGGAGACTCACTTTGGAGTAGTCTCAAAAAATGGTGTTGAAATGGAAATCATTCATCTGAAAAGTGGACCCTGGTCCTGCAGGAAAAGAAGAAGGGGAAGGGGAAGGGGAAGGGGAAGGGGAAGGGGAAGGGGAAGGGGAAGGGGAAGGGGGAGGGGGAGGGAGGAGGAGGAGGAGGAGGAGGAGGAGGAGGAGGAGGAGGAGGAGGAGGAGAAGAAGAAGAAGAAGAAGAAGAAGAAGAAGAAGAAGAAGAAGAAGAAGAAGAAGAAGAAGAAGAAGAAGAAGAAGAAGACTCAGTTTGGACTAGGACCAAGGACTATGACCTGGAGACAGGTTCATGACCACCCTCACCATGAGAGATGTTTGGAAGACCTTGGGCCAGCTACTATCCTTTAGGCCAAATTATTGCAATTTAGACCAACAAGGATTGTTGTTTTGGTGGAAAAATGGAGGAGAGATAGTAGTATGCATGCCATCGTAAGCTCTTGGAGTAAAAGTGCAAAATGTGTCTTAGCCTAAATGTGCTCAATGTAATTTTGTAAGGTACCAGGTATCACTCTGCTCTTGAGGTGTTGTGAAATGTGAACATATATACTTAAAATAGTCTCATCTTTTGAATGCATTTAAGTATGCATTTAGATATACATTTTGAGGGAAATAGTATGGAAAAGAATAATGGGCATAAATTATACACATTGTAAAAGATTCCTGCTTTATGCCTTCAAAACTCTTCTTATCTCTTAAAGTTGATATGTATGATTTAGTTTATAGATCTGCAAGTCTTTGGCATTTTACTAGCACCACAATCACATTTATCAAAACCACTTGAACATGGTCACTACACTTTTCTATGGTGGTGCTTTCAATGAGATTTCATTTATACATTCCCATCAAAGCTCTGGTAAAATTATGTATGTTAATAATTCCTTGATCCTTTGCAATCACAGGCTGCTTTCAGAAGAATAGGACAGCAGCCAAAGTACCTATTTCAGGTGCTGCTAAAATTGAAATAGAGTGGCTCTTGGCAACACCATTTTCCTCTCATTCACATTTCTAAAGCTTGATTGAATATTGAGAATATGGGAAGATGATTATATACACAACAAATTAGATTAGAATATCTTGGTCAGAAGGGAATGTTTGGAGCTGTTTCATTAACTGAAGTTGACAAAAGGTCCTCCTTTCTTTATGATGGCCATTATTTTGAGAACATGGTTGGGTTAAGAGGATTTCCTAGGTGATGTTTGAGTATTTGCCTGGTTGATTCGATCTGGCAGGGTTGGTGCACGCTGGGTTCCTTTGATTAAACAATGCCGTCCATTGGGACTCCAGAAGTGTGCCTCCTCTGCAGCAGTGCCTGCTCTCTGGAATGAAGCCCCCTGTCAGCCCTTCCAGGTAAACTAGACCGGAAACATGACTAGATGAGCTAATTCTACTGTATTGTAAGGCTACATTAATAGAATCTTGCAAGCCTGAAAGTACAAATCTCCCACCATCCCTTTTTACCACCTGCCAAGTTAGGGTGGAGAGGGCATGGTGGCTCAGCGGGTAAGACGCCAGGCTTGCCGATCAGAAGATCGCAAGTTCAGAGGTTCGAATCCCTAGCCCTGCGTGACGGAGTGAGCTCCCGTACTCGCCCCAGCTCTTGCCAACCTAGCAATTAGAAAGCATGCAAATGCAAGTAGATGAATAGGTACCACTTCGGTGGGTAGGTAAAAGCATTTCGCATGCATCATGCTGGCCACATGACCGTGGAAGCATCTTCGAACAGCGCTGGCTCTTTGGCTAACAAACGGAGATGGTCACCGACCCCTAGAGTCGGACATGACTCAACAAATGTGCAGGGGGAACCTTCACCTTAAGTTAGGGTGGATCCTTTCTAAGTTCCTTCTTTAGACTGTTACCCTCTCTCGGACTCCCTCTCGTTTTACCTGATTGTTCCCTAGGCAGCATCGCTTCCCTCTGTCCTCCAAGGTCACCCTCACATTCTATCACACACACACACAAGATCCAGATGGCCCCCACTGTGCTGTTGATTAGAAGAGCTGTGAAGAACTGGTTTTTCACCCAGGCCTTTGGCGAGGGAGAGTGAGACCACTTGCTTCATTCCATCCAGTCTATCGCTCTTGCCATATTTTCTATTCTTTTCCTTTTATTGGTTTTATTGTAATTTATTTGTTTTGATTGCCGTGTGCTGCTTGGAGTCATTGGGAGTCAGGCAGCATACAAGTGTTACATTATATTAGCATAGCATAGCATAGCATAGCATAGCATAGCATAGCATAGCATAGCATAGCATATATCATATTGAAAGCCAGTCTGGTGTAGTGGTTAAGGCATCAGGCTGGAAACTGGGAGGCCATGAGTTCTAGTCCCACCTTAGGCAAAAGCCAGCTGGGTGACCTTGGGCCAGTCACTCTCTCTCAGCCCTAGGATGGAGGCAATGGCAAACCACTTCTGAAAAACCTTGCCAAGAAAACTGCAGGGACTTGTCCAGGCAGTCTCCGAGAATCAGATACAATTGAACGGATTTAAAAAATATGTATTATATTAATATTATATTAATATTATATTATATTATATTATTATTATTATTATTATTATTATTATTATTAATAGAATACTTTACCAACAAAGGTAAGCATTTACTCCAGCATCAAAAGACCTACCAACTATTTGAACCTCCGATGTAATCAATTCTTATGCAGCTCATCACAATTTTATACAGAGATATTCCTAATAAGAAAAAGAAATAGAGCCAGGAATCATCTATTAGGTGTTGGTGACCTTTTGGGGTTTTTCAGGCTTGAAGTAATCCAAACAACGTGTTGTAAGGCTAACAATAACTTTATTGATAGCATAAGGCAACAATGGATGTATAGTGCATTATTGCAAAAAAGGAAAAATCAAAGCATAAGCAGAGTTACATCATCAGAAGTGAGGAAAGAAAAACATCATGGTCTGTGCAAAGACCAGGCATAGTTACAGTTCAGATACAAGTACATGTAGATAGCAGTCTACATAAAGAAAGCATAGGAAGAACATAAGTGAGAACATAAGTGAGAATGAATACCCATGGTTCATAGCTGAAATATACCGTGGTTCAGAATTTTGATTGGTTCTCTTTCAGCCTAGCATTTTGGTAGCAATTGTACTTACTATAAACTGTCACACGATGGCAGTGTGGCGCGTTGGCTTTCCCTCAAGATACTTTTTCGGTTCCCCTGGGAAAAACGCTGATAAGAGGTTGTTTAGACTACAAGGGCACCTGTTGTTTACGAATACGTGCTTGCAACAGGGGAACTTGTAACTTTCCACTTTCAGGCCAGATTCAGTGAAGAAAATGCCATGCGTTTAATTCTGCATAGAATATTTTAACTGAATAACTTTAACATCATCATCATATTGGTAACATCACAGTGGTAATGTTCTAAGAGATTAATTCCGAACAGTACCAGAGATGTGAGAGATTTTGTGGGTAAAATTGCAATAGTGGTTTCCATAAATATCGAGAGAGATGGGAATAGAGCTACTGTAACACCAACTCTTGGTGCCCATGATTCAAAAGAAGTTCATAGTCTATCGATAGTCACTGAGAAGCCTAGGAAAATGATCAAGTTTCATCCCAAGATAAACATAAATAATGACAATTAAAGTTACCATATCTCAAAATGTGATCTGAACCCAGAATGGAATGTACTATATCTAATAACAGTAGTATCATCTAGGAATCACGGAAGTTGTCCATCTCAGCTGTATCTGTCAACTGGTGTAAGAAGTTTAGAGGAGTAAGAAAGTTCTAATCTGCAAATTCTCCATGCTCAAATCTACTGTTTACTTTCATCTGAACACCAATGTCAAATACATGATGTCTGTGCAAGGAGGCTTAGATTCTCATTGAAAAGGAGCTTCCAGTCAAGGAGGTTGCATGCTTTGCCTCAATGAGGCACTCCATGTTGCTTTGTCACTCCATGTCCAGAAGCCACTTCCACAGTTCAAAGCAGGAAAAGTTCCATGGGCCCTTGGCTTTACTCTTAGAAATGAGTAGGGCCTCTTTGCTTTGTGAAGTAACTTCACCCCCTTGAAGATCCACAGAGCCCTACCCAAAATCAACACTAAGCATTCTAGTTCTGTGAAAATATATATATATATATATATATATATATATATATATATATATATATATATATATATATTGTTGATCATCAGCCTCCTATCCAAAGGATCTCAAGTGACATGAAAATTTGTTCCTTCAGATTAAGAAGATGTATTTGAAATACATCTGCAAATAATGTTTGCAATAAACTCTTGGAGAGGTCTGACAAATGCTTTCTTTGTACAGGAGAAGGCATATATCTCGTAATATATGGTGATCTTGCATATTTATCTGAAGGGATAAGAAAAGCTCAAGTGGGTCTGTTTCCAAGGAGATAAATAAAAGTAACATGCAAAGCTATTTTCAGCTGCCACGAGATGACACTGTTTCCTCACTTAAAACCACAGTTGTGTTGTTATCTGGCTAGAGTAATACCTTGCATAGAAAGTGTTTCCCCCATTATATCCATCCCCTGAGGGATACCTTTCTAAAGAGAAATTCTGCTTGATTTGCATGTCCCCCATGGTCCATTAAGTTTTCTAAAGAGATTTCCCAATCCCTGGTTGATCAGTCATCAGATGGGTGGCTGAGAACAGATGGTTGGGTTTCCCTCTCTCTGAAATCTTGGAGATCTCCTACTAGAGAAAAGAAACAATATTGAGGTCAAAGGGACCAATAAATGGAGGACTAAAGCAGAGGTGGACAATTAGTATCCTAGGCCACCTGCAGACCTTGGCCTTCTCTTAAAGACTTCTGCAAACATGCTAGAATGCAGGCAGATCAAACACCTGCTCTATCCAGGCAGCATGAGCTGCTAACCTGGAGCTCTAGAGAAGAGACAAGAGTGATGAGAAGGATTGGTTGCAGAGGCAGCAGCAAACAATGATGACAAAACCTAGTACCTGGGCTCATTATGAGCACCTTGGTTGAAAATTAAAGGAACCTGACAGAAGGAGTGGGCAGCTACTGGTGCCCCCATCCCACCTTCTTCAGTTATGCCCCCAGCATCCTGAGAGAATCCAGCACCAACCCAACCTGTCTCAAGAACAGGAGGAAAACACATCATTGGGGCAGGTGAGTGGATGTACCCTGGAAGTCCTTAGTTGAATAAAGAGTTAAGTATCTGGAGAGATGAGGTTTACTGCCTAATCTAGGTGCAAGGCAGTAGGTCTGTGCAGGGCCCTACAGAATCATTTGGCATCATAGTTGAAGAGGCTGTTGGAAAGATGTCGATGAAGGTTCTCAGTCATCCAGGTGGAACAGTCTGTAGCTTGAATCACGTCAGCTGGATTTCTATTTTCTTAGTGGAAATGTTTCGCTCCTTATCCAAGAAGCTTCTTCAGTCTGAGCAAAGTTAGTAAGGGAATCCTTAAATATGTTTCTAGGGTGGCTGTGTGACCTTGCACCTGGGGCTAGGTCATGGTTATTTGAGATGTTTATTTCTAAGTCCCTTTATCATCCAAAGGAGGATCGTTAAGATTACCATGCTGCTGTTGAGCTTGTGAAATGGTCTTAATCTTCCTAGGCACAGAAGCCAAAGCAGGAAGGAAAATAGGGGAAAGATTGTGCCTGAGGCCTCCACCTCTATTCAAGGAAGGATTTTCCAAGAGGCTTGTACACCCCAAAGATCAAACTCCAAAACACGAGAAAAGCAATGTAGTGTATGCAATCCAGTGCAGTGAGGAGTGCTCTGAACTCTACATTGGAGAAACCAAACAACCTTTGTACAGGAGGATGGCTCAACACAGGAGAAGTAACACCACAGGACCAGAGTCAGCAGTTTATCTTCATCTAAAGGAAAAAGGACACTCATTTGAGGACATTAATGTTCACATTTTAGACAGAGAAGATAGGTGGTTTGAGAGAGGGGTCAAGGAGTCCATTTATGCCAACTTGGAAAATCCTTCTTTGAATAGAGGTGGGGGCCTCAGGCACAATCTTTCCCCTATTTTCCTTCCTGCTTTGTCTTCTGTGCCTAGGAAGATTAAGACCATTTCACAAGCTCAACAGCAGCATGGTAATCTTAACGATCCTCCTTTGGATGATAAAGGGACTTAGAAATAAACATGTCAAATAACCATGACCTAGCCCCAGGTGCAAGGTCACACAGCCACCTAGAAACATATTTAAGGATTCCCTTACTAACTTTGCTCAGACTGAAGAAGCTTCTTGGATAAGGAGCAAAACGTTTCCACTGAGAAAATAGAAATCCAGTTGACATGATTCAAGCTACAGGTTGTTGGAAAGAGTTTTGGTGATAAATCCAAATGATAAATAATAAATAATTAAAGAGTTGCAGACTGGTGCTACATGCACCAACATGCCTTTCTGAAATGAATTCTGAGTCCTTGCACAACCCTAATATATCACAGCTGAAATGAAATAGAAGCTATGCAGGTGATATGCATCACAAACAGTCTTTTAATGTCCAACGGCATTGATAAAGCTTGTAGTTATTCACAGTATGTAATACTGGTCTAGAAGCCAGGAGACCATGAGGTCTAGTTCTGCCTTAGACACAAAGCCATCTGTGTGACCTTGGGCCAGTCCCTTTCTCTCAGCCCTAGGAAGGAGGCAAGGCATACCACTTCTGAAAATCTTGCCAAGGAAACTGCAGGGACTAGTTCAGGCTGTCACCAGAAGTCAACATGGATGGATGGATGGATGGATGGATGGATGGATGGATGGATGGAGTTCCCTGATTGGTGGAGATGGGCGGTCATATAAATTTAAATAATAAATAAATAGGAAGGAAGGAAGGAAGGAAGGAAGGAAGGAAGGAAGGAAGGAAGGAAGGAAGGAAGGAAGGAAGGAGATTCCCTCATGAAGCAGAGCATACGACCAAATTGCATCAAACTATACTCCATGCATTAAACATGTATTCAATAGTCTTTAGATGTGTCTCCTTATGTATAATACTTAATTTTATTATATGCTCTTCTCACACTAGGTTTAAAGTCAACCAGCAAGCAGGACATGGCACATTTCTGAGCTAATATTGTAATCTGTGTGTCCTCTTTAATGTTGGAGAACTCAAGAATGTGATTCAATGCATGCACACAACAAAATAACTTTTCTGCAGCACAGGACACATGAAAACAGTTTCTCATTCTTACTTTATTTCAGAACTGTCAACATATAAAAATGGAAGGTAACAAGAGTAACGTAAGTTATTTTAATTTATTGTTAAGGTAAATTGTGGGCCTGCTGAACAGGCCAGTGTATGTGTGAGAGAGAGGAGGGGAGAAATGGTTTGAAATTTGGCATGTTGTCTGGGAACAGCCCTGAAGCCAAAGTGTAAATAGCTGTTCCGGAGGTCCTGGAGAGCAAGTTTATAATAACTAAAATGTGCAATTGTAGTAATTTCCTTCTGAGTGCCTCTGGGTAAAATCTCTCCCTTGTCACCCCGCACTGCCTTTTAAGCAATTTTCCATCTGCGCTGAGACACAGAGAGAATGAAAACAGACCAATTCTGCCTACTCCCATTTCTCTGGAAATGGTAGGAAGCAGTGAAGGGTATTTCTCTAGTGACCTTTGCTCTAGATGATCTTTATCCATGCATCAGCTGCCCAAACATTAGCTTGTAGGATATGAACCACAGTGTGTTTCATATAAGCAAGAAGTGGCCCTGAGCAGTTTGGATGATAGAAGCAAATAATTCACGCTCACACAGCTGGAGAGAAGAGAGAGAAAGAAATCTGGTACAAAATTTCTTATACAGTATGAACTTAGCTAGTTCTTGAACAGGTTCGCCCATTCCTTGCAACTCTGTCCAGTTTTAATGAAGGTGCTGTGCTAATGCGATAGTTCACAATTTCACCCATACAGAAAAGAGCAGTGGCTGATGCAGGCTTATAGCAACCCAAGGAGTTGGAAAGCATTAAGCAAAATTAAGGGGCAGGGGAAGAGGAGATACGATCAAAAGGTGAGAAAAGGTGTTTCATAAAATGAATCAGAAAGGCAGCGAGAAGAATGGCCTTTTATGGACCAAACTTGCTAAATGCACAACCACTTCTAGAGAATTCAGAAATATTACTTCTCCAGAGATGTAACTGAATTACTGACATATCACCAATGGTGCTCAAAAGTTAAGAGAAGAGAAGAGAAGAGAAGAGAAGAGAAGAGAAGAGAAGAGAAGAGAAGAGAAGAGAAGAGAAGAGAAGAGAAGAGGTCACCCTGCCCTTCAAAAAGTTGCCAATCTCAAGATCAGACTGTAATGGGCTGTGAGAATGACCTTGTGAGACAGGAGAAGGAGCCCTAGCCTAGACAATGGTCACATAAGAGGCATCTCAGCCCACAGAAGGAATGGGAATGGAGAAAGCATCTCAGAAGGTGCCCTACCTAGTTCCCTGGAAAGTAAAGGCAAGTGTTTTCAGACTTGCAATATTCTGTTACTGTAACCTTACAATAAAGGTTGTGTTAGTACTCATGATTTTGGTTTCTTGTCTGGACTACCTTGGAGGGCTGACACAGACCTTGGGGCTTGCACATGTATTTGCCACAATATTTCCTATGTTCTGTTTGCAAAATGTTGGAAGTTATGTGGTGCAGAATGTGGGCCATCTTTTCTTCTAGGCCACCAGAAGGAGGAAGGTTTTGGTGTTCTGTTGCTGAAGAAAAGCTGACAATTAGCCACAGCCCTTTTGAATGGCTCTTTTAGTGTATGGGATCATAGACTGACATGCCCAAAAGATACT
Organism: Charina bottae; assembly: GCA_023362775.1. Classification (NCBI taxonomy): domain Eukaryota; kingdom Metazoa; phylum Chordata; class Lepidosauria; order Squamata; family Charinaidae; genus Charina; species Charina bottae. The sequence continues at coordinate 128,430,347 of JALMGJ010000003.1, forward strand.
CCTCTTGTAACTGATGGAAGTTAGTTTTTGGAACAGGGACTCAGTCCAGATGGACTCAGAAAGGAAAATGGCCTGGAACACCATAATGTTGCTTTCAGTATTATTCACAGGACACGTAGCTCAGCCCTGACCAGGTCAGGACTATGATTTTGTTTTTGACAAAGCCCCCAAAGGCAACAATGCCAGCTTTCAGGCACTATGGTGCACTCTAGGCTATAATTGCAAGAGATATTCCAACAAAGACCCATTATGCTCTGAATGCAGAAAGAATCATTGGTGAGCTTGATATTTGAGAGGTGTATAACCTTGGAAAGCTGCCTTCCAAAAGACAGCAGCTCCAGATGGAACTAAATAGCAAAATGTTGGATGCATATGTTCAGTACTTAGTCTGAAATAGTAACTATTCCGGAATTTCTCCCCCACTGCAATTTAATGGTGTTTTTGGTATTAATCAAATAATGGCCCAATCTGATCAGCTAAAAAGTCCCATCTACGGCTGACAGCTCAAAGAGTGTGCAAATAGATGTCTTTTTGAAATTTTCCACCAAAATTGAGGGCAGGATTTCTGTTCAGCAAGAACACTGCTGTTGGAAAAATTGTGTGGGGTTAGTTTCCTCTTGAGTTCTCTCCTTAAAATGTTATGGAAGCATGGGAAACCAGGGAAGTTGGAAAGTGCTACAGATATTACAAAGGGTCAGGACATTACATACACCCACTTTGGTCACTTCATTCATTCATTCATTCATTCATTCATTCATTCATTCATTCAATATAGCCACCCATCTCACATACGTGACTCTAGCTGGATCACAACAATTACAAAGAACTGCAAGAACAATAAAAAATATAAACAAAAACAACAAACCTACAACCATACTAATACCACTGTTACAAACTCAATTAAACACACAACATAATCACAATAAGCAAGTGAATACAATCAATACATCCAACTGAAGAGGCTTACCACTCCCACCAGACCCTTTAGTGCAATGGCACAGCCATGTCTTCAGGGCCAATATAAGTTCTGGGGGGATGATGTTCCAAAGGGTGGGCACCAGGAAGAAGTTCACATTTCACCCAGGTGAGTTCACAGAATTCCTCTACACTCTTCACCCATTTCTAAAGCCAGTTCTTTTGTCATCCAACATAATGAGAATTGTTTGAGAAACAAAGCAGCAGAAATGTCTCTGCCTGGCACTGCTAAATGCTCATTCTGATTGTTAGCTAATCTTGCCACTATTATCACATGCACGTAGCAGACCAGGATTTAACGATAGCTATCCATGCTTGTCTTGACTATTGCAATGTGCTCTACATGGAGTTCTACCCTTGAAAAGTATCTGGAAATTATAACTGATGCCTACTGTGATGGCTCATTAGTTAACCGGTGCAAGTTAGAGATCTATATCCCTGCACTGAAAGATCTGTACTGGTCACCTGTTGCTTATAGAACCCACTTTAATGTGTTGGCATTAACCATTAAAGTCCTAAGCAGCTTAGGACCTGACTATCTGGTGACCCTCTCTCTGCTGGTGACCACCAGATCTGCTGGTGGGGTCCTTCTGAAGATGCCCCTGCTTATCTCAAAACGTACCTCTCTGGAGCACCATAGAAGATCTTGCCTTTTCCCAAAATTGTACTTTGTCAGGTTCAGCAATTTTTCCTTGTTCTCTTTGCCTTTAGAAAAGCAACCAAGTTGCATCCCCCCCCCCCCCAAAAAAAAACAGGCTTTAAATGTTTACTGATATTTATAATGGCTAACTTGAATTTATATGCTTGGCATTTTGTAGAGTGTGAAGTTGAAGAGAAATCCCACTCAGATTTCTCTTCAGATTGTATAAATCTTTTGCCTTTTAATCACCTGCCCAGGATTGTTTCCAGTGGCTCTGGAAAAGTTCTGCACCTTTTGATAGACATAAATAGATAGTGTAAATTGTTGATTGTGTTACTCTCTTTGTGTGTGTTTTTGCCTGCCTTTTATCCCCCTTTTTTTTGGGGGGGGGTAAATGTTTTTTTATGTTTGCTGATATTTAATAAATAAACATCCAGCTATAGTATTGCTAGCTGAAGGTCGGGTATACTTGCTCTGATCTTGATAGAGGAATCAATTGGGAGTGAGCTGGGTGCAAGCTAACCTGGAGATTACCCACAACAATTTCCAACAAATACAAAGGAGCTGCTTTGAATCCAGATTTGACAGATGAAGACCAAAAGGAAAGAAATTTGTGATTAAGCAATTTTCTGGGGTTGTTTCTTGCAGCTATCCTCCTCCTCCCCCTCTGATCTCACCTTCCAGATGATCAAAAGTTGTCTCAATGTATAATTTAGCAACAAAAGCTTGCTCCAGATTCTACAGAACTGGAGCTGTGGTTATGTATGAGCTTTGCCCTGCTGATCCTGGGAAAGCATTTCTTTTCACCACAGATTGCCTCCCAACTCTTAGGAGTACCTCTTCAGCAAACTGGATGCTCTTCAGCTTGGTCTTCATTGGAATCAAGGGGTTTTCACCCTTGAGGCATTAATCAGCAGGATGCATGGCTCCATACCACTCACTACCCATGCTGTGAATTGAAGCATGCAACACACTGGTGGAAATGTTGGGCTCTTCAAGGGGATCAAATGTCTCCTGAAATTTGGGAGGAAAAAGCCATTTCCATAAGGAGAGCATGCCAACCTATGATTGTGAAATGGCCCAAGGGGCACATTTTTATTTATTTTTTTATTATTTATTTATTTATTTATTTGATTGATTGATTGATTGATTGATCGATCGATTGATTTGCTCTGTTTTGTCTTGTTCTAACTTTTAAAATTAATCTCCATCCATCTTAACCTGACCGGGTGGTTGTTCCCTCTGAACCAAGACATCAGATTGAATTAACTTGATTTTCTTTAATCAAGTCAAACGGCATGAGAGCCATGCTGCACACTTCTAGCTTGCTTGTTTGCTTATGGGTTTATTGGACTTATATGCTGCTCCAATCATAATCAACTCTGAGTAATAAGATAACCCCCCCAAAACAACAACAACAACAACATAAGAAATGCATAACCAAAATGCACCAGGCACCATTAGCCATGCTAACAATCAACTCCATACAGATGCTCCTCTTACAGGAGGGATCAAAGCAATGTCTCAGATCCTGTGACTATGACTGTGAAAATTCTTAGTTGGAAAGAAAGACCTAGAGAAAACCTAGACCTAGAGAAAAGAAAGAAAGCAACTAAGAATGTTGCTTTCTGAAAAGTCATGAGAGTAGGAGCAGACCTGATCTCTAGGACAATGATGTCCCAGAGAAAGGAGCAGCAACTGAGAAGGGCCTTCTCCATGGTCACTGCCCCAGCTGGAAGGGAACTTCCATACCATTAACACGTGGTCAGAAATTGCTGGTTTCTGTGTGTCCGTGCAATTCCAGGGTGCTGAAGAAGGTTTAAGCAAGGCAGTCCCTCAAAGGCATTTCAGAAAGCAAAATGGCTCCAATGTTTTTACCAGGGAAGGGAAGTGAAATACTGGCTCACTTGATCTGCAGTATCCAGAGCCAGAAGAAGTTACTGAGGACACACTTCACATGTACTGAAACCTCTTGAGATACACTTCTAGTCAACTCATGGAAGCCCCTTCCAATTGATGGCAATGCCAATCAAGGTTGTGAGGCATACAAAACAATTTATTGAGGCAAATGTTGTCCCTTCTTTACCCCAGGGAAGAGAATCATATTGCTTCCACAGAGTGCATTGCCTTGTCAAGACAAATCACAGCCACCTCACTGGGGCCTAGCAATTTCACACTAAATAGGCTCTTGTCCATGAAAACTGATGGTAAGAAAAACACTTTAGTAGTGAAAATGCCAGGATTCTTCCCTTTCTGCCCCCTCTCCAGCTTTCTTGAGATAGAAAAGTTCTTTTTAAAAGAGTTTAATCTTGAACACGACATCCAGAGCTTTTCCATAAACTGAGAGTAAAAGGGAAGGGCTCCTTCAGTGAGAGATTAAGAGACACTGATGGGTGGGGTGGGGGAGATTTGTAGATGAAAGGTGGGAAATGGCATAAATATCACCTGCCACTGAATCAAGTGAAGAAATGAATCCCTGGTATTAAAAGGGCTGCTCATGTCAAACCTACTTTGAAGCCTGAAAGCTGATGCATTTTTTTTAAAAAAGAGGAAACAATTCTTAATCTCACTTCTTGTAAGTCAGTGATAATGCTAAATCCACTCTTGTTTTTAAGTAGTTCAGTGGCTTTGATAGGATGCAGCATACTTCTCAGAAAAGAAATCACTGCTTCTGTCATGGATGGGCCCAAACTCAATGCTGATGTGCCCAAAGAGGGAGAAGGGGTGATTTGGATGCATCTACAGCTCTACTACATCTACCACATGACAGTGGAAGCGTCTTCGGACAACGCTGGCTCTTCGGGTAACAAACGGAGATGAGCGCCGGCCCCTAGAGTCGGACACGACTGCACAAATGTGTGTGTGGGGAACCTTTATTATTAATTAATTAATTAATTAATTTATTTATTTATTTATTTATTTAATTTATATGACCGCCCATCTCCCCCAACGGGGAACTCTTTACCTTTACCTTTACAGCTCTGATGGCCATGTAATGCTGAACCAATTACTCATCTTCTGGCAGTATATGGATGGTAAACTCCCAAAAGATTGAGTAATATTCCTCCTCCTCCTCCTCCTCCTCCTCCTCCTCCTCCTCCTCCTCCTCCTTCCTTCCTTCCTTCCTTCCTTCCTTCCTTCCTTCCTTCCTTCCTTCCTTCCTTCCTTCCTTCCTTCCTTCCTTCCTTCCTTCCTTCTTGGTAACCATGTGTCAGAGAATGTAAAAAGAAATATATTTTATTCTTTAGATTTTACAGGTCTGGAATGTGCAAAGTAGATAGCAATGAGCGCTGGGTGAGATCATCGTCCTTGAGGACAGGATGATGAAATGCTAACGAGCTACACCTGTGTATAGGAATGACTTTGCAATATTAAGTGTATATATATCGTGTTTTAGAGATATTAAGTGTGGGGTAGTTTGTATGGAGTTGGTTAAGGATCGTGTCTGTATATATTTCTCTGCTGTGTATAGTAAAGTCTGTATATACTCAAAGCAACAGACTGTAATTTATTACAGCAGCATAGAAGCAGCTTTTCTTTCACAGGAGCAGTGGACGGTGCCAATCTTCTGAAATGCGCTCTGACACCATGTATTGATTATATCTGAGTATCTTTGCTGTCTTTGGAAGTTCCTTCTTAAATTGCATTTTTGTTTGTTGTGTTGATGTCCTGAAGTTGTTTTCAGAGGCTCACGTTAAAATATAAGTTTGGCCTTGGGAAGGCCCGTGCTAAGTTCCTGGGATGAGGAGCAGATGAGTGAGCAGAAGAAAACTCAGTCTAATCAACCTCAGGTCATCTCATGAAGATGAAGCCCACAGCACTCCCTTATTTCAGGTTTAGGACATAAACCTACAGTGAGTCTCCCACAGCTTCAGAAACATATAATAAGGGATGGAGATTCTATGATATCAGCTTCTGCCAGCCTTCTTAAATTCTCAGGCAACTTCAAGAAAAGCAAGTTCTCTAATAAAGTCTATGAAGGTTCTCAGTCATCCAGGTGGAATTGTCTGTAGCTTGAATCATGTCAACTGGATTTCTATTTTCTCTAATAAAGGTTGCCCAGCTAGTAAGCAAACTGCTGCAAGGTCCTGATAGTTCTTTGTATCAGCAAAATACAAATGCTGCTTACTTCTCTGCAGATTCTCCTTAAACTATAGCCTTGGTAGCCAGTAGAATCTAAACTCTAATAGAAAGACAGCAATTATAAGCAGACATTGATGGGCTTTCAACAAGAACAGAACAGGATACACATGCTTTTTATACATACATACTGTATGTTAACTTTTTGATATGGTATGAAGACCATTTTGAAAAATTTCTCTCTTCCATGAGGCCAGATCAGATACATCCCACAATGCAATCTGTCAGTATGTGTTCATACTTTTACAAAATGAATCAGAGTGGATGGATGGATGGATGGATGGATGGATGGATGGATGGATGGATGGATGGATAAAAACTACAATGCTTAGCAAGGTGATTTAATTCCTTCCTATTTTGACCGTCCATTGCAAAACTTCTCTCCTTGCCACCATAACTGCTTTTAGCTCCAGAATGGAAAACAGAGAAGTACTGTTATTGTCACACTGCTACTAACAGGCATACCTTTCAACCAAGAACAATTAACAGAAAAGAACCATTGTGGTAGGAAGCCATTCCCAGACTACAGGCAGTCAACTAAATTAGGACAAAATGGAAGTGGAAGTCCAGGTTTGGAGAACAGATTTCCTATGAGACATGCTGATACCTGATTAAGGTTTCAGTAGGTCAGGCAATGGGAGGGGGTGGAATGGAGGAAAGAAACCTAGTTTGGGAGGCGGCACAGGGAGGGTTAGATCAGAAATCTCTGTAAGACCCCAACTTTGTGGGAGAGGAGGCAAAGGGAGAAGAGGGGGAGAAGAAAAGAAGGATGGGTGGATAATCCCCCATCGGCTGCATAAAGACTATTTCTTTTTTTAAATTCTTTAATTTATAGTAAAACATAAATAACAAAATCTGACATAATATAATATAACATAACATAAATAAAGGACATAAGCATAAAGGACTTCCTACTTTCTCTCCATCCTTACCATCATGTATTTATAAACAACTATAATCTCTAACTTATTTACATTATTTACATTAAATTCCCAATTGAACTTTTTGAGTCTTTTCTATAAATTTATAGAAGGGACTCCAACATAAGTTGAATTCTTCTATGTTCTTATCATTCAACTGATCCGTCAGTTTGGCCATCTGCACTAGGTCCATCGCTTTTATTGTCCATTCTTCAATCGTAGGTATGTAATCCTCTTTCCAAAGTTTAGCGAAGATGGTTCTAGCAGCAGTTATTAAGTAAAATAGCAATTTTCCATATTTCTTGTGTAAGACTAAAGACTATTTAAAGACTATTTCTTATATATTTCTTATTTTTTATATTTCTTATTTTTTATTTATATAAAGACTATTTCTGAGTATGGAGCAAAGGAAAGAAGACATGGGATTTGTGCAAGGAATACCAGAGCCCTGACTGGCAGCTGAATCAAGGCAAAAAGTTGAACCTGTGAGGAGAAGCTGAGATACAATCTGGAGATCTAGCCCAAGAGGAGGATGTTGCTAGGACTAGATGGAGAGAAGGCAAGTGGATTGAGGACCTGCCCCATGAAGGCAGCAACCAGCTGCAGGAGATGTTGGCAGAGATCTTTAGTGTTGGCACTTCTTGGAAGGGTTTGGGAAGAAGGGTTCTTTGGCTTCCAGACTGTTCATTCAATAATTGAATTGTCTAATCTAAATTTCCTATTGCACCAATATGTATACTGTTTCTAATGATAGCCCACACATGCACGCCACACACACCACAATTCAGCAGCAAAATGCATGATTTACATTCCCTTTTGTCATCCCTTTGAGATAGCCCCGGTCAGGAAACATATTATTACATGAATTAGCGGAATTCTACTTTAGTATTTTTATAGAGGGGGTAATTGCCAATTTGATTTGTTTTCCCTAGGAAGGTGTATTTGCATTTGGAGCTTTTAAATTGACCCCCAAAATTCTCCTTCACAATCAAGTCTCATTGATTTCTTGAATCATTTTTTTTTAAAAAAACTGAATTTGATTGGATTTAATGATTCAGTTTGGAAAGTTGCTTCAGTTCAGTGATTAAGTATAAGTGATTCATCTATTAGTGAATCCAGAAATATAATTTGAAAGGTACATGGGTATGCATTGCTCCATGTTATCAAACTGGCTATGTATTTCCAAGAAAAGGCTGCGACTTACTTATTTGGACAAATTAAGCCTCAATTCACCACTATATCTTGTACATGCTAAACATATTAAGTCATTCTATTCATGTGGTGTAAAGAGATTTAGAGATGACCTTGAGATAGATAGATAGATAGATAGATAGATAGATAGATAGATAGATAGATAGATAGATGATAGATAGATAGATATGCTATAGATATAGATATAGATATAGATATAGATCTATAAATAAAGGAAGGACTTGGAGAAATAATTGCATATTCCAGAGACTGAAGCAAGCTTGAAGAAAGAAACTCAAAATAACCCTGCCTTGATATTATTAGTAAAAGAGGGGACAGAGGGAAACTTGGACAGACTTTCAAGATTCCATTGTTATACTATTATACTAATATCATAATAAAGAGTATTCCTGGAATCTTTGTGTTGTCCATTTCTTGACCTGGCCAGCAGGGATGGAAGTAGGGTCTGTGTCACCCAGGGCAAACATGGATTCCATGCCCCCCATGGGTTATTTTGTCATTTTGGCACCCCCAGGCATCATTTTGGAGCACCCCCCAGCGTGGTGCCCGGGGCACATTCCCCTCTTCCCCCCCCCCCCAGTTGCGGCCCTGCTGGCCAGTGTTGAAGGGGTGACACATGCAGATAGCTTTCAGTTGCTGAAATCAAATCATCATCATCATCTTCAAAGTTCTTACAAATCAAAACTAAGTCTCCCACCCTCATGCCCTAATAGCTCCCCAAGAGCTTGTTGTTATGGTTAAAGCTTCACATATCTTACCCAGCAATATATAAGCTATGATATGATGAGAGTTTGGCTATCATAGTAGACAATATTATGCTCTAGAGTATTTAAAATAATAGAGATGTGTACCAATGTCAAGATTCAAAATGGAGTTGGTGATTTGGAATACAACCTGCTTCAACTCAGGGCCAAATCTGATGGAACATGAAATGTTATTTTGCATATTGACAATCATGGGAAAGACATTAGTGCTGTATTTTCTAACAGAATTAGAAGGGCTGCCTCCTTGTTGCCATCAAAGTTGATCAGAGGATATTGCTTCTCCATCTATCTTTCTGCATTTGATGGGAAGGTAAATGTATACAGCCTTCCCCTCACACCTCATCCTAATTTAAATCCTGCATTAATCTACTCATTCTACATACCCGATGAAATGAACTGCACCTCGTGAAAGCTTATGCCTTTTAATCAAATTTGCTAGCTGGAAAAGTTACTACCAGACTCCTTCTGATTTTATACAGCCTTCTAGTTGCTCAGTGATCTGTAGAATGGAAAAGGCAGGAGTAAAAAAAAGAGAAAGTGGAGCATGAAAAGGATGTTATGAAGTTAAAGTCCAAACCTGGTTCTTCCAGACACATGGGGAGCCAACATGAACTAAAACTTGGATGAGAGATTGAATTGAAACATGTCAGTTTGGGCCAAAAGAAAGACAATCCTACAAACAAAAATAAAATGTTGAGACTTTGGATGGAATGGAGTTGATTAACCACTGTGCAATTAACTGATAAGATTCACCACCTTGAGGTAAAGTAGCAGCAACTAATTTTAATGACTCTGAGAGAGGATTAGAGAAATCCATAGAATGTTCTACCAGAAGTAATTAGCTGGATAAATCCCCATATTCAGTTCCATTGAAAAGCAGTTTTGGTTGGGAATATGTTAGAGATCTACCATCTCTGTGTCCTAATTTTGTCCTTCCTGAATCTTCTTGGCCATTGCAGGAATTAGCCTTATCCCTAAAGGCCACGTTCTGTTAATAACATTGCTTCTGTCATTAAGCAGGATGTGAATCTGATCCTCTCCTGAAAAAAGTACTCTTGAGATCAGCTTCAAATTATAATGCAACCATCTGTGCTTTCATTAACCAGTTAGAATCCAATGGTTTCATTTTTTGAATGTATTGGATTTCCACAAGTAATGCTCTCCTTTTTCTAGGCTGGATGGAATTTCATTGCTGGGTGAGTTTCCATCTCAAAGAAGAGCTTTATTGTGTCTGCATGTGTGTGTGTGTGTATGTGTTTGTGTTTGTGTATATATTTGAAAGAAGGTGTTGACTTATTGATAACAGAGAATACACAAAAGACACCATTTGTTTCTCCCACTGCTTGCATTTGAGATTTCAGTGCATTGCAAGTTATTTTTAAAAGACAGCCTTTGAAAGAGCTGATATGTGTGAGCTTTCTTCCTCCCACAAAATCAACACTATTACAGGTATCATAACTGTAATGGACCATACATTCTTAATGAGAGGCAATGAAAACTTGAGCAATTGAGGAACTATTCTCTCTGGAATGAGGTAGAAATGTGACAAACATATTGCTAATTAGACAAGCAACATCCATCTGAAGGAGTTGCAATGATGTTCCTTTTAAAAATTCTGCTGCTGCAAAGCAAAACGTCCTGTATTATTAATGAGGATGTGTTAAGAATCAAGGGAATGGGGGTTGCGTAGGTTGGATTTCTTGAATGATCAAAAAGTAAGAGGCTCCATTTCCACAGAAAGCCATTAGCAGGAATCTAAATAGCTAAGCCCAATGGTTGGTTTTATATTCTATGTTTTCCTCCAGAGAAGGCATTATGATTATTTTAGCACCAGTGAAGGCATCCCACGTGGAAGACTCAGCCCCTCATCCCCCAGCCAGCAACAGTTCTGGAAATTAGTCCCAAATGTTGTCTTCAGAGGAAAGAAAGCAACACACACACACACACACACACAAACACAAACAACAACAAAAATATTGCCTTTTCTTCTTTGCATACATTGGGATCCCATCTCAACAAGCCAACTAAATAGGTCTGCTTGACTAAGAGAGTCACAGTTATAGTTTTATCCTGTAAAGCAGAGTTGTTAACAAATGGGAGAAAATACCAAGAATCACTTGTAGTCTGTCTACTAATAGTAAGAGGCATCTTTTAGAATTACATTCCTTTCTTAATTGGCCCCCAACTAATGATTTCAGATATCAGATAATCTGTGGGCATATCTCCTTCCCTGTACACTGATACTACAGGATGACGACAACTTTAATGTGAAACCTGGTTCTGGTAAGGGTGTTGGGGAATTCCTAGAGCAGGATTAATTTATTTTTGGATTGCAGAATGACTTTCTCCTCCTAAACTACAGTAGAATGACCCCTTTCCATGTTCACCACAAGGAAGAGAGAAATCAGTGGCTAATCATTTGTTTAATCCGTTGAGAATTGGATGAATAATTGTCTAGTTATGGAGCGGTGGGTTTAAGTGAAAGATTACTTGAAGTCAGAAGGTCCTAGATTACTGAGGGCCCTGGGTTTGTTCAAAGAATTGTTCAAGTCACCCTTTGGTATTGTCAGTGAATAGGATTTCAGGAAGCAGATGACAGGAAAGCAGATGTTTACCTGAGATACTCCATGGTCAGTCCAGTGTGTAATCCTGAGCTAGATAGATGTGTCATCTGATTTATAAGAAAAACTCATATGAAGAATGTCTTAAATGGAGCAGTTCAGCAATAGTGCAAATTTTGATGTACTGCAACAACAGTAATAAGCATTCCCTTTCCCACTGGAATCTTACTTAAACCAAAAATACTAAAAATATTAATGGCCCAAAGTCTTCCAGTATCAATTTGTCAGGAAACCCACTGTATTGCTGCCTGTCATTGAACAAACAGTACAATATTAATCTCTTGGTTAGAGGTGGGACTCTGATGGGGCTCTTGTTCTCGGCAACAGAGTATTTCATGGCAAGGGTTAAGTGAGGGTTTAAAATAGAAGGTCTGGGTTCAGAAATAAAATACTTTCAAGACAACTTGCAGAGCCAGATTAATTGTTTAGTCCCTCACAGAGAGGGATGTTTCCTGATCAAATAGACCATCGCTTTCCAAACTGTGTGTTGCGACACAGTTTAGTGTGTCGTGACACAACCAGGAAGTGGATGTGCGGGGGGGCGCGTGGCGGCAGTGGTGTGCATGGTAGCGGTGGCAGTGATGACGGCAGCGGTGCTTCCGCATTTTAGCGTAAAACACGAGGCCGCCACCGTGCACACCCTGCTTCCGCGCACGCCACCACGCCACCACTGCTGCTGCCGATGGTGTGTCGCCAACGGTGGCAGTTTGGAAAGCACTGAAATAGACAAACCAACCCAATAGACCTGGCTAGGCCATCATTCTGATGACTGGCTTACTCCTTCCTGGAGAACTGACTGGTGAAAGGTGTGCTCTAGGAGAATCAGGGCCCAGGTAATTGGCCCTACAACCTTGAGTGTTTATATTTTGCTTGAGTGGGTTGGATTATTCATAGGCACAACAATCACAGATTGTATGAAAAAAACTTTTAGGTGCTTCTCCCCAAATTCTCGTTGACATATAATGCTGTATTATATTTAAGATTACATTATAAACCCTCTATGTTTTATATAATGCAACGGTTTAGAAGACGGCCTAGGGCCTAAAAGTAACTTGGTTTGATGGGCTGCAACCTGTGGGAGGGAGGGAGGGAGGGAAAGTGAGGAAGGAAGGAAGGAAGGAAGGAAGGAAGGAAGGAAGGAAGGAAGGAAGGAAGGAAGGAAGGAAGGAGAGGGAGGGCAAGTGAGGAAGGAAGGAAGGAAGGAAGGAAGGAAGGAAGGAAGGAAGGAAGGAAGGAAGGAAGGAAGGAAGGAAGGAAGGAAATACATTATGCTCAGATTGCCAATGCCATAATAAGAATAAATGTGAAGATCATTTATTTGTCCCTAGTTTCATTTGCATTAGTTGCAATATAATTTGACCCACTGCCCAAGGATAAAAAAAAATGTTTGTTTCCCCCAATTTCACTAATTGGGAAAAGTGGGCCATTTCAATGCAGCAGCCTGGAAGCAATTGCCAAGACATTTTCAAAATGTTCCATTTTTGCCTTCAGGTAAAGAATGTAACCACAGCCAATTAAAGGCAATTATCAACCAGCTGTTTCTCATGATGTTCAGAAGTCAAAGAGAATTTGCTCACAGAAACAGAGATAATGGGTCGAAGTCTGAATCTGAATTCCTGACATAGAGAAATTGAGGAGGAAAAATAATCAGGCAAATGTCACATGCTAGAGGGGAAAAAAATATTGGATGCTACAGAAAATTAATGCATAACTCATGTTAGCTTCCTTCTTCTTCTCTTCTGATGCATTTTGCAATGGCAAGTATTGTTCAGTTCTTCATTCTTCATCATTTAATGGACATCATTTCACCAGGATTATTTTTCAGCAGCTGGTTCTTTGAGTTCTTGTAAGCTTGTGTCATCCCTGGTAGTATCAAGCCATCTTGTCTTCTATCATGCTTTTTTTTTTAATTACCTTCAATTTTTTAAGCATCAGAGTCTTTTCCAGTGACTCCTACCTTTGCATTGTTATGTCCAAAATAATGCTTCAAGTGAGCAGTCTGCTGTTATTTTATCTCCTATTGAACTATTTGTTGCTCTCAAAGCCCAAAGTATTATCAAAAAATTTCTCTGGTACCTTAGTTCAAAGGCATCAATTGTTCTTCATTCAAATCTTCTGATGGTCCAACCTTTATACCCATGTCTTACAACTCCCCTGGCTTTTTCATTATCCATTAGAAGTTAGCAATGTGATGATGGGTCTCTTCTGAAACTATATTGTACATCTGATCATTCTCATGAATTGCTGAAATCTGGGTTATAAACTCTTGAGAATGGTCTTATTAGCATATCAAATAAATGCAATTATTTATTAGTTTGAGTATTCTTTAGCACTGCCCTGTTCTGGTAGTGAAATATAAACAAATCTTTTCCAGTCCCTTGACCACTGCTGTGTTTTCCATATCTGCTCTTGTAAGAGTCTGAAATTCATTAAATCCTGCAGCTTTGCTTCTTAGTAATATTTTCCAAGATACATGGATGATATTCTGGAGGTGACAGACTCAACCTTGGGGGAGCTGGGGGTGGTGATGGCCAACAGGAAGCTCTGACGTGGGCTGGTCCATGAAGTCATGAAGAGTCGGAAGCGACTGAACGAATAAAAAACAACAACAAAAATATTTTCCAGCGTCAATTTAACTACATATTCCAGAATGTCTGGATATAGTTCAGTGATCAAAACTTCAAACGGATCATCAATTTTGGAATCTGTTTTGTATAGTTTATGTCTATGAAGGTTCTCAGTCATCCAGGTGGAATTGTCTGTAGCTTGAATCATGTCAACTGGATTTCTATTTTCTCAGTGGAAACGTTTCGCTCCTTATCCAAGAAGCTTCTTCAGTCTGAGCAAAGTTAGTAAGGGAATCCTTAAATATGTTTCTAGGGTGGCTGTGTGACCTTGCACCTGGGGCTAGGTCATGGTTATTTGAGATGTTTATTTTTAAGTCCCTTTATCATCCAAAGGAGGATCGTTAAGATTACCTTGCTGTTGCGAAATGGTCTTAATCTTCCTAGGCACAGAAGACAAAGCAGGAAGGAAAATAGGGGAAAGATTGTGCCTGAGGCCCCCACCTCTATTCAAAGAAGGATTTTCCAAGTTGGCATAAATGGATTCCTTGACCCCTCTTTCAAACCACTTATCTTCCTTGTCTAAAATGTGAACATGAATGTCCTCATTATACATATAATAAAAACATATAATGTTTTGTATAGTTCTTCTGGAGATTTTCTTCCTCCAGTAGATCTTTGTCTTCTGTATTTTTAAAAAAAAATTCACTCATCTTTGCATACAAATTGCCTGTGCTTTTCTAAAATGTCTTATGCTTCTCATTTGATTGTATTCTCAATTTACATGCATTGTTTATTTAGATATAACTCCTTATCTCTTCTTGCTCTTCTCTGGAACTCAGTGTTTAATTGGGCAAATTTCCCTGTTGCTTTGTTGCCTTCTGCTTTCTTCCTTTCTTCAGCCATTTTCAACATATGAGTGGACAGCCCTTTTACCTTATTATATCTGTTATTGTTGTTGTTTTGCATTTCAGGACATGTTGGTTTTCTTCATATTCAATAAGATGCACAATTCAATGAAGATATCTTCAGCTTCTCTACTTATCATATCTAATCCATTAATTATATTCATTTTTACCTTCACTATAATCATATAGAATATTGGTATGGTTCTTTCTCTTTGATCTATCTATCTATCTATCTATCTATCTATCTATCTATCTATCTATCTATCTATCTATCTAGGCTGCCCATGTATCCAACAAAATTCTGGGTGGTGAACATAAAATATAAAACATCAACAATTGAAAACACACACACACACACACACCAGGTTAAGGCTTCTTCATTAGATTCTAGGATCTAATTACTGTAGATCTACAATGTCGATGAAGGTTCTCAGTCATCCAGGTGGAACAGTCTGTGGCTTTAATCATGTCAACTGGATTTCTATTTTCTCAGTAGAAACGTTTCACTCCTTATCCAAGGAGCTTCTTCAGTCTGAGTAAAGTTAGTAAGGGAATCCTTAAATACGTTTCTAGGGTGGCTGTGTGACCTTGCACCTGGGGCTAGGTCATGGTTATTTGACATGTTTATTTCTAAGTCCCTTTATCATCTAAAGGAGGATCGTTAAGATTACCCTGCTGCTGTTGAGCTTGCGAAATGGTCTTAATCTTCCTAGGCACAGAAGACAAAGCAGGAAGGAAGATAGGGGAAAGGTTGTGCCTGAGGCCCCCACCTCTATTCAAGGAAGGATTTTCCAAGTTGGCATAAATGGATTCCTTGACCCCTCTCTCAAACCACCTATCTTCTCTGTCTAAAATGTGAACATTAATGTCCTCAAATGAGTGTCCTTTTTCCTTTAGATGAAGATAAACTGCTGACTCTGGTCCTGTGGTGTTACTTCTCCTGTGTTGGGCCATCCTCCTGTACAAAGGTTGTTTGGTTTCTCCAATGTAGAGTTCAGAGCACTCCTCACTGCACTGGATTGCATACACTACATTGCTTTCCTTGTGTTTTGGAGTTTGATCTTTGGGGTGTACAAGCCTCTGTCTCAGTGTGTTGGTGGGTTTGAAATATACAGGTATGTGGTGTTTGCCAAATATCTGTTTTATCTTTTCAGACACGCCAGCCATGTAAGGAATGACCAGGTTCTTCCGTTTACTCTGAGTCTCAGTCCTATCTGTCGCTGTTTTAGGTCTGGTAGACTTAGATTTAGTGAAGGCCCAATTTGGATATCCACAGGCCTTCAGAGCTGTTCTCAGGTGCTGCTTTTCATTCTTTTTGGAATCCATGGAGATCTAGAATCTCATTCCATGCATCTACATTGGAACTCGAAAACTAACTGCTTGAATCCAATATCTAGTCTGATGAATTTGTTTTCTTTATAGTTATAATTTTGCAAGAAGGAGTTTGTAATCGGAATTGCAACCAAGTCTTCTTTTTGCTGACTAAATAGAGCTTCTCCATCGTTGCTTGCAGTGTATGCTGTGAATTTAATGTTGATGTTTCCCATCTGGTGATGTCCATGGGTAGAGTCATCTTTTAAGTTGTTTGTTAAAAAAATGTTATTTGCTATAAACACTGAATTTTCTTTGGCAGAATTCTATTAGACTATTTTCTATTTCATTTCTTACACCAAGTGAAAATTTTCCTGTTATTCTAGATGGTATCTCCGACTTTAGTATTCCATTCTCCTTCAAATGTATACATTTGATATAATGGTAGATACAGTACATTTAATAATGTTGATAATTTTAAAATAATAATATATTGTATGTTTGTTGTAAGCTGCTTCATGTTGGGTGATTGAAGTGATATCAAAGGGAAGGAAGGAAGGAAGGGAGGGAGGGAGGGAGGGAGGGAGGGAGGAAAGGGAGGAGAAGAGAGAGGAGGGAGGGAGGGAGGGAAAATGGAGGGAGGGAGGGAAAAGGAAGGGAGAGAGGGGAAAGGGAGGGAGGGAGGGAGGGAGGGAAGGAAGGAAGGAAGGGAGGGAGGGAGGGAGGGAGGGAGGAAAGGGAGGAGAAGAGAGAGGAGGGAGGGAGGGAGGGAAAATGGAGGGAGGGAGGGAAAAGGAAGGGAGAGAGGGAAAAGGGAGGGAGGGAGGGAGGGAGGGAAGGAAGGAAGGAAGGAAGGAAGGAAGGGAGGGAGGGAGGGAGGGAGGGAGGAAAGGGAGGAGAAGAGAGAGGAGGGAGGGAGGGAGGGAAAATGGAGGGAGGGAGGGAAAAGGAAGGGAGAGAGGGAAAAGGGAGGGAGGGAGGGAGGGAGGGAAGGAAGGAAGGAAGGAAGGAAGGAAGGAAGGAAAGAAGGAAGGAAGGAAGGAAGGAAGGAAGGAAGGAAGGAAGGAAGGAAGGAAGGAAGGAAGGAAGGAAGGAAGGAAGTCCAGCTTCAGAAGTCTTTAAGTCCAACTCCCCACCCAGGGGAGAAGTTCTCTGACCATCCCAAACAGATAGCTAAGTCCAACCATTGCATTAAAACATCCAATGATGTAGCACGTACAACTCCAGGAAGTAGGCTGTTCCACTGCTTAACAGCTCTCACAGACTGAAAATTTTTCTTTATGTCATGTTTGCATCTACCTTTTTAAAGCTTCCACCTATTGGTTCTTGTTCTACCCTCGGGCACTAAGAACAATACATTCACACCTTCTTCCATTCCCTTCACTATATCTAGCAGATACTGAATTGGGGTGGAGGGGAGGAGCCACTTTATTTTATGAACAAATTATACTAATATGACTAGATATAGGATGTGAGTAGTGTTTTTGTACTGAGAATTGGGTTGTACCTTCTCAAAAACCATATGGAATGAGTGTAGATCTGATTAGGTCATACTTCATTTTAAAATTTTGTAGCAAATATTCCAATACCATAAATAGCCCTCAAATTCTGATTTTGGCATGATGAGAATTTGCCTTCAGGTATATGACTGACAGTGGAGATTTTATTTTTGCTTAGAGAACCAAAGCGTGTAGTTGAATATTGCATAATCGGAAAGATTTTTTTTCATATATGAAAGTCTCATTACCTCATTCTTTGGGGTGAATATAGTTTGTTCCCAATTTAAGAAGGACAAAGAAGTTTGTCTTGCAGCCCACATTGGATTATTTCTCAGGAAAATTTATGGGTGATTAGTATAATGCAAAGAAAAAAAAACTGCAATCAAACAGATCCTAGTTCATCTATTGCTTTAGATCAGGGCTTTCCAAAGTTTTTCCCGCGGTGACACACCAACCGGCGTTGGTGTGTCGCCGCGGGAAAACCCAGAAGTGCGGGAGCACGCAGCACGCAAAACGCAAAAACCCGGAAGCGCTGCTGCTGCTTTCGGGTTTTGTGCGCTGCAGTTGGTGTGTCGCCGCAGGAAAACCCGGAAGCGCTGATGATGATCAGCGCTTCCGGGTTGTGTGGCGACACACCAGACTGTGTGTGGCGAAACACTTTTGTGTCGCGACACACAGTTTGGAAAGCTCTGCTTTAGATTCTGCCTTCTATATAACTCCTCCTTCTCATCTTCCTCCTGGAAGAAAGAGAAAGTAAGTGTGAATGGGAGAGAGGGAAACAGGGAGAATTATTAATAATAACCAAATGAAATTCTTTACTGGAATATCTATCTCTTTCTCTCCTTGAAATCTCAGTAATTTTTATGTTCATGTTTACATACTTTTAATCTGAAATCCTAATGTAAATAGTATATGGTGTTTTTAGGAAGCTTTCTGTTATATGTCTTGCATTAATATAAATGTAGACAATGAGTTGGATTCAGATTTTATCACAGAGTAGATCCTTAGGAATTGATGGGAATTACATTAGCTATGCCTTAGACCAAAGCCAGTCAATTAAATTAGGCCCTCTTGATGTCGTGCAACAATTATATCTACAGTATATTCAACCCGTTGTCTTGAGCATCCTTATAATAGGGACTTGAAAAATTGAATCAATAAAGAAAGGAGCATTCAGAAATGCTATATTCCAAGCTAAGGTTAAGATGAAGCAACATTTTGAACAGCTGAACATCAGCTGTTTGTCCTTTTGTTCTTCTGATTATCTTGGGTAAGCAGTTCCCCCCACCCAGAAAATGGAAACAGAGGCTCCGTTTGCACCCTAAGGACAAAAATATGGGTAGTTAGTTTATGGCTCATGGTTTTGTCAAACTGAGAGTTGCTAGATTGTGGCAGTCTAATAAATAAACAACAAAACAAACAAGTAGTGCAATGCATATGGAGTACTTGGAAGTTCAGTGGGTTGTCTCAGGTACCTGAATATCTAACCACTAAAGCCAATATATGCTTCTTTAAATTGGTCATGCATGCTGTTTAGCTATAGGTTCACATAATGGCAGGTAGGTGGAGATGTTTCCTCACTTAAAAATCCCAACTGTCCAAAAGAAAAGTAAATGGAGAAGTCAGAAGATAGCCAAATACCAGCTCAGATTTTTTTTTTTAATGTGGAGGCTTAATTTGCTAGTATAATCAACTGTGGTGTAGTGTTTAAGGTTTGGATTAAGATGGGGGAGAACTACCTTCAAATCTCTCCTGAGCCATGGAAACCCACTGAGTGACCTTGGTCTGTTCATCCTCTCTCAGCCGAACATATCCCACAGGGATCTGGTTGCAGGAAAAATAGGAAGGAGGAAGTGTTACCTATACCCCTTGAACTTCTGGAGGAAAAACAGGATGTAAATCTCACAAACCATCAGGCAATCCAAGGTGAGAAACGGCAAGATGGGAAGAAAAGTGATGGGAACATCTGCTCTGCAACCATCATTTTACATGGTCAGTATTCTCCCCTTCTTCCGGAATGCAAACAGGAAAAAGAAAAGTGGGGAGGATGCATGTACTGGAGTGAATGGGTGTAGTGTGAGAGAATTGTCCAAAAGACATTTTTTAATTAGTGATTGTGTATGCATTGTTTGGAATTAAAGGTTCACCAAAATATTCACTGAAACCTAGTCATTGGAAGGGGGAGATGGCTGATTCCAGGATAATTGGAAGCTAACTACTGTATTTCCATCTCTAGCATAAACAATGGTTAGCCATCACAGAATCTGCATGTGTCAGATGGGTCATTATGTCCTGTGAATTTTGAAGGTAAGCAAGAAACATGATTGGGGGGTCAGAAACCATCTTTATGATCAACTATGGAATCCTATGGCTATAAACCTATGGCTGAAAGAGATGGACCATAAGGAAGGCTGAGCGAAGGAAGATTTTGAACTGTGGTGTTGGAGGAAAATTCTGAGAGTGCCTTGGACTGCAAGAAGATCAAACCAGTCCATACTCCAGGAAATAAAGCCAGACTGCTCACTTGAGGGAATGATATTAAAGGCAAAACTGAAGTATTTTGGCCACATAATGAGAAGACAGAATACCCTGGAGAAGATGCTGATGCTGGGGAAGGTGGAAGGCAAAAGGAAGAGGGGCCGACCAAGGGCAAGATGGACGGATGATATTCTGGAGGTGACGGAATCGACCGTGGGGGAGCTGGGGGTGGCGACGGCTGACAGGAAGCTCTGGCGTGGGCTGGTCCATGAAGTCACGAAGAGTCGGAAGCGACTGAACGAATAAACAACAAACATGGAATCCTACCCCAATGTTTGGGACTTTGGAACTCACCCAGAGGTTCTATCTGGAAGTGTGGAAGCCTGGGCACAGTCCTCATCATAAGCTAATTCAGGTTCCCTGTTCCTTTGAATTGATGAGAATAAGCCTTTTCTCTTCCTAATATTCTCTGTGACACTCTATGGAAGTGAAAGTTGGACTTTGAAGAAGCAGGATAAGAAGAGTATTGACGCTTTTGAACTGTGGTGTTGGAGAAGACTCCTGAGAACATTGTCGACAGCCAAGAAAACAAACCAATGGATCATCAAACCAATCAATCCAGAGTTCTCACTCAAGGCATAAATGGCTAGGCTCAAATTATCTGACTTCAGACACATTAGGCAAAGGCCTGACTCTCTGGAAAAGGGTCTAATGCTGGGAAAGGTAGAAGAAAAGAGAAGAAGAGGATGACCAGCAGCAAGGTGGATGGACTCCGTTACAATGGCAATAAATGAACCACTGGAAGTTCTGAAAGACCAGGTTAGGGATAGATTGTCACGGGGAAAATCTATCTATGGGGTCGCTAAGAGTCAATAATGACTTGATGCCATATAAACAATCATCAATCTTCCTAATATAGGAAAGTCTTGAAATTTTTCTGAATTGGGGGAGGAGGTAGTTTGGCAGCATAATCACTTTTGCCTCTTTTCTCTGTCAAATGTATAGAAGAGAGCAAAAGGGCAAATGGATGCTTTTGCTTTACTTTACCCATGGAGTCTTCTGCTGCCTGAAGGGTTTCCCTCTCCCTGGCATAATCCAATGAGCATCTATTCCTCTCCTAATTTTGACCTTGATCACAGAAACGGCTAGGCCTGTCTTGAGAATCCTCAGTGGAGTGCACTGATTCTCCAGTATTCTCTCAACAGCCAACTGATCTTTTGTGTTTGCCAGTGAAGGCCAGAGAAACCCTCAGTGCTGTTATTCAAACATTATTACTTTGCAACCCAGGGGGAGACCTGCAGAGACCTGCAGAGAAAACCTGCTTCTTTGAAGTAGAAACAGAAATAACACTTAACCACATCTCGTTTAGAAAAGGAGAGTTCTGCCTTACTTTTCTGGGCATGTTAAGCTTTTGTCTGGCTTTTTAAAACAAGAATAAAAATGATCCCCTCCATTTATCTTTTGGTGCCTGGAGAGAGAGGGGGGGGAGGGGGAGGGAGAGGGAATGAATATAGAATTCCCTTCTCACCCCTATGGGTGGTGTGTGTCTTCCTCAACCTCGGGTCCTCTAGCAGAGGCCTGGGAGTTTGAGGGTTCTGCGCAGGATCTTAGCTGTTCCTAGCACTGCACTCTTCTGGACAGAGAGCTCTGATGTGGCTCCTGGGATCTGTTGGAGCCACTCTCCCAGCTTAGGAGGCACAGCCCTGAGGGCTCCTACCATACTGGGACCACCTTGGCCTTCACTCTCCACATCCTCTCTAGTTCCTCCTTCAGGCCCTGGTACTTCTCCAGCTTCTCATACTCCTTCTTCCTGAAGTTGCTGTCACTTGGCACTGCTACGTCTATCACCACTGCTCTCTTCTGGCCCTTGTCTACTAGCACAATGTCTGGTTGATTGGCCAGTACCTGATTGTCCGTCTGGATCTGGAAGTCCCACAGGATCTTAGCCCTGTCATTCTCCATCACCTTCTGTGGAATCTCCCATCTGGACTTGGGAGGGTCTAGCCCATATGCTTTGCAGATGTTCCTGTACACAATGCCAGTTACTTGGCTGTGCTGTTCAGTGTATGCTGTTCTTGCCTGCATATTACACCCTGCCACTATGTGTCGGACTGTCTCTGAGGCCACTCTGCACCTTGGGTCCTATCTAGTGTGGTAGACCCCTGCTGGTGCTTAGTACCTGTTCTTGTGCTTCTATGATCAGTGCTGTCTTATATCCAGCCCTTTCCAGCCACTGGTAGGATTTCCCAGTGTTAGCCACCTCAGCTATCTGTCAATGGTACATCCCATGCAGGGTCTTGTCTTGCCATTACAGTTCCTCTGCTTGATCTTACTTCTGTGTCTGCTGCTGCCTCAGGCATTCTCTCAGCAGCTCATCTTTGGCTGCCATCTTACTGATGTACTCCTTGATGCTCTGGATTTCATCCAGGACAGTGGCTTTGACACTCACCAGACCCCACCCACCATCTTTCTGGCTGGTGTACAGTCTCTGGGTGTTGGACTTGGGGTGGAAACCTCCATACATTGGGAGGAGCTTCCAGGTCTTCACTTTGGCAGCCTCCATCTCCTCCTTTGGTCAGCTGACTATACCGGCAGGATACCTGATGACTGGCATGGCGTATGTGTTGATGGTGTGGATCTTGTTCTTCCCATTGAGCTGGCTTTTCAGGACTTGTCTTATCCTTTGGTGGTAGCTGTTCTGTATGTCTACTATGCGGTCTGCTGGTAGTTCCACACCATCAGTCTTTACTACTTTCCCTCTCTTTATTACCATCCGGCCACACTTCTCTAGTCGAAATGACATCCCAATGACTAATTTCATTATGAGGAATGAGTTAAATAACATTTGAGCATGGGCCAGTAGGAGTTTGAGTATTTTGAGTGTTCAGAAAACAGAACGTACAAGCATAACATCAGTGTGTGCACTCAACTTGGTTTAAATTGCAGAGAAGGGGATTAATTGCTGAACAAGACTGCTCTCTTTTTAGAAGGCGTCTGAAAATAGTATGGTGTCAACATTTTAATTTGGAAGTCATGAATTTTGAATTTCAAATTTCAGTCACATTGCTACCTAGTCTGCCAGGTTTCCCCCCTTGTCCATCTGGATTCTAAACAGACCCCCTTGAAGATCACTAATTCACCAACGAGGAACAATAAGAAAACAACAACAACAGTAAACCTACTGGGAAAAACAACATTGTGATTTCTGCAGCTAAATTATGCAAAGGAACAACAAATCCCTTTCTTTTTCACTGTTTGCTTGATCAGGGCTATTAATACAATGCTTATCCTTCCTGTGCAGAGGAGGAATAATGGGTAGGTTTGCAGAGTATGAAACAAAACATGCAGATATTGCACTTTTAATTGGCACTTTGCAACAAAACACAAACAAAAACAACACAAGATGCCCAAAAGCAACAAACTGTGTTACTTAATGAAAGGAGAAGCCAGCAGATCTTTTCTCAGCTGCTGGCTAACCATATGGCAAACGAAAAGGAGACAATCAGGTAATAACAAAATCTGGAGTGCATATCAAGGAAGCATACAATTAAGTATTTGCTTTCACAGTGCCAAGCAAGAAAGAAGGCAACAAGACAAAAAGCTGGAATCCAGGAGAAGTTCTTATGATCTGCGGCACAATCCATCAGAAAATCTTGGGTGTTGATTGTCTTGTTAGTGAAGGGCTTTCCAAAGTTTTTCCCGCGGCGACACATCAACCGGCGTTGGTGTGTCGCTGCGGGAAAACCCAGAAGTGCAGCAGCACGCAAAAACCCGGAAGCGCTACTGCTGCTTTCAGGTTTTGTGTGCTGCAGTTGGTGTGTCGCCGCGGGAAAACCCGGAAGCGCTGATGAAGATCAGCGCTTCCGGGTTGTGTGGCGACACACCAGACTGTGTGTGGCGACACACTTTTGTGTCATGACACACAGTTTGGAAAGCTCTGTGTTAGTGTATATTAGGTGGTCTCAGAATTGAAAGGAAGAAAGGAAGAAACACAGCAAATTGGGAATTCTGGGAATCACAGTCAAGGGCTCCAGACTGGGGAAGGCTGAGAAAGAAAGAGAAATGGCTGAGACAAGAAGAGGAAAAGGGCGAAGAAGTTCAGAGGTCTATTTAATCTGGTGAGATGAAGAGAAAAGTTTAATTGTTTTTGCATGACAGCAGGGATTTTTTCTTTTAACATTACAGTCTTTGTAACTTTGTAACTATAGATGAAGGATCCATATAGCATGGCTAGAAATGTCTCAGCAAACACAGCAGCTTCAAAGAATCAGACAAAATGATATTTATGGCCAAAAAAAATGGAATGCAGGTTAAATGTGGTCCCCTTTGGTCCTCCTGAAATCCCACAAGCATCACATTCCTGAAATTCACCAACTTGGTGTTTATTTTGGCATAAATTATGCTAAAATAGATCTAGTAAGCCTCCTCTGGATTCCACAAACCAACCAACCAAGCAGACAAACAAACACACCAAGTTTGTAGCTTGAATCATGTCAACTGGATTTCTATTTTCTCAGTGGAAACGTTTTGCTCCTTATCCAAGGAGCTTCTTCAGTCTGAGCAAAGTTAGTAAGGGAATCCTAAATATGTTTCTAGGTAGCTGTGTGACCTTACACCTGGGGCTAGGTCATGGTTATATTGAGATGTTATTTTAAGTCAATATAACCATGACCTAGCCCCAGGTGTAAGGTCACACAGCTACCTAGAAACATATTTAGGATTCCCTTACTAACTTTGCTCAGACTGAAGAAGCTCCTTGGATAAGGAGCGAAACATTTCCACTGAGAAAATAGAAATCCAGTTGACATGATTCAAGCTACAGACAATTCCACCTGGATGACTGAGAACCTTCATAGACACACCAAGTTTGTATACCTGTCTGATTTCCACAAGTGTAGAAACTTGTTCCCATTCTTTAGATAAAAGAATAGATTCTGGTTCCACTTTTTTTCTGGAGCATTCTTTTTCTTTTCTTTTCTTTTCTTTTCTTTTCTTTTCTTTTCTTTTCTTTTCTTTTCTTTTCTTTTCTTTTCTTTTCTTTTCTTTTCTTTTCTTTTCTTTTCTTCCTTTCCTTTCCTTTCCTTTCCTTTCCTTTCCTTTCCTTTCCTTTCCTTTCCTTTCCTTTCCTTTCCTTTCCTTTCCTTTCCTTTCCTTTCCTTTCCTTTCCTTTCCTTTCTTTTTATCTAGTTATTTTTTAATGATTTGCCAAAAAAGGATCTTCTTTTCATCCCATTTCCATCCCACCAGAATTTTGGATTGCCCAATGAAGCATTAAGCAATAGATTCAATATTCGAAAAGAAATATTGGAAAAGAACACCAGAACACGGCCGCACAGCCCGGAAGACCCACAACAGCCATCGAACTCCGGCCGTGAAAGCCTTCAACAATACATTGGAAAAGAAATTTATAATGTGTAATTTATGTTGTAGTAATGGTGGTATCTTTTTTTCCCCTCCCTCCTTTCAATGTGTCTGAAAAGGAATTCAAAAAGTCATGGAGGAAACAACTATTAGCCTTGGGAAAAGAATAGAGTCTTTACCTGCATTTGCCAGTAGAAATTTGTCTTCACTGGTGTACTATCTTCCTTGGCTTCCATTAATCTCCATATATTCCAAAACATATTTCATTTCTAGTCAAGAACATAGCTTCCATCCTCTTCTCTTTCTGTTTGAATGTCAAAGAAGGAGGTGGTGCCTCCACACACTTGCATTTTTGCCTGCTTATTTTAAGTGCTTCGGAATCTCATGAAATGTTTTCTTTCTTCTGCTGCTATCCAAAATAGTGCATTCCAGACACAGCCAGACCTTAGATATTAACAAATCCAAATTTCTTTTTGCCAGGATGGATGTCTTTCTGTGATCAGAGACCATATTTTTCTATATTGTTATAGGGTGGGTAGAGCAAGCATAAGCATGGTGTGGTATAGTGTGGAAATACTGTGTGGGATTTAGATTTTCAAGAGGTTTTTTGGGGGATGGGGGGGTGGGAGTCTGTTTTAACTGCCCTGAGACCTCCCAAAGTTTTAGAGCAACTTACTGCATTGCATGTCAAGGAGAAATTGCATAGCGAATTTTGCTGTTAAATTTTGGTAGTAAAATTCTGGGGGTTCTAGTTTGATTCTGAAGACTGCCTGCTGGTGGTCATCACACAGGATATACACTGTGTAAAAATAGAGACACCCCCCCGCCCCCAAGAGGGGTAGTGCAAGTCATGTAATAGCCTGTGAGTGAAGGTATGACATACTGTATGTAACATCTATATCTCTCTAGTATGAGAGCTTAACAAAAGGATAGATAGGGATTTAAGGAGGGATGAGGACCATGGGTGTCTTGTGGGAGGGAAGGTGTCATGTCTAGGAATATCTTTTTTCAAGATAAAAAAATAGGTTAATTAGGATCTCTTGAGTGTCTCTGTATATTGCATATATCAACTAGTTATCATGTTGCAATCTGTTTCCCATCAAAAGGGTAGGTAGCATATAAAATTTGGCAATTAAATAAGTAGTTGGTGGGTTGCAGTAAACAATAAGTTCACTTGCAAGGTAGTTTCTAGATTAGAACTCCAAATTTATATAAAACAATGTGAATATGTTTGTGGTACAACTGGGCCTTTATTAATGGCGCTATGGACTTTGAAGAAGCACGAGTGCAGGGCGAATGGGAGAAAAGAGCTAAAAGGAAGGCACGTCAGGCAAACCCTCATCATGACCGTCTCCCACCCGGAAACCTATGCCCTCATTGTGGGAGGTTGTGCGGATCTTTAGGATTGGCCTTTACAGCCACTTACGGATCCACTGTTAAGATTTTACCCTTGGAAGACAATCTTACTCGGCTACGAGTGATCGCCAATGATGATGATGACAACTGGGCTGTAGTTTCATTTGTGGCACACTGGTTCATATGCCCAAATTAACCACTATTGTACCTACCATTAGCAGGGAATGCTGCATATGGCAAGGATCTAGCTAAGGCTGATACCCTAATTTGCACTTTCTGTATCTTAACAAGATTATGTGAAATTCCCGGTTGCTGTTGATTGATCATTGTTTCCCTCTGTCCTATTCCTTTTAAATAGAAAGGACACCTAGGAAGAAAAATGAAAAACTCTGCATATGAAATAGTCCCCAGATTTAGAGCAGAGAGGTAATGAATGTACACATGTACATACTTTTCCTGTTCAGTAGGGTTCCTCAAGCATTAATAACCAACTAGAATGACTCAAAAATTCTGCAGTCAACAGATGGTGCTGTGGATCTTATTACATTTTTGGATTCAGACCGTCCTGTTTACATTTGACAGGGAAGTGGGTCAAGAAAGCAGATTCTAGCTCCCTGGTTTTCACTGAACAAACACTATTCTTGGCTTCTGCTTAAGGTGGTGCTTCTAAAACCACTGATATATCTAAGTAGCAGGAGTCCTGAGCTGTGTTTTCTTCAGAGATATATCCCCTCTTCTGAAGGTTGTTCTCTCCTGCTTGGCTTTCAGGATGGGTTTTTGTTTCTTTATTTGTTCTCTCTCTTTCTCTCTTCCTCTCTCTCTGTATTTTGAGAGATCTTTATTTAATTCTGCCATGCCTGGTGGCATTTACTAATTTGAAGAGTTGTTGCTGGCAGTGGAAAAGCTCTTTGAAGCTCACCTTAGATGGAGATGGAAATAATCCAAAGTATTCTTAGGGAAAGAAGTTGAGAAACCTTGGAACATTTCTTTAAATAGTGACCACCTCCTTCCTGAGATTCAGGGTGATTTACATCAGAATACAACATCCAACAAACAATTAAAAAAAACAGTAACTAAAATAAGCTGAACTAAAGCAACCCTTGAAAATTTTAGCACCAACCTATCTCGGGATACTGGGCTGGGGAATGGATCTGTGCAACTGAGTAATAGATATCCTATTGTTCTCCAGATGTTTCAATTCTCATCTGTCCCAGAAAAATATAGCCAGTGGTAAAAGGTTTTGGAGAGTTGTAGTCCAAACCAATTGGAGAACATCAGTTTGCTTTTCTATAGCTAAACAGACGCAATAACTTTTGAGGGGTGGGATTTTTCTCTCTCTGTCTGTCTTTCCGTCTTTCTGTCTTTCCGTCTTTCCGCCTTTCTGTCTTTCCGTCTTTCCGTCTTTCTTTCCTTTGTTTTTCTTTTTGTGTGCTGTTCTCCTACTATAGACGCCCCCCTTTCCAGGTGAGGTAACACCTTTTGTTTTGGTCTACCTAATCAATCAATTTCAAACCTGGATTCTATAGGAACTGGAATGGGGCCTTTATGATGGCAATAGGATCATGAACACAGTGCGCAGGGTACATCACCACTTGTAATGTTATGTGGGAATGACCTTGGGAGACAGGAGGAAGAGCCACAGAAAAGACAATGGTCAGATAAGGGTCAGCTGAGTCCTCAGAGGGAAGGGGGGCATGGCAAAAATCTCAGAAGGGACCCTCCCTAGTTTCTTGGACTGTGAAGGCCAGGGGGGAGAGTTGTACTTTCAGACTTGCAAGATTCTGTTAATGTAACCTTACCATAAAGTTGCAGCTAGGACTTCTGGGTGTGCTTCTTGTCTGGACTACCTCACAAGGCTGACATTGCTTGGTCCTCCTAAAGCTTTTAGAACTTCAATATGGAAATTCCCTTGCAGTTTTAAAGGAGTTTCAAAAGCTGCAACAGGATAGAACCTGATATTCCTCCTGCATACATCATCACTTCTGTCACGCCCCTTCCAGCCTCATTCTTCACCACACTCTTTCTCCTCAGCCTTCTCCCACCAGGGTAGCCAGATCAACACGAGCAAGCTGCCCCTTTCCAGCCATGCCAGCTCATCCAGAAAGTCACACTACTACTACCAGCCTGTGCATTGCAATCACTCCGTCTCCCACCTATGCCACAATTAGCCTCTTGTTAGTAAACTTACAGCACACCCCTATAGTATATAAAACCAGCTGCTGATGGAAGAGAAATATTCTTCTCACTTGATAAGCATGCCCGTTTATGCAAGAGTTCATGTTGCTTTCCTATTGTCAGCCCTACAAAGTAGTCCAAACTAAGAAACCCATGTCATATAGGTCAGAACTACTTTTATTGTAACAGCTCTAGTAACAGAACCTTGCACGTCTGAATGTGCTTCCCCCTCCCTCACTTTATCTCCATATGAACTAGGGAGGGGCTTGTTGAGACATTTTCTCAAGTCATTTTCTTGGCCCAGACTCAAGCCCCTCTTATCTGACTATTGCCTTGGTAACAGCTCTTCCTCCTGTCCTTCAAGTCCATTTATTTATTTATTTATTTATTTATTTATTTATTTATTTATTTATTTTCAAATTTATCACCACCCATCTCCCCCAACAGGGGACTCTGGGCAGTTTACAACAAAATCAACATTTAAAAGCCTATAAGCATAAAATTACAATCCAAACTAGTATAATAAAATAAATAGATAAAAATCCAAGGATGGTAAAATCTCATATAAAAGGGAGGACACTATGGCGCCAGCCACCCCCAGGAGGAACTATTACCTCCCCCATCCCAGGCAAGGTGGCAGAACCAGGTCTTTAGAGTCTTCCGGAAGTCCAGGAGCAAGGGAGCCTGCCTCGCCTCCAGGGGCAAGATATTCCAAAGGGTGGGGGCAAGATATTCCATAGGGCCATTCCCTATGTCCTCTGTATCTACATACACCATAGTTTGTTCCTGAAATCTAGTAAGTCTTTGACAATGGTTATTGTTAACTCCAGTTCCCCAAAGGACTGTAGTGGCAAACTTTTTCCATACCTTACGTAGTAGAACAAAGTGAACTCTTGTCAGGCCCAGCCATAGAATGACAAAGAATCAATCCAGCCAAACTTCAGTTCTTTATTTGCTCACACTGTATAGACAGAATCTTGCCAGACTAAAGCAGCTCTACCTAACCTAAGGGGAAATATCCTGGGAAGGCTCTAGGGCGGGGCTATTCTGAATCACTTAGTCTTCCCATGTTCCAACTCCGGACTGTGTTTTCTCTTATCTTGCTCCCCTCCTTGGAATGTGCTCCCTCCTTCCTGGGAACCAGCATTGTTACTGAAGTCCATCAGAGCTTTGGACATCAAAGTCTGTACTTCTCTCCTCCTTGGCTGTGTAGAGCACACTCAGCAGCCCTGCTAAATATGACCAGTATTCATTACCTGCCTTGGACTATCTGTAATCTGAAACTAGCAAGTCTGGGTACATATTATAAATCACTTAGTGTTTCTTGCTGTTTCCTATTGTTGTTTTATGATTTAAAAAGAATTTGAATCAGAAGATATTTTCTGCTAGCTTGGAAACAAGAATTTGGATCACAAGTTTGTGGTGCCAGTAAGTCTGGCATTGCGAGGCATTCTAATCATTTTTCTTAAGTATCGGCCGGGTTGAGAGTTCAATCTTTTGTCTGTTTTAGGACTGATAAGTGGGTCACCATGGAAAATAATTGTTTTGGCCTATATGTAAAAATATGGCGTGGTGGGGCGTGGTGGCTTAGCGGGTAAGATGCCAGGCTTGTCGATCGGAAGATCGCAAGTTCGGAGGTTTGAATCCCTAGCCCCATGTGACGGAGTGAGCTCCCGCACCAGCACCAGCTCTTGCCAACCTAGCAATTCGAAAGCATGCAAATGCAAGTAGATGAATAGGTACCACTTTGGTGGGTAGGTAACAGGATTCCGCATGCGTCATGCTGGCCACATGACCGTGGAAGTGTCTTCGGACAACGCTGGCTCTTCGGCTAACAAACGGAGATGAGCATCGGCCCCTAGAGTCAGACACAACTGCACAAATGTGTGGGGGGAACCTTTACCTTTTTATATGTAAAAAGGTATATATTAACATGTCCTTTGTGTTGCAGAGTGTGCTTCTTGTTTCTTCTTTGTTCTCTGCTCTGCTGTCTTTTTGCCTGTGTAAATTATGCTGAGGCTATCTCTCTGTGAAGAGGATTTTGTAGTTATGTTTTTTTTATTAATATATATAAAGTTTGCTGAAAATGTTTTTGTGTCTTTATTTATTCTCTCAATTGCAAAGCATTTCTGGAATATTTAAAACACCAACATTTCCAACGTCCATGGTCACAATAGTTAAATGTTTATGGTAAGTTGAGAACCAAGTTCTACAAAAAATTCCCCTGATAGAATGAATTAAAAATTGGCCAGGGAGCTCAGGCATTTAATTCCTTTCTCATATTGTTAAAGTAATTCTTTGCTTTATACTTTGCTTCTTATGGTGAATGTACAGCATTATCAATTATGTATTTAGCATTAACTATACAAACTTATTAATTCTTTTGTTCACTTTCTGATAGGTTTCTACATATTTTTTTAAATTTTTCTTTCCCCCTTCTTTTGCTTGTTCATTCTCTCTTTTTCTTCCTCTTTTTCCTCCTCCTCCTCTTCCTCCTCTTCCTCTTCTTCGTAGAAAAAATGAAAAAATGAATGAATGAATGAATGAATGAATGAAAGAAAGAAAGAAAGAAAGAAAGAAAGACTACAACCCCAAAATCTTATTGCATATATTTAGCTATAGAAAGGCAAACTGATGTTCTCCAAGTGGTTTGTAGGCAGAGAAATTAGAATAATGATTTCACTGAATCTCCCTAAGGGAAAGAGAACAATTTTCAGGAGTTCTTAGGAGTTCTCTCTTAGAAGAGACCATTATGGATATTTGCCTTAAAATAATATATGGAAGGCTGAGTACAAGGATAGTGACAGAAGAGCATAGGAATTAGGGTGTTGGACTATAACTGGGGAGAGCCAAGTTCAAGTGTCTACTCGGCCAGAAAGCATATTGAGTAACTTGGGTTCAGTTGATATCATTCTCAACCCAGCTACCAGAGGAATACTCAGAATCCAATGGTTTCATGAGAATGACAAAATGAACATTACAATGTTACAATGAAGCTCTGCCTTTTATGTGTGGGTGTGTCTCAGAGGTTCATTTTTGCAGGATAAAATGAAGATCTCAGTGTAATCTCACCTATATAACCTAGAGAGATAGAGATAGAGATGATAGAGATGATAGAGATGATAGAGATGATAGAGATGATAGAGATAGAGATAGAGATAGAGATAGAGAGAGAGAGAGAGAGAGAGAGAGAGAGAGAGAGAGAGAGAGAGAGAGAGAGAGATGGAAACTCAGCATTTCATAAGGGATAGACCTATGTGAGACACTTTAGATTTGCTTCAACAAACTACTTCACATTCTGGAGGTAACACAATTGGTCTTGAAATGGTGCTGTGCGTCATCTCCAAGCCTCCTCCTGGTCTCCTCTGGCCCTTGCAAAATCTAGAGGGGCTTTTGGTGATGCTGACTGGAGTCAATGGAAGAAGATTCTGCACAAGCATAGCACCTATTGAGCTGCCTCTTCCAGTTTTTGCAAAACTCAGAGATCAATACATATAACTAGAAGCAGTCTCTGCAGGGATAGGGTAGGGGGACCAGAGTCAAGTTGATGAAAGCAGCATTGGGCGGTTGTGTCAGAATCTCCAACCCCTTTCTATCTGCACTGTGATGTCACATGTCCCAAAGGGGTGGAGCTTGTGGCCGAACACCACTTTTGTCATTCTGATGAAAGCGATGACATCCTTTGGACTCTGTGGCATGACCCTGTGGCATGAATTAAGAAAGCTACACTGTATCATTATATTGCACTGGACTAAGAAGCAATGGATTTTCAAATGAAATTGAGTCCTTCCAGGCACTGCTTACAATTTTGCTGGCCCAGCAAATATTTTAGCTCCTATTTATCTTTTTTTTTTACCACAACAGCAATCTTTGCGTTGGTTTTTTAAATTATTTTTTTCTCCCTCTTGCTTTTCTAGTACTTGTACTGTTAAAAAAGAATCAATGCACTACTTAGAGAAATTGTTCCGCAGATATTAATTCCTCCACACAGGGCTCCATAAATGCTTTCAATTGCAAATTGAAATCCAGTATCAAAGTGTTATGCTGTAATCACAGCTAAGTCTACTAAACTCGTAAGAAACAGTAGCAGTGTTAGACTAGCACGAAGATGTTACAATCTTGAATGCCAATTCTCGAAAGAGATTGCTGACACGTATTGTTTTCTGAGATTTGCTTTGTGCTGTTCAAGCTATGCTATGGTAGAAGGAAATGCAAAGAATATTAGGCCCACTTGTTCCAATTCTATTTGTAATGGCCTGTGGTTAAACATTTTATCTCCTACATAAATATTCTGAGATTAATTTAGAGAATTCTACTGCTCAGGATCATCATCCAAGATATGAGTTTTGAACTGTGCCACTCCCAGATGAGTAGACTGCAGCTCCCAGAATGCTCAGCATCTGCTGTACTGGCTGGGGAATTCTGGGAGTTGAAGTCTACACACCTGGAAGCATCAAGGTTAGAGAAGTCTATTAACCTAATTAGGAACTACATGTTACTTCCAAATATTTCCTCCTCAAGGAAAGCTACGTCTCAGGGGAAAATCCTTCCCTAGCTTTCCTTGTAATCCGTAAGGTCTCTGAAATAAGTTTACTGATTGCACTTTTAGCAGGCAAGTCAGCCAGGGAGGAGCAAACAGGGCATTGAACCACAACAAATACGTGGGGCTAGGAGAAAGAAATAGCCAGGGCTAGGGCAATCCCTAAATTGCACTTGGTTAAATTTCAGTCATTTCATTACAAATAGTATCACTGATAGGTCTTAGCAGGTAATAGCAGCTGGCTCAGCTTCTCTGGGCTCAGAAGCTAAGCAGGGCCAATCCTGGGTTGTATTTGGATGGGAGACCATCAGAAATCCCAAGAATGTTGGCTAGACTGGGAAGTTAAAAAAATATCCCAGGGAAAGGCAATGGCAAATTATTTCAATCTTGTTGCCAAGATAACTGTATGGATGAATCTATGTACATATGGGAGAGCCAGTTTGGTGTAGTGGTTAAGGCAACAGGCTAGAAACTGGGAGACTGTGATTTCTAGTCCTGCCTTAGGCACAAAGCCAGCTGGGTGACCTTGGGCCAGTCACTCTCTCTCAGTCCTAGGAAGGGAGCAATGGCAAACCACTTCTGAAATCTTGCCAAGAAAACTGCAGAGACTTGTCCACGCACTCTCCAAGAATCGGACATGATGGAATAAATTTTTAAAAATGTAGATATAAGGCATCAATACTGAATCAAAGATGTCTTTACAACATGCTTATTGCTTATTGTGTAAAAATTAATAATTGTCCACTTCTGAAGCAATTGGCAATTGAAACTTATCATGTAGGAGCAACTTCTCTCTCTCTCTCTCTCTCTCTCTCTCTCTGTGTGTGTGTGTGTGTGTGTGTTTGTGTTTATTTCAGGGGATATGACTATACTTGTGAGAGGCATACAACATTTAGACCTCAGGTTGGGTATCTTAATACATACCCTTACCTTGCATTCAATCCCAAGACTTCATCAAAAGTTGCTATGGGTCAAGTTGCAGTAGTTTATTTATTTTATAATTTATTTATAATTCAATTTATATCACTGCCCCATCTCCCCCGAAGGGGACTCTTAGTTACCTTGTTCTCTGCTTTACTTATCTAGTGCCACAGTCAAAGGTAAACCTTTTGTTGTTGTTCAGTCGTTCAGTCGTGTCCGACTCTTCGTGACCTCATGGACCATAGCACGCCAGGCCTTCCTGTCCTCCACTGTCTCTCGGAGTTTACTCAAGTTCATGTTCATTACATCGGTGATGCTATCTAACCATCTCATCCTCTGCCGTCCCCTTCTCCTTTTGCCCTCAGTCTTTCCCAGCATCAGGGTCTTTTCCAGTGAGTCCTCTCTTCTCATTAGGTGGCCAAAGTATTTGAGCTTCAGCTTCAGCATCTGTCCTTCCAATGAGCAGTCAGGGTTGATTTCCTTTAGGATTGACTGGTTTGACCTCCTTGCAGTCCAAGGGACTCTCAAGAGACTTCTCCAGCACCACAGCTCGAAAGCATCAATTCTTCGGCGCTCAGCCTTCCTTATGGTCCAACTCTCACAGCCATACATTGCTACTGGAAAAACCATAGCTTTAACTATACGGACCTTTGTCGGCAAGGTGATGTCTCTGCTTTTTAATATGCTGTCTAGGTTTGCCATAGCTTTCCTTCCAAGGAGCAAGCGTCTTTTAATTTCATGGCTGCAGTCACCGTCTGCGGTGATCTTGGAGCCCAAGAAAATAAAATCTGTCACTGCTTCCATTTCTTCCCCTTCTATTTGCCAGGAAGTGATGGGACCAGATGCCATGATCTGGGTTTTTTTAATGTTGAGTTTCAAGCCAGCTTTTGCACTCTCCTCTTTCACCCTCATCAAGAGGCTCTTTAGTTCCTCTTCACTTTCTGCCATTAGGGTGGTATCGTCTGCATATCTGAGGTTGTTGATATTTTTCCCGGCAATCTTAACTCCAGCTTGTGATTCATCCAGCCCGGCATTTCTCATGATGTACTCTGCATATAAGTTAAATAAGCAGGATGATAATATACAGCCTTGTCGTACTCCTTTCCCAATTTTGAACCAGTCGGTTGTTCCATGTCCGGTTCTAACTGTTGCTTCTTGACCCACATACAGGTTTCTCAGGAGACAGGTAAGGTAAACCTAACATCTTTCAATGATTGATTGATTATGTGCCATCAGGTCAGGGTTAATTCTTAGTGACTACATAAACAGATCTTCTCCAGGACAATCTGTCCCCATCCTGGTCCTTCAGATCTTCCAAAGGTTCACCCGTTGTTGCTATAATTGAATCTATCCACCTTGCTGTTGTTTGTCCTCTTTTTCTCTTCCATCTTTCCCAGTAGTATGGACTTCTCAAGGGAGCTCGGTCTTTGCATAATGTGTCCACGATCATTTGAGCATGGTCATTTGTGCCTCAAGTGAGAACTCTGAGACTGCTCAGATTAGAGAAGGCTGCCGTGATTTACAGCACCCACTTTCCTTAAAGGAGAAACAGAAAAGAAAATCTCCAAGCTGCAGGCAAAACTAATATAATTAAGAAAGAATTGCCATTATTTGATCTTTTGGTGGGTAGAGTTGATTTCAAGGGAAACATGAATCTCAATAGAACCAGTGTTTCTCAGTGGGTATTCTGCCTATCTATTCAGCTCTTTCTCTTGCCATTGTTTTATTCTAACTCATATCCAACAAAAGGTATCCAGGCTTCTGCAGTAATTAATGCACATGTCACTCAATGAACCTTGCAACTTTTGAATTGGAATGATAACAAGTTCTGGTGGGTTTTAAAAACAGGAGACTACAGTAATAATATTCACATCCATAAAGACCTAACATTGACAGTTTGCCAGGACACCTATGTGGATCCTCTGTGCAGATGGTCAGAATAAATCACAGGGAAGTGATCCTTTTTTATGTCAGGTTTTCAACCTCTCTCCAACACATCTGGACAATCATTGATGGAAGCAGAAAGGTGGAGAAGATAGGCATTTTTCCCCAAAAGCTCAAGAGACTTCAAATTGTATTCATTAATTCATTCAATTTATATAGCTGCACATTCAACATGTGATTCAGGGCACATACAGAGCAATTAAATAAGGATCAAATCAGCATGTTTTAATAACATTTTTTTGGTCATACTTTGCTGGAAAAGAAAAAGAGGATGCTACCCCAGAATATTATTTCTCCAGGATTTAGACATTTCCAGGGAATGAGGAAGTTTTGGGCCCACTTTGCTAATTGATGCTCATGATGACCTCTGAAATTCCTCCTTTTTCTCTTCTTCTGCCCTTCAGAACATGGGAGAAAAGAATTAACAAACATTTCCACCACAGGAATTGGAAGGAATCCTAAGGTAAGATGTCTACTCCATCTTCCAAGAAGAGTCCTGCTAAATTTTATTGGGCTAATAAGACTGCTTACATCATGAGAAATGCCGGGCTGGATGAATCACAAGCCGGAGTTAAGATTGCCGGGAAAAATATCAACAACCTCAGATATGCAGACGATACCACCCTAATGGCAGAAAGTGAAGAGGAACTAAAGAGCCTCTTGATGAGGGTGAAAGAGGAGAGTGCAAAAGCTGGCTTGAAACTCAACATTAAAAAAACCCAGATCATGGCATCTGGTCCCATCACTTCCTGGCAAATAGAAGGGGAAGAAATGGAAGCAGTGACAGATTTTATTTTCTTGGGCTCCAAGATCACCGCAGATGGTGACTGCAGCCATGAAATTAAAAGACGCTTGCTCCTTGGGAGGAAAGCTATGGCAAACCTAGACAGCATATTAAAAAGCAGAGACATCACCTTGCCGACAAAGGTCCGTATAGTTAAAGCTATGGTTTTTCCAGTAGCAATGTATGGCTGTGAGAGTTGGACCATAAAGAAGGCTGAGCGCCGAAGAATTGATGCTTTCGAACTGTGGTGCTGGAGAAGACTCTTGAGAGTCCCTTGGACTGCAAGGAGGTCAAACCAGTCAATCCTAAAGGAAATCAACCCTGACTGCTCATTGGAAGGACAGATGCTGAAGCTGAAGCTCAAATACTTTGGCCACCTAATGCGAAGAGAGGACTCACTGGAAAAGACCCTGATGCTGGGAAAGACTGAGGGCAAAAGGAGAAGGGGACGGCAGAGGATGAGATGGTTAGATAGCATCACCGATGTAATGAACATGAATTTGAGTAAACTCCGAGAGACAGTGGAGGACAGGAAGGCCTGGCGTACTATGGTCCATGAGGTCACGAAGAGTCGGACACGACTAAACGACTGAACAACAACAACAATAAGACTGCTTCCTAAGATTACTTTTTAATTGATTTTTTCCCTGTTAACGTAGAAAGTCTACCCATTTCCTGAGTTTGTATACTACACTGAAACATTAACTATTTTAGAGGATCGGTGTGATTAGTGATTAAGATATTGGATGGGCACTAGGGAGACCCTCACGTCCACCCACAGCCATGGAATCTCACTGGGTGATTTTGGGCCTCTGTAAACTCAACCTACCTCACATGATTGGTTGGGGATAAAATGAAGATGGACCCCCAGGTAAGCTTCCTTGAGCACCTAGGGGAAAGGTGGGACATAAAACTAAAAGATGAAGAAATCACTTAACTATCTAGTTTGCATAATACACCAACCCAGAAAGAAATCTAACTGAAATAAAAGTACACCAAGCTTACTATGTTGGACAAATGCTGCTGTGGGGTTCTAACTGATCTGGTTAAGCCTCTGCTTAGCTACAGCTGGTCATAGATATCGTAGGGATTGTAGTGCATTTGAAGTGCATTATATATTGTTCATTTGTTCTTAAAAGTGGCCTCTGGCTTATGTGTCTGACTTTTTGAGATGGGTGTTGATTTCAGAGGTAGTGGGAGGTAGACTGCCTTTTCAAGATTTGGAAACAGGCTTGATTCTTTTAGACAGTTCCAGCAGGTTGTTGCCACAGAAAGAAAAAAAATCATCATTCCCAAGAGAAAGAAAAAAAGAGGAAGGAAGGAAGGAAGGAAGGAAGGAAGGAAGGAAGGAAGGAAGGAAGGAAGGAAGGAAGGAAGGAAGGAAGGAAGGAAGGAAGGACTGAACATTTTTCTCTATGGTTTATCCTTCTTATGAATGATATTTCTCTGTCTTCAAATGGCAGTTTGCTACTGAATCATGCACAATTCTTACTAATGCTTTAATTTTCTTCCATGCTTCTGAAAAAAGGAGGAAAACTAACAAGATCATTTCTGAAAATTATGTATCTATATACTAAACTACTTAAATTAAACCCCAGAAACAAAGAAGTATGCAAAGATTAACACCAAGATTAGCATCAGAGGAACAATCAAACAGCACAATATATCCTAATCAAGGAAATATTAACTTAGTCAATCAACCAAGTAGCAAACAACAGCCCAGTCTAGGAACTACTAAGGAGAGAACAACACCTCCACCAACACAAGCAGGACAAGCCATGGTATATAAACGAGAGCAAGTCCCACTCCCTTTTCGCACTGAAGATGTTGCCTAGCCTGGCAATGAAACGTCTGCAAGAAAACAAAAAGGCTTAGAGAGCACCAAGGACTCCACAGTTCAACCCTGAGCTACAAATGTTCTCTTCAATTGGTCTGTCTCTGTCTCTGTCTCTGTCTCTGTCTCTGTCTCTGTCTCTGTCTCTGTCTCTGTCTCTGTCTCTGTCTCTGTCTCTGTCTCTATCTATCTCTACTGTATATCTATATCTATATATCATTATTCAAAAGTGAAGGTTGGATCAATAAATACATTTTTAGGTGGTGCCACACAGGAGCAAGTCTAGGTGCCAAGATAGCTGAAAAATGTGGAAATTCCATAACTTTAGTGGTTTTGCTGAGAGTATAATCAATAAATTGAATGCAACATTGTGGCATTCCAATTAGTTCTGGTACTCGGGTATTTTCATAATGAAGGAAGGGGTTTGTGAAATATTTCTGCACCTGGGCACTATGAATTGGCTCACAAGCCAACATTCATCATAATTAAGCCACATTTTAAATGTGCGGAACATTCTGCATCTTCTATCTCCATGAAATATTCTCCTTCCAATAAGGATTATCACAAATGGTCTTCCAAAATTTTCCACCCAGTTTTCAAGCAAAGAAGCTGGATGCAAAATTTATCTTACTTTCTCCCAGGGAAGAAGACATTCTTGAACAATTTCTGAAGGACAGGACTCCCTCTCATCCTGCACCAGCAGAAACAGTGGCAATGCTTCTTGAAAAATCCTTCAAAAATCTCCATTCGAAGAGTTCCCACTAAAGATCCTCTCTTGGACCGAATGAAAGTATGGAAAGCCAAGTGATTGGAGATCTTAGAGAGGTGCTAATACAACTGGAAGCAGAGCATTTAGACACATTTCTCGGCCATCTTCCAATTTACTCAGTGCAAGGACAAGACATTCCAGCCATGAGATTGTCTCTATAATCCTCTTCTCTTTTGAAAGAATATCTAAAGCAATTTTCTTTTCATCAGATTGAATTGAGAAATGGTAGGAGGCAAAAAAAATTGAGAATTTCTCTGCCCAATACTTCGTGAAATTCTATCTCCTGTTGGCAAGCTTAGCAAGTCTCCTGCTTTGTTGAGTATCTTCAAGTCATACCTCTACTCCCCGCTTTCTTAATTTTCACCAGACTGCATTCTAAGAATGTCAATCAATAATTCCTTTTTGCTCTAGAGCTAAACAAGAATTCACCTGAAATCTTACCTTTACTGTAAAGAGCTCAGGGAAGAGAGGAGATACTTCTCAACTGGTAAATGACAACAAACGAAGGAGTTTTCGGTAATGCTTGAGTAGATAGAAATAAGGTTCAGGATCATCTTCACAAAATGTGGAACTGGGCCAGAGTTAGTAAACTGTTACTAAAAAATAACATTATACATTCAGCTTGGGCTTCTGCTAAACAAAATAAGCTTAACTGTGCAGTTTAGTTCTCATCAACTATTCTAGATTTTTTTTTTTTGCTTGTATTCCTGCAAGCACGTCTTGAAGTATTTCACTAGGTAGAAGCCTAATCTGGGGGTGCACAACTTCAAATCCTAGAAAAGCACCAGTCCCCACCCAAATCTTTGAACTCAGTCCCACAATCCCTCACAAATTATTGCCAAAATGTAATGCTTAAAGTGGGGGCGTGGGGGCTCAGCAGGTAAGACGCCAGGCTTGTCGATCGGAAGATCGCAGGTTTGGAGGTTCAAATCCCTAGCCCCACGTGACGGAGTGAGCTCCCGCACTCACCCCAGCTCTTGCCAACCTAGCAATGCGAAAGCATGCAAATGGAAGTAGATTAATAGGTACCACTTCGGTGGGTAGGTAACAACGTTCTGCATGCATCATGCTGGCCACATGACCATGGAAGTATCTTCGGACAGCGCTGGCTGTTTGGCTAACAAACGGAGATGAGCACCGGCCCCTAGAGTTGGACACGACTGCAC
Organism: Charina bottae; assembly: GCA_023362775.1. Lineage (NCBI taxonomy): Eukaryota > Metazoa > Chordata > Lepidosauria > Squamata > Charinaidae > Charina > Charina bottae. The sequence goes on from JALMGJ010000003.1 coordinate 128,471,229, forward strand.
AAATGTGGGGGGGGGGGAACCTTTACCTTTTTAATGCTTAAAGTGAGAGAATTGAGAATTTAAAAAAATGTGTGGACAGTATCACATTAACTGTTTTAATCAATTTAAATTTCATTACATTCCCTTTTTGTCCTGACCCCAACTAGACCTTTGTCTTGGCCTCCTGCCATTTTGGGGCACAGTCCATGTCATGCCACTCAAAGGGACTGTAAAATTAATCTATAGCACATGGCAGTTGGAGAACATTTATGGCCAGACCAAAGGATATATTCCTTGCCTGCTGGGGTTCATGTGAGAAAAACAAGTTTAATGGTCACAATCCTGTCTCCTCCCCATTGGTTCAGAGTACAACCAATATCCATGGCAAAATTCCTGATAGACAATATTTGACGTTTCTTTGTTGCAGACCTAATCAACAAAATCCAGGTTTGTTTTGCTCTGTCCTTTCCCTCTGCGTGTGTCATCCTTCTGAGACCCTCTTTTCATGTCTCTGCTATCTCAGCTGAAGACCCAGCTCATACATCATCCTTCTCACTTCAGAATCGTAGATGAAGCTGCAATGGCCACCCCCACCCCGCCACCCCTCGCCCTTGATAGAGGCTGATGGCATTTTTCACCAGGTCTTCGTGCAGTTAGCAACATCACAAAAATAAAGGGGAAAGGCATTTCCTGACTCTTCCTTTGGAGGGGTCACATCTTGAAATGCTATGATGCACAGGGGCATTAATGTCTGATACTTTTTCTTCAAAGTCAACCACTCATTACAGTATAGTTGAGACAGAGAAGGCAGGCAGAAGAAAGGGAAGGGAAGGGAAGGGAAGGGAAGGGAAGGGAAGGGAAGGGAAGGGAAGGGAAGGGAAGGGAAATGTGGTACAAGAGAGAAGGAAGGGAAGGAAGGGAAAAAATGAAAGAGGATGGCAGGCAGGCAGGAAATCACGTACCACAGTCCTATTAGGAATGCTCTCTGCATTTTTGTTTGTTTTGTTTTGTTTCATGTACAACAGAAAATGCCAAAAGAAAACAATGGACCAAAGCCTGACAAGGCATACGCTTTGTGTCCCTATTTAACAATCTGAACATGTTCTCCAAACTGACAGGACTGGGCATTTGTTGCATGTTCAGCCATCCATTCCAACCAAAGCAGCCGATGTCTGCTAACTTGAGAAGGCTTCCTGACAGCCCTCACTCCCCATTGATCTCTGAACTGCACACACACACACACACACACACACACACACACACACACGGGAGGTGAGAGGGAGATGGAGAGAGAGAGAGAGAGAAAGACAGCCGGACAGCCAGACAGATGCAGAGAGACAGAGAGAATGGGACTGTACTGTTCTACTAACTGAACTAATTTCCAATGCTTAATTTACCGCATCATGTCCTCATTGGAGGATACCCCACCCTCCAAACTCTTCTGCAAGTGAGAGATAACTGCAACAAATCTAGTGCAATGCCCCAAAACTCTTCCACGTTACTTGGCCTTTTTCACTCACTTTTATAGAAGAATCATATTTAGAGACATTCTACTGGGCAGATTTCAGCAGCTTTGGGCTCTCTTGCTTATCAGCATCCTATTTTTCATCATACTGCCTGCCTCCTGCAGTCAGAAGCGTCCCACGCAAATGTCATGGGCTAGCTTTTTCCAAGCAGGTTTTCCTAGAGTAGGAAGTTCGGGGGAAAACACGAGCAGCCCTCTCCCCACTCCAATCAGCGAAGTTCATCAGCACTGGCAAAAAAGCTTCAAATACAATTTCTCATGCATCCTTGGAATGAGGAAGAAAATGGAGGAAAGAAATAGTACGAAACTGAAATCTAGTTTGCGATGCATTGGAGGCAAATTTGGGTAGAGATTTATAAGGGGATATAAATCCTTAGGTATCCCCTTATATCCCTATCTATCCTGATGTTCTTCCAGGCCTAGCTGGATATTTAACTCTTGTCATTGTTTTAATGTTTATAGTAGCTTTGAAAGATGCCTAGAGCAAAGTTTAGTTTTATGAGATGGCTGGTGGTGAAGCCTTTTAAAAAATCATTTAAAAGTCAAGCCACTTTTAAAAATAAACCATCCTTGAATGCCGCCTGCCCATAAGATGAAATACGTTGCATGAATGTAAGACAGCATCATTACCAACTTCATTTTAATGTGTGTGTGTCTCCATGTGTGTGTGTGTGTAAGAGAGAAAGAGGGAGAGGGAGGCAGAGGGAAATATGATTTCCTCCATTTGCTATTTAATATGTCTGTTCTTTCAATGTCCTCCCCTTCTCCCCTGCTTCAGTCATTGATAGCACTTTCTTTTGTGCAGAAATCACAACATCCTGTGCCATCCCTTGCATTTCCTGGATGACAAAGTTCTGAAAGGTTTCACATAATGAGGTCTATTGCAATAGATGTGCTTTGTGCAAAGGTTTAAGTATTTTTGCTTTTCGGTACCTGTCACTCAGGGAATATTGGACCTTGCTGTCTGGGTTAGAACCACAGACCTGTGGAAAAATGCAAATAGGCTTGATAAAAGGATGATTTTGTTACCCATCCTGTCTTTGGCTTTGGAGTCAGCTACAAATGGAAACTCTGGCTGATTAACATGCAAGCACGTTCCTCTAAATAACACCTTTAGCCACTCCTGTGATGATACTGACAACATTATTACAGGCTGACACACGGGAGCACCCACCTGACACACAGTTGTGTTTGTCTACAAAACAAAGGTGATCAGAAGGAGGGGAAAAGGGAGCTTTGGTTCAAAGAATGCCACAGGCTTCTATTTATACACATTTCACATTGTTCCTGCAAGGAACGATCCCATTAAGTGCCCCCAGATGATTTGCATGATAAAGGTGGTGCCTGCAGTTTATGACGGTAAAAGAAGCTACTCCGTTTTTAGAAAGAAGGACTGGTTTTCTATCTTCTCTCTTTCCCAGTAGATAATGTTGCAGAGAAAACTTGATTCATGGGAAAAGCATCCAGAAGCATATATAACTAAGCAGTTTTCGTAGGCTCAACATGTAAATTCTCACTGACAGTAAGGCTGTCCAGATGTTCCTTCAAAAAGGCCATGGGGGACTTCTCAGAGATTAAGGATAAGCAGCATAAATTATGAGAGCATCAATGTTTCTATAAAGTTTCAAGCTATAAACCTCCATTGTGGTGTTGAGCACTTCCTTCTTAGGATTTAAAAAAAATGGTGATTTTCCTCTTCCTTTTCCTTGCTTCCTTCCCCACCCCACAGTTTAAATTCTGCATCAGTCTAGATTGGTGTTTCTCAACCTCAGCAAATTTAAGAGGTGTCGACTTCAACAGTATGGCTGGCTGAGGAATTCTGGGAGTTGAAGTCCACACCTCTTAAAGTTGCTGAGGTTGAGAAACACTGGGCTAGCCATTCTATGCTTCTATAATGAGCTACAGATCATGACAGGCCTATGCCTTTTAATATACTTTGTTAGACAGAAAAGTCGTACTAGACTTCTTCCGATTTTTGGCTGCCATAGACTAAAATATGTTGGGATTCAGTTGCAGACCTACCAAGGATAGCACAAACCTATCTACATTTACTCCAAGTAGGCCTTGCTGATTTCAGCGGCTTTATTCTCATGTAAATGAGTTGCAAAGCCCAGTTTTAAGTAATAAATCATAGCCTTTCCTTGATTTTTCAATTTCAAATACATTTCAAATGCAGTGCCAAAACCAGCCTTGAAATTACTAAAAATGTTTTCCCTAGCAAAAGGTGGTTTTCCCTTTTTTGCTTTGTTTTAACTTATTCCTAGGAGGTTTGAGCTCATACGTGTCTGCAGGGAAGGTAAACGAGAAGACATACATTGTGACATCACAACACAAATTTCATGACGTAATTACCTGGGTCTCTTGTATAGGAGATCAATCAGGAGATTCTTCCAATTGTTAAGCAAAGATGTAGTCTTTGTATGTGCTTTAAACCAATCACACTGACATGCCATAAGAAAACTACATCCACATGTTAACTTTTTTTTTCACTTATACCATCTAAACCTGCAACAATACTTTTGTGTACATTCTCCTGACATTTATGAAAATTATTCTTATTTTTTTACTTTGATGCTCGCATCTGTAGCCTTCCTTTCAATTCCACTTTTTGATGTATCACAATTGTTTCCATACAATCTGCAAAATATTTTTTCCCAAGATTCTGTCACTTTAGTTCCATCCCAAATCATTTCATGACTTTCTCTTCTAACTGCTCTTCACTCTGGGTGGTTCCTTGTTCAAGCCCTCTTCACCTACTTTCAGAACAATTGTTTTTATTTCCCTCAAAAACCCTCTGCATTTTCTCTGCTTCTTTTGATCTTAGGGTGACTCTCTTTGAAGTTCTCAGTAGCCCCCTCAAATCCTGCTTGCTGAAACAGAGCTGCTTCTTACCATTTTGAGAAGGATAGGATATGCAACTGGAGTTTAACCTCTAAATGGGAAGAAGAAGCTCTCCCAACATTTCCCCAGTCTCAACACTGCCTACGTGTGATGAGGCTCCACCAGTCTTTAAACCTTAGATTCCTCCATAATATTAAGTATGATCCTTGGCCACCAAAAGATTTGCCTATCCTTCTTCTAGAAGTTTGCATTATTACAATGCAATACTTGGGACAGAAGGGCTACTTCATGGGGCATGTTGATGTTACAGCCCTGCCCATAGTCCTGGCATCATAGATACAATCTTCTTCTTCTTGGCGATCACTCATAGCCAAGTAAGATTGTCTTCCAGGGATAAAATCTTAACAGTGGATCCGTAAGTGGCTGTAAAGGCCAATTCTGGATCCGCACAACCTCCCACAATGAGGGCATAGGTTTCCGGGTGGAAGACGGACAATAGCTGCAATGACTATCTCCCTGTTCCTGGTCTCTACCCTATACTTCTGGTTATGTAGCCTAAAATTGTTTTGTGCTCATCCACACAGCTCTATTGCCATGTCCCTTCCCATCCAACAAGAAATACTACTGCCCTAAACCTTGCTGTTTAAGTATAAGGGGTGTGGTGGCTCAGTGGGTAAGACGCCAGGCTTGTCGAACGGAAGATCGCAAGTTCGGAGGTTCGAATCCCTAGCCCTGCGTGCAGAGTGAGCTCCCGCACTCGCCCCAGCTCTTGCCAACCTAGCAATTCGAAAGCATGCAAGTGCAAGGAGATCAATAGGTACCACTTCGGTGGGTAGGTAACAGTGTTCCGCGTGCGTCATGCCAGCCACATGACCGTGGAAGCATCTTCGGACAACGCTGGCTCTTCGACTAACAAACGGAGATGAGCACCGGCCCCTAGAGTCGGACACGACTGCACAAATGTGCGGGGGGAACCTTTACCTTTTAAACCTTGCTGACCCTTTCAGCATGCCCTTACTGAGTTGCAGCTATTCTATTTTTGATGCCATGGGTCCAGGCTGCACTGCATTCCACACATCTTTAACATGCAACTTTCTAAGGGCCATGATTGGGGGTTCCCTTGGTTGAAATTCAAGCCCTGCTATTGCATGGAAAACCTCCAATGGGTATGCAGAATACTTTGGTTACTCTATGCACTGTAGTTGGAGCCACAAGTCTGCCAGTGTGGAAGATGACATTTCAGGAATCTCCCCACACACTTCAAGGTGCTCTGCGATGCCTGCACAAAGCATCAGCAGGTGGTACATGAGGGAGAACATCATTTCCTGAGTGGCGCACCTAAGACTGTCCTTGGGCTACCTCAGCTACAGATTGACAATTAGATACAGACAGTGGCCCAGAGAGGTGTCCTCTGGAAATGGTTATTTGGTTGTCCTTGCACTGCACCAAGGAGGCTGTGTGGATTTGTCCTTAATGTTAGGGCTATCACTTCTAGGCTGCAAACAATTTGAATGATGAGTGAATAAAGTTTTCTGCATCTCTTTGCTGCTATTTAGTCATCCTCCGGATTTTTGCAGCCCAGATGTAGTTGCCCTATTTGGTGTTTTGAGCAGCTATGTCATAAGAGAGTCAGAACTCCCCACTGTGATTAGATCTGGGACATAGATGGATGGATTGCACTACTGTGCATTCCTGCAAAAGGCATTCTGTCCAAGGCTTTCCCCTAATGTACTAAGCTAGTGTTAGAAGGAAATCTTACCAAGGTTCGTCCCAAGCCGGGAATGAATAGACACGCAGGCAGTTGCTGGAACAGAGGTTTGCAGGTTTATTCCCAAGAGCATATGCAGAGTACAAAGTACAGAGTATGCCGGTTGGAAGGTGGCCACACCTGTATTTCCCCCACAGGCCATTTATATAGGAGAGCTTTGTCGTTGCTAAGCAAAGGTGTTCCCGCCCCCTGGGAACTTGAGAGAAGTGTAATTTGCTCAGATTTCAGAGAGGAGGCGCTCTGTGGTTGGGCCCCCTGCTGTTTGTGTTTCCTGTCTGTGTTCCCTGTGGGCTGTGGCTTACTTGGAATGTGCAATTCCAAGTCTATTGTTATTTTATTATGGAGATCTGTTTGGCTGAGGAAGGAGATCTACCTGAATGGCTGGCTAAGTTCTGTGAATGAGCTGACCTTTTGTGTTCCAAGCTTTCCAATTGAATCGGAAGGGAGCCCTTTGTCTGAGTAGTTGGGCTTCCTTTTCCATCTTAATCTCTGGCATAATCCAACCCATTCTATTTTGTAACCTTTTTAACAATTGGGGCTTCCTTTACCTGTTCTGGGGGAAGACAACATGGAGGGCAGACAGTGTTCTGGGGGAAGATCCCAACACTAGTAACAAAATCAAAGAAGGAGATTAGGTTAATCTGGCACAATGTGTCTGTGACAAACTCATGCTGGCTCCTGTGAATGGCAGCACGTCTGTTCAAGTGCTGCTTATTAATCTGTTTAAGCACCTTGCCCAGTATAGATGTTAAGCTGACAGATCCATAATTTCCCAAATTCTCCTTTCCCCCTTTTTGATGATGGGGATGGCATTTGCTCTCATCCAACCTTCTGGGACCTCACCAGTCCTCCAGAAGTTCTCAAAGATTATCAAATTTTGTTCTGCAATCACTTCTGCTAGTTCCTTCAGTCCTCTGCAGTATAACCCATGTGAGTTTGGAGACTTGAATTAATTAAAATTAGGCAAGTATTCTCTTATCCTCTCCTTGTCAATCCTTGGTTTCAATTCCCTCCTTCCTCAGTGGTATAATAATAACCAACAATGACTCAATTTCTGTACTGATGCAAAATAAGAGTTAAGAACATGTGTCTATGAAGGTTCTCAGTCATCCAGGTGGAATTGTCTGTAGCTTGAATCATGTCAACTGGATTTCTATTTTCTCAGTGGAAACGTTTCGCTCCTTATCCAAGGAGCTTCTTCAGTCTGAGCAAAGTTAGTAAGGGAATCCTTAAATATGTTTCTAGGTAGCTGTGTGACCTTACACCTGGGGCTAGGTCATGGTTATATTGAGATGTTATTTTTAAGTCCTTTTATCATCTAAAGGAGGATAGTTAAGAACATGTGCTTTCTCACCATTAATTCCTCACCACTTTCTCCTTGCAATGGATCTACACCCTCCTCAGTGTTCCTTTTATTTATAACATACTTGAAGAAAAGATTTTTATTGGTGTTGGTATCTCTCACAAGCCTTGGCTCATTCTGAGCTTTATCCTTCCTGACACAATTCTTACAATTTCTGAAGGCTAACTTGTACTCTTCTTTGGTTACGTTCCCCTCCTTCCATTTTCTGTGGATATCCCTTTTTTTCTTCAGTATTTCAGAGAGCTCTGCATGGCCTCTTTACATTTTTTCTCCCATTTTCCCTTCTTGTGGGGATTGTTTGTGGTTGTGCCTTCACTATGTCTTTTTGTAGAATTTCCCATTCTTTCTGAACACTTTCTCCTTCAGATTTCAAGCCTTTGGATCCAACTTAATTTCCCTTAGAATAAATCAAAATCCACTCTTCTGAAGCCCAATGTGCCAGTTCTGATTATTCTACAGTCCTCCTGCTCTAGATATCACAACTTTCAAGAAAAATAGGATCCCTTTCCCCCTGGGTGCCAGTTGCCTTCAACTCTTCCACCAATTCATCCTGTTGCTGAGGACTAGGTCCAGGATAGCAGACTTTCTTGTTCTTTCTTTCACCTTCTGATATATTGTCAGCAAGAGATTCCCAGTAGATGTCAGGATAATAGAAGATAAAAAAACATCTGGAGGGCACCCAGTTGGGGAAGGCTATAAATATGATATCATCCAACTCACATTTTACCAACCTGCTTCACCTTAGCATTTTTCTGTAAGACAAGAAGGATCTCTAAATTATACAAAAATGAAACATCAAAGTTGAATGCCATTCTTATAATCTATATTGCAACTGTTCCTTAAAGTAAATTTTACAAAGATGCTCAAGCTGATAAGCAGATCTGACTTTTGACAGCCCAACTTTCTCCCAACAAGGGAAACTAGTTCTAAGAGGAAGGGACCAACTAGGCATGTCAACTCTTGTAACAAGGAGTACATTGAGTTTGTCAGATGATTTTGTTTTTTAACATTTCTGGAGATTTTCAGCAGAAATGGAGGATGAGACGCAAACAACTGTGAGAAAGGAAGCAGAAGGGAAGTGAGGGGAAGGAAGTATTGGTGGAGATTAGTGTCCAACAAGGTTGTGCTTGACTTTGATATAGACCAGCTGCTCTTGACCATCACAAAGATGCTTATCCTTGTGGAAAATTGGTAGCGTGGGTGGATCGCTCTCACCTCACCGCACTAAAGGAGTGACAGTGACTCCTGAGCTAATGGAAAGATCCATACTGCATGAGAAAACGTCAGGCAAGCTGAGGCTTTTGAAAAGCAAAATAGTTTCTACTTGTTTGAACTTTAGTTTATCTGATGGAAACACTGGCTGTCAGCTCAGCCCAGCTTTTCTTTCTTCTTTACAGAGACTGCTAGACGGCCCTTACTGAGATAAGCTTCAGAAAGAGAGAGAGAGAGGAAAAAAAACGAGAGGAAAGGGCAGAAGAAGGCAGCAAATGCAACTATACTGAGAAAGGTGAGGAAATGGAAGTTGATGAAGAAAGTTTTGATGGAAATGAATGATTAAGGAACTGTTAACCCATTAGACTTTAGGTCTTAGCCAAGGGAACCATGTTTCCATTCTCCTCTTTTGAACAGCTGTGCAGTCTGGCCCCAAGGATAACAATGCTGTTTCAGACACTGGTTATTCAATGATACCTATTCAGTGTTTGATTGTCAAAATACATTACATTTCAAAATTGTATGAAAGGCTCGATCCTTGCAGTGAAAGGCTGAACTATGCCATAACAAGCACACAATGAATCAAGAATTTGTTCTTCTTTGCAGATTGTCTGCTGATGAGAAAGCAATCTCTATATTTAAAGACGATAGGAAAGGGAACGTGGATAAGTGTGGGCTAGATCAAAGATCTATGGTTCCAATGGTTCATGGAAGCCTTAAACATTTTGGGGTGGCCTTAGAATGCTGTCAAATTGTAACTTTTAATACAATAGAAGGAGAGTGTTATGAAATGCAACAGAAGGACAGAAAACCTTCAGTTTAATGGGCTTTGGCTAAGATGATTTGGAAAATACAAGGGACATACTTTTTTTTAAGCCACTTTTAAGCTTTTAAGAAGTACTTTGGCCACATCCAGAATTGGGGTGGGTGGGTAGAGAGGAAGGAGTCCAAAATGGCAGGTGCAACCACAAAATGAACCCCTGCCCCTTTGTACATGTGTACAACACAATTATAACTAAAGAAACAAGAGTGTCACAAGGTGCTCACAAGGTTCATGTGGCTTACGGTGGCTCGTTCTCAGTTGGTGCGCACACGGGCAGCCACCACATGGCTGAAATACAAGGTTCTGACGCGAGACTCAGCGCGGCAGCGAGGAACGGTTCCGGTGTGAGGCTCTGCGCAGTGGCAGCAAGATGAGGTTGGAGCTCGACGCTTGATGCGAAGGCAGGGCAGGATTCCTTTGTGGGACTCAGTGCAACGGTAGCAAGACAAGGTGACGACTCAAGGCTTGGTGCGAAGAAAAGGAAAGACTCCGGCGTGGGGCTGGGCATGGCGGTAGCAAGACGAGGTGGCGACACAAGGCTTGGTGAGAAGGCAAGGCAAGATTCTGGTGTGGGGCTCAGTGTGGCAGCAGCAAGATGAGGTTGCAACTCGAGGCTTGGTGTGAAGGCAAGGCTGGATTCCGGCACAGGACTTGGCACGGTGAAGGCAAGGCGAAGCTCCTGCTTGAGGCTGGTCCCGGAGGCAGGGTGAGGTTCCGAAGCAAAACGGGATACAGCGGTAAGACTACGCTCCATCACGAGGCTCGGCTAGTCAGTGAGGCAGGGTTCTGCTGCGAAGCTGGGCTGAGCTGGAAATCAGGGCTCTGGCGTGGCAGCGGGGCTAGGCCCGAGCGGAGGTGCTGGCACAGCAACAAAATTTTGATTCACTTCAGGATGCGGTACGGAATGTGAGCGGTTGTCTCCGGCAACAATTGCCCGCTGTGCTCGCATTTTATCCCTTTGATTTTTGCGCCGTTTGTGAGCGGGGACCAAACGCACCTCACGTTGCTCTGCCCACCTTTCCCACCTCTGTTCTTGCGTGCTAATAGGTGGAGGCGAGTCTTCTTCCGGGGTGCCTCCAATCAGCTGTTTAGAAGCTGATTCAAAATTTGCGCCATACTCATCCTTTCCCACTTCAAATGCTAACGGCCCTTCTATTTCGAAATCGGACTCATCGGACTCAGCCTCCATCCTGACACTCCCTCCTTCCTGAGAACCAGCAGTGTTATTGAAGTCCATCACATCACCTCCCCCTCCAGAGACACATTCCATCACAGGGCTTGAGAAAAGGATGGAGCTACATCACAAGCTGAGAGACATGTAACAAAAAAAGCAGAACTGTAGTAGGGATATAACACTGAGTTTCACCATTGTGGACATACAGAAAGTCCTGCTGGATTAGAGCTGAGGCCCATTTAATTCAATATTTTGGATCCCACAGAAGTCAAATGGATTTATTTGGAAAATTCACAAGCTTGGACATGAGAATATGTATGAGAACCACCTTCCACAGTCTCTTCAAATCGAAGGGAAGGCTTGCTACCTATAAATCTGCAGAAGTATCAACCAGCCATCAGTATTGTAGAAGGTAGGTTTTCATAGTCCTCATTCACCATTGGAATGACTTCTGGGTAATGCCACAGGAGATAATAAATATTTGTCATGGGGGGGGGGGCTCAGAGTCCGAGTCGGAGGATGAGGAAGGGCAGCCGGGACTTGGGACAGCTTCGGAGGGTGTGCAGGTAGCGACGGGGGTGACGGACGAAGGTCTGTCTGGGCAGGCAAGGGAGGCAGGGCTGGCCAACGAGCAGCAGGGTCAGGTGTCTCTGTTCAGCGGGGATGAGGATGCAGTGTTGCCACCCCCTCCCAGCCCGAGAGCAAGGAGAGAGGAAAGGAGATAGGAAAAGCGAAGGTCGGAGAGGCTACGCTTGAGAAAGCAGCCCCGCCCTCCTAAATAAGCTCCACCCAGTTCTGCCTCTATAAAAAGGGAACCGCAAGCCCAGACTGGTTGTTGGAGACAACAGTCTGCTTACCGGATTCCATATGCCTTGACTCCTGATCGGAAACCTTGTGACTTCACTCTGGATCCTTGGACTCGCTTGACTAACCTTGTTTTGAATGTGAAACTCCTTTAAGGCAAGCTTGCGGGACCTTTGGGCTTGTTTCTGTAGAGTGTGTGCATTTGCGCTCACATTTTCTTGCCGCCTGTTCGTTTACCTCACAAGTTCCTCAGTAAAGTTTGCAACTGCCTCTCTGGTGTTTTGCGTGTGATTTGGGCTGGGACAGGACAATATGTGCTGATATTCCTATACTCTACTATAAAACTAAACTTGGAGACAAATGTCATGTATTTTTAAATACATGGTGAATCCATTCAATCAACCAAAATAACTGATTGCCACACTACTGATTGTCAGTAGTCTTCCCTTCTTAAATTATCCAAATGTTTTCGATGTTTTTATCCAAACAGAATTTCATCCAAATATTTAGAACAAATTTGATAAGGCAAATTATGAAATGCCTTGACCATGCCACTTCCAGGGGTGTCCATGGTCAAAAAGTTCAAGATGGTGGCCATGCCCACTTGATTGAAGCCCTATGTTGATACATGTAAAAAAGGCTTCAATTGTGTGGGATCCATTGCCATGTTGACATGTTTGAGCCTCCTGTGGGCACCCCAGTCACTTCTGCACCTTGATAAGGAAAATTTTGGTGCCCTTGTGTCATGTCCTGCCTCATCAAGGTCACAGCAAGCTCTTAAATTCCTGCATTTTGAAGAGCAATTTAATGTTGAAGAGCAACTTAGCATGTCATCTTCCGCCCGTTGACTCATTCGCTTCAACTCCATCTCCCATGCAGTCCTCATTTTCCAACTGAACTATAAGGTAAAATGAGACCTGTAAATTTCCTACCAGGGATTGCACATTGGCAGGTAGAGACAACACCTGTGAATGTGGTGTTGGAGGAAAACTCTGAGAGTGCCTTGGACTGCAAGAAGATCAAACCAGTCCATACTCCAGGAAATAAAGCCAGACTGCTCACTTGAGGGAATGATATTAAAGGCAAAACTGAAGTACTTTGGCCACATAATGAGAAGACAGGATACCCTGGAGAAGATGCTGATGCTAGGGAAAGTGGAAGGCAAAAGGAAGAGGGGCCGACCAAAGGCAAGATGGATGGATGATATTCTGGAGGTGACGGAGTCGACCATGGGGGAGCTGGTGGTGGTGATGGCTGGCAGGAAGCTCTGGCGTGGGCTGGTCCATGAAGTCACGAAGAGTCGGAAGCGACTGAACGAATAAACAACAAATAATGCATTTGAGAGGAATTCTTTCTAAATACTAGTTAATACTGGGGGATGGCTGGTGCCATAGAGCCCTTTTAAACACAAGTTTGCCGCTTCTTGGATTTTATACTTATACCTATGGCTGTGAGAGCTGGACCATAAGGAAGGCTGAGCGAAGGAAGATAGATGCTTTTGAACTGTGGTGTTGGAGGAAAATTGAGAGAGTGCCTTGGACTGCAAGAAGATCAAACCAGTCCATACTCCAGGAAATAAACCCACACTGCTCACTTGAGGGAATGATATTAAAGGCAAAACTGAAGTACTTTGGCCACATAATGAGATGACAGGATACCCTGGAGAAGAAGCTGATGCTAGGGAAAGTGGAAGGCAAAAGGAAGAAGGGCCGACCAAGGGCAAGATGGATGGATGATATTCTGGAGGTGACGGATTCAACCATGGGGGAGCTGGGGATGGTGACGGCCGACAGGAAGCTCTGGCGTGGGCTGGTCCATGAAGTCACGAAGAGTCGGAAGCGACTGAACGAATAAACAACAAAACAACAAAAAGGCAGAGACAAAGTTTTACTTCTGCAGTTCATTGAGAAATGCTCTAGTCTTGGAAAACAAAAAGCTTTTAGGTTATTCTAGGCTGCATAGGCTTGACACCTGTGTAGGCCTCGCTTGTTTTCCTCAGACACTTGTACTGTTTTTTACTGTGCTAAAAATAAATAAGAAAGATTAAATTACAAAAAAGGAGAAGAGGGGAGCAGTATCTAAGAGAGTTGAGGTCATCCCAAATTACCTTTCCAGCAGAGTGCCTCCTATCTGTTAATCCAGTAGTGCTGTAACAACTTCCAAAGCTCCCCCATTGTGTTTTTCAAGATAATCTCTCTTTCATTCACTGCACCACATGCTAAAAGAACATTGTTGTCATTCCTCCCTTGGCAGCTCTTGTTTACTGCGCAGCTGAGCTATAGTAAAATGCAGGGAATTAGCTATTAACTTTGGGAGATGAAAAGTTGATATCCTGAGACAAAATACCAGGATTTTTCTACAGGATTAAAAATGCTGGTGCCCAAATGACAGACTGGACAAAGCCTGTGTGATTTCCAACTGCTGCCAGACTATTTAATATGCCACAAAATAGTTCTTCAGTAATCACTACTTTATTTGTGGAATCCTTGCAACAGCAAGCAACGTTTCAGTGAGGGCAGTTGTGTACCTGTCTTTTTTCTGTGTGCTTGTGTGCTTCTGTGTATATTTCCACTTAACTTAAATCTACTCTATTCATTTCTGAGTCCTACAAAGGACTCACTCCAAAACCAAGAGCTGTTCTCAGCCTGAAAAAGTTTGGATAACCTTGGCCTGCATAGTCTCGTGTTCTTGCAGTACACTTTGGCTCCTCATGACCCAGTTGACCCAGATTCCATTGAAGAAAAACTGCCTCAGATCTAATAGAAGAGGCATTCAAGCATAGAAGGAATAACAGAGATATTCACAGATACACAAAAGAGCTGATTTGAAACAATGGCCATCTTCCCAGAGAAAAACGGTTAAGGTGGTAGACAGCTTCTCAAGATGGCTGGGATGGAGTGTGAAGGGATGATACAAAGCAATTTCACAAGTTTGCCTTCTGGTAAACGAGGGTTTTGTGACTTGTCATACCTACCACAACAATAATTTCATCAGTGTTGAAGCCACCAATGAGGGCCAGTTTGTCAGAGTGCCTGTAAAGCACATTAAAAGTTATGCCCACTGCCTTCTCTTCAAAACTGGAGACTCCAGTGGTGAGAGACTGTAGGGAAGAGGGGAGCAAGATTTGAAGGTTCATCTCAGAAGAGGCAATTCAAGTCAGATATGAAAAACATGGGATAAAAGGGTTTCAAAGAATTTCCACCTTAATTAACTCAGTATAACTGAGGCTGGGAATTGACTCTTGTGTTTTTCAAGATTTTTATCTACCCCAGGTTAACACTGAAGAGACCTTCTCAAACTTCTTTGGTTCTTGCTTCTATGGTCGGTCCAGCTATGTGGGGATTAGTATCTGTCCAGCCTCAAAACTTTTTCCCAGAGATGCATGGACAGGGCTGCCACCTAAATCAGCTCAGATGCTAAATGGATTCTCCTTCTTCTCCTTCTCCTTCTCCTTCTCCTTCTCCTTCTCCTTCTCCTTCTCCTTCTCCTTCTCCTTCTCCTTCTCCTTCTCCTTCTCCTTCTCCTTCTCCTTCTCCTTCTCCTTCTCCTTCTCCTTCTCCTTCTCCTCCTCCTCCTCCTCCTCCTCCTCCTCCTCTTCCTCTTCCTCTTCCTCTTCCTCTTCCTCTTCCTGAATGTACCTTCAGGGTCACTTTCAGTCATGTTCATGTCAACAATGCACCTACAAAACCTACAAAGACGATCGATTGAAGTGTAGTACCAAAAGCCAAGAAAAGCAGAGGTTGGGGAAGAGTGACACGAAGGACAGGGCTGTCACCTGTATGCCCATCATCTTTCAGATCTGGAATAAGGAGGAAAACAAAAAGGAGAACCCTCAGCACATCTCTGCAATGTCCGCCTCTTCTCTTTTCCAGGATCTTGCCAACCAGGGCTAAGTGGCAAATCAAGCCACTACAGCAATTCTTTTCAGACGGTCCTTAATGGCATCTCCCGCAATTACTTTTCTTGCAGAATGGGAAAGATAAGCTGACACAGCTTTGCCTGTGTCCCTCGGAGGTTTTGTTTTGCTCTTCTTTTGGCAAGTCCCAGCTGTTTGTCTCAGCCCCTTGAAAGAAGAGATGATACGATATGCAAATTGACACAGCAATATTGAACATCGGGAGCCACTGAGCTTTTGCATTTACATTAAGAAACCCGTTGCATTTAAGAAATAGATTATCGACACAGCATGGCTTCGCTTCACCCACTGATGATCATTGCCTGAAATTTTCTTTCAATGGTGACGGTGTGTGTGCATGTGTCTATGTATGTATATGTATACATACTGTAGTCTCTCTCTCTCTCTCTCTCTCTCTCTCTCTCTCTCTCTCTGTGTGTGTGTGTCTGTCTAATGTCATTAATGACTGACTTTTCCTCCACTTGAAATAAATGTGTGTCACTTTTCAAACTTCGCTTGGAGAAATTGCTAATGGTAATCAAAAAGCTCCCTTCCACGGAAAGTCATATTCACTGTGAAATTGTTGTTTTAAATAAGGTTGGCTAGAGTTTATGAAGGAGGCTTCTTGTGGTTATGAAATGTCAAGGGCTTTAAACCATATTATTTTCTTGAAAGCGATTTTCTAAAATAAAGGAAGGAGCCTCTTTTCAGTGAATAATGTTTAGACCTTGAAAATGAATTTCCAAATCAGGCATTGAGAAGGAGGAAAATAAATTCAGTGAAATAATAATCATTTAAAAAGGCCAGTTCTATGCCATTGTAAGTGGTATGGGTTTAGGAATTATTTCATATGTATTTATTTCATATGCATTTATTTAAGAATTCTCACCCAGCTTTTTATTTAAACTGTATCAATGCAGCTCTGCAGTATTAATTTAGACTCTTTTAAGGCAGTTGAATAGTTTTCAAATAAAGAAGCAAATAAACAGATAAGTAAACCATCAATAAGATAGATACATAGAAACACACAATTAAGTTATGCTAAAAATGCAATAAAAATCACATGACTGGGTCACATGTCCAAGATCTTCATACAGTACATCTAGTTTATTGGTATCTATGACTTTATGTTTCTCCTCCCCAAAGTCTTTTAGGTAGAACTATCAAAGGAAGTCTTCTGCATATTTTTACCTCTTCTCATTCAATAAGACGACAATAAATCACTGAAGAATCCTTTCAGAGAAGAGAATTTTGGATCAACTCTCATGGGGACTGTGGTATGTTCTCATCATTATTTCATTATGAGGTAGCTGAGAGGTGTGCAAGAGTGTATTTTCACATTGCACAATCATCTCTCCCCCACTTTGCAGCCTTCCTGGCTTCCCACACTCCCACTAACCCCCAAGGGAACATATGAGTAGTGAACCCTTCTCAGGAAACCTTTTCACCAGAGTTGCTACTACCACCACTAAGGGACACTCCTCCTTTTGAGTTGAGGGAAGAGAATTTCTCCTTCTTCTGAAACTCATGAATTGGGTGGTGAATTTAAAAAAAAAAAGCTCTTTATGCCCAGCTCCAGTTTTAAATATGTCCTTTGGACATGAATGAGTTGCTCACCCCTGTACTATGGTACTACATGAGAGAGAGAGAGAGAGAGTAAACAACTATTGACTGCTTCACCTTGAAAATTGGGATAATTAAACAGGTACAACAATATGGCCAGGGATGGAACTAGGGTGTGTCACCTGGGGCAAACATGGATTCCACACACACCCATGGGTTATTTTGTCATTTTGGCGCCCCCGGGTGTCATTTTGGCACACCCCCCAGCACAGCACCCAGGGCACATGCCCCGCTTTCTCCCCCATTTGCGGCCCTGAATATGGCTGTGCTTGCTTTAAAAATAATTAAGTGCTCAAATCTCACAGACATATGCACATGTTAGCTTAGATGAGGAGGCCTAAGAGAAGGCATCAGGGAGTCAGGACACAGAGAGTTTCAGCAATAATGGTAAGTTGGCATTAGATCCCACCCCACCTTGAACTGGAGGCTTTTCCACCCACCTGGTCTGAATTCCAGCAAACCTTTTGTGAAGATCCAGAGCGCAGGGAGGAAGAAGAATCCCTGGCTGCCCAGAGAAGGATCTCAGGCCCACCCAGGTCTATTCAGGAGCAGCCGCCTGTTGGAAAAGGGTTTTGATCACGTGCCAGATGTGCTCAAGTGGAGACTGAATGTTCCCTGTATTTAAGGTCCCATCTGAGGGCAGTCCAGGGTTGGATGAGGTCTCCATGAGCTGGTGTATCATATTTTTCTTTTATTTGGAACATGAACATTGCCTCTGCAATGTGGCTACTGGGAGAAATTATATTCCCTTTGTATCCTTTTGTCTGCTGGATTTACAACCTGGTAAACTGCTAATTACCTGACCCCAGCCTGAAGGAACTGGGACACTCATCTCCTAGGATGTGCATGGATTCTGTGAAAGATTTACAAGACTTCCCCCCGCCCCGAAGATGCATGTACTCTGTATGGGAATACAACCCAATAACACAAGGATAGAACATTTGAAAAACAATATTGTACTACTATGTTACACTTTGATTATTTCCAAATAGAGGATCAGTCCACTCACTGTAAATGAAAGGAGGGACCTGTTTGAAAACTGTTGTTGATTACATTGGCATGCAGTTGGGGGGGAGGGGGAGGGAGAAAGAACAGCATTTATTTTTCTTTCTTTCTGTGCGTATGTGTCTGAGAGGTAGATCTTAAGACAAAATTAAAGCAACCAAGTTTTAGGCTTGTTCTACAGCTCATAAACCCCTAACAGGGAAGGCTATTTCTTTGAAATGCCCTGTTAGACTGCAGAACACCCAGAGATGGTTAATTTATCATAACATTGTTTTTTAAAAAAACGCAGCATATCATAATACTTGATCATTATAGTTCAGGTAATGTTTTCTGCTCAGCTCTTCTCTTGTTTCAAGTTGCTAAAACACGACCTGATTTTCCTTCTCCCCTCTGGCTGTTGCTGGTGGTACTGGAAAAAGTAGGTTAGTGATAAACAAGTTTATTCTGTCTGACACTTCTGCGGATACAGCGCAGTTAAATAAAGGCCACCCACGCCAATTTCCCTGGCCCTGCCATCTCCTCAACGATCCTCTTACTTCGGCAGGTGAGACTTTGCTTAAATATCATTTCATTGTTTTCCATTCAAATCCATTCAAAACATCTTATCGCAGAGCTGCAGAGTGGGATGCCGCAAAGCTGAAACACTGTTCAAAACCTGAAGAATGACAGTAGGAACACAACAGGTCATATAATTAGGATTGAAAGCTGAAGGGAAATTTTCTGACTGCCACGGAGAGTTACTTGAAAAAGCCTCCATTTCTACCATTTAAATGTGAGATTAGGTTTACTTATTACTGGAAAGAGGAAATTATCATTACCCAGGGAGAAAAATGATTAGGGTTGAGAAACAGTAATAATTATATGCATATAGAGAGAGATCTGGAGATAGGAACTAGGGATTTGTAATGTGAAATAGCCTCCTGTTGGAACTTCCATTGACCCCAAATTCAGTTGCCTCCTAGAATCAGCTGAAAATGGTGCTTTTCCATTTGGGGGTTGACACTAGATGCTGTTTGTGTTGTAAGCTTTTGTATTTTTAATATTTTATTATTGCATACTGTTCTGTTATATGTTGAGAGCTGTCAAGAGTCTGTTCATGATTGTGGCAGAATATAAACATGATAGATGGATAGATGGATGGATAGATGGATAGATGGAGATAGAGATGGAGACAGTGATAGAGACAGTGAGACCAGAGACCAGAGACAGAGACCAGAGACTGCAAGGCGATGTTAAGCAGGCAACACCTCACATACTTTGGGCATGTCTTATGAACTGATGTTGGATCAGGAAATACCATCATGACTGCATTTTTAAGCAAACCAAGTTAAATTGCTCTTTCCTGACAAAGAGGTGAATCAGAAGACATTTACCCATTGGACATCATTTGTGGCAATGTATTTCTAAGTTGACTTTGGGGTATACAAGTTATGACTGCATATTTTGGGCAGCTTCATTTTAGTAGTGTTTTGAGTGAAGCACTGCTTGGATGCTGTTTTGAGAAGCAATCAGACTCACCAGCTTCTAAAGAGAAAAGTGAAACTGTCATCTGTCATCATTGTGTGTCACATTAGGAACCTCATCCAGAAGGTCTAGTATCTACTTGAAATGCTGGAGAACATCCCTGAAGGGATGCAGACACTCAGTGAAGGAAATCCCATCATTGTTCCATCTTGTCTAGGCAAATAGCATTGTCTCCACACCATGAAGAACTTGTTGAGATAAAGCACAGTTGCCTTGCCCAGGCTTCACAAAAGTTGCATATTGAATTTGTGTGATAAGAAAAAATGCATGTATAGTTTTGTTTATTTTCCCACCCCTTAAATCACAGATTGAAGGGGAAATAGGTGGACCAGACTTCTAAATAAACGCATAATGAAGCTGATAAGGGTCAGAATTTACTTGTTCATCCAATCACCAAGCAAAACACATGTGTAAAAGTACACATATGGATCCAATGTGAGACAGAAGAAGGAAGGCAAGAGAAGATGATCTTATCTTGAATGAAGGTGCTGACCTGCCATGTATAACTGAGACCTGGTTGTGATGGGAGGGAGATGTACCTCTCTTGGAATTGTGCCCACCCACATATTAGGTTTTGCATCAGCTGAGTTCCCAAAGGAAGAGGGGATAGCTGTTGTCACCCTGAATGCTCTCAGAAGCTCTGCTCCACAGATGCCCAGATGTGAGGTGCTCTGGTTGAAGTTGGCCTGTAGGAAACAGTTGGGTTGACTGGTGGTGTACTGCACTCCCTGCTGCCCAGCATCATCCCTACTGGATTTTATTGCTGGGCTAGCAGTAGAGACCCCGAGGCTGAGCCTCCCAGAGTCACTTTGGTGTTGGGTGGCATCTAAAGCTAATGAAATAAACAAATAGGATGTTTCTCATTGTCTGCTCTGATACGGGCGTGGTGGCTCAGCGGGTAAGATGCCAGGCTTGTCGATCAGAAGATTGCAAGTTCGGAGGTTCAAATCCCTAACCCCGCGTGACGGAGTGAGCTCCCGCACTTCTACCCACTTTGGTGGGTATGTAACAGCATTCCGTGTGCGTCATGCCGGCCACATGACCATGGAAGCATCTTTGGACAACGCTGGCTCTTCAGCTAACAAACGGAGATGAGCACCGGCCCCTAGAGTTGGACACGACTGCACAAATGTGCGGGGAGAACCTTTACCTTTTACATTGTCTGCTCCTTATGCAGTTGCCTCTATCCCTCTGTTGCTACAGGGTTCCTTTTATGACTAGTTAACCTATGACAGGAGAGCCAGTTTGGTACAGTTGTTAAGGCAGTGAAACAAAAGGGAATACACTTAACCTAAAAACAACAAGGTTACAACAAAGGTCAAGTTAAATATATAACATAGATAGCCTAACTCAAGGGTCGGCAAACCGCGGCTCGCGAGCCACATGCGGCTCTTTGGCCCCTTGAGTGTGGCTCTTCCATAAAATATCACGTGCGGGTGTGCACAGGCAGGTGTGGTGGGGGCAGGCGCAGCAGCGGGCGTGGCGGGGGCAGGCGCAATGGCAGGCATGCTGGGCGTGGTAGCGAGCATGCTGGGCATGGCAGCCAGTGTGGCGGCAGGCATGGTGGGCGTGGCGGGGGCAAGTGCAGTGGCGGACGTGGCGGGTGTTGGGGATGAGGTTAGGTACTAGGATAGGATATATTGTTTGGATATTATCCTTCCTTTCTCACGTAAGTGAGATTAGCAGAGTATAATCTCCCGGCAGCATAAAAGTTGGAAGCTGAGACAAGGTTGGTTTAACCTTCTGGAAAATAATCCAGGATGCTGTGAGGCAGACTGGATTATCCTGGCGTTACCCCTTTTTATCCCTAAGAGCAACCATACAGTTTTGTGGAGTAATAAAAGTAATCTTTACTCACATAACCTTTTTCTCAAAAATAACAGTTGCAGTAGTAGAGTCAAGGCAGGTTTAAAACATACTAAGTTACAAGAATAGAAAATATAGGCTTTAGCATTCTGTCTGGGCTTGGAAAGCTCAGACAAAGTTTCCTTTCAGTCCGGAAGCATGGTCGGAGAGTCTCAGAGAGAGTCTCTGAGGAAGAAGAAGGAAGTGACCTCACAGAGTTCTCTCTTCAGGAAGTTACAGTGAGTCTCCACCCTCTTCATGTCCTCATATGGCAAGATATGAATTGTTAGTATGACTGCCATTATTTTTTCCACAGCGGGGACAGCCCCACCACTTATACGCACAAACCCTCCCGCGTCCGTCCTATTCTTACCCCAGTGAGAAGCTCCTTGGGGGAAGCGAGTCCCCGTGCAAAAAGCTTGATCCCCGGGTCCTATATCTGGAGCAGTCGAGCCTCTCTTTCCCTTCTCCTTCTTCCAAACCTCCCCCGCCCCCTTCCACACGATTGGCTCCTGCCCACAAACCCGCCCCCTTCCACGTGATTGGCTCCCGCCCGCAAACCCCACCCCCTTCCACGCGATTGGCTCCCACCCTCAAACCCCGCCCCCTGGCCCTCGAGTGATGTTATAAATGTTATAAATGTCAGAATGGCTCCTGGCATAAAAAAGTTTGCCGACCCCTGGCCTAACTAAATGCGTTTCGGCATATAAGCCTTCATCAGTAGTTTCAAATTTAGTTAGTAATTATGTTGGGTAGTATCTTACAAATATATGCATTTTGTGAAATAACTTTATAAAATAGTCAACTCCACACCTACATCCAAGTAAGTGAATGAGCTGAATGGAAAATACCTTGCTCATGGTCACTCTCTCTCTGCCCTAGGAAGGAGGCAGTAGCAAACCAGTTCTGAAATCATGCCAAGAAAACTGCAGTGACTAGTCCAGGCAGTGGCCAGGAGTCAAGACTGACTTGAAGGGACCAAAGCAAAGCAAAGCAAAACAGAACAAAACAACCTATGTCAGAGTTCCCAGGAGGAAAATGAAAAGAAAGTATTTGAGAAAGCTATGTGTTCCATTGCATTCAGAGGAATAAATAATGTAGGATTTCTTAATTTGCTATTGTTGTATGGCCAAGTCAAGTGTGATTCTGTCAAGGAGAAAATTAGATTCAAAGTCTTTTTTTGGAGTGGGTTGCACTGCCCCTGAAAAAGCAAGTTTACGATCTGAGATCACTCCTTGACCTTCCATTGACACTGGATTTGCAGGTGGGAACAAACACATTATTCTCATGAACGTATTCCTCTCTCTTTCACCTCCTTCTTTCTGCTTCTGGTGTTTAAACCCCAGGTTTTTGAGGTTATGTTGTAGACTTCTCTGAGGTCACTCAAATATGGCATTTAAATCTAAATCTATGGATGGCATTGGCCAATATAGAGATAACTGCCTGGTGTAAAGCTGAAGTCAGTTTTTCCTTTCAGATGGTACCACTTGCCTGGTGGTGGCGATGCTATTCTAATTCTTTTGCAAAGCATGCAGAAGAAATGGGTCCATAGGCCTCCACTGACCTCCACCCTTCCCATGGTGAGCTAATGAAGTCCTTTTTCTTCCTCCCAGCCATTGCCTGCCCACATTCAAATGATGGGCCATGTTCCAGACACGGGTTATTGCAGACAAGTTGCTGTGAAGCCCCATTGTGATTCAGAATATCAAAGTATTTACGAAGATTGATGAATTTACATGTTTATGAAATCTACAGAAAAGAATGTAATGTAATTGATGATGCTCGCTTTGCTGGAGCCTAGTTTCTGTGGTGCTCCAAATAGCAAATAAATTGGCTGGGAGAGACACTGAATCTTATTAGGATCATGATCAAGCACGCAAGAAACAGGCCAAATAAAAATGTCATTTTATTTATTAATTTTATTTCAGTCATAGACCAGCATATAACTAACAATTCTGCTAAAACAAAAATAAAAAAGTCATATTGATAGAATAAAATAAAGATAAAATTATTAAGGTAAAATTACAGAGTACAGGTATTAAAATGCAAAAGAATCCTATGAAATTACAATTAAATTTTACAATGAACAATCTAAATGCTATAAACTAAAATAGATAATTATAAAAGGACATAAATAATACTAGAATATATAAAAGACTATGAGAATATAAGGCTATGCTAACTTATATTAAGTCTGATAGAAGAAGAAACTTTATTAGGGTCATTGACCAATAAAATACATGAAACAAACAGAGCTATCCCCTAATATCAGTAGTATCATTAACTGTTAACACCCAATTGTAAGCGAAGTTTACACAAAATGTAGCAAAATTTTGGTACATTCAGAGAAATACATTTATCTTCATTGTTTAACAGTGTAAGTAAAATGTAATGTAAAAAATTTATTTATGTAAGTAAAAAATTGGGGTTGGCCTGGGAATTTAAACAAAAGGGGGGTAACCAGCTGATGGCAGATATTCCTATAAAATTGACAATACAAGAGAACATGGGCCGTGGTCTCTACAGCACCCGTGTCACAGGGGCAAAGACGGTTTTCATATGGTGCCTTCTTATATTTCCCCTCCAAAACAGCTGTAGGGAGGGCATTCAATCCGGCTAGTGTTAGGGCTCTCCTGAATTTTGGAACAGTGATGTAATATAACTATGGGTCTGGTTTGGTCAGTAGAATTTGATTATTAACAAATATATTATGAGAAAAGGCAGCAATTTCCGTTTGACCTTCTATATCTAAGATCCTTTGCCTTAATAGTGATCTAGCCTGGACTGACTCTAAGGCTAAGATGGCATCACTGGAGAAACAAGAGAGGCTCTTTGGATAGCTGTTTCCCAGGAAGATTTTAAAATATCTGCCAATATTAGATGGGTCAGTCCACTGGGGTTATGATGTAATTTTAACCAGCAGGTAAAGATATTTATCCAGAGGTTAGATTCAAGTTTACTAACTCCTGCTTCTCATCGAATTACAGCATTTGGGACACAGCAGGTAACCTGGAAGATATTTCTTAGAAATTTTGTTTGGATTCTTTCTAAGGCCGTCATGTTGTTATATGGTTCCAATTGACCCTAGAAAACAGTTGTGCTCGGGCTTTAGCTGCAGACAACTTAATTGCAGCAGGGATAAACTGTGCACCTCTGTTAAAATAATACATTTGGATGCAGATCTCTGTGCATTGCGAGTTACACAGTCCAGGTGGGCATTTCTGCTTCCTGTAGCTTAAAAAACTATCCTGAGATATCTAAATATCTTAACCTGCTCAATGGGCTGCTCACCTAAATTCCAGTTTCTCTGTTTTGGGCGTTTGGAGAAAGTAAGTATTTTAATTTTGGTGTAATTTATTATTAATTCCTCCTCAATACAGTAATGCATAAGTGATCTCAAGGCTCTTTTGAGGTCAAAAGGAGTTAATAACAGAATTACTGCATCATCAGCACAGAGTAATAAATTGACATGTCTTTGGGCTAATTTAGGGGGATGAAAAGTGGAGTTACTTAAATGGGGGACCAATGACTTAATATAATAGTTGAATAAAACTGGAGCCAGTACACATCCCTGTCTGACTCCCCTCCTTACGGGTATTTCCTTTGTGTCAAAGTATGTCCTTGGTTACTGAACCTAACTTTCAATCTTGTATTCTCGGGTATTTTAATGAGCAGCGGGAGTAGTTATGTTGTAGTCATACAGCTCCAAGTTGACTGCACAGTTTGACTGTTTTGCAGAGTGACAAAGAGGCCTTGTTTGTGAATTGAATCCACGTTCCAAACCAGACTGCCTCTGATTCTCAATTTTACAATCTGATTCAAACATTCAAATTGGGAGGCAATGCTCGGTCTGAATGGCCACCCAGTGAGTATTGCATTAGATTGCTCATCAGTGTGCCTTGTTCATTCATAAAGTAGTAACTATAATATTTTCTTTTTATGGAATGCTAGCAGGGCGTGGTGGCTCAGCGGGTAAGATGCCAGGCTTGTCGATCGGAAGGTCGCAAGTTCGGAGGTTCGAATCCCCAGCCCCGCGTGACGGAGTGAGCTCCCGCACTAGCCCCAGCTCTTGCCAACCTAGCAATTCGAAAGCATGCAAATGCAAGTAGATGAATAGGTACCACTTCGGTGGGTAGGTAACAGCGTTCCGTGCGCGTCATGCCGGCCACATGACCGTGGAAGCGTCTTCGGACAACGCTGGCTCTTCGGCTAACAAACGGAGATGAGCACCGGCCCCTAGAGTCGGACACGACTGCACAAATGTGCGGGGGGAACCTTTACCTTTTTAGCAGGTAGTTAGCATGTTAATAAAGAAAGCCAAAAATATTGTTTCTGTTGGATTCCATGTACATTAATAGTATTACTGAATTTCATATTTATGCAACAATGGATCTAATCCAGTTTATACTACATTGGGATTAAGCTGCATTGAATTCTAAGGTTCTAAGGAAGATGTCCAGAGTGGTATTATGGGCATTTCTGCAGGAATTGGTCATGATGTATTTTGCCTTGCTTGGAGGAGAAAAAATATATATTCATAAATGCAGCACTGATATTTCATTTTGCTTCAGGTTGAATATATTGTAGATATAATGTACCTCCATAGGGAAATGTCAGTTTAGCTTGTAGCACAGTTAAAACAAACTGAATTAAACATCCTCTTTGTGTATATTTTCCCAGAATGACTGACCTGCCCCATGGCTTCGCCACAGTGGGCCAGTAAGGATAGCTTATCCATAAACTTCAACTTTTTCAAGAAGTGGCAAATTCCACAAGGCACAGAGAATGGGTATAGAATTTGATCAAGAAAAGTCATTTACAGTATGTATAAAATCTCAGCATGGTTAAGGAACAGATGAAGGAAGAGATGAGAAGTGAATGTCTTGCTAATGAAAAGCACAAGAAATAACATAAACTTTGGCAAAATAATAGTACCGGTAGTAGTAATAAGGAAAAGTAGTAATAGTAAAGGTAAAGGTTCCCCCGCACAGTCGTATCTGACTCTAGAGGCCAGTGCTCATCTCCGTTTGTTAGTCGAAGAGCCAGCGTTGTCCGAAGATGCTTTTGTGGTCATGTGGCCAGCATGACTCATGTGGAATGCTGTTACCTTCCCACCAAAGTGGTACCTATTTATCTACTCACATTTGCATGCTTTTGAATTGCTAGGTTGGCAAGAGTTGGGGCGAGTGCGGGAGCTCACTCCATCACACGGGGCTAGGGATTCGAACCTCCGAACTTGCAACTTTCCGATCTACAAGCCTGTATATATACTAAGTATACAGTATACAGTATACAGTATACAGTATACAGTATACAGTATACAGTATACAGTATACAGTATACAGTATACAGTATACAGTATACAGTATACAGTATACAGTATATATTGGGGTGTGGTGGCTCAGCAGGTAAGACGCCAGGCTTGTCGATTGGAAGATCACAAGTTCAGAGGTTCGAGACCTGAGCACCGCGTGATGGAGTGAGCTCCCGCACTCGCCCCAGCTCTTGCCAACCTAGCAATTTGAAAGCATGCAAATGCAAGAAGATGAATAGGTACCACTTCGGTGGGATGGTAACAGCGTTCCGCGCATGTCATGCCGGCCACATGACCGTGGAAGCGTCTTCGGACAGCGCTGGCTCTTCGGCTAAGAAATGGAGATGAGCACCAGCCCCTAGAGTCAGACATGACTGCACAAATGTGCGGGGGGAACCTTTACCTTTATACATATATATATATATAGTATGTGCTATATAGTTATATACTGTACTTATATAGCATTAACAGGAATAGTAATCTGGAGGACAAGGAAGCCAAAGGTGTGCTGAAGGTTTACAAGGAAAATGTGGAAAAGCTGGATGAATAATTTCCAGCAGTCTTAACTGCAGTAGTATTGGGCAAATATGTGGACTCACCTTTTAAGGATGAGAATATGGAGAACAAATACATATAATATTGATTGAAAATGAAATTGTAGGCCTTATGGATACATTTAAAACTAAACAAATCATTGAGTTTGGATTTTTAAAAAATCTACCAGAGAATGCGAAATAATATAAATTTCTTCATAGAATTCTCAAGTTGGAAGTCATTATTCAGCCCATTAAATCCTAGTCCTTGTTCAATGCAGGAATCCACGTTCAAGCATCTGAGAGAGGTGGTGGTCTGACCTCCATCCAAAGACATCCAATGAAGGGGAAGCTCTTGATTCTACCGTTGATCTGAGCTACCTGATTTGGATAGCTAAGGATGGGGAAGAAGCTGATGCAATACTGGCTTCTTCTTTTTTTTTTTTTAAAAAAAAAAGGAATTCCAGGAAATATATGATAATCCATTGACTGGAAGATTTTATTATTGGAAAAGCAATGAAGTTTGCTGAGGACATACCTAAGTCAGGAGAGCTGAAAGCAAAAACAGATGCAAAGAACTCAGGAAGGATCATGCTACAATAGGGGAAGGATCAGAAAAATGGTAATTAGATGCAAATAAGTATAAACAATTATACAGATTGCAACAATAAATAAATAAATTAACCTACACTGTATTTTACATTGATAGCTATGACTCAGTGGATGCTGACTAGGAAAAACACCTTCTTGGGAACAAGTGATTGAAAACATCAACCCAAATGGGTAGGAACATTTTTTTTAAAAAAAAATCCATATTGGGGAATATTAGAAAAAAAAATCATAATTTCCTTCAAGTTGAGCCTGACTCTTGATAATGCCATGGGTAGGTATATTTTTGGTTTTCTTGGCAGCAATATAGAAAGTATTTGCCTTTGTCTTTTTCCAATATTTTTTTTTCTGTTTTTACTTCTCAGTCTAGTGTACATGACCTGGTATTTGCTTCCAAGTAATAACCAGACCTGACCCTGCTTAGCTTCCAAACTCAGACTAGGCTAGCCAGGTTCTACCACCTGCTAAGATAAGGTTGAAAAATAAAGCTGACAGTATTGCAATATATGGTGCAATCAGACTTGAATTATTATGCACAACGTGGGCCATCATATCCACAGAGCTGGAAAAAGTGCAGAAAATGACAATTGAAATCATCAGGAGGGTTGACAAACACCATTATGAGGAACATTTACAACTTTGTGGGCTACTAGCAGAAAAATGACAGAGGTATATGAAATTATGTACAGCATAGAGAAAATAAACTTGGAATACAATTTTCTACCACCCTCATATTATTAGAACCTGGAGTTACTCAATTTACTTGATAAATTTAGGAGATTCAGAAGAAATAAAAAGACATATTTATTCCCATAGTACCTAGTTAAGCTATACAATAAAAAGACATATTTATTCCCATAGTACCTAGTTAAGCTATACAATTCACTATCGTAAGATGCAGCAATGGCCAACAATTTTAATGGTTACGTACACATTCACAGTGGAAGAAGCTATCAGCATTATTATGTTAGCCACGATACCTATATATTACATCTAGTAATGGAGGTTGTGTGCTTCTTAATATTAGGTGTTGGGGAGTAAGTCTAAGAGAGAGTTATCACTTTCATTTTCTACTTTGGTGCTTTGGCTTCAAATCCATCGTGGTGGGAAACAGGATCTGAACTACGGTGGCTTGTGGTCTGATACATGAGGGCCTTTATTACTCATTTTGATATTACTTAAATTGTTAGAGTACTGTCCCACGTTTTCTCCAAGAGGGATGTCCCTTCACTTTACTCCCAGAACAACAGAGGTCTGACATATGTTAAGATGAGACAGTCACCCGGTGAGTTTCCTTGTCTGAGGGAAGATTTGAACCTGAACATTCCCAGGCCTGATCCAAGTCTTACATCAGTATTCCACAATTAGGGAATAGTCTAATTCTTCAGACTCAAAATATCTCTCCAAATGGCTCTCAGATATCTTTGTATGTCTTAACCATTTTATTTACAATACTTTATTATCATCCATTAATAACAACCTCTCAGGTTCTTGGTGTTCTCTAAGCTTCATTGTTTTCCTGCAGATGTTTCATTACCAGGCTAGATGATATCATCAATGCACTGATAATGTTATCTAGTTAGGTAATAAACCGCCCAGAGTCCCCAAATAAAATATTTGCAGGAAAGCAACCAAGCTCAGAGAACACTGAGAACCCAACAGTCCAACCTGAGCTACCTTGATTCTCTACTATGGGAATAACAACCTCTTTTGACATTATACAGAAATCAGTATGCATTATATACACATCCACACACAAGGCATCCACAAACATGCTGAGCACAAAGGTCATGGGCACCAAACCTGTAGGCTGAGGGATGTTAACTCCAAATTTCTCCAGAAGAAAGAGAAACCCACTAATAATTTCTCAAAGGCAGAATTCCTCTCTTGGCACAAACACTGTTCTTTAAAAAGGCCCCACAGAAACTGCTCCTGTGAATGAATGGAAGTGTAAGGAGACAGAGAAGCTGCAGAAACCTGGTGTGAGGAAGATCATCCATGTACAACTCTTGGGAGCCCCATAAAATTAGAAATGGTGCTTTTCTGCAGAACCTTTGGACATGAGAGACCCACATAAGAGGAACAGGAACTTTGTGGATTTGATGGGTGTCAACCTTACTGATTATGTATTTATGTTGATTTTTAGATGTTTATCATGCAAATGCAAGTAGATGAATAGGTACCACTTTGATGGGATGGTAACAGCGTTCTGTGTCATGCCGGCCACATGACTGTTGAAGTGTCTTCGGACAGCGCTGGCTCTTTGGCTAACAAACGGAGATGAGCACCGGCCCCTAGAGTCGGACACGACTGCACAAATGTGCGGGAGGAACCTTTACCTTATCATGTTTATTGTACAGTTTATTGTGACTGTAAAGCATCTAGAATCAATGGATGAAGAGCCATACGAATAATTGCAATATAATTGAACAGGGGTCTCTGCAGGGTATGGTAAAAAAAGTCAAATGGTGGCAATTAAACCACATAAAAAACAGGGGGAGCTTCAATGCAGTCATGATCTTAACTCTTCTTACCATACCCTGCAGGGACTCCTGTAATCAAGGAAGGAAGGGAGGGAGGGAGGGAGGGAGGGAGGGAAGGAGGGAAGGAGGGAGGGAAGGAGGGAGGGAAAGTAAACTACTTGTAAATATTTTTCTTCTCCTTTTAAATCTTTTCTAAAGCTAATTCCTTTTTATCAACTTCAGCAAGAATTGGAAGGGCAGAAAGTGCAGAAAGCACTTTTTTAAAAAACCATAAACTCAACCAGAGTTGAGGCAGGTTTCCTCCCTCCCGACATTCAGGAAAGATCTGAAAACCTGGTTCTGCCGCCTAGCGTGGGAGGGGAAAAGTAATAGCTACTCCTGGGGGTGGTTAGTACCATAATGTCCTCCCTATTATTTGAGATCAATTCACCAGATTGTTTTTTATATTTATTTATATCATGTTAATAATTTGTAATTTTATACTTGTATTTTAACCTTAATTTTATTGTAAACCGCCCAGAGTCCCCCGTTGGGGGAGATGGGCGGTCATATAAATTTAAGTAATAAATAAATAAATAAATAAATAAATAAATAAATAAATAAATAAATAAATAAAATTATACATGCAAACATACTTAGCCAAAAACAAGTTAAAAACAGTGTCAAAATAAAAGCATCATTAAGAAAACAGGAAAAAAGGAGTAGTGCTCAATATCTAAAAGGTGCAAAATTATTTTAAAAATTTAAATGATGCCGGGTGGGGGGGAGACTTCCCTGGACACCATCTGTTCGAAGTCGGAATGTCTCACCTAAAAAAGAAGGACCAACTTTTCTTTGCAACGTTCCTTGTGGCAAATTTCCTTGTCCTTCCTAAGTCAGACCTGTCTCTCACTGCCAAATGGATTTAGCCAATCCTATCCTTGGCTGTAAACTACTGAAAGTCACCCAAGAAAATTAGACCAGTTAAAGCAGCTTAGTTTTAGATGTTCTCACCACTGGGCTGGAACCAACAGTTAAAGCAATACGAGAAACCAAATGATGCCCAAGCTGGACTTAACCATATCCCATTTTGTTTGGCCTCATAAAGCCATGAGAGAAATCAAAGTACGTTAAATCAGTGATGGCCAGTCTTACTGAGGACTCCTTGACCTTGTTTATTGTCCTGTAAAACTGGTCTATTTTCTTGCATTATAGCCTTTAAAAATTATGTACAGTATGTGTGTAGACTGGTAGTTTTAGTTTTCCCTCTGAGATGTCTTGAGGCCATTGCAAATGAATGAATAAATACATTTCTCCAAATGTGTTACAAGTCAGCTCCAATACTGCATATAGGAGGTTGCCATCCTGATGCTCAGGAAGCACAGATATAGCTCCCCATCTTCATATTGGTTGCTTCTCATCTACTGACTTGTACAAAAGAGCAAGGCATGGCCCTGAGATCCAAAAAGATTGTGCATTTTCACAGCTCCACCATGTATGAAATGAAATAACTGAGTGACTATTGCCCCATAAGGTAAAGGTTCCCCCCGCACATTTGTGCAGTCGTGTCCGACTCTAGGGGCCGGTGCTCATCTCCGTTTGTTAGCCGAAGAGCCAGCGTTGTCCGAAGACGCTTCCACGGTCATGTGGCTGGCATGACGCACGCGGAATGCTGTTACCTACCCGCCGAAGTTGTACCTATTCATCTACTTGCATTTGCATGCTTTCGAATTGCTAGGTTGGCAAGAGCTGGAGCTAGTGCAGGAGCTCACTCCGCACGCAGGGCTAGGGATTCGAGCCTCCGAACTTGCGATCTTCCGATCGACAAGCCTGGCGTCTTACCCGCTGAGCCACCACGCCCCTTATTGCCCCATACTGAAAGCTTTTTGTTTGTTTGTTTTTTGCTCCTCTCTTTCCACTGAATCTAGCAAAGAAATTCATTTGTGAAAGAGAGGCAGAAGCAGTTCTTAGAAGAGGTCTCTGAAGCCATCAAAGCAATTGAAAGTCTAGCTGGTAAGTTCTTCCACAGAGATTTGAGGAGCCTAGAGATTTTAGGAGCCCCCCTTCAGCAGGGAAATCACTGAACAGCATAGAGACCTTCACATTACTTCCTTTTCAGTCACGGAGATGATAGAGATGAAAAATGTGTTCTGTCAAGATTAGTGTAAGCGTTTAACCACTTTGTGCTACATAAATGGGCAGGCAAACAGGAGTGTGTATGCATACTGAAACTGACACTTCAGAACTTTGGGATGTTGTTTGTATATTAATGAAGACACACAGGCTTACATATATTAAGAAACAAGATATCTGCAGCCTGACATATTATGGCAACATGACCCAGAAACACATTCTACTAAATAAAATGAATTCTATCTATCATCTATCTATCTATCTATCTATCTATCTATCTATCTATCTATCTATCTATCTATCAGCTATCTATTTTCTATCCTGCCTTTATTATTTTTATAAATAACTCAAGGCAGCGAACATACCTAATACTCCTTCCTCCTCCTCTTTTCCCCACAACAGCAACCATGTGAGGTGAGTTGGGCTGAGAGAGAGTGACTGGCCCAAGGTCACCCAGCCGGCTTTCATGCCTAAGGCGGGACTACAACTCTCAGTCTCCTGGTTTCCCATTGGCTCCTTTCTAGGGCTGAGAGAGAGTGACTGGCCCAAGGTCACCCAGCCGGCTTTCGTGCCTAAGGCGGGACTACAACTCTCAGTCTCCTGGTTTCCCATTTTCTCTTTCCTAGGTGTGAGAGAGAGTGGCTGGCCCAAGGTCACCCAGCCAGCTTCCATGCCTAAGGCAGGAGTAGAACTCTCAGTCTCCTGGTTTCTAGCCCGTTGCCTTAACCACTAGACCAAACTGGCTCTCTATACTTGAATACTTGTACAAACATGCATTGTTGTTGTTCAGTCGTTTAGTCATGTCCGACTCTTCGTGACCTCATGGACCATAGCACGCCAGGCCTTCTTGTCCTCCACTGTCACCCGGAGTTTACTCAAATTCATGTTCATTACATCGGTGATGCTATCTAACCATCTCAACCTCTGCCGTCCCCTTCTCCTTTTGCCTTCAGTCTTTCCCAGCATCAGGGTATTTTCCTCTCTTCGCATTATATATATAGTATACATATATGTTTGTATACATATATAAAAACATGCATAGAGTGGGAGAATTGTGACAAATGAGACAATCATTTATTTATTTCCGTCAAATTCATGAAGCAAATCAGAAACAGAACACAGTAATGGGAGAGAATGAGACACTTAGCAAACGTGATATTTATAAATTTGCTCTTCCTTACTCAGCTGGAAAGGTGAGAAATTCACCTATTTCTCACACTTTTCATTATGACCCACCTCATATATAATATGGGGGACACAACAGGCTACAAATGCAGGGAAGAATATTTTCAATCTGTCTCCAGGACAAAGAACATGATATAGGCAATTAGATTAAACGTAAATTCAAATCATTTCTCAGCACCTGTTGAAGCCCGGGCTGACATCTCCTTTCAGAGTGATGTTCTATTTATAAGACATTGGACCCCGAGCAAAAATGAATGGGCAATGATAGATTTTTCTGAATACATTTCCTGTGCTTTTCAAGTGAGACGGAAATCTATCACAGTTTAAATAGATGTTTTCCATATGTCTTGTGTGTGAGTGTGTCTAGATGCACATGGGGGTAGAAGGAAGCTATTGCATAAAACATAGGAGGCACGGCCGTCTTTTAATGGATTCTTTAATCTGTGGAGTTTAGGCATTATTTGGGATGAAGGAATTCTAAGAAATGAACATCTGGTATTAATAACTTCTTAACATGAATAACTATAATGAAAGCATAACCCATTGTTGTTGGCAGATGTGTTGCTGCTAAATAAGAAAGCAAGGAAGAGATGTTTCACAATAATACGGGCTCGATTACTCCCCAGCAAAACAGAGCTTGATTTTCATTCAGCCTGCATAATGCATTGATTTGTAACAATAGGTTGCTTTGTGAAAAGTCTTTTCATATTTAGCTGCATTTGGTAATGAATAGTCATATACAAACAGGCTCCCAACTTCTCTCTTTCCTGTCTTTGCTTTCAAATTAATCGCTACTTTATTTTGACTGCTGGAGCAGCTCTCCTTTCAATGGCCAATATCATTCTGGCACTTAATGATTTACTGACAGAAGACAGAGGGAGCTGCAAAAATATTTGAAGTTTGTTTTCATGGTTCTTTTGTTAAAAGGCAGGGGTCCTAAGGCATTTGGCCAAGGCCACATCTGCTTGAATCCAAGTACTGGCACAGGATACTGCAGGACTTGGGAGAGATGTGTCCCTGCAGAATTTGCTGAACTACAAAATCCCAGCAGCCTTTGCCATAAGCTATGATGGTTGGATGTATCTGGAAGGTCTCATATTCCATACACCCCCTGTGCTAACAGGCTAGAAATATAAGGAACTATGCCCACACTTTTATGTACTTGCAATGAATTCATTAACCAAGTGCCCATCTTTCCATAGGCAAAATGGGCCCCACTCAAATACATGAGGGAAGCATTGTGTAGTAAAGTTCCTAGAAACCCAACACACACACAAACACACACACACACACACACTACAGTAAGGGTCAGAGCCCCATCAAAAGAGGATCAGCAAGACTATGGTATAGGTATTACATCCCAATCAAATGACTGGATCCAAAATGGCTAACTAGAAAGAGAAAATCATTAACATAAATCAGAATCAAGTATAGAATGAAAAGTGCAAGGAAAGCTAAGCTGGGTGAGAATATCTTCTAATGTTCTTATGTTTATATTTAATTTTGGGATGAATCCTGAGTAGGCAGCACTCATAGGGATAAATCTGTTCCTAGGTCATGTTATTTTCACTTGCTTCATTTTTCAGAATTATGCATAAACAGGTAGAACAAACATCTGGAAGAACTTCAAGACATGTAGGAAGACAGCTGTTCCAGCAAAGGCTGAAGAACCTTCCGTTTGTTCTCATCCCAAAGGGGGTAAAATGCTGGACTCCTGCTCTAGAACTGAAATTCAAAGACTTTCAAGACAGGAGCAGCATTTGTGGAAATATCATGGAAGAACAGCCAAGAGTTTAATAGTACCATACCTGTTAAACTCATTTGTATACACAGCTTGACCTTGAAATCCAGAATAAAAAGAACAATCTCCTTCAAATCAAGCTTGACTTTTGGTCACTGCATACATTTTTCTTGGTAGCAATGTGGAAATAGATTGTCACTACTGTATCTTCTTCCAGAAACTTTTTGGACTTCTCAGTCTAGCCTAAGTCCCAAGATTTCCTAACATTATGGATCCTAAGATCCATAATAATTCACTCCAACAGCAGCCTCTTGACATGTGTGATGACATCATTGGGCAAATGCCACCATAATGTACTTGGATCCTGATGTCTGATGCTAATAGGTGAGTTGCACCATGTGCATGATGATGTTGTGCATATCTTGTTACTTACTCCTTTTTGCCCCCCTCATGTGGTCCAACCCTTGATTCATTTAGTTTCAACTAATTGCTCCTTCCTTCTGGGTTTATAACATCTGTACAAGACTAGTTTTCCACTAATGCAGCTACATTCTGTTTCCATGTTAATCTTATTTTAAAAGACCCAGTCATCTCAAAACATCTATTTCAATCAGCAATTTAATGCAGATATGAGCCTTTAACTCACCGTCCAGGGACTATAGGTTTGGTTTGATTTCATCTTCTGAAAGGCCCAGTTTGGGGGCAGAAAATTGAGGTGGATGATTTGTCCACATTATTTTTTCCCCTTCCTTGCTTCTCTAGGGCAGGACTCCCTGTGAATAATGACAATAGAACAATTCCTGAAAAAGTTCCATGGGAGGAATTTCCTTGTGATTTAGTTTCGGAAGCCAAGGAGGCTGCAGATTGTAGGATGAATTATGGAAGATTAATTTATTCATTTTTGTCATGCACACTTAGTCACTGGCCAGCTCATTACTCAGTAAGTGCAAGGACACCAAATTGTCCCAATGAGAATTTTCCTGACATCTCTTTAAAAAAAAAGAATATCAAAGGCCATTTTCCCTTCATCCCCCCCATCCCCATCTCTCACCAAAAATTTAAAGCTAGTCTAAATTAATTCATTTTCATTGTAAGGTGAGGAAAGGAATTTGTGGAAACAGAAAACAGAAATCAAATCATTTGAACCTCTGCTCCTTCCACCTTGGTTGACTAGTGGTAGCTGGGTACGGGGAATTTCAATGATTCAAAAATCTGATCTGCCAAAAATAATGTTTTGATTGTTTTGTCACTGTGAATACTTAATTTAATTTAATTTAATTTAATTTAATTTAATTTAATTTAATTTAATTTAATTTAATTATTTAATTAATTGACTTATATAGCCTAAATATCTGTTTTGATACATTTAAATTTCTAAGTATTCTCTTGCAACATCATGTGAGAGGGCATGAAATCCAAGATAGTTGCTCAAACAACAGTTCATACCTTCTTCTAAGTGATGCAGATCAAGGTATATTGTATAAGCAGTTGAGATCACTAATTTCTCCAAAAACCTGTGATTCAGTTGGATTTAATGGCTGGTGTCCTCTAGTTGTTTTGGACCTCAAGTTCCACTTTCTCTTTCCACTGGCCATCCTATCTGGGACTGAAGTTTGCTGATCGTTTCAAGGGAACAGTCAGCTTTGGTCTATGGTGCCCATCTATGCAAGACATCACAGAGCAAGAATAAATGTTCAAGACCTAGTGAGCCAAACCTTGGCACCACCAGATGTTCATAAAACTCTGAGGGCATGTTTTGGGAACCTCTGAGCTTCCCACGTGGTCAAAGATGGCCTAACAGTGATCTCTTCAGAGAAAGACTCGACTGTGCAGTGTTCTAGAAGCTTCATCTGCAACTTCACTGATATATTTGTCATACTTAAAAGACACTAGCAAAAAGGCCCAGGCTATGATTACCTAATTAACATATGCAAATGGATGCAACTTGCATAAACAGTGCTCCTAAGGGAATTTCTATTAGAAGGATGAACTACATTGAGGGTGACAGTCTTTTTAGTGTCATTAGGGTAAATGAGGTGGTAATGGGCTGTGCAGATGATGGTAAAGTCAATAATTTATTTCTCTCTTCTCACTGGGGTAGCTTTTACAAACAGCCAGGAATCTTAATTGAAATGTAAATGCATGATAAATGAGAAAGGATGGCTCTTGAAAAGTGAAACTGCGGAAATGGAGAAGCAAGGAGCATTTCAAGAAGGATTTTCAGAAGAAAGAGACAGGAGTGGCCAAGATAAAAATAGGCACAACTGAGAACAGGATCAAAGTTTGTGTGATGATAACTGAAAAAGACTAGAATCAGAAAACAAGATCAAAAGTTTTGTACAGTAATATTCAGCAATGAGATATCACAACTCCCCCTCTATAGAAAAGTAGATTCATTTAAGCATTGATTGAGGAGATGAATATGAGATAGGAATAGAAATCACACAACAATATATATATATTTTTTGGGGGGGAACAATAATTCAAAGCATTTGTGCCAAGCTATCTGACAGCTCAGAGCTTTCCAAACTGTGTGTCGTGACACAAAAGTGTGTTGCCACACACAGCATGGTGTGTCGCCACACCACCCGGAAGCGGCGGCGCGGACATGCACGTTGGCGGCGGCAGTGGCTGCCGCCACCGCCGTGCACGCACGCGCCACCGCACGCCCACCGCACCTCCGCACGCCCCCCCGTGCTGCCGCACGCCCCCCCCGTGCCGCCGCCGTGCGCACGTGTGCCACCACACGTCCCCCCGCACTGCCGCACGGCCCCCCGCGCCGCCACACGCACTACTGTGTCGCCGCCCCGCGCGCGCCGACGCCATACCACAGCCGCCGCGCCGACGCCGCTGGCATGTCGCCAGCGGCGGCACTTTAGAAAGCCCTGTGATAGCTACTCAAAAGGATTTCTGTAAAGAAATACCAAGTTGCAGATTGAACAATGGGATGGTGGAAACTTGTAGGCATATGCTAAGCAAATAAAACTTTTAATTTCTGTATGGATTGTTGTTGTTGTTATTAGTAATATTTATACTAGTAGTATTGGGTTTTTTAAATTCTTTTCAACCCAACAGGATATTGGAAATAAAAAAGGGCCAGACGTATGCTGCCATGATAGTGCTCGAACAGCTGTACAGAATTGGACCAAATTTAGTGCAAGGAAAAATGCTGGCCAAAGAAAGATCAAGTTTGAAAATCAGCTAGATTCAGCTGGGGGCTGTGGGGAAAAAAATGCCCCCCCTCCCATCCTCACATGCACTGTTATGGGATAAGCAACGGGGCAGTAAGTTGGAGAGACGACAACTGTTCTATTTCAAGTCCCTGTCCCAGTCGCATTTTCCAGAGCAGAATGTATGTATACACACACACACACACACACACACACAAATGCAACACAAAGGGAAAGAAGAAAAAACACACACCTGTGTACACAGATAACATGGATGCACACACCCTGATAAGTCGCTGGAGAGAAAGCTCACACAGATGAAATATGGTATGTCTATGAAGGTTCTCAGTCATCCAGGTGGAACAGTCTGTGGCTTGAATCATGTCAACTGGATTTCTATTTTCTTAGTGGAAACGTTTCACTCCTTATCCAAGGAGCTTCTTCAGTCTGAGTAAAGTTAGTAAGGGAATCCTTAAATATGTTTCTAGGCTGGCTGTGTGACCTTGCACCTGGGGCTAGGTCATGGTTATTTTTGAGATGTTTGTTTCTAAGTCCCTTTATCATCTAAAGGAGGATCGTTAAGATTACCCTGCTGCTGTTGAGCTTGTGAAATGGTCTTAATCTTCCTAGGCACAGAAGACAAAGCAGGAAGGAAGATAGGGGAAAGGTTATGCCTGAGGCCCCCACCTCTATTCAAGGAAGGATTTTCCAAGTTGGCATGAATGGATTCCTTGACCCCTCTCTCAAACCACCTATCTTCTCTGTCTAAAATGTGAACATTAATGTCCTCAAATGAATGTCCTTTTTCCTTTAGATGAAGATAAACTGCTGACTCTGGTCCTGTGGTGTTACTTCTCCTGTGTTGGGCCATCCTCCTGTACAAAGGTTGTTTGGTTTCTCCAATGTAGAGTTCAGAGCACTCCTCACTGCACTGGATTGCATACACTACATTGCTTTCCTTGTGTTTTGGAGTTTGATCTTTGGGGTGTACAAGCCTCTGTCTCAGTGTGTTGGTGGGTTTGAAATATACAGGTATGTGGTGTTTGCCAAATATCCGTTTTATCTTTTCAGACACACCAGCCATGTAAGGAATGACCAGGTTCTTCCGTTTACTCTGAGTCTCAGCCCTATCTGTTGCTGTTTTAGGTCTGGTAGACTTAGATTTGGTGAAGGCCCAATTTGGATATCCACAGGCCTGCAGAGCTGTTCTCAGATGCTGCTTTTCATTCTTTTTGGAATCCATGGAGGTGGGGATGGTTTCTGCTCTGTGTGACAATGTCCTGATGACTCCTAGTTTGTGCTGCAGTGGATGGTGGGAGTCAAACATCAGGTATTGATCTGTGTGTGTGGGTTTCCTGTAGATCCCTATTTCTAGCTTGCCACCGGTCCCAATGAGGACTTCACAGTCTAGGAATGCCAGTCTGTTGTCCTTGGTGTCTTCTCTGGTGAAGCTAATGTTGGCATCTATAGTGTTTATATGGTCCGTGAAGGCCTGTACTTCCTGGGCCTTGATTTTGACCCAGGTGTCATCCACATACCTAAACCAGTGGGTGGGCACCGTTCCCTGGAATGTGTTGAGTGCTTTCTTCTCCACTTCTTCCATGTATAAATTGGCCACAATGGGTGACACAGGAGAACCCATGGCACAGCCGTGTTTTTGTCTGTAAAAGTCACCTCTGTATGTGAAATAAGTGGTGTTAAGACACAGGTCCAGAAGATGGCAGATCTGGTTTGGGTTGAGATGGCTTCTCCTTTCCAGGGTGCTGTCCTCTTCTAGTCTCTTCCTGACAGCGGATAGAGCATGAGTGGTGGGGATGCTGGTGAAAAGGGAGGACACATCAAAGGAGACCATAGTTTCATCTGTATCCAGTTTCAGGATCTTTGCTTTGGAAACAAATTCTTCCGAATTATGGATGTGGTGTTCAGAGTGTCCAACTAGAGGTGCTAGTATGGTAGAGAGGTGTTTGGCAATGTTGTATGTTACCGAATTGATGCTGCTGACTATGGGTCGGAGGGGTGTTCCTTCCTTGTGGATCTTAGGAAGTCCGTAGATGCAGGGGATGGCTTCTCCAGGATACAGACGGTGGTAGGTAATCCTATCGATGGAGCCATCATGTTCCAATTGTTTCAAACTGTCTATTGCCTTTTTCTTGTAATTGTTGGTGGGGTCTCTTTTCAGTTTTTCATATGTATGGTGATCCTCCAAAAGTGAGGTAATTTTATTGTGGTAGTCTGCAGTGTTTAGAACCACTGTACATCTTCCTTTGTCAGCAGGTAAAATGGTGATGGTTTCATCTTTGCTGAGGGCTGTCAGGGCTCTCCTCTCTTGGACGGTAAGGTTGGGGGGAGGAGGTTGAGCACTGGACAGAGCTGCAGATATTTTAAGCCGGAGTTGTTCTGCTTCTTCAAAAGGTAGGTGGTTGTTGTGGATGGCAGATTCTGTGGCTGTAATGAGCTCCACAACCGGAACTTGCTTGGGAGTGATGGCAAAATTAAGACCTTTGGCTAGGACATCTCTCTCTGGTTGGGTAAGTTCTCTGTCTGAGAGATTTTTCACCCACATGTTCTTTTTGTCCTCTGTGGTCCTGTTGTTGTTGTTCCTCCCAGCGGTTTCTCCAGTTCCTTGTTTCTGCTTGCTGCGAGAAAGAAGAATGTCAAATTTCTTAGTTTGCCTCTCCTTTGTCTTGTGATGCTGGGCCAGCTGTACTTTATTGCCAAGCTGAATAACTCTATCCAGGATTGGGTCAGGAAGGGTGGCTGTGAGTTCCTGGTGAAGGTTTTCAAAATTGTATTGCAGGGCAACAATGGTGAAGTGGACTTGCCTTATTCTTTCATTTAGAAGATGTCTTTGTGCCTGCTGCAGGATCTGATCTGCTCTGTGACCCTTAACTGTAGATTGCAGGCGTAGGCTTGTCGGGATGAGTCTCTGTTGTCTGCATCTGAGGTTAAAACGTAGGTGGTTTCTATAGTCTGCCACCTTTCTTGCTGTCTTCTCGAATTTCCTTACCAACTTCAGGGTTTCATCCCCAAAATGTATGGCAATATGTCTATGAAGGTTCTCAGTCATCCAGGTGGAACAGTCTGTGGCTTGAATCATGTCAACTGGATTTCTATTTTCTTAGTGGAACTTGGAAAATCCTTCCTTGAATAGAGGTGGGGGCCTCAGGCATAACCTTTCCCCTATCTTCCTTCCTGCTTTGTCTTCTGTGCCTAGGAAGATTAAGACCATTTCACAAGCTCAACAGCAGCAGGGTAATCTTAACGATCCTCCTTTAGATGATAAAGGGACTTAGAAACAAACATCTCAAAAATAACCATGACCTAGCCCCAGGTGCAAGGTCACACAGCCAGCCTAGAAACATATTTAAGGATTCCCTTACTAACTTTACTCAGACTGAAGAAGCTCCTTGGATAAGGAGTGAAACGTTTCCACTAAGAAAATAGAAATCCAGTTGACATGATTCAAGCCACAGAATGAAATATGGTACTTTGCACCAAAGAAGACAATAGAGATGCCTCCTATGGCATCAGCTGGTAAAAGGGTTGGAAAGAATTCCAGAAGCTCAGTTCCTCAAGCCTTCCCTACCTTGTTAAGATACAGACATGCTTTCAGTCAGAATACTTAAGGGCATTCAGGGATGTCTGCAGGTTATGGCCCAAAAAGTCAAGATGGCAGCTGCAGTGGTGTGATTGAAGCTCTGTCCATTTTTTAATGTGCTTTGCATGTGTGATTCCCCTAAAAACCAGGCAGAGCTTTGATCACACCATCGCCATTATTTTGATTTGTTTGACCATACCCCTGAGGGCATTCATTGAAAAGATATGTCAAAAAAGATGATGGCAGCCCCTGGCTAATTTTCTCAGAATTGGGAAGATACTCAGCATCAGTCCAGGTTAGTACTAGGATGAGAAATCTCTAGGAAACCATAGGCTAGACCAGGAAGTCAAAAAAGGCGGAAGAAGCAGTCTACCACCAGGGAAAGGACCTATCTCTGT
This sequence comes from Charina bottae, assembly GCA_023362775.1. Taxonomy (NCBI): domain Eukaryota; kingdom Metazoa; phylum Chordata; class Lepidosauria; order Squamata; family Charinaidae; genus Charina; species Charina bottae. The sequence continues at coordinate 128,513,753 of JALMGJ010000003.1, forward strand.
GCATGAAATCAACAAGTGTCCAAGTCAGCTCCGAAGAAACTTTACTTCTTAAGGAAAAAAATAAGTGTTACTGAGCTAAAAGAGATGATACAGATAATGAAAGTTTCAATCACAAAAGGGTTCTTCTTTTCCTTCCTTTCCATTCAATCCATGATTGCACGACAGACAGTTTCATAACACCCAAATCATTCATTACAAATGTCAATATAAAGGCACATTAACTAGGTAAAGTGGATAAAAGAGAAAGCAAATAATGAGTCTTTTAGAGGAATTTAAAAAATCCTGGCTGGGTTTATACAACCTGCTTAAATTGAGTTAACAGAACAAAATGCCTGGTTTACATAACATGCTTTGTTTCCGTCTTCTTGTTTTATTTTAGAAGACTGCATATAACACTATCCAGAACTGCACCTTAGAAGCATTTCTCATCTAAACTGCCAGGCCACGTAGTGAAGAGAGAATCCTTAAGAACCCTAGGATCCAGGGCCCTATACTCCTCATCAAGTTTATTCATAACTTAGATGAAGAAGTGAAGGACATACTTATCAAATTTGCAGATTACATAAAATTGGATGGGGTGGCTAATAACCTACAAGACAGATGCAAAATTCCAGATGACCATCCCTGGTTTGATAAATGGATAGAAAGAAATGTAAAGAGAACAGAGCAAAGATATAGAATGAGGGAGAATGATCTGGTAATGGTACTTGTGGAAAAATTCTTGGAATAGTAGTTGACACCAAATTAAATATAAGCCGACAGTGTGATGTGGCTGCAGAGAACTAACAAATGCAATTTTAGGCTGCAGCAGCAGACATATCATTTGTAATGAGATGACTCGTTTGTAACGAGATGGGCGGTGAAGAAATGTGATATATATATATATATATATATATATATATATATATATATCACATTTCTATATATCAATCATATATATATATATATATATATATATATATATATATATACACAGTATATATATATACACACACAGTGTATATATATATATATATATATATATATATATATACATACATATATATATATGTATATGTGTATATGTGTATATGTGTATATGTGTATATGTGTATATATTTATATATACTGTGTGTATATATATATATATATATATATATATATATATATACTGTGTGTGTGTGTGTGTATGTGTGTGTATATATATATATATATATATATATATATATATATATGTGATTGATATATAGAAATGTTATATATATATATATAACATTGGACCTTGGAGAAAATTTGTGGTGACCAATAGTAAAACATGGGCTTAACCCAGGAAAACAGGAAAGCATGAAAATGAAACTCAAAATTGTCCTGCCTTGACACTCTTCAGTATAAGAGGGAGGAAAGGGGAAACCCTATTCGGCTTTCAAGATTGTGTTATTATAGCCAACATCAGTAGAGTTCTAACATTGCTTGTGGTATCTGTTCGCTGACCTGGCTGACCTTGAAGGGCTGACAGATGAGCTCTTCTTCATTGGATGTGTTCAAGCACAGGATGGAGAATCATCTTTGAGGATGCTTTCATTTGAATTTCCCCACCAAGCAGGCAATTGGGCTAGATGGCTCAATAGCCATCTTATGTTCTCATGATAATAAACTCTGGCATTGTTTTTGCCATATGGAAAATATTACACAGGGTGACATGTATCTCTCTTGACAACTTTTTTCTCATTGTCACCTGGTTCTCTCTCTCTCTGTCTCTCTCTCCATACTGTATATGGTGGAATCTTCATTGCTACTTGATAAAATAGTTAAGAGCAGAGACATCACACTGACAACAAAGGTCTGCATAGTTAAAGCAATTTTATTCCCCGTAGTAACCTATGGCTGCGAGAGCTGGACCATAAGGAAGGCTGAGCGAAGGAGGAGAGATGCTTTTGAACTGTGGTGTTGGAGGAAAATTCTGAGAGTGCTTGGACTGCAAGAAGATCAAACCAGTACATATTCCAGGAAATAAAGCCAAAGCAGACTGCTTACATGAGGGAATGATATTAAAGGCAAAACTGAAGTACTTTGGCCACATAATGACAAGATAGGATACCCTGGAGAAGCTGCTGATGCTAGGGAAAGTGGAAGGCAAAAGGAAGAGGGGCCGACCAAGGGCAAGATGGATGGATGATATTCTGGAGGTGACGGACTGGGGATGGCGACGGCTGACAGGAAGCTCTGGCGTGGGCTGGTCCATGAAGTCACGAAGAGTCGGAAGCAACTGAACAAAAAAAACGTATTCATTTGTCATTGTTGGCTTGGCTAATATCCTGATTCAATCCATGGAGCAACTGCATTGTGCAACTGCCAGATCTCCCTCTCCACATCCACATGCCACATTCTAAGATAATTGAAGGTTCTGTTGAATGAAAGATGCCAAATGAAATAGAAATGGCATTAGAAACATAAAAACTCCTTTAAAAAAAACACACACATACAAGAAAAACACCCATTTCCATCCTACAAAGAGTCAATCCCCAAAGCTATCTGCAGAGCATTTTTATTTCTTTTTTAGCAGTTGTTTCTAAATGACTATTTTTAAAGAGGCCCTACAGAATTGCATGCAAAAGGCTGATGGTTTGTCTGGAATTTTGCCCAAGAAATCATCTCTTATGGGCCTCAGGAAGCTTTTCTCCCCCCCCCCCCCAAGCAGCCCCAACCACCCACATTACCATTGGAAAAGATGTTGGAAAACAGAAGAGAACAAATTTCAGTTGTCCATGTACTGGGGGTGCAAGGTAGCTTTATTGGCTCACCTAGCCACAAGAGTTTGTTTGTTTATTTATTTATATATTCGATTTATCACCGCCCACTCCCCCAAGTTGCATTAGAGAGAATGTTAGACGTTAACATAGCATCAGAATCCATTCATTTAGAGGAAAGAGACTTTCCAGTTTCTAGGAAAATTCTCTTTCCTAAGCACATATTGCTCATGGTGTCCACCTTTGCACCAAGCGAAGCAAATGGACTTCCAGCAGTTTTTCTCCTGCCCTGCTGCAAATCTGCTCACCCCTCCCAATTTAGATGTGTAGTTATACACATCTCCACCTCCACCTCCACCTCCACTACCTCCTCCTCCTCCTCCAATCTTACTGAAACCTGGGTATGGAATGATAACACAAAAACAATAATATAAAAACACAGTAATATTGGAAACCATATACTCATAAATTCTCAACTGAAAGGGCTGAAAGTACATTAGAACAATATTGTTTTCACTTGGTTCCAGAATGTAAAATTGGTTGGGACCCTCTGTAATTCCAGGGAGTAAATATTCCATAGAATAGGGGTCACCACTGAGAAGGCCTGCTACTTAGTCCATGCCCTTTGTACTTTGAAAAAGAAAAATCTATCACACCTTTCTGCTAATACGATAAGCATTTAAACAGCAGAACTTTCCTTTCAAGTGTATGTGTATACACACACACACACACACACACACACACACACACACACGCATATATGTACCTTTTCAATAAAGAGCAGAGGATTGAAGGATTTCTGAATGACTTTTGAAGAATTCTGGGTACCTGTAGAAAAGTTCTTGATTGCACTGGTTACAGTTCTGCTGGGATGGAAAGGGATACATTGTCAAGCACTAGTCATCCCAGGTTAACAAACACAATTCCTGAGTTCAAATGATGTGCTAGATCCAATCAAATAGCCGTATTTATTTTGTCATGAAGACTTGGTTTTCACAATGTGCTAAGAAAATGTCTGGGTTCCCAGAATATCCTAAATCATCTTGAATCGTCTAGCATCTTGTATGAACATAGACAATACCTTGTCATGGCCTCATTGGGGTTAGGCCTTCATAGGATGACAATAGAAGTAGAAAACAGTGATGGTCCTTTGAAAGAAAACAGAGTTGTTTAGGAAATGGAGCAGTGAAATTTCCTCTCCAGAAGAAAACAAAAAAGAGAAGTTTGTAGAAGAGAATGGTACATGGAGGAAGCACCAGTGAGAAGTATGTGAATAGATTTCTATTCATTGTAAAGAAGAGGGTCATCCTACTACTGAGTAAAAATGGCCTTTTGAAATTCTTCATCAAATTTGGGGCCAGAGGAACTAAGTGGACAATTTCTCCAAATTGTTCCAGGGAAAGGAGAAATTCTCCAACCATTTTTCAACAGCAGGGCTTCCTCCTTGCAGTGAGAGAGGCACGAATACTAAAACGAACAACAACAACAACAACACAAAACTCCATGGCAGGAGTTCCCTCTTGGTGTTTCTTGCAATTCAGTTGATGAGAGGGAAGCCAGGGACATTTGTCAATGAAAGACTGAACACTCACATACACTGACTGCCCAAGAATGTAATAGTTGCAACAACACCCCATTTTACCCATGAGAAGCTCTCTGAAATTATTTTTCCTTTGAAAGAAATTTAAAAAGCAAGTTCTATTTTACCAGACCGTATGAAAACTGAGAGGAAAAAATGTCCAGGAGAATTTCTCTGCCTGCATTTCACTAAGTGAAATTAATTATAAAAAGACATTTACCCATCAACTGTGAAATAGCCTTGGAATCACATATAAAATAGGATAGTTCTTTTCCAGAAATTAAAACAGTATTTAAACTGTGTTTTGTGTCAACATTATCTCAGAAATTATTGGAAATTCAAACTCAAAGGCTTGTCGCCATCCCATAAATCTTCAGATGACCTACTAAAAGTATTGCCTCCATATGGGTTTTTGGATGCTAAAGATGGGAAGGTGTTGCTTTATTTCTCCTACTGATGGAGAACTATGGATAAATGTTCCCCCAAAGAGGATGGAGAATTTTGAGAGGTCATTTGCTAGCAGCAATAATTGATGGAATGGAAGAGTAGTGACAGAAATGTTGTAGAATGTGGGGAAAGAACAAAGTCACAGTTGGTGACAGTTGGAAGAAAAACAGCAAATGACAAGAGGAACAGGAGATCAGAGGGGAAAAGAACAACAGGGAAAGAGTTAGAGAGAAAACACAAACTCAAAGCAAGACAACAAAACTGGTAGGATGGATGGAAAATTCTGAAATACAGGCTAACAGTCACACAGAGGATGAGTAGAGATCATTGTTAAACCTTTTTTCAACAGTAGTTTATCACCCGCTTTGTATCTTTCTGTGTTCATGGCTATGACCTTGGTGGACTCATGAGAATGACTGGTGCCTTGTCTACATTTCCTAATCTGTAACAGGGAGCTTTGTGTTTCACAATATTTCTTTTTATGCCACAAAGAATTGTTGCCCATAAAACTCAGGCACCCGAGCTGGTGTGGAGCTGGAAAGAACCCAGTCCTTGAATTTGAGAGAATACACCCAATACCTTTGCAAATACCAACAATATGAATCACAAGTACTTCAGGCAAAGCAAAAGGCATTTATTAAGGGGGTGGTTAAGTCTTTATATAGGGTGCCAAAACAAATGATATATACATTTGATATTTGTGATGCATCAGAAAGCAACAAATCCAACAATAAAATACATTGATGTGCTTTGTTAAATGTGAGAAAAGACAGTCACTCTTGGAATATGTTGCATCTCCTCCTTTCCCACTCAGGTTCTTTAACGCACCTTCTCGTGAGATGGGCAGCTATATAAATTTGAGAAACAAACAAACAAGACTTTAATCAAGAACTTCAGAATACAGCCCTATTGTTTGGTTGCTGAAAAGGCTAGTTTTGCACATGAAAGGAAATGGCTTTGGCTCAAAGGAAAAACATGGTTTCCTGATCTTCAGAAGGAGGCATGGATGCCATGCCAAAATGCTAATATCACCTTTATTAAAATGCTAATAATAAAGCCTAAAATTTTACATAACAGAAACATACCAAGATCTCAAGTTGCCTATAAAGAGTTTGGATCTTCCTTGCTCCTTTGCTGATCTTTGTAACTCAGGTTTGAGATTCAGGGCACGGTGAGTGTTAGATCTGATCTAGGCAGTCATCAGTTCTCTCATTTGCATTTCATAGCAAAGGATGACTTTAAGTATAGAGACTCACAATCTGCATTCTGACCTCATCCTCAACTTGGTTAATTTTATCCTTCTTTAGTATTTTGTGGCTGAATTTGTTGCACAAACTCATCCTGTTTGGTCTGTCTTACTTCCTTTTTGATGGTACACCCTACCTTCCGTCATGGGATCTGAAATGGAGGTCAAAAACTTTGAGTTGGTGATCACAGCAGAGTAATCAAAGCCCTGCTTTTTTGTACATACATATTGACACACACGAGAACAGGGAAGGGGGTTTGATCACAGTGCCGTGATCATCACCTAATTTTATACTCCCACTTCATCCATGGAAATCATTGTCTTCTGTTTATTCCAATGGTCATGACAGCTTGCAACATTTTTTTAAAATGCAAAGCATAAAGCATATCAAATCATCATCATCATCATCATCATCATCGAATGAAAGTCAAAATGAAAATCAGTCACTAAACTAAATAACAATGAAAATCTGGAGAAATGATTTGGTTTTATTTTGATTTAAAGTACTTTGTGATGACTCCCTCCTTGGACATCAATTTAGAAACTTTTAGCACAAGCCATGATAGGATATGAAAGAGCAAACTAAGAATTTTCCCATGCAACCATATCTTAAAACCTGCCAGACTCTCAACCACCACTCATCCACCCCTCATCCACCCATCCCCTCCTGACTCACGTCCCATAACTTTCCACTGCCAGTCTTTGATGTCTGGCAGATTGATGGCCTTGGAGCCTTGTACCTTCTTCCCCTCCCTAATGTCTTCATGCCTTTCCTATCTCTAACGGTCTGTCAAGTGGTCTATCTCTTTACTACAAGCTTTGCACTACTGGGTACTACACCCCCCCCTTGCTGGATCGTCACCTTGTTGTGGTGAGTGGGCTTGTGTGTTCCCAGTGAACCCTGTGAGCGAAGCCGTCGGGAGTCATGTACTCCTGGTAGGGTCACCCATGGCGGTAAGGTCCAGGGGGAGGAACCAGACAAAGAACGATCCAAGAAAGTCCTCAACGGCAGAACAGGCAGAAGATAACAAGGTGTATAAATTTGTGAACATCTTGCGGCTACTCCATGACTACATGATGGCAACAATCCTGGATAACAATTGCTCTCAAAGCGATCCATTTAAAGTGGAATCTGGCATTAAACAGGGATGTGTTATTGCTCCAACCTTATTCGCTATCTTCATCGCTATGATTATACACCTTGTTGAAGAGAAACTTCCTACTGGTGTAGAAATTATATATCAAACAGATTGAAAGCTTTTTAATCTTAGTAGGCTGAAAGCAAAAAATAAGGTAATTACAACTTCTGTTATAGAACTTCAATATGGTGATGATAACGTAGTCTATGCACACTCCGAGGAAGATCTTCAAACTATCCTAAACATCTTTGCAGAAGCATATGAAAAGCTCGGCCTCTCGATTAACATTAAAAAAACCAAAGTGCTTTACCAGCAAGTTCGAACCAATCCCTCTGCAGCGCCATCAATCCAGCTTAAAGGTGTGTCACTAGAAAATGTCGACCACTTTTCTTATCTCGGCAGCCATCTATCTACAAAAGCCGACATCGACGCTGAAATTCAGCATCGCCTGAGCTCTGCGAGTGTAGCTTTCTCCCGAATGAAGCGTAGAGTGTTTGAGGATCGGGACATTCGCAGGGAGACCAAAATGCTTGTTTACAAAGCCATTGTACTACCAACCCTTCTGTACGCCTGTGAAACATGGACCCTCTACAAACGCCACCTCCAACTTCTTGAAAGATTCCATCAACGCTGCCTCCGAAAAATTCTGCAAATTACTTGGGAAGATAGGCGGACTAATGTTAGCGTATTAGAAGAAGCGAAAACCACCAGCATTGAAACAATGATCATCCAACATCAACTTCGCTGGACCAGCCATGTTGTTCGAATGCCTGACCATCGTCTTCCAAAGCAGCTACTTTACTCCCAACTTAAGAATGGAAAACGGAATATTTGGTGGACAGCAAAATAGATTCAAAGACACTCTCAAAGCTAATTTTAAAAAAATGTAATATCAGCATTGAGAACTGGGAAGCCCTAACTCATGAGCGTTTCAATTGGAGGTCAGCCTTTATTAAAGATGCTATGGACTTTGAAGAAGCACGAGTACAGGGCGAAAGGGAAAAAAGAGCTAAAAGGAAGGCATGTCAAGCAAACCCTCATCATGACCGTCTCCCACCCGGAAACCTATGCCTTCATTGTGGGAGGTTGTGCGGATCCAGAATTGGCCTTTACAGCCACTTACGGATCCACTGTTAAAATTTTACCCTTGGAAGACAATCTTACTCGGCTACGAGTGATGGCCAATGAATGAAACTACAACCCCATCCAGCTAAAGCAAAATGGCAGGACATTACTGACTAGTACTACAATTGCTATCCAACTAAAGCAAAATGGCAGGATGCCATCCTGACATACTTTGCAAAACCAGAAAATAGGTTGAATATTCAGTATTGAATTGTGTACTAATTCAGTAACCAACCTGAGAGAGTTGCATGAACCCAACCATTAATGGGAAAACAGATGTTCTGAGTGACAGCAGACTCTCACACAATCTTCGCTCACTGAAGGCATGCCTGAAATGCCATAGTGCCAGACAAGTGTTTCAGTCCATCAAGTTGAACCCAGGCTTTCCAATAATCCAACGTGAAGTCATACAATACATTAGCTGGCTTCACATACTGAGCTAAACTATTGTGTGACTTGTTAATTTGTTCCATGGTATAATATATGAATATATGGAGGTGTGGTGGCTCAGCGGGTAAGATGTCAGGCTTGTCGATCGGAAGATCGCAAGTTCGGAGGTTCAAATCCCTAGTCCCGCATGATGGAGTGAGCTCCCGCACTAGCCCCAGCTCTTGCCAACCTAGCAGTTTGAAAGCATGTAAATGCAAGTAGATTAATAGGCACCACTTCGGTGGGTAGGTAACAGCGTTCTGCGTGTGTCATGCCGGCCACATGACCGTGGAAGCGTTTTTGGACAACGCTGGCTCTTCGGCTAACAAACGGAGATGAGCACTGGCCCCGAGAGTCGGACATGACTGCACAAATGTGCGGGGGGAAACTTTACCTTATAATATATGAATGAAGCTACTGTAGCTTAAAAAACATAGCTTATGGTTTACCTTATAAAGGTGGTTTATGTATAAGTATTGTGGAAGCATAACCAGTTGTGGCTTAATAAATAAACCATCATTCAACTAACCATGGCTTGATGTGATGTCATTGAATGCCATGACAGATATCCAGAGGCCCTTCAAAGCTTAAGAGCAGAGGATGAAAAGAAATTTACAAATTTCCTGTTGGGGATTCATGGGAGAGAATTGTTCATCTATTAGAAAAATGCACAGATCCCTCAAAACTGATATGCAACATGCCCAGTTGATCTTTACTCTTTCTTCAGGAGGAAGGAAAGAGGAAGTGATGTCATTCCTCTTCTGGCTCAGCCTTTGGTGTATTGTCAGAGAAGCCACTTTCACATCCTCTATTTTGCTGAACTGTTCAGCTGCAAAGGTAAGTGCAAGGATGATGAAGATGATGCTTTGGCCAGATGAATTGTCCGTATGCAAATTGAAAATAAGAATAATAGGAAGGCAAGCTTCTCCTCCCTGAAATCATTTCACCCTTCTCTAGATTCCCTTTTATTGAGTCTACTGGATGACAAAACAATAATCTGTTTCCTTGTAGTGAGGATCTTTTTCATGACTAGTCCCCATATTATACCTGTAGGGTATGATTTCCGAACTGTTGGTGGACAGGTCCATGAAAATACTGACCCAGTGTACAGGGGCTGTGGAAATGATGAATTCCCTAACAAGGATCATTAGCATTTTCCCCAGGAGATATAAAATGATACAAAGAAGACATTAATTAAGTTTTTAATATTAGCTGCCTGATTCTGGATATTTAGCAATAGAAATTCACCTTGTTCTTTGGATCCAAAATACTTAAAAGTATGGGAATTAAAGTTTGTTCTGTCCACATTGGTTTCTATTGTCTCATTATATAAATAAATTAATCTTTAGTAGATTCTCCACTTCTACACAAATGACTTTTGGGATAGAAATACTGAATATGAATGTCTAAAACTGTGTATCTCTCCTTAAGTTTATGAATGAAATCTTTGCTATTATGCAGTTTCTTTTTTATTATTTATGCTTTCCCTGCATTGTATTCTTGACCATTATATTTCGAAATACAATTTAAATATTAAAAAAAAACATGTATAAGTTGAATACTTGCAGAGAGCTACAGTACTGGAATCTTGAGGGGGAAAAAATAACAGTGGGACAATTAATTCTCTCATTCAGCCATTCTCCATTCCCATCCAACCCTGATTTCTTTTTTTCTACCTCTCTACCCCTCTCTTTAGGAAGACTTACATCTTCCCACAGATGACAAGAACGAGCTTGGGAAAAAGCAACATTTCAGAATTGGCCCTTTTAATAAGACTGACCTGAATGCAACCTTCTTTCCATCTCTTCCCTTGAAAGGTTCACACTTTCTTAGTACCAAATGTGACTGTATAATGGACTTCTTAGCGTGCCTGTTAAGAGATCATATTCTTGCTGGGTTCATGGTCTCCATCTTCACAGTTGGGCTTTTGGGAAACCTAATTCTCTTCTTTTTTCTTCTCTTCCACTTCAAGAGGAGTTTGTGGACTGCCTGCATTTGGAATTTAGCCATTGGTAGTTTTGGGGTCCTTATCTTTTTGTGCAGCCTCTGTCTATTGGCGGTCAGTAATTATATTTGGGAGAACTCAAACGATGCCCTTGTTAAATTGCTGCTACCATTGGCATACCTATTTCTAGTCATGCAGTGTTATCACACTCATTTTTTCATGTCCATTGGGGTGGATTGGTGTTTTGCCCTTCTTTCTCCCAGTTGGCATAAGTTCCACCAATCAACCTATCTGCCTTCTATTATATCTGCCATTTTGTCTGTCCTTCTCTGTCCTCTAACCTGTCAGCTTTTATTCTTCTTCAACCTGGGGATTGACACCCACACAATCATTGTTCTCTCCTTGATGACTTTTGTTCCACTTATGGTCATCTCCAACCAAACCCTGATTATGAGTGTTTGGTGCAACCTGCAACAGCAAGGGAAAGTCCCTCTAGAAATTGTACTGGGAATCCTGTTCTCTCTGGTCACTTGGGGACCCATACATTTGTTTCTCACCCCAAATAACCATTTTGCCCTCATCTCAATATTTGCATTTGTGCTCACTTCCATGAGTAGCACTATCAACCCTGCATTTTATATTCTTATTGGAAAAGTACTTCTTCCCGATGCCAGAAGTAAAAGATTGTATTTCAGGAAGGATAAATCTGCTAAACCACTGAGACTTTCATCATACTGGGCAACAAAAGAAGAAATGTAAGAAACTGAATCCAATACTGACGTGAGAATCTGTTTTGTTTGGTTGGCTTTCTTTTGTGAAAAAACACAAGCAAGTCTATGTTGGATAATAAAATCTTAACTGTTGAATCAATGCCCAATTGAATAAAGCTTATACACTTAAACTACCTCCTTTCATATCAATGTTTCACTCACTTAAAAATGTTCCTGAAAGGTAAGAGGATTGGTTTTGTAAATGTGCAAGCTTCTAAAATTGATCTCAAATAGGAAAAAAAAATCCCTTTCCCCACCTAAGATGAAATATGAATAACATCACAAATTACTTACTGTATGGGAAACCCAAAACGGATAAGGAAGTTCCAGGGTGTGAAGGTTGAAAACAAAATATTTATATTTGTCAGTGGGGGGGTGGGAGGGAAGTGTTCAAATCACCAGTAGCTGTACATATGGATAAAAGTTATGAAAACTCATCACATAACCTCAAATCAGTTTAAACCAAAGCTCTCTACTGTGTCCATGAAGTTTCACAGAGAGCCATGGGTAATCCCCTTTCAGTTCAATTTCTCAGCAGCTCTGAATATTGAATGTGGAGGTCAGCATGAAGTTGCAGTCCAGCTTTGGTGAAATGGAAGAACCCCTGCTTGCTACTCTGTAAATATTGCAACTTTAAAATGCTGTAATGCTTATTTAATGTTACTGTAAGAAGTATGCCTAATTCAGGAGTGGGTGGGGAAGCTGCAAATAGTCTCAGCCTGATTCCAAAAGAAATTCTCCAAGGTGAGTTTCAGTCCTGACGACTTCACAGGGTTTTCTAAGTTCTCATACATGGAACAGTCATGCAGTTTTCTTATCCTTATTTCAGGGTGCTTTTCAACATCCAGACTAGCCTACAGTCCTGGGTTTCCCAGATGATTCCTCATCTAAGTACTAACCAGGTCTGACCTTGCTTTACTTGTTGAGATCAGCCAAGTTTGGCTAGAGGCTGCCACCTATAGCTGAGCTAAAGTAAATTACAACCAATCTGACTCCTCATGCTGCTTGCTTCAGCCCTTTACACCATGAAGCCTCCATCAGATTATGTAAGCCCTTCGAGGTAGTCCAGACAAGAAGCACCAGCCATGAGTAGTAATACTATCTTCATTGTAAGGTTACAGTAACAGAATCTTTCAAGTCTGAAAGGCCTTCTCCCCTCTTTTACTTTTACTTTCCCAAAAACTAGGGAAGGTACCTTCTGAGATGCTTCCCATGACCCCTTTCCTTCTGTGGACTGAACTATCTTTTGCATGACAGTTGTCTAGGCTGCAGCTCTTCCTCTTGGCTCCCAAGGTCATTCCCACATACCATTACAGATTATGCCAAGGGAATGCAGTGTTAAGCAGCAAGTGGCCACAACTAGCAGCACCCTTAATTATTCCATACCATATCTAAAATTGTGTCCCTGCACTCACAAAATAATTAAAAAAAACAGTGGAAAGGACAGCCACATGAAACCTGTAGTCAGCAGACAAATCTGAAATCTGTTATATGCTCATTTCATACTGAAGTAGCAAGATGCTGGTGGCAGACTCCATTTCTCTATTGCAGATTAAATCAAGTAGAGCACCAGTACTTTCTTTCTAAATACAAAAATACAGAAGAAGAAGAAGAAGAAGAAGAAGAAGAAGAAGAAGAAGAAGAAGAAGAAGAAGAAGAAGAAGAAGAAGAAGAGGAGGAGGAGGAGGAGGAGGAGGAGGAGGAGGAGGAGGAGGAGGAGGAGGAGGAGGAGGAGGAGGAGGAGGAGGAGGAGGAGGATTGTATCCCTCTGCAGAAGTCAATTATGCAGGCTTTCTTGCAGCCCAAACCATATGACCTTAGAGGCTGATGCCTCTAGATCTGAGCACAGAATGTGTCCACAGCAGCTCAAATGGCCAATAGAAGCTGGATACATCCCATCCTCTGATGGTGCTATCAATAGCACCAATACCAGAACATTGTAGATTGTTTGCACAGCTAGTTTTTTGTTGGAAAAAGAGATAAAACACTACTTGAAGAGCAGAGTAACTAGATAACACTTTAGGTTACCTCCAAGGGACCCGAGATGAGACATAGGTGATGCCATGAGGACATGTCCCTTAAAAATAGTTAGCAAGGCATTGTCATATCACATGTCATATCATTGTCATAGCAAGGCTATGAGGATAATCCATATATATTCCAGTCTGGGTACCTGCCTTTAGGTGCTAATTAATCAGTCTAAATAATCTTTTGAGTCTCAATAACTTCACTCTTTAGGAACAGGATCAAGCTTGGGTTCTAAAAGCTTTTACTCTCCACTTTTTCTGTTTCTGTCCTAGAAATATTTGCCACTGCTCTTGCTCAACTGGAGGCTGAGATTTTGCAGCCTCCATCAAGTCGTCTTCTTGCAATGCCTCCTCTTCAGAGAACTCTCCAGGTGCCATCATGAATGAAAAACAAGAAAACACATGCATAAACCTGCACTCTACTTTCTGAGGCTGTTTTGTAACCTGTTGTTCTTCAATACATCCTGTCTACCAGATCTCTTTCTTGCCTGTCTTTTTATTATTTCCCCATGTCCCTTGTCTTCAGAAAATGACAGTCGGGTGTTTATGTCTGAGTATCCCCAAGAACAATAAAATTGGCTCTCTGGGATCCCCATGATGGTGGCAGCACCCTAACTGAATTTGTCTGACGTAACGAAGCAAAGAAGGCTTGGCCCTGACTAGTGCTTGGGTGTGCAGCCATCCAAGAAGACTGGAGTTGTTGGCTAATCTAAAAGTTGCAAAAAACGTCCTGGGGAAAAAAGGCAAAAGCTACCACTTCTGCATGATTATTTCCATGTAATCCCTCAGAGGAGTTCAACTTGAAGCAACCTTAGTTTTAAAGGATTTGTGGTGGAAGATTATTTTTGGGAGGTTTTGAGGTTTTGACTTTCAGTGCATCTTACTCATGCAATTACCCTTTGAAATGAGATTGGTGGAAAGATAAGGAGATGATGATAACGCTTAAAGGTTGGATTTGATTGGGCTGGAAAAAAAAATGTAGAGTTAAGTAAGAAAAATCAATTATCCTTTTGAGCACTGGCAAATAAATGTCCCAATCGAAGAGAATATTTGTAGCTCAGGGTTGAACTGTGGAGTCCTTGGTGCTCTCTGAGCCTTGTTGCTTTCTTGCAGATGTTTCATTGCCAGGCTAGGCAACATCTTCAGTGCGAAAACGGAGTGGGACTTGCTCTCTGTTTATATACCATGGCTTGTCCTGCTTGTGTTGGTGGAGGTGTTGTTCTCTCCTTAGTAGTTCCTTGTGCTGTTTAATTGTTCCTCTGGTGCTAATCCCAGTGTTATTAAAAGCTTGGCACTCAGACAAATCCATCAACAGACACATAGAGGTAAGATGTTGCACTGAAGCTGTTGCCTAGCCTTGCAATGAAACGTCTGCAAGAAAACAACAAGGCTCAGAGAGCACCAAGGACTCCACAGTAAACAACATTTACATACCATTCATAAGAGACAATAGAAAAGCCAGAAGACCAGAACACCTCCTTGCCAGCAATCATCACCCATATATGCAAAGATTAACACCAGGATTAGCACCAGAGGAACAATCAAACCTCACAATATACCCTAATCAAGAAACTATTAACTCAGTCAATCAACCAAGTAGCAAACAACAGCCCAATCAAGGAACTACTAAGGAGAGAACAACACCTCCACCAACACAAGCAGGACAAGCCATGGTATATAAACAGAGAGCAAGTTCCACTCCGTTTTCGCACTGAAGATGTTGCCTAGCCTGGCAATGAAACATCAGCAAGAAAACAACAAGGCTCAGAGAGCAACAAGGACTCCAGAAATATATGTTCGGACAGAAGAAGTAAGTAGTGAAGAAGTTAATGGTAAATTTACCTGAAATAAAGATGATCCTGAATTTACAATTTATTTTTTATGTGCCCCCCCAAAGGAAGAATATTCCAACCCCCACCACACACACACACACGTTTCCATTATTATACTCTAAGTGAATATACAACTTTTTTTTTCAATTTTAAAGGTAAACTATTGGAGAATGGGAGGAAATTTATTTATTTATTTATTTATTTTATATAACTGCCCATCTCCTCCAATGGGGAACTCTGGGTGGTTTACAATAAAATAATTAAAATAGAATATAAAATATAAAACATCAATTATACAATATATGTAATAAATAATTATAAATCCAGATGGAAGATAGAATTAATAAGGAAGGACATTATAAGATTAAGGGATTAGCCACCCCCATGAGGAACTTTCCTTTCCTCCTTCCCATGCCAGGCGGCAGAACCAGGTCTTCAGTTCTTTCCTAAAGGTCGGGAGGGAGGAGATCCGTCTCAACTCTGGGGGCAAGGTGTTCCATAGTGTAGGTGCCACCACAGAGAAGGCCCGTCTCCTAGACCCCATCAGATGACACTCTCTAATTGATGGGGCTCGTAGCAGGCCGTCTCTGAATGACCGGGTGGGGCGGGTCGATAAAATGGGGATAAGATGGTCCCTCAGGTATTCTGGCCCCATGCCATGTAGGGCTTTAATGGTGATAACCAACACCTTGAATTGTACCCGGAAGCAAACCGGCACCCAATGCAGCTCGCGGAGCAAAGGTGTTATATGTGCAGATCTTGGCGCACCCAAAATTGCTTGTGCGGCCGCATTCTGCACCAGCTGTAGCTTCCGGATAGTCTTCAAGGGTAGCCCCATGTAGAGCGCATTGCAATAATCTACATGGGAGATGACGAGAGCATGAGTGACTGTTCGGAGGGTGTCGCGATCCAGGAATGGGCGTAACTGGCGCACCAACCAAAGTTGTGCAAAAGCCCTCCTAGCCACGACTGCCACCTGCTCTTCGAGCAGGAGTCGTGAGTCTAGATGTTCCGCACCGGTTCCGAATGGGGCAGTGCTACCCCATAGAGAACCAAAGATGATAATTTCCTAGAAGACGCTAAGCCATCAATCCACAGCCACTCGGTCTTGCTAGGGTTCAATTGAAGCTTGTTGTTCCCCATCCAGGGCCTCACAGCCCCCAGGCACTGGGACAGGGTGGTCACTGCATCACTTACTTTACCTGGGATGGAGATATACAATTGAGTATCATCAGCATACTGATGATACCTCATCCCATGGTGTTGGATGACCTCACCCAGCAGTTTCATGTAGATTTTAAATAGGAGAGGAGAGAGAACCGAACCCTGCGGCACACCACACAAGAGGGGCCGAGGGTCAGATCTCTCCTCTCCTATTACCACTGACTGGGAGTGGCCCTGGAGGAAGGAGGTGAACCAGCGTAAAACTACGCCGCCCACCCCCAGCTCCCTAAGCCGCCCCAAAAGGATACCATGGTCGATGGTATCGAAAGCCGCTGAAAGATCCAAGAGAGCCAGGACGGATGCACTCCCTCCATCCCGCTCCTGCCAGAGATCATCCGTAAGCGTGACCAATGCAGTCTCCATCCCATATCCCGGCCTGAAACCTGACTGGAAAGGGTCTAGATAATCCGCTTCATCCATGGTCCTTTGTAGTTGCAACGCCACCACTTTCTCAACCACCTTTCCCAAAAAGGGAAGGTGGGAGACTGGACAAAAATTGTCCAGGATGGTAGGGTCCAGGGATGGCTTCTTGAGGAGGGGGTGTACCAATGCCTCCTTGAAGGCAGTTGGAACTACGCCCTCCGACAACGATGTATTAATCATAGCCTGGACCCATCCACATGTCACCTCCCTGGCCGATTTTACCAGCCAGGAAGGGCAGGGATCTAAATAACATGTGGTGGAATTAACAATTCGGAGGATCCTGTCCACTTCCTTAGGTCCAACAGGATCAAATCAAATATTCTTCCTTTCATATAAATATAATATTAGGTATGAATAGTACCAGACATGATTATTCTGGACAACTTGTATGGAAAGAGTGATTTATGAGCACAATAACAATTTAAGGGTAAGTCCAAGTAAAGTCAGTGTGTTTTCCTTACCAAGATCAGCAAAGTTTGCCTAGGTGTTGGATCTTGCACTCACTGTAATGTTTTTCTGGAATCCTAAATTCCAAAGTCCGTCCGTCCTTCCTTCCTTCCTTCCTTCCTTCCTTCCTTCCTTCCTTCCTTCCTTCCTTCCTTTTCTCTCCCAGGAAGATGAGATATAAATGAAACGAAGAAGTTCTTTTGCTTTGCTTTCCAAAGGCAGTAACAGCAGAAATATGGGACATTAGGAACATGAATTTGAGTAAACTCCAGGAGACAGTGGAGGACAGGAAGGCCTGGCGTGCTATGGTCCATGAGGTCATGAAGAGTCAGACACGACTAAACGACTGAACAACAACAATTACAATAAGTCATGAAGCCTGACCCACTTCACATTCCCTTTTGAAACTCTTGGTCACCATTCCTACCTGTTGCTCAAAGTCTTGGGACGAAGATTGATTAGTAGGGCTTTGCAAATCCTATGAACCAGATGGTCCCAGTGCACATATATGGAGACACCTGGGAACAGCTTCCAAAGCAGTCATGCAAACTTGAAAGAAGGCACCGTTGCTTTAAATATTTATTTTGAAAAATCTGTGCAACTCTATTGAGTACTGTATGTATGCATGCATGTATGCATGTGAGGAAGATGACATCCAGACATCCAGATAAAATTTGGAAGAAGCTTAGGAACATCCCTAAGTCACAGGGGTATAAGAAAGAGGAGGAAGTACAGCACAATCAGATTACAAGATTCTGTTATTATAGCCAATGTCAATAAAAGTAGTTTAAGCCTTCCTGTGGAGTGGATTTCCTGACCTGGTCTACCTGGTGGGGCTGATGGTATATGCCTCTCTACTTCAACAAACTTATGGTGGTTCATAACACACATAAAAACAATAAAGTAACAAAAATTATATTCCCCAAAACACTTTATAAAGTCAGCCCAAGTCCACATCCACATCAAAAACTCATCGGTATGGGCCTGTTTTTATTGTCCTGAGAAAGTCAAGCAAGGTGGGAGCATCTGATACATAAGAGGCCAGGTGTCCCATAGCTCGGGTGGGGGGGGGGCAGACTAAAAAGGGGCTTCTCTAGGCCCCCACACATTTCACCTGGCTAAATC
The DNA here is from genome assembly GCA_023362775.1 of Charina bottae. NCBI lineage: Eukaryota > Metazoa > Chordata > Lepidosauria > Squamata > Charinaidae > Charina > Charina bottae. Next base: position 128,532,237 of record JALMGJ010000003.1, read on the forward strand.
TTATCCCATCTCAACATTCTTTTGGGGTGATCTCGAAAGTTGTGTGCAGGTGCTTACCCTTTTTGCATGAGAGAAAAGGAGAGATGCATGTAAGTGCTTATATGGACATTTTTTCCCCAATCTTCCTTCTGTGCAAGTTGTAGACCTTCCCATATCGAGCTAGAAGATTACAAGAGGTTCCAAGTATTTTTGATGGACCCAACTTTCCTGTTTGGACAGTAGAGCTGGATTCAATGAGTAAAATGTGATTTGGAAAGCAGTTGAGTAAGCCCATAGCACTACCTGGGAACTCATCAAACCACACAAGTACCATATACCTACTGCAGAGAACTCCTGCAGGAATTCAGGAAAAGGACCCAGTTGCTTTCAGGTCTTCTCAACAGGTGCTATGTGCACATCCACAGCTGGTCTGTATCACATTTTGCTTTTTAAGATCTCTACACAGTCTGTATCCATATATTCCTCAAGTTTCACCTAACTCATCTTCCATATTACATTCCTATCTAGAACACAGATTCTCCAAATCAAGTTACAGTCAGTAAGTCAGCCCCCTGCCCCCTGCCCTACAACAACACTTGATAGTACCCACAAAATGTTAGAGTTATTCTATGTAGAATTCATACAAATGGATTCCTTCACTGTGATATTCTTTAGCTGGTAAAGACAGTATTTTTCCATACAGTGTTCACAAAACATTCCACCAGTAAACACCAGGTGTGTAGTAAGTACAACTGTTTAATGCATTGTCAGTTTGAAAATGTCCTACTTTTTGTTTTTCTTTCTCTTGGTCTTGCAAAGATATCAATAATAATTCCAGTGACCTTCTAATCCCTGAAAGAAGTTGAATTGCAGCTGCGAAAACCATCCCGCTTCTATGACCTTCAGATTTTTCTAGTCAAAACAATAGTTGGTCTGTTCATGGAATATTACCAGCAAAGTCTATCAAATAAAATTAAAAAAAAATATTCCAATAATCCAAAATACAGGAGGGAGCTATATTTCAAACAGTTTATAAAAGGAGAAATAAAAAATACATTCCAAGTGAAACAAAATAAAATCCACTCTATAGGAATATAGAGAGAAAAAGAGAAAAGGAATTTACAAACGTTCCCCTGCGTTTTTGTTCTTCAAGTTGCAGGCTGCTTAATCCAAACAAAAAGTAGATTGTCAATTACTTTATCAAGCGAAGAATTACAAACAAAGTCTCTTAAATCCCTCTAATACAAATGAAAGGTAAAGAAAAAAAAATACAGACGTTTCATTATGTTGCAAATGTAGAATCCATCAAACTTCCACCAGAATCAGTTATAGCAAAAAAAGCACAAAATTAGCCAACATTTTAAACAAAGTCCAAAAGATAGATCTTAGATTCCAAAAATATTCTAATCTAAAAAAAAAAATCCTAAAGTGATCTAAAAGCGGCTGTGCGCTCTTGTGTCTCTTCAAAGAGACTTGTTTTCCCTGCGAGAGCCAGATATCTCTCGGCCATTACCCTTGCACTTACCCTGCTTTTCCCGCAGTGGAAGCTACAGAAAAAACAAGGGTAGGCAATTCCAATGGCCCCACGAGCAATCTTCTGGTTTCCCCTTCTTCAGGGGAAAAAACTTCAGTGGTCCACAACTTCTGCAATCCACTGCAAGCAAGGAAAATTCAGTCAGTTCTCAGCTCTCTGAGAAATCTGACCGGTCGAGCTGGCAGCCAAGCCTGGAGTCTGACATTTAAAATTAATTATTGTATTTTAAGTTCAAAGATAGATTGGAGGGCATCTATTTTCTATACTTTCTTTGTTTATTATTTCTTGACCACTTTTTCTTTATCTTTTTCTTTATTTTGTATTTCTATTTCTATTTCTCTTTTCTATTCTAACTTTTAATATGTATTGTAAAACTTAATAAAATTATTATATATAAAAAAGAAAGACCTAGGCGAACTGAAATATTATTTGGGTGTTGAAGTTACTAGATCTCGGAGTGGTGAGTTTTATCTGAGTCAGAAGAGAAAAATTGTTCAATTGTTAAGTCAGCTTGAGATGTCAAATGCAAAACCTACCAGAACGCCTATGACTCTTGATTTCCTAAAGGGTGACACGTGTGAGGAACTTTGTCCTCAACCTGAGTTATATCACTCTGCTGTAGGAAGCTTGCTACATTTAACACAGTGGACACGTCCTGACTTAGCTTACTCAGTTGGAGTGCTCAGTCGTAAAGTTGCCAAACCGTCTATGCGAGATTGGCAAGGGTTAAAAAGAGTCCTGCGTTATCTCAAAGGCACAGCAGATCTCTGTCTTAAAGTGTCCACTACTAAGTCTGAAATGCCTGTGATTTATGTTGACAGCTCCTTTGCAGAAGAGGGAGATAGAAAATCTGTGAGTGGATTTGTCTGCCTGTTTGTCAACACAGCCGTTGCTTGGCGGGCAAGAAAACAAAATGCAATCGCAGTTTCAACTAGTGAGGCAGAATATAGTGCCCTCAGTGAGGCAGTAAATGAACTACATTGGTGTAAACAACTATTCCAAGATCTCACCGTAAACATTAAATTACCGTTTACAGTTTAGGAAGACTCACAATCATGCATTGCACTTGCTCTATCTGAAAATGTGAGAGGCCGCACAAAGTATGTCGATGTGAAGTTTCAGAATGTAAGACATGCAATTCAGGAAGGGTTTATCCAATTAGAATATTGTTCTTCTGAACTGAATGTGGCAGATATATTCACAAAAGCTTTACCTTTTGAAAAACATGCAACCATGATTACAAGATTGGGACTGGAGCAAATGTGTTTGGAATAAATCATTTGTGTCTCTGTGTTCTTGCAAAATGACAGTTTTCACTCCCCAAAATGTTTCGAAATCCATTCAGAAGGGGTGTTAGAGTTATTCTATGTAAAATTCATACGAATGGATTCCTTCACTGTGATATTCTTTAGCTGGTAAAGACAGTATTTTTCCATAAAGTGTTCACAAAACATTCCACCAGTAAACACCAGGTGTGTGACCTTCGCTAGCCAAAACATAGTGATATCAGTCCAAAATACCTTATCTCATGGCACTTCCATCTCATGGCGATTTATAGTAAGTACAACTGTTTAATGCATTGTCAGTTTGAAAATGTCCTGACCCACATATAGCCAATCAGAATGCTGAAACAAGTGTATATCTCAGCTATGAACTATGGGTCTATGCTACTCTTCTTCTTGACTTCTATCTGTCCTGTTGCCATGTACTCTGTTCCTGGACTGTAACTATGCCTGGCCTTTGTATGGGCCATGATTTTTGCTTCACATCTGCTGATGGAACTCTGCGTATGCTTTGTTGTTGTTTTTTCCTTTTGCAATAATGTACTATATCCATTATTGCCTTATGCTACAATAAAATATTGTAGCATAATACATTGTTAATAAAATATTGTTAGCCCTACACGCTGCACTCTGTTTGGATTACTCTGCGCCTGGAACCCCATTAAGCCAGCAATATCCCAAACAAAACTCCAAAATTAAACAATAATAATACTCCAAAATCTCTGGAAACTTCCAAATCTCATGAAATCTCAAAGTCCCTGTATGAGCTTTCATGCAATTTCAAGTGAGGGTACCAACATTTCATGAGATTCTGGTGCTTCTCCAAGAGATCTTGCAATATTTTAACCATCTTATTTTTTTCTAACATATTGTTGGGTACCAATCGAAGCTCAGGGTTGAAATAAAACATCTGCAAGAAAACAACAAGGCTCAGAGAGCACCAAGGACTCCACATATTGTTGGGTGTCCCTCTGACACTCACATGACATTGTGCAATGCTGCCCACAACTGAAAAAGTAGGCTGAGGTGTAGTTTTGTTCCTATCTGGGGAGTACTGCAGTCTACAACACTGATGATTGCACATAAAGTTTATCCTGCCAGAAGTAAGAAGGACACATACCCTTTTGGGTCCTTCCAATACCCTTGTTCTAATCAGGGTTCAACCCTCAGTTTGGCCCTCAGTTCTCCAGATCTCAAGATGACATTAGAGTTGGATGGATCCATTGGTATAATCCATATCACTTGGGCTTTCTCCCATTGATGATATGGAGGAAAAGGAATGATATAATGATTATAGTGCCAGGAACCAGTTGCTATCCTCTTGTAGATCTTACCAGCCCATCTTCTAAAATCATCTGGTTTAACAGACTTCTGGAATGTTACCTCCTCTGTCTTCTGTGATCCATTTCCTCCTACTCTTTCCCTATTAAGAGAGGTATTTGTCATTTAAAAAGAAAAGGTTAAGAGGAGGAAAAGTACCCTGCCAATGCTTCACAACTGATTAAGTTGCTAAATTGACTCCTTGGTGCTTGTTCTTAAATTTAGTTCTGGGCAGCAAATGGCTATACATTATCTTATTGGTGACAAGCCTTGTGATATGCAGATAATAGTGGCTGATTTTGGCAGTAATAGAAGCAAAAATAATCAGGAGGTTTTTTTGCAGTCTCTTGTCCCATCTAGCTCTAGCAATAACTTAGAATCCTTGCAGTTGCTACACCACCTGAATGCAGAGCTGCATGCCTTCCTTTTGAAACTACCAGATGTTTCTTCATTCTAGAACATCCAAGTCTAAATGTAACTACAAATATGTGGTTTCTGCTGGGTCTCCCATATCTCCATCCTTGTAATCCTCCCTTTAATGGTTTCTTGACTAGCTGATCCAGGCCACAATAATTTAAAGCAGGGTTTTTCAACCAGGGTTCCGTGGAACCCTAGGGTTCCACGAGAGGTCACTATGTGTTCCCTGGGAGATCACAATTTATTTAAAAAAATATTTCAAATTCAGGCAACTTCACATTAAAGAGGTAAGTTTCATTCTTTATTTTTAGTTTAAGAACACTGTTAATGCACATATACAGGTCTACCCATGAAACAAATATAATAATTTTGTCAATTCTGGCCTGTATTTGATCGTGAATGTGCAGGGGTTCCCCGAGGCCTGAAAAATATTTCAAGGGTTCCTCCAGGGTCAAAAAGTTGAGAAAGGTGATTTAAAGTATCTAAAAATGTGGTCTCTTTGTCATATCTAGAAGATATACTTTCTCCATCTATGTGAGGGTGAGTGAAGTAATCTGTTACTATTACTGTTTCTTTTTCAGCTTCCTCTGTAATATAGCTTTCTATCTTTAGGTCAGCTTTAGCTTCCTGGTCAGCAGGGTAAAGAATTAACTTATTTAGGGGAATTAATATCAGCCCCAGGTTGAGTAGAATAATTTGTCCCATTTGTAAATTTCACCTTATGGGACTCTATGCCCTATTTGACCCAGGACAACTCTGTTTCCTGTGCACCCTTCCCTTTCTTTTCTGTAAAGGAACAGAGAATTATATCCTATTGGTTATTACCAATTATCCAGGTTTCTGAATTGCTTGTTACTTGATGGCAACTGCGTGGGGGTGGGGACCAAAAAAGTCAAGGTGACAGTGATGATAGTATGATTAAAGCCCTGAGTAGGTGAATGTCTTGAGGTTGCATGCATGAACAAAGGGGCAGGGCTTCAATTGCACTGCTGTGACTACCATCTTGACTTTTCTGACCCACCCAGAAGAAGCCAGTATTGTTGCTGTATATCTGTGCTGTGTTTATTTCTAACATCAAACACTCCCACCCACCCATTTAGACTCAAAGGCTTCTGGTATTTAAAAAGAACACCTATGCCCAGTATTCCTTCTGCATTTTCAAAGCATGCTCTCGACAATGACCCTTCGCTCTTGTTGACTTCTTGACTGTCCTCATTTCCTAGATCTACACTGTCCACTTAATGAAGAGGGACACTCATAATCTTGGGATGACTTTTCCTGAACCAGATGCTCCTTACAGCCTGCCAGTTCCCCCCAAAAACGAGTTTAAGAGCTTCTCTGCTCAGGCCCTGGGGAAGAGCGGAGGGCAATTCCGAGTAGCTCCAGAAAGAGTGAAGTGGCTGGGCCAAAGCCGAAAGGATGCTCAGTTGTGGATGTGTCTGGAAGTGGAAGGAAAGTCTGATGCTGTAAAGAACAATATTGCATAGGAACCTGGAATGCAAGATCAATGAATCAAGGTAAGCTGGATGTGGTCAAACATGAGATGACAAGATTGAACATCGACATCTTGGGAATCAGCGAACTAAAATGGACAGGAATGGGCGAATTTAATTCAGGAGACCATTATATATACTACTGTGGGCAAGAATCCCTTAGAAGAAATGGAATAGCTCTCATAGTCAATAAAAGAGTGGGAAAGGCAGTACGGGGGTACAACCTCAAAAACGACAGAATGCTTTCAGTTCGAATCCAAGGCAACCATTCAACATCACAGTAATCCAAGTCTATGCCCTGCCCCAACCACTGATGCCGAAGAAGCTGAAGTTGACCGGTTCTATGAAGACCTGCAACACCTTCTAGAACTAACACCAAAAAAAGATGTCCTTTTCATCATAGGGGACTGGAATGCTAAAGTAGGAAGTCAAAAAATAACCGAAATAACAGGCAAGAACGGCCTCAAAGTACAAAATGAAGCAGGGCAAGATATGGTCAGAAGGTGTCCAATATGCTTCTGGGGAAGAGCGGAGGGCAATTCCGGGTAGCTCCAGAAAGAGTGAAGTGGCTGGGCCAAACCCGAATGGACGCTCATTTGTGGATGTGTCTGGAAGTGGAAGGAAAGTCTGATGCTGTAAAGAACAATACTGCATAGGAACCTGGAATGTAAGATCAATGAATCAAGGTAAGCTGGATGTGGTCAAACATGAGATGACAAGATTGAACATCGACATCTTGGGAATCAGTGAACTAAAATGGACAGGAATGGGTGAATTTAATTCAAGAGACCATTATATATACTACTGTGGGCAAGAATCCTTTAGAAGAAATGGAGTAGCTCTCATAGTCAATAAAAGATTGGGAAAGGAAGTACTGGGGTACAACCTCAAAAACGACAGAATGCTTTCATTTCGAATCCAAGGCAAACCATTCAAGATCACCGCAGATGGTGACTGCAGCCATGAAATTAAAAGATGCTTGCTCCTTGGGAGGAAAGCTATGGCAAACCTAGACAGCATATTAAAAAGCAGAGACATCACCTTGCCGACAAAGGTCCATATAGTTAAAGCTATGGTTTTTGCAGTAGTAATGTATGGCTTACTAATGTATGGAAGGACAGAGTTGGACCATAAGGAAGGCTGAGCGCCGAAAAATTGATGCTTTCGAACTGTGGTGCCGGAGAAGACTCTTAAAAGTCCCTTGGACTGCAAGGAGGTCAAATCAGTCAATCCTAATCAACCCTGACTGCTCATTGGAAGGACAGATACTGAAGCTGAAGCTCAAATATTTTGGCCACCTAATGCGAAGAGAGGACTCACTGGAAAAGACCCTGATGCTGGGAAAGACTGAAGGCAAAAGGAGAAGGGGACGGCAGAGGATGAGATGGTTAGATAGCATCACCGATGTAACGAACATGAATTTGAGTAAACTCCGAGAGACAGTGGAGGACAGGAAGGCCTGGCGTGCTATGGTCCATGAGGTCATGAAGAGTCGGACACGACTAAACGACTGAACAACAACAACTGCTCAGGCCCACAACTTGGGTCTGTGTCACCTGGGGCAAACATGGATTCCGCACCCCCCATGGACTCTGCACCCCTCTGCAGGGTCGAGTCCCTCATCCCCCGTGGGGAACAGCAGCACGGTGGGATGTGGGGGAGGGACTCCCACTGGCCAGCACGGATGGGCAGGGGAGGTTGCCAGGGGCAGCCCCGGTACGGCTGAGAAATGCCACCTTCCCATTGGGAGTGCCCCCGCTGGTCCACTGCACAGTCCAGTGGCTCGGGGGCTTCTCCAGGCAATGGCGGCGGCCCCCGTGGAGCATCGGAGCAGTGGGACCACCCTGCGCCTATCTCCCTCTATGGCGAGTGCCAGTGAATCAAGCGTGGTGGGCGGGAAGAAGTGCCTCTGCAGAAGCACTCAGTTTGGCTGCCAGGGTGCGCCTGCGCAGAGGCAGGCTGGGATTGAGGGCGGTGCTCAGCAGATATGGATTGGCTTCGGTCTCGGCCAATGGCGAGCGTGTGTGAGAGTCGCTTGGCCCCCTTTGGGCAGGGGTCAGGCCGGCCGGCCTGTCTCCATGCTGCCCCACAGCCAATCACCAGCAGCAGGGGCAGTTCCCCGCCACTGCATGCTGCGCCCTGTCATTGATCGTGCCATGAAACAGTCAGTATACAAATACTATTTTGTCATTTTGGCAACCCCCCAGCGTGGCGCAGGGGGCACATGCCCCATCCCCCCCCCATTGTGGTCCTGTCTCTGTTGTCCTGTACTAGGCTAGGTAATAACAAGTTGTGTGAGTAGCAAGTTTACAACTGGTTTAATGGCGGGGTTATATATCAGTTTACTTGAGAGGCAGAAATAATGCTTATTCTTAGAGGTTGTAAATCAACAGCCAGGCGGTATTCAGAGAAAATGAGTTCTTGGCTCTTAGCCAGAACAGTTCCCTAAAGACAGCAACTCATTTAAAAGCAGAGAAGTCCAGTGGTCCAGAGCTTAGCACCCACAGAATCCAGTACAGTGTCCTGGAGAACTGATTTAGGTAAGCTAAAGAAAAAAGAAAGAACGTTTCCATGGATGGAAATCCTGAAGGGAAAAACAGTTCAGAAGGATTGGGACATGAAGGGCTGAAGAAAAACAAGTGTGGTGGTCATGAACGTACTCGAAACACTGCACTATATCTAGAAAAGAAGGAAGGAAGAGAACTGCTGTGCTAGTGATGAAAATAACCTCAATTTAATTTCTATTTTGAAAAAAAAAGTGATGTCTGAATTTACAGTTTAGCCAGGAGCTCCTGGATTTTAAGCTTCTTTGTAAGAGTCCCCTGGTAAAAGAACATCTTAGAATGAGTTGTCATAACTGTTAAAGGCTCTTGAGCATCTGCTAGAAGCCATGATGAATTCGGAATTATGTCATGCATGGTATGATGTCACCCTGCAAATGGCATGACCATGTAATTTGAGTCAGTGGTACAAATGAGATAATCAGGTCATTTGCACAGTGTCATCACAATGCATCGTTTCTTCTCCCTGCCCCCCACCCACCAATGAATGCCTACCCAGCTATTTTCTACGTATCTCCAGAGGACACAGCTCTATCCTCTGCTCCACCAGAAACAACTAGGCTTCAAATGAACCCCCTGGACTCCATCAACTCTTGGTTAGAACCTGATTCAATGCAACACTCCAGATGACCAAAAGGTGGCTGCAACAAGACCTATTCTGCCATCTAGTGGGCATCAGGATCGTTGCAATGAAAATCTCTCTCTATTTTCCTCTAATATCCATAGATTTCATTTGCAGTTTTTTTTAATTGGAATCCTTCATTGTTCAATTTGAAAAACCACAGATTTTGAATGATAACAGAGTGTCAATTCATACATCGGATAAAACAAAGGATTAAAATGTATGCCAGATGAAATTTCTTTCTCACACTTATATAAGTCCCAAGTTTAAATAAATTATAGTATTTTTCTCCACTTGATTCTGGGACTGACAGATTGTGATTTTGTAACTCTTTTTATCTGAATAGATGTGGAAATTTATTTTTACTGCTGAGTGGGAACCTGGCTGCTAATTTTGCAGTTTTGTTTTCAGGCTGCAAAGCTCCACACTGTATTTTACCATTGTGTATGGTAAAAAAAATTTTTTTTTACACCTCCTTACCAGCAATTAATACCCAGATATGCAAAGATTAACACCAATATTAGCACCAGAGGAACAATCAAACACCACAATATACCCTAACCAAGGAACTATCAACTCAGTCAATCAACCAAGCAGCAAACAGCAGCCCAATCAAGGAACTACTAAGGAGAGAACAACACCTCCACCAACACAAGCAGGTCAAGCCATGGGATATAAACAGAGAGCAAGTCCCACAACCTTTACGCACTGAAGATGTTGCCTAGTCTGGCAATGAAATGTGTGCAAGAACACAACCAGGCTCAGAGAGCACCAAGGACTCCACAAAAAAAAATCTACATAAATAAAAGAGACACACATAAAAAACAGTCAGACCTTTGATTACACGTTGTGACCACCATCTTGATCTTTTTGACCACACCATGTAGACACCCCTGTATTTTTCAAAAGCTAGGATGGGGGAAGGTTTTTGCCCATTATGCAGCATGAACCCATCTCAACTTACTTATTTCTTTGGTGGCTTGTAGCCATGCTATTTTGTTTGGCCAACTTTATTAATTTAATTTTGTTTGACCAAGAATTTGCCAAGTTATTCAGATACCATGGAAGTATTTTTCTGTATTCCAGGTTGCAACACATCATAAAGCTGGATGAAAACTGTAGGATGAAATACTTCAGAGTAATATACCAGGCAACTAGGCAACACTCAGAAGTAAGGTATAGTTGGGACAATCATGCTTTTGAATCAATAAATTAAATAAATAAAGGCTTTAGTTTGTTGTTAACCTTTCATTCTTTCAGTCTCTCTCGTTTTCCCAGTGCAATGTGACAGAAAGGCCAGGTAGGAAGAAAACAGCCTCATGTTATGAATGTGGGAATGTGTGATGCATGCTGTTGGCAAGAAATTAAAAGGAAAGCTTTAAGAGACCTCATTTTGAGAGATATCACCATCCATAAGATCTCATGCCTTATTTCAGTTGTTTCTAGCTTAACAAGATAAGTTCCATCTCATTTTACTCAGGTTCAAACTCTTTTCATTTATTTCTCCCAATATTTTATTTCCTTAACACGTGTTGTAAAAATTTGATATTCTGATCACAGGCATTCAGATTATGAGGAAAAAGAGACCACAGAGTATGGGAGGAATCTTCCTTTTGAGGTGGAACTTCCCTTGTTAAGCTAGAAACAAGGGAAGAGTGAGGAAGGAAGGAAGCTATTGTATCTTCTTAGAATATTAATTATATAGATTTGTTTTATAAAGTTTTTGGTCATCTCTTACAAAGTTTTGTTTCTCATCATAAAGGAGGCAGATAGTTCTCGGAAAGAAACAAAGTCAAAGGCTTTATTTGGGGGGCATGTGTTCATCACCAATTATTTCTAAATGCCGTTTCGCTCCACATATTTTTTTATTTTATTTTATTTATTTATTTTCTATCCCGCCTTTATTATTTTTATAAATAACTCAAGGCGGGGAACATACCTATTACTCCTTCCTCCTCTTGTTTTCTCCACAACAACCCTGTGACGTGAGTTGGGCTGAGGGAGAGTGACTGGCCCAAGGTCACCCAGCCGGCTTTCATGCCTAAGGCGGGACTAGAACTCTAAGTCTCCTGGTTTCCCATTGGCTCCTTCCTAGGGCTGAGAGAGAGTGACTGGCCCAAGGTCACCCAGCCAGCTTTCGTGCCTAAGGCGGGACTAGAACTCTAAGTCTCCTGGTTTCCCATTGGCTCCTTCCTAGGGCTGAGAGATGGACTGGCCCAAGGTCACCCAGCTGGCTTTCATGCCTAAGTCGGGACTAGAACTCTCAGTCTCCTGGTTTGCCATTGGCTCCTTCCCAACACTGAGAGACAGGGACTGGCCCAAGGTCACTCAGCCAGCTTTCATGCCTAAGGCGGGACTAGAACTCACAGTCTCCTGGTTTGCCATTGGCTCCTTCCCAACGCTGAGAGACAGGGACTGGCCCAAGGTCACTCAGCCAGCTTTCATGCCTAAGGCGGACTAGAACTCACAGTCTCCTGGTTTCTAGCCCATTGCCTTAGCCACTAGACCAAACTGGCTCATTCAAATATTCATTCCTTAACATATTATTCACTACCAATTTTCATATTTGCAAGCTCTCTTTTGATATGGCTTTGAGCTGAGAAAACTGTGCTAGAGAATTTGTAAATTGTGGAATCTAATAGATAGTAAGTTCTCATCTGCAGAGTCATCTGGAAAGTCTGGATCAATCCAGTTCATATCAAAATTTGCAAAGTTCACAACCCCCAAACCTCCTAAATCTATCCACCCATTTATCATTTTTGTATTTATTGAAGAAATACATGGAGCTCTCTTCTAATTTTCATTGATCCACATGCACTGTGTATTGAACCAGGGTTGCTAAACAGATATCAGAAACTGCCTGAACTTCAAAGAGGAAAAATAAGGAAAGAAATATTTTTAAAACAATACATCTCCTTTGAAGGGTTCTATAAGCCCTGCCCTATTCATCAACCCTGTGTCATCTCATCTTTTCAAATGGGACTGAATGTTTAATTGTTCTGTTGAGGGCAGATGTTTTACAAATCTCCACCAGGGCAGATGTTTTAGAAAACTGAACCCTATCACCAGAATGGCTGCAGTGATGGGTAAATCTTCACTTGGTGAATTAATGCCTTACCACTTTATATCAAAAACAGGCCTTCCAGGAGGCAGAGAGGAATTGTAGAATCCTGAAATGTTAGAATACGTAGAGGTAGGCAATGATTTTTCAAGAAAGATTTACACATTTTAAAGTATTTATTATTTGGCTTGAGGCTCAGGGGGCAGGTCCCAGGGAAAAAGTGACATCATTGGATAGTCATTTGGGGGGAGGGCTGATTTGTTAGATTACCGGGTGCACCAAATGATGTTCAGCATTTCAATAATGAAAATGAATGCTCTAAGCTTCAAGTCTGAATATTTCTCTTTCTGATCAGCTCAAAGAGGTGGCAACCCTTGTGCCAGCCACAATTGATCATTTGTCACTTAATTTATATATCAGAAAGTCATACTACTCTGGGGGCTAAAATTCAGGTGCTAGATAAGACTTCATATGGATTGCTCATTGGAACAGGCAGCATCCACACTGGTGGGGGAAGTCAAATGACACATGTAAAAATGGGATGGGGCTTTGTGGTTGCAGCTGCCAATTTGACAATTTTACACACATGCGCACACGTGCACACACACCCCAATGTCCCTGGGAATAGCTGCTTTTCTGATCACTGTGATTTAGGTAAAGGTAAAGATTCCCCCTGCACATTTGTGCAGTCGTGTTTGACTCTAGGGGCCGGTGCCCATCTCCGTTTGTTAGCCGAAGAGCCAGCATTGTCCGAAGACGCTTCCACGGACATGTGCCCGGCATGACGTGTGCGAAACATTGTTACCTACCCACAGAAGTGGTACCTATTCATCTACTTGCATTTGCATGCTTTCAAATTGCTAGGTGGGCAAGAGCTGGGGCGAGTGCGGGAGCTCACTCCACACGCGGGGATAGTGATTCAAACCTCCGAACTTGCGATCTTCTGATCGACAGGCCTGGAGTCTTACCCGCTGAGCCCCCATGCCCCCATCGTGATTTAGCAGACAGGATATTTATTAGATGCCCTGTCTCTGGTTTGTAAGTCCTTGATGGGAAATAATGAGGGAAGAACAATATGTTAATTTGATCAGGGATGCATTTTTCAGGCAGATTTTCTTTTTAAAAAGCCAATTGTGATAAAGTGCAACAGGAAGCAATTTCTTCCCCATCCCTACTGAAATCCAGTGATGTGGTTTTGCTGCTGGATCTGCTTTCATGGACAGAATCAATGCTTTTCCTCTTGGACCCCCCAGCAAAGCAAAATCTTCTCTGTGTGCTTCCCCATCTTTCCAAAGCAGACTTTGAGGATGTGTGGACAGGATGTGAAAGTGGAATGGGAAAGAAAGTGTCTATAGAAATTGGATTATGCAACATTACAATACATTCCATCTATGTTGATTTCCTTTCTTCTTTGCTTATGATTCAACTTTACCTACAACCTGGCCTTCTTCTGGATCAAGGGGGTCCAATGTCAACTAGACTTTATCTGCCATCTTTGAGCTAGACCCACTTAACAGAAGGTGGCTTTGCCAGGATGAGTGTATTCTCTTTATCTTTCTTTCCATTTTTTTAAAAATCACTTCTTTATGATTCCCCTTCAGATCTGTAACACCCAATATTTGGTGTAAATGAATTTCACCTGGCAGTCATGTCCTGTCAAGGCAACTTTAAACTCAGAACATCTTTGCTTCAGATGCTGCACAACTTGGAAGATTTCCTGCTGATCTATTCTGATTTCCTTCTCCGTTGTTGCAAGTAAGCCTTGAGCTAGATTTTATTAAAGTGGTGCCTCTTTGATACACAGTTCCCATTTCCTTCCAGTTCCTTAACCTGCGTCTTTGCTAACTCTGACCCATTTTTTTCTTCTTCATAGAAGTAGTCTGGTCAGCATTTTTGATAAAAGAATAACTGATGGTTTTCTACACGATTGATGAAGTGGATCAAAGTCAGCCAAAGTTTATGCCAGTATAAAGTTGCTAACTTGTAAGGTGACACAAAAATTCCCTGTTGTGGATTTATATACCTCTTCATATGGCTGTCCAGTGAAAAGAAGATCCCTGCTAAGGGTCAGAAATTCCAGTCTTCCCTAATTCCAAGACTACTGAAATCTCAAATGGTATACATAATGTTACTAAAACTGATACGAATATACTGGAGCTGAAAAGAAAGTTGATACAGACTTTCAGGTTCTGCAAATAAATGTCAGTAATTGCTATTTAACATTATAGAAAATGGTAATGTTAAAATTTTTGCTTTTGAAGGTATTCTCCTAAAGGGGATATAGAAGTTACATATTTAAGAGTCTAAGGTGATGGAAAGAGAAAGATGAGAGGAGCACAGTGCCAGCTTAGTTCAAGGAAAAGCAAAGATACAATTTGGTAAGCCAAACAGGGAAACTTATATCCAAAAATATAACTTTTATCAAATTCGTTTAGCAAAGTTTTGTCTTAGTTTTAGAGAAGAGAAACAGAAAATCATCTTAATCAGGTCTGAATTTGGTGGATTTGTTCCAAAACTGAGATTGAATTAAATTGACTCAAGGTCTGATCCAAAGAGAGATTTGGAAACTCAGTGCTTTTCTTGCCATACAAAGACTAATGAGAAATGGCTTTATTTTTTTCCCTTGCTTTTCTTTAACAGAACAAGATTAAATTTGCAGACACAGTAGCTTCTCATCTTCAAAGAAATAGATGACACTGGCATCTTTAAATTCTGATTTGTCTTTAAAAGAAAGCATCACTTTTGTTTTTGACTGAACTAGTTGACATTTGCATCCAAAACACTATCTTAAAATCAGAATCCGAAATACTGTGATTGGAAAGCCCTAATGAACTATTTACTTACGTTTAGAAGTTAGTCATGTTCACCAGTCACATTTCTGTGCTCAGTTCTCTCACCATTCTGATATTTGACATATAACACAAACAAACAAACAAACACACACACACACACACACACACACACACATACAGTAAGCAGAACGTGTGTTTGTTGTGCAAACACAATGTGTGGATTACTGTGCTGCTCTGAAACACCATTCAGCACCTCAAGTCCCTTGATGGTTCTTCTTCAATAGGAGGTTGTTTACAAAGGATCCCATTTCCCACTTCATCCCTGGAAGACACAATGGAAGACCCTCATTCATCTCAGCATTTGGAATTCATCTGAATAGGACACGCATCCCCATGGACAAATTAATCAATGGACAAGTTAACTTTGACTTCGCTTAAGCTCTCATCTGAGCTTGACTAAATCTGGAGCCCAGGTAGCTTTGCACATGTGCCAGCTCTTCAACTCATGACTGCAAACCGGGATCTCGATTTTTCTTTTCTTTTCAAAGGCTGTTTTATCAAACTCTTTTGTTCCCTTTCTTTCAGATAACAATATTTATTACCAAGGCACTCTCCTTTTTTGAAGGCTGTAAATTACCAATTAAATTTGATCCCTTGAAATAATCCCCACTTTCCTTCTCTTTGTGATTGATTCCCATTTCAAAACTAGCATTAAGAGGGAAATGAATGGCATGGTTGATTTTTTTAGCTGATTATTTATTCTGCAACTGCACTCTGAATCACACAGATGAAGGAACAATTAGACATCCTGCTTTTCAATTACGATCTGAATTTTATGTAAGCAAACATATTAAATCTAAGAAGGCTAATCCTGCTTGAGTTGAAATGAGCAAATAACAACAGGAAATTGAAGAATCTGGTGATGGGGATATGGGGAGGGAGATGAGAGGGCAAAAGGCTTGGAAGATCTACAATGGGTATACCTATGGCTAAAAAAACTTGTATACGGTTATGCTAATAAAATCTACCTGTATTCCAAGGTAACCCCTTCCCCTCTTCCTTTTAAAAGAGCTCAAGTTTATACTGATTGTAAGATAATCTGTAGAAGAATCTTCCTTTTCTATCATCTTGGTCCTGGACTGAAAAAGTCAAGAGAGAAGGAGAAAGAGGAGCAGTCTCCCCAACAGTGATATAAAGCATCTTCATAGCATCACCCAGCCATCTTTGAAGTGATATAAACTGTCTTTAATACTCTTCATTTGGTAGAATGGTGGTTGAATGCCTCTAGCACAGGGCTTTCCAAACTTTTCCCATTGGCGACACACCAACGGCAGCGCACAAGAAAACCCGGAAGTGCCGCAGTGGTGGCAGCGTGCAAAATCCCGGATGCACCACCATAGCGGCGCTTTCGGGGTTTCGCGCACTGCAGCGGTGGCGGCAGCGGTGTCCTGGTGTGCCATGCGAAAACCAGGAAGTGCTGATGGCCCGCCGCTGTGGCCGTGCACAGCGGCGGCGCACCATCAGCGCTTCCGGGTTTTGACGCGACATACCTGGGCCCCGCAGGCGACAGAGTATTGTGTCGCGACACACAGTTTGGAAAGCTATGCTCTAGCAGATACTATCAGTTTCTAGTGGGAAAATGACTAGGGAGAACACACTATCCTTGCCCACAGAAAGACTATTTGCATCAAGATCTTGGCTGAGTGACTCTTTTTTAAATAACAAACAGTTCAAAATCTGCCAAGATTCTGACAACATGGGTCGAATGTACCTGAATTTTATCTTTAAAAAACATGGATGGAAGTGGAATTGCTAAACTTCCTGATTACGAGCTAGCCAATTAAGCCTCTTCTTCAAGAGACTTTGTTTCCCTCATTTGATTTTTTTTTTTCTGCCAAATTTCCTGCCCCATTTATGTCCCCCCCCTTTTGGAGGGGAGGGGAACTTCTCATTAATAACAAGAGATAAAATAGCACTTGTGAAACATAGATGATTGTAATTTTATACTTGTATTTTAATCCTAATTTTTATTGTAAACCGCCCAGAATCCCCCATTTGGGGGAGATGGGCGGTCATATAAATTTAAATACTAAATAAATAAATAAATAAATAAATAAATAAATAAATAGGTGTGAAAGATGAGTATACTAGATGGGATCATCCTGAGGGATAGAATGTAAAACTGTCAATTTATGATGGAGAAAAGAATCCTAAGATTTTTCTTTTTTTGGTGCATGAAGATGGCTTCCTTTGCAGCAGTATGTGTGTATGCATATTTGTGTATATACGTTTGTACAGACACACAAACATCCCCTCCTCCTCTCAAGCCATATGGAACAGCAGACCATATAGGACAGTAGGCCTAAGTTGTATTTGCAAAGTATTGTCATAAAGTTGCATACAAGACTGCGAATGAGCAGTAAATTACAAGAAAGCTGTTGAATATACCAAATGTACAGTTATTTTGGTTATGTGAATTGTGGTTGTTGGTTTTTGAACTTTGATTGGGTGTCAGCCTTACCAGGTAGAACAGACAGGAAACACGGCCAGATGAGCTAATTCTAATTTGTTTTAAGGCTACATTAACAGAGTCTTGCAAGTCTGAAAGTACAAATCTCCTGCCATCTGCTTTACAATCCAAGAAGCTAGGGAGGGTCCCTTCTGAGCCTCTTTCTCTGCCCATTGTGCAGCTGTGGGCTATGCCCTCTCTTATCTGACCGTTCCCTAGGCAGCATCTCTTTGCCCCGTCTCCCAAGGACTTCCCACATACTATTACATTGTGTTTATATTTTTTAATGGTTTTTATATGTTTTTTTTCATATCTTTTGTTGTTGTTTTCATATTGCTATTTAATTTAATTATTTAATTATTTAATAGAGTCCCCTATTCGGGGAGATGGGCGGGGAGTAAGTAAGTAAGTAAGTAAGTAAGTAAGTAAGTAAGTAAGTAAGTAAATAAATAATTGTTGTTGTTAGCCACCCAGGCTCATGTATACAGTATGAGATGGGGGGACCATATCAATCAGATAAATAAATAAATAAGTAAGTAAGTAAATAAGTAAGTAAGTAAGTAAGTAAATAAATAAATAAATGGACAAAGGTGATGAGGTGTGTTCATTTTGTCTATTGTTTTCTGACTTGGTCTGTCTGTAAACTATATTTATTTGTTTTCATTTGTACATCTCTTTTGGGTTTGACAGCATTAAAAAATTGTAGGGCTTTAATGCCAGACAGTATCAAAATACTGAACAGTTTTTATATATTCATATTTCTGAGCCTATAATTACCTCTCACGAATGATACAGAAGACTCACAAATCTCACAGGCTGCTTTGCCATTCCTTTCAAACAAAACACAAATGTAGACAGCTCTATTTTTTTATTCTTCCTCCCCCCTTTTTTTGGCAGCACTTGTATTAGCAAGAACAGGTTGTTACAAAGGGACACGGTTTGCATGATACAAAATTAATTAGAAAAGTCTATTTTAATTATAATTATGCAATTACAGTTAAACAAATGAGGAGTTGGGATTTTTGCAGCATTCCCAATAGGTTTTGAGTCACTTGCTTGGGGTACATCAGGAAGAAGCTTTGCCTCCCTAGCAAAACTATAAAAAGGACAATCTGTCCCTCTCTGATGGGAGCTGGAAACTTGTTAAAACATATTCAGGTGTTTATTCAAATTAAGTCTTTTCGGAGTGAGCTTATTATTTGCAGTATACTTGCGCTGGCATCTTTATTAAGGAAAAATACAGAAAGAAATTCAGTTTAATAAACCCAGGTGCCAGATTCTTTGGTTTGGTTCATTTATAGACCACTTGCTAAGCGGAGCATCTAAGGAACTAACAACAGTTTCCACGCTTTGTTTAGATGTAGAAGGTAATAGGCCTCATTACTCTTTCAAATTTATTTATTTATTTATTTATTTATTTATTTATTTATTTATTTTCTATAGCCACCCATCTCAACAAGTGACTCTGGGCAGCTTACAATCATAAAAACCATAAAACAGTTAAAATAATTAAACACAATTAAAAGTACAAAATAGATATATATGGTCGCCAAGTAAACAATGCATGGATGTTAATATATTTATTTATTTATTCTTTATTATTTGGATTTATCCCCGCTCATCTCTACCGTGGCAGACTCTGGGCGGTTAATATAGCCAAGATATTATTATATTAACTATAATATAGTTAATATAGCCAAGAAACGGGGCCATTAACCTGCTCGGGGCCCCAGGCGCAGGCACATAACCCGGTCTTCACGGCCTTACGAAAGGCCAACAGGGTCGGGGACGTCCTGACCTCTGGAGGGAGAATATTGCAGAGGGCAGGCGCTACGCCAGAGCAGGCACTGCTTCTAGTCCCTGCCAACTAACATTCCTTGGCTGATGGGACCCGTAGCATACCCAACCTGCCAGACCGAATTGGGCGGGTAGAAACACCTGGGAGAAGACGGTCCCTTAGGTAACCCGGTCCAAAGCCATGAAGGGCTTTAAAGGTGGCAACCAGCACCTTGAATTACACCCAGAAGCACACCGGCAACCTATGCAGCTCACGTAGTAGTGGTGTTACGTGTGTCGAATATCCGACACCATTTACTACCCATGCAGCTGCATTCTGTACCAGTTGAAGCTTCCAAATGCTCTTCAAGGGCAGCCCCATGTAGAGCGCATTGCAGCAGTCCAGACGGGAGGTCACGAGGGCATGAGTGACTGTGAGCAAAGCCTCTCGGTCCAGGAATGGGTGCAACTGACGCACGACCCGAAGATATGCAAAGGCCCTCCTAGCCATGGCTGCCACCTGCTCTTCAAGCAGGAGCCGGGAGTCCACGAGGACCCCCAGATTGCGCACTGGGTCCATCTGGGGCAGTGCCACCCCATCCAGGACCAATGATGGAAAAACCTTGTCACTGCAAGGCCCACATATCCAAAGCCACTCAGTCTTACGTGGGTTGAGTCGAAGCCCATTGCTTTGCATACCTCTCCTGTATAGCAATCACGGCCAAACCAGATTTTTCAGTACCCGGGTGAGAAAATCTCAAAGTTAGTTTTCATCACCCTTGACAATATAAGCAGACAATGTTAAAGAAGAAAGAAAAAGAAAAAAATGATTTCCTTTTTATGGCACCCAAAATTGGCTGACTGAAGTGACTGTCTCTCTCTGTCTATTGGCATGGGCAACTTAGATTTTCAGAATGTGAAATCATAGAATAGAATAAGCCAACTGGATCAGATCAGGGCTGATATTAGTTCAGCATTTTGTTCCTCGTTGTGGCCAATCAGATGTCTCTAGAACAAGGAGATAGATATATCCTAGATATACCATATCCTGATGATACCCAACTGGACATTGCTTTTTGTTGTTTATTCGTTCAGTCGTTTCCAACTCTTCGTGACTTCATGGACCAGCCCACGCCAGAGCTTCCTGTTGGCCGTCACCATCCCCAGATCCCCCATGGTTGAGTCTGTCACCTCCAGAATATCATCCATCCATCTTGCCCTTGGTCGGCCCCTCTTCCTTTTGCCTTCCACTTTCCCTAGCATCAGCTTCTTCTCCAGGGTATCCTGTCTTCTCATTATGTGGCCAAAGTACTTCAGTTTTGCCTTGAATATCATTCCCTCAATTGAACAAGTATATGCTCTAAATTTTGCCATGTCTGTGTCTGTATGTCTGTCCGGCTCAAGGTCAGTGACCACACCATCGTATTTATCAGGGATATTAAGATCTTTCTTGTATAGTTCTTCTGTGTATTCTTGCCACCTCTTCTTAATCTCTTCTGCTTCTGTTAGGTTGTTGTTTATTCGTTCAGTCGTTTCCGACTCTTCGTGACTTCATGGACCAGTCCACACCAGAGCTTTCTGTCGGCCGTCACCATCCCCAGATCCCCCACGGTCGAGTCCGTCACCTCCAGAATATCATCCATCCATCTCGCCCTTGGTTGGCCCCTCTTACTTTTGCCTTCTCTTCCTTTTGCCTTCCACAGGACATTGCTACCACAGGCAATAAGGAAGATGTTGTTTGATGGCCCTTCCAGTTATCTGGAGGCTGTCAGGGCCTGGATGGGAAAAATATGGACTGAAGTTCAAGTGGGTTGGAGTTGTTGATAACATTAGAGAACTCTAATTCTTGCCTCCATAATTTTCTTTGATGGGCATGCACTACCCATCAGGGAGCAGGTTCATGACTTGAGCATTCTTTTGGATTCACAGCTCCTGTTGGATCAGCAGGTGGAAGCTATGGACAGAGGAGCCTATACAGTTGTGGCCTTACTTGGGGTAGGAGGACTTAGCTATGGTAATTCATGCCCTCATCACCCCCCAGCTAAAATTCTATAGTGTGCTCTACTTGGGGCTGCCCTTAAAGACAACTCAGAAACTACAGTTGGTTCAAAATGCAGTAGCCTGCAAATGTTCTGGCTTCTGGTGTTGGGAGTATGATACACTGGACTTGCAGGCCCTGTATTGATTTCTAGTTTGGCTTCCAGGTACAAGTCAAGGTGCTGGTTTTGACCTATAAAACACTTCATAACTTGGTACCTTTCAGGGCCAGCTACTCTAACCAGTACCAACCTGACTGATTAGATCAACCAGGGAGAAGCTACTACATATCCCACTCTTTCAAGAAATCCAGGCGTGTGTGTGTGTGTGGGTGTGTTTGAACTGAGAAGGTGCTGATTTTCTGTGGCGGTGTGACATTGTGGAACAGCCTGCCAGAGGAGATCAGATTAATCCCCGCTTTGTTGGTGTTTCAAAAACTTCTGAAGATAAAATTATTTCAGACCACCTTCTCTTGATTTGGTGATGCCACCTTTGACTTTAGTTTTAGGTAGCTTTTTGTATGGTATTGCTTTTTCATTTTTGTTATTTACCATGGATGTTTTAAATTGACTTACTGTAGTCTATGTAAGAGGCCAAGAGTCTTTTTGACTGCAGTAGGATAGAAACAAAATAAATGGATGGATGGATGGATGGATGACCTTCTTCCACCTCTATTCTCCTGCAGCTGGGATTTGGAAGCATGATATCTGCAATCCATAAGGAACACTGAGCCTTCAGGACTAGTAGCTCTTATTAACCAATCTTCTAGGAATGCATCACCTTTTCATGCCATCCAAGCCAGTGGCCATCACATCACTGCATCTCCTGGTAATGAATTACTTGCTGTTTGAAGACACACTTGCTTTTGTCTTACCTTAATCTTCCCATCTGCTTCATGGATTACCTTTTCGTCCCAGTGTTTGGAGAGAGGGGAAAGAACTTCATGTCTGCTTTCTCCATGAAGCCATGCATGAATCCCCGAATCATGCCCCAATCTTTTGTCTTTTTCTAAAGCCAAAGAGTCCCAAATATTTTCTCATAGAGAAGGTATTCAACCACTTTGATTGTTGGGTTGCCTTCTTCTGTATTTTTTCTAGCACTGTTATATCTTTTTTTTCAAACTCTCCACACTATTCCAAATGCTAATATACCACAGATTTGTATAAAGACATTAGAGTGCTGGCTATTTTTGTTTCAATCCTAATGAACTCTAGCAGGAAATTCCTAACGGCCTGTGGATGCAGGCATTAGCCTCTGTATAACTTTCCAGTAATAAACTCCTGAAGATCAACTAATCTGACTGTACATTTTCATGGTCATGATGGATTAAGATAAATTATAGCTCAATTCTGCACCTTTATGGCTTATTAATATATTAATGCAAGGGAATTAATGTGCCTATTTATGCCTCACAGATTTATGTAGGCCCAAAACAAATGATGAAAATTCCACATTTCCAGATTCTGTGCTCTATAGAGATGGATTTCAAGGGGGCAATTCTGCCTCAAAAAAACCTGAAGCAATTTGCAAATTATAACCGGAAGCCTGCAGATATGTGAGAACTGTTTCCATATTTCTTATTCAATGACTACAAGATCTATTAATGTTTTAAGTACATGTGGCTCCTGATGGAGTGAGTGAATTAGAGAAAAATAAGGAAAAAAATCAGAATTAATTTTAAATATTTCTTTCTGAGTTTGAGCAAGCTGGGGATTTAGGAAGCATTTTGTGGACCTCCAGTGGAAATGTCTAGCACTGTCTTAAGTTCTAAGGCCTTATCAGCTCTATGCAGGCAAATGTGTGTTAATGAGGTTAGGATGGTAAGATAATGGGGCAGGTGCAGTGTTTCTCTTGAGTTGAATAAAGGGGTCTAAGAATGTGTCTTGTCACTTTTGCCTAAGTGCTACCAAATGTTCTTGTGTCAGCCTTCCCAGGTAGACCATGTAGGAATTCTGGGATGGTAATAACAGAACTCCATGCAGCTTCTTATTAGTAAATAGCAGAGTAGAAGTGTTCCCATAAATTGCACAAGGCTTAATCAGTTCAAAACACAAAATAAACACACTTCACACGTTAATGTAAAGTAACATAAAAAAAGAGATTACAATTTTATTGTAACCCACAGTCTCTTAGTAGAAATGGTCCATGCGTGCGAGCAATAGGTTCTGACGAGACCCACATGCTTGTTTAATGTGGCCCACCTGAATGGATATATGAGCAACGTGGGCAACCATAGCTGACCATCCTTCTTGGTAAGAGATTCGAGCAGAAAGAGGAGATGAGAAGGGAACAGGAACAGGAACAGGAAATCGGGATTCAGCCCCTCCCACGCAAAGCAAGTAAGATTAGGTTACAGCAGAGGCTGTCTCCTCCTTCAAGCTTGGGTGAGACATGCTTGGTTGAAACCCAATATCTCTAAGAGACCAGACAGGAAACACAACCAGATGGGCTAATTCTACTTTATTTTATGGCTACATTAACAGAGTCTTGCAAGTCTGAAAGTACAAATCTCCCACCATCTGCTTTACAATCCAAGAAGCTAGAGAGGGTCCCTTCTGAGCCTCTTGCTCCACCCATTATGCAGATGTGGGCTATGCCCTCTCTTATCTAACTGTTCCCCAGGCAGCATCTCTTCGCCCCATTTCTCAAGGTCTTTCTCACATACCATTACACCTTGCACCTTCCCTATCTGAATCATTCTTTGAGTCTAGTGTTTTATGGCTGAGCGAACAACTTATTTTTTCCTTGAGAAAGTGCATATAGGGAAGGGGTGATTTACTTGCTTATCCTAATGTCATATTTTTCTCCTTCAGGGGGTAGGTATTTAATAGCACACACGGGAGAAGTATCATTTGCAAAATTAGGGTTAAAAGGTCTACCTCAGGGAGATGCCAAGAACAAAGAACGATACTGAGGAAATTTGAATCTTAAAAAGCTTTCTCAAAAATGCATTAAAATTAAAATTGAAAAGAGCCCATGTGGTACAGCGGCTAACCAGCTGATTAGGTAATTTGGAGGCAGCTACTTTCTTGCAGCCCAACCTATTTCACAGATTTATTCCGGAAGAGAAATGGGGAGAGGAACTTTATATACTCCATCTAGGGCTCCTGAAGGGAAGGTGGGATATAACTTTAATGAACAAGCAAGCAAATACCCTATACATTCATGGAAATGGCATGCCAAAACTCCATATGTTAAGGCAAGCTGCAAATGAAAACAGAATCAGATTTTTTACCCTGATTTTTTAAAACAATTGGAGCTGGGGCTGGGAATCATGATCAGCAAACAAAAGAGAAGAGACTAGATGTATACCAATCCCCTCTAATTCTGAGTTTGCTCAATGTGAAATATAGGAGATTATTCCATGAAAATGGTCCTCAATGCTTCCTGAAAGCTAGCTTAGCATAAACGCTGATCCTTTTGACTCACTTCTGAGGTTCTGAGTTCTGTTGTAGTTTTACCAATTGTTCAGATCTTTAAGAATTCTATGGCTGCCAAATTCTGCTCTATCTTCCTGTGCTAATCACGGGGCGGCTTTCAAAATCTTGGTTGTGGCTTCCGTTAAGAGAGTGAGCGATACGCCCACAGCTTTATCCCAGTGGCCCCAACTTTGTTTTCTGTGTAATCATCACCTTTGTAAATGCTTCCCATTCCTGCTTCAGGTCATTCATTCAAAACACTTGATCTGTCCCTTTGTTTATTTTAGTTATAGGCTACAATTTGGCACCACTGATTTGACCAATTAAGGAGGGAGGGAATCTGCAGTATTTCCAGATTCTCAGCCTTACTAATCACCAGTATTTTCAAATACTTTCTTCCCTACTGATGCCTGTTAAAGGAAAAACTGAAACGTAGTTGGTCTTCCACATCTTTTCTATCCTGTGGGTTGAGTTTTGTTTATTTTGTGTTGGTGGTGCTGGTTTCTGTCCAATATGAGAAATGAGGGCTTGGTTTATAATTACATGGTTCAGAACACAGATTTCTCAAACTTATAAGGTTTGGGTCTCTTCCTCGCTGAATTTTGCTTCTCCCAGAATTCTCTACTCTGAATCTAAAACACAATTCTTCATATGTGTAGTCAACATTCAGTCTGACCCAGAGGTTCAGTAATTATATGTGCAGAAGGTCTTTAAACTTATTCATTAGAGTTATATCCCATCTTTCCTCAGTAGCTCAAGGCTGTATACATAACAATTCCATTTTTTTCTTCCACAATAACCTTGTGAGGTAGATTGGACATGGAGCGGGAATAACTGGTCTAAAGAACTTCCATGTCAATGGGTGGATTTGAACGTGGGACTCTCTACTCGTAGTCTGACATTTTAACCACTATACCACAGTGGCTCTCATAGTAGTTCCCTTCCTTTGATGAAAGTACTCCTATAGGTGTTTTGAACTTTGTGTTGATTCCCTCAAGAACAATTATAATTAGGCCTACGTAAAGGGGCACATTACATCTTAGTCCTTCAGCTTGAATGTCAGTGGTAAAGGGTGCCAGAGGTGATATGCACTAGGGCAAACTCATGCCTTTCTCAACCAGCCATTACACTTTGAGGTAAATGGCTTCTTTCTGTGTGTTGCACATGAGCAAGAAACATGAACAGTCTACCTTGTAGA
The DNA here is from genome assembly GCA_023362775.1 of Charina bottae. NCBI lineage: Eukaryota > Metazoa > Chordata > Lepidosauria > Squamata > Charinaidae > Charina > Charina bottae. Next base: position 128,558,238 of record JALMGJ010000003.1, read on the forward strand.
TCCTCCTATCCAATAAGGAAAAACTACTATTTTGTCACCGTCTGCGGTGATCTTGGAGCCCAAGAAAATAAAATCTGTCACTGATTGACTGATTTGACCTCCTTGCAGTCCAAGGGACTCTTAAGAGTCTTCTCCAGAACCACAGTTCGAAAGCATCAATTCTTCGGCGCTCAGCCTTCCTTATGGTCTCACAGCCATACCTTACTACTGGAAAAACCACAGCTTTAATTATACGGACCTTTGTCGGCAAGGTGATGTCTCTGCTTTTTAATATGCTGTCTAGGTTTGCCATAGCTTTCCTCCCCAGGAGCAAGCGTCTTTTAATTTCATGGCTGCAGTCACCATCTGTGGTGATCTTGGAGCCCAAGAAATTAAATCTGTAACTGCTTCCATTTCTTCCCCTTCTATTTGACAGGAAGTGATGGGACCAGATGCCATGATCTGAGTTTTTTTAATGTTGAGTTTCAAGCCAGCTTTTGCACTCTCCTCTTTCACCCTCATCAAGAGGCTCTTTAGTTCCTCTTCACTTTCTGCCATTAGGGTGGTATCGTCTGCATATCTGAGGTTGTTGACATTTCTCCCGGCAATCTTAACTCCGGCTTGTGATTCAAGCTAGGTGTAGTGGCTAAGATGTTGGACTAGGAGAATGCAGGTTCAAGTTAATGCTTAGCCATTACTTACTGGCTACAGAGGAGTGGTTTTGTGTCTAAGGGGCGTGGTGGCTCAGCGTAAGATGCCAGGCTTGTCGATCGGAAGGTTGCAAGTTCGGAGGTTCGAATCCCTAACCCTGCGTGCAGAGTGAGCTCCCGCACTAGCTCCAGCTCTTGCCAACCTAGCAATTCAAAAGCATGCAAATGCAAGTAGATGAATAGGTACCACTTCGGTGGGTAGGTAACAGCGTTCCGCGCGTGTCATGCGGCCACATGACCGCGGAAGCGTATTCGGACAACGCTGGCTCTTCGGCTAACAAACAGAGATGAGCACCGGCCCCTAGAGTCGGACACAACTGCACAAATGTGCGGGGGGAACCTTTACTTTTATAGAGGAGTAAGAAGATAGCCTTGAAGACAGAATGCAAGGGCAGTTTTATAAGCACCAGCTTAACCCTGGAAGACATGAGTGAGTCTCATGTCTCCTGCCTTGCCATGCCTTTATTCTCTTGGGTATTTGTAGAGGGCTGTGAGCCATTCAAGGTAGACCAGACTAGGAATCCAAAGCCATGCAGGCTAAATCTACTTTTATTATAAGGTTATAGTAACAGAATCTTGAAAGTCTGAATGAGCTTCCCCCTCCCTTTATCATTATGAGAACTAGGGTGGGTCTTGTCTGAGACACTTACTCGGGTTACAGACCTGTCCCGGACTCAGGTTTCTTTTTTCTGACCATTGTCTTGTAGCAGCTCTTCTTCCTGGTCCTCAAGGTCATTCCTTCTACCCATTACAAAGGAATAGGGAATGGCTTTGAAGGACACAAGGAAGGCAACAGTCAGATAAGAGGGGCTTGAACCCTGCCCAAGAACTTAGTTTTAAAAATGTCTCAGGCCCCTCCCTAGTTCACACAAAGATAAAGGGAGGGAGGGGGAAGCACATTCAGACTTGCAAGATTCTTAGGCTGACCATATTTCCTTCAGACAAAAACGGGACATTTGGGATGGCAAAACGGGACAGGGTCTTATGCCACCATGCCGGCCTCCAAACCCCGCCCCCCAGTCCACGCAATTGGCTCCCACCTGCAAACCCTGCCCCCACCCCACACGATTGGCTCCTGCCTGCAAACCCCGCCCCCATCAGCGTGATTGGCTCGGATTTTAATTTTTCTTTATTTTTAAAGGGTTTTTTTTTCTTCTAGCAGTAAATGGTGCGTCAGAGCTGGTGTGTTTGGGGGAGGCCGGAGTACACACACTGTGCACACAGCACCGCCATTGGCCGGGGAACAAGGGGCGGGGATGGAGGGGATGGAGGCCCACCACTGCCCCATCCCCCTCGGGCTTGGCCGAAGGAGGGAGGTGAGTCACTGCTGCTGCCACCACCGCAGAGCAGGAGAAGCAGGAGGAGCCGGCTGCGCTCGGCTGCTTCAACCACACCACTCCGCCCCTTGCTGCCCGCTGAAGCTCCCCAGGGTGGCTGGCTCCTGCTTCTCCTGCTCGGCGGCCCGACAACTCTCCTCCCTCGGCCAAGCCCGATCAGATGCACATACACACATTTTTCTTCTTATATCTCTTTTTTCCCTGCCCCCCCATGTTTGTATTTTTATTTTTATAGTTTATTAATCTCTACTTAATATTATATTCTTTTTGAATATATATAGAAGAAAGAAGAAAAATGTAAATCAAGTATTTACACAATTTTTTGTTAAGAAAACTGGAGGTATTTTAATGAAATGTACGTAAGTATTGTATGGTAAAGATGTATAAGTCAAAAATTGAATTTGAAATAAATACTTAATAAATCAGTAATATAACATAAGAGAAGAAAAAGAAAATAGTGATAAGGTTAGAAATAGATATATATAAATAAAATAGTTAGAAAGGGTTAGAGGAAGAAGAATGGAAGAGGGAAACAGGGAAAATAATTTAAAATAAAGATATGTTATATGAAATATATTAGATAATGAATATTATAAATCAAATGTAAATATGTATACATAAATATAGTTATTGTTATGTGTAGTGGCAACAACTCTCCTCCCTCGGCCAACCCCGATCAGATGCACACACACACACTCACACACTCACAGGACAGACTGCCCTCGGCAGGAGCTGGCCGCACTGAGGGGCTTCAGCCACACCACTCTGCCCCTCGCCACCCGCTGAAGCCCCCAAGCATGGTCAGCTCCTGCCAGGGCAGTCTGTCCTGTGAGTGTGTGTGTGTGTGTATGTGAGAAGCAGGAGCGGCCACCCTGGGGAGCTTCAGCGGGCAGCAAGGGGCGGAGTGGTGTGGCTGAAGCCCCTCAGCGCAGCTGGCTCCTGCCGAGGGCAGTCTGTCCTGTGAGTGTGTGTGTGTGTGTGTGTGTGTGTGTGTGTGTATGTGAGAAGCAGGAGCAGCCACCCTGGGGAGCTTCAGCGGGCAGCAAGGGGCGGAGTGGTGTGGCTGAAGCAGCCGAGTGCAGCCGGATTCTCCTGCTCAGCGGCCCGCCAACTCTCCTCCCTCGGCCAAGCCCGATCAGATGCGCACACATACACACACACGCACCCCATATGCTCTTTCTCCAGCCTCCCCAGGACCAAATGCACCCGGACCTGTTGCAGGGAGGCTGGAGAAAGAGGTTGTGGGGTGCGTGTGTGTGCGCGCAATTACACAGAGCAAGTAATCTGTGCACGCACACACACACACACACACACACACACATGCACCCTCTTTCCACAACCTTCCCCTGGCCTCACCACTGCTGGGCAGACAATCTCAGGATCAGGTAAGGAGGCAGGAACCTGGACTGTGGTGCTGCTTCTGCTGCTGGGATTGCACGTGGCAACTGGGCTTCCAGTTGCCGTGCTGATAGGGCCTCTTCCGGGCTGCCTCCAATGGCAAGTCCGGCTCCAGTCCTCCTTCCTGTCTTCCTGTCCTCCTTCCCGCCGGATTTAAAAAAGGGACAAAATTGAGATTTTGATCAAAACGACGGGACGGTGGAAAAATGCTAAAATAACGGGACTGTCCCGTTCAAAACGGGACGTATGGTCACCCTAAAGATTCTGTTACTATCGCTGTTACAATACAAGTAGTCCTGACCCATATGGCATGGGTTTCTTAGCCTGGTTTAGCTTGTTGGGCTGACAACAGCCTTGCAAGTCTAAATGCCCTCTAGAGGCATAAGAAGAGGGAAAGTAAAAGTCTGTCTGCTTTCAGTATTCTATTATTATTATTATTATTATTATTATTATTATTATTATTATTATTGTTATTATTTCCTGACTTGGCCTGCCACAAAGGGCTGACACTGGCTGACTTTGGGCTGACAATTCTCTCAGCTTAATCTACTTCATAAAGTTGTCATGGGAGGAAACATTGAGAAGGAAATGGCATGTTCACCATCTTGAGCTCTTGAAGGAATGCTGGGTTATAAATTGAACGAATCAATCAATCAATCAATCTCCCTAGAGGTACGTCTCTGAGATATTTAGCACACCTATTTTAAAGGTTAAACAATTAAAAATCATCTGCCAAAAATCACTTTTTGAGCATTACATTTTGGCAAAAAGGGACCAGAGTATGCTTGAGCTATAAGAATGATTTTGTAGGTTGTGACTGGCATAAAGCAGGTAGACTTCTCCTCCTATGGAGGTACAAGGATGGGACCTTGCTTTATGCAGCAAAGGAATGTGGTTGATGTTAAATGATGACGATAAATGATGACAAGTGAGGATTTCCACAGAGTTCTCTAGTTCCTGCAATAGTTAAATGTCACAGTAATGGCCAAGGGAAATCTGCTGACAAAAAACAGATTAATTATAAAAATACCTCCCAATTCTGGGCAGCATCTGCTTATACCACACTGAACATTTCCATCAACCCCCTTTCAAGTTTATAAGGCTAAAGAAAATCAGTACACCACAAATTCTGCTCTGTGGATACCGCAACCTAGGTAATCCCTCTCTTGGAGTGTATTTGCTTTGTGTAATTGTAGCCTTATTAAAATAATAATAGTAACTTGTTCTCAGCCAGAGAAATATTGGCACCAAGAGTTCTATAATCTCAGATTTCCATTCCTGGGGGGAAGGGAAATGTCAGGTTTGAAAGTGGTTAAGGCAACGGGCTAGAAACCAGGAGACTGAGAGTTCTAGTCCTGCCTTAGGCATGAAAGCCAGCTGGGTGACCTTCGGCCAGTCCCTGTCTCTCAGCCCGAGGTAAGAGCCAATGGCAAACCAGGAGACTGAGAGTTCTAGTCCTGCCTTAGGCATGAAAGCCGGCTGGGTGACCTTGGCCAGTCCCTCTCTCTCAGCCCTAGGATGGAGCCAATGGCAAAACAGGAGACTGAGAGTTCTAGTCCCGCCTTAGGCATGAAAGCCGGCTGGGTGACCTTGGCCAGTCCCTCTCTCTCAGCCCTAGGATGGAGCCAATGGCAAAACAGGAGACTTAGAGTTCTAGTCCTGCCTTAGGCATGAAAGCCGGCTGGGTGACCTTGGGCCAGTCCCTCTCTCTCAGCCCAACTCACCTCACAGGGTTGTTGTTGTGGGGAAAATAGGAGGAGGAAGGAGTATTAGGTATGTTCGCCGCCTTGAGTTATTTATAAAAATAATAAAGGCGGGATAGAAAATAAAATAAATAAATAAATTAAACTCTCCCCCCCCTCCCTCCCTCCCTCCCTCCCTCCCTCCCTCCCTCCCTCCCTCCCTCCCTCCCTTCCTTCCTTCCTTCCTTCCTTCCTTCCTTCCTTCTGTATTGCAAAGGAAAAGGAGAAAAAGAGATGCAGATACGGCTGATATCAATGGTTGCTTAGCCTGATCTCAGTTTATCGTTTTGGAGTTCACTTTCCTGACAGCCTCCCTGCAGCCGGAGTGTGCCCTATGCCAGACAACATTCAGATTTTCAAGGAGTCTATGTTTAATAAGCCCTTTTCTTCTCCCCCAACAAAGCAAGCACCTCACTGTTATTTTGCACACAGCATCCAACCCAGACATGTGAGATGAAAGGATACTGAGCCGGTGTTACCTTAGCAACGAGCAGAAGATAAAACAATTTGTAGCCTCTTCTACCTTCCTTCTGAGGTCTTCCTCCCCACTTTAAGGCAGATTGACTTGAAAGAGGAGCCTAAATATTACTGTATGAAATATCTGTTGAAAAAGTGGATTCTCCGGAAGTATTAGAAACAATGGGCACACAATACCAATTATTATAGTCAAAATAGGTGTGTAATTTCTCTCATGCCCACTTATTCATATTGCTTTGTATTACTGTTGCCAGAGAAATTGTTCTGGAAGGTGGCTGGAGTTTGAAATCCTGGACAGATGACTTCCCAGTGTGGGGACTGCACTCAAAACCTACGTAGGGCCATCAGAACAAAGTGCTGGGATCAGATCAAAAACTAAATTTCATTTCAAGTCAATGTAATTCAATGTAATTAATTGCATAGATTTTTTTTATCTGCTCAATCATGTCCAATTCTCAGAGACTGCCTGGAAAAGTCCCTGCAGTTTTCTTGGCAAGGTTTTTTAATAGTGGTTTGCCATTGCCTGCTTCCCAGGGCTGAGAGAGAGGGACTGGCCCAAGGTCACCCAGCCGGCTTCGTGCTTAAGGCGGGACTAGAACTCACAGCCTCCCGGATTCTAGCCTGGTGCCTTAACCACTACACCAAACGGGCTCCCAAAGGGAATTAACATGAACTGTATAATTAATTCCCATGGAGTGATATTGGTTTTCCCTCATGTAACGCACACATCCACACAAGTGTGTGTGTGTGTGTGTGTGTGTGTGTGTGTATACTAGGGCACGTTTTGGAGAAAATTGGGGAATCAGCCCTAAAAGTTTCAAGGGTAGCATGACATGCTGAATATTTAGGTTGTAAAAAGGTAAAGGTAAAGGTTTCCCCTGCACATTTGTGCAGTCGTGTCCGACTCTAGGGGCCGGTGCTCATCTCCGTTTGTTAGCCGAAGAGCCAGCGTTGTCCGAAGACACTTCCACGGTCATGTGGCCGGCATGACACGCGTGGAACGCTGTTACCTACCCACCGAAGTGGTACCTATTCATCTACTTGCATTTGCATGCTTTCGAATTGCTAGGTTGGCAAGAGCTGGGGCGAGTGCGGGAGCTCACTCCGTCACGCGGGGCTAGGGATTCGAACCTCCGAACTTGCAGTCTTATGATCCACAAGCCCGGCGTCTTACCCGCTGAGCCACCACGCCCCTCTTAGGTTGTAAACCTTTGCTTTAAAGGATCCATCTTGAGTAGACTTGAAATATCAACAGTAGCACCAGGATAGAACTGTGAGCTAAAATTATGGAAGTTTTGTCAACCAGAAGAATTCAACTCTTGGAATCGATGACCTAAATAGGACTTAAAGGTAAGGAATCTTACCAAGGTTTGTCCCAAGCTGGGAATGAAAAGACACAGGCAGTTGCTGGAACAGAGGTTTGCTGGTTTATTTCCCAAGAGCATATACAGAGTACAGAGTATGCTGGTTGGAAGGTGGCCACACTTGTATTTCCCCCACAGGCCATTTATATAGGAGAGCTTAGTCGTTACTATGCAAAGGTGTTCCCGTCCCCTAGGAACTTGAGAGAAGTGTAATTTGTCGGATTTCAGAGAGGAGGCGCTCTGTGGTTGGGCCCCCTGCTGTTTGTGTTTCCTGTCTGTGTTCCCTGCGGCTGTGGCTTTGTCTACTACTTGGAATGTGCACCTTGGAAGGAATCTTTTGTTATTCAATTATGGAGATCTGTTTGGCTGGGGAAGAAGGTCTACCTGAACCAGCTGGCTAAGTTCTGTGAATGAGCTGACCTTTTGTGTTCCAAGGTTTCCTGAATCGGAAGGGAATCCTTTGTCTAAGCAGTTGGCTTCCTTTTATACTTTTAATCTCTGGCATCCCCTTTTGCATAGAACCCATTCTATTTGTAATTTTTAACCTTTTACCTTGCTCAACGAGAAGGCAATGTTGCATGGGAAGAAAATGGAGGTTTGCCAAGGAAAAATAATTTTTCAACTAATTGAGTTGAAATGGAATCTATAGGCTTGCTTGCAAAACTTCCTTTTGCATAAAAACACAATTATGCCTGCATAGGGTATGGATCAGTAATTAGATTTGTTAAGTGCTTCATAAGGAATAACTTCTATGTAGCTCCTGTGAAAACTCAACAACAGATCATTCAACATGATGCTTTGGCAGGGACTCACTCTTTTTTTTTTTTTAATTAGGTTTTAATTTTACATAGATAAAAGTTTGAAACAGAAAAGAAAATGGAAATACAAATCAAGAAAAAAGAAAAGATAAAAAAGTGTAGTAAAAGAAAAAGGAAAAAAAGATAAAGTTGAAACATAGAATTTAGTCAACTTCCGATTTGTATCTGGTCATGGTATTTTAAAAATTTTATCTTACATGCTAGGTCTATATAAAACATTAAAAAATATTTCTTGTCTATTACTATCAATATATATATATATATATATATATATATATATATATATATTAATCTTCAAATCCCCATATAAGCTTTGCCCCTCCCGCATCTTGTAGATAGTCAGTTAATGGTTTCCACTCTTTAAGAAAATAATTATTTGGATTTTCTTTTAATAAACATGTCAGTTTATCATTCTCTGCCATATCCATCAATTTTAACATCCAATCTTGTATCGTAGGCGATATCTGGTTTTTCCAATTTTGTGCGAAAATAAGTCTTGCTGCTGTAATCATGTATTGCATAATCCTTGTAAATTGCTTCCCAGGTTGTCCATCAATTATTCCCAGTAAAAAAAATTCCGGTTTAAATGGAACTCGAATTTGTAATATATTTTGCATCAATGCATGTATTTGAGTCCAAAATTTCTTTGCAATCTCACATGTCCACCACATATGGTAAAAAGACCCCTCTTTTTTTTTACATTTCCAACATAAGTTGGAAACATTTCCATACATTTTAGAAAGTTTTTGTGGGGTCATATACCATCTGTACATCATCTTATAAAAGTTTTCTTTTAAATTATAGCACAAAGTAAATTTTAGCCCTTTGGTCCACTTATCTTCCCATTGTTGCCTTTGAATATTATGGCCAATATTTTTAGCCCATTTAATCATACAGTCTTTAACTTGTCTATGAAGGTTCTCAGTCATCCAGGTGGAACAGTCTGTGGCTTGAATCATGTCAACTGGATTTCTATTTTCTTAGTGGAAACGTTTCACTCCTTATCCAAGGAGCTTCTTCAGTCTGAGTAAAGTTAGTAAGGGAATCCTTAAATATGTTTCTAGGCTGGCTGTGTGACCTTGCACCTGGGGCTAGGTCATGGTTATTTTTGAGATGTTTGTTTCTAAGTCCCTTTATCATCTAAAGGAGGATCGTTAAGATTACCCTGCTACTGTTGAGCTTGTGAAATGGTCTTAATCTTCCTAGGCACAGAAGACAAAGCAGGAAGGAAGATAGGGGAAAGGTTATGCCTGAGGCCCCCACCTCTATTCAAGGAAGGATTTTCCAAGTTGGCATGAATGGATTCCTTGACCCCTCTCTCAAACCACCTATCTTCTCTGTCTAAAATGTGAACATTAATGTCCTCAAATGAGTGTCCTTTTTCCTTTAGATGAAGATAAACTGCTGACTCTGGTCCTGTGGTGTTACTTCTCCTGTGTTGGGCCATCCTCCTGTACAAAGGTTGTTTGGTTTCTCCAATGTAGAGTTCAGAGCACTCCTCACTGCACTGGATTGCATACACTACATTGCTTTCCTTGTGTTTTGGAGTTTGATCTTTGGGGTGTACAAGCCTCTGTCTCAGTGTGTTGGTGGGTTTGAAATATACAGGTATGTGGTGTTTGCCAAATATCCGTTTGATCTTTTCAGACACGCCAGCCATGTAAGGAATGACCAGGTTCTTCCGTTTACTCTGAGTCTCAGCCCTATCTGTCGCTGTTTTAGGTCTGGTAGACTTAGATTTGGTGAAGGCCCAATTTGGATATCCACAGGCCTGCAGAGCTGTTCTCAGATGCTGCTTTTCATTCTTTTTGGAATCCATGGAGGTGGGGATGGTTTCTGCTCTGTGTGACAATGTCCTGATGACTCCTAGTTTGTGCTGCAGTGGATGGTGGGAGTCAAACATCAGGTATTGATCTGTGTGTGTGGGTTTCCTGTAGATCCCTATTTCTAGCTTGCCACCGGTCCCAATGAGGACTTCACAGTCTAGGAATGCCAGTCTGTTGTCCTTGGTGTCTTCTCTGGTGAAGCTAATGTTGGCATCTATAGTGTTTATATGGTCCGTGAAGGCCTGTACTTCCTGGGCCTTGATTTTGACCCAGGTGTCATCCACATACCTAAACCAGTGGGTGGGCACCGTTCCCTGGAATGTGTTGAGTGCTTTCTTCTCCACTTCTTCCATGTATAAATTGGCCACAATGGGTGACACAGGAGAACCCATGGCACAGCCGTGTTTTTGTCTGTAAAAGTCACCTCTGTATGTGAAATAAGTGGTGTTAAGACACAGGTCCAGAAGATGGCAGATCTGGTTTGGGTTGAGATGGCTTCTCCTTTCCAGGGTGCTGTCCTCTTCTAGTCTCTTCCTGACAGCGGATAGAGCATGAGTGGTGGGGATGCTGGTGAAAAGGGAGGACACATCGAAGGAGACCATAGTTTCATCTGTATCCAGTTTCAGGATCTTTGCTTTGGAAACAAATTCTTCCGAATTTCCAAAGCAAAGATCCTGAAACTGGATACAGATGAAACTATGGTCTCCTTCGATGTGTCCTCCCTTTTCACCAGCATCCCCACCACTCATGCTCTATCCGCTGTCAGGAAGAGACTAGAAGAGGACAGCACCCTGGAAAGGAGAAGCCATCTCAACCCAAACCAGATCTGCCATCTTCTGGACCTGTGTCTTAACACCACTTATTTCACATACAGAGGTGACTTTTACAGACAAAAACACGGCTGTGCCATGGGTTCTCCTGTGTCACCCATTGTGGCCAATTTATACATGGAAGAAGTGGAGAAGAAAGCACTCAACACATTCCAGGGAACGGTGCCCACCCACTGGTTTAGGTATGTGGATGACACCTGGGTCAAAATCAAGGCCCAGGAAGTACAGGCCTTCACGGACCATATAAACACTATAGATGCCAACATTAGCTTCACCAGAGAAGACACCAAGGACAACAGACTGGCATTCCTAGACTGTGAAGTCCTCATTGGGACCGGTGGCAAGCTAGAAATAGGGATCTACAGGAAACCCACACACACAGATCAATATCTGATGTTTGACTCCCACCATCCACTGCAGCACAAACTAGGAGTCATCAGGACATTGTCACACAGAGCAGAAACCATCCCCACCTCCATGGATTCCAAAAAGAATGAAAAGCAGCATCTGAGAACAGCTCTGCAGGCCTGTGGATATCCAAATTGGGCCTTCACCAAATCTAAGTCTACCAGACCTAAAACAGCGACAGATAGGGCTGAGACTCAGAGTAAACGGAAGAACCTGGTCATTCCTTACATGGCTGGCGTGTCTGAAAAGATCAAACGGATATTTGGCAAACACCACATACCTGTATATTTCAAACCCACCAACACACTGAGACAGAGGCTTGTACACCCCAAAGATCAAACTCCAAAACACAAGGAAAGCAATGTAGTGTATGCAATCCAGTGCAGTGAGGAGTGCTCTGAACTCTACATTGGAGAAACCAAACAACCTTTGTACAGGAGGATGGCCCAACACAGGAGAAGTAACACCACAGGACCAGAGTCAGCAGTTTATCTTCATCTAAAGGAAAAAGGACACTCATTTGAGGACATTAATGTTCACATTTTAGACAGAGAAGATAGGTGGTTTGAGAGAGGGGTCAAGGAATCCATTCATGCCAACTTGGAAAATCCTTCCTTGAATAGAGGTGGGGGCCTCAGGCATAACCTTTCCCCTATCTTCCTTCCTGCTTTGTCTTCTGTGCCTAGGAAGATTAAGACCATTTCACAAGCTCAACAGCAGCAGGGTAATCTTAACGATCCTCCTTTAGATGATAAAGGGACTTAGAAACAAACATCTCAAAAATAACCATGACCTAGCCCCAGGTGCAAGGTCACACAGCCAGCCTAGAAACATATTTAAGGATTCCCTTACTAACTTTACTCAGACTGAAGAAGCTCCTTGGATAAGGAGTGAAACGTTTCCACTAAGAAAATAGAAATCCAGTTGACATGATTCAAGCCACAGTCTTTAACTTGTTCCTCTACCATTTCACCTTTTAACAATAATTTATACATTTTTGCAATTAGATGATCATCTGTCTCACATAGTTGTAACTCAAATTCCGATTTGGTTTGTTCAAATTCAAGGTCTTTCTTATCTAATTTAAATTTCTCTACGAGCTGCATATATGAAAGCCATTGAAAGCTGTATCCCTCTGATACCAATTCTTCTATTGATTTAATTATATATTGTCCTTGTTCTTTCTTTAAAAAATCTTTGTAGGTTAACCATTTATCTTTATTTCTTACTTCTGTTCTGTAGAATGCTTCTTGTGTAGAAATCCATAAAGGTCTTTTATAACATAAGATTAATTTATATTTATTCCAGATTCTTAACAAGGATCTTCTAATATAATGGTTTTTAAAGTCCACATTAACTTTAACTTTATCGTACCACAAATATCCATGCCATCCATATCTTAATTCATGTCCTTCCAAATTCAATAATTTTTCATTTTTCAAAACTATCCATTCTTTAATCCAAACCAAGCAACAAGCAGCATAATATAATTTCAAATCCGGCAGACCTAGTCCTCCTCTTTCCTTAGAGTCTTGCAAGACTTTATATTTTACTCTTGGTTTTTTCCCCTGCCAAATAAACTTAGAAATATCTCGCTGCCATTGTTTAAAAGGTTCTTCTGATGCCAATATAGGTAGTGTTTGAAAAAGATATAAAATTCTTGGCAAAACATTCATTTTAATTGCTGAAATTCTACCTAATAATGATAATTGCAGTTTTTCCCAATGTTCCAAATCTTTTTTAATATCCATCCAAAGTGGAATATAGTTATTCTTAAACAACTTAACATTTTTAGTTGTTAAATATACTCCCAAATATTTTACTTTTTCTTCCATTGAATATCCTGTTATTTCTTTCAATTTCTCTTGGTGGTGGTAATCCATATTTTTGGTCAAAACTTTTGTCTTCTGTAAATTCACTTTGAACCCTGCTAGCGACCCAAAGTCTTTTAGTTTCTGTATTAATATTTCAATTCCTTCTAGTGGATTCTCCAAGGTAATGACTAGGTCGTCAGCAAATGCTCTTAGTTTATAAACTTCTTTTTTAACTTTAATACCATGGATGCAATCATCTTGTCTAATATCTCTAAGTAAAACCTCTAATACCAATATAAACAAAAGTGGAGATAATGGACAGCCTTGTCTAGTACCTTTTTGTATTTCACATGGCTTACTAAATTCTCCATTAACAATTATTTTGGCAAATTGTGGAGTATATATTGATTTAATCCATTTTATAAAATTTCCTCCAAAATTCATATTTTCCAAAACTTTGAACATAAAAGGCCAATTTAAGTTGTCAAAGGCTTTTTCAGCATCAATAAATATCAAGGCAGCTTGTTTATCATAGTGTTGATCCAAATATTCAATTACGTCTACTATGTTTCGGACATTGTCACGAATTTGCCTCTTGGGTAGAAAACCAGCTTGGTCTTGATGAATAAAATCATTAAGTATATTCTTCATTCTTTCTGCTAATATTGTTGTAAATATCTTATAGTCATTATTCAATAAAGATATTGGTCTATAATTTTTAGTTAATGTTAAATCCTGTTGTTCTTTGTGTATCAATGTTATATGTGCTTCTTTCCAAGTTTCAGGCATAGTTCCTGTTTCCAGAATAGAATTCATAGTCTTCTGCAAAGGTAGACATAAATCCTCTTCAAAACATTTATAATAGGCTGCTGACAATCCATCCGGTCCAGGAGCTTTTCCACTACTAATTTTCTTAAAAGCTTTTATCAATTCTTCTTTTGTTATAGCATTATTTAATGTCAATCTTTGTTGGTCATTAAGAACAGTTAGTTTTTGTTTATTCAAATATTCTTCAATCTCATCCAAGTTGACATCTTGTTTTTTATATAATTTAGAATAATAGTCATAAAAGGTTTTTTGAATGTCCATATTATTCACCAGAGTTTTTCCTTCATGTTGAATATTAGTAATCAAATTCTTTTGTCTTTGTTTCCTCAATTTATAAGCCAGCCATCTACCTGGTTTATTTGCATATTCAAAATATTTTTGTTTTGTAAATTTCATTTGAGTCTCTATCTCTTGAGTTAGTATCATTGATATTTGCTGTTGTAGAAATTTAATTTGAGTGAGCAAAGTGTCATCCATTGGTTTATCTTTCAAATCTAACTCTTTACTTTTAATTTCATCTAAAATCAATTGAATTCTTTTTTGTTTTTTCTTCCTCATTTGAGCATTGTATTGAATAAAATGACCCCTCATATATGCTTTACTGGCTTCCCATACGGTTTGAATATTAGTCCCTTTGTTCAAATTAAATTGAAAATATTCTCTTAATTTTTTTTTGCATACATCAACTACATCATTATTCCGTAGTAGCGACTCATTCAATCTCCATCTAAATACATTCCGTTTCCCTTTAAGAGTCAACATTACTGGATTATGATCTGATAAAGTCTTAGGTAATATATCAACTTTGTTAATGTCCATCATCAAATTTTTAGATATCAAGATCATATCTATTCTAGAATGTGATTTAAATCTCTCTGAATAATATGTAAATTCTCTGGAAGTCCCATTCATACATCTTCAAATGTCTTGTAAATCCAACATCTCTTTCAAGTTGAAAAATGTTTGTGGCAATTTTCCCTGTGTTTGCTTCACTTCTTTTTGTGACTGTCTATCCAGTCTGGGGTAAATTACCCCATTCCAATCCCCCATGAAACACCAATTGTCATACGTTAAGTCTAAAAGTTTATCCATCAGGTTTTTATAAAATACTCCTTTATCCATATTCGGTGCATAAAGTCCAACTATCAGTGTTTTAATTCCTTGTATGTTAATTTCTACTACAATGTATCGACCCTCTTCATCAGCTAATATCAATTTTGGGTTTAACTTTGGTTGTAAATATAAGACTACCCCTTTATTTTTTTTTATATCCAGCCGAAATAAATTCTTCTCCAAGCTGTTTTTGAATCAAATATTTAGTATCTTTTTTACAAATATGAGTCTCTTGTAAACAACTTATGTCCAATTTCTGTTTTTTCAAAAAATGAAATATCTTTCTTCTTTTCTGTGGAGCATTAGCTCCATTAATGTTCCATGTCAGATATTTAAGTTCCATTGGTGTTTTATTCTTTAAAATCCCTTTAAGTCCACACCTATAGCTCCTTTCTCAGATAGATCTTCAGTCTTCTCTTTGTCTTTCGATGTTTCTCCTCCTTTTGTCAATTCTCCTTCTGGTAAACCCATTTCTTTCTTGTATTTCTCTAAAAAAGCTTTTGCTTTTACAATGGAAGTTATTTTGAATCTCTGTCCTTTGAACTCAAACGATACGCCTTCCAATTTTTCCCATCTGAATGAAATACTATGTTGCCTTAATTTGTCTGTAAGGAAAGAATAGTCTTTTCTTTTCCTTAATATTCTCAAGGGAATTTCTTTTAATACAATTATTTCCTTCCCTTCTATGTTTAATCTAGTATTATAATGTTTCCTTAAGATTTGCTCTTTTGTCACTTTTCTTACAAAATATATCAATATGTCTCTAGGGACTTTTCTTTCCTTAGCATAACGTGAGTTTACTCTGAATATCTTGTCTATCTCCAAATCTAAATCTTGTTCTCTTGTCTCCAGAAATTTAGCCAATTCAAAAATCATCCTTTCTCTCACATTTTCATCTACTTGTTCTGGAACTGCTCTAAATCTCAAGATGTGCTCTTTCTCTCTCATTTCTGCTAAAGCTGTGATATCTATATTATGTTCAATCTCTTTAATAGCATATTCTGATTTATCTTCTAATTTTTGCATCTGGCTTTGCGTATCTTTAAGTTCTCCTGACAGAGAATTGACCACTTCCTTGACTGTTTGAATTTCTTTTTTAAAGTCTTGCTTAATCTCTCGAGTTATTTCTTTCTTCATATCGTCCATTTTTTTGTCTAATGCTGTAATCTGATCTTCCATCTGCTTCGTGGAGTCGTCCATTTTCTTATTTATTGCTGTATTCTGATCATCCATTTTCTTATTTAGTGCTGCAACAGCTTCTAATATCTTTTTCATTTCTGGTAATAAAGTTTCTGAGGCAGATGTAGCAGGTGTAGCAGAATCGATAGGTGGTCCTCCAGTCTCCTTCTTCTTCTTCTTCTCCTTCTCCACCCGTCTCATTCCCAAAGACGCCATAGCCCTGTAAAAAAGAAGAAAAAAGGGAGAAAAGGGGAAAAAAGCACCATATAACAATATAACAATAATTATTTTTAAAAAAGGGAAAAAATTAAAAAAAATTTTTTTTTACAGGTAATAAAAAGAAAAAAGAAAAGGTGAAAAAGCAAATATCCAAAAGGTTAAGAAAAAAAAAAAAGAAAGAACTAGAAAAAATTTTTTAATAGGCTCCTTTAAAATTTTTCCTCTTAGTTCATTTATAGTCCCTTATATATAAAAGTCTGCAGTGTTTCAAACACCCAAGATAAAAGCCTAGGACTTTTTGTTCTCCTGTAGTCAAAATCAAAGATAAGAATAGTAAATATTCCCAGGGTTTCTCCTTCCCACTTGTAATTCTTCAATCCAACCAAAAGTCCAAAAGAAAAAATATTGCTAGAAACATAAAAAAGCCTCTACTTTCCATATAATAATCCAATAATCCAAATTAAACGTTAAATAACTTGATTTTTTCAAAAAAAATAAATCCAAACAGAGTTCAAAATTCAGAAAGAAAAGGAGGAACTTGTATATATAAAAGAATATTTAATAGGGTTCTTTTTCTCCCTTTTCAGGCGGTAATCCCAACATCAAAGTCTTAAAAAATAAAGTATTAATCACTCCATTTAAATCCAGGCTTTAATATAATATTCCAGGGAACAAAAATAGAGATACCAATAATTGTCCATAAGTAAGAAACTCAAGCCAAACTGAAATAATAATAAAAGTCACTTTCACTTCTAGCAAAGCCACTTAGCTTTCTCTTCCCACCGTTTATTCTTCCATTAACAAGAAAAAAATATAGCACCAGCAAATATAAGTCAAGTCCAGATACAAATCTTAGCACTTAATAAAAAATAATAATATTTTAAAGTAAAGAAAAGTGACTAAAAGCCTGATCGGGCCAGCTACTTATCTTTCAGAATCACAGCTGCTGTAGAGCCCGTTTTTTTTCCAGTCTCCTTTCATTGCTCTATCTCCCTCCTCCCGCGGCGGAAATTACGGGGGTCGGGGGAGAGCAATTACACCAGAGACCCCTTGTGGTTAATCTTCTGATCACACTCTCTTCGAGTGTGATTTTTCCAGCGATTTTCTTCTCCCAAATCGCTGCAAACAGCTTAGCCATGGAATCGAGGCTGGGAGCCCCGGTTCTTCGCTGCGCTCCGATCAGTACCCGGAAGTGAAAGCCGCACTCTTCTGAAACAGTGTTTTACAAATTTCTGCTCCACCTTTGATTGTAAATTAAGGCTGTATATTATCACCCTGCTTATTTAACTTATACGCAGAGTACATCATGAGAAATGCCGGGCTGGATGAATCACAAGCCGGAGTTAAGATTGCCGGGAGAAATATCAACAACCTCAGATATGCAGACGATACCAGCCTAATGGCAGAAAGTGAAGAGGAACTAAAGAGCCTCTTGATGAGGGTGAAAGAGGAGAGTGCAAAAGCTGGCTTGAAACTCAACATTAAAAAAACCCAGATCATGGCATCTGGTCCCATCACTTCCTGGCAAATAGAAGGGGAAGAAATGGAAGCAGTGACAGATTTTATTTTCTTGGGCTCCAAGATCACCACAGACGGTGACAGCAGCCATGAAATTAAAAGACGCTTGCTCCTTGGGAGGAAAGCTATGGCAAACCTAGACAACATATTAAAAAGCAGAGACATCACCTTGCTGACAAAGGTCTGTATAGTTAAAGCTATGGTTTTTCCAGTAGTAATGTATGGCTGTGAGAGTTGGACCATAAGGAAGGCTGAGCGCCAAAGAATTGATGCTTTCGAACTGTGGTGCTGGAGAAGACTCTAAAGAGTCCCTTGGACTGCAAGGAGGTCAAATCAGTCAATCCTAAAGGAAATCAACCCCGACTGCTCATTGGAAGGACAGATGCTGAAGCTGAAGCTCAAATACTTTGGCCACCTAATGCGAAGAGAGGACTCACTGGAAAAGACCTTGATGCTGGGAAAGACTGAAGGCAAAAGGAGAAGGGGACGGCAAAGGATGAGATGGTTAGATAGCATCACCGATGTAATGAATTTGAGTAAACTCCGAGAGACAGTGGAGGACAGGAAGGCCTGGCGTGCTATGGTCCATGAGGTCATGAAGAGTCGGACACGACTAAACGACTGAACAACAACAACAAGGACTTTAAATTAAATTGTATTATTTTTGGTAAATGTATTGTCAGAACCCTGTGACAAAATTCTCTTTATTCAACTTCTGAGTACCTGAAAAGGAGGAAACAGTAGTCTAGGTCAATGATTCTCAAACTTTGACCCTCTAAAATGATAAATAAATTTGTGCAAACCTTCACTGACCACAAGAATGAAATTAATTATTTTGTTGGTGTTAAGATAGGGCAAGAAATAAATATATTACTTACTTTATAATTACATTTTAATCCATATATCACAGGAGTTCTCAAATACTTTAGCTACCCAAAGCAGACTTGCAGATACAACCAGGAGCAAAGCCAAAGTAAGTTTTGATGGTACTCCAACTTTGTGTGTGTTTAAGACAATGTGACTCCTCAAACTTGCTCACAACTTCAGGATGGGGATTCCCAACCACTATTCGAGAACCTTGATCTAGGGCAGTGTTTCTCAACCTCAGCAACTTTAAGATGTGTGGACTTTAACTCCCAGAATTCCTCAGACAGCCATGCTGGCTGGGGAATTCTGGGAGTTGAAATCCACACATCATAAAGTTGCTGAGTTTGAGAAACACTAATCTAGGGACATTATTTAATAGTTGTAGACCTGGCTTAAATTTATTTATGTTTGTTCACTGTGTTTACTTGAAGCCCAATAACTAAATTATCTTGGTTTGTCATACCAATACAAACATTCAAGTACTATAATGATCCTTAAAAACAATGTGGCAAAAGGTAAAGGAGGAGGAAAAACATGATGGAAAATTACTGTTGGTAATTTCCAGGTAATCTCCAGAGTGCTAGTCTGATGTAGTGGTTAAGACACCAGGCTAGAAACTGGGAGACTGTGAGTTCCAGTCCCTCCTTAGGCAGAAAGCCAGCTGGTGACCATGGGCTGGTCACTCTCTCTAAGCCCTAGGAAACAGGCAAGGGCAAACCACTTCTGAAAAGAAAGAAAACTTGCCCAGAAAATTGCAGGGACTAGTCCAGTCAGTCTCTAGGAGTCAACACTGACTGGAAGGCCCAAAAAATAAGAAAGAAAGAAAGAAAGAAAGAAAGAAAGAAAGAAAGAAAGAAAGAAAGAAAGAAAGAAAGAAAGAAAGAAAGGAAGGAAGGAAGGAAGGAAGGAAGGAAGGAAGGAAGGAAGGAAGGAAGGAAGGAAGGAAGGGGAAGGAAAGGAAAAAATCCAGGTTAGTGTACATCCAACTCTCTTCCAATCAATCCCTTTATCTAGATCAGAACAAGCACATGCACCCCTCAGTTCAGCTAGCAAAAATATACCTTGGTGTTTATGTTTACGTGGCAAAATTAGACAAGAAGTGGGCAAAAATGGGGGGGGGGGGGAGAGAGACTCATGAACAGGAAATAATTTATATTTTCTGTATCTTTCAAAAGAAACAATATTGTAGGTACTTAGCAAAGAACCACACAATACAGGTAAAAAAGGGACAGAAGGTATTGTGAATTGAGGGTGCTATCTTGACTTTTGACCCTCCTGTGGATACACCGGGGTCTGAAAATGACCAAATAGTTAAAAATTGAAAATGTCCTTGACATTTTGGTAGAGGAACAAGTTAAAGACTGCATGATTAAATGGGCTAAAAATATTGGTCATAATATTCAAATGCAACAATGGGAAAATATGTGGATTAAAGGACTAAAATTTACTTTGTGATATAATTTGAAAGAAAATTTCTACAAGATGATGTACAGATGGTATATGACCCCACAAAAACTAGCTAAAATGTATGGGAATGTTTCCAACTTGTGTTGGAAATGTAAAAAAAAAGAGGGGTCATTTTACCATATGTGGTGGACATGTGAGATTGCAAAGAAATTTTGGACTCAAATATACTCATTGATGCAAAATATTCTACAAATTCGAGTTCCATTTAAATCTGAATTATTTCTATTGGGAATATTAGAAGAACAAATAGGAAAGAAATTTACAAGAATTATGCAATACATGGTTACAGCAGCAAGACTTGTATATGCACAAAATTGGAAAAATCAGATTATACCTACGATACAGGACTGGATGTTAAAAGTAATGGACATGGCAGAAAATGATAAATTGACATGTTTATTAAAAGAAAATACAAATTATTACTTTCTTAAAGAATGGAAACGATTAACGGACTATTTGCAAAATGCAGGAGGGGCAAAGCTTATATGGGGTTTTGAAGATTAAAACATATATAAATTGATATATTAGACAGGAAATGTTTTACAATGTTATATATAGTACTAGCATGAAAGAGATTAATATTTAAATTACTAAGACCAGAGATAAATCGGAAGTTGACTAATTTCTATGTTTCATCTTTCTCTTTTTCTATTTACTTTACTACACGTTTTCTTTTCTTTCTTTCTTTGATTTGTATTTCTATTTCTTTTTCCTTTTCAAACTTTTATCTATGTATATTTAAAATTCAATAAAATATATTAAAAAAAAGAAAGAAAATGTCCTTGACCAATGTATCTGGTAGAGGCACTTTTGTCCTTAATCACAGGTTTATAAAAATGTACTGTATGTTTGTTCCCTTTTCTCTTGTTAAGCTATGTGGATGAATAAAATGTTCAGCTTTTCTCCTTGAGACAGAAGTCTGAATACTTCTGAAGAGAATGCAGATGATGCTTATGCTGCATTGTCTATGAAACTTTGGAAACTACTGTATTTTCAAGTAGGCTTTTATTTACTGTATCTAATTTTTGCTTTCTTTGCCTTTGTTAAACTACAAATGCTAAGGACCAATCTTTCCTTCTTTCCTGAATAGTTTTACCCTTGCATTTTACTTGGAATCTGCTTAAGTAGAGGCCTTTATAAAGAATATTTCTGCCCTCCCTAGGATATACTTGGCTAGAATAGATCTCTCTGTAATTCACAAATTAATAACAGTTTCAGGGTGTTGTTTTTTTTCCTCTTGAGAAAGAAGACTGAAAATATCTCAAAAGTACCGAAGATCAGAATAATGATCTATTGTCCATGTTTTTATTTATTCTTATGACAACAGCCTTGGTCTGTGTTATTTCATTATATAATAAAAGTAACTGAAGTATTTGAAATAAAAACCAGCCACAATTTGTTACATTTGTTTTTTTATTTTTTAAGTAACAATTTTATTATAATTGTAAAAATATAAACTAAAAGAAATATAGTGAAATAAGAAAGAAAGAAAGAAAGAAAGAAAGAAAGAAAGAAAGAAAGAAAGAAAGAAGTGAAAAGAGATGGAGAAAAGAAAGTAAGAGAGAGAGAGAGAGAGAGAGAGAGAGAGAGAGAGAGAGAGAGAGAGAGAGAGAGAAGCAGATATGACTCCCACTTCCCTCCAGGCAAATATAAACAATTTCAGTAACTTAACACCTTCTCTAGTACTTCTCTAGGCAACTGGACTGTAACTGCAAGGCAGACAGGACTGGAACCACTAGGCAACGCTGCCTGAAGGACTAGGCAGGACAGGACACACTATACTAGAAAAAACCCCAATGGCAGAACGTGGCTGCACCAGTTTAGCGTGACAAGACACACGAGGACGAACGGAGTACTTAATTGAAGTGTCGAAACGCTGCTTTGCCAAGGCTGCTGAATGCTGTGAAGCTAATGGCGTGAGGTGATGAACACCCGAAGCGACCGAAGCTTTCTTGGCTGGGCTTTGCTGAAAAGCTATGAGATAAGGCTCCGTTCCTCTTGATGCTGAAGCGAACTGGACTTCTGACGCAGCGGGAGCCAATTCCCAAATGGTGAAAGACTCTGATTCTGATTCCTCTGTGGCTACAGGAGAGGCTTCCAAACCAGACGCAGGCTGGACTCAGCTGGACAAGGTTAGTTGCTTGATAGGATGGCTGTTGGTAGGATGGCTGTTGGTAGGATGGTTGTCTCCGGCGACTGGGTGCTTGCTCTGGCATCCTTTTATCTTCCTTTCTCCACACTTTTTCCCTTCAGGAGCCAATCGGATTTCTCATTGTTTGGCACGCTTTTCAGCACGCCTCTCTCTTTCACTGATTGGTGCCTTCGAACCTGTTCCTGGTTCTGGACCAATCAGCTCCTCCGAATTCTCCCATGCAGCTGTCATAACCGGGCTCGTTAGACTGCACCTGCTCCTCAGGCACCTGACTGTCTAACACCTGCTCATCATGAGTTTGTCCGTTAGCCCTGTCCTTTTGACCCTGCTCAGCACAAGCTTCCCCCAGCTCAGAGTCAGAGTGGACTCTGACACTCACTTTAAAGCACCCTGTGTCCAGTTCTTGAGCCCCCAAAGGAGATCTGAGTACCACAGGATTTTTTTTCTTTTTTCCCTTTCAGGTAATTCATCCACCAGGTAATTCTCTAGGATTTCCTGAATTTGCAAATTTACTACCCACTTGAATGAAAGATTAAATATATGGCGGTGACATTCTCAGTGTGGACTCCACACTGAACGAATGTCATAACCAATGGTTACAGAAATAAAACTGTTACCATTATTACAACATTATACTAAACTATGATTTATTGAATCTGATTTAATAGATCAGCTACAATTGACTGATTCTGGACAACTCTCTAAAATATAAGACTTATTTTACAAACTCCAGTACTAGATTCATACAAGCAGAGTAAGCCGAAATCAAAGAAACTACAATAGTGTAATGGGTAAACTGGAAGGTTGAGCATTTCTGTTTGTTTGTTTGCTTCCATGGAAGACTCTCATTCTCACATCCTTCAGACTGGCAGAACCTATTCCCTCAAACAAGGATTAAAAAAAAGGAAATTGAAATTCCAAGCTTAAGCAGATTTTGGAAGCCAAGATATGCAAGGAGTTGCAATGTAGGAAACACACTTAAATCTTTAGGTTGCATGGGACAACAAACAGATTTATTTATTTATTTTTATTTATTTATCTTATTTATACCCCGCCTATCCCCTCCCTAATGGAGAACACTAGGCGGCTTACAACATCATTACATATATTTTAATTATACATCCATATATATTACAATACCCGCGTGATTAGGGAGGGGGTGAGGGAACCGGCTCTTCTTTCTAGGCATCGGAACTACAAGCCCCAGAATGCCTCGCTTTCGGAGCCGGCTGCTGACATCCCAGAAGTTGTTAAATTGGGATCCGTCGTCCTCTGCCGCCGTCCTCAGCCGCCATCCACGGGCTTCTCCAGATCTTTATCTTCGGTTCTGAGGCGACTCCCCAACAGGATGCCAGCATATTGCCCCACGTGAGTGGTACCCATTTATCTACTTGCTATTTAGCTTTCGAATCGCTGGGTTGGCAGAGAGCTAGGGCTAGTGACGAGAGCTCACCTCGCCACGTGGATTCGAACTGCCGACCTTATGGTCAGCAGACTAACAGCTCAGCAGTTTAACCCGCTGAGCTACCGTGCCCCTTTCAGGGTTCCAACAGATGTTGGAAGAGGTTGGTTAAGATGTTGGAAAATCAGAGATCCAGATTCAGATATCCACTAATTATGGACCTCATTGGGGGAGTTTGGGCCAGCCCCCACCTCTCAGCCCAAATTAAATAATATGTTGGTTTTATTGCAAATGCTACCTTAAGTTCCTAAAATAAATTTAGTAAGAAATAAATATTCTGTGAAGTAATCTGAATGACTTTGTTTGGACTCAGAAACTGAATAGGCTTAAGCCTGTTTGGACCTTGGATGGGAGATAACCAGGAAATATTCAGAGTTGTAAACTAGGTTGGGAAATTGAAACAAAATCCTGAAAAATGACAAATCACTTCTAAACCATTGCCGAGAAAGCTTCCTGAATTAGTCAGTAGTAGTAAAGGGGCGTGGTGGCTCAGCGGGTAAGATGCCAGGCTTGTCGATCGGAAGGTCGCAAGTTCGGAGGTTCGAATCCCTAGCCCCGCGTGATGGAGTGAGCTCCCGCACTCACCCCAGCTCTTTCCAACCTAGCAATTCGAAAGCATGCAAATGCAAGTAGATGAATAGGTACCACTACGGTGGATGGTAACAGCATTCCGCGTGCGTCATGCGGCCACATGACCGTGGAAGCGTCTTCTGACAACACTGGCTCTTCAGCTAAGAAACAGAGATGAGCACTGGCCCCTGGAGTCGGACACAACTGCACAAATGTGCGGGGGGAACCTTTACCTTTTTTTTTAGTCAAGCTTGACTCAAGGGTAACTTTATCTTCTTATCCCTAAAACCGGAACTAAACAACGTCCTTCTTATACTACTTTGGGAAGGTTAAACTTATAAAGCAATTATTGTCTTACTTTCCTCTGACTAGTTTTAGTAACTTTGAAGGAAGCTAGAAAAATGAACAAACATAACTGTTGCAAACAATGAAAGATGGTGCAATTTGTCAATGTTGATGCAATGTAGTATCTGATACAATCACTTTTATTGCTTGCCTAAAGGGACACCAGCCTTTCCTTTCCCTCTTTTAGTCCTTGACATTTAGAGTGAAGCGTGACCATGTTTGGGGCAGGAGCTTAAAATGCAGCCTTTCTCTGTGTACTCAAAGCAGAAGAGCAATTAATGTACTCAGCTAAATGCTTGCCACTGCTAGAATTCATTACCCAGAATCAATGCTCCAGAAAGTTAAACATGCAATATCTCCATTGGAAAAATATCTGCGGAAGAAGATGAGTGTAGATTTGCATCACTTCTCCCTCTTTACCTGTGAAGTGACCACAGATAAAGATAAGCATTTGGGGGATAATAATATTTGAACCTTAGCAAATCAAAAGTATTTCAGCAAGACAAAGGGGTAGCTTAAAAAGGGGGGGATTTAATATTAGAAAAGCCAGAAACCACAGCATCACTGCTGTATGATCAAGGACAAAAGCAAAAAACAACAACAACACAACAACACCCACTGACCCAAGAAATAAACACAGTAAAGTGAGCAACATTGGATTTGAAAACTAAAATATGAGTTAAAAGAGGAGGAGCTGCTGTGTTCAATGAGTTCTTACTGACATTCATCTTTATCTCCTTATGTTTTTCTCCCTTGGAGAAATGGGCATTTTGCTACGTTTAGTTTAGGTTAAGAAATAAAAAGCAGCTGAAGGTCATCTCATGAAGTTCTCCATTAAAGAAGGCTTTGAAGCTAAGTCACTTTTATATGAAACCCCCAACAACACACTTTGCTAGGGCAGGGTGATACCATCCTGAAATAGGAACTTTTCAAACCAGGCGGCATCTTGCAAAAAAGAACAAGGGATTTTCATGGATATCTATCCTTAATTTAGACAAGATTTTCCCAATCCTGGCAACTTCCACATGTGTAGACTTCAGTTCTCAGCATTTTCAGAAATGCCCCAGCTCTCTGGGGCATTTGGGGAGTTGAAGTCTGGACATCTAGAAGTTGCTAAAGTTGGGAAAAAATGATTTACTTGGATTTGGCACCAACCTGCTTGTGCGCCGAGGATTTTCAGAATCCACTATAACTACAGGCTGCAATAAGGTCAAAGTGGCAATACACAAATGTAGCATAACAAGTTTTATGGTAGACTACATAGAATCATAGGATTGGAAGAGAATTTGGAGGTCTTTTTCCCCAGGGCAGGAATCCTCATACAATTAGCTGTCCAAATGTATTTGAAAACCTCCAATGATGGAGCAAGTTTAACAGCTCTCGCAGTTAGGAAATTCCTCCTGATTTCAATTCTGGATGTCCCTCTGTAAAGGTTTCTCATCCTTCCCTCAGTTGCTATGGAGAATAAACCTACACTCCCTTATGATAACCTGTAAAGCATTTAAAGACTGCTATTATGTATCTCAGCCTTCTCTTCTTTAGGCTAAAATACCATGTTCCTTTAACCACTCTTCATAAAATTTAGCCTCCAACTCCTTCACCATCTTTGCTACTCCTCTCTGCACTCTTTTCAGTTCATCAACATCCTTCTTGTATTATGCAAGCAAAATTTGAGAGCATATTCCAGGTTTGGTCTGACCAGTGCAGCATAGAGCAGCACTATTCCTTCCCATAAATCTTGACAGCATACCTCTATTGATGCAGCCCAAAACTGCATTGGCTTTTTTTGACAGCTGTGCCACATTGCTGGCTCATGCTTAATCTGTGATCTACCAAACTACCCAGATCCTTATAAGTACTACTGTTAAGCCAGGAATTGCCTATCTTGTACCTATGAATCTGTTTTTTCCTGCCTAAGTGCAGAATCTTACATTTCTATCAAGTGAACAAAATTTTGTTGGATAGGGCCCAATTTTCAACTCTATCAAGATTATTTTGAATCTTGAGCTTGTTTTTTGAAGTGTTAGCAATCCCCTTAAGCTTTCTGTCATCTGCAAATTTGGTGAGTATCCCTTCTATTCCGTTGTCTAAATTACTTATGAAAATGTTCAAGAGCAGATCCAGAATAAAACACTGTAGTACCCCACTGGATATCACTCTCCATTATGGACCACACAGTGGGTAGGGTTGTTCAACCAACAGTGAATCCACCTGGTAATTGAACCATCCATTCCACATTGTTCCATTTTATTAAGAAGGCAATGGTCAACTTTATCAAATGCCTTATTATCTAAGTATGCTACATCCAGAGCATTTCCTTGGTCTACTAATCTAGCCACTTTTTCATACAAAAATTTGGTAGTGATCTTAGTGGTATCATTTAGGATTAAAAGTTCACCTGGAGGTCATTTTAATTTCCAGTAATGAGAGGGGGAAATGACTACGTCTGGAATGAACAGAAGCAGGACATTCAAGTATCTCCAGAACTCAGTAAATAATCATGCTTACATATTTAAGCTGGGTAATATAGAATTGTAAATAGTGTTTGTAAGAGAAGCATGGTGTTGGCTCATGGTAGAGCAATATCTGGTCCTAGTGTAAATCACTTTCACTAAGGTACTAAATGCTCAAAGATTATCTAGATTCTTTCCATCATCAACTTCTTCTTTACAACATACGAGCCTAACAAATAAATAATCATTATTACTTATGAGATTATATCTCACATTTTCAAGGCAGCTTACATGGAAAATCTCCCTTCATCTTATCCTCACAGCAATGATACCAGGTAGATTGGGCTGAAAAATGAGTAATTAGTCCAAAGTCATCCAGGGAATTTCTTTTATAGCTGTGCAGCACTTTGGATCTGAACTCCAACAAGTATTTCACAACATGCAGTACAGCATCTGTCTGCAGCACCTTAAAACAGCTGGATGTTCCTAGGGAGACTGTGCAACTGCTTTACAGTGGGGAAGATAGTTGCCATATTTGTGCTCCTGCAAACTTGGAGGTACCTTTTGGAGATAGAATGAAATATTGTACCATCCTAGTCTCTATATTTGTACGTGGACTTGAATGTGGGACTTCCCAATCTTACCTAAACATCATAACCACTGCAGCACATGGTTTGCTAATTTTAAGATACATATGATACACAGTCTAATTATTAGCACTGGATCCAGAATATGAGGGCTATGACTGATAGCAAAAGTGAAGCAGTGACAATACACCATGCAACATCCCAAATCCAGTGAAGAATCAGGATGTTTTAGGTCCCTCCACCTCATGCATATGTCCATGCATATTTGCATATGTCCATGCATTACTCCTGACCTTTGTTTGTAATTAGAGGAATGACTTATTTTGGTGCCCACTTATCCAAAGTCTTCTAATGAGCTCTGGAAAATAGTTTCCAAACTGTTGTGAGATCTTCCCAGAGAGTGTCTTTGCAGGAAAAGGTTGCATCCTCAAAGGGTTATTGTGTGGCAAGTTTCTGTACTGACCTATCCAACCCTCACATCAATGAAATTCCACCAATGAAAAGATCATCCTAAGAGAGATGCCATCAAACAGTATAGAACAAATGTGCACAGTGCCTGCTTTGGTCCTTGGCATCTCCATTCATTCATTCATTCATTCATTCATTTTTCGAATTTATCACCGCCCATCTCTACAAAAGTAGACTCTGGGCGGTTTACAACAATATCATAAAAACAATTAAAACTTATACAGCTAAAATCCACTAAAATAATAGAAAAATCCAAAGATGGTAAGTTCTTAAAAGGAGAGTATTACTAAGCCAACCATCCCCAGGAGGAATTATTATTTCCTTCGTTCCAAGCAAGGTGGCAGAACCAGGTCTTTAAAGACTTCCTGAAGGCCAGGAGCGGTCTTAAAAAGGGAAGAGTGGATTATATCTCTCTCTGCCTCACTTTCAGTGTTACTTTTCTACCAAAAGTCAGCAAGATATTATGCAAAAGAAAGCAAATCAGAAATTAAAACTATAAATATAATAAAGCAGTAGAACCAGCCATCAAATTGCAAAATAATCATAGAAACAATTGAAATAATTTGAAAAGGTCATTTAAATTAACACTTTGGATTCAGTCCAGAAAATAATTGTCAATCAATGTAAGTCTTTCAATCATAGCATAGTGTGAAATTGTTGCTGCCAAACCATAAATTTCACTATGACAGAAGGAGGGAATTTAATATTGGGAATTAAATGATATTAACTGTTTTAATTAATTTAAATTAAATTAAATTAATTTTCATTGGTGTTTACATTACATTGATTTCTTTATGTACCTCTTCCTTCCAACTTTTCGTCCTCATCTTATCCAAGAAAGGACTCTCCGGCCAAATAGATCATTTATTTGGAAGCAATTATACATCTCTATTATAGACTTAAAAGACTAAGAATAAGGCAGCACAATACATTTAATTACTTAAAATATTCTAGTATTTTAATGAGCTCTTTCAGTTGGTCTGTTGGTACTGTATGTGGATCGAATGGATGCATCCTGGATCACAGCAAATAACTGGATCGGCTTGTCATCTATTGCATAAGAATAAATCTAATATACATTTATTTGAGAGCTAGTTTGGTGTAGTGATTAAGGCAACGGGCTAGAAACCAGGAGACTGAGAGTTCTAGTCCTGCCTTAGGCATGAAAGCCGGCTGGGTGACCCTGGGCCAGTCCCTGTCTCTCAGCCCTAGGAAGCAGCCAATAGCAAACCAGAAGACTGAGAGTTCTAGTCCCGCCTTAGGCATGAAAGCCGGCTGGGTGACCTTGGGCCAGTCCCTCTCTCTCAGCCCTAGGAAGAAGGCAATGGCAAACCACTTCTGAAAATCTTGCCAAGAAAACTGTAGGGACTTGACCAGGCAGTCTCCGAGAATCAGACAAGATTGAATGGATTAAAAAAAACAGCAACATTTGTTTATGTGGTTGTGCCACCCTAAGGACTTCCTTCAATGTGATAATTTTTCACCTATTCAAAATGCAGCCACTGCTGCTAAAATAATAATCTGTCCCAATTATCATACTCTTCTCGATCAGATATTTCTCTAGGAAGCACGTGGTGATGTAGGAGTAAAAAAATGCATGCCCATTCCCTTTTCCTTCCTTTAATATATACATCTTTTGTTTTTATTCATTCACTGAACACTTCTGATGTTGGTGAGTTTTCATCCAATGCAATTAGCCAGCTCAATTTAATCTGCTCAATGCAAATCACAGAGCTTTTACTTGAATCTAATTAGACAGAAATCAATTGAAGTCAATTCAAAATAATTAGCCTTGGTATAAATCAGTAGGACTCAATTAAAATCAATGAGGGTATTATTTACTTAAATGGGTGCCCTCTTCTTCTTTTCCAAAGTTTTGACATAGTAGACTTTTCTGAGTTTGGTTGATTACGTGTCTCCGTTTAAAAAGAACGATAAAACAATCAGAGCTTTATAAAACCTATATACTGAATTAATTCTCCAAAGTTTTCTGTACTAATATGTCTATCAAGGTTCTCAGTCATCCAGGTGGAATTGTCTGTAGCTTGAATCATGTCAACTGGATTTCTCCTTGGATAAGGAGCGAAACGTTTCCACTGAGAAAATAGAAATCCAGTTGACATGATTCAAGCTACAGACTTTTCTGTACTAACATCCCATATTCCTGAATATTCACAGAAAATCTTCAGTGGCTGGATTTGCACAAAATGCTAGCCTAGGCTAGGCTAGAGTGGGTGGGGTAGGATGCCACCATATCTTAGCATGGACACAAGGCCTTCAAGAAGTCATTGCATAGCCTATTTTTTTAATATACCTGATATGCATGTGATGTGAACACAACTACAACTGTGTTTTCTTAAGATTAAGATATGGTATGAACCCAGCCAATAGCTGTTATTTCTGTCTTCTTTCGAAAAACAGCCATGCAAACAAACACATACTTTACCGCTGGATCAATACATGTACATTTATATTTGCATATGCAAATCCAAATACAATGTTTCTATTTGTTCTACAGTTCCCAATGCATTTGACTGTTTTGTCTGAATTTGCAAGGAAGAGAAAAAGAATTGAGAAAGATAAGCCGGTTTGGTCTAGTGGTTAAGGCAACGGGCTAGAAACCAGGAGACTGTGAGTTCTAGTCCCACCTCAGGCATGAAAGCTGGCTGGGTGACCTTGGGCCAGTCCCTCTCTCTCAGCCCAACTCACCTCACAGGGTGGTGGTTGTGGGGAAAATAGGAGAAGGAAGGAGTATTAGGTATGTTTGCCGCCTTGAGTTATTTATAAAAATAATAAAGGCGGGATAAAAAATTAAATAAATAAAATACTGAAATGCCACCTTCCATCCAATTAATTATGCTATGTAAAAACCCTGCTGCGTTTACAACGATGCTACTTTTTGGTCCCCCATCTTGAGAAAAGAGGTTCTTATTGAATGTTTCTCCTTTCTGCAGCACGTGCACACACTAAGCTTGTCAATTTTTAAATCAGAGTGTTTACAATCTCAAGTTACCCTTCTCTGAAGCCTTCTGCTGTTTTCTCCTTGAGCTATTTTTGATCTACTTCTCCTCTCTAATTCCCATAGGAGATCAAAGGTTGGTGTCTGAACAATTCATTCACAGTTCAGATGACAGCTAGATGGGTATGAAATAAGCAGGTGGTTGGAAATAGCATCTAGCTAATTGTAGATGAAGGCTTTACTCAAAACAATAGTAGATCCTAAAGCTGTTACATCAAAGATAAGAAGGGGAAAGAGAAAAGAAGACCTATGGTTACATATAAAGAACTGCCGAGTGAAGGGAATCTCTTTAAGATGTATCTTAGGTATGAAAGAGAGGATCAGGACTTCTATGTTTCACAGAAGAGTTTTAACACTGGAAATCATATGGTAAGCAGGGAGAGAAAACCCAATCTGTTGGACTTGCAGCCCCAATAGGAAAATAAGAGGCAGACAGCCAACGCTGGGTTTCAAGTCTAGTTAGAGCATTAAGCTGGCATTGACTGCACTTGCTGATGACCAGGATGGAGGTAGAGCTTCCATCCTGGCCCTCCTTGGTCTCTCAGCAGATTTCAATCACAGTATCCTTCCGGACCAGCTCAAAGGGTTGGGAGTGAGAAGCACAGTGTTACAATGGTTCTCCTTTCTAGAGGGCCAGATCCAGTCAATATTGGTAGAGGAGGAGAGGTCTAGCTGTACATTCCTGCTTTGTGGACCTCAAGGCTAGGACTGTACTCTCTCCATGCTTCTACTTAGCATCTACATGAAGTCTCAGGTCATCTACTGACATGGGGTGAGGTATCATCAATGCATTGGATACCCAATGGTACATCTCTTTCCTGGGTCACCCAAATGATGCCATCAAGATTCTTTCCCCCACTTCTGGAGGCAGTTGAGGTCTTGGTGCAGTAGAACAGGCTTTAACTCAACCTTGGCAAGACCAGGGGGTACCTCTCCCCCCAATATCTGAATGGCTCACACCGTGTTGACCTTCCATTAGATATTAAAGACATGGGTTTTCTCTCAAGCTTCAATTTGATGCCTTTCAGATGTGCTTGACTTCATATATGCTGGATTTAAGTCAGAGGCCATACTGAAAATTCTAGAAGTTAAAGTCCAACATATCCCGATTGAGTCAGCTTGGAGAAAAGTGGTACACAAAGGAAATAAGCAGTGTGTATATTTAAATATATAGGGGCGTGGTGGCTCAGCGGGTAAGACGCCAGGCTTGTCGATCAGAAGATCGCAAGTTCGGAGGTTCGAATCCCTAGCCCCGCGTGATGGAGTGAGCTCCTGCACTTGCCCCAGCTCTTGCCAACCTAGCAATTCGAAAGCATGCAAATGCAAGTAGATTAATAGGTACCACTTTGGTGGGTAGGTAACAGCGTTCCGCGCGCGTCATACGGCCATATGACCATAGAAGCGTCTTCGGACAATGCTGGCTCTTCGGCTAACAAACGGAGATGAGCGCCGGCCCCTAGAGTCGGACACGACTGCACAAATGTGCGGGGGGAACCTTTACCTTTACCTATATTTAAATATGTTCCTATGGAGCTAATCGGCTCAACTGATAGACAGTCTAGTCTGAGTATCTGACTCCTGTCCCCCAGGTGCACTTGGGTGTCCAGCTGTGCTTTACTAATATCACCTCAGGAAGTTATTCGTTCAGGTACCTTTTCCTGCACTAGGTCCTTATGGGCTTCCCAGCATGTTATAAGAAGCCCCTTGCTGATTCTTCACTCAACAACCACCTGCTTAACTTGAAATTGTATTTTATTGTACCCTTTTCAAGCCAGGGAAC
Source organism: Charina bottae (assembly GCA_023362775.1). Taxonomy (NCBI): domain Eukaryota; kingdom Metazoa; phylum Chordata; class Lepidosauria; order Squamata; family Charinaidae; genus Charina; species Charina bottae. The sequence goes on from JALMGJ010000003.1 coordinate 128,590,968, forward strand.
TTCTGATGTCAACTCAGGATTCAGCATGGTGGAGTGTTTCCTAGTGACCCCAGTCTGATCATCTATATCTTGGAGGCGTCTGAAAAAATCTGTCAGTAGTGAAACATGGAGGAAGGGAAAGGAAAGATAAGTCCTTGAATTCCTACTCTGTAGAGCAAGTGAATTTACAGGACTGCTATTCTCTCCCAGGATGTCATAGGATTAGATAGTGAGCACAAATACCATTATCTACCTACCTTCCTACTTACCTTATCTATCCAGCCAGCCAGCCACTAGCTTTTCTTAAGTATTGATTTAACACAGGGAATTCTGTATGTGTGTGAATAAGGGTTTTTTGGGTGTGGGTGTGGGTCAATATTGTGGCCAGATAACACTCTCTGGGATTCATCTTTGGTTTTTATTTGACCTTCTAATACATAGACCATACAACATACAGACATGGGTACAGATGACACTTTCTTTACTTGTTGGTAATATATTCTGAGGCAACTGGAGAGAGTTTTGAATATTGGTGGTGAGGTAGAGAAATACCATGCCAGAAGATGAATCTTAACTAGATGTTTTTATATGCAGGGAGATCTGTCTCTATGTGTGGCAGAAAGACCAAAAAGAGTCTTCAAACATGCATGATCTCCATCTTCTACAATATATTTTCTAATTGTAGCCACTTTAAAAACCTCCAGTTGATTCCTTTGATTGTATAAAGTAGTTGTGAGTGTCCCAATGGGATATAATTATTCATTTATTTGATTGAGATGGCTAGCCACTCACCAACAGACTCTGTCAGGCTAACAAAATGAAAACATCAAAAAAATGCACCAACCATACAACATGTAAACCCATATAATGCTGAGATCAGTAACTCACCTAACATATACTAACATGTACTGGTGTTTGAGGGAATTAAAATTAGAACATCTTGTATTTCCCTACTAGTATACGTAACATATATCACACATAGGAAATAGTGTAGTTGTAATAACTTGTGGTATGTGAACCGAGAACTACCAGAAGTACAAGCTGGGTTTCGAAGAGGAAGAGGAACTAGGGATCAAATTGCCAACATTCGCCGGATCATGGAGAAAGCAAGAAAGTTCCAGAAAAACATCTACTTCTGCTTCATTGATTACACTAAAGCCTTTGAGTGTGTGGATCACAACAAAGTGTGGCAAATTCTTAAAGAGATGGGAGTACCAGACCACCTTACCTGTCTCCTGAGAAACCTGTACGCGGGTCAAGAAGCAACAGTAAGAACCGGACATGGAACAACCAATTAGTTCAAAATTGGGAAAGGAGTACGACAAGGCTGTATATTGTTGCCCTGCTTATTTAACTAATATGCATAGTACATCCTGAGAAATGTGGGGCTGGATGAATCACAAGCCAGAATTAAGATTGCCGGAAGAAATATCAACAACCTCAGATATGCAGATGATACTACCCTAATGACAGAAAGTGAAGAGGAATTAAAGAGCCTCTTGATGAGGGTGAAAGAGGAGAGTGCAAAAGCTGGCTTGAAACTCAACATTAAAAAACTAAGATCATGGCATCTGGCCCCATCACTTCCTGGCATATAGAAGGGGAAGAAATGGAAGCAGTGACAGATTTTATTTTCTTGGTCTCCAAGATCACCACAGACGGTGACTGTAGCCATGAAATTAAAGTACGCTTGCTCCTTGGGAGGAAAGCTACGACAAACCTAGACAGCATATTAAGAAGCAGAGACATCACCTTGCCGACAAAGGTCCATATAATCAAAGCTATGGTTTTCCCAGTAGTAATGTATGGCTGTGAGAGTTGGACCATAAGGAAGGCTGAGCGCCGAAGAATTGATGCTTTCGAAGTGTGGTATTGGAGAAGACTCCTAAGAGTCCCTTGGACTGCAAGGAGGTCAAATCAGTCAATCCTAAAGGAAATCAACCCTGAATGCTCACTGGAAGGACAGATACTGAAGCTGAAGCTCAAATACTTTGGCCACCTAATGCGAAGAGAGGGCTCACTGGAAAAGACCCTGATGCTGGGAAAGACTGAAGGCAAAAGGAGGAGATGGCAGAGGATGAGATAGTTAGATAGCATCACTGATGCAAGGAACATGAACTTGAGCAAACTCCGGGAGACAGTGGAGGACTGGAAGGCCTGGTGTGCTATGGTCCACGAGGTCATGAAGAGTCAGACACGACTTAACGACTGAACAACAACAACAATACCTTGTGGCCCAATTAAGATGCCATGCATATTTGGGTCAAGAAGGAAATTATGTTGTATGATCATGAAACTCAGTTAAAGAGAGAGAGGGGGGGATTAATGTTAGCCCCAAAGAGTCCCAGGTTGTTGGGACAAAATGCGACTTCCTGGTTAGTATGGCATAAAAACAGGAATAAGAGAGTGTAAGTCCCAGAGTCACAGAAATGGAAGAGTTCTACAAAATTTCTCTTTTTTTCCCTATGTACCCCACCCACCAATAGCCATACCAGAAACAGGAGATGAAAGGAATAAGGTTGGGTGAGCCCTCCAAATTCTGTCCATGGTAGATGCCACCAAGATCAGATAAAGTTTTTTTTCATCCCCCCCACTTTTTTTAACGCAAGAATGAGACCCTCCTAGTCAACTTTGTCTACCAGGTGAATCAGCTACTCATGTGAACAGATTTTATAAGTTTACATTCTTGCACTCTAATTTAAGGGCAGTCAAACTTTTCACATTCATGGGCAGGCGAAGCTAAGGATAATTTCAGCCGTTGATTCCCTTCCCATGCACACCTAAATGCACCCCTTTACTTACATATATCCAAACACATGTACAGAGTTCATACTCACACGATTTCTTGTTTCTATCCAGTTGCTTAGCAAGGACATACATATCATTTAATTAGTATTCCATTCTGTGTGACTCTGTTACTGTACACTCTATGTCTCTAAAGAAAAATAGAAAGTTAGGATATTTGGCCTGATTTTTCCCCCCTTTTTTAGGGGTGGAGGGAGTGGGTGGGTTGGGTTGTTCTTTTAAAATTTCTCCAAGACTTACAGCACTTATTTTACTTGATTTGCTACCAGAAATTGTTGAAATAGTATTGGTGACAGTTGCAATAAAAGAAAAAAAGTACTGTTGAAAGCATTTCATAGCCCTGTAGGCACTCATGAAATAAGTGCCTACTTTTTGTCCTAGCAAACTAAAGCTAACCTGAAGCAATTGAGTTGCAGAAAAATACGTACAGTATATGGCAGTATATTCATACTCTTTATTATTAAAATTGGTCTAAGCCACCATTAGAACCTTTGGGAGGACATGGACAATAGGAGACAAAATAACAATCCAGCCCTCCATGTTGAAGATGAGCAGATCAGGATTTGATAGATGAAAATTTTCTTGATAGTCTGAAAGCTTCTTGAGAAAGGTGCTTTGCAAAGATCTATCTTGTGTTTCTCAAAACCTACCCCACCCCCCCAAAAAAAAAGTGTTATTTGTGTTTTCCTCCCTTGTTTTCTTTGAATTTCTTTTGGTTGTGCTTCTAAACTTCCTTTGCTATCAGAGGTGATGGAGGATAACATTCCTGCGGTGCTGTTTACTGTAACACATTTTTCCCTTGTTCTAAAGACTCCCAAGCTGCTATCACTTCCTGATCTGCAAAATGCACTGGAAATAATTTATTTATTATTATTTATTTATTATTTCTAACTTATATCACCGCCCATCTCCCCCCACAAGGGGACTCTGGGCGGTTTACAATCAAGTCAGCGATTAAAAACATATAAAATACTTTATACAATTATTAAAAATATAAAAATATAAAATCCAAGAGGCTGTATGTGATGTTTGCGAACCAAACTTTATGGTGCGAGCCATCCCCAGGAAGAGCTATTACTCATCCCATCCCAAGCGAGGTGGCAGAGCCAGGTTTTCAGTTGCTTCCTGAAGGTCAGAAGTGTGGGGGCTAGCCTCACCTCAAGGGGCAGGATTCCTAGAGAATTCCCTAGAGAAGCATGGAATGCCAGGAGGACCTCAGACCATGAAGGTCAGAAGATCTGAAAGTGTCCTTTAGCTAATTCATAACTCAGTATTCCATCTGAGATCCTCAGTAGCATTGGTATTGAGCCAAATTGACAAATTTATTTATTTATTATATTTTGAATTCAGTCACCGCCCATCTCACTCAAAGAGCAACTCTGGGCAGTTATATCAGGAGTGTGAGTTCAGGACATTCTGGAAGGGTGATGATGGTGGGTGATGATGGTGGGGAAAATGGGGAAAAATAATGATTTGACCCCCAGAACCTCTTACTTACATTCCCAGTTGTAACCCTTTCCCCAAGATGCCTAAAATGAGTCAAAAACATCCAGCCACATCCCTTCCAGTACTGTCCTTAGACAGAACTTGTCTAACCTCCTTCAAACCTCCAATGTCCCGAAGTGGGAGAAGTAACAGATCCCCTCCTAGTTCCGATTCTAGTATTGAACAAGATCATATATGCTGATGAAACCCTTGGAAGCCAAAGGAATTAAATTCTCCAGTGGTTCTTTTCCTTCATTTTCTGTTTCCTACAGCCCCTGACTGACCCTTTTATCAGAGACTGGAAAAGCGTTAATGGGCTGTTGCCACTGGATAACTGATCCTATAAACAAGTCCTGATAAAGCATTAGTCTCTTAACTGAATGGTTGATGTTAATAAGTTCAGGAAATGATGCATCATTGAGTGATTGGAAGAGAAGGAAACACACACACACACACACTGCACATAATGCTGTTGGCCCCTTCCACAGTCTTGTCCTTATTTTCTTTCTATAGTTCACTCAGGGGTCATTTTAAAAGGGGACTGCTGTGATTCAAGAGAAAAACCTGGAATAGAATGAGACAAAACATGTTTACATACAGCATTTGATCATGAGTGATGACAGCCTTATAAGAAATTATGGGCCATGAGGGATCATATTAGATCATTCAGCATTCTGTTCCATGGCACTGATTGACTGAATATTACTTTTTATTTAATAAAAGCTAGGGTTGCTTTTTATTAATACAGCAATCTCCAAATGGGAACGCAAACAAATCCAAAATGATTTAGCAGCAAACCATTTTTTTCTGGAAGTCCCTTCAATTTGCATACTTTAAATAAAACTGCATAAAACAACTTAGAAGAAAATACACAAGAAAGAACAACCAGGGCGTGAAGATGAAAAAGAAGGTGCAGCAGCACAGATTAAATAGACTGTCTAGATACATGGATCTATCTTCAGCTGGTCCTGGAAGTAACTGAACAGGGAAAGAATTCCGTAAGTTGTCTCCCAGCAAATCCCTGGGAAATGCAGCATCTTCACTAGTTCTGAATACTTGTAGTTACATAAGGAAGAAGATTTGTTGTTTATTCGTTCAGTCGTTTCCAACTCTTCGTGACTTCATGGACCAGCCCACGCCAGAGCCCTCTGTCGGCCGTCACCATCCCCAGCTCCCCAATGGTTGAGTCCGTCACCTCCAAAATACCATCCATCCATCTTGCCCTTGGTCGGCCCCTCTTCCTTTTGCCTTCTACTTTCCCTAGCATCAGCTTCTTCTCCAGGGTATTCCAAGGAAGAAGATACTGTTCATGATTTCCAGCTCTTGAATTATATACAGCTTTATGTTTCAGCACAAGCTTCAAAAACTGGGTCCCCAACTGGTGAACTGGGTCCATATAACATGTCCTCAGAAGGTTGTCTTCTTTAGCCATTGACCTTCAGCAGCAACCTCTGGCCCAAAGCCAAGAGTGGAGCTATACAGGTAGTCCTTGCTTAATGCCAACTTCTTGAAAGATTCCATCAACGCTGCCTCCGAAAAATTCTGCAAATTACTTGGGAAGATAGGTGGACTAATGTTAGCTTATCGGAAGAAGTGAAGACCACCAGTGTTGAAACAATGATCATCCAACATCAACTTCGCTGGACCGGCCATGTTGTTCAAATAACTGACCATCCTCTTCCAAAGCAGCTATTTTACTCCCAATTTAAGAATGGAAAATGGAATATTGGTGGACAGCAAAAGAGATTCAAAGATACTCTCAAAGCTAATTAAAAAAAAATTAATATCAGCATTGAGAACTGGGAAGCCCTAACTCATGAGCGTTTCAATTGGAGGTCAGCGTTTATTAAAGGCGGACTTTGAAGAAGCACGAGTACAGGGTGAAAGGGAGAAATGAGCTAAGAGGAAGGCATGTCAAGCAAACCCTCATCGTGACCGTCTTCCACCTGGAAACCTATGCCCTCATTGCAGGAGGTTGTGCGGATCCAGAGTTTGCCTTTACAGCCACTTACGGGTCCACTGTTAAGATTTTACCCTTGGAAGACAACCTTACTCGGCTAAGAGTGATTGCCAAGACAGACAGACCGACCGACCAGAATTTTGGTTGCTAAGCAAAGCGATCATTAAGTGAATCCAACCCAACTTTATGACCTTTCTTGCAGCAGTCATTAAGTGAAACACTGAAGTTGTTAAGCGAACCACATGGTCATTAAGCGACTCATGTAGTTCCCCATTGATTTTGCTTTCCAGAAGCTGGCTGGGAAGATCGAAAATGGCGATCACATGACCATGGGATGCTGCAATGGTCATAAATGTGAACCGGTTGCCAAGTGCCTGAATCGTGATCACGTGACTACAGGGATGCTGCGATGGTCGTAAGTTTGAGCACCAGTTGTAAGTCAATTTTTTCAGCACTGTTGTAAGTCTGAACCATCACTGAACAAATGGTCATTTAGTGAGGACTACCTGTACACAGCAGATTGCACTAAACCAGTTTTGAGGTGCATATGGCCATATCTTCATTGAATAGAATGCTTCTAGCAATGCTCCTAGAAAACTCATTTGCTAATTCAGAGGAAGTACAATGCCATCCACAGAAGGCAGCCTCTTTTATGTTCAAATAAAGGGGCTTCCCATCCATGTTGTTCATGCCTATGGAAAATATCTTCCTCTTTGGGGGATTTAGTCTCATCTTATTGACTCTTGTGCAAGCTACCATTGCTTCCCAGTTTCTGTTGGAAGTCCATAAGGAGAAGGTAACTGCAACAGAATCATTTTGTTCATGTTCTCAAAGGCTCAATAGAACTATTGCAGTACTAAAGGCAATATATCACCCACATACTTGTTGACTTTTTTCCACCCAGCTTTCTCTGACAATTTAAGACACATAATAGTAAAAACAAAGGACAAATGAGTTGTCATCTCCCATCATGGTCTTTTATAGCTCTAACTGGACCGGTTTTCCAGAAAACAGTTGAAGAATAATTAGAATTTTAGAATAATTAGTAGGCCAAATATTATTTTCAGTTAATACATCACAGGTTTTCAAGTACCTTGGCTCACCCATCATCTTCCTAGACCAGTGTTTCTCAACCTCAGCAACTTCTCAACCTTAGCAACCTCATGCTGGCTGGGGAATTCTGGGAGTTGAAGTCCACTCATCTTAAAGTTGCTGAGGCTGAGAAACATTGGTCTAGACCAGTGCTTTCCAAACTCCCGCCATTGGCGACACACCAACGGTGGTAGCGGTGCGGCGGCGCGCATGGGGGCAGCGTGCAGGGCAGCGGTGCAGGGGCGTGCACTGCGGCAGTGGCGTGCATGGCAGTGGCAGCGTGCATGGCTGTGGCGGCCTCATGTTTTGCGCTAAAACCCGGAAGCACTGATGGTGCGCCGCTGCTGCCGGCGCACACACCACCACCAGTGACACACCATCAGCACTTTCGGGTTTTGTCACGACACACTAATGTGTCGCGACACACAGTTTGGAAAGCTATGGTCTAGACTGACACCAACCATTGCCAAATCCACAGGGCATAGGGCAGAGCTTTCCAAACTGTGTGTCGGGACACGTTAGTGTGTCAGCTGCAGTGTCTGGGTGTGTTGCGGCTGCTCCTGCCTCTGAGCCCTGCCAGGATTCCGCCCAGGTCCTAGTGCCTACCTTCTGCCTTGCTGCCTCCAAACCTGCTGTGATTCCACGCAGGTCCTAGTGCCTGCCTTGTGCCCTGCTGTAAGAGTGTGTCGCAAAATGATGCCCTGCTGTAAGAGTGTGTCACGAAATGATGCATGTCTAAAAAGTGTGTCACCAACATGAAAAGTTTGGAAAGCTCTGGCATAGGCTATAGAAATCCAGATTGAACTTCTCCAATGTCCCTCCATTAGAATGTCCATAGCAGATCAAATTCCAAACTGAAACAATGGTTTGAGTAGGATAGAAAGCAGTTGAAAAAGAGAAGGTGTGTTAAGAGTGTTTTGTGTGTATGTGCCCTCGAGTCAGTCTTGACTTCTGGCAGCTCCATGGACTAGTCTCTGCGGCTTTCTTGGCAACAAGTTTCAGAAATGGCTTGTCTTCCTAGGGCAGAGAGAGAAGGTGCAAAATCACCTAGTAGGATTAGAACTCAGTCTCCTGGGTTCTTGTCCAGTGCCTTTAACCACTACACCAAACTAGCTCTTGTTTTAAGAGTAAGTGTGAAGGTAATCATTCATCATCATCATCATTGGCGATCACTCGTAGCTGAGTAAGATTGTCTTCCAAACGTAAAATTTTTACAGTGGATCCGTAAGTGGCTATAAAGGCCAATTCTGGATCCGCACAACCTCCCACAATGAGGGCATAGGTTTCCGGGTGGGAGACGGTCATGATGAGGGTTTGCCTGACGTGCCTTCCTTTTAGCTCTTTTCTCCCTTTCGCCCTGTACTCGTGCTTCTTCAAAGTCTATAGCACCATTAATAAAGGCTGACCTCCAATTGAAACGCTCATGTGTTAGGGCTTCCCAGTTCTCAATGCTGATATTACATTTTTTTAAATTAGCTTTGAGAGTATCTTTGAATCTCTTTTTCTGTCCGCCAATATTCCGTTTTCCATTCTTAAGTTGGGAGTAAAGTAGCTGCTTTGGAAGACGATGGTCAGGCATTCGAACAACATGACCGGTCCAGCGAAGTTGATGTTGGATGATCATTGTTTCAATGCTGGTGGTTTTCGCTTCTTCTAATACGCTAACATTAGTCCGCCTATCTTCCCAAGTAATTTGCAGAATTTTTCGGAGGCAGCGTTGATGGAATCTTTCAAGAAGTTGGAGGTGGCGTTTGTAGAGGGTCCATGTTTCACAGGCGTACAGAAGGGTTGGTAGTACAATGGCTTTGTAAACAAGCATTTTGGTCTCCCTGCGAATGTCCCGATCCTCAAACACTCTACGCTTCATTCGGGAGAAAGCTACACTCGCAGAGCTCAGGCGATGCTGAATTTCAGCGTCGATGTCGGCTTTTGTAGATAGATGGCTGCCGAGATAAGAAAAGTGAAGGTAAAAGGAGCTGATGAAAGGTATGAGGGAAAGGAGACATCTTAAGTTTGAAAGAAGCAAGTTGGGAAATGATAGGAAGTAAGTGAAGATTCTGGGAGAGATATGTGGTCTTAGAAAGTTCAGGATTCTTGAGAAATCTTCTGAGTGAATTGTCAACCACATACAAGCCACCCGTTTATTTGACCATTTGTTTGTGATTCTTTATATGTGGAATACAGGCTTACTTAACAAATACACATAGCTTTGTGGGGGGAAAAGATTTATATAATGGGGTTAGAGCCTCTAGTCATCAATTGACATGCCTGACTAAGCTGTCCTCAGACTGAACCATAAAGTTATAATTAGTTTAGGAAAGACGATGAAAAAAATGTAATTCTGATCATGCATGCACCCTGCCTGTTGTAAAAATGGTTTGAATTGCATCATTATCGGAGATTTGCAGTCATGTAATTATACTTTACTGACAAAAGATAATTTTGGACATCGATTTATATTCTTTGAATAAGTTTTATTGGAATAAATAGCTCTACTTTTTTAAAAAATCTGCCATTCTCAGAAATGGAAAACTGGTAACTAGGGGAGAAAAAAAACCTCTTGACTTCCTTTGTCATAAATATGCCCTTCTGCTACTATTTGGCATTTCCCCAAACTCATCTAAAAAGCGTTAGATTAAGAACATATTAATTTTAACCATTTATTTCTAGAAATAATTTCCTATATCTGCATAGTGGCCTCAGATTTCTATTCACTGTTTTGAATCTCTATGGAGATCAACATCACCATGTAGGGGTATCCACAGGATGTGGTCAAAAACGTCAGGATGGCAGCTGTGATGATGTGATTGAAGCTCTGTTCATTTTTCATGGCTGTTGCACATGCAACACATAAAGTGGCTGAAGCTTTGATCACATCACTGACATCTTGACCTTTTTTTTACCACACTGTGGGACATCCCTATCACCATACATGCATGTTTTGGTATTTTTTTAAAATTACTAAATATGAAAAATTAATATATTCTTTTATTTGACTACCTGGGTCTCTTAGACATTAGGTTTTACAACCAGAAAATTATAAGATTGTTCTCCAGTCATATGTTTGTTTATTCATTAATTCACTCATTCTTTTTCTCTGCTCTCACATTAAAAGTAGGAATTTGGTGGCACCTTTGGGAAAGCTACACTCAAAACTTTTAGGGGTTACAATTGAAAATGCCATGTTTCAACAAACTTTGGATAAGTCCAGCGATGTCACCATTATCATCACCATCAAATGCCTTTCAAGGACAACTAGAGTTATCATCACCATCAAGGACAACTAGAGTAAGAAAGATCGTATATGCCAATATGGTACATCCAAACTCAGAAAATACACTAAACATACAACAAGATGTTCAATATACAGCAAGATGTTCAATTAAAGTTAGAAGTTACAATGGTTGATGTATTTACAAACTGTTGGAAGAATAAAAAGTGATCTCAAGAAAGAAGGAGGGACCTTGAGAAAGATGACAGAATTTGAGTAAAACAGGTAAAGCTTCCCCCCGCACATTTGTGCAGTCATGTCCAACTCTAGGGGTCGGTTCTCATCTCCATTTCTTAGCCAAAGAGCCAGTGTTGTCCGAAGATGCTTCCACGGTCATGAGGCCGGCATGACGCACGCGGAACGCTGTTACCTACCCACCGAAGTGGTACCTATTCATCTACTTGCATTTGCATGCTTTCGAATTGCTAGGTTGGCAAGAGCTGGGGCGAGAGTGGGAGCTCACTCCGTCATGCAGGGCTAGGGTCTCGAACCTCCGAACTTGCGATCTTCCGATCAACAACCCTGGCATCTTACCCGCTGAGCCATCACACCCCTTACAGAATTTGAGACACTTATACAAAACCAAGATAATCTATTAGGGTATACAGTATATAAAAACTTATAATGAAATATGACATGGAGATGGAACAAATTAAAAATTGCATGAAAAAGTGGATGCAAAATTTCAAATCAGGGAAGAAAAATGGGAAGACCTATGGAAAAATCAATGAAATTTTCTTCAAGTTATAAATTGAGAGAAAAATAGTGTATAATGTTTTACACATGGTATAGAGACGAGACATATAACAACAAATGTTAGAAATGCTACAACAAAGAAGGAACATTTTATTGCATGTGATGGATAGGCAAAAAAAAAACACTTGAAAGTATTGGAAAGAAATATATCAACACATTAAGAAAATTTTAAACATAAAAATTGAACTGAAATTTATTTTTACTTATTTATTTTATTTATCGCATTTTTCCACCACCCATCTCAACAACCACTCTGGGCGGTTTATCCCACCTTTATTATTTTTATAAATAACTCGAGGCAGCGAACATACCTAATACTCTTTCTTCCTCCTATTTTCCCCACAGCAGCAACCTGTGAGGTGAGTTGGGCTGAGAGAGAGTGAGTGGCCCAAGGTCACCCAGCCGGCTTTCATGCCTAAGGCTGGACTAGAATTCACAGTCTCCTGGTTTGCTATTGGCTCCTTCCTAGGGCTGAGAGAGAGTGACTGGCCCAAGGTCACCCAGCCGGCTTTCATGCCTAAGGCTGGACTAGAATTCACAGTCTCCTGGTTTGCCATTGGCTCCTTCCTAGGGCTGAGAGACTGGCCCAAGGTCACCCAGCCGGCTTTCATGCCTAAGGCGGGACTGGAACTCACAGCCTCCTGGTTTCTAGCCCAGCACCTTAACCAAACTGGCTCTCTATCTCTAATCTTTTTTTAAAAAAAATTAGGAATAATTCCAGAAACAATAAATGAAAAGTATCACAATTTACTAAAATTTACTTTATATTGAGAGCTGCAAGAACACATATGGAAAACCGAAACTTAGCCAATAAAATTTTGGGAGACCAAAATTGGAGAAGATTTAGCAATGGCGATACTGACATTATATATCCATAACAGAAGCCTACTGAATTCAAGGCGGAATCGCTTCATTATATATGACATTTTATGCAGCAAAGCAATTCAGACATTTGGAATAGAGTTTTTAGGCAGTGACTTGGCTACATTTGCAGATGATAGGAAACTACTTTGGGAAGGCTACCCCAAAAACTTTCAGGGTCAGAATAAGAAATACCAAAATACTTTGGATATGTCCAGCAATCTCATCATGAAGCAGATTATCTGGACCCTTTTCAGTCAGGATTCAACCAGGCTATAGTACCGAGACAGCATTGGTCACACTTGTGGATGACCTCTGGAGGGCTTGGGATGGGGGTGGTGTGTTCATCCTGGCCCTTCTGGACCTCTCAACAGCTTTCAATACCATCAGCCATGGTATCTCACTGGACTGGCTCCAGAGATTGGGAGTGGGGGGCACTGTTTTGCAGTGGTTCTCCTCCTTTCTCCATGGCTGGTACCATCAGTGTTGGTGGGGGAGGTGAAGTCCACCCTAGGCCTCTGTTATGTGGGGTGCCTTCGGGCTCGAGTCTCTCTCCCCTCCTATTTAACACCTATATGAAGCCATGGGGAGAAGTCATCTGCTGGCATAGGGTTCGGTATCATCAGCATGCTGATGATATCCAATTATACGTCTCTACCCCATGCAGGTAGGTGATGCTGTTCAGGTGCTGGCGCACTGCCTGGAGGCTGTAAGGGCCTAGATGGGGAGAAAGTGGCTGCGACTCAACCCTAGCAAGATGGAGTGCTTGTGGGTTTTTGGCTCCAGGAGAGTTGACATCTCTGACTCTGGACAGGGAAACACTCCCCCGTACAGATCTGGTGTGCAAGTTGTGGGTTCATGTGACGGAATGTGTCCCTGAAGGGGGGTGTGATGTGGTGGATTTCGAGGCTGCTGCTGGTTCTCAGGAAGGAGAGTGCATTCCAAGGAGATAAGTGGTCTCTCGGTCTAGAGAGTCTTGGCAGGGAGTCAAAGAGAGTCAGAGTAGCCCCGCCCTAGACTCTCCTAGGTTATTTCCCCTTAGGTTAGTCTGGCTTTAGTCTGGCAAGATTCTGTCTGTATGGTTGGAGCAATAAAGAACTGGAGATTTGGAATACACTGTCTTGTCGTTCTTGGGCTGACCCCTGACAGTTCTCTTGAATTCACGGTTCCTGCTGGAAGAGCAAGTGGCAGCCGTGGCCAGGAGGTCTTTGCAGAAATCCAATTGGTCCAATTCCTGGACCGGGAGGCTTTGCTCACAGTCACCCATGCCTTAGTCACCTCCCATTTGGATTATTGCAATGCACTCTACAAGGGGCTGCCCTTGAAGACCACCTGGAAGCTGCAACTGGTCCAAAATGCAGCAGCACATGCAGTTTTGGGTGCCCCACAGTTCACCCGAGTAACTCCACTCCTGCTTGAGCTGCCCTGGCTTCCATTTGCTTTCCAAGTGCAATTCAAGGTGCTGACTATCACCTTTAAAGCCCTACATGGCTCAGGACTGGGTTACTTGTAGGACCACCTCTCCCTGAGGATATCTGCCTGTCGTACTAAGTTAGATAGACTTTAAATGTTGCCATCTGATGGGACCTCGAAGGTGTACCATATCAGTGGCCGTCCCAATCCTTTGGAACAGCCTCCCACCTGAGATCAGAGGGATCCCTACCATTTTAGCCTTCCAGAGGGCTGTGAAGACCTGGCTTTTCCCCCAAGCATTGGGCTAGGATAGGGGTTGAGCTGGAAGGCTGTTTGGCTGGCACCTGGGGGAAGGGTGCTCTTGTTTTAGCGTGTTTTATGGATGGTTGTGATCCACCTAGAGTCATTATATGAGGTGGGCAGCCATATAAGTCCTATAAATAAAATAATAAAATAATAAATACTCAGAATGGTGCAAAGTTTTCTTTAATCTGGGGGTTCTCCTAGACTCACAATTCCTGCTCAAAGAGCAGGTGGCAGTCATGACTAGGAGGGCCTTTGCACACTCTGTATTGTGCATCAGTTGCACCCATTCCAGGATTGGGAGGCCCTGCTCACAGTCACTCATGCCCTAGTCACCTCCAGATTGGACTACTGTAATGTGCTCTACATGGGGCTGCCCTTGAAGAGTATCCAGAAGCTTCAACTGGTGCAGAATGCAGCAGCCCAGTCAGTTATGTGTGCTCCCAGAACAGCACATGTCACACCTCTGCTCCGCAAGCTGTATTGGCTGCCAGTTTGCTTGCGGGTCCAATTCAAGGTGCTAGTTTTAACCTTTAAAGCCCTTCATGACATGGGGCTGGGTTATCTAAAGCCGCCTGTTCCTGATTACATCAGCCTGTCCTTTTAGATCTGGCAGAGAAGGCATGCCGTGGGTACCATCTGCTAGGGACTTACATTTGGTGGGTCCCAGGAGGCGGGACTTCTCTGCCATGGTGCCCGCCTTATGGAACATCCCCCTCCACACCAAGTCAGGTTAGCTCCATCCCTGTTCATGTTCTGAAAGTCCCTCAAGACCTGGTTACGCCATCAGGCCTGCGAGTCCCAGGGAACCAATGACATATTAAGCTGGCTGCACTATTGATATATTCACTCTCTCCATCCCTGTGGTTTGCATACTTTACTTTTTAATATGTTTTAATTTTTAATCATGATTGTTTTTATATTTTTATAAAGATTGTATTTATATAATTGCTTTTATTTGATTGCTGTACGCCGCCCCGAGTAACTTCTTGTGAGATTTTTGTTGTTTATTCGTTCAGTCGTTTCCGACTCTTCGTGACTTCATGGACCAGTCCACGCCAGAGCCCTCTGTCGGCCGTCATCATCCCCAGCTCCCCAATGGTTGAGTCTGTCGCCTCCAGAATACCATCCATCCATCTTGCCCTTGGTCGGCCCCTCTTCCTTTTGCCTTCCACTTTCCCTAGCATCAGCTTCTTCTCCAGGGTATCCTGTCTTCTCATGATGTGGCCAAAGTACTTCAGTTTTGCCTTTAATATCATTCCCTCAAGTGAGCAGTCTGGCTTGATTTCCTGGAGTATGGACTGGTTTGATCTTCTTGCAGTCCAAGGCACCCTCAGAATTTTCCTCCAACACCACAGTTCAAAAGCATCTATCTTCCTCCGCTCAGCCTTCATTATGGTCCAGCTCTCGCAGCCATAGGTTACTACAGGGAATACCATTGCTTTAACTATGCGGACCTTTGTTGTCAGTGTGATGTCTCTGCTCTTAACTATTTTATCAAGATTTGCCATTGCTCTCCTCCCAAGAAGTAGACGTCTTCTGATTTCCTGGCTGCAGTCAGCGTCTGCAGTAATCTTTGCGCCTAGAAATACAAAGTCTGTCACTGCCTCCACTTTTTCTCCCTCTATTTGCCAGTCATCAATCAAGCTCGTTGCCATAATCTTGGTTTTTTTGAGGTTTAACTGCAACCCAGCTTTTGCACTTTCTTCTTTCACCTTCGTCATAAGGCTCCTCAACTCCTCCTCGCTTTCAGCCATCAAAGTCGTATCAGCTATATTAATTTGATAAACAGACAAACTGGGTGGACGGTCAACCAAATGCAAATGTGGTTTAGTTTAGAGTCATGCAAAATAATATGCAGTGGGGCAAAACTTCACATAGAGGTGCTGGGATTTGAACTGCCTGTAACTAACCAGGATAGGGCTCTTTCGGTTATAGTGCAAAATTCAGTGAAAATGTTGACTCAGTGTATGGTAGCTGTGAAAAAGGAGAATCCCGCAGTGAGAAAGAGATAAAAATAAAACTTATTTTTCTTTTTTTTAACTACAGGATATTTTTTCCCCCCTCTGTCATGTTTTGGGTTTTTTTTTATGTTGCTCTTGGTATTATTATTTAATTTTAAGGTTTTCTTTTCTTTTATCTTTAGTTTGTATTATTTAGTGTTCTTGTAAGGATATAATTTCTTACTGAATAATTTGGAGTGAAATTAGTAAGTGTTGTGTTCCACTGTTATAATGTGTGCTCTTTATTGTTATTTCATAGCTGTTATTACTGAATTTTATTTGTTAATAAAATTTAAAAATAGATATTGTATTAAGGTAAATAATATATATATTTAAAAGATACTCCCCCTTCTGAATATCTCATCCCAGATTTGTTAAAGATTACTCTTCCAATTTGAAGTAACACAATTGTGTGTGTGTGTGTGTCGATGAAGGTTCTCAGTCATCCAGGTGGAACAGTCTGTAGCTTGAATTATGTCAACTGGATTTCTATTTTCTCAGTGGAAACGTTTCGCTCCTTATCCAAGAAGCTTCTTCAGTCTGAGCAAAGTTAGTAAATATGATATAAATAAATAAATAAATAAATATATATATATATATATATATATATATATAAATAATTAAATAAATAAATAAATAAATATATTTAAGGATTCCCTTACTAACTTTGCTCAGACTGAAGAAGCTTCTTGGATAAGGAGCAAAACGTTTCCACTGAGAAAATAGAAATCCAGTTGACATGATTCAAGCTACAGTGTGTGTGTGTGTGTGTTTGCATGTGTAATTTGTGGGCCTATGACAAGTTGTCTGAAAGGCTGCATCTGCTGCAGGTCTTAGATTTTTACCCAATTTTACAGATGGCTTGACATGAAAGTACAAATCTAAGCTTGATAAATACCAACCACTGTTCTTATGGAGGAGAAATTAATTTCCAAACTCTATTGTAGGTCTGCACAGCAATCACAGCTGAAGTCAAGAAGCAAGATCATGCCGGTTTGTCAGGCTACTCGTAATAAACAATGATCATTTCTATCTCTCTGTTGCACTAGATTTCATTGGAAAGAAATGCAAATGTGTCAGGTTGTTAAAGAACCTGATTGCAGAAGTATTTAATCAGGAAAAGGATGATAGCTTACTGTGACCTGAATAAATTCCAGTTCAGGTAAGCAATGTTTTATTTCTCTTCTCTTCCATTACATCCTGCCTTGCCAGATGTACAAAATGAATTCATCATCCGGCGTTTCAACCAACTGAATGATTCTGTGGTTTCTTTACATGGATGAATAAAATACAAGTAAACTTAGAATTGTCCAAGGGGAAAGGTGGTTAAGTGGCATCATGTGTATCATGACAATATCACAAAACTGACACTGTTTAGTTTTAGTTTAGTTTAGTTTAGTTTAGTTTAGTTTAGTTTAGTTTAGTTTAGTTTAGTTTAGTTTAGTTTAGTTTAGTTTAGTTCAGTTCAGTTCAGTTCAGTTCAGTTCAGTTCAGTTCAGTTCAGTTCAGTTCAGTTCTTTGGAATATCACCTCTTCTAGCCACTCTGGGCTGTTTACAATATATAAGCCAAAACCCCACATACAATCACCATTTAAAAATCCATAATAAATAAAACCATTATGCTGATCAGCCATCTGGGAGCCACATTTTGTGCTGGCTGCGCCTTCTGAGTTCTCATCAGTGCAATTTCCATGTAAGGGAACTCCCACTTAAAAGGAATTGCATTAGTTGTACTGATGGATTTCAAGGGTGTGACACATTTGTAATCCCTTCCATGCTTCTTGGGCCAGGAAAGGGCACAACTGGTGGATCTGCTGAAGTTGATCAGGCTCTCCTAGCCATGGCTTCCACCTGCAGTTCCAGTATGAATGCTATGAGTACATGAGTAACTCCTTCAAGGGAAGTTCTACCCCATCAAGAGCAGTAGATGGAACATCCATGGTACCAGAAGGTTTCTGTACCAAGAGTACTGTAATTCCATCTTGCTGGACTTCAACCATGGTGCATTTCACCCTAGTCAGTCTTTCTCAGCCTCCAGGCACCAAGTCAAGACTTCCACTACATCTTGGAACTGCCCAGAACAACTATAGTACAGTGCCTACAGGCCCTGACCACTGCAGCTTACACCAAAGATGCCATGATGGATGATACTGAACTATGCTGAGAGATCTAACCAGACAAGGAGGGGCACACTCCCCCTGCTAGTCCCATCAGAGGTCATCCACAAGAGTGACTAATGTGGTCTCCATCTCATGCCCGCATCTGAAACTTGGTTGGAAGAGATCAAGATAAACCATCTCATTCAAGGTCCTCTAAACCACATTCTCAATCATCTTACCAAGAAATTGAAAAATTGTTGATATCATGATGCAACTGAGGCCAATTACTTAACTAATATATTAACATTATGCCACCTGTGAAAATCATTATGGCTTCCACTGGATGGCTATGTCTGTATTCCACATCTTTCTTTTGTGGGACATTTTACTCAATTTTGATTAGTTCCTATTGCACTGTACTTCCTACAGATACAAACCTATAGAAATTTGAAAGTTTAAGCCCCCATAACTCTGTTGTCTGAGGACTTCACAGATAATCATATTCACTTCCTAAATACAAAGACTGGAGCAGTGTGGGAGAGCATAAAGAGATGGCATCATGACTCCTGGTATTATATCTAGTATCCAGGCAAGATGGAGATCTATAGCACATGGCATAGTGGTAGTTGTATCATAATCTGTGATGGATGATTGTATCCTTGACTCTATGCCACATGGGACAGCTCTTACTCACATTGTGCCAAGGTTTTAGGTAGTCACCTGGACTGCAACTAAATGGATGGTTTCTATATTTAGAATCCTCTTCTTTCCTTGCATTGTTATCACATGGAGTAGAAACTTGCTTCATCCTAATTTAATATGCAGCTATTCTAGGAAGCAAACTGTATCCTAAAGAATACTGTCTCTAATAGTTCACACTAATGCTATGTATACAGGCATCCACAAAAAAATAAGAATAGGGACAAAGTTCGGGCAGCAATTTTCTATGGAGAGGGATGAGAAAATAGAGATTTTTATAGACATAAGAAGAGTTTTATCCTTACTCATCAATTGAACTTGTAATAAGGTGATTGTCAGAGACCAAATCACTGTTTTCCAACTGATAATGGCAGAAGGACAATTGTGATCGATAGAGGTTGGGGAGGTTGAGGAGATAAGAAATGAAGTTCATGCATTAGTAAAATATAGCGGTGGGGAGAGGGATATATAAAAAGGTAAAGGTACCCCCTGCACATTTGTGCAGTCGTTTCCGACTCTAGGGGCCGGTGCTCATCTCCGTTTGTTAGCCAAAGAGCCAGCGTTGTCCGAAGACGCTTCCACGGTCATGTGGCCGCATGACACGCGCGGAACGCTGTTACCTAACCACCGAAGTGGTACCTATTAATCTACTTGCATTTGCATGCTTTCGAATTGCTAGGTTGGCAAGAGCTGGAGCTAGTGCGGGAGCTCACTCCCCACGCAGGGCTAGGGATTCAAACCTCCGAACTTGCGATCTTCTGATCAACAAGCCTGGCATCTTACCCACTGAGCCACCACGCCCCTAGAGGGATATATAAGTATGTACAAAAAAGGATGAACAGAGCAATGTGGTTCTCAGTCCTTGAGCTCGTATGTGCGGGTCTTGGAATCAAAAAGGTGGCTTATTCAAGCTCTGGAGCATTGTGGGAAATCAACAATAAAAATTTCTGGCTAGAAATGTAAAAGAATAGCAACACAGATCCTGCTGAGCGGATCTGAATTTCAAATTCTCAGAGTGTCCATGGTGGGCTAAGCACTCTCAGGAACAACGTCTTGCTATCTTCCATCTTTCCCACAAATATGCTAACTTACTTCTGAAAACGTTGCGTAGGCACATGGTCAGTCCAAGAAATGCAACAACAAAGAATCAACCTCAACCGAAAGCTGTACCCTGCTGTGAACATATGTAGCATTTTTGCTATGAGAAGAAAGAACTAAGGCAGGAGCCTTCCTACCTTCTAGCATTTTCTATTGGAACTAGAACTGCTGTCTGGTCAGTATTCATTTTAATAAAACCAGAACATAAAATTGCTGAAGAGTATATCAGCTGGAATTTACCCCGATCCATACTGTATATCCCTACTTCTGGCTGCACTTGGAAGATCTGCTGTGACCACCATCATCCTGTGAACTGAGGTCCGAAAGAGGTGGGGTCCACAGGAAATAATTTAGGGGAGACCCTCTTCAAACCAGAATCTCCATATTTTCATTTCAATATTTTGAGTAGCCATCTTCTGTGTACTATAAGCCACCTCTTATTATTGATGTTTAGAATAATTCATATCCTTAATTTGGAAAAAATAAACTCCTAGCATTTCTCCTCTTTTTATTTGAGGGAAAAAAAAAATCAGATTCAATAAGATCTGCCTTTGTGGGTTTTGCGGCTGAGCGAGGTTCCTGTGAAACTTATTTTCTGTGACCTCGTTTTTTTAATTACCAAAGCGATCAGCTACTCTGTACTCCTGGTAGATATTTTACAGTTGACATACTTAACCTCTGGACCTTCCATTCCCACAAAAATCAACTTCTCACATTAGAATATGGAATTGCAATAAATATAGGAACTAATTGGCTTGAAAGAATGCATTAGGAATATAACATTGGGTCATTAATTGCTGCCTGAGTTTTTTTTCTTCAAAAATGCAAAATGTACTGGTTCTCCTTGCCATGTATGAATAATAAATAGAATATGCCATTATTCTTGGGCAGCTCAGAATGAGGGGACCTATTAAGCACTTACCAAACCAACTTTTAATGAATACATCAACAATGAAAAAGCCTCTGTTAAATAATAAAAGAGAGGGGGGGTAGGGTTTTTTTGGGGGGCCTTATGATAACATCTAAGATGTTGACATACTCCTGATAATGTAGGAATTATGCAGTTTAAAACCTCATTTTCATTCTTTGCCTCTGAGCAAAACAAACCAAGATTGTCCTTCTCATCCCGTGAAGCAGCAGCTATATCAGCTTTTTTGTGATGCCAGGCTTGTCAATCGGAAGATCGCAAGTTCAGAAGTTCGAATCCCTAGCCTTGCGTGCGGAGTGAGCTCCTGCACTAGCTCCAGCTCTTGCCAACCTAGCAATTCAAAAGCATGCAAATGCAAGTAGATGAATAGGTACCACTTCGGTGGGTAGGTAACAACGTTCCATATGACCTGGAAGTGTCTTCGGACAACGCTGGCTCTTCGGCTAACAAACGGAGATGAGCACTGGCCCCTAAAGTCGGACACAACTGCACAACTGTGCGGGGGGAACCTTTACCTTTACCTTTATGCCCTCTTTCAGATGGATGCAAGTGAAGGAACTTTCTGCTGCTCAATTCTATCTAAGACTCACTCGAATCTCAAAACAGATTCTTGAGAGCAGCAAGTGGCAGTCAGTACTGTCTGGAGTTAGAGAGATAGACTGGGACCTTAGCCTTAAACTTCATAGGATGACTTTGGGTCTATCATGAAACTTCAGCCCAACCAACCTCACATGTTAAGGAGGAAACAGTTGGAAGGGAGTGGATTAATTGCAACAAACAAACATGGATCTTTTCCAAAGAAGCAATCTGGGAACATTTTAAGTGGGGGGATGTTAAGGACTGAACCTTCTTTAGGGTTATCATATCTCTGCTGCCAAAATCTGGATGACCAACAGATAGTAGCAAAAAATTTTCTCTTTGTTGCCATCTAGAAGTTGTTCAGATCTGTGCATCCCAGAGTGGGCAATCCTAACTTTATGGTAACATTTTTCATGTAAGGCATTTTTAGTGGATCTGAACCTTCCCTAGTTTTTCCCTTGTAATTTTCTTATTTGATACTAATATATAAACAAATATCTAGTACATTTTATGTGCTGTTAAATGAAACTATTGCTAGTGAGTACCCCTCTTCTCCCTACTAATTATTTTTGTAGCTGGATGTTTAGCTTCTGAAATTTATTCTTTACAAATAAGTGGCATATCAATATTCTGCCTTCACACAAGCCTTTAAATGTTGATGACCAGAACGTTAGTGCAATAATTTACAGCAATATTATTTCCATAGTTGTATATTATAATAACTCAGTGGAGCACAAAGGCATTACAAATGGACAAATAAGTTGGCTGTGGAAATCAGAAGACGTAGAGATAAAATCTATTTGAAGGAAGAATGGTCCATATTTAGAAATGGGTTGATTTGAAAGATTCTGACTATAAAACTGGTGCTGTATGTAGGCTGTCATGACATAAGGGCAGGCTCTTGTATATAGGGTCATCACACCCCACCACCCCCATTGTTCACATTCAGGGTGACGTAAGGCAATCCACTTTTCTTTCCCAGGTGTGAACTTTGGTGAAATTATGGGTGGGGTGTAGCAGACTGTGGTGCAGAGAAAACCTCAACCTCCTTGTGAGTAAGCCACATTAGGAGGGAATGAGTTCTCACAGACTCAGCACATACTGAGCTTAAAGGCTGCTCCTATGAAGGAGAAATTATTTAATTAGAAGGTGACCAAGGGATGTCCCAATGCCCAGTCTTTTCTTGGGCAACCCACTGTCCTGCAACTTCCCTGGCTTCCAACTCTTCCACTAAGTTTCAAATCAAGACACAACAAGGAACCTTCTCCATTAGGTTTTGATTAGAAAATCTCCATTCTTATAATTAGAAATTTGGGGTAGCCAGGGATGGTTCAGAGGAAGGGAAGATTATTATTAATCTTATTTTAGATTATTTTAGATTATTACTCAGAGAGGAAAAAAAAGCGTCTACTATCATCAACCATTAAGTCCCATAATACACCAACCCACTTATCCTTAAGGCAGTGTGTGTGTCAGCATAATCATATTCAAACTCTCAGTAGTCTATGTAGTTGTATGTGACTCTCTCCTATATGTGGACTTGTAGAATTTGGGAATAGATGATATATAGATAGATAGGTAGATAGGTAGATAGGTAGACAGACGGATGGTAGGTAGGTAGGTAGGTAGGTAGGTGATATAGATCAACATTTCCCTTAATATACAATTTCTTACATGTTTTACATATTTTCCATACAATGTACATTCACCACTGATACTTTTCTTTTGCTATGCAATTCCTCCTCATATAAACCTTTTTAAATGAATAGATAGGTAAAGGTTAAGGTTCCCCCCGCACATTTGTGCAGTCGTGTCCGACTCTAGGGGCCGGTGCTCATCTCGGTTTGTTAGCCAAAGAGCCAGCACTGCTTTTGAATTGCTAGGTTGGCAAGAGCTGGAGCTCTGTAACTGTTGGTTTTAATCTTTGTACACCACCCAGAATCACTGTGGTGAGATGGGCTGCCATATAAATTAA
The DNA here is from genome assembly GCA_023362775.1 of Charina bottae. Classification (NCBI taxonomy): domain Eukaryota; kingdom Metazoa; phylum Chordata; class Lepidosauria; order Squamata; family Charinaidae; genus Charina; species Charina bottae. The sequence goes on from JALMGJ010000003.1 coordinate 128,614,275, forward strand.
TTCAATAAATAAATTGCTTAATCAAACAATCAAATCAATAAAACCATGGTGACATCACCTGAAATCCAGGGTTATCTAATGGACTTAGTCCATACATTCAACATTTGATCATGGAGTGTAGGAAAATCAACTGCAAAGCCCAATGCAGGGGCCACATATATATTCTCAGGAATGTGTGTTTTGCTTTACTGGATATGTATTTATTTGTTTGTTTATTTGCAGTCCAAGACCAAGTCAGCTGATTGTGTACATGTGTGTACGTTTGTGTTTTGTGTGTTGCTTACTATTGTGGAAGCTTCAGGATCTTGAAAATGATCAAATTCACTCTTCTTGCATATGGTTGCATGCATCTTCCTCTTGGTTAGACAACTCTTTATGGTGCTTCAAAAATACACCCAACCCATCTGACTATGAATCAAAAGAATAATAATGATATAGGAGCCAGTTTGGTCTAGTGGTTAAGGTGCTGAGCTAGAAACCAGGAGTCTGTGAGTTCTAGTCCCGCCTTAGGCATGAAAGTCAGATGGGTGACCTTGAGCCAGTCCCTGTCTCTCAGCCCAACTCACCTCACAGGGTTGTTGTTGTGGGGAAAATAGGAGGAGGAATGAGTATTAGGTATGTTTGCTGCCTTGAGTTATTTATAAAAATAATAAAGGTGGGATAAAAATTAATTAAATAAAAATAAATAAAATGTCGCAATGCCATTGCCATATTTCATTCTCATTGGAGTGGCCTTTTTTTTCTTACAACAATTCTTGGTAGTGAATTAGGTCAACACTGAAAGAGCACTCCTGTAAGAGATGCTGATGCCAAGAAAGAAAGAGGAGTATCTCTAAACACAAACCATCAGTAGATGGGAGATCCTGTTACAGGCTATCAAAGGAATGCACTTTTAGACCATCATGTAAACATTCCATGAAACAAGGATTAAAAAGCCTTAAGAAACTCACTAATGAAGAAGGGCTGGAATCTTCTTATCTTGGTTCTCAAGATCCTGTAAAGGTAAAGTTTCCCCCCACACATTTGTGCAGTCGTGTCCGACTCTAGAGGCCGGTGCTCATCTCCGTTTGTTAGCCAAAGAGCCAGCACTGTCCGAAGACGCTTCCGCAGTCATGTGGCCAGCATGACACGCATGGAACGCTGTTACCTACCCACAGAAGTGGTACCTATTAATCTACTTGCATTTGCATGCTTTCGAATTGCTAGGTTGGCAAGAGCTGGGGCTAGTGCGGGAGCTCACTCGGTCACGTGGGGCTAGGGATTCGAACCTCCGAACTTGTGATCTTCCGATCGACAAGCCTGGCGTCTTACCCGCTGAGCCACCATGCCCCCTCACTTCCCCTCTTAAGATCCTGTACTTGGCATTAAAACCTATTAAAGTAAGTCTATGCAAATCTTGCTTCCTTGATTGTGCTCTGAAGGTACGGGCATTGACAGCTGAATAGAAATCACACCAGGGACTCCATCTAAAGTTGCCCCTGTCCATGCTCTTACAACCCTTCCTATTTTTCCTTCCTATCATTGTTGACCTGCTTCCTCTGCCTCTAAGGAGCCTATGTGATAGATGTGAAAATGCGGGCTATGCCATATAGTTGCCACCTAAAAGTTAAGACTATTGCTTTTGGAGAAGCTGAATGTATTCTTGGGGTTGGAGGGGAGAGAGATTCCCACCTCTCACTGTTGCCACCTTGGCCCTCCTTTTCCCTGGCTAGGACTTCATCTGCTTTTCCAACTGATTCCAAGTAATCAAGAGACACAGAGTGCACCTGAGTGGTCCATTGGATCTGCAGTGAGATTTGCTACATACTGTGCTCATATCCTGGATAGGCAGGGGGAGAAGAGGAACACTGTTAATACATAGTGGTTTACCCTAGAAATATCCTCCCCCATTCTGAAAAGTGACACACGCTCTTCTTTTACCACCAATTAATATATTGGACAACCAATTTTGTTTCTTCCACATTATGCTTTTCTAAATTTCAAGGACACAGCCTTGCCCACCTAGGCACATACACTTAAAATGACAATATGTCTATGAAGGTTCTCAGTCATCCAGGTGGAATTGTCTGTAGCTTGAATCATGTCAACTGGATTTCTATTTTCTTAGTAGAAACGTTTCGCTCCTTATCCAAGGAGCTTCTTCAGTCTGAGCAAAGTTGATAAGGGAATCCTAAATATGTTCCTAGGTAGCTGTGTGACCTTACACCTGGGGCTAGGTCATGGTTATATTGAGATGTAATTTTTAAGTCCTTTTATCATCTAAAGGAGGGTCGTTAAAATCACCATGCTGCTGTTGAGCTTCTGAAATGGTCTTAATCTTCCTAGGCACAGAAGACAAAACGGGAAGGAAGATGGGGGAGAGTTTGTGCCTGAGGCCCCCACCTCTATTCAAGGAAGGATTTTCCAAGTTGGCATAAATGGATTCCTTGACCCCTCTCTCAAACCACCTATCTTCTCTGTCTAAAATGTGAACATTAATGTCCTCAAATGAGTGTCCTTTTTCTTTTAGATGAAGATAAACTGCTGACTCTGGTCCTGTGGTGTTATTTCTCCTGTGTTGGGCCATCCTCCTGTAATACTCCATATTATATGTATATGTATACAGTATACATATATATATATATATATATATATATATATATATATATATACATATATATATATGTATAATATATATATATATTATATATTAATATATAATATATATATATAATATATATATATATATATATATAATATAATATAATATAATATATATATAATATATTATATATATATATAATATATAATATATAATATATAATATATAATATATAATATATAATATATAATATATAATATATATATATTATAATATATTATTATGTATAATATATACAGTATTATATATATATGTATACATATGTATACAGGAGGATGGCCCAACACAGGAGAAATAACACCACAGGACCAGAGTCAGCAGTTTATCTTCATCTAAAAGAAAAAGGACACTCATTTGAGGACATTAATGTTCACATTTTAGACAGAGAAGATAGGTGGTTTGAGAGAGGGGTCAAGGAATCCATTTATGCCAACTTGGAAAATCCTTCCTTGAATAGAGGTGGGGGCCTCAGGCACAAACTCTCCCCCATCTTCCTCCCCGTTTTGTCTTCTGTGCCTAGGAAGATTAAGACCATTTCAGAAGCTCAACAGCAGCATGGTGATTTTAACGACCCTCCTTTAGATGATAAAAGGACTTAAAAATTACATCTCAATATAACCATGACCTAGCCCCAGGTGTAAGGTCACACAGCTACCTAGGAACATATTTAGGATTCCCTTATCAACTTTGCTCAGACTGAAGAAGCTCCTTGGATAAGGAGCGAAATGTTTCTACTAAGAAAATAGAAATCCAGTTGACATGATTCAAGCTACAGACTTAAAATGACACCGTTCCTTAAGAATCGGGGAATAAATAGCTTTGTTCAATCGCTCTTAAGAGGGTGCATTGTGAAACTTTATATGCATTGCTCTTGGCTTTTATGCTACTGGCAGTGGCTGCACTGAACGTTACAGTCCACTGAAGGAGTGTTTGGTGAGTATATTAATTATATGCAGTTGAATGCAAAGAGGAGAACACAGGTATGCAGGGGGCTAATTTAGAAAGTAGAGTGAATAAATGCAGGGCTTAAGAAAACAGTTGGGTTAGTCAGCTGCCTAGCTGAGTTCATCATTAATTAATTATTTCCACCACCACCCTTCAATAGCACCTAGGGATTGGATGCCACAATGTACTGCATGCAGTTTTCAAAAGAGATGGAGGGGGGGGGAAGGAAAGGGACATCAGCTTTCCTTGCAAAGACCCCCTTTGTTACCCAAACGGAAAACCTGGATAGCAAACATGTATTTCAGCATCCCATCCCTTTCCAAAATCAGTACTTTTGCTTCAACCTTCATTGTTTTCTTGTTTGCTGGTTAATTAAGGCTGCCTCTTCCTTCAGTATTTGAGTTCCTGAAATGATGCCATAAAACTATAGATTGTGCCTCTGCCAGAATGTTTCACATGAGATGTGAGTCTCATTCCTTCTTCAATAATTAAAAAAAATATTTCTGGGTATATGAAAACTACATACTATGCAGACTATGGCTGTCAGGATATCATTTTGTATTTACTCAGAAAGCAGCACAGATTTGTTGTAGTTGGAAGTCAGATTTCTGTATCAGATTCTGCCTTTGCTATGCCATTTGTTTTTATACCCCCCTTTTTTTTGCTAGCAATGCATCTGACCCACTTTTTAGGTTCACTTGGGGACTGATCTAAAAGACAGGGCTACATCAATACCAATAAGGCACAGCTGATCACCAACCTGGATAGGCTGAAGGGTGGCCTTTTACTGCATCTTTGCAACCATTTGGGATTCAAGGTTGAAATAATCACCATATTACCTCCTTCCACATCTTTAAAACACAGGGTGTCTTTAAGGAATGTGATCTTTTTATTCCTGAAGCGTGCTGCACAGGTTGCTTGAAGCCAAATGTTCCAATTTAAATTTTAAAACTAAATGCTTAATTGTAAAAAGAAAAATACTTGCAACGCCCTTAAATGTTCTGCATCTCACTTCTTGAACTGTCTGTGGGAAGGTTCTACAAAGTTACATTATTCCCTGGGTATTCCAAGGATGAAATCAACCCAGAAATATAGAACTACAGAGTTTCATAAAATCACACAAACAGTATAGTGTCAGAATATATATTTTAAACTATTTTTTAAGCTCATTAGCCTAGGCATTGAAGCCACAGTTTTCACACTTTTTTAAGACAGTGTTTTAATTCTAATTCTAATCAGAAGAACAAACCCAGCCAAAATTATGTGTATATTATTTGTAGAACATTTATAGAAATGTCTAAACGTTCTGCAGAGGTCATCCTGATAAGATGAACTATCATGAAGGTACTGCTCAGGGCTTGACCAAATTGTGCTCATGATGCTAATGAAACATGTTGCTTTGAATGAATCAAACAGTCAAGACAAGACAGAACCTTTTCTTGTGAATCCTAGATTGTGGGTTAATTTGATCCCCTAAATATGATAACCATATTTATATGTGGTTTAGGAGACCTCAGTCCTTATGTATTCTAACTTTCAGAATGGAATCAAATCGAATTATCCATTCAGTCTCGTATCTGACTCTTGGCGATTCCATAAGCCAGCTCTCTCCATGATTTCCGATCTTGTACAGCTTCTTTCAGTTGTCGATGAAGGTTCTCAGTCATCCAGGTGGAACAGTCTGTGGCTTGAATCATGTCAACTGGATTTCTATTTTCTCAGTAGAAACGTTTCACTCCTTATCCAAGGAGCTTCTTCAGTCTCCTTGGATAAGGAGTGAAACGTTTCTACTGAGAAAATAGAAATCCAGTTGACATGATTCAAGCCACAGACTTCTTTCAGTTGCTTTAAATTTTGGCCTGTGTCTGCTTTGATTACATCCAACCAGCGCGTTCTTTGGCATCCTTGTCATCTTTTGCCACTGACTTTCAGAAAGCAATGTCCAAATTGTGGGGACACCTACCTGATTCCCAGTAAAGAGGAAGCATTATTTCATTAGCAACCCCAGCAATGATGTATTCAGGGCCCCAACGTACTGTATGTGATGGAGCACCATGAATAAACATCAAGTTTTTACACAGAGCTGCTAAATGCAGGATGTCTGTGTGGCCAAAACATTCATCAGCAGAATATAAATAAATTATGCAATGTGAACTCTCTGTTTCCTCTCAAGCAGGCTTTTAGTGAATTCAAGTGAATTATCACTGAATTTTCAATGTTCAATCTATACCTCCCTTCAAAAATTCAGGAGATCTACAGTGTGTGTTACCTACAAAGATCAGAAATTGTGCAGGCAATGGTTTCCCAGTGACATTCGATGGAAGGAAAAGTTGGACTTTGAGGAAGGATAGAAAAAGTATTGATACTTCTGAAATTGTTTGTTGGAGAAAACTCTTAAGAATACCATGGATAGCTAAGAAAATGAACAAATGGATCATCAAACAAAGCAACCCAGTTTTGGATCGTTTTCCTCATTAAATAAATGAACAAGTATGAAGTTTTTGACTCATTTCTTTAATTGGGTTCTTTTTATCTAGCTTTAGGACTTGTGTGGAGAGCATATAATGTTTTCGGTCATATTTATGCCGAAATATTGAAACTTCAAAAGGGTTCACAAATTTTTTAGCACCACTGTATGCGAAGCCCTACTGTAGCTCTCTGGAGAAGGCTCTAATGCTGGTCACAGTGAAGGGAAAGAGCAGACAAGGATAACCAGCAGCAGGATGGGTAGACTCAATTACAGAGGCAATGGATGCACAGTGGAAGACCTGAAGGACCAGGTTAAGGGCAGGTCATTATGGAGAAAATCTATTCATGTGGTTGCTAAGAGTTGACACCAATTGAATTGCATATAATAATTAAAAAACCACAGTCTCTCTTCCTCTTCCTCTTCCTCTTCCTCTTCCTCTTCCTCTTCCTCTTCCTCTCCCATTCTCCTTTCTATCATATCCAAACTTATTTAGTAGTTTAGGTTGTAAAGCTAGTCCGGGAATTTTTGGGGTTAGCTTGAGACTTTCTTATGCCACCTTATATCAAAATAAGCCAGACATGTACAACCTAAGATCCCAGGTGGCATACAGTTGAAGAAAAATTGGATGTCTGTAGCTTGAATCATGTCAACTGGATTTCTATTTTCTCAGTGGAAACGTTTCGCTCCTTATCCAAGGAGTTTCTTCAGTCTGAGCAAAGTTAGTAAGGGAATCCTTAAATATGTTTCTAGGTGGCTGTGTGACCTTGCACCTGGGGCTAGGTCATGGTTATATTGAGATGTTATTTTAAGTCCTTTTTATCATCTAAAGGAGGATCGTTAAGATTACCATGCTGCTGTTGAGCTTGCGAAATGGTCTTAATCTTCCTAGGCACAGAAGACGAAGCAGGAAGGAAAATAGGGGAAAGATTGTGCCTGAGGCCCCCACCTCTATTCAAGGAAGGATTTTCCAAGTTGGCATAAATGGATTCCTTGACCCCTCTCTCAAACCACCTATCTTCTCTGTCTAAAATGTGAACATTAATGTGACCTAAGGGTCACAGAGCAGACCAGATCCTGCAGCAGGCACAAAGACATCTTCTAAATGAAAGAATAAGGCAAGCCCACTTCACCATTGATGCCCTGCAATACAATTTTGAAAACCTTCACCAGGAACTCACAGCCACCCTTCCTGACCCAATCCTGGATAGAGTTATAAAAAAGGAGGACATTAATGTTCACATTTTAGACAGAGAAGATATGTGGTTTGAGAGAGGGGTCAAGGAATCCATTTATGCCAACTTGGAAAATCCTTCCTTGAATAGAGGTGGGGGCCTCAGGCACAATCTTTCACCTATTTTCCTTCTTGCTTTGTCTTCTGTGCCTAGGAAGATTAAGACCATTTCGCAAGCTCAACAGCAGCAGGGTAATCTTAACGATCCTCCTTTAGATGATAAAGGGTCTTAGAAATAACATCTCAAAATAACCATGACCTAGCCCCAGGTGTAAGGTCACACAGCCACCTAGAAACATATTTAAGGATTCCCTTACTAACTTTGCTCAGAATGAACAAGGTCCTTGGATAAGGAGCGAAATGTTTCCACTGAGAAAATAGAAATCCAGTTGACATGATTCAAGCTACAGACAATTCCACCTGGATGACTGAGAACCTTCATAGACAAAAATTGGATGTGTTCCTCCCAAAAGGGATTGCTCAACTGTATTTGCTTCTTCAGGAAAAAAAAAGACGTATATTAGGAATAATATATTGGGTGGAGCTGATTAAATTTAAAAAATGATGTCAGATTTAGACTTTTCCCAGCTTCCAGTAGTTCTTTGTCATGCAGCTACTCCCATTTGGAGTGTGGCCTCCAGCAAACCATTCAAAAGCTAGGTTTGCCTTAGTGTGCCCCTCTGATTCTCACCATCAGCTCATTTAACCCACCATTATCTGTTTGGAACAAGCTTCTTTTCTTGGTTGTTAGACCTTGGGAGACGGGGCAAAGAGATGCTGCCTAGGGAACAGTCAGATAAGAGACAGAATAGCCCGCAGATGGATAGTGGGTGGGGCAAGAGGCTCAGATAATTTCCTCCATAATTTCTCAGGCTGTAAAGGAGATTGCGGGAGAATTGTACTTGCAGACTTGCAAGATGCAGTTAATGTAGCTTTACAATAAAGTAGAATTAGCTTATCTGTTGTGTTTCCGGTCTGGTCTACCTAGTAAGGCTGACATCAATCTTGCAAGTCTGTAAGTACAATTCTCCTACTGTCTCATTTGCAGCCCGAGAAACTAGGGAGGGTCCCTTCTGAGCCTCTTGGTGTTGGCAGGACACGATTGTGTCATAGTTATATGCAAGCAGAGAAAGACTCTGTGACTCAGGATTTTTCCTCAATCTGTATCCAACGCTTCTTAGAGCAGGGCTTTCCAAAGTGCCGCCGCTGGCGACACACCCAGCGACGGCGGCGGTGGCGACACGCGTGCGCACGGCGACGGCGCGGGGGACGTGCGGCGGCGCACGTGCACGGCGGTGGCGTGGGGTGGCGTGCGGCGGCGCACGCGCACGGCGGTGGCGTGGGGTGGCGTGCAGCGGCGCGCGCGCACGGCGGCAGCGCCGTGGGGCCTGCAGCAGCGCGCACATGCACGGTGGCGGCGTGGGAGGGGCGTGCGGGGGCGCGGGGGGCATGCAGCAGCGCGCGTGCGCACGGTGGCAGCACGGGAGGGGCGTGTGGCAGCACGGGGGGCGTGCGGCGGTGCGCGCATGCATGGTGGCCGCCGTGCACGCTCGCGCCGCCGCTTCCGGGTGGTGTGGCGACACACCACGCTGTGTGTGGAGACACATTTTTGTGTCGCGACACACAGTTTGGAAAGCTCTGCCTTAGAGTCTAGTCTGAGTAATTGATCTTGACTTTTAGCCCTCCAAACTGGTCACCTGTAGAGATATGGAACCAGGAAAGCAGAATGATGTTGACATAGCCAACTTGGCTCACTCTCTACGGGTATTTTCAGACCCTCTATCATGCCATCTCCACAGAGGTGATGGCTTTTGGGAGCAGAAGAGTTCCGTATATCTATCCACAGGGACACTTCACAAAGGCATCCATGCATGAGGCTTCATTCTACACAACACCAAAAGCAACAAGAAGCACCTTGTTCTTCTGAATGTCTGCAAGGCTGAGAGGAGGCAATTGCAAATAGCCATAATTATACGTCGCAGCTCACCTTCGCTTTCATTTCCCAAAGGAATTTTCAAGCCCACATCTGGCCAAATTGATTGCTGAGTGGTTTTTGCAAGTCCTAATTCTGAACCTCTACAGGAGGGAGGGAGAGCCAGAAATAAAAGAAAGGGGGGAAAAGGATTCTGTGTTAAAAATAAATCCAGGTTTATGAAGGATGATTGCCCTATTAGCATATGAGCCAGAACACACTTTCCCCAAACTTTTTTCTCTTTCCCCTCCATTCCATCCAGGCACAGCTTGGGTTTAGGGTGGAGAACAGGCGGTCTGCTGTTTTAAAAGCCATAACCTTTGAAATTAAGACATGGCTTGCGGCACAAACTGAGCATTAAAAAAAGCAATCATATTGCCAAGCTGGTGGACCTTATTATTTTAACATCAGCATGATGGTGTTTTAAAAGCCTTCCAGCCTGCTGAGAAAGTTAAATACACATGTTCCATGGGAGAAAAAAAAATCCCAACAACATTGACCAGCATTTAAATTATGGAGGTACCTGTCACTGCTGAGCATCAAAAGAATAGCTCTTTCCTTTTTTACAGATGGCATGAAAGAACTTGCTAGAATGGCATTACATCTGGTTGGGTATTTTTTTTTTGTTCCATTATTAATAATATACCTAATGTTTGGGATTTGTTGAATGAGAATGAAATGGTTGGTTGCCAAGACTGATGCCCCCGGACACCGTCCAATTTAATGGAGAGACTTCAGCTGTTGGGAGGGATAGTTTTGTTTAACAAAGGAAAGGAAGAGAGGGAAAGGGAGAAAACTCCACTAAGCATATTTTGCATTTCTTTCACGCTTAAGTACTGTATATCCTTTATTGATAATGTTACTTTGCAGTCCTGGTAACAACCTTGTAAGACAAGGCTGTGCTATTATTCCTCTTAATACTCCCCATATTGCAAAGTGGGAAACAATGGGATGAAATTAGCATTGCAAAGGTAGGAACAGACAGATCTGACAAAATATTTTTTTTTTCCTTTCGAATTTCTTCCTTTCGTCTCTTAATTTTGTTTTATTCCCAGTAATCACATCACTTTGGAGGTTTAAGTGCACATGGAAATTTGTCAAAAGTTTCACGGGCATTTCTCCAAATGCATCTATTTTACACGCATCCTTTCACCTATTTCTGAGATTCCTCCCCTTTCTGAGAGTCCAACCCTCTTTACAATTGTAAAGAACAATTTCTTTAAAAATTCACAGGGTGGCCAAAGGGAATTTTCTCTCTTATGTTAAAAATGACTCTTGTGTTCTTGCAACGGTGCAAACCTTCACTACAATTTTAAAATTAGAAGCACTTTCTGGAACAGTCAGGTAACCACTCAAAGTTATGCATGATCAAATGATTCCAAGAATTTCTACAGGGAGAGAAGGCTGTGTATGGATGTGCTGTAAGAATTCCAGCTGGAATTTTTATATTTCTTCCTGCCAATTCCAAGGATTGAATCTGGTATTGTAATGGCAACCTGCGGAAGACCTTTGTATTTCGAGGAGTTAGGTGGCATGCTTTGATTTTCCTTCCCCACACCTAGGAGATTAGAGTTTATTTTGAGTTATCCTGATGTTTAATTGGCTTGTTTTTGTTGCTGTTTGGCATGAGAGGGGGGAGAGAAGAAGCATATGCTTACTCCTCCAGCAGCCCTTCAGAACATATCTCTGTGGGAAGTTGGGGGAGAGAAAGTCCCCAGCTTGTTAAGCATAGGTTCACTCCTCCACCCACTCCTTTAGCGGCTTGGAATGGGGGGGGATGATAAGAAATTGTTATGCTTAAGCACTTGCTTATCTGATGGTTTCCCATGTTTTTAGAATGATGTCATGGTCAGGTGCCGGGACCACATGAAGAATCCCAGTCAAGGTCAGGCCATGCAGCTTCAGTGCCATGGAAACTTGGTCACGGGGTTTGGGATCCAGGCTTTAGTAAAAACCTTAGGATTGTCTTTGGAGTTTGGGAGTCCACACAGGCCTGAGTGTTGGGTGCTGTGAAAATTGCCACCTTGGGGTATCTCCACTGTCCTTATTAGAGGGCTCCTGGCAGCCTATAGGAGATTAGGTATCACCTTGTTTGCTTGGTATGTATGTATTTCTGTATGCTATGCTATGCTTGTTATGCTTTGTAAACTGTGTTTAGACTGTGTTTAACTTTGATTGTTTATAATAAGGCTTTAAGTTTCTTTATCCACTGGTGTGCTATTATCTCTGGATCTAAAAGAACTAATTGCCCTAGCCCCTGATCAAAGAGGCGTGGACTCTTAGCAATACAGGTATCACCTGCATTCAACCCTTGTGCTCCACCGAAGAGTTACGCAGCTCCTCCAAAATCACACTGCAACACAATGTTGTGCAGCTAATCAGATCCAGAGCAGAAAAGATACCCCCGTATACCAGCATACCTACATTATAGATTCATGTTCACTTGGGGATGCTCCAGTAATGTGAAAAAAAAACCTCTTTGGGTAATTGCTGTAGGAGGAACACACAATTTACATGCAGAAGAAGGCTAGGGGTACAGTCTCTACCATCTTCAGGTCAAGTTGGGGAAAATCTCTATCTGAAACCATGCAGAGGAATTTTGTAAGCCCCACTAGGTAGAGAAGACCAACTCCACAGGATGACTCCAACTACTTTTATTGAGATTGGTATAATATCAGAATCTTGCAAGTTGGATTGTGCTGTATCTCCTCCTCCTTCTTCACTCGTTCAGTGAATTACTAGACATCTCTTAATCCTCTTCAGAACCATTAGCTCCTCCGTAAACCATGGGGAGTGTCAGGTTTGATGGGACAAGAGAGGTCGCACAGGCGCGATCCTGTCCAAGTCCCCAGCTGCCTCCCTATTCCAGGCAGTGGCCAGGGCTTCCACTGGACCATGCAGCAGATCCTCAGGAATAACTCCCAGCTCTGTCTGAAACTCAGCCAGGTCCATCAGTCGCTGGGGGTGGAGCAATTGAATGGGTCCTGCCTCCCTGCGGAAGGGGGCGGCATAAGAGAATCTCAATGTCACCAGGGTGTGATCTGACCATGACAATGGGGATAGATGCAGCTCTCCCTTCAGATCACATTGCCACTGCTCTGACAAGAAAACTAAGTGTGGGGTGAGGCCACTGAATGAAGTCGGGTCTCAAATAATCTGGGACAGGCCCATGGCTGCCATGGTAGTCATGAACTCCCAAGCCACCTCCGAGGCACGCCCCAGGGATGGCAGGTTGAAGTCCCCCAAAACCATAAGTCTTGGGAACTCCACCACCAACCCCGGGACAGCCTCCAGCAGCTCAGGCAGGGAGGTTGCTATGCAGCAGGGTGGCTGGTACAGTAGCAACACTCCTAACTGTTCTTGGGAACCCAACTTGAAAAACAGGGTCTCACAACAGACTACTTGTGGAGCAGTGCCCCTGAAGGCCACTAGAGACTCCTGGATGACAACCGCCACCCCTCCTCCCCTGCCCTGGCATCTTGGCTGGAGCCATACCGAAAACCCGGCTGGGCACATTTCCGAAAGGGGCACCCCCCCCCTTCAGGGCCCAGCCTGATCTTGGTAATACATGCCAGGTCCACCCCCTCCTCAATGATCAGATCATGTATGTGGGGAGCTTTGTTGTTAACTGGCCTGGCATTGAGAAGCAGCAGCCAGAGACCAGGGCCCCTATGGATCTTCTGTCCAGGGCCTGGGTCTGAACCCAGAGGGCCATAACAAACATTGGGGGCATATTCCCCAAAGATGGCCTGCCCTCCGGCTCCCACCATAGCATCCCCGACCCGTCACCACCTCAATGATGTGGCCCGCCCTACAGCCCCCAGAGACTCCAAATCCAGTTGCCTCCAATCCTGGACCTCCAAAGAATGCCAGAGGAAATAAAAGGATTGCCTTTGTTACATTTAGATTGTATTATCACAATGAACTTTCAATTAGGGTCTTGTTTGAAGAGTCTTTGGAAATGCTCCAAAATACAGCAACACGAATATTGGTAGGTGCTCACAGACAAAACCATACTGTTACCAGTTTGCTTCTGGGCACAATTTAAAGACTGGGATACTTCAGGAAGGCCTCCATCTCTTAGCAAACTTGGATGGAGAAGTCTTGTTTTAATCCCAGCTATGGTGGAAGTCTGATTGGTGGGAACAAGAGAAACAACCTTCTAAAATCTAAATTGTACTTTCTATTTACTTACTTAATTTATTTATCAAATTTTGTCACCGCCCATCTCCCCCCTCAAGAGGGACTCTGGGCGGTTCACAGTAAAAATGATCAATTAAAACAATAACCATAAAATATAAATATGACATATCAAATGTAAATACATTTATCAAATAATTATAAAAATAAGAATAAAATCCAAGTGGCAGAAAGGTCTAATTCAGTCCATGTGTGTGAGGAGCACTCTAAGGCACTAGCCATCCCCAGGAGTAACTATTCCCTTCCTGGCCCCAAGCTGGGTGGCAGAGCCAAGTCTCCATCCACTCATACATCCTCACACACTCTCACTTTTTTTTTGCTCAGCTCAAATCATCACTTCATTTTAGAATCTGATTCAGCATTTAAATCTAATGGTCACTGGTCTGATTTCGTCCAGCATTTCAAAGTGATTTGGACAAAGGTGGTGCTACACAGGTACAGAAGTGTTTGAATCATCCAGATCAGGTTAGAGGCATATGATTCAGTGACTCAGTTTTACTTTCTGATTAATCAACTCAACTTCAAATCAAATTTCAGAATCAAATTTTTGCATATTAGAAAAGCATTTGTACAGGAGGGACATTCTCTATGACATTTTAGTCTAGCTCAGGGTTTATCAACCAGGGTTATGTGAAACCCTAAGGTTCCATAAGAAGTCACTAGGGGTTCCCTGGGAGATCAAAATTTATTTTTAAAAAAAATATTTCAAATTCAGAGAACTTCACATTAAAGAGGTAAGTTTCATTCTTTATTTTTAGTTTAAGAACACTGTTAATGCACATATACAGGCCTACACATGAAACAAATATAATAATTTTGTAACTTCTGGCCTAGACTTGAGCCTGAATGTGCAGGGGTTCCCCGAGGCCTTAAAAATATTTCAAGAGTTCCTCCAGGGTCAAAAGCTTGAGAAAGTCTGGTCTAGCTACTACCCTGCCTGTTTGTTTGTTTTTAAATTATTATTATATAACCCTCCTTCTTTGTGTTTTTATTTTAGTCCCGTACTGGCTTTAATTATTGTTAGTGGTCCTCTGCAATTTGTAACTACTGACACCCAACGACTCTGGGTGGCTTACAATTAAAAAGTAAAACGAAACAAAAAGAAGAGACAAAAAGAATTCATGAGTGGCCCAAAAACAATATATACCCTCCCCCCCCAGAATAGCCAGATCCTTAATAGCTTCCTGAATATCATTAGGGTGGGGTTCTTGTTTGGAATAAAACAAGATTCTGTCATATTTCCCAATACAATTTATTAACCAGTTGGAATGGCTTAGAGGAAAGTCATCCAGGGATATGCTCTTAACTGGTTAATCTCAAGTGACTACAGAGTTCCTGAAAAGGTTGTTGAAGGTGGACTGAAGATCGATGAAGGCAGATGAGTTAACTCTCAATCCAAATAAGATAGAAATACTGTAGACTGAGGAATCTCCAGGCTAACTTTTGTGTGAGAGAGACGTGAGTAGCTCAATGAAGAACCTGTCTATATATACTGTAAGTATCTGCAGGAGTGGGCAAGAATTCAAATGGAGCCCTGCCTTCTAAACAGCTCTGGGGAGAGCAGCTTTGTGAATGCCACACCAGCTAGCTGCAGCAGGAATGGATGTCAATCCTAGATCAGCAAGATGGAGTTCTGAGAAATACATTAGGCAAAACAAGAAGCTTACCTAATGCCCCATTATTTCAGAAGATTTCAAATTCCCAATGCATAATAAAAGACACATTAGCCCTTTTGCAATGTGTCGCCCATTTCAGGCTCTTCAAATGCTCTGCTGAGAGAGAAGGAGAATGCCAATTTGTTGATTTGTTCCCCTCCTCCGATCCCCTGCCTGCACTAATGCAGTTAATTCCTAAGAGACCAACTTATGTTACACTCAGATCCTGGGAAATAAAAACACATAGCAAAAAAACATTTTGGACAGCCTGGAATTCCCCCTCCCATATGGTCTATTTTAATGGCAGTGATTTCAGTTAAATGAAGCTGAACATCTGCCCACAGAGTCAGGAACAGAGGCTCTTTATAAACTTCCTTCATCTGAGATGAAGCTGGCCATAAGTTTTTTTTTTAAAAAAGCATTTCCTTATACAGCACATAATTAGGAGACTCACTACCACAAGTAATCAGACTTGGAGACACACATGTGGCATATGTCTATCAACAGTGAGGCATCATTATGGTTAAATGGACCTTCTGCTTTCATAGGGAAGAGATCTTCTGGTGGCCATTAGCTGTGCACATTAAAAGAACAGCAATCCACCTCTGATTAGCAGATGCTGTGGACAATCAACTGAAAAACACAATTGTCTCTATATTAGATAATTTCTGATAATAAATTCTGCTTTGAGCTGAGCTAAACTCTCGATAACTGCATGGGCAAACCCATGTGATTTTCTTTTCAACATGAGAGACATAGTGTAACGGTATGTGGGAAAGACCTTGGGAGACTGGGCCAAGAAATGCTGCCAAAGGAATGATCAGATAAGTGACAACATAGCCTGCAGCTGGATAGTAGGTGGGGCAAGAGGCTCAGAAGAGACCCTCCCTAGTTTCTTGGGCTCTAAAGGAGACAAGGGGGAGGATTGCACTTTCAGACTTGCAAGATTCTGTTAATGTAGCTTTACAATAAAGTTGAATTAGCTCATCTGATTGTGATTCCTATTTGGTTTACCCTGCGAGGCCGACATCAATCTTGCAAATCTGAAGGTACAATTTTTTTATTATGTTTCTTAGAGTTTCAAATTTTTGAGAGGTTAAAAGTGATTTCTAGCATTCTCATATGATGAAAATAATGAAAATAGGCACAACATGCATAATGAAATTATGCACAATATTGCAGTGTATGGCTATACTACCTGATTAGAAGTAAGCTCTACTAAACACATTCAAAAGGTTATTTTTTTTGGAAAATGTATAAAGGAACACACTGCATGCTGAGCTTTCTAACATAGCTGTTTCCTTTAGAGCAATGGAATCTATCTAGCTTAATTTTTTCTGGCTTTCTTAAGTGCAGCATCAAATTAAATAGAACACTCCCAGAAGTGAGAGATTAATAGAGCTGTCAGGAACAACATATCACACTAAGAGTAACTATACCAGC
Organism: Charina bottae; assembly: GCA_023362775.1. Taxonomy (NCBI): domain Eukaryota; kingdom Metazoa; phylum Chordata; class Lepidosauria; order Squamata; family Charinaidae; genus Charina; species Charina bottae. The sequence goes on from JALMGJ010000003.1 coordinate 128,630,832, forward strand.
TTCCACAAATATACCGATTGCTGTGACATCCAATTTTCTGGTGACATTCTAACCCAGAGGTACTTCTAGCCTTTCCTCTCTGCTTGTTCCACAGCACCATTCACATGTACTTTTCCAAGGTACATCAACAAAATCAGTTGAGAACATTTAGATGTCGGTGTCCTGCTTTCAGCAACAGAGGCCCAGATATCTCTGGATCCTTGGAAGCATACTTCTTTTATGCATATGTCCAGCTCTTCATAGCTGTCTTGAACAGAAAAGCAGGATTGAATGGGCAAAAATAAATACATTTTACAGAATAATAAAAATAAAGGAATTCCATGGAAATCATGGAAACCACAGACGGTGACTGCAGCCATGAAATTAAAAGACGCTTGCTCCTTGGGAGGAAAGCTATGGCAAACCTAGACATCATATTAAAAAGCAGAGACATCACCTTGCCGACAAAGGTCTGTATAATTAAAGCTATGGTTTTCCCAGTAGTAATGTATGGCTGTGAGACTTGGACCATAAGGAAGGCTGAGTGCCGAAGAATTGATGCTTTCGAACTGTGGTGCTGGAGAAGACTCTTAAGGAGGTCAGATCAGTCAATCCTAAAGAAAATAAACCCTGACTGCTCATTGGAAGGACAGATACTGAAGCTGAAGCTCAAGTACTTTGGCCACCTAATGAGAAGAGAGGACTCACTGGAAAAGGCCCTGATGCTGGGAAAGACTGAAGGCAAAAGGAGAAGGGGACGGCAGAGGATGAGATGGTTAGATACTGTAGCATCACCAATGTAATGAACATGAATTTGAGTAAACTCCGGGAGACAGTGGAGGACAGGAGGGCCTGGCGTGCTATGGTCCATGGGGTCACGAAGAGTCGGACATGAGTTAACGACTGAACAACAACAACATGGAAATCAACCAACTAATACATAATATAACAACAAAAATGAAGAGCTATGATAGTAAACAAGGGCAAGTTCCTCAGAAGGTCCACCATTAGAACGTCTGCCGAGATATGGCAGGCCATAGGCCCCTCAAGTTAGTAGAGCTGTTAGTGAGAAGGTCATACTCCCATTTCTGGAGCAGGATAACATGAGAAGGTTTTAGGTGTCAGGGAATTACATTGGAAGTTGATGTTCCTTGCAATATTCAGAAACTAAAACTGTTTAAATCTCTCAGAAGCCACATTTTGCATTAGTCAGAAAATGGCCTGAGCAGGCATCTGAGAACACAGAAACATAAATCTGCTCACCATATTCTCTACTAACTGAAGCTTCGAAACTTCTCATTCCTGGCTCTGCCCAACAAGGATGAAATTATTGAGGCCAGCCATTCATAACATGGTGTTTGGGAGGGATGGGGCCAGAATACAGAACAATAACTCTGAAAGAAATGTTAACTGAGCTTAGTTTAAGGACTTTAAGGACTTAGTTTAAGCACTTAGGGTTTTAGTTTAAACAAAAAACAATTATTATTATTATTAATTTATTTTCTATCCCGCCTTTATTATTTTTATAAATAACTCAAGGGGGCGAACATACCTAATACTCCTTCCTCCTCCTATTTTCCCCACAACAACAACCCTGTGAGGTGAGTTGGGATGAGAGAGAGTGACTGGCCCAACGTCACCCAGCCGGCTTTCATGCCTAAGGCGGGACTTGAAGTCACAGACTCCTGGTTTCTAGCCCAGCACCATAACCACTAGACCAAACTGGCTCTCCAATTCTCCACTATATTTAAATACTGTATATTACTCTTCAGCCATTGGGCCTAAACCTTCTATCACTATCTAACTGCCAGATACCAGATTATTGGCCATACTGAATTATATGAACTCAATGACTCCTGAATGTGCAGCTATCTCAGAATTCTTGCATAGAGATTTATTTGTAATATATTTAAAATACTTTTCTACTTGACCACTAAAATGGAATATATTGGAATTAGACAACCCTGCATCAGTAAGGAATAATAAAAACTCAAGCAAATCAATCAATGTATAGTCGAAGGCTTTCACGGCCAGAATCCGATGGTTGTTGTGGGTTTTCCGGGCTGTGTGGCTGTGTTCTGGCAGTTTTGGTTCCTAACGTTTCACCAGTTGCTGTGGCTGGCATCTTCAGAGGACAGGAACACAGCTAGAAGATTCTCTCTGTGCCCAAGTGGAGGGTGTGTCTTCCTGCTGGTGTTTATATCTACTGAGAGGGTGTGTGTCTTCTGTGGGTCATTTACAAGAGATTAGGAGAGGGTTTATTGTGGTGATTAGGCGGTGTGGTGCTGTCGTGTGTGGGATTAGCACATCTATTGTGTGAGTTGTTTGCATATTTCTGTGGTTGACTAGAGTTCATTGACCTTTTGCAAGCTGTGTTTTTCAGGACTGGCAGCCAGGTTTTGCTGATCTTTAAGCTTTCTTCTTTTTTATTGAAACTGTGTTGCTGTTTATGTATTTCAATGGCTTCCCTGTATAGTCTAACATAGTGGCTGTTGGTGTTGTCCAGTATTTCTGTGTTTTCAGATAAGGTTTGGTGACCAGTTTGTTTGAGAGCATGTTCAGCTATTGCAGATTTTTCAGGTTGCTGTAGTCTGCAGTGTCTTTCATGTTCTTTTATCCTGGTGTGGATGCTGCATTTTGTGGTCCCAATGTATACTTGTCCACAGCTGCAGGGTATGCGGTAAACTCCTGCAGCGGTGAGGGGGTCCCTTTTGTCTTTTGCTGATTTTAACATTTGTTGTATTTTTCTGGTGGGTTTGAAGACTGTTTGGAGGTTATGTTTTTTCATTAGTTTTTCCATGCGGTCCGTGACTCTTTTAATGTAGGGCAGAAATATTTTGCTTGTGGGGGGCTGTTTTTCTTCAGTTGAGTGCTGTTTTTTTTGGTTTGATAGCTCTCCTGATTTCATTCGTGGAGTAGCCATTTGCCTGTAGGGACCAATCCAAATGTTTGAGTTCAGAATTGAGAAATTGAGCTTCACAGTTCTGATTTGCACGATCCACTAGTGTTTTGATGATGCCTCTTTTTTGTCGTGGGTGGTGATTGGAATTTTTGTGTAGATACCGGTCTGTGTGGGTAAACCCACAACAACCATTAAATGAATAAATCATTATGAAGTGGTTGCCACTGGTATTCCACGTCCAGGGAAATTCAAAGTGAATTTACAGTTTCCTTTTCTCATAAAATAAATAATCTTTTCTCTAAGAAAATTAAGATTCCCAAGGGTGGGTGGGTGGGTGGGTGGGTGGGTTGGTTGGTTATTTATTTATTTATTTATTTATTTATTATTTTTATTTATTTATTTTGCTGTGCACCGCCCAGGGTCCCCGTTGGGGGAGATGGGCGGTAATATAAATTTAATAAAATAAAAAATAAATAAAATTTTATATCCCGCCTTTATTATTTTTATAAATAACTCAAGGCAGGGAACATACCAAATTCTCCTTCCTCCTCCTCTTTTCCCCACAACAACCACCCTGTGAGGTGAGTTGGGCTGAGAGAGTGTGACTGGCCCAAGGTCACTCTCTCTCTCTCTATCTGGCTTGAATTGAATGAGACTAAATTTTGACCTGCAAAAGTAATCAACATTTGCCATCCTTTGTTTCTGCTACTTTGAATTATTCTAGATATCCAAAAATATGTACATGAATATACAATCTCTATTTAAATAAACAATAAACAAAAAGAATGCACTTGTTTTTTGCATTTTGTTACTTCCAAACCTTTATTGTTTGCAGTGACAATGTGTTCTGTGAAGTGCGGCATTTGAATGAATGCATAATTTAGACTGCATAATTTGGATATAAAGATTTTTTAAAAAATACTATTCTCAAATATACCATTTTACATAAATGGTATTGCTTTGGGATCATAACTATACACTTAGAAATTGCATTTTGGGATAAATAATTCCTGTCTATCATCTATCTATCTATCTATCTATCTATCTATCTATCTATCTATCTATCTATCTATCTTTTGCTAAAGTAATCCTCCAACAGATTGCAAAGGAGATTTGCTTTAAAGTGTAAGTAATTCACTGAACATCTACAATCATATCAAAAATTCAATTTACATTATTAACCATGAGTAACTACATGAGAGAAAAGTATTAAAAAAAAATCTTCCAGCAAGAGATTTGCAAATTCATATAACTTAATATCAAAACTGATATTTTTAGTTTTGGGATCTGTGTTCTACACATTCCATGTGCACCCAGAAGTTTATTGAGAGTGTAACATAATTCCCATTTTTGTATGCATATTGTCCTTGGATAACTGCATGGCCTAATGCAAATATGTGTGGTTTCTACAGAATAATTGAATAATTGAATTTCTACATAATAACTGGGTACTAAAACAAAGTGGACACTTAAGTAAATTGCCACAGAACTGTAAATCAAGTGAACTTCTCCCTTCTTTGTCATAGTGTACTCTTCCTTGATTCCATAAGAGCATCAGTAGTATCAGTAGAATAGGTTTACTGCATGGAATGGTTTCTTCCTTTCACTGGAAATGGAGGCTGGATAGTCATCTATTGGAGACGGTACAGTGAATCCTGCCGTGTGCAGGGGGTTAGACTCCGTGATCTCTTAGGTCCCTTCCAACTCTATGATTCTATGATTGTTACAGGTAGTCCTTGCTTAACAACCACAGTTGGGACCAGGATTTCAGTTGCTAAGCGAAGCGGACATTAAGCAAATCTGACCTCCAAGGTCCCTTCCAACCCTATGATTCTATGATTCTATGACCTGATTTTACAACCTTTTTTGCAGTGGTCATTAAGCAAATCACTGCAGTCATTAAGTGAACCACATGATTGTTAGGCAAATCACAGGTAGGTTTCCTACTGATTTTGCTTGCCAGAAAGCGGCTGGGAAGGTCAAAAATGGCGATCACATGACCACAGGATGCTGCGACGGTTGTAAATGCAAACTGGTTGCCAAGTACCCAAATTGTGATCATGCAGCTGTGGGGATGCTGCAACAGTTGTAAGTGCAAGGACCGGTCACAAGTCAGTTTTGTCAGAACTGTCATAAGTCCAAGCCATCACTAAATGAATGGTCATTAAGTGAGTACTACCTGTATGGCCGAATAAAGAAACAAGTTTTAGGCCATCCCAGCAGCTAACATGTCCCAGAGAAGTCCCATGCAATCTTCTGTTCTTCTCAAATTTAAAGCAGGTTTTGAAAGTTACAGTTAAAAGGTTAAACTTCCAGGTGCTTTCATTGCTTAGTGTTGTTTTGAATGTTCCCAATTGTTCTATAGCATTTATAGACGATAATTTTATATTGATTTAAAACTCAGATATTATATTGATTTAAAACTCAGATATTGGGATATATTAGTTTACTCCCTTAAAATGCATGCTCTGCTTTAATGCACTTGTTAAAAAAGGCAGTCAAAAAAGAAAGAAAGAAGAAAGAAAGAAAGAAAGAAAGAAAGAAAGAAAGAAAGAAAGAAAGAAAGAAAGAAAGAAAGAAAGAAAGAAGAAAGGAAACTTCTCCTTCATCTCCCCACATTCCATTTTTTGCAGGTGTTGGACTGAAACAGTATAAAAATCTTTCAAAACCAATAAATAAAATCTCTTGCCTTTGCCATAGACAGGTCAAATTCTGTTGGATGAAGAAGTATATATGTGAAACATGAGCTATGAAAAAGCCAGCTAGGTCTGGCTGAGGGCCAGAAAAATAATGCAAGTCTCTCCAAGTAGAAGAACATGGATATTCTGCAACAAAGACAATGAAGTTTTCTTCTTCTCTCCCCTTTTCAACTAGCTTCACTACAAGGAGGACAAAGAGGCGGTGGAAAATTGGCTAAATACGTAAGCAATCCTAAGTATCTGCTCAAAAAAGAAATGCTTTTAGGAATTTCAGCAGCTGTAGAGCTTCCATCCATCTACAGTGCGTACAGGTGTGACTCACAGCACTTAGACACAGTGGTTTTCAAGGTTAAAAAGAGAGGGGAAAGAGAGAAACACACCCACCCAAACCCCACTGCTTCTCATTCCTTGGCTAAGCATAATTCTTACTATCCAAAAATTGGTCAGTGCTGCATTGAAGATACATTATACCAATTTTGGCAACCAGGGATGGAACTAGGGTCTGTGTCACCTGGGGCAAACATGGATTCTGCGCCCCCCCATGGGTTATTTTGTCATTTTGGCTCTCCCTGGGTGTCATTTTGGCACCCCCCCCAACTTGTCCCCCCCCCAGTTGCGGCCCTGTTTGCAACTTCCAGATCTATGGAGTTCAGTAACCAGAATTCCCCAGCCAGTGGGGCCATTGCTGAGAAATCTAGATTTTGAAGTTCACTTACATGGAACAGAGAGCCAGTTTGGTCTAGTGGTTAAGGCAATGGGCTAGAAACCAGGAGACTGTGAGTTCTAATCCTGCCTTAGGCATGAAAGCCAGCTGGGTGACCTTCGGCAAGTCACTCTCTCTCAGCCCAATTCACCTCACAGGGTTGTTGTTGTGGGGAAAATAGGAGGAGGAAGGAGTATTAGGTATGTTTAGTTATTTATAACAATAATAAAGGTGGGATAGAAAATAAATAAATAAATAAATAAATAAATAAATAAATAAATAAATAAATAACAAACATACCAGATAGGAAATATCTTTGACTCTGGACTCTCCAGCTAACCATATATACTATTGAAAAGAGTCCCTCCTTTGGGGGAGATGGGCAGTGGCAAAATCTGATAAATAAATAAATAAATAACTCCAATCTGCTAGTGTAGTTCTTAAGGAATTAGATTGAGACAAGGAGTGCCACCCCATCCAGAACCAACGATGACAACTTCCTAGATCCATCAATCCACAGCCACTCCGTCTTACTAGGGTTCCACCAAAGCCTGTGGTTCCCCATCCAGGCCCCCACAGCCTCCAGGCACTGAGATCGGGCAGCAACCGCATCACTTACTTCACCCGGAATGGAAATATACAGCTGAGTATCATCAGCATATACTGTAGATGGTACTTCATCCCGTGGTGATGGATGATCTTGCCCAGCGGCTTCATATAGATGTTAAACAGGAGAGGGGAGAGCACTGAACCCTGTGGCACCCCACACAAGAGGGGCCGTGGGTCAGATCTCTCCTCCCCTATCATACTGCTATCATATAATACTGTATCTTGTCATTTGCCTCTCCTTGGAGCATCTGTAGGGATGTTAGAAAAGTGAAAATGGTGGATGCTACCATGTGATTGAAGCCTCACATACAGTTGGGATGCAGGGCCATCTATCTATTTCTTCCTCCTCCTCCTCCTCCTCCTCCTCCTCCTCCTCCTCCTCCTCCTCCTCCTCCTCCTCCTCCTCCTCCTCTTCCTCCTCAAGGGAGAAAAAAACAGAAAGAAAAGTATAAAAAGCCAAATATAAATGAGGAAGGCATCCTCACAAGACTGAGTGGGTACAGATAGTTGGGTCTCCTGGAATTGTGATCTTTCATCTTTGGCCTTGGATGGGGTTGCACTTCTCCATTCAAGAGTGGCACGTAATATGGGGGTTGCTTTGGACTCACAGCTCCTGCTCAAAGAGCAGGTAGCAGCTTTGGCCCAGAGGGCCTTTTGCATTGGTACATCTAGTACAACACTTGAACTCTTTCCTGGATCAAGAGGTCCTTCAAATAGTCACTTGTGCCTTAGTCACCTCACAAATAGATTATTGTAATGCCCTCTGCATATGATTGTCCTTGAAGATCGCTTAGAAGCTACAGCTAGTCCAGAATGTAGTGGCACAGGCAGTAATGGGCATGCCTTATTATGCCCATATGACCCCACTGCTCCATGAGTTGCACTGGTTACCAGTTAGCTTCGGGTATAATTCAATGTGCTTGTTACCACCTATAAAGTGCTTCATGGCATAAACCCTGGTTATTTGAGGGACCACCTATCTCCAGTTGTTTCTGTGCATCCAATGAGATTGGGCAGAGTGGGCACACTTCAGGCCCCTCAATTAAGCAGTGTCACCTATTCGGACCCATGAGGTGTGCTTGCTATCCCTCCAGAGATCCAGATGACTCTCACTCTGATGAAGTTCAGGAAACTATGAAAAACCTGGCTAGTCTCCCAGGCTTTGGGGCAGGGTGATGGTTGAGCCCCTGTTGCATGGTTTAGTTTTTGGTTTATATATTTGCCTTTAGGCTGTTCATAATGTCTTTTATTTTGTTGTTCTGATCTCCCTTTATTAATTGTAAGCCACACAGAGTCATTAGGAATTGGTTGGCTTAAATCATATCAATCAACAAAATATAATACGTTTACAAGAATCATAACATTCAGTACAAATATCAGAGTAACATTAGTTTGCTTTTAGATATTTTATGATCATTAAATTAACGGAAAAATGATCTTAATTTAAAATTTAATTACATATGATAAGAATTCAGATATGATGTCCACATCATTATTATTAAAATCCAGATATTGTACAATAATTAATGACAATAACCACTCTAGTCCCAATTGTAAATCAATATGAGAAATTATAATAATTTCTACTTAGTCTAAATATTTTATGCTTATTTAACAACTCATTTAGCAAGTGGTAAAGCCCCATTATAATCCAGAAATGGTTTCCATGTTGAATTAGATTTCATATTAGATTTATTTTTCAAATTCAAGTGCCTTTTTGTCATAATACATATTATCCAGTGAGAAGCTTAGAATATCCTAGCATCTGTAACCACATGGAAAGCCAGTTCAATATGCTTTGTGGGAATATGAGGATAATATTTAGTAATAATAGGTTGGAAAGAGAATTCAAGCTTTAGGATTCATTTCATTCGGTTATACATCATTTACCACAACTGTTAGGTTTTACAGCATTGCCACAAATATTAAAAAAGAAAAAAAAATGGCAACAACTTTTAGAGAAGGAGTTAACTTTCTAGAAGGAAAGCACAAATCCCTCTCTCTTACCCAGCCTATCTCACAGAATTATTGTTGAAAAGATAAAATGAAGAGAATCCTTGGTGCTCTCTGAGCCTGGTTGTTTGCTTGCAGACTTTTCATTACCCGACTAGGTAACATAATCAGTGTGAGGGAGTGTGGGGTTTGCTCGCTGTTTATATACATAGTTTGCCCTGCCAGTGTTGGTGGGGGTGTAGTTTTCTCCTTGGCAGACCCTTGAGTGGGGTATTGTTTTCCGCTTGACTGTTTGTCTGATTGTTTGTCTCATTGGTAGTTCCTTGATTGGGGTATTGTTTTCTGATTGATTGTTTGCCTGGTGTGAATCCCTGCTTGTCTGGGTGTAGGCTTCTGGAGAGGATGTGTTCTGGCCTTTTCGTTTCCTTCTTAGCTTTTTTGTTGTCTCTTTGAATGGTGTGTAAAAGTGGTTTATCTCTATGTGTCTATTGATGGCTGATTTGTCTGAATGCCAAGCTAAAATGAAGGGAGATCACCCTGTCAGCTCCCAAGGTATCAATCAATCAATCTGGAAGGTCTCAACAGCTGCCAATCTAGTCCTGCAAACTACCTAAAATGTGGATTGCTTTCCAAACAGGGATATCAAAACAGAGATCACAGATCTCTGTTACTTTAAAATGCTATGATTCTACTATAGTTTAACTTTATATCTCACTCCCAAATGAAAAAAAAACCCACAATGCTGACAATTCTGGCATTCCTGAAATTTGGCTGCATGATTGGAAAGGATTCTGGGGTTAACCCAGAAAGCAAAAAGGAGGGTGTCAAAGATTTCATATGGCCTTGGGTTCATCCTTCATTTAGGCTTCTGGATTTATTTTCCATAGCTATCAAAATTTGAGTATGAATTGAGTTCAACTTTCTTCTGTGGTGGCCTCCTCATTTTTAGTATCTGTCTATCAAACAGGAGGTTACTGGGTGCATATAAAAAGTTATTATTTTACAGGATGAGCTGAGCAAAACTGGATGGTTAAATGCACTTTTAGGTTGCTAGATGGCAGCACCAAGCTGCCTGTGGCTGAAAAAAGGCTGGGAAAAGCCAAATCTGGTTAATAAATGGATGGGAGACTACTAGGAAAGCTCGGAGCTGTAGGGAGCTGGGGGAAAAATGAACATCAGAAGGCAGCCATGGCAAACCACATCCAAACTGTTGCCAATAAAACTCCATGGATGTCATCAGGAGTCAAGCTTAACTCAACAAAGATTTTTATCTTTACTGAACATTAATATATTATTTCGTGTTGAGCGTTTAACAAATAACAAACGTTAGTAGACTCAATGAATAACAAATAATAACAAATGTTAGTAGACTCAGTTTGCCGCTTTTCCATTTTTATTTATTTAATTGTGCCTTCGAGTCAGTTTTGACTCCTGGTGACTGCCTTGTGAGCCTTCCCAGGTAGACAAAACAGGAAACATGACCAGATGAGCTAATTTCACTTTATTGTCATAATCATCATCATTCATCATTGGCGATCACTCGTAGCTGAGTAAGATTGTCTTCCAAAGGTAAAATTTTAACAGTGGATCCGTAAGTGGCTATAAAGGCCAATTCTGGATCCGCACAACCTCCCACAATGAGGGCATAGGTTTCCGGGTGGGAGACAGTCATGATGAGGGTTTGCCTGACGTGCCTTCCTTTTAGCTCTTTTCTCCCTTTCGCCCTGTACTCGTGCTTCTTCAAAGTCCATAGCGCCATTAATAAAGGCTGACCTCCAATTGAAATGCTCATGAGTTAGGGCTTCCCAGTTCTCAATGCTGATATTACATTTTTTTAAATTAGCTTTGAGAGTATCTTTGAATCTCTTTTGCTGTCCACCAATATTCCGTTTTCCATTCTTAAGTTGGGAGTAAAGTAGCTGCTTTGGAAGACGATGGTCAGGCATTCGAACAACATGGCCGGTCCAGCGAAGTTGATGTTGGATGATCATTGTTTCAATGCTGGTGGTTTTCGCTTCTTCTAATACGCTAAAATTAGTCCACCTATCTTCCCAAGTAATTTGCAGAATTTTTCGGAGGCAGCGTTGATGGAATCTTTCAAGAAGTTGGAGGTGGCGTTTGTAGAGGGTCCATGTTTCACAGGCGTACAGAAGGGTTGGTAGTGCAATGGCTTTGTAAACAAGCATTTTGGTCTCCCTGCGAATGTCCCGATCCTCAAACACTCTACGCTTCATTCGGGAGAAAGCTACACCCGCAGAGCTCAGGCGATGCTGAATTTCAGCGTCGATGTCGGCTTTTTTTTTTTTTTTTGTAGATATAATTTTTTATTATTACATTTAACATCAAACATAAACCAAACATATAACACATAACAATGAACATATATAACACATAACAACAAACAAAAAAATTCTTGTAAATACTTGAGTTACATTTTTCTCTTCTTATACCTCTTTTTTTTTCCTTTCGCCCCTTCTTTATTTGTACTTTTTTTTTTTTATTATTATTATTTGTTCTCTATTTAATGTTATATTCTTTTTGAATATATTTTATGAAGGGGTCCCATGTTTCATTATACTTCCCCATTTCTTTTCCTTTTATTAAATTTGTTAATTTGTCTGATTGCATTAAATCCATTACTTTTATAATCCATTCTTCTTTTGTTGGAATATTTTCTTGTTTCCAGTATTGGGCATATTTTATCCTAGCAGCTGTACTTAGATACTGAAATAAAATCTTTTGTTTTTTATTTATATTGTCTTCAATTTTACCCAATAAATATAATTCTGGTCTCATTCTTATTTCCTTGTCGAATATTTTACATACATATTTATGTATTTTGACCCAATATTTTTTTGCTTTTACACATAGCCACCATACATGGTAGAAAGAACCCCTTTTGTTTTTGCATTTCCAACATAAAATAGAGTTACTCATTTTTGATTTAAATAACACCTCAGGAGACATGTACCATCTAAAAATCATTTTATACATGTTTTCTCTTAAATCATTACTTAAAGTAAATTTTATATTTTTGACCCAGATTTCTTGCCAATCTTCATATGTAATTTCAATTCCTAAATTTTCTTCCCATTTTTTCATGTATTTTTTAATTTTTATGTCCTTGGTTTTCATTTCCAGTAATGTTTTATATATTTTAGAGATTAAATGTTCTTCCTCTTTTTTTAATATATTATCCCAATTATTTTCTATTTTTGTAAATTGATAATTTTTTTCGTCTATTTTATATTGCTCTTTTAATTGGAAATACGTAAACCAATGACATATTATATTTTCATTTTTTAGTTCTTCCCTTGTTTTAAGTTTCTGAGTATTTCCTTCAAATTTTAACAAATTTTTATATCTTATATATTCTTTTTTATTTTGACTCCCTAATCTGGTACATGCCTCTTGGGTTGACACCCATAGTGGAAGATTTGGTAATAATGTTTTTTTGTATTTGTTCCAAATATTTAGCAAGGATTTTCTTATTATGTGGTTATTAAATGCCTTATGTATTTTGCTTTTATTATACCACATGTAACCGTGCCAACCATATCTATTGTCATGTCCTTCTAAATTCAGTAATTTTTCATTTTCTAGTTTTATCCAATCTTTAATCCATATTAGGCCACATGTTTCATAATATAATTTAAGGTCTGGCATTGCTAATCCCCCTCTATCTTTTGTGTCTTGTAAATATTTTAATTTTAAATTTTTTAGTCGATGTCGGCTTTTGTAGATAGATGGCTGCCGAGATAAGAAAAGTGGTCGACATTTTCTAGTGACAAACCTTTAAGCTGGATTGATGGTGCTGCGGAGGGATTGGTTCGAACTTGCTGGTAAAGCACTTTGGTTTTTTTAATGTTAATCGAGAGGCCGAGCTTTTCATATGCTTCTGCAAAGATGTTTAGGATAGTTTGAAGATCTTCTTCGGAGTGTGCACAGACTACGTTATCATCAGCATATTGAAGTTCTATAACAGAAGTTGTAATTACCTTATTTTTTGCTTTCAGCCTACTAAGATTAAAAAGCTTTCCATCTGTTCGATATATAATTTCTACACCACTAGGAAGTTTCTCTTCAACAAGGTGTATAACCATAGCGATGAAGATAGCAAATAAGGTTGGAGCAATAACACATCCCTGTTTAACGCTGGATTCCACTTTAAATGCATCGCTTTGAGAGCCATTGTTATTCAGGATTGTTGCCATCATGTTGTCATGGAGTAGCCGCAAGATGTTCACAAATTTATCAGGGCATCCGATTTTCAGAAGGATGGTCCAGAGAGCAGTACGATTTACAGTATCAAAAGCTTTAGTCAGATCAATAAACGCCATGTACAGAGGGCGGTTTTGCTCCTTGCATTTTTCTTGAAGCTGTCATGCAGTGAAGATCATATCCACTGTTCCCCTGGAAGGGCGGAAGCCATTTTGCGTTTCAGGGAGGATGTCTTCTGATACAGATAGGAGACGGTTTGCAATGATCTTTGCCAGGATTTTGCCTGCTGTGGCTAGAAGGGAGATGCCTCGATAGTTTCCACAGTCGGTTCTATCACCCTTTTTAAGGAGAGTGATAATTATGGCATCCCTAAAGTCTGCTGGAATCTCCTCCCTCATCCAGATTTTTTCGATGAGCTTATGAAGTTGTTGTGTAAGTTCAGGCCTGCCTTCTTTAAAGACTTCAGCAGGAATCCCATCAGGTCCACTAGCTTTGTTATTTTTCATTTGTTTAGTGGCTTTACTGACTTCCTCCAAACTAGGGGGTACTGCAAGCTCATCTCTTATTTGTTTTTGCGGGATTTGCAAGAAGACTTCATCAGCCACAGTAGAGTGATGATTAAGGAGATTGTACTAATGCTCTTTCCAGCGCAGTGCAATAGACTCTTTGTCCTTTAGAAGTTTAGCACCATCTACTGAGCGTAAGGGATTTGTACCATGGTTTGTTGGTCCATAGATGGCCTTTATGGCATTAAAAAAGCCCTGTGCATCATGAGCATCTGCAAAATGTTGAGTTTCTTGGGATTTTTTTATCCACCATATGTTCTTCACGGAACAGAAACCAATGCATTATCCACCATATGTTCTTAAGTTCTCTATTTCTTCTTTGGACTTCTGCCTTTGCACTGGTGTAGATTTTTTTCTTAACGGCACAGTTAATAACTTTTTGCCATATCCGGAAGGCTTTCCTTTTCTTGTCAATAATATGTTCAATCTCACTATCGTTCACTACGCCTTGGTTTTCTTCCTTGGAGCCTACGATGAGGGACAATCTTTATGGCCATTGTGGATCGAATTAATCGATGGTCTGTCCAGCAGTCATCGGCGCTCGTCATGGCTCTGGTGAGAAGTACATCACGGCGATCTCTAGCATGGACAATTACATAATCTAAAATATGCCAGTGCTTCGACCGTGGGTGCTTCCATCATGTTTTAAATTTATTTTTCTGGTGAAAGAGTGTGTTAGTAATGACAAGGTTATGCTCTGCACATTTAGTCAGAAGTAAGATTCCATTCATGTTGCTGTTGTCAACTCCTTCTTTCTTTCCCAATGATCCCTGGCCACAAATCAAAGTCACGCCCAACTCTTGCATTGAAATCGCCCAGGAGGATAATTTTATCCTCCTTTGGTATCTCTGATAAGATGGTGTCCAGCTGGGTATAAAATTTTTCCTTGATATCCTCATCTGCATCTTGTGTTGGTGTGTAAGAATAGTTGCCTGTTGGTTTTTGGCGAGTTTTATTCGGAGAGTTGAGAGTCATTCGTTAATCCCAGTGGGAACTTCTGACAAGAGCTTCACAAGGTCGTTTTTGATAGCAAAGCCTACCCCATGTATTCGTCGTTCTTGTTCAGGCAGTCCTTTCCAAAAGAAGGTATAACCTCCTTTTTCTTCCTTCAACTGTCCTTCTCCTGCTCTTCGAGTTTCTTGGAGTGCTGCTATATCAATATTAAAACGTCTCAGCTCCCTTACAATAATGGCAATCCTACGTTCAGGTCGTTCACTATCCATATTGTCTTGCAGTGTCCGTATATTCCATGTTCCTTAATTCATGTGTTTTTCACGACCGCTAGATGGTGACCCCACTGGTTGCGGTAATCCAGTCAGGGAGAAAATGAGGCAGACTATGTTTAGGGCACCTTTTCTAGCCCCCTCCCCATATGGGGTGAACAGAGTGGATCCTAAATAGGGCTGCTCAGTCGTGGATACAGCTGCCGAACTACTCAACTGCCTCGATCCTTGAGTCAGGGCGACTGAATCTGTATCCACCGCCCATGTGCTGGTCCATGACTAGGAGCTTCCGGATTTCACAGTCCTGCCCCCATTGCCATTCGTCAATCGCCATGGGACTTTTGGTTGTTTTGGGTTTGGTGTGGTTGGAAGACGCCTGTGCGTGAATTTGTTTTATGTGTGGAGATCGGTGCACAACGATCAGCACACAACCTTCACAGAAAAAGGCTCTAATCCAATGGCATGGATACCATGACGATTGGTGACCTTTTGTCTTCTGCAGCCTTCATCTGCCTTCGCAGCCGTTGTAACAATACACCTTGTTATCTTCCGCCTGTTCTGCCGTTGAGGACTTTCTTGGATCGTTCTTTGTCTGGTTCCTCCCCCTGGACCTTACCGCCATGGGTGACCCTACCAGGAGTACATGACTTTCGACGGCTTTGCTCACAGGGTTCATTGAGAACACACAAGCCCACTCACCACAACAAGGTGACGATCCAGCGAGTGAGACTTTATTGTAAGTCGATGAAGGTTCTCAGTCATCCAGGTGGAACAGTCTGTGGCTTGAATCATGTCAACTGGATTTCTATTTTCTCAGTAGAAACGTTTCACTCCTTATCCAAGGAGCTTCTTCAGTTTATTGTAAGGCTACATTAACAGAATCTTGCAAGTCCGAAAGTACAAATCTCCTGTTGTCTCCTTTACCACCTGAGAAACTAGGAAGGGTCCCTTCTGAGTTTCTTTCTCTTCCCATTATGCAGCTGTGGGCTATGTCCTCTCTTATCTGATCATTCCTTAGGCAACATCTCTCCCCCCATCTCTCAAGGTCATTCCCACATACTGTTATAGCCTGGACAAATCCTTGCAGTTTTCTTGGCAAGATTTCAGAAGTGGTTTGCCTTTACCTTCTTCCTAGGGCTGAGAGAGAGTGACTGGCCTAGGGTCAGCCAGCTGGCTTTCTGCCTAAGGTAAGACTAGAACTCACGGTCTCCCGTTTCTAGCCTGGTGCCTTAACCACTACACCTAACTGGCTGCGGAATTCTGGGAGTTGAAGTCCAGACATCTTAAAGTTGCCAAGTTTGAAAAACAGTGATTTAAATCATGGAGGATTGCAGTCCTGCATATAATAGAAAATCACCTTAAGATGATTTCCTTGAAAACAGGGAGGACTGGGTACACTGATTAGTCAATAAATCAATTAGTCACACTGATTAGTCAACAAAGAAGCAAATGCATAAAGTAAAGATGAATTCCTTTGGCATTTGTCACTTCAACTGCATTGTAATTCAGTGGAGTCAGTCCATCCGTTGAATCTTGTCATGTGCATAAAGTCAATATAAAGTAAGGTTTAGTTAAATACATTTTCAGTGTGACCCAATAGCAAACCCTACAAGGGTATAAAGGAGAGGAAGCTTAATAGTGACTCTCCATATATAACAGACTTTAATCTCTCGGTGTACACAAATAGTTTGATTATACCCAACTTCAAGCTCAACAAATTCTTCTCTTGTCTTTCAATGGCAGATGCTCCCTTGATTATGTTAAAATATCTGTTAAATACAGCGGCAATTTGTCTTTGTCAATATTGTTTGCTAGGCAGTTAAATATTATTTAGATGAAGTCACTTTCCACCAAAATGGATCTCTGCAGGAGACTCAAAGTCGCTAAGCAAGAGCTGGAATAGAATTTAGGAGGCGTGCAGCTTTTCACACATACCGATAGCTGAAAGCAGTTGGTTATGGAATTTTAATAGTTAGATTATAACCTCTATTTCTTGAAAGAAGTATAGTTATTACAGTCTGGAGTATGTAGCACTTATTTCTTTCGTCCTTTTCTTTTCCTTTCCTATTTCTGGCCCTTTGGGTAATTGTTTATGGGTTTGCCTAAAACAAAAATACGTCTCGGGCTGATTTCTTATGTATTTTGTAGAACAGTGAGGGCAAGAAGTCCAAGCTATCAAAAGAAGCTTTTGGAAACTGAAAAAGGAAGAAAATAATATCTGCTGGGCAGGTGAGCTTCTAATCCTTAAATAGAGATTATCCTAACCCCCCATCCCATCCCTGCTATGGTAAGTATCAGATTATCTGAGGCCAGAAATGAAAAGCATCCAGCTAAAATTAGTTTGCCCAAAATTATGTTCCTTGGGGATTGTAAGCTCATATAGTATTTGTATGTACACACTGCTTATTTCTTCTGATTCTGTTTGCCAGAGAGCAGTGCTGTTGTTGCCATGTGAAGTGTGTCTGTGTGTGTGAGAGAGAGAGAATATGTGTAGGTGTGCGTGAGAGGATTGCTCCAAAATGGGTGGGAAAGTTTGGATCTCTTCACTCCAGATTTTGGGGAATTATGAAGTGAATTAGACAACTCTTGAGAACTCACAAATGAGGGTATTCGTTTTCTAAAGATGAAATTTGGTCTTCGGCACAGCAGAATCTTAAGCTCAGGGATCTTCTGTCTGACATCTTCAGAGGAGGGGTTTCCAGATCAAGGAGAAAAGGTGAGATGATAAAAAGTGGATTCCAGAAAGGGGGACAGAGGAAACAGATTCCGTCTTCCTGACGAATTTGGTTACCTGGGAAAATAAGAACAATTCTTTGTGAGGGGAAGGCTGTAGTACATTCAGTTGGCAACCACTGATTTTAACAGAGGGAATGTGGCCCAGGCAGGAAGGCATGGAGCCAAAGGACAGTCTCCACCAAATGCTGCATAATGCAATAGAGTGAGAATTTAGGTTCTTTTTCTCCACCTTTGTTTCACCTTGAGGATTCAGAGCAATGGTCCAAGGATGGATAAAGATCTTTGTAGATTCCAATGGACTTCTGTTTCGTAGATGCGTTTTTGTCATAAGATCATCAAGTTGGAAACGACCTTGGAGGTCTTCCAGTACAAACTCTGCCCGTGGCAGGAATCCTCAGATCTGTTAGAGATCGGGTTTCAACCAAGCAAGTCTCACACAAGCTTGAAGGAGGCAGCAGCCTCTGCTGTAACCTTATCTTACTTGCTTTGTGTGGGAGGGGCTGAATCCTGGTTTCCTGTTTCCTGTTCCCTTCTCTTCCCCTTTTTCAGCTTGAATCTCCTACCAAGGAGGTTGGGCCAGCTATGACTGCTGCCACATTGCTCATACTTCCATTCAGGTGGGCCACATTATAGAAGCATGTGGGTCAGGTCAGAACCAATTGCTCGCACGCATGGACCATTTCTACTAAGGAACTGTGAGTTACAATAAAATTGTAAATTCTTTTTTATGTAACTTTACATTAATGTTTGAAGTGTGTTTATTTTGTGTTTTGAACTGATTAAGCCTTGTGCAAATTTATGGGAATGCTTCTACTCTGCTATACACTAATAAAAAGCTGCATGGAGTTCTGGTACTACCATCCCAGAATTCCTACAATATCATCCCAAACAAATGTCTATGTCCAATCTTTGCTTGAAAACCACCAGTGATGGAACACCCATCACTCCAGGAGGGAGGCTGTTCCACTGCTTCATAGCTCTCATAGTCAGGAAATTCCTCTTTATTTCAAGTTTAAATCTCCCTCTGTAAAGCTTCCACCCATTTGTTCTTTTCCTGTCTTCAGGCACCATGGAGAATAAATCCACAATCCACATCCTGTTCCCCCAGACAGCCCTTCAAGTATTGGAAGACTGTTAGCATGTCTCCCCAATACCTTCTGTTCTTTAGGCTAAACATACCCAGTTCTAAACATACACAGTTCATACCCTAAGGGGCTTGGTGGCTCAGCAGGTAAGATGCCAGGCTTGTCGATCAGAAGATCGCAAGTTCGGAGGTTCGAATCCCTAGTCCCACGTGACAGAGTGAGCTCCCACACTAGCCCCAGCTCTTGCCAACCTAGCAATTCGAAAGCATGCAAATGCAAGTAGATTAATAGGTACCACTTTGGTGGGTAGGTAACAGCGTTCCACGTGCATCATGCCGGCCACATGACTGCGGAAACGTCTTTGAACACTGGCTCTTCGGCTAACAAACAGAGATGAGCACTGGCCCCTAGAGTCGGACACGACTGCACAAATGTGCAGGGGGAACCTTTACCTTTTTTCCCCAGTTCTTATAGGTAGATACATTTTTATGAGTGCATCCATTTCTATGGACAGATGGGTGATCACCCTGACTTGAATATTTTTGCACTGACAGCAAAAGTGGGTGACCTTGTGATTTGTCTGAAAAAGTATTCTCACCTTTGGTATGTGTCATTAATGGTACCTCAGATGAATACATGTAGATGTTTTATGAGTAAATGAAGTCAAAAAGAGTTTTCTTCTCAGACCTTACACAAGTAATGTAACAGCCTTAGCTGTAATTTGATCACTATGCTGAGAATAACATTCATATCTTTTTTTTCTTACAAATTAATTTTGTTTTAACAAATTGGTGGTGACAAGTTAATACTGCTACGCGTGCCTGTTTTTACACTAATCATTACCACATGCAAAAGAAATTACTGAAGCAATGACAAACATTTCTCTGTAGACTAGAATTTCACAAGTGGGAGAAACTAAGGCTCCTTGGCTGCTATTTTAGGCTAAAGTGGGGGGAAAAGTACCTTAGCCCTTGATTTCTAAAATCAATTCATTTTTGCCTTTTTTAGTAGTCTCTCTTATAATCCTGTCTGATCCAGCTTCTGTTATTGACCTCTTCCACGGCAGTATCTGTAAGAACTTTGTTACAATTTTGCTCTATAAATTTTAAAAATGGATATTTTCCCCCCTATAGACCATTTGGTTTTCATTGGTCCTAGCCTCAGTTCAACAGCTCTGAAGTTTTTCTCCTCTGCTGTACATTTTGCAGAGGAAATGTTTGTACAGTAAGGTGAGGGTGGGTTTTTGCTATAATTAGATAGTCACATATTCCAAGCCCTGCCTATTTAATAGAGTGAGTTGAATCGAACTGATGAGGAAGAACATTGGCAAGGGTGTCCACGAGATTGCAAGCTTTCATCAACATGGCAAAAGTCGCATTGCACCACTGCAGTGGTGCTTTCTTCATTTTGTTGCAAGCTTGCAATCTGCAGATGCCCCTGCAGATGTCTGTGAACCTCGACCTCTGCTGTGCTCAGCTGTATCTGTTCCTCTCCGGCTACCATCAATCTATTCATCCATGCTTAATTAAGATCCCTTCACCTCTTGAAGGTTATGTTCTTTGAGGCATGATCTGAACAAAACAACAACAACAAAAGCTGGGCATACAACACAATTATAATTTGAGGGCTCCATCCCACATGTAGGACAGCCTCACACTCTTTTCAGATGCAGTAGCCAGACACAGTTGTGGTGTCTGATGTTGTTTGGTTCAGTCTTTCATTCCTTTCTAACTCTTTGGGACCCAACAGATGTGGGATTCTCCTAATAAAGGTGTTCCATATCCCATGTTCCATTGGGACTGCAACATGGAATTTTTTCCCCAGCCATAATTTGCATCTCTGCATAGGTCTGTAGCATAAGGAAGTCTTTGTGGGTTTCTGAAATAAAGCATATGTTTGAATGATAAACTCGGTTTCCTGGTGTGCATGTGCAAGGCTGTCCATGGGGAGGAGGTCACAAAGTCAAGATGGTGGCCAGATCCCTGCACTCAAAGTCTCATTTCTGTTTCACCGGTGTTGCACAAGTGACAGGTAAAGAAAGGAGGAGGGATTTGATCATGCAAGCACAGCTGCTGTTTTAATGTTTTTCAACCCTCCCCAAGGACACCCTTGTGTATGTGTGTGCCAATTGGTTTAATGATTCACTGTTGTTTGCTTGCACCTGTCCTGTGACTCCCATTGTTTTATTGTAAGAAAATGAGAGGCCATGCTGGGAGAAAAACCCTGGGTACTCCACTTTTGTGAGTTGAGGGTGACTGAGACCAGAAAGGGCTGCTTTTCGATCATGACACCCATCAGCATCAGCAGGGGAGGCAAAGAGGGTCCAATTACAAAAGCAGTGCTCTGATATCAGTATGCAAACCTTGTCATCACCTGCATGTATGAAAGAGGAGAGCTTGCAGAGTGATGCTGCCTTCATCTGATGGCTCCAATACTCTGGAATTCCATCCTCTGAAAGCTACATCAGCCCTTCTGGGGGGACTTGGAAGGATGATCGTTCGCCATGTGTAATTGAACATTACTTATTTATCTCTGACTGCAGATGGTAATTTTTTAAAAAAAATCTGATTAGAGAATGGAATTTGTGCTTGTCCTTAAGTGGGGTTATGGTTTAATCTTTTAGATTTTATGCAGCTGGATGACAACACCAAGCTGAACTCAAAAAGCTAGGCAAGGCCAAACGTGGTTAATAATTGGATGGAAGACCATTAAGAAATCTTAGAGCTGTAGGGAAAAAAAGAAGGGAAAAAAAAAAACAGAAGACAGAAATGGCAAACCACATCCATACCGTTGCCAGTAAAATTCCATGGATATGTCTATCAAAAGTGAAATACTTTACTGAAAATTAATATACAATTTTTTTTATAGAGATTCCCAAAATCTACGCTATTTTGGACAAGATCTTTCTGGGGTATTTCCCAAAGCAGTGGATGTTTTGTTGTAATTTTGTATACTGTTGTCAGCTGCCATGAGTCTGAAGGATTTCGTGGCATATCCATTTATCATGTTTATATTTTTAACTTTGATCTTAGAGTCCCCCAATTGGGGGAGATGGGCGGTGATATAAATTTAAATAACAAATAAATAAATAAACAAACAAATAAATAAATATCGTATTACTGTACTACTATTACTACTAATATGCATAATAATGCTTCTTGTGCTCATTAATTGTGGCCTACTTCAGAATCTTCTTTTGAAGTAGAAAGGCCAAATAAATACATGGGACTTTTAGCAAAACAAGCAACAGTTGCCTGGAGTTCTTCCCATGCCTCTTTCATCTTGCTGGCTGGCTTCATCTTTTTCCCTTTTCCTCCATCCAATTGTCCTTTTTTTTTGGGGGGGGGGGGAAGGGGTCCCTCTAAATCATGCTCTTTTCATTATTTTCATCTTGTCTGCACTCACACACATATGGCAAAGTACTGGAAATCTACCTCGCTGGGGATGCTGACCCACTGGTCATCAGAAGATCATCAGATTGTGACCTTCATGTACAGTATATATTCCTGCCCCACCTTGTAATATCTATGATCTCTAGATCAACTGGGTTTCTTTCACACACTCATGCATGGTTTTTTTTCAGAGCCAGACTGGGATTTGAAATGTTAAGATCAAGAAGGGGGAGAAAAAAAATCTTTTCTCAGAGGTACAGGAGTGATTCACCATGCACCAGGAGATACTAGACCATTCCCTCCATATAGCTAACAGACCGAGCAGCTTTTTGGAAAAAAGAAAACCTCTCTTTATGAATGTATGCATGCACAAGTATAACTTTGTTGATCTCCATTTTTTCACAGTTGCTGGAGTAATTGAAGGATAAAAATGCCACAGTCTAAGACGTCTTCTGTTGGAGGTGAAAAATACACACACAAAGGAGACAGAGATACATACGGCTGAAGAAAATGAATGCCAGGGACCTGCATTAGAACATAATTTAGATTCCAAATCCTTCTCCAATGAAGGTAATTTATCAAACTCTGGTAACAAGATTCCTCCCCCCAATGATGTAATAATTGAATAGCCAGTAAGAGAGCAGTTGCTTGGTTCAAAGGATATCTTTTCATCACGGTTCCCTGCATGTAATTACTTGTGGTGTTGTTTTTGTATCAAGGAAGGCGAATTTTTGAAGAACACCACACAGGAGATTGCAGGCACAACGACAAGGATATATGGGAGGAGACTAAGCAGCTAGTACTTGGGATATTCAGGAGGTTGGTATAAATCTGATCTGTTTTGGTTTCCAATTTGCAGGGCAGATTTCTACTCTGGCAGATTTATGGGTAGATTCTTAATGAAATACCCAGACATAAATTCAGTGGTCTGCCTAGGAGCAGATGGGATTGGGCGAGTTTCTTACCATAAGGGATGAGGATCTTGGCTTCCTCTTTTCTTTTGGAGGGAAAAAATACATGTATTTCTTGCTCCCAGCAGTTCCTTCCTAAGAAAAGCATCCCACATTTTCTGCAGTGTGGGGTTTTTTTTTATAGAGGATACTTCTCCATGCAGCCTTTCCTGGATGACCATGAGACCATGAAGATGGCTGGTTCAAGAATGATGAATTAGTCTCTGGAGACAGCCCTGCTCTGCTGTGACCATACAGGGCAATTCTGCTTTAAGAAAAAAAGAAAGCCATGAATTCTATCTACGTTATATATTTTGAAAATGAGAGCTGTGTTTGTTTTTTTTAATAGAAAAGGACAAGCACTACTGGACTGCAGTCAAGCAATTGTTTCTCATGCCATGGGTCTGTAGAAGTCAACAACCCAAATCCACTCTCAGCAATATCTTGACTGAGAACGTCATACTGCTCTGCTTTGACACCTGGAATTGAAATATCAAAGTGAACCCACTTTATTCAGTCACCCACTTTGTTTTCCTAATGTAGAGAAGATCATTTGCATGTGAAAACCACTGAAGAGGCCAGATAACAGTCTGACACACTGAAGTGGGCCATCTCTTCGGTTCAGCAATCTTGTTCAGTGAGATAATTTATCTGAAGTGTTGTCCAAATGAATTACCCTATCAAATCTGTAGGGCCACGTGCATCCTCATTCTTCCCTTTTGCGTAATGGAAAGTGATGGGAGGGAATGACAATATTTTTGTTGTCCCAGACTGGGGGGTCTATGCTGTACTCTCCCATCATTGTTTACTTGCCCTGATCAGCTGTAAACTTCCATCTGCATCTGAATTATGTTCTCTTTTCATCTTATCTACCTAGTTTTACTAGGCCTGCATAAAGTAGTTCAACGCAGGCCCTATTCAACTCAGTGAAGCAAGATGGGGACCAGGGGAATCCACACTGGGGGGTCAGCAGCATCACAATGGTGGGTATAACCACAGCAGCCAAACACCCTCCCCTTTTAAAAATGCATGTAAAAATGAGTGGGGTTTTGGTCTTCCCAAACACGCCCACCATTTTGATGCTGTTGACCTCTCCACTCCCACCCCAGTTGATACCCCTGACTGGGAGTTAACGTCAGCTGGTTTCTCATTTGGCAATCAAAGCCAGATTCCTTTTTTTTACATGTTCCACACATATGATGCTTAGAAAAAAGGGGCAATGCTTCACCTGTATGATTGTGGTCACCGTCTGACTCCCCTTTCTTGTTTTCAAGCCAAAAATACATGAATGATGTCAAAAGCTTTGCCTACCAATTTGAGCACATAATGTTCTTGTTCATGGAGTCCCTTTTGTAACACAGAAACCGGCAAGACAGTTCTTAAGCCAAATCTCTTTCGGCTCCCGTCAAATTTATTCTCATTCTTCCACCAAAGAGGGAGCTCTAAGGGGTGGCTTTCTTCCCTCCTGGGGTTTCAATAAAAAAGAAGAAGATCCCACTTTTCATTGTAAACTTTTCACAGCTTTTACTTAGGTCACTGGGAAACAACATACAGCCCCACGAACACACAGACTTATAGAATGGGAATTTGATCACTGAGCAATTGAATGAAGAGTCTCATTAAAGATGCAGTACATTTCTAAACTCTAGTACAGAGCTTTCCAAACTGTGTGTCACGACACAAAAGTGTGTCGCCACACCACCCGGAAGCAGTGGCGCACGCATGTATGGTGGCCCTGGCCGTGGCTTCCGCGTTTTAGCGGAGGCTGCTGCTGCTGCCGCTGCCGCCACCACCATGCATGCGCACGCCGCCGCATGCCCCCCGTGCCGCCCCCGTGCACGTGCGCCCCCCCGTGCCGCCGCCGTGCACGTGCCCACCGCCGCCACCACCGCCTCTGGTGTGTCGCCAGCGGTGGCACTTTGGAAAGCCCTGCTCTAGTATGTGCTAAACCAACTTTCCTTCCCTTCTTTTTGCAACTGTGATCATTGTAATTTGTCCAGTCTCATGCAGCCTTCCTTCCTTCCTTCCTTCCTTCCTTCCTTCCTTCCTTCCTTCCTTCCTTCCTTCCTTCCTTCCTTCCTTCTCTGACCCATCTGGGTCCAGCCTCCTCCTCCTCTTTCACTTTCCAAGCCATGATCCACTGCCAGCCAACCCATCCTGGGCACTCCCTTCCAAGTGAAACTTCCCCTCTTCATGCTCACATCAGCTGGGCTGTCACCCGAAGCTCCGGAACTCTTTGCCCAAAGCCTCCTTCCTGCCTTCTCCCCTTTCCCTTTGGCCTGTGAGTAGTCGTTCTATCCATAGAGGAGAGCTCCCCTCCCTGCTGGTTCAAATGCCTTTCAGGGGTATCCTCAAGATGTAGTCAAAAGAGTCAAGATGGTAGCCACAATGGTGTGATCCAAGCTTTGCTTGTTTTTTTACACACATAAAAAATAGGCAGAACTTCAGTCACACCATACCTCATGGAGACCCTGTTGCCTTTCTTCTCCTCTTTCATTCTCTTCCTCTTCTTCCTTGCCACCCTCAATGTTGGGATCTCATATACTACCTCCCCCTGAGTAGCTTCATTTCCTTCCACACTTTTCCTCCCCCTCCTATTATATGACTTCTTGGCTGGGGCTGGGCTTGTTAAACTATAAGCAGCATGGGTTGTGTTTGTTATCTCCCAAAATCTATTCCTGTATTTACCTACCATCCCTGCATCTCGAGGAACCTATTTCTTGCATCCTGCAATTTAGCTATGTAGCTTAACAGCTTTAACCTTTCCTGCAGCTATTGGATTGCATTAATAATACAAGAGAAGGTCGCTCTATATTTTGCTTTTTTTTTCTCCAGGGTCTTTGGCAATGGTGTTGCAGTTATTCATAATTAGAAGACACTCCTGTACAGTTCATAGAACAAACTCATCTTCTTTCTTTTGCTTCTCTTTTTCCTATTTAAATGGATGACTGTATTATCCCTCTTCACGACCCAAATGGAAAAAGCCCAATTTGACCATAGGAGTTTTCCCAAAAATTTTGGTAGGGAAGTACTATCTAGCAACCTTAATATGATCATCTTAATGCTTGACATTTGAAATATACCGGATACCTAAACTGCATGCAGGGCTATACATCAGAGTGGGAAACAGATTTGAGTAGAAGCAGGCGCGTCTGCAGGGGAAAAACAATGTCAAAATGTATAGTCAAAGGCTTTCACGGCCGGAATCCGATGGTGGTTGTGGGTTTTCCGGGCTGTGTGGCCGTGGTCTGGCAGTTTTTGGTTCCTAACGTTTCGCCAGTAGCTGTGACTGGCATCTTCAAAGGACAGGAGCACAGCTAGAAGATTCTCTCTGTGCCCAAATGTCAAAATGGTCAGTGCAATTGAGCAATTGAAGTCCCACCATTTTGAACATTTGTCATGTGCGTTGCACATACATAAAAGGGACAGGCCTTCATTGGCACAATTTTCCCCACTACTATGATGTTGTTGACCCACACACAATAAGACACCCCTGGGTGGGAGTCAGATGGATGACTTCAGTCAATTTTTCTTTCTCATCCCCCCAATGTAAGGATCTCCTTAGTTTTATCTACAGAGTTATTCACTTTTGATATCAAGGCAGGGCCAAAGAACTGAATGAGGGTAAGAAGAGCTGAGCCAGACAAGGGAACATTTAGAAAATATGAGGCAAAGCAATAACAGAATTTAGAAGGTGGGTCATTCAGCTGCAACAGGATTTGGTGAATCAGAGCAGAGTTTGATAGGCTACGGGTGCAGCTGGGCAGAACGTCTCCAAGCAAATGACTGATAATTTCATTACTAATGTGTTTCTAGATGTGCAGTAAAAACTTCATTATTTCCCTGGATATTTGTTATATTTTAATGGATTTAATTCAGTCCCTTTGGGTTTATATTAAAGAATGATTTGATTGTGCCTTTATTTATTCATTTGTTGTACTTCTATTATACTCTTCCCAACTCCCCCCATATTTTATCACCTTAAAGGACCTGATAGGAAAATGTATTTTTACATATACTAATACTCGGGCTGAGACACAGTTAGGTCTAGTGGTTAAGGCAAATGGGTGACTTTGACCAGTCCCAACTAAAGAATGCTTCATCTCCCAGACTTTCAGAAGGATTTTAAAACTCTTCTTCTATAGAGCAAAGGGGGTACAAGGATGACTGGGCTAAATAGACCAGGATTTGATGATTGTTTTAATGGTGTTGTTCAATTGGAAACCATCTTGAGTTCCTTGCTAAAGCAGGCAGTCTGTAAACAATTGTATAAATAAATACATACATGGCAGTTTCTTTGTTGCATTGGAAAGTGAGTTCCTCAAACACAGGCCAGCCATGGACTGTGAAGGAACATCTCCTCACGGTGTTATCTACAATGGGCTTTGATGCACACATGAGTGTACAATAGAAGCCACAATGACATCATGACATAGGTGATATCACTCGCCCTCTTCCTCCCCTGTCCAGACTTCCTCAGATGTTTGTTAGTTTATTATTATTTCATTAGATTTAGATGCCACCCAACTCCAATGCAACTTTCTTCATCATCTTATTTGCCAGTTTGAAGCTATTAGGTCTCCAGAATGATCTTCTGATAATTTGAGATTAATTTTCAGGAACAGCAAATAAATTGGAGTTCTATGGGAAGTGGAAGATGGAGAGATTAGTAGCATTTCTATCATAAATAGCTCATTTCTGAATTAGTATCTGGAACATTTTCTGTGAAATTATGTTCCGATATCTCTTTCTCATAAAGAAGATGCAGATTGGATCACACCTGAACAGCTTTCTTGAATGTCATTTTTAAGTAAAACAGACCAACCCACCCACCAACAGAACCAGAATCATTCTTAAAAGCTTATGGAAATGAGTTCCTTTTATGTCACATTTTTAAAGCAGAGGAAAAAACTGTTTGTTGTGAAGGCAATAATATTGAGAAAGAATCAAATTAGCAGCAATTTTCTTTCATTTTAGATCATTTCCTTGCAAGCTACTGACAATGACTCAGTTTATATGACTGCCAGTTTTAATTCCTAATTATTCTCTTTAAAAGCTTTATTCCTAAGAGCTCTTTTTCCAGACTTAACTTTTCCAATTTTCTCACTGTGATGAAAATAAATCCAGGACAGATGGTGAAGGAACAGTGTTAGGATGGTACTTTGCTCTGAAAATTCAATTTGCAATAGGTATTACAGTATGTTGCATATTAAGAGCTCCATGTTTTTGGAGTGGTAGTAGCTACTCCCAGGGGAAGTGGACTAAGATGCTGCTATCATATGATCATGAAATTGGGCCTGGTTTTTGCTGGTGTGATACACATATCTAATAGGGCATGATGGGATTTGTAGTCCTGCTCAAGTTGGAGAAGGTTATCTTTATGAAAGAGAGAAAGATAAAGAGAGAGAGAGAGTGAGAGAGAGAGAGGAAGGAAGGAAGGAAGGAAGGAAGGAAGGAAGGAAGGAAGGAAGGAAGGAAGGAAGGAAGGAAGGAAGGAAGGAAGGAATCTGGTCTAGAAGAAGAAGCTGTATGAGACATTCACAAGGTCCAGATTCAATTGTTGTTCAGTCGTTAAGTCGTGTCTGACTCTTCGTGACCTCGTGGACCATAGCACGCCAGGCCTTCCTGTCCTCCACTGTCACCCGAAGTTTACTCAAATTCATATTTGTTACATCGGTGATGCTATCTAACCATCTCATCCTCTGCCGTCCCCTTCTCCTTTTGCCTTCAGTCTTTCCCAGCATCAGGGTCTTTTCCAGTGAGTCCTCTCTTCACATTAGGTGGCCAAAATATTTGAGCTTCAGGTTCAGCATCTGTCCTTCCAATGAGCAGTCAGGGTTGATTTCCTGTAGGATTGACTGATTTGACCTCCTTGCAGTCCAAGGGACTCTTAAGAGTCTTCTCCGGCACCACAGTTCAAAAGCATCAATTCTTCGGCGCTCAGCCTTCCTTATGGTCCAACTCTCACAGCCATACATTACTACTGGAAAAACCATAGCTTTAACTATACAGACCTTTGTCGGCAAGGTGATGTCTCTGCTTTTTAATATGCTGTCTAGGTTTGCCATAGCTTTCCTCCCAAGGATGAAGCATCTTTTAATTTCATGGCTGCAGTCACCGTCTGCGGTGATCTTGGAGCCCAAGAAAATAAAATCTGTCACTGCTTCCATTTCTTCCCCTTCTATTTGCCAGGAAGTGATGGGACCAGATGCCATGATCTGAGCTTTTTTAATGTTGAGTTCCAAGCCAGCTTTTGCACTCTCCTCTTTCACCCTCATCAAGAGGCTCTTTAGTTCCTCTTCACTTTCTGCTATTAGGGTGGTATCATCTGCATATCTGAGGTTGTTGATATTTCTCCTGGCAATCTTAACTCTGGCTTGTGATTCATCCAGCCCGGCATTTCTCATGATGTACTCTGCATATACGTTAAATAAGCAGGGTGATAATATACAGCCTTGTCGTACTCCTTTCCCAATTTTGAACCAGTTGGTTGTTCCATGTCCGGTTCTAACTGTTGCTTCTTGACCCGCATACAGGTTTCTCAGGAGACAGGTAAGGTGGTCTGGTACTCCCATCTCTTTAAGAATTTTCCACAGTTTGTTGTGATCCACACAATCAAAGGCTTTAGTGTAGTCAATGAAGCAGAAGTAGATGTTTTTCTGGAACTCTCTTGCTTTTTCCATGATCCAGCGAATGTTGGCAATCTGATCTCTAGTTCCTCTGCCTCTTCGAAACCCAGCTTGCACTTCTGGTAGTTCTCGGTTCACATACTGCTGAAGCCTAGCTTGTAGGATTTTGAGCATAACCTTGCTAGCATGTGAAATGAGCGCAATTGTACGGTAGTTTCAACATTCTTTGGCATTGCCCTTCTTTAGAATTGGAACGTAAACTGACCTTTTCCAATCCTGTGGCCACTGTTGACTTTTCCAATTTTGTTGGCATATTGAGTGCAGCACTTTAACAGCATCATCTTTTAGGATTTTAAATAGCTCAGCTGGGATACTGTCTTCTCTACTAGCTTTGTTGTTAGTAATGCTTCCTCAGGCCCACTTGACTTCACTCTCTAGGATGTCTGGCTAAAGGTCAGTGACCACACCATCGTATTTATCAGGGATATTAAGATATTTCTTGTATAGTTCTTCTGTGTATTCTTGCCACCTCTTCTTAATCTCTTCTGCTTCTGTTAGGTGTCTGCCTTTTTTGTCCTTTATCATGCCCATCTTCAGATTCAGTACCAGATTCAGTACTTGCCATTTTTATTTACTTTTAAGGATAACTTTGCTCTGATTCTTGATCTGACTTCATCAACATCTCCATGCAGGTTTCTTGCCATGTTACAGAAGGGATTCAGCATTATTTATTGATTTATTGATCAGTTTTCTTTACCGCCCATCTCGTATTACGACGACTCTGAGTGGTTTACAAACAATTAAAGTTGTTGTTATTATTATTATTATTATTATTATTATTATTATTATTTTCAAAGTTCCCAGTCAGATCTATTGCCCTAGTATTTCTGGATAGTTTCTCATCCAAGTACTAACCTTATCCAGCTGTGTTCAGTTTCTGACCACAGACAAAGTCAGCCAGGCATTCTTACCTGGAGAGACATTACTAATTGAATGTCATTTTGCAGGGCTAGAAAATGAAACTATAGCTGCAAAGACCCTCAGTTAATTATCAGAATAAACATCCATCTGATTTTATTTATTATAAATCAGCATCAACAGAGGGAGTGAACAGGGGAAGAAACTCAATCAAGGCAACAGTCAGATAAATGAAATTTGAGTCTGGGGCAGCAACATAATTTGAGTAAGAGTCTCAGATATGACCCTTCCTAGCTCTCATGAAGATAAAGGGAAGGATGGGGGAAGCACATTCAGACTTGCAAGATTCTGTTACTATTACAATAAAAGTAGCATTAGCATTCATAACTCTGGTGTCCTAGTCTGGTCTATCATGAAGTTCTGACATGTATGGGAATAAAGCAAGCAGGCAATGGGTTAGAACCAAAAATAGATGGAGACTCATATTCTTCCTCTCATACCCCCTTTTTACTTTTTCTAGCACCCACAGTTCTCTCTTCCAAGCCATAATCTTCAGGGAAAGAGCAGTTAACCTTTGGAAGTCTAAACAAGTCTTTTGGACAGTTGTTCGGATAGACCAGTTGAGTTGAGATAGAGCGAATGGCCCAAAGTTCTCCAGTGAGCTTCTATGGTGAAGGGTCCGTCTCCTCACTCCTGGTCTACAATATTAACCACTGCTGCACCAACCAGGGAAAATTTCTATTGCAAGCACATTCTTTAAAATTCCTAACATCATCTCTGGTTCTGCTTTCTATGTCTGTAAGTATGGACAATAGGCAGAGTCTGCAGCTTTGAAAATATCAATAAAATCTGTAGCTTTTGAATCTTTGATTACACAATCCTTTTTAGAGATAATTAAGCATTTTGTAAGGCATTAGGTAGCTTCCAGGAAAAAAAAAATTCCTTTGTGATATCAATAACATCTATTTCTTTTGAATCTTTCATTATACAATCCTTTTTAGAGATAATTAAGCATTTTGTAAAGCATTAGGTAGCTTCCAGGAAAAAAAACAAATAAAGATTCCTTTGAGATTAATTTCTCCCTGAAACATACATAGACGTAGTGTTTGGTGTACTGTCCTTCAGAAGTGTCCAGTTTGTTTTTGATGCATTACTGGAGGCTTGTTAATCAGACACTACCTAACAATCAACAAGAATAATATTGATGTTTAGTTCTTTGTGTTCTGTCTGTTTTTCTCCTTCCCCTTAGCAACTAGTTTCAGGTTCCATAAATCTGACAATTAAAGATGCCAAGTCTCCTATCAATGCCAATTCTAATGACAAAAAAGGCAACATGTTTTGAGCATCTATCACTTTCTGCCTTCATTAAATTTGAGAAGATCAACGGATACACACACACGCACACACGCATACACACACATACACACAGTATATGTATTAAAAAGCCAACCTTCTCCCTTTGTAGATGCAAGGAAATTTTTCAGCATTCCAATTCGGCTCCCTCTCATTCTCCATCCTGAATTATTTATAGTTCACACAATTAAAGGCACTAAGAAACACACACATGCACACAAAGCATGTTTATCTACAGTAAATTCAATAGCTAGCTGCTGGTCTCTCAAGTCCTGTGCAATAATCTGGCCCTCCACTTCAAGAGCAAAATGTAAAGACAAAACTATAGACAGTAATGCTGTCTTATGCGATATTTTCCAAAAGCTTTACAGAATTGTCTTCAAATATGCTCTAAAATTTATTCTATGTCCCAATAATACTCCAAATTTGTTTTAGATATAGGTGATTCTCATTGATTAAGTGCCACCAAGTTGGCATCAACTCTGATCAACCACCTAAATAGATTTTCTCCAGGAGGATCTGTCCCCAACATTCTTTGCAGATCTTCCATGGTGCACCCAATACCTCTGTGATTGAATCCATCCACCTTGCTGCTATCATCTTCTTTTTCTCTTTCCTTCCACCTTTCCCAGCATTATAGATTTTTCCAGCGATTCTGGGAGATTCAAAATAGTGGCCTGGTGATCAAAATTTTCTTTAAAGGTTTCACATATCATGGTTAGTTTTAACATTGGCTTCATTTCTTGGGTTTTAGTGTACTGGTCCACTCTAGCTCATTTGGATAGTTAGTGAGTCAGTTCATTGGAGAGTTCCAGGAAATTGGTTAATTCCAGAATCAAATTAAGCATGTTGAGTGAGACTACCAGTTGCAAACGTAATTTCCCACAGGTGGTGGTTCTCAAATGCCTATAAATTGGGATTGGAAAAGCTCACAGAGAATCAAACTGTAATTGTTAATAATTAGAATCAGACATAGTATTTAGAGAACTATAGGATAGGAGTCCAGAAGGACTTTGCTTTTACAAAGCAAAATAGCCACTGTTTTTCTTCTATATAAAATATTGCTTAGCATAAGTGGGTTTCGGCATGGCCCAAACAGCAACAGTTAACAGAGACACAGCATGTCCATCAGTCTTTTTTGGAAGCATCCATAACAAAGAGGGTCTGTTGGGAAAACAGCATCTAAAATCAGTTTAGATGTGGGAAAGCTGAGAACAAATTAAGGGAGTTGCATTTAAATGGAGAGTAAATGTAGAAAAATGTGTACTTTGCAGTCGTTGTATACACAAAGTATAATTTATGGGTACTACCTAAATTGCATACAAAGCTGCAGGCAGATGATATATGTTGGGCAAACAGGTGTTCCAATCCATGCTGTAACACCTATGGGTTTGGGGAATAATTGATTCACTGAAGAAAAAAAAACGGCATGGGAGCATTGCTTTCCCCTGCAGTACATCTATAGCAGTGTTTTTCAACCTTGGCAACTTTAAGATGTGTGGACTTCAACTCCCAGAATTCCCCAGCCAGCATGCTGGCTGAGGAATTCTGGGAGCTGAGGTCCACACATATTGAAGAGGCCAAGTTTGAAACATACTGATCTATAGGATCAAAGCTACAGAAGATTTTTTTTTTCCCCCGGTGAGTCCAGAGGTCTTCCAGAAATCAGCTGCAATATGTCACATATGTGACACATGTCCACCAATCTTCTGTCGCTTAATTACTGAAGCACTTTAGTCACTGGGGGTACAGCTGTGCTGTGAGTGGAAGTACCTCTACAATGGCACCCTTGTGTTAAAGGGGATCTTACATGGGGGGAAAGTGGGTCTTTTTGGTGCCAGGATAACTGCTTCCACTCCATCTCCTTCTCTTCCTCTTCCCCTGCCACATTTTGGCACAGTGGGAGACTCTTCCATCTGTCACTAGGCAAATGGCTATGAAAACAGTGGCCAGGGAGTAAAGGATAGGCATACCAAAAACACCTTCAGATGGCCAGTAAGAACAGGAGAGGTCCTGACTCCTAAAATGACCTCAGAATGATTTGCCACAGAATCACTCCTTAAAAGGGCTTCTCCTGTAGGAGCTGAAAACACCCATGTTGAAGTGGAGTAAGGAACAATGCCTTGAGGCTGCCTTCACAGTCGGCTGACGATGCTTTCAGGATGACTTTCTGCAAGCACGTCCTCAATTTATGCTTAGTGGGCCATCTTCATGCCAGGACAAGTAGGACATGTGGGTGAATCCTTAATTTAGCACAAAAAAAAATTCCATAAGAAGCCATGGGATTTATTCCCAGGAATAGAGAAATTAGACTGCAGGCTAATGCTTGCTTTTCCTCCATTCTAGAGGGCAGATGATGCCCAATTCCTCTCCCATTCAATGTCTTGGCACCAAGACCATGCCACCACAACCTTTCTCTTCTGCATGATCCCTCCAGGCCTGAACAGCCCTTAAATTGGACCAGCAATTTAAATTCCTCCCTTCAAGAAGCTTAGCTTAGTTCTGATGTGCATTTGCTCATCTGCAACCTAAGCTTTTGCCTCCCACTTAATGCCAGTTGGAGCCCCATACCTAAGCAGATATGAAAAGCAGTCAGTGAGCACTTACCAAAATGTTGAAAGGTTGATTGGAAATCAGAAAAGTTGGTCTCCCTTCCTAGAGTTGGTGTGCCCTTGGCTCCGCCTTTCCCAACTCACTTCCCCCCATCTTGGTGGTAAATTAAATCAGACAAATGTTTTCGTTTTTTAACAGTTGATTGAACTGGCTAGTTAACACCCCTACTATATGGCCACAAGGAGAAATAAGTTGCTGAACTAAAGGTAAAGGTAAAGGTTCCCCCCGCACATTTGTGCAGTCGTGTCCGACTCTAGGGGCCGGTGCTCGTCTCCGTTTGTTAGCCGAAGAGCCAGCGTTGTCCGAAGACGCTTCCACGGTCATGTGGCCGCATGACGCACGCGGAACGCTGTTACCTACCCACCGAAGTGGTACCTATTCATCTACTTGCATTTGCATGCTTTCGAATTGCTAGGTTGGCAAGAACTGGGGCTAGTGCAGGAGCTCACTCCGTCACGCGGGGCTAGGGATTCGAACCTCCAAACTTGCAATCTTCCAATCGACAAGCCTGGTGTCTTACCCGCTGAGCCACCACGCCCCTTATGTACTAAATAATGAAATAAATAAAAGTACCTAAATGTACTGTAGTTCTAATCTATCAGAGATCTTTCTCCATTCCTTGGACAAGCCCTCAGAATGATTTCGGTCATTAAATACCTTCACAAGTACCTTAAAATAATTATGAAAGTCATGCAGTAAGGTGAAGATTATGCCATATGAGGCCCAAGACTGACACTGATGAATGCATAGCTGGACAGCCGCATTCAGGTCCAACTTTCAGCTGATTCTTTTCGATGCCTTCAACAAAATCATCATTGTTATGATCTCATCAAAAAGAGTATCGTCAATTGCACAGAGACTACCTGGAGAGACTATCAAATCATCTGTGAATGCAAAGCAATTATCACCTCACACAGAAGCCTATTTTATTAAAATATATATCCAATAATTTGCTAAACTGATTTGCAATTCCCACTTGTATATACCTTACCATTTTTTTTTCATTGACTAGATGCTCAGGCAAAATCAATCAGAGAGGCCCTAATAATTTAACATGTACCGAAGAATGAGATAAAAAATTGATAAGCCAAAACTAAACTTAGCTATGTGAAATTCTGGAACTTTTCTTTAAATTCAGTTTCTGCTTGCCCCAGAACAGTTTTATTTAGATTAAAAATAATGTTTATGCATTTCCTAAAATTGAATTTTCCCTAGTTCTTTGATTTTGGTTATGCTTCAATTTGTTTCTGTAATGAACAGTGCTCTGCAGAAGTATTTTCCTAACTGACCTTTCACCTCCAGCACTTTTAAGGTAGTAATGAAAGAACTCACATCAGCAAAAACAATTTTGTCACTTGGGAAAGGTAATAATCAGCCAGAACCATAGTCTTGTAATGTGCTATCCTAATGGAAGGACTGATTATGAATAAGGTATATTGAATGTTTCAGCTCCAACTGAAGACGTTCAGCCTGTAGCTTCTAGCATTAAGTATATTGTACTGGTGAAGGCATATTCCAGAGATTGCAACCCACAGTTGGGTTGCACATGAAACCCCCAATCCTTTTCTTGTGGCCCTAAGAATCTTTGCAGTAAAATATCTGTCTGTCTGTCTCACCATGGCCTATTAGTCTAAAAAGGCACCCTCCAAATATAACAACCTCTGTGAAATGAATCCTTCTGGAAACTCCACATTGTGCCTTTTTCTATTATTTTTGTGATTAGCATCCTCTCCTCCATGTTTACTGGCACCAATAAAAAAAATTAACACCGTCAACAAAGCAACCCTATGAATAGAATTGTGGAATCATAGGGTTGGAATGTGGCATTTAGACCATTGGCTCCAACCCCTTGCAAAGTTCAGGGATCTAAATTAGAGCAACCTCAATAGATGGTTTTCTAGTTTCTACTTGAACTTGAACACATCCAATGAGGCACCCATCACCTCTCTTGGTGATGAGTCCCACTGTCAAAGCGCTCTTATAAGTAGAAAGAAGTGTTTCATTCAGCCTTATTTCACCATCTTATAGCTTTTATCCATTACTCTGTGTCCTGGAATGAGGGAGAACAGGTCTCCATCTCCTTCTATGTGGCATCTTTTCAGATATTGAAGATCTTCTACCAGACCACCTCTCAATTTTCTTCTCTCATGATTAAAAATACCCAGCTCATTCAGTCTTTCTTCATACAGCTTACTTTCTAGTTCCTTGATAATCCTCACTGCCCTTCTCTGAACCTATTCTAATGTCTAAAGCCTTCTTAAAATGTGGTGCCCCAAACTGGACACAGGTTTTGAAGTAAGGTTCAATCAACAAAGAATAAAGTAGAATGATTGTTTTCCTTAATATATGTCAGCCCTACAACTAGAGCAGATCAGGAAACTGACTCTACAAGACGACTAGAACTCTAATTCGTTAAGATAGGCTAGAGTGATAGAATCTTGCAAATCTGCCTGTGTTCTCCTTTCCCTCCCTCTTATATCCCTGTTTGCCAAGGTACCAGTAAGGGACACCCTGGCACTCATCAAGCAAATCTTCCCAGAAGACATTACAGCTTTATTTCAACACTGCCTAGCAACTAGTTACTTTCAATGGGAGAATGAGTTATACGAACAGATG
Source organism: Charina bottae (assembly GCA_023362775.1). Classification (NCBI taxonomy): domain Eukaryota; kingdom Metazoa; phylum Chordata; class Lepidosauria; order Squamata; family Charinaidae; genus Charina; species Charina bottae. The sequence continues at coordinate 128,667,979 of JALMGJ010000003.1, forward strand.
GATGGCATTGCCATGGGAAGCCCCCTGAGCCCAGTCATAGCAAACTTTTACATGGAACATTTTGAAAAACAGGCTTTGGAATCAGCTCCCATTACACCAACAGTCTGGTTCCGGTTCGTGGATGACACCTTTGCAATTTGGAGTCATACTGAAGAAGAACTGGAGAAATTTCTGGACCACCTAAACGGCATCCACCCCAATATACAATTCACTATGGAAAAAGAAACTGACGGCAAACTTCCATTTTTAGATACGCTGGTCATACGCAAACCAGACCTCAAACTAGGACACAAAGTATACAGAAAACCCACCCATACAGACCGGTATCTGCACAAAAATTCCAATCACCACCCACAACAACAACAACAACAAAAAGAGAGGCATGATCAAAACCTTGGGGGATCATGCTAATCGAAACTGTGAAACCCAATTTCTCAATAATGAACTTAACCATCTGAATTGAGTCCTACAGGTGAATGGCTATTCCAAGAATGAAATAAAAAATCATAATACGGACTAACCCCCATGAAGACCTGGATGTTGTCCCAATTTGGGCTAAGGCGGCAGAGGGTTTGTAGGGGTCCCTTAGTATGAATGTGGAACCCCCCCCCAGGTTAGAGACGAGGTGGGGGGGAGCCAAGATTGTATGGTTTTGTAAGAGTACCCCCCTGGGTGAGAGTCAGGTGGGGTAGGAATGAATGCTGGTGAGTGTTGGTGCCTCTCCCTGACCAGTGAGAGAAGTTGAGGGACAGGTGCAGGGTGTGAGTGTAGAGTGTGAGTGGGGGTGGTGCTGGACCCTACCAGCGCCGAGAGCGAGAGCTGGTGCGCTGGGGGGTCTTACGCGCTATCCGACATTACATGAGATTGGATGATGGATGAATGGGATAAGGGACCCTTGATTAGTCCCAAGAATTCCGGAGGCCTGGGAGTGGAGGCTACTAGGCCAGAGTCGGGAATCTCTGGGGGCTGTGCGGTCGGCCAAGTGATTCAGGTGGTGACGGGCAGGGGACGGTATGACGGGAACCGGAGGGCAAGCCATTATCGAGGAAGGCGCCCCCGGTGTTTGTTACCGGTGGTGCGTTCCGGCCCCCCGTGTTCATACCCAGGCCCTAGTAAGCAGTTCCTCGTGGGCTCCGGTCTCCGACTGCTGCTGCTGAACGCCAGGTCGGTGAATAACAAGCCCCCCCTTATAAGTGATCTAATCACAGAGGAAGGGGCTGACCTGGTGTGTATTACCGAGACCTGGCTGGGCCCAGAGGGGGGAGTAGCCCTCTCGGAAATGTGCCCAGCCGGGTTTCGGGTGTGGCATCAGCCGAGACACCGGGGCAGGGGAGGAGGGGTAGCAGTGGTCATCAGAGAGTCCCTTGTGGCCTTCAGGGGCGCTGCTCCACAAGTGACCGGATGTGAGACCCTGTTTTTCAAGTTGGGTTCACGAGAACAGTTGGGAGTGTTGCTGCTGTACCAGCCTCCCTGCTGCGTAGCAACCTCCCTGCCTGAGCTGCTCGAGGCTGTCTCAGGGCTGGCAGTGGAGTTTCCCAGACTTATGGTTCTGGGGGATTTCAATCTGCCGTCCCTGGGGCGGTCCTCGGAGGCAGCCCGGGAGTTCATGGCTACCATGGCAGCTATGGGCCTGTCTCAGATTATTCGTGACCCGACTCGTGGCAGTGGTCTCACTCCGGATTTAGTTTTCTTGTCCGAGCAGTGGCAATGTGATCTGAGGGGAGAGTTACATCTTTCCCCATTGTCATGGTCAGACCACGCCCTGGTGACCCTGAGACTCTCTTGTGCTACCCCACTCCGCAGGGAGGCGGGACCTATTCGATTGGTCCGCCCCCGGCGACTGATGGACCCAGTGAGGTTTCAGAAGGAGCTGGGGGTTATTCCTGAGGATTTGCTTCACGGTCCAGTGGAGGTCCTGGCTGCAGCCTGGAACAAGGCAGCAGCCGGAGCCCTGGACAAGATCGCGCCTATGCGACCTCTCCGGCCCTGTTCGGCCCGTCACTCTCCGTGGTTTACGGAGGAGTTGAGGGCTTTGAAGAGGGTTAAGAGACGTCTAGAGCGCCGCTGGAGAAAGACGAAGACGGAATCTGACCGAACACAATCTAGAGCCGCTGTTAAGGCCTACCTTGTGGCGGTAAGAGCGGCGAAACGTGAATATTTCTCCGCTCTTATTGCGTCCGCAGAATGCTGTCCGACGGCCCTGTTTAAGATTACAAGATCGCTCTTGGGTCGGGAGCAAGGGGAGACCCATCTACAGGGCCGATCAGAAGAGTTTTCTGAGCATCTGCAGGACAAAATCGCTCAGATTCATTCCCAGTTGGACTCCAAGCGTGAGACAAGATCTGGGGAGATGCCAGAGGCTCGTACTTACCATGTTATCTGGGAGCAGTTTGATCCTGTTGGGCCTGATGAAGTAGACAGGATCCTCCGGACTGTAAACGCCACCACATGTCAACTTGACCCATGTCCCTCCTGGCTGGTGAAATGAGCTAGAGAGGTGACATGTGGCTGTGTCCTGGCGATTATAAATTCGTCCTTGAGTGAGGGGGTATTCCCGGCGGCCTTTAAGGAGGCGCTGGTGCACCCCCTCCTCAAAAAAACGTCTTTGGACCCTACTATTCTGGGCAATTTTCGCCCAGTCTCCCACCTTCCCTTTTTGGGAAAGGTGGTTGAGAAGGTGGTGGCGCTGCAACTCCAGAGGATTCTGGAAGAAACGGATTATCTGGACCCTTTTCAGTCAGGTTTCAGGCCGGGATATGGGACAGAGACTGCATTGGTCACGCTTATGGATGATCTCTGGCGAGGGCGGGATGGAGGGAGTGCGTCCATCCTGGCTCTCTTAGATCTCTCAGCGGCTTTTGATACCGTCGACCATGGTATACTCTTGGGGCGGCTCAGGGAGTTGGGGGCGGGCGGCGTGGTTTTGCGCTGGTTCACCTCCTTCCTCCAGGGCCGTTCCCAGTCGGTGTTGATAGGGGAGGAGAGAGCTGACCCGCGACCCCTGTCTTGTGGGGTGCCGCAGGGATCGGTTCTCTCTCCTCTCCTATTCAACATCTACATGAAGCCGCTGGGCGAGGTCATCCGTCACCACGGGATGAGGTATCACCAATATGCTGATGATACCCAGTTATATATCTCCATCCCGGGTGAAGTAGGTGATGCGGTCGATGCCCTATCTCAGTGTCTGGAGGCTGTGGGGGTCTGGATGGGGAACAACAGGCTTCAACTGAACCCTGGTAAGACGGAGTGGCTGTGGATTGACGGCCACCCTAGATCCGGGAAGTTGTCATCTTTGGTTCTGGGTGGGGTTGCACTACCTCACTCAGATCCAGTGCGGAATCTGGGGGTCCTCCTGGACTCGCGACTCCTGCTCGAAGAGCAGGTGTCAGTCGTGGCCAGGAGGGCCTTTGCACAACTTCGAGTTGTGCGCCAGTTACGCCCTTTCATGGATCGGGAGGCCCTCCGAACAGTCACTCATGCCCTTGTCATCTCCCGCATAGACTACTGTAATGCGCTCTACATGGGGCTACCCCTGAAGAGTATCCGGAAGCTTCAGCTGGTACAGAATGCGGCGGCGCGAGCAGTTACGGGTGCCATAAGATCGGCACATGTAACACCACTGCTACGCGAGCTGCATTGGTTGCCAGTTTGCTTCCGGGTCCAATTCAAGGTGTTGGTGATTACCTTTAAAGCCCTATATGGAATAGGACCAGGGTACCTGAGGGACCGTCTCGTCCCGATAACGTCAGCCCGCCCCACCCGTGCGTGCAGAGAGGGCATGCTTCGGACCTCCTCAACAAGAGAACTCCATCTAGCGGGGTCCAGGAGGCGTGCTTTCTCTGCGACAGCCCCCGCCTTATGGAACATCTTGCCCCCAGAGGTGAGACTGGCCCCTTCACTCCTGGCCTTTCGGAAGGCCCTTAAGACCTGGCTCTGCCGCCTGGCCTGGGACAACGGAGGTGGTAGTGCCTCCTGGGGTTGGCTGGCCCCGTAGCAATAAGTCCTATGCTACGGACTCCAATCCATCTGGGATTCTATTCTATTCTATTTTATTTTATATTTTATTTATTTTTATATATTTTCTACTTGTACGGTTTTAAATATTTTAAATTTTTAAGTCTTGATTATTGTAACCCGCCCAGAGTCCCTTGTATGGGAGATGGGCGGGGAATAAATTAAATAAATAAATAAATAAAATAAATAAATAAAAAAGAGCCATCAAACCAAGAAAACAACATCCAACTGAAGAAAAACAGCCCCCCACAAACAAAGTATTCCTGCCCTACATCAAAGGAGTCACTGACTGAATGGGAAAACTGATGGAAAAACACAACGTTCAAACAGTCTTCAGACCCACTAGAAAAATACAACAAATGCTAAAATCAGCAAAAGACAAAAGGGACCCCCGCACCGCTGCAGGAGTATACCGCATACCATGCAGCTGCGAACAAGTATACATCGGAACCACAAAACGAAGCATTCACACCAGGATAAAAGAACACGAAAGACACTGCAGACTACAGCAACCAGAAAAATCTTCAGTAGCTGAACATGCTCTCAAGCAAACGGGACACAAAATCCTATTTGAAAACACAGAAATATTGGACAACACCAAAAGCCACTACACCAGATTATACAGGGAAGCTATTGAAATTCGCAAACACCAGCACATTTACAATAAAAAAGAAGAAAGTCTAAAAATTAGCAAAACCTGGCTACCGGTCTTGAAAAACACAGCCTGCAAAAGGTCAACGAACTCAGCTCAACCACCAGGAGATGGGAATACTTCTCACAATGAACATGCTAATCACGCTCATCAGCCACTCGTTAACATTTCAACACAACAAAAAACCCCACCTAATCTCCTATAACTTAGCTCTATAAATAGAAGACAAACAAAACATTGGCACTCTACCTGGGCACAGAGATTTCGCTTCTGTCTGTGCTCCTGCCCTCTGAAGATGCTGGCCACAGATGCTGGCGAAACGTTAGGAACCAAAACTTCCAGAACATGGCCACACAGCCCGGAAGACCCACAACAGCCATCAAACTCCAGCCATGAAAGCCTTCGACAATACAAAGAAGAGTAGCCTTCTGCATTTGTGATGTTTGGATGAATAATGCTCAGGAATTTGATTGCTGCAAACCCTTAAACAGACATTCTCTCTAGGAGTTGGATCCACGCTTCATCATGTGTAGAGCAGATGTAATGAAATTAATGAAAGAAGCTAATTGTAGGTCACTTAAGTCCCATTGATTTCAAGTTATCTGCTTTAACCACAGTGATGCATAGCCCCAACACTATGATTTGGCAAATGCTTTCTCTATTTCTTCTTCTCCAAGCTGCAGGAGGAACCAGTCTCACAACAAATTCAAGCGAGAGAGAAAAAAGAAAATCTTGATCAAACTATTGTTCATCAAGTACTATAACTTTACTGCAAAAGCTGTCTAAATTGTGTAAAAATATGGTCAAAAGCTTGACTTATAATAACAGCACATAGATGTACTCTGGCTGGCTATAGTTGCATTGCTGGATTTGTTAAATTCCTTAGATTTTTTTTAAAAAAAGCAAGAAGCAAAACATACCATTAAAATTTTAGCACCCTCAAACACTATTTTTATAGCTTATTAATTATACCAAAGAAGCACTACTAATTAGTTTAATGGGCAGCCTTGTGTATGCAAGTAACATTAAATAGATAACTAAAGTAAATCAACATGCAACATTGCTGTTGTTCTATGGCCAACAGAAGTGATATATTGCAAAGAAAGTAATATAGTTGTTCCAGTTGACAATGAAAAAAGAAAAGCTTTCTCCATTGTTTTCATTTTTAATTTTATTCCCTTAATGATTATTACAATGGATTTAATCTTTCCTTTCCTTTCCTTTCAACATTTTCTTTCCTTTAACAGCCACTATGTGGTTAAGACATCAGACTTGTCAATCGGAAGGTCGGCGGTTCAAGACCCGAGCGCCGCGTGATGGAGGGAGCTCCCGCACTCACCCCAGCACTTGCCAACCTAGCAATTCGAAAGCATGCAAATGCAAGTAGATAAATAGGTACCACTTCAGTGGGATGGTAACAGCGTTCCGCGTGCGTCATGCCAACCACATGACCACGGAAGCATCTTCGGACAGCGCTGGCTCTTCGGCTAAGAAATGGAGATGAGCACCAGCCCCTAGAGTTAGACATGACTGTGCAGGGGAAAACCTTTACCTTTTATGTAATAGCCACTATGTATGTCAGAGAGGCAGAAGACTAGCAGAGCACATCCATGAACACCAACCAGCAGTCAGAAGACATGATGAAAACTCCTTAATCTCCCATCACATGGACAGACTCCACCATAGTTTCAACTGGGAAACTGAGCATCCTAAACCAAGCCAAATCCAAAAACACTAGGGAATTCCTGGAAGGTTGGCATTCAGACAAATCAGCCATCAATAGACACATAGAGATAAACTACATTTCCAAACCATTCAAAAGAGACAATTAAAAAAAAGCTAAGAAGGAAACAAAAAGACCAAAACACATCCTCTCCAGCAGCCAACACCCAGATAAGCAAGTATTAACACCAGACAAACAGTCAAGCAGAAAACAATACCTTAATCAAGAACCTACCAAGGAGACAAACAATCAAGGAGACAGACAATCAAGCAGGAAACCACACGCACTAATACTGTTAGGGCAAGCTAATGTATATAAACAGGGAGCAAACGCCACACTCACGAGCATGGATGATGTTACCTGGTCAGGTAATGAAAAGTCTGCAAGCAAACAATCAAACTCAGAGAGCACCAAGGACTCCACAGTTCAACCCATATATTATCTTCTATTGGAACCTTCCCCTTCCCCTTCCCCTTCCCTTGATCTCTTTCCACCCTTGAGATACCTTTAATATCATGGTATCTTTCAAAACTGTGGAACCTACAGTTCTCAAAATCTTCGAAGCTAAAGCCCTAACATCTTTGAAGAACATTGCATTGGGAAAAGCTGGTTGACAAATTGGAGTGGACCAATTTAGTGTTGAATGGGCCATTCAAAGGGTCGATTGAAACAAAAGGGATAAATGGAATGTGGAAGTTTTACTTTCCAATTCCCATGGATTTGGCAATAGTCCCATTCATTTGGATGGAGTGCTTCCGGTCAAATTTGTCCTGCATTGCACTTGTATTTTCAGCCCCTTGATGAGAAGAAGGAAGTCTCTTAGTTGGACCTCAACCAAGACTGACCTTTACCTGACTACAGGGGTAGATTGTTTAAAATTCTTCCTGTTTACATCTCCTCAATTCTTTTCTTAAGAACCTAGATCTCAGTAAGCTCTATGAATCATTATGTCAAGCACTCTAACAGTCTAATCACTGTTAATCGATCAATCTCTTGACTGCTAAAATCTCACCAGGATGTCCCCCTTGCCATTGTTTCTATTATTTCCTCTCCTTTGTTTCTATTGTCCAGTTGGTTTAAAATACACCCATGTACTGTATAAGGTGGCTCACCTTGGCCACCATGTCACTCACCTGACAGCGTGCTTTCAAAAGCATCCTTTGAGAACTCTTCAGAAACTGCAGAAGTCAGCAGCTTGATGCCCTCCAGGATACCCAAATATCTTGCCAGTGGCCATGTTTGCTAAACTCAAGTCCCCCAAATATATGTTTGAAATGCTGGTTTTCCTCTGCATAGCAGCCCACTTAGCAACAAAATAGAATGCAGCTGCATGTTTCATTTAAATTTTTCATTCAGTTTACTTATTGTTGGAGGTGATGTAATGGTATGTGAGAAAGACCTTGAGAAATGGGGCGAAGAGATGCTGCCTAGGGAATGGTCAGATAAGAGGGGGCATAGCCTGCAGCTAAGTAATGGGTGGGGCAAGAGGCTCAGAAGGGACCCTCCCTAATATCTTGGGCTATAAAGGAGACCGAGCGGAGAATTGTACTTTCAGACTTGCAAATTTCTGTTAATGTAGCCTTACAATAAAGTAGAATTAGCTCATCTGGGCATGTTTCCTGTCTGGTCTACCTGGGAAGACTGACAGGTATGTTCTCATTATTTTTAAAGAAGCTAGGTGATTTCAGTGCAGGCTAATTTTATCACGACATTAATTCAAAACAAGAAGAAATTAAAATTAAGTGCAGAAAATGGGATTTAAACACCTAGCGCTTACCCAGGCATGTCCACAGGGTTCAGGATTGGGGCACAAGATTCTATAAAATCCTGATTTATAGGATGTATCATGTCACAGCAAACAATCCAATCGTATTTGTAGCTCTGTGATCAGCTTTGTGACAGTTCTTTTCTCCTGGTTAAGAACACTTGCTCTCCAAATAGCATGTTGCCAGCATTTTACAAATCAACACAAAGAAGTGATTTGCTCTTTAATTTGATCAGAGCCTCGTCCTTGAGCACAATGGCGATTTTCAGAATGCCGTGTCTCATTCAGAGACAGGATTTATCTCAACCTGTAATGGAATCATTTTATTCTGAGGGAAGTCGGCGTGCTGTTTTGATCAAGCAAGACATAATTGCATCAATCTCTTCTGGCGTAGACATATAGAGGAAAGCAACAACTAAAAACTATATTCTCAGCTTCTCAACATGAAACAATTCACTCAAATATCTGTCATCTTTAAAGGAATTGCCACTGCTAAGTGATGGAGCCTGTGTTCATGCATTTCAAAGAAGCACAGGAGCATCCATGGAAAAAACTATTGCCCTGAAGTTGTTCAGCAAGGGTAGTCACCTCTGCAGCCCCTCTACAAACCATGAGTGCCAAAAATTGGTGATATGGAGGACATGCCCTAAGGTAGGTTTAACAAAAGCCAAGATGAGCTACAAAATTCCCTTAAAAACTCAAATTGACCTAAAATCCCAATTAGAATTTTTATCTGCCATCTTGATCCCATTTTATATTTCAGATTTATATTTTAGGTACCATATTTTGTTTTTATTGTATTTTTGTCTTTTAGCTTTGTTGTAAACCGCCCAGAGTCCCTCCTTTGGGGGAGATGGGCGGTGGCAAAATTTGATAAATAAATAAATAAACTCCCCCTTGAAAATTCAAGTAAAAAAATAAAATCTCAACCTTGCAATCACTGTCCCACCCCTTCCAGCTCTTGCTCACTCACCCCCCACTTTGGGGCCAAGCACAAAGTTGTTCTAGCTGGCCAGCAACAGATTGCTTGCCCTTGTCTTAAAGCAGAGGTGGCCTGAGTGGCATATACAACTTCCAGGGCCCTTGTTATGTGGCTTCTAGAGTTTCCTTTGAACACGATTGTGGAAAACCAAAAGCACACATTGCAGTTACTTAGATGCTGGAAACTCATAAATGCTGTAATAAAAGCTGTAAAATAGATAGATCATGCTTTTAGAAAGTGGAGAAAATTCCTTAGAGCCTTCCTTACAAAAGTAAACACCACCGTTGAACACATATGTGTGCGGTGGCCACACCTATTTTGCATTTGCATAAGTATTCCATCCCATGCAGCATTAAATTCCCTTCAAGAGCATATAGCTTATGGAATGAATGAATGAATAAATAACTCACTCCTGTCTTGAAAACAGATTGCTAAAAACATAGACAGTCTTAAGTCTGATGCCACAATCACTGCACTTAGACATAAAGCATCTTCAAATGTTCAGGAAGAATCACCAGGAATATGTAGAAAATGTAGCACCTTAGCATTGAAGGAGAATTATAAGCAGTTAGCTGCCACTGAACTGGGCTTGAATCCTGATGACTGCAAGGACAATGCTTACCATCTTGACCTGACTCTAATAATAATTAATAGTCTTCTAAAACATTCTAGGAATCTCCCTGATTCTGTCCATCTAACCTGTCCACTGTCTCCCCCTTCTTCTCCTTCACTCAACCTTGTCAAGGATAATTATGGACTGGCATAATTCAGAGGGTCATTCATCCCTTTATATGTCTTGGTGCTCTCTAAGTGCCTGAAGGAAGAGCCTACACATTCATCTTCAGATCTTCTCCCCAGTGTGAAGTGAACTAAGGGGCAGACATGGCAAGGGCTAATGGGGACAAGTTAATGTGTGGACATGATTTGAATAGAGTTCCTATTTTGTGCTGGAAATACATCCTGGTGCAGTAACTTCCTGCTGTGGCTTTGGCTTATTACACACTTAGTAACTTTCCTGCATTTCAAAAGCAACAAAGGTTAGATTATTTCCCTTGAAGGTTGAGACATCTCATAGTGATGTTGGAGGAAGCAATATCTACTAGGGACATCCATTAATACTCCTCTCACTTTTTCCCTACGTTTAATCTCAGAGGGATGTTGACTTTGGAAGAATGTCCGCCAAACACAGCCAAGACATTGTTGAGGGCAATAATACTCATAAAATGGATTCCATTTTATGAGTATGCACTGGGGGAGGATTCTTGGAATTCATTAGTGAAGAAAAAAAGATTAAACTCCAATGGCTGGAAAGAATTAAATGTTCCATAGACAACTAATTTAGAGTGGCTTGCTACATTCATGACACTTTTGTGGAGGAAAAGGAAGGGATGGAAGGACCGTGCTACTCTGACATTTATTCTTCACTATAACCTTGGATTCCATTGACTCGCAGGTCTCAGTTAGTGGCTGGAAGATTCCAGCATTACACAGTGAACATACCAGGAGAGCAAGAACAGAGAGAATGTAAATAGATATCTGTCATCAACAAACATTATGATGGCTAGAAAGGAGATGACATCTCTTCTTCTGAGAGGGCAACCCCACAAGATAGCATGAAGGGTTTGTGAGCTGGCCCAATATATATTCTGAAGTACCATTCCTGCTCACTCAGAAATTGTCTTATATGACTCTCGTTGCCAGGAATACAATGAAGATGTAGTTTCTATCTGTTTACCTTTTTCTCTGTATGGGAACCTGTGACAAATACAGAAAATCCTGTTCTGGATAGCCAAGTACAATCAAGTGTGCTAGCATACTTTAATGGCTTACCAAGAGCCATAAAAACAAGAGTGTTTCAAGCAAAATACACAGATTTTAGGAGTTGTGCTGGTTTAGTGCAGATGTCCTACCTAATAACATCACATCTGACTGTTCCATGGATATAGTTATCTAATAGAGTTACTTATCATCACCAGTTAGGGTTGACTTCTTCTCTTTGGCTTGAAATTGAATTGGGCCACCAGTTGTTTCATCTGCAAGCACAGGCCCTCCCCAGATTTTGAGAGGGAGTTCTTTTTATTTGTACGCACATATTTATTTGCATACACTTGGAATGTAGGAAGGAGGAAGAAAAGGAGAAAGAGGGAAAAATGGGACTTACTGTACCTGTTGAGTAGTAGTACTGCACAAAATTTGCCACAGTAGAACCTTAATCTGATCACTGATAGGAAGCTGTGCACTTATAAAGCACAGAGGCAGAGTTGATAAGCATTGGTCAGTGGCTTCTTTCTGAGGCAAGTAACTTCTCTGTATGTGCCATGCATGCATAGAAGTCCACTGAAGGGCCCAGATGTGGTCAAAGTAAAGCAGTGTAGAAAGTAAAAACACTGTATAGATTCACTTTGTGGAACTGCTTTGATGTGGTGATTTGTGGAATCACCTTCAAATCATTTCCCCATCCAATTTTGTAACTATTACCTTGTAGGAAAACCTTTACTGAGATCTATGTTTTTTAGAACTTTTAATAATTCCCAGCCAAGTACCCCTGTTAGTGCTCTCACACCTTTCATGGATCACAATCTACACCTAGATACACAATACTATCACTGTGCACAGAAAAAGGAAGTCCTTGCTCTCATCAATCTTACAATTTACATTTTAACCCAAACAGAAAATGGAGGCAGGAGGTAGATACATTTCATGTCAGTGTTTGAAAAGAACGAACAATTTGAGAAGAAGCCACTATTAAATGTATTTTTACAGCTGATCAAGGTTACTTTAATGGAACATTGAGATGCCACACATGCAGTAAACATTTCTGTCTGTCTCTTAAAATGTCTGATTAAACCAGATCACTTATCCCATAATTTGATCCTTAAAGCTCTTTACTGCACATTTCTGGGAGCAGCTAACATTTCTACTGAGAAATTACCATATTCAAAAACGCTGTCATTAGAACACAATCCTCTCATTAAAAGATTGGTTGACTAACAGTTTGGAATGCCAGTTTTGCTGGATCAAGAATGATATGATTAAGGACAAAGATATGTCTTCATTTGACAGGCACTTAACCTTCTCCAAACAGCAATTTAATAGGGCTTATCCAATAATCACTGTTTTAAATGCTGGCCAAACTTTCGTGCCTGAGCCCATCAGTCACAGTGCTTAATCACAAGGGAGGTGAGAGACTAAGAAGTCTTATTTGCAGGATCTTGTGAAAAAGCCAGGATTGATCCCTGCTGCATTTATCAGGCAAGCAGGTCTTCAACATGGCATTATCTCCAGGGGATATGAATTACCCACAAGCCCTGGAGGTCATTCTCAGGGCTTCATGAGGCTAGAATAATCACTGTCATAATCATTTGCAATGCAGGATGAGAAGCAATGAAGACTTTTGACATGCAACCATGAAAGGCCATCTACCACGGCTTAGAATCTTGGAAAAGCTGCTTAAATACTTCCTGCATAAAGCATCAGGTAAAACAAAGACCTATTTGTCCAAACATTGCCCTGCTCTACCTTACTTAACCTTTACTTAACCTTACTTCACTTCACACTTCACTTCACTTCACTTCACTTCACTTTTCACTTCACTTCACTTCACTTTTCACTTTACTTGTTTATTTTATTATTTATTTGTCCATACATTCATTTGGAAAATGATTTTCAAATGTTCATCACGGGCAAAAGAGATTTGTATGCAAAAAGAAAGGAAAGTACACACCAAAACTGGTTGGATACTGTAACAAACTACACTGTACAGAACTAGAACAGCTATTTGGACATTGTACCCAGTAGCTTACATCTCCATATTTTAGGAATAACTTTACTTATTTATTTAATCAGTTTGCATATCTGCCCATCACAAGTGACTCCAGGTGGTGAACAATATTGAAATGAAAGTAAAAACAATTACAAGAGATACAAAAATTAAAGTACGTAGCACCTGAGGAAGTATCACAGTCCACAATCAGTAGCACAGCCAGGAGATGGGTCCCTTTGCACACTTGGCCCCAGGCCCGGTTGCAGAACCAGGTCTTTAGGGCTTTACAAAAGTGTAAGGTCCCTGGCTTACACTTTTTACCCAAGCTTCTGAGGTTGCCAAAAACAGACTTGAGTCGAGGCTTGGAGGTTAAAATAACAGCGTTTATTTGGCCAAGCAAAACTGGGTGGAATCTCTACAGACATCATGGCAGTGAATGTCTGGGAAGAGATCCACACCCCATATTGCAGCTTCAACAATTATATAGGGCTCCCAAGTTCAGTAAGAAAGCATAAACGAACTCTCTCCTAGTGAGACAGCGTGCAAGGTCTCTGTATCTGCATTTCCAGAGCTCAGCAGTCTCTGTGTCTCCTGGTATTCTAAACAACCTTGTCGTGTGTTATCTAGTTCCCTAGTTCCCTTTCACCTCATTCCCTTTCGCAAGCAGTTTCCAGAAGCATAATGGTGTTGGTTAAGCTAAACCCTACAAAAGGCTAACAGGGTCAGGGCCATCCTGTTGTTGGAATGGTTCAGGCAACCCCCCCCCCCTTTCTCTTCAAAACTGCCATTTTTGAACACGTCTTCCCCCGATAGACACTTCCCGCCAAAGACACTTCCCCAAACCAGGTAAGAAGACGGAAACTCCAGGACAAAAGACTAAGATTAAAGATAGAAGGAAAACAACTTAAACATAAGGCTCACAGTAGAATAATAGGAGAATACCACCATGAGCCATAAAGGAACCTCCTGATAACCTGATCAAATTCCCTGCAAGCTGATCAGGTCAGGAAGCAGAGAGGACAAAGGCAGAGAGGCAACACGTTAGCATAAGAAAAGGAAAAGGGGCTTCCCCTCAGAATAACAATAATCTAAACCCAACAGGAAAAAGCCACAGCCCTGCAGGTGCCTAATTGACTAAAGAGCAAGAAACCGCAAAACAATAGGGGGCCCGACCACAGAAATGCCTCTTTAGTCAGTTACACTCTCTCAGAATTCTTAGAGAGCACCCCCTCCAGGAAACCAACTAAGCGCGATTCGGCTAAGACAAAACATTGTATTTCATGCTCTTTCACTAACAATAAGACCTGCATCCCTATATAAAGGGCTGGTGGGGAAATACAAGTGTGGCCACCTCCAACACCTGACTTCTCTGTATTTCGCACTCTCAGACAATAAAGCAATCACCTCTGTTCAAGCAACTGCCTGCCTATCTTCATTCCTGGCTCGGAATGGACTCTGGTAAGATTTCCTTCCAACACTGTTCCATAGGGTGGGTGCTACTGCAGAAAAGGCATGCCTTCTCTGGGTCCCACCAACTGGCATTCCTTAGCCAATGGGACCTGGGTCATGCCCATCCTGCCTGACTGGGTAGAAACAACCAGGGAGAGACAACTCTTCAAGGGCAGTAGTACATTGCACATTGCAGTAGTCCAGATGGGAGATCACGAGGGCATGAGTGACAGTAATCAGGGCCTCTTGGTCCAGGAGCGGGTGCAACTGGCACAGGACCCAAACACGTATAAATGTTCTCCTAGCCATGGCTGCTACCTGCTCTTTGAGCAGGAGCTGTGAGTCCAGAAGGACTCCCAGACTGTGCACCAGGTCTGTCTGAGGCAGTGCCTCCTCATCCAGGACTAATGATGGAAGATCCCAAGCACTAAAAGGTCCAAACACCCAAAGCCACTCAATCTTGCTTGGGTTGAGCTGAAGCCTATTGTGCCTCATCCAGGTCCTCACAGCCTCCAGACACTGGGACAGTGGGAGATGTAAAGCTGGCTAGTAAAGCTAATCAGTCAAAATTATTTCAATATTTTAGGTTTCGTGGGCACTTGTATTTATTTTAACTCCAACTTTAATTGATCTACTTAAGCATGGTTTTTGAATCCACTCTATATGTCTCAGTGTACATCCCAATTCTACTTTATGGTCATCCTTGGGTTAGCTCCATGCTCCACTATTTGAATTTCTTTCGAAAACATCTGGAATAGATCTCTCACGTATTGCCATACTTGTGTATGGGAACCACACAATTGCATGAACATGTCCATTGCACATGATAAAAGATTCCAATTACAACTGATCAAAACAATGCTCCTCCATGAAGAATTCATTTCAAGTAATGGCTTCTCCAAGGGTCTACTCGTCTTTTAGTGCCTGAAAGATATCCCACAATTATGGCCTTTATGATTATGATTATTGCATTCTCTTCTTGACCAGCTGTCCCTGATTAAAAATCTGACACTTTGAAGAATAGTTTGATGTTCCTGAGGCTCTTTCCCCCCATCATTTCTGCTTTCCGGCCTGCCAACGACAGCATTTCACTCCATCTCTTATCCGAGAAGAAAAAGAAAACCGAACGGAAACAATATAATAATAATAATAATAATAATAATAATAATAATAATAATAATAATCTCTTACAATAAATACACCCCAAGCTAGCTGGATGATTTGCATTAAGGAAGTAAGAGCCAAAGCCTTGATAGAAACAAAGACGGCATTCAGTGAAAAGAAATAGCTTGTGCCAGTTAACCTAGCACAGTTTTACTCTTCTTGTTTGTCTATGGTGTGATTAACAGTAAGCTCCACAGTTGCGTAAAAAAAAAATTAGTCTTGGTTTTGATCTCCCCAAACATAGGCTTTCATTATGCAAATGAGCACTGGGGGATCAGCTCCCTCTCTCCATTTTGTTGGTTTATATTGCAGCTAAATTAAAGAAGTTTTTTTCTCCTTTTTTTCCCTTTTGGCAGCACCAGCGTGTTTCCTCCAGAAGTCATATGCTTTTGATTAATCACACATAATTGGCAGGCAGCATGTGGGGCAAAGTAATTTCATACCAATCACTACCTATTATTTAAGATTGCTTTGACAAGTTGCCTTGTCTGGTTCATCAGAAACCTTGGGGTGAGGCAGAACAATCACACAATGAGCTTAAAATAAATAAATAAATAAATAAATAAAATTAAGAGGAGCCAAAATGGGGCAACCTCAAGAAGAGAGAGTTGTAAAAGGAAAAGTAGGAAGCATAGCACTAGCTTTTGAGCCTTTGGCATCTATTCCTGAACGGTAAGTTTGAAGACAGAAGATAAATGCCAAGAGACAAGAAAGTAAAATGGGCTACAGAGAAGAAAGAGGTCTTGTCCTGAAATGTAAGCTTTGCAAGCCAGAGGCATCTTTCTGGGAGTTGCTCGCTAGAGAAAAGCTACACACCAGACTACAAATCATGAGGGTAGGAGTATGAACCTAGAGGGAGTTGGTTCATTTGTTCTGCTTTGATTTCTTCTTAATAATTTTATTGGAGTTTTTAATAAACATAGTAAAAACGAATACAAACTAAACTAGAAGAAAAAAAGAAAAGGAAAAGGAAAATTCAGAATGTGGAGAAAAACGAAAAAAGACAAGAAAATGAAAAAAAAAGTAGGAAAGAAAAGAAAAAGGCAACAAAGACAACAATAAAGAAGTGGCTTCCAACCTTCATCACACTGAGCATAGGCTAATATGCAATCTGTTTAAAACTTTCTGAAATCAAAACCTTTTTTTTTTGCTTTTTGCCAGTTGTATATTATTTTAAACCCTTAAGTCACTTTTTAAAATTTCTTAAATCCAAAGAAGAAAGTAAAACTCACCAAGTGTCAATTGAAGCTCGCTGTTTTGAAGGTCTCTAATATCCATAAAGGGGTTAACGTGAACATTTTCGAATGTGATTAGAAAGTGAGTTTGGCTGGCTTAGTGTCCTTATGAAAGGCTCCGCTGCTGCTGAGAGCAAAGATGTCATCTCCCTCAGCTCCTGGTGCTCAAACCCACAGGAGATTGCTGTCTTCAGCCATGACTCACACTGGCAGCCCCGCTTTGATTTCTGTTCCACCTTTCCTTCAGAAGTTAAAAGTGGCACACATAGCATCCTCTCTACCAACTTTTTCCCCACAATGACACCCCCCCCCATGTTTATTGTTTTAATGTTATTATATTTCATTGTTTTTATTGCATTCTTATGTTATGACCTGTGGTTACAACAATAAATTTTACTACTACACCCCCATGGGCAATTTGGACTGAGAGAGAGAATCAGTGATCTTAGTCACCTGATGAGCTTCCAGACTGTGGATGGATTTGAACCTGGGTGTCCCCAGTCCTCAAAAAAATGAAATGATGGCCACACCATGCAACAAAAGCCCTGCCCTTTTTCAAGGGTGGGGGTGTGGATTCAATTGCATGTAGCTGCCACCTTGACTAATTTGACCCCCCTCCATAGATGCTCATGTCCATCCTAGTCCCAGCAGTTTCAGTGCTACAGACTCTGGTTACATCTGGAAGGCCTAAAAGGAGTTACAAGAAAGGCTGTTAGAGAAACCAGGACTAGGCTATACAGGTAGTCCTCGCTTAACAACCATTCGTTTAATGACAGTTTGGACTTACGACGGTGCTGAGAAAACTGACTTATGACCAGTTCTCACACTTACAACTGTTGCAGTGTCCCCATGGTCGTGTGATCACAATTTGGGCACTTGGCAAACAGTTTGCATTTATGACCGTTGCAGCATCCCGTGGTCACGTGATTGCCATTTTCGACCTTCCTGGGTGGCTTCTGGCAAGCAAAATCAATGGGGAACTGCATGATTCACTTAACGACCGCATGGTTTGCTTAACAGTGATTTGCTTAACGGCCGCCACAAAAAAGGTCATGAAATCGGGTCAGATTCGCTTAATGACCGCTTCATTTAGCAACCAAAATTCTGGTCCCAATTGTGGTTGTTAAGCAAGGACTACCTTTGCAGCAACGACTTATACAGGGACACTAATACAAGTTGATTGCTTATTTTTATTACTCATGAAGTTGAATATGCTTATTCTTCAGATTGAGACTCTTCTGAAGCTTGTATCTGCACATTTCTGTCAGGCTTCACTCCCTCAAGCAGGACTTGAACCCCTTAGCCTCTTCTAACAGGAGAATCCAAGAACTGAGAATAAGTTATATTTATTGAAGAATGAAGGAAGCCATTTCAGCCCAGCCTTATGTTTGTATGGCTGCGTAATGTAAGACCTCACCGGCATTAAATTAATGGGACCACGATGGCTATTTTTTAAAAATATACTGTATTTGGTTTTATTTTTCTGGTTGTTACCAGCCCAGAATCACAGAAGTAAGATGGACAGCCATATAAATAACTTAAATAAATACATGATAAATAAGTAAGATGCACCACCAGCTTGGATTTTAAACACTTTTTTTTACATGCTTCCCCTTCTCAGTGTTTGCCTTAGCTTCATACATCAGCCTATTTTTAACTTTATAAATGGGTAGGAACAGATGCAGAAGACCACAAATTCCTACATGCTGGCAAAAGATCAGTTATAATCTTCATCCGATAAGAAGAGCCTGAGTCAGTGTACCAATGACGAGGCAGATATTTCAGGCTCCTATGAGTGCTAAATTATTTCTGACAGTGCATCATCTGTCCAATCAGCCTGATAAAAAGATACTGTTTTATTTTTTGTTTTTGTTTTAATATAGAAAGAAAAAATATAGAGTAATAAGTGAAGACAGTCAGATGATGAAGGCAATGAAAGGCCACCTCATTAAGAAGTCAGTGTTGACTTCAAAATGTGAGCAGAAAAGAAAATTATTTGGAATTTGATTACTTTAACATTTTTCCCCTGAATGAGGTAAAAATAATAAGCTAGACAGAGTTTGAAAATAGATTAATGATATCCAGTAAAACAGAATATTTTCCCATCAAGGGTGTCCATAGAGTATGGTAAAAAGACGTCAAGATGGCAGCCATGATGATTTGATCAAAGCTTCACCCATTTTGTACGTTCAGGTAGAACTTCAATCATACTGTTTAGGCCACCATTTTGACTTTTTGACCACTCATTGTGGACACTCCTGTCCCCAGTAATGATGGAAGCACCAAAGACAGTCTGCCAGGATTCATGGTCAGAAATTCATGGTCAGAAATACACACACACAAACATACATGTAAATTATGTGTTTGTGAGATATATGTCTAAAAAAGAACAAAGGTTTCTGAAAGTTGTATATAAGAGCCCACTATGTCGTAATTGTTGTTTTTTAAAAAAATGCATTCCATTTTTACTTCTTAAAAACATATGTTGGAGAAAATTGTATAGAAAATTGTATATTCAGGGAAATGTGCATTCATTCATTAATTAATGATATTAACAGTTGCATACCATAGGGTAAGTTTTGCACAAAGGTTGTGGATAAAAGGTTTGTGATTTGTTTTATGAACTCTAAAAATAGACATTTTTAAAAAAACATATGGGTCAGAATATTGCTTTAGCAATATGGACAGTAAAATATCCTTTGTATGCCTAAATTTCCTGAACTGGATGGCAACCTTACCTGGAAAGATATGCAGGTAACTTATAGGAGGGTGTGGGTATGCTCTAGGGCAGGGGTGGGGAACCTTTTTTCTGCCAAGGGCAATTTGGATATTTATAACCGGGGACCGGGTGGGTGGGGGGCGGGGTTTCTGGGATTTCTGCGCACCGGGGACCGGAGTTTGCGGGCGGGAGCCAATCACAAGCACTGGGGGGCGGGGTTTGCGGGCTGGAGCCAATCACATGGAAGGGGTGGGGTTTTCGGGCGGGAGCCCCGCGGGCCTTAGGCGAGAACCCTGCGGGCCTTATACGACCCGCGGGCCTGACGTTGCCCACCCCTGCTATAGGGGAAAAGTATTTCACATCTGTGTATTTCTGAAAGGAAGATTTAGAATCATATTTAGAAAGCTACATTTAGCAGAAAACAAGCCAACCTACATTTGACATAGCCAAGTAGTATGGAAGGTCCTTCTACTAAGCCTCATAACAATGCTCTGATTAAGGAAGGGAAGGACCGCCCATCAAAGGACATATACATGAAACAGACAAGGATCCCGTAGACTTTTGAACATTTGTCTCTAAGCTGGGCAGAGCTTTTCAGGAGTTTGATCCAATTTTCTTTGGGAGAGGAACAGGAAAAATCAGATCAATTATTTGTGAGACAGAACATCTTGACATAACTGAGTTCCTAGATTCATTCCCTAGGATCTTCAACTTGGACTGAAACCTTGGAAAACCATTGCTAGGTAATGTGGACTTTCCTGAGGTAAATGGGGTAGCAGTCGAAGTCAAAATAAAATCTGCAATGGAGATCATGCAGGTAATATCCAAAGATCCTTTCAATGTCAAGTTTGGGAAAGCACTAAGGAGGTCTAGACATTGGGATGCTGAACTGTCTCTCTCTGTGTTCACAATATTCTTTCTTCAAAGCCAACAACAGATTGCTTAACGAGCACCTGAAGCCAAATTCTCACCCATTAAAACCTCCATATTATTTGTGGCTAAGCAGCTATTTTGGAATAACATTGAGCTGTATAGAAAAGTATTTTGTCAGGTAGGGCAGATGCTTGCCTCCCACTACCATCCATTCAAATCATTTCCTATGCAATTGGTCCAACAAAACGAACACTTCTTTGGCCTGGTCCCAGAATTTGATGAATCTTAATGGTGCACAGTAAAATTAGAGGGCATTTCCTTCAGAGGAACTGACATGTGGTCCTACGGAGAATTTTTTAAGTATAGAGTTTTGTATAGCTGAATGGGGGCAAGTCCTACTATGCTGCCCATCATGTTGAGGGTGGGTGTTCCTGGTGAGTGAGGAACATCCAGAGTGTATGGCAAGAGTATATATTCCCAGCAGGGTCACCCAAGGCATGAAGGTCATCCCAACTGTCCAGCAAAAGTAAACAGGCACTTCTACTGGGCAGCAGCGATATAGGAAGATGCTGGAGGCAGATGATCATTCTATTGACAATGGCAAAGGCATCGATTCATACTGTGCAGAAAAAGGTAATGGTAAACCACTCCTGTATTTTTACCAAGAAAACCACATGGATAGAAAATATAAAATGATGGACAATATAGTTCCAGATGATGGACTCCTCAGGTCAGATTGCACTCAACATGTTACTGAGGAAGAGCTGAAGATCTTTTGGAGTACTAATGCTGTTTATGACATAGGTAGATTAAAGCTGATGTTGCCATACAGGAAAAGAAAATCTGAAGCTACAAAGACAGAATTGCAGTGGAAACACCGAACCTATGAAGCATGAACACAGGAAAGCTCAATACAGTGAAAGATGAAATGAAACTACTACACACTGACATCTTAGGCATCAGGGGATTGAGACGGACTGGGATTAGACAGTTTCAGTCAGAAAACACACTGTTTATACTCAGGACACGAGAAGAAGTGGATCTGCATTGCTTTTGTAGTTTAGAAGGGTGTAGCAAGAACAGTACTTGGCTAAAATGCAATCAATGACCAAATAACATCAATTAGACTTCGTGGACAACCATTTTATATACATAAATATCATCCAAGTTTATGCCCCAACCACTGACAAATTGTCAGGGAGAAAATCTACCTACAGTATGTGGTCACTAAGAATCAATGCTGACTTGATGGTACATAATCAAATGGAGCCAAAGGAGAAAGAAGAAGAGGATAGTATAAAATTGCCTATGAGCTAACTTTGGGGGCATAATGTTAGAACAAATGCTCATTACAGGATTGATTGAACACAACTTCTATACTGCCAGTGTTTCCATTCCCAGTCCTTCACCATACTCCCAGATCCGGTCTTGTAACAGCCCCAGATTTCTCCCGTAAACTGTTGCAAG
Source organism: Charina bottae (assembly GCA_023362775.1). Taxonomy (NCBI): domain Eukaryota; kingdom Metazoa; phylum Chordata; class Lepidosauria; order Squamata; family Charinaidae; genus Charina; species Charina bottae. Next base: position 128,689,785 of record JALMGJ010000003.1, read on the forward strand.
CATTAACCATAATCCACCAATGTTCCCTCCATCCGGCTAGTCATCATTGGGCTTCTGCTAGTCCTGCCCCCCTCTCGCCCCCATTCCCACCCTTTTCTTCCCATGTCTGTTTTAGCAGTGATGCCAAAAATAAGCCACCCCCAAACCTTGGAGCTGGGGAGAGGGGGAAACAAACAGCCTGAGATTAGCAGGACTCCCCACCTGCCCGTCCCCAAGCCATATGAAACACTAACATATCTAACTGTAGTCTAGAACAGTGTTTCTCAACCCCAGCTGGCTGGGAGATTCTGGGAGTTGAAGTCCACACATCTTAAAGTTACTGAGGTTGAGAAACAATAGTCTAGAAGATCAACTTTGCTACTTAGTGGAGACAGTAAAGTGAGGGCCTAGGTTGAAGAGCCCCATATTTTTGGCATTTGAAATATAGGAAGCTGCCTTCTTCTAAGGTTGGACCAATTCTGCTTGACTATGAATTGCCATCAGATGGATTTTAACTAATAACGTTACTTGTTTTATTTTTCTTGGCGATGCGTTTTTTTTCCAATTATTTTCATTTCGATACAGTTTTTTAAACTACCCAGAGTCCTTGCAGATTGAAGATTATAAATACTGTGAATAAATTAAATAAATAAATACATAAATTCTTCTGAAAAACCTTCCTATTCTTATCAAGATGATCACTCTTCTACTTTCAACTCATTAATGCTTGATGATGTTGATGTTGATGTTGTTGATGATGATGATTTTGATGGAATGATTTGCCAAAGGGGTGAAAAACAAAGTTATGGTTTAAAAAGCTAAATTATTTCCAGACTTCATTGTGCATTTTAGGAATACTCATAACTTCTAATATATAAATATATAAAGCTCATTTCCAGGCAGAAAAATAATTGTTGTTGTGGTTAATTTTTTGGAAATATTTACAGTTTCACAGTCTCCCTTTTGACTATTAGCCTGTCATAAACTGTCACGGTATGTAACTAATGTGGATAGTGAAAGCTTAATCTAATTTTAATAGCAATTATCTGGTTGAGTAACCCATAAGAAATGGGGTGGGAATATCACAAGCTTGCACAATTGGCTTTTTCTCTCTCTCTGTTGTCCTTGTTAGTTAGAGGGTGAAAAACAATTCTTTGGCAGTCTTTATTTCTTCCTTCCTTTTTATTTTTTTTAATAAAGCAAAGTTATCCATTTGACTCAACATCTCTTGTGTGAAGGTATGGTATTAACTTTTCCTTCAGTTCCTGTTTCCATTCAGCCACTTATTAAGACTGACGCCATCTCTAAGTGTTTGGTTTTTCTCTAGAGCTGACCAATCTGTCAGCTCTGCTTTTCTTCCACATATTTTTCTATTCCATCAGTGAAGACAGATATGAATGGTACATGTTTATCAAAAACAAAGCAAACAATATTCTTATCTGTCAACATTAGGCAAACTCAGTAGGTATAATTATTCCCAGCGTGCATTAAACACCTTCCTGTTAAGTATGACTCTATAAAGACAAAGAAACAAGGAGAAGGGAAACCTCTGACTCATCACCATAGAAATGAATGGATATTCAAGATTTTGAACCTAAGTCTGAATGGACAAGACATATATACGGTGTTGTAGCTGTTTAGTTCATCTGTACCTATCTACAGGTTAGAACTTTAGAGGTTCATGGCAAGAACTAATACCCTAGAGGGGTCCAAAGAACAGAATCGAATAAGTAAGTGGAGGAATGAGCTCAATGATTTGAGTATTTTACCAAAGGAAGAAATGGCCGCTGGAAACGCTCTCCCTTATACAGTTTGGAGGGCAATGAATAGGATGAGGGTGGGGGTACCAAGGTGCAAGACAAATTTATTTAAGTGGGGGTTGTTGGCTGATGACAATACATTATGTGAATGCAGAGAAATCCAAGAACCCGGAGCATCTGATGGTGTGTCGATTACTGTTGGAGCCTAGTACTGTCGACGACCTACAGCAAGCTAATGACAAAGCTGTGGCGGTGGCTACATTTTGGCAAAGTAAAGTTTGATCTGGACACGAAATAAATAAATAAATACAGGTTAGAATAAGTTTGGAAGAGGGCAACAAAGATGAAGCAAGGACTTGAAGACATGCATTGTGAAGACAGGCTGAAGAACTTGAGAGGTTCAGTCCAAAGAAACAACAACCGAGGTGAGACATAGTATCAGTATTCAGATACATAAAAAAGTGATGTAGGAAAAGTGATCAAAAGCTATTTTCCATTGCCCTAGAAGCTAGGAAAAGAAATCATGGGTATCAGGTAGTTGCAACTACCTAGATATCTTTAGGATGGTAAGATCCATACAATAGTGGAACAGTACTTGTTGTAATTCAGGATTCTCCATACCTAGGGGTAATTAAGAAGAGGTTGGACATCTGTCAGCCTCTTCTTAAAAAGGACGGATGGCTTTGTGAACATTGCAGAAGGTTGGAATAGATTATCCTTATGGCTCCTTTCAGCTCCACAACTCTATGATTCTATATTTATATCTATCTGTATCTATCTATACATATATGGTATAAAAAGGTAAAGGTTCCCCCCGCACATTTCTGCAGTCGTGTCCGACTCTAGGGGCAGGCGCTCATCTCCGTTTGTTAGCCAAAGAGCCAGCATTGTCCAAAGACGCTTCCACGGTCATGTGGCCGCATGACACACACGGAACGCTGTTACCATCCCACCGAAGTGGTACCTATTCATCTACTTGCATTTGCATGCTTTCGAATTGCTAGGTTGGCAAGAGCTGGAGCTAGTGCAGGAGCTCACTCCGCACACAGGGCTAGGGATTCGAACCTCCAAACTTGTGATCTTCCGATCGACAAGCCTGGCATCTTACCCGCTGAGCCACCACGCCCCTTCATATATGGTATATCTATACCTATATCTATGCATTTGTGTATAAATGGACAGTATGATGTATCTTACCCATTTCTGAAGATAGTCAAGCACCTCAGTAAATTTATTATAAAAAAAACAAATAACAAAATTATCATATTATGCTTCATGAAATGCCCATGCCATTTTCTATGTTTTGAACCTAGTTGCCTGTAGAGCAATCTATTAAAATCTCTATTCTCTAAGAAAACTTCCTTTTCTTCCTGGCTGTCTGGTTGTTCTGTCTAAATTGCTGCCTTTGGGATCAGATAATAGTACAATGCTTTGATCCTTACTGTTCGTAAGATGGATTTTATTTTACCCATTTAAAACAATATTTTACTTTCTCCACAGAAATTATGCTGTTTTTCAATATTCTTTTGAAGATCAAGGAACAAAAGGCAAAGATTCATAGACAACAGTTAAAATCAAATTGATAAGTAACTTGTTTGTTTGTCTCAGCAGGTGACAATTATGGGTTGATCTTGGAAGTGGAGGATGGTTAGACCTGGTTAGCATTTGAATGGGAAACCATACTAGAGCTGTAGAAGTAAAAAAAAAAAAACTCTGAAGAAGACAATAGCAAACCACTTCCATACTGTTGCCAAGAAGACTCCTTGGATGTGTCCATAAAGTCACCAGACCTTAACTTTGACTTGAAGACATTTTTTTTTAAAAAATGGAATGTTTAGTAGATAGAGCAATGTTTTTTAATTGTTAAATATATTCCACCATAGCCAAGATTGCAGTTTTAGAATGTTGTAGGACCCCATTCACTGAGAGATGCTTTCCTTGTGGTCAGAACGAACCTGAGACCCTTTCCATGCATTTTTCCACTGTCTGTTTTATGCCAATATTTATTTATTTATTTAATTTATATAGCCACCCATCTCAGACCAGTGACTCTGGGTGGCTAACAATAATAAAAAAAAACCAGTCAAACAATTCAAACAATACAGAAAATTAAATATAACTACAGCCAAGAGATATTAAAATCAATTGGTGTCAGCACAACCATGAAACGGGGTCCTTCGCACACTCGGGGCCCCAGGCCCCGGTACAAAGCCAGGTCTTCAAAGCCTTCGGAAAAGCCAACAGGGTCAGGGCCATCCTAATCTCAGGAGGGAGGATGTTTCAGAGGGCAGGTGCTACAGAAGAAAAGGCACATCTCCAGGTCCCCGCCAGCCGACATTCCTTGGCTGACGGGTCCCGGAGCATGCCCATCCTGCCGGACCGGATTGGACAGGTAGAAACAATTTGGAAAAGGCGGTCCCTCAGGTAACCCAATCCCAAGCCATGAAGGGTTTTACATGTTACATGTAGACATTTTTTCCCTACATTTTACATGTAGGCACCCCTTTATCACCCCTTAACCAAACTCCCAATTTTATATCCATGTTCTTTTCACAGATCAGAACCTTACCATCATCAACAGAGTTGATAAGTTTCTATCTGCAGCAATTTCCATAAGAAGACCTAAGATATTCTAATCTTGGAGGGACAACATTATGAAGTCTCTTTGCTGTTTTATAATGTTCCTATTTTATCCTATCATTTTAGCTTACCTTTTATATTGCTTTACTGTATCTTATTCAATTTCCCCCTTACTTCGATTTTAAGTCTTTTTTAAAAAAGTTTTTGTATAACTGTCACAATGTCTTTGCTGTATTCGGCCACTGAGTTTTTCTTTTTTTTACCTTGCTTGTCAATGAACATGGTGGAATAAATTTGTTTATTGTGAGAAGGAAATGATTGTAAGAAGAAAATCAAACCCTTCCCGCCATTCAATCTCCCCGCCGTTTCCAGGGCAAAAGGTTAGAAATTGCAATAGGGAAAAGGTGAGAAATGGCAACAGACTCCAGAGGAAGATTAAAATGTAGTAGAAGGTGCCATCCTATTCAGGTTAACATTCTTTTCAGGATGCAAAAGATTCCCCAATTAAATAAACAAATGGTCCTTTCCTCCAAAAATCTGCCACCTTCATCTCCAATGTTAAGTAGGTGGAAAATGTAGCTCACGTGTTAATAAGTGGAAGCTGCAAACTCAACAGGGTGTCTGACCACAGCATGCTCCTTTTTGGAGATCCAGTTAATTACACTTTCTAAGAATTCCTAGAAGGGGGTGCTCTTTTCACACCTTTTCAAGGAACAAAAGTAGGACTTTCCTAAAAGTAGGACTACAAGAGAAACTTAATCTGTGTCCACCTCCGACCAGCAGACTTTGTACCATGCTTTTGGAAAGTTTCACTCTTTTTTATGTGCACTCCACATGTCACACACATAAAAAACAGACAGGGCTTTCATCATTAAGTTATGGCTGCCATCTTGATATATTTTTAATCCCCCCACATGAACAACCCCAGAATCCAAACATATTTTGACAGCAGAAACTTGGGAAATGTGATCTAGTTTACAAAAGATTTCTTTCTTAGCTTATTATACAGTCATGCTTTCTTGGATGTAAATTTCAGTGAAATTTACTCCTAGGTAAATGTGCATCAAGATTCCAGTTTGATTTATGGCCTGACCAAATCACATGTATCTTTCCCATATCTTTTTGAAGTTGCTATTTCCCCCCTATATTTTCTCCTGCAAGTTTTAAATAAGTACATAAGACTGTTGAATTTTCATCTGATAAATGTTGGGAGTATGCTATCATCCCTATAAATCTTCCATCTTTCCCCCTCTAATCCTTCCACTTAGAAGCAAAGGGTCCCCTCTCTAAAATGATGTTTACTCCAGCTAGTTAAAATATGTAATGAATGAGATGAGCAATTACATTAGGAAATTTATGAATATGGATAGTAGCAACCTGATGGCTGGAATTATTATTTGGTGAAATATGGCCATGCAGAGCTTTTATGCAATCAAAAGTTTTAATCAAAGAACAAAAATAAATACAGGTAGTCCTCGCTTAATGACCATTCATTTAAGTACAGGTCAGAGATACAATAGGGCTAAAAATGTTCCTTGTCCTCAAAGTTACGACCATCACACCACCCCCATGGTCACATGATCATGATTTGGGCACTTGGCAACCAGCTCGCATTTATGACTGTTTGCAGCATCCCATGATCATTTGATCACGATTTGAAACGTTCCCAGCCAGCTTCCCACCCAAAAAAATCAATTGGAAACACTTGATTCACTTTAGGACCATGTGACTCACTTTACAGCCACTGAAAAATGGTCGTGAAATCGGGTCTGGTCACGTGGTGCCTCGCTTAATGACCACATCACTTAGCGACTGAAATTCCAGTCCCTATTGTGGTTGTTAAGCGAGGACTACCTGTAAATCCCTAATAAAACAACATTATAGTGGATAGTCAAGTTCAGATAGTTTAAGTGTGTGTGTCAGACTATGCAAATAATGCAATTTATCACATATGCTTAAGAGTATGGTTCAAACTTTAGGCACTTCCTAATAAATATCCACTAATGGATCTTTAATTAATGGCCAAAAGTGCATCATGACAAATTAAACCCATTTACTGCACATAACGTCATCGCATTGACCTTGGTTGATCTCGAAAAGCTAACCTGGATAGGAGACCACCAGGCCAGACTCACAAGTGGAAAAACATCCCAGAAGAAGATAAGTAGCAAAATACTTCCACATAGCCTCCAAGAGAACAATATGAAAATTTCCATGTTGTCTAAGAATCAAATCCTTACCTTCCATTCAACAATTTATTCCAATTAAAAGACCTTTTTACTGACCTATCCAAAAGCATACAGAATAAAAAGTTTCAAGTACTTCATTTGGGGAACATCAAAACAAGTGCTACAATTTTAGTACAAGAGATTCATAATCCAGTTCAAAATACAAAATAAAATAAAAAATAAAAAAGACAGACTAAATAAATTCCACAAATAATTATGTGTGCACAATACACATAGGAAAACTGTTTTAAAATTAAGGCTTGTCTAGAGAGAGAACTTTAACTGATAACTTAGCAAGATAATCTCCATTTCAGGATTTGGTTGCTTTAGTCTGACTCAGATGCTAATCTTGGCTGATCTAAAAATGTCTAATCTGGTTCTTACTTGGATACGAGATTATACAGAAAGTCTGTAGATTAGATAATGACATCAAAATCATATCCCAGAAGAAGACAATATTGCAACACTGGAGTTAGAAATTTTCCCTTTAGACAAGGGAAGATTATCTTTCCTAAGGATCCAGTGGAATAGTTATAAATGACGGTGAAAATAGCCTCAACATAGAATGATGCCACCTCAAGATGGGAGGTCCTTTTTCCTACCTTCCTTGTTTCAGCTGAGATGTCACTGTTGTTACCCGTCTTGAGAAGATTTCCCTCAGTTTTATTGAAGTAGCTCTGCTTATTCCTCCAGGTGATAAGGTGAAGAAGTTTGGCCTTGCAGAGTAGAAGGAAGCTATGATTCTATTTGAGAAAATCAGAGACACTTCACACTAGTCTAGAGTGACTTAATCTTGCAGAGACATGGAAAATTTCCAGGAACATAGCAATCTGTGGCCTCTCTCACAGTTTATACTTTCTTGAAGTTTCTCTGGCAAGGATGGAAAAAGAAATGGACAGAGTTTGGGGTCACTGGGACATTCACTCCTGCTTGGCTGGAAAAGGAACCCTACCCAGAAAAACAATTACTGATCTTCAGAGACCACTGATAAAGAGCGAGCAATGACAAAATGGAGGCTGGAGCCCATGTTGATTAGCTTTTGTTGACTGAGATAACCGAGTGCCCTGGAAGACATTTATCACAGTGAGGGAAGCAGAAAGTGAAAAGGTTCTTGATCTTGCCTTAGCAGGTGACCACACCTAGCAAATCTTGACTGATGTATAAAGCTAAGGGTCAGACTAGATTGGTACATGGATGGGTGACAATCTGGAAAATCCAGGACTATTGGCAGGATTAGGAAGTCAAGAAGGCATCCCAGAAGACAATGACAAACCACTTCCATATTGTTGCCAAGAAACCTGCATGGATATATCTAAATCACCAGGATTTGATCTAGTCTGAAAGGTTCTTCCTTTTTCCTTGACTTTAACTTGATTGGCCCATTGGCTAGGAAATCCATCTCACCAGGAGTATTGATAAAGCTGATTGGCTAGAGAAAGACCTCCTTGGAGATATCCTTGTCACTTTTGTGTGTGTGTGTCTTCAAGTCAGTTTTTTTTTACTCCTGCGACTGCCTGGACAAGTCCCTGCAGTTTTCTTGGCAAGGTTTCTCAGAAGTGTGTTGCCCTTGCCTGCTTCTTCCTAGGACTGAGAGAGAATGACCAGCCCAAGGTCCCCCAGTTGGCTTCATGCCTAAGGTGGGAATGGAACTCACGGTCCCCTGTTTCTAGCCTAGTGCCTTAACCACTACACCAAACTGGCTCCCCCTTTGTCACATTTAGATATTCACCAATAGACAACGATCTAGTTAAGATTCCCTTTCCAGGACAAGAACACTTTAACTTTTCTTTAGAAATACGATTAATGTGAGGAGATTCTTTACACACCTAGCATTTTGTCTATGTGACCTTTCTTCTTTTGATTGCCCTTTTCCAGTGTCAGGGTAGGAATAAATTAATATTGTTGAAACCCAACCCTCGCACCAAGGTCATATATTTTGTATAAGCACACAAAATAGTGTTCAGATTGGGGATACTTGCAACAACTGGTTCATATGTCCAATATTTTCCCCCACCCAGACTTCACCTCTTCAGCCGTCTGATGGAAACTCATATTTTCATTCATTACCCTGAAATCTGTTGCCTTTTTATTCCTTTGATTGAATCAGCATATTTTCTTTCTCTCAGATTTTACTGTAAGGAGGAGATTTAAATCTGGCTTCAACAAGTTCTGGGTGTTCTTTTTTAAAGGTGATTAAAGAGAAGTTTTCAAGCTTCCCCGGTTTGGGGAAAAGGGAGAAATTGGGAAAGGCAGAAATTTAACTTTTTTCCCCCTGCATAGAGACTGAATGATGTTGAAGTCTCAACAATAATTAGAAAAAAAACTATGCCCTTCTGCCACCAGTAATTATACCTTCAATCAAAATGAAGCTAGAACCCATTGGACTCTCTCTGTTGTTGTTACCATGCATGTTTTGCTAGGATAAAGACAGAGATGGCATCCACATTGGGGAAAATTGTGAAGTGGAAATAAAGGGAAATATTGCTTGCGGGGGCTCAGCGGGTAAGACGCCAGGCTTGTCGATCGGAAGATTGCTAGTTCGGAGGTTTGAATCCCTAGCCCCACGTGACGAGTGACCTCCCGCACTCGCCCCAGCTCTTGCCAACCTAGCAATTCGAAGGCATGAAAATGCAAGTAAATGAATAGGTACCACTTTGATGGGAAGGTAACAGCATTCCGCATGCATCACATGACCACGGAAGCATCTTTGGACAACGCTGGCTCTTTGGCTAACAAACGGAGATGAGCACCGGCCCCTAGAGTTGGACACGACTGCACAACTGTGCGGGAGGAACCTTTACCTTTTATGGCATTGCTCAGGACATGTAAAACAAAACAAAATATCCCCATCCACCACCACCACAATTATCTTCCCAGGAACTTGAAGAACTATAAATCCTGTAAGGTCAGCCATAAAAAACTTTGAAGGCCGAGGAATGTTGATAGTCCACCTAGTTCAATTGGGACAACAAATTAATCGATCAATAAGCAAATGAAGCTGGAACATTATAAGAAATCTGTAAAAGCATCAAAGATTTGGACACAGGAGATAAATATGAACTGACCTCCATAAGGCATAGAAGGACAAAACAAACATCTTGCAGTGAGTGAAGAACCCTGGGTTCTTCTTGCTTTGCATTTCTGATTTGAACTGGTTATTTTTTTAAACAAAAGCTGGAATTGGAATAGTCCTTGTTTGCCATATAGAAAGGTTTTTTTTGTCCTACATCTCTTTCAGATGTTTCCTCTCTAATCTGCAATTACCGACATATAGTAGGCATTAACAGCTAGGCTGGATTATAAATTTTGGATTCTATCAAGCAAATTCAAAAAAGGGAAGGAATTCCAGTGTACAACATTTAGTCATACTCAGATATGCGCTCTTCCACTACTTCAAGTTATTATTTGAATTGCTTCTTTAATTTTGATGGGGATAGAAATAGGAGAAAATGAACAGGCTAAGCAAAGTCACTAAAAAACCCTTACAGAAAAATTCCCCAATTCATCTAAGATGAACAAGGAATAGAAATCAATTGCCATTGGTTGTCTCCTCTTCCTTTTGCCTTCCACTTTCCCTAGCATCAGCATCTTCTCCAGGGTATCCTGTCTTCTCATTATGTGGCCAAAGTACTTCAGATTTCCCTTTAATATCATTCCCTCAAGTGAGCAGTCTGGCTTTATTTCCTGGAGTATGGAATGGTTTGATCTTCTTGTAGTCCAAGGCACTCTCAGAATTTTCCTCCAACACCACAGTTCAAAAGTATCTATCTTCCTTCACTCAGCCTTCCTCATGGTCCAGCTCTCACAGCCATAGGTTACTACGGGGAATACCATTGCTTTAACTATGCAGACCTTTGTTGTCAGTGTGATGTCTCTGCTCTTAACTATTTTATCAAGATTTGTCATTGCTCTCCTCCCAAGAAGTAGACATCTTCTGATTTCCTAGCTGCAGTCAGTGTCTGCAGTAATCTTTGCGCCTAGAAATACAAAGTCTGTCACTGCCTCCACTTTTTCTCCCTCTATTTGCCAGTTATCAATCAAGCTGGTTGCCATAATCTTGGTTTTTTTTAGGTTTAACTGCAACCCATCTTTTGCACTTTCTTCTTTCACTTTCGTCATAAGGCTCCTCACCTCCTCCTTGCTTTCAGCCATCAAAGTGGTATCATCTGCATCTCTGAGATTGTTAATGTTTCTTCCAGAGATTTTAACTCCCGCCTTAGATTCATCAAGCCCAGCATGTCGCATGATGTGTTCTGCATACTAGTTGAATAGGTAGGGTGAGAGTATACAGCCCTGCCGTACTCTTTTCCCAATCTTAAACCAGTCCGTTGTTCCGTGGTCTGTTCTTACTGTTGCTACCTGGTCATTATACAGATTCCTCAGGAGGCAGACAAGATGACTTGGTATCCCCATACCACCAAGAACTTGCCACAATTTGTTATGATCCACACAGTCAAAGGCTTTAGAATAGTCAATAAAACAAAAATAGATGTTTTTCTGAAACTCCCTGGCTTTCTCCATTATCCAGCGGATATTGGCAATTTGGTCTCTAGTTCCTCTGCCTTTTCTAAACCCAGCTTGTACATCTGGCAATTATTGCTCCATGAATTTCTGAAGTCTACCTTACAGGATCTTGAGCATTACCTTACTGGCATGTGAAATAAGTGCCACTGTTCGATAGTTTGAACATTCAAACAAACAAACAAAATTGAACAGAGAATCTTGCAAAAGGTCAAATTAACTTGCACAAGGGTCAGACAGTTTGTTCCTTCTGAATAGGTTGCAGGTAACCTTGAATGGAGCTACTAGATGAGATTCTGCAGATGTAAAACCAGCAGAGAAGTACAATCCATTCACCAATATTACCACCACGTTATAGGGACTTACCATCGGCATGTATACCTGTTTAGTCATACTCATAGTCATATTACCTTCCACTGTTGCTCTAAGTATCTCCACTTTCACTTCATCTCAAAGAAAACCACTCAGAAAACCAAAGAGCTGCCTGGGATGAGTGATTACTCAGAAGCCGTCTGTTCCAATGCCTTTGCCACTTCTGAATTCCAGATTGCAACAAGATATGCAGCTGAGCTGCTGGTTCAATCACTGGATGCTTTCCTAAAGCCTAATGATCCCATCGAGAACCTAGGGTGGACCATTCTAACTGGTCTACCGACCCTGAAGAGGTAGATTTGACCACCCCACCTCCATCCAAGAAACACACACCAGCACACACAGAAGAAATACACATACATATTCATTATGCTATCCCTTTCAGAGTAAGCAATATTATGAAAAGTGAAGAAAAGGAGTGAGAAATAATTAGCTTCTCACTATTAAAGTATAACAAAAAGGGGGAAATGTATATAGCTAAATCTAGTTTATATCAATTGCTGTGATTTATGTGTATTTTATGTTTATCCACCTTGAGTACTAATTTGTTAGGGTAATCACATACATTTTAATTTATTTTCTTGGGCTCCAAGATCACCGCAGACAGTGACTGCAGCCATGAAATTAAAAGACGCTTGCTCCTTGGGAGGAAAGCTATGGCAAACCTAGACAGCATATTAAAAAGCAGAGACATCACCTTGCCAACAGAGGTCCATATAATTTGGTTTTCCCAGTAGTAATGTAGGGCTGTGAGAGTTGGACCATAAGCAAGGCTCAGCGATGAAGAATTGATGCTTTCGAACTGTGGTGCTGGAGAAGAGTCTTAAGAGTCCCTTGGACTGCAAGGAGGTCAAATCAGTCAATCCTAAAGGAAATCAACCCTGACTGCTCATTGGAAGGACAGATACTGAAGCTGAAGCTCAAATACTTTGGCCACCTAATGCGAAGAGAGGACTCACTGGAAAAGACCCTGATGCTGGGAAAGACTGAAGGCAAAAGGAGAAGGGGACAGCAGAGGATGAGATGGTTAGACAGCATCACCAATGTAATGAACATGAATTTGAGTAAACTCTGGGAGGCAGTGAAGGACAGGAAGGCCTGGCGTGCTATGGTCCATGAAGTCACGAAGAGTCGGACATGACTAAACGACTGAACAACAACAACAACAAAATCACATAGATTTAATAAACAACTACCTGTAAATCTGACTGGAGAAAAAATAGCCATATAAAATGTTTGCCAGAAACAACCATCAGAGTTTTTCCCAGTTATGACAATTTTTCCAAACTGGGACAATAGTGACCAAAACAAATAATATTGGCTGGATGTTGTGCTCATCTACTTCATAACAATCAACTGATTCTTAATAAGCAATAAACGATCATTTTAAAGCAGAAATAATTTAATTATTATTATTATTTATTTAATTTGTATGACCGCCCATCTCCCCCCATGGGGAACTCTGGGCGGTTCACAATAAACAAGTTAAAATAAAATCTAAAATATCTAAAATCACAGTTATACAAAAATACATATTCTAAAATCCAGGTGGTGATGGAATAATTAAAAGAAGGACAATTATAAAATTAGGGGATTAATGACCTTCCATTTTTAATAAACCCAAGCACAGGGGCATCTGGGGGTGGGTTCAAAATCTGCAGAATGGGGATGTGTATCACAATCCAAACCCTGCCATTTTTGTAGTGTGTCAGTATCACCCATGTATACACCTATGTGTTTGGACTGACACCACACTCATCTTGCTGATATTGACCTCCCCTCCCCACCCATGGATGCCCGTTCAAACATGAATAGTTCAGTTTCAGTGGACACTAAAATTAAACCAAAATTACTAGCATGACCAACGTGGGAACAACATTCCATAGATGAGAATATATTATTTAATTATGCTATGTAATGCATTATTCTCAAAATACTTCCTTGGGAGGTCTTAATACTTGGATAGGTATATAGAGAAGAAATGTTTCCCAGATATCAAGGTCTCAAACTGTTTAAGACTATGAATATCATCACTTCTCATCTTCTTCAGGAAGCCAATTCATGAAACAACAGACTGCAGCCCAAGAGATCATTCATTTTTGATGGGTCATGTAGACTTTTACTCTGTTGAATGTCCAATGGTGCCTTTCATAGTGGAGATTTCTTTAAATGTGATAAGACTCCTTATGGGTAGTCTGAGCATAGCATCTGTAAAAGACAATTAAGCCAATTATGCTAAGTAGCCTCTGAAGAAAGCTCAAGCTGATTATTCCATCAAGCTGGCCATGAACAGTATGTGTGTACACACATGCAATTAAAATGTAAATGAATGAAACGAAACATTCTGGATGAAAATGAAACAAGATAAACAGGAAATGGTTGACAATACTTGCCATTTACAGCTCCCCTGGATTCACGACTTTGAGTCCTTTACGCAGAGCTTTCCAAACTGTGTGTCGCGACACAAAAGTGTGTTGCCACACACAGTCTGGTGTGTTGCCACACAACCCGGGAGCGCTGATCATCATCAGCGCTTCCGGGTTTTCCCGCGGCGACACACCAACGGCGGCGCGCAAAAACCCGAAAGTGGCAGTAGCGCTTCTGGGTTTTTGCACGCTGCCGCAACGGCGGTACTTCCGGGTTTTCCCGCGGCGACACACCAACGGTGGTTGGTGTGTCGCCACGGGAAAACTTTGGAAAGCCCTGCCTTTACCACTCGCACTGATGAGCAAAAAAAAAAAAAAAAAAGTAATGAAGTGAAGTATAGAGAAAACTACAGTATTTCTCTCAGCCTATACCAGGACTTTGAAAGTATCACTGTTTAATTTTTAGCATATCAGTTTGCATCTGAATATGGGATTTTTAAAAAACATTAATTATTCATTTCGGTTTGCTAGCAGGCTTATCTCAGTGAAAAGTCAGATTTGGGGCATGTGAAGGAAGTATACATTACTGGGAAAATATTTTTTTATTCTGCAGTTGTAACACAGGCAACATAGAGATGTTACAGTCAAGCTGAAACAATTCCACTTTTCCCCCGACATTTATTTCTGGTTTGGAAAGAAAACTTTTTATGTACATGGCTTTGCCATTTCTTATGAATAAATAAATGAATGAATGTCTGTTAACATTACAGTCTCTTATTTCACTCTTTTGCCCTTAGGAATTTCCTCACATAAACATATTAGACAGGTTATGTAAAAATATCATCAACCGGTTAGGGGTTGCATACAATCTTGGTGACCCATCCACATGAAACCATATCTAGAAGAGAAACGATGCTGAAGCAATAATTGCCTTTGGTTCTCAATAGGGATAACCAGCCTCCCAATACAAATATTTGCATACATTTTAAAGAAAATACTTCAACTTCAGTCCTGAACATCAAAACTGGGGAACTGTCGTGTGTAGGTGCAGAAATAACACGCCGAGGCAGGGAATCTAGTCTCTAGTGTTTATTGCATACCTACATACAGAAATCCTGCTAAACTAACGATGCCTACAGATTCCCAAGCATACCAGTCCAACCTAGGGCAGAGCCTTCTTCTGACGTTTGGGAAAATAGGCCAGGCACTCCGAGCTGCGTGCCCGCTTATCTCTCATGGCCCGGCCCTCTTCTCCACTCTCTTGTGTCTCCCTGACAGGAACATGTGGTATAACCATAATATACAGTATATTGGGGAAAAAGTTGAAGTAGAAACCATTCATAATCTCTTGATATCATTGCTAAAGCTATTTTAGTACACTGAGTAAGTTATACTCCACAGTGCAAAATCCATTGTTTTCAAGAACTCTGTAACGGCTATAATCCATAATGAGTTTCATAATACCTTGCTGGATATTGTGAAGATTACTGAGACACAGTGTTATATGCACAGTGCTTTTAATACTGTCTAAGAGCTAAATATTTTTTTTAATCCATTCAATTGTGTCCGATTCTCAGAGACTGCCTGGACAAGTCCCTGCAGTTTTCTTGGCAAGGTTTTATTTTTCTCAGATGTGGTTTGCCCATGCTTGCTTCCTAGGGCTGAGGGAAAGTGACTGGCTCAAGGTTCCCCAGCTAGTTTTGTGCCTAAGGCGGGACTAGAACTCAGTGTCTCCCAGTTTCTAGCCCGGTGCCTTAACCACTACACCACTGTCTCTCAAATCAATTACTTATATGATGATACAGTTTTTACCATCAAACTCTGGAGTTTTGTTGTGTTTTGTTTTTACAGAAAAAAAAACTTACATTGCCATCTCTCTGGAAACCAGCTAGAGACTGATGGCATGAACAGTTTTGAAATGGACCATGATTCATGAAGCTGAAAGAAGCTTGTTAGTTTTAAGTAGCTATGAGGTCCTTTGCTGTTTCTGTTGCAAAAGACCATAATAGATAACTCTCTGAAAACTAATATGGTGTGTAAAGACACTATTGTCCAAAATGTTTGAATGAATCACTTTATTATGGTCTTTGACTAGCATTTACAAAAAAAGGAAATAGTTTAATTCAACAATTCATTGTCAGGAAAAAGGAAAACAATAAAATAGTAAAATAATATATCTAATTAAAAATTTTGCGTAATTGTATAGCTTGATAAAAATATTTGGCCACCATATATGTGAGTGTATAGTCAGCATCCCTTAAAAAGAAATAAATGTAAAATTTATCAGTATGACCCACAAATTTAGAAATAATTGGGGACCAAAAGGTTTTAAAAAAATGATAATTGGGACTCAGATGGAAGCATTTGGACATAAAATGCAAAACCATTTTGAACCCTTTGAGGTCAATCTGACTTTACCCTGGATTGTTCTTCAGTATGGCTTGCTATTTCAGTTTATCTTTTCCTGCAAGTTTGGTTTGCAGGTAACTTTCTTTCCATCCTGGATGATGGGTTGGCTGGACCAGCCCGCTTTGTAAATCAAAATAATCCCTCTGATGCATTCAAGTGATATTCCAACCTTCCTCTTTGTAATCTTTTCCTTTGTTGTTGTGCAAAAGGAATAAAAATATAAGAATGCCCTCAAGTGTGATTCGAATCCATGGGTATAATCTTACAAATTTTCTGGCAATGTAATGAAAGCAGTTTGCCATTGCCTTATTCTGAGTTATTTAATTTTTTCCAACTTATAACCCTAGGACTCTCCTACAGAATTACTAACAGCTCTGATCCTTCTTAGCTTGAGCCACAACTAGGCAAGCCAGGTGCTGCCAATTTCTACCAGCTGAGTTTTGCAAATCCAAGGTGATTTTCAAGATCATTTGCTAGGGATGAGTGTTTTTCTCTTTGAGTTGTTTTTCTCTTTGGTGGTCTTAAGAATGCAGAAACTAAGATGTCTAGGTAAGTCTTCCCAAAGTTAAAAACTTCCTAGTAATAATTGTCAAAGAATGATAGTCAAAGTGAATAGGGAAACCAATCTTTCAGCTACTCAGTGACCATGTGACAATACATAATATAATTTGTAATAATCAGAATAACAAACTTGCAGGGATGTGTAAACTTATTGTGCCATTAAACTCACACCCATGGATATTCACGCAAACATACAGGCCAATGATCTATAGCCTCTATGACAGACCAATGTGTGGCATGCTACTTTTGATTTAAAGGATTCTTTTTACATGTTTTGTTCCAGCCCTATTACATACAGACATCCATACAGAGAGAAGTTAGATTGCTAGAGTTTTACTTTAGATTTAAGCAATTACAGGCAACAGTAGGCAGGACATGTGTGCAACTGGGCACATATTTCAGCAAAGTCCCAATCCCACATAAGCCTGCCTGCAAACAAGTTCCAGTCAGCGGGAGTCCAATGCAGCAGGTGGAAGCTTCATCAGGTCATGATCCAGAGGTCTAGGCATCATGGTAAGTCATCAGTCAGTGAAAGTTCAGAGTGCCAGAGTTTCAGGAGGTAACAGATTCAAGGCTTCAGATACACAAAATCCAAGAGGAATGGTTGCTTTGAATAAGGGTCTCATGGGCTAAAGATGGCTCTTAAGTACCACCCACCCCAGGTGGGAGCCAATCAAAGCTGAGAAGACTGGGCGGTTGTCCCAGCTCTTGTGCCTCATTGTCTCAGCAGCTGTTCTTGATGATCATTGGTGGGTCAGCCTTGAGTGCCTGATTGCCCATGACCTCCTGTGGCTGATGTTCATCCAGCATTTCCAGAATAGGCTCCTAATTGTCAGAATCCTCTGAGCTCGCTGCAATGTTACATAGAGAAGCATTAAAAGTGTAACTTTATCTATCCACTTTCCCTCTTAATTCTCCTGACATGTGCATAGCAAATGTTGCAATTCTCAGAAACCTCAGTGAAGGTTTCCATGATTGGAAACTTTGGAAACTCTCAACAATCTATCCATGATAACTTTGGTATCAATATAGTCATCATTCTTATGGAAAGGTTTCTAATTGCTAAGGTCACCCCTGAGTTCCAATGGGGTGGGACCATACTATGTGCTCTAGTCCCCCGTGCTTCACATATGAAGAAGTTCTCAGCTTCTTCTCCATGTGATCAATATCAGTGTCACTACGTGTAGCAACATTAATATTGTACATAGAGGCATCAAGAGGAAATTTTTATCATGCGCACAATAACAGGCGCAGAGTGGCTTGGAGCAAGATTGGTCCCATTCATGTGTACTGATAAATCGTGTATATAAATGATGTAAAAGATGAAGGTGTGTATGTATATATATATATATATATAATTTGTTTGTTTGTTTATTTATTTATTTATTTATTTTATTTAATTTATTCCCCGCCCATCTCCCATGCAAGGGACTCTGGGCGGGTTTTTGTTGTTTATTCGTTCAGTCGCTTCCGACTCTTCATGACTTCATGGAACAGCCCACGCCAGAGCTTCCTGTTGGCCGTCACCATCCCCAGCTCCCCTACAGTTGAGTCCGTCACCTCCAGAATATCATCCATCCATCTTGCCCTTAGTCGGCCCCTCTTCCTTTTGCCTTCCACTTTCCCTAGCATCAGCTTCTTCTCCAGGGTATCCTGTCTTCTCATTATGTGGCCAAAGTACTTCATTTTTGCCTTGAATATCATTCCCTCAAGTGAGCAGTCTGGCTTTATTTCCTGGAGTATGGACTGCTTTGATCTTCTTGCAGTCCAAGGTACAAAAGCTGGAATTGGAATAGTCCTTGTTTGCCATATAGAAAGGTTTTTTTTTTTTTGTCCTACATCTCTTTCAGATGTTTCCTCTCTAATCTGCAATTACTGACATATAGTAGGCATTAACAGCTAGGCTGGATTATAAATTTTGGATTCTATCAAGCAAATTCAAAAAAGGGAAGGAATTCCAGTGTACAACATTTAGTCATACTCAAATATGCGCTCTTCCACTACTTCAAGTTATTGTTTGAATTGCTTCTTTAATTTTGATGGGGATAGAAATAGGAGAAAATGAACAGGCTAAGCAAAGTCACTAAAAAACCCTTACAGAAAAATTCCCCAATTCATCTAAGATGAACAAGGAATAGAAATCAATTGCCATTGGTTGTCTCCTCTTCCTTTTCCTTCCACTTTCCCTAGCATCAGCATCTTCTCCAGGGTATCCTGTCTTCTCATTATGTGGCCAAAGTACTTCAGATTTCCCTTTAATATCATTCCCTCAGGTGAGCAGTCTGGCTTTATTTCCTGGAGTATGGAATGGTTTGATCTTCTTGTAGTCCAAGGCACTCTCAGAATTTTCCTCCAACACCACAGTTCAAAAGCATCTATCTTCCTTCACTCAGCCTTCCTCATGGTCCAGCTCTCACAGCCATAGGTTACTACGGGGAATACCATTGCTTTAACTATGCAGACCTTTGTTGTCAGTGTGATGTCTCTGCTCTTAACTATTTTATCAAGATTTGTCATTGCTCTCCTCCCAAGAAGTAGACATCTTCTGATTTCCTAGCTGCAGTCAGTGTCTGCAGTAATCTTTGCGCCTAGAAATACAAAGTCTGTCACTGCCTCCACTTTTTCTCCCTCTATTTGCCAGTCATCAATCAAGCTCGTTGCCATAATCTTGGTTTTTTTGAGGTTTAACTGCAACCCATCTTTTGCACTTTCTTCTTTCACCTTCGTCATAAGGCTCCTCAACTCCTCCTCGCTTTCAGCCATCAAAGTGGTATCATCTGCATATCTAAGATTGTTAATATTTCTTCCAGCGATTTTAACTCCAGCCTTGGATTCCTCAAGCCCAGCATGTCGCATGATGTGTTCTGCGTACAGGTTAAATAGGTAGGGTGAGAGTATACAGCCCTGCCGTACTCCTTTCCCAATCATAAACCAGTCCGTTGTTCCGTGCTCTGTTCTTACCGTTGCTACTTGGTCGTTACACAGATTCCTCAGGAGGCAGACAAGATGACTTGGTATCCCCATACCACCAAGAACCTGCCACAATTTGTTATGATCCACACAGTCAAAGGCTTTAGAATAGTCAATAAAACAAAAATAGATGTTTTTCTGAAACTCCCTGGCTTTCTCCATTATCCAGCGGATATTGGCAATTTGGTCTCTACTTCCTATGCCTTTTCCAAACCCAGCTTGTACATGTGGCAATTCTCGCTCCATGAATTGCTGGAGTCTACCTTGCAAGATCTTGAGCATTACCTTACTGGTATGTGAAATAAGTGCCACTGTTCGATAGTTTGAACATTTTTTAGTGCTTCCCTGTTTTGGTATGGGGATATAAGTTGATTTTTTCCAATCTGATGGCCATTCTTTTGTTTTCCTAATTTGCTGGCATATGGCATGCATCACCTTGACAGCATCATCTTGCAAGATTTTAAACAGTTCAGCTGGGATACCGTCGTCTCCTGCTGCCTTGTTATTAGCAATGCTTCTTAAGGCCCTTTCAACCTCACTCTTCAGGATGTCTGGCTCTAACTCACTGACCACATCGTCAAAGCTATCTCCAATATTATTATCCTTCCTATACAGATCTTCCGTATATTATTGCCACCTTTTCTTGATCTCTTCTGCTTCTGTTTGGTCCTTACCATCTTTGTTTTTGATCATACCCATTTTTGCCTGGAATTTTCCTTCGATGTTTCTAATTTTCTGGAAGAGGTCTCTTGTCCTTCCTATTCTGTTGTCTTCTTCCACTTCTGCGCATTGCTTGTTTAAAAATAGTTCCTTATCTCTTCTGGCTAACCTCTGGAATTTTGCATTTAATTGGGCATATCTCCTCCTGTCACTGTTGCCTTTTGCTTTCCTTCTTTCTTGGGCTACTTCCAGTGTCTCAGCAGACAGCCATCTTGCCTTCTTGGTTTTCTTTTTCTTTGGGACGTTTTTTGTTGCCGCCTCCTGAACAATGTTGCGAACGTCTGTCCATAGTTCTTCCGGGACCCTATCTACTAAATCTAGTCCCTTAAATCTATTCTTCACCTCCACTGCATATTCCTTAGGAATATTAGTGAGCTCATATCTAACTGATCTGTCGGTCTTCCCTATTCTCTTTAGTCTGATTCTAAATTTTGTAATAAGAAGTTCGTGATCTGAACTACAGTCAGCTCCAGGTCTTGTTTTTACCGACTGTATAGATGTCCGCCACCTTTGGCTGCAAAGGATGTAGTCAATCTGATTTCGGTGTCGACCATCTGGTGAAGTCCATGTATAAAGTCGTCTTTTAGGTTGTTGGAAGAGAGTGTTTGTTATGCACAGTGAGTTGTCTTGGCAAAATTCTATCAGCCTATGTCCTGCTTCATTTTGTTCTCCCAGACCATGCTTTCCTGTAATTCCAGGTGTCGTCTGACTACCCACCTTAGCATTTCAGTCTCCTGTAATGAAAATAACATCTCTTTTTGGTGTATTATCCAGTAGGTGCTGCAGATCCTCATAGAACTGATCTACTTCTGCTTCTTCAGCATCTGTGGTTGGGGCGTATATTTGGATCACTGTGATGTTAAATGGCTTACCCTGAATTCGAATTGAGATCATTCTATCGTTTTTTGGATTGTATCCAAGCACTGCTTTAGCCACTTTATTATTAATTATGAAGGCTACTCCATTTCTTCTGTGGTCCTCTTGTCCACAGTAGTAGATCTGGTGGTCATCTGATGTGAAGTGACCCATTCCAGTCCATTTCAGTTCACTGACACCTAAAATGTCTATATTTAATCTTGACATTTCACCAATAACCACATCCAATTTGCCCTGGCTCATAGATCTTACATTCCAGGTTCCTATGGTGTGTTGATCTTTAGAATATCGGATTTGTCGTTCACCACCAGCACCGTCGGCCGCTAGCCGTCCTTTCGGCTCTGAGCTAGCTGCGTCATCACATCTGGGGCTAGTTGAACGTATCCTCTGTTCCTCCCCAGTAGCATTTTGACCATCTTCTGACCTGGGAGTCCCATCTTCCGATGGTATACCGACATATCTCTGGTTGTACTGATCCATTTAGTTTTCACGGCAAGAATACTGCGGTGGGTTGCCATTAACTTCCCCAGGGATCGTATTTAGTCTGACCTCTCTGCCACGACCTTCCCGTCTTGGGTGTCCCTTCACGGTTTAGCTCATGGTTTCATTGAGATGCTCAAGCTCCAAAACCACGACAAGGTAACAATCTCCTTTGCTGGGCGAGTTACAATAATTAAAATTTAAAAATTTTTAAAAAATTAAAAACTATACAGAATAGAAGATATATAAAAATATATCCAATATAAAATAAATAAAATCCAAGATGGATTTTACCTTTGTACATTTTTATCTCTGCATCTTTATTTTTATCTGTATCTGCCTATATCTGCTCTGCCTCTCTTTTACATATCAGAAAATCCACAACCATATCTGTATCTGGAAGAAGAAAAAGTGCATTGCAGAAAATTGCATGAACAGTGGCAGTATAATGGGCTGACAGGTACTTACATTATATAAAAAGGAGCGCGCATTGGGGGAATATGCCTTTTAAAATATTGGGGAAAGGTATGTGTTAAAGAACAAAAAGATGCCACTGTGCATTTTGTTAAAATAAATTCTCTTTGGCATGTTACATTAGCAGTTGTGTAAAATAGGGGAAGATGCATAGAAAATACCATAGGTTAGGAATCTTTACAAAATTAGGAAATTTTCTAAGATTGATTTTTTTTAATCTATAAGACTCCCCCCTCCCCCCAAAACTGGAATACTGAAAGAGTCAATGGAATATTGTTTGTCTATTTGTTTTAGGGATTTTCATATTTTCGAGCTGTGGACATGGTTCTGCTAAATTCGGTTACATGGACATGTAGAAATCAGAGCAAGTTCCATGTTTCTAACGTGAAGTACATGTAGAATATGTTTTACCATTTATTTTGCTGCTGCTGCATTTAGAGCATAAGATAAAAGTAAAAGGTTTCCAGCGCTGTTCCTTACGTTTCAGTAAAAGATTCTAACTGATGGGATGACAGGAACAGATTCCACCATTGTCATCAGCAGGTGTGTTTTCAAAATGTTCCTTTCCAAGCAAACATCTGATTAAACAACCTTCTGCAGAATTAGTTGGACCCTTACAAGGAACAGTGCATCTTTCAGGCAGCTCAAAGCTTACCTCTATTTTACTGAAGTCTTTTAATAAAATATTTAACAAGGATATTAGAGGCTTATGTTTTTGCAGCACTGGTGAAAAGCATTAAACAAAATGAAGGGAGAAAGGCGAGAGAAGCCATGTGTCAGATCCTGGCTATATTTCTGGGTGATGTCAATTAAAGATATTTTGGAACATATAATTGAGTTTGCAGTTTTCTATGTGGCACAAAGGGATATTTTGGGGTCTTTGGTTGGACTAATGGGAGACCAAGTTGGTAATGGGAAGGGAAGGGAAGGGAAGGGAAGGGAAGGGAAGGGAAGGAAAGGAAAGGAAAGGAAAGGAAAGGAAAGGAAAGGAAAGGAAAGGAAAGGAAAGGAAAGGAAAGGAAAGGAAAGGACAGATGGCACATTCAGGAGGAGGATAACAGTAATTTGCTGATGGCAAATATCTACAACTTTTGTGAGCCTAGTTGAACTGAACACAAGCAGCCTTTTTAGCAAATTTTGGGGCAGAGGAATTAAATGTATAATATCTCTGTATTTTTTGAAGACAAAGGAAATATTCTCCAACAATTTTTCAATGGCAGGGCTTCTGTTCAGCAGGAAAAAATAGCATGGCTACCGAAAGGGAAGGAAATAGAGAAGTGCACTCTTGATGTCTTTCCTTGGAATGTTGTGGAAGTATGAGAAGCTGCAAACCGATGCAGAGATAATCATACAATGAAAGAAAATGCATCAAACACATCCAGGTACGTGCAAGAAGACCTTCTTCGTACATGAGCATTTCTCCAAAATCCTTTTCTTCTTTCAAAGAAATAATAGAAGAAGAAAAAAAAAGTAGGATAATTTTTCTGCCTAGGCTGATGATATCAGTACGTGTGAAGTAACGTATCATTGAAGAAACATAGTAAGTAGGTGAAGAAGCTTTAACATGACACACAATAAAAGCAAGAAAGGTAATTACAGTACATGATGTGGAGGGGAGAGAGTTAGCCCATATTTGTAGGGAGATACAGTATATGTGAATCTTGGACTCTGGGATCATGCTGTTTTTTTTTTAATTCCTTTGTTTTGTTTGGAGGTATAACACAAAAAATGCAGTTGGTCCATATTTTTAACTTGGAGGGAAACACTTTTCTTTTGTTAACATTCTTTGTTGGTATTCAAGCCACAGAATAACTCATATTGATGATGTTAGGTCTTGTTCTTTTAGGAGCCCTTTTGATCCTCCACTAAAGTGGGGAGGAGAGATACACAGCTGAATTGAACCATCTGATCAAGTAAGAGTAGAGAAGGAAAAGAAAGTAAAAGTTAAATGCACTTCCTATTTAAGGCACTTATTTAACTTGCACTTCCTGTACTCTATTGTAGTGCAGAGCGCTATGCTGGACAGCCCAAACAATTTATACTCTCTTCAAAAAGATACCAACCTACTTATCTACATCTTCTTGAGGGCCATATCAGACTTCGTATAGTAGGGGTACGTGCATGGATGGGCTTTCAGAACTTTAAAGGATGAAATGAATACCAATTTTTGCATCTTAAACTTTCCCCAAATTCCTAAATATGCCAATAAGGCAAACATTTTGGGTTTTACTCCCCCTGAAGGACCCCAAAAGAGATGCTGGTGGACAATACCCAATTCTCTGGTCACATATTTTGCGATGTGGTATCCTATGTGGAGGCTTTACTAGAAGCTCTATTGTACATCAAGCTCAAGGTCGTGAGCCAAATACACTTTATTTTATGCACAAGAATGCCTTCCGAGTCGTTCCCTAATTTTGAGTGCATCACCTTAGTAAAAGGACATAATGGGCATCTATTTCTGAAATGCATTTGCTTTCCACTCCATTGGCCTTTTATATTATAACTCCTACAAGCCCAGTGTAATAGTCAATCCAGACAGTCATGATGTGGCTTGTAAAATTTGATCGGCTGAATGTAAGATTAATAATTTTGCTTTTAACCTTCATTACATCTGTTCTCTCCCCCCTCCCCCTTCTTTTCCTTTCCTTTATTCTTTGTTTAAGCAAGTTAGAGAAACTTGTTGCAACAGACATGGAGGATTCTGGCAATTATCAGCCCTCAAGAACAATAGCTGATTTTTTTAAAAAAAGGGTTGCAAGCCCTCTAATTTAAATAGCCTAGTAAAGAAAAGAAGGCTATGTTTTCAAATTAATCTCTTTCTGCCACATTTTTAAAAATGTTATGCGCCCTATTTTATGACTATGTAGTGGGGGGGAAGGGGTGATTGCATTGTTCATTTAAGGAATGCATACATAAGTCAGGGCTTTCCAAACTTTTGCCATTGGCGACACACCAACGGCCGACGCACAAAAACCTGGAAGTGCTGCCGCCACTGCGGCACACAAAAGCTTGGAAGCACTGCCGCCGCAGTGCACAAAACCCCGGAAGTGCTGGCGGTGGCGCTTCCAGGTGACCACCAATGCAGCCGCCACGCTTTCAGGTTTTTGCACGCCGTGGCATCGTCGTCGTCGTCCTGGTATGTTGTGCGACAACCCGGGAGCGCTGATGGCCCACCGATGCTGCATGCGCTGCCGGCTGTGGCGGAGTGCCATCAGCGCTTCCGGGTTGTCACGTGACACACCTGGGACCCCCAGGCGACACAGAGTTTGGAAAACCCTGACTTAAGTAATATATACTAAGAAATATGCATATACTGAATATGTGTGCTTGTATTTGTATTCATTCATTCATTCTCAACCTAAATCAATCCACTGCAGGATGAAGCCCCCTTTGGCAGCCTTCCAACTGCTTCCAAATGCTGGAAGACACTCCCAGTTGCTACTATTGAACTACATCATCTGTCCAGCTTCTCTTCCAGGGGTTTCTCGGTCTTTAAGGTCAATTGATATACAATTAAGGATTGTTGTTGTCCAACATTGATCTGTTTTTTGTGCAATACAGCCAGCCCATTGCCATTTCCATGAGGCTACCTGCCTCATTAGGTCACATCCTCCTGTCTGTTGCCAGATCCATATATTTATTTCCTTATAATGTTCTCTTATGTTAAGCATTTGGCATTCCATGCTTATTTGTGTAACTTTCTGTCAGAGATCGGCAGATCTCTGCCAAAGCGCAAGACGGATATGCGCACTCCGGGGAGCTGAAACTGACATGTCACTGACGCCAGCCGAGTAGACCAGTTCGCACATGGCTGATGACCGCGAATACACATCCTCGCCAACGGATGATGACGCGTCTCGGAAGACACGATTACACGTGTCTCCAAACAAAGAACCTTGGGGGGGAGGGAATGCTTAAATGTAACCACTGTATCTATTTCACCCATTCAAGTCTTTGTTCGCACTAGCTTCTGTATCCTGTAATAAAACTTCCTGCTTCTAAGAACTCATGCGTCTGTGAGTTACTCTAGAGCAAGGAGATTACAGATAGTGGACGGAGTGCCTTACATAAAGACTTGAATCCCAAAACTAACCAGTTTTCCCGGGAGCAAACCCGAATCTCCGGCAAGCTTCACGGTTGAGACCGGCTTCTACTCAGACTGGGCAGAGACCCGGAGGAAAAATTTTCGGAAGGGGACCAGGCGAGCGAGGAGCAGGCTTTCCCCAGCAGCGGAGCAGCCCAAACAGCGGAGCGGCAAAATCGGCGCTCCCAACAGCTGAGCGGGGCATTCCAAGCAGCTGATCAGCGGCTAGACGGGCCCAAGCAGCTGAACGGAGGCGGAGAAGCAGCAGCGGATCCGGAGCTCTAACAGCTGAGTGGCGGCACGACCCAAACAACGGAGCGGCAAAATCGGCGCTCCCAACAGCTGAGCGGGGCATTCCAAGCAGCTGATCGGCGGCTAGACGGGCCCAAGCAGCTGAACGGAGGCGGCGAAGCAGCAGCGGATCCGGAGCTCTAACAGCTGAGTGGCGGCACGACCCAAACAGCTGAGCGGAGGCGGTGGAGCAGCAGCAAAACCGGCACTCTAACAGCTGAGTGGCGGCGGCGGAGCAGTAGGAAAACCGGCGCCCGAACAGCTGAGCGGCAGCGGCGGAGCAGCAGCAAAACCAGCACTCTAACCAGCACTCTAACAGCTGAGCGGCGGCGGCGGAGCAGCAGCAAACCGGCGCCCGAACAGCTGAGCGGCGGCAGAAGCGCGGCGGCGGACACCGGCGGCCCCAGCAGCGGCTAGATGGACCCTAACAGCTGAGCGGCTGCAGAAGCGCAGCGGCCGACACCGGCGGTCCCAGCAGTAGTTAGGAGGGTCCCAAGCAGCTGAGAGGTGGCGGCGGAGACCACGTGGAGACAAAGCGACGGCGGCGACCAGCGCTCCCAAGCAGCAAGCGGCCAGCAGAGACTACGAAATGGAATCAGTAGAGGTGGCAGGAGTCAACGAAGAAGCCGGTCCCAGCTCATCAAGCGCCCAGGCGATGGAGGGAGTTGCCAGTGAGCGGGAGGGCAAGAAAGCACAGAAGAAGCAAAACCACATAGAGGTAACCAAAACCCCCATTCCTCTAAGCAGCACCGAACCAAGGCTAGCGGGATGGTCCATAGCTGTAGGCGAAGGGCTAGCGGAGAAAGGGGCAAAAGGAAACCAGAAGAAGGTCACCCCAACCCAGCGAATCGTAAGGTTGGAGGAACAGATGTCCAATGTGCAGTTAAACATAGGAATTCTGATGAATAAAATGGACTCATTGGGCGCTGCCTTTGAGAAATTAATGGACAATTTAGATAAACCCAGAGGGCGGGAACAGAGACTGGGGCTACCCGAAGGTGAGGCAGACATCGAAAGTGAGGAGGAGGAGGAGGAAGAATTTCACCCCTGCAACAGAGCACCTAGGACCCCGCCATACTACCAGTTCATGACCCCAGGGGGGGCACATACACCATTTGGAATAGGTGAATTAAAAATGAAATTCAACGGCAATCCCAAGAATTTAGCATGCTTCTTGACTCACGTACAAGGGTTCATGAGCGAATACGAATACACCTTCCGAACGGAAGAGAGCAAAATCAGATACGTCTCCAGTTTTCTGGAAGGTGAGGCAGGGGACTGGCTAGTAACACTTCACGACAGGAGGGCTAGAGAACTACTGGACTTCCAAGAATTCATGTATGCCCTCCGGAAACGGTTTGAAGACACGCTGACCAAAGTCTCAGCCAGGGCGCGTCTCCGGAACTTAAGGCAGGGAACGAGGACAGTAGCTGAATATGCTATGGACTTTAAAAGATTATTATCCTATCTGCCGGAATGGCCGGAATCGATAAAGATAGAACACTTTCAATATGGTCTAAAACAGGACCTATTGGAAAAGGCATTGGACAGAGATGACCCTGGAACTCTAGAGGGGTGGATCCAATTAGCCGGGAAAATCGAGAGCAACAGGTTACAGTTGCAAAGCATCAGAAAACTGCAATTTAGACAGAGGAACGAGGGTAATTTCACAAATCAAACTCGTACACATGCGAAACAGCGAAGTTGGGAGGAGGAGAAGGATCGTCGGACTAAAGAGGGACTATGCTTTCGCTGCGGGAAGGAGGGACACCGAATTAGCGCTTGCACTCAGGGGAGAACGAACACTAAGGAACAACCTCCGGGGAAAAAGACAACAGACAAAAGTAACCCAAAGACACACACCAAAGGAAAAGGAGCAGCGGCGGCAACAGTGCACCATTGGCAGAAGCCGGACCTAGAAGAAGACAGCGAGGACTCCGATTTTGAAATCCAGACGGCGGGAAACGAGCCAGGTCTGTTCTAATGAGCGCCACAGGACAGACCTCCACAAAGGGGCGCAAAGGAAGTAATCACAACAACCCGACAATGCACCTGAAGGTACAGTTAAAAACGTTGGGGGGACGGAAACAGTATGCAGGAGTTGCCATGTTAGATTCGGGCTGTTCAAGGAATTTGATGCACCCGCACGTAGCAAAAAAGATGGGTCTGAACCTGTGTAAACTTAAAACCCCCATCACATTTTGCCAATTAGATGGGTCTGAACTGAAAGGGGGGCCAGTGGAATTTTACACTGAAGGACTCCAAATGACGTTGGGAATGCATGTGGAGACATTACGATTCTTAGTGGCTCCCATCGCAACACGTCCCATTGTGTTAGGATTAAAATGGTTGAGGGCAAGGAACCCCAAGGTAGATTGGGTTTCGGGAGAGTTGGAATTTACGGATGGGAAGTATCAGGACTTGGACAAGGGCGGCCCACCGGACTGCGTTGAGTTCCAGGGTTGGAATTGGACGAGGGGGAGCGGAATAAAGGTGATAGCACACTCTCCAACGCAATCCCGGAGAAATACCTTTCAGTAGCAGAGGTATTTGACAAAAGAGAATGTGAGCAGGAACCCCCCCATAGGCAGTCAGACGCAACCATTGACCTCATCCCTGGGGCACCTTTCCCCAAGCCCAAGATGTATGCTATGACGCAAAAAGAATTACAAGAGCTGCGTAACTTCATAGATAAGAACTTGGCAAGGGGGTTCATTGAGCCAGCCAACTCCCCCTCGCAGCCCCTGTCCTGTTCAGAAAGAAAAAGGACGGATCACTCCGGCTCTGCACGGACTACAGGGGGCTCAATGCAATTTCGGTTACCAGACAATACCCCCTACCGTTGCTAAAAGACATGTTAGCCCAGTTATCAAAAGGGAAAATCTTTACAAAACTAGATGTCAGAGAAGCCTACTATCGGGTTCGAATAAGGGAGGGGGACGAATGGAAAACAGCATTCAATTGCCCATTAGGATCGTTCCAATATAGGGTGCTCCCGTTTGGGATTGCGGGGGGACCGGGAATTTTCATGAGGTTTATTAATGAAGTATTGTATGAATTTCTGTATAAAGGGGTAATTGTATATTTGGACAATATATTAATATTTTCTGAGAATTTGGAAGAACACATGGATTTAGTTAAGAGGGTGCTTGAGAAATTACTCGAGGCAAAGCTTTATGTAAAACTCGAGAAATGTGAATTTCACAGGGAACAGTTAGACTTCTTGGGGTATCGCATTTCACATGAGGGCATCAAGATGGACCCCGAAAAAGTAAAAGCGGTCCTGGGCTGGCAGCCTCCCCGTACACGCAGACAGCTGCAAGCGTTCCTCGGTTTTGCGGGGTTCTATAGGCAATTTATTCAGAATTTCGCGCAAATTGCACTGCCCCTGACTGACCTATTAAAGACAAAAAGCAAGGGGGCAAATGCGAAAGCCCCACCACCGAGCACGAAACTTGTGTGGACGCAGGAATGCCAGGCTGCATTTGATAGCCTAAAAGAAATGTTCACAAGAGAACCCATACTCAAGCACCCAGAAGCTGATAAACCATTTGTGATACACACAGATGCATCAATTAGCGCAGTGGGGGCTATACTCTTGCAGGCAGATGACACGGGGAAACTAAGACCATGCGCTTACATTTCCCGAAAATTTAACCTGACGGAGAAAAGATGGCATATTTGGGAAAAAGAAGCTTTCGCTGTCAAACATGCCTTAAGCACGTGGCGACATCTCTTAGAAGGCACAGCAGAGCCGTTCCAAGTGTGGACGGACCATAAAAATTTGGAAGCTCTCAAATCACCCAGGAAGTTGAACCCTAAGCACCTCAGGTGGGCAGAATTCTTTAGCAGATTCAACTTCACGTTGAAATATTTTCCTGGGGGGAAAAACTACTTGGCAGACGCATTATCACGCTTGCCGCAACATGAGAGCAAAATGGAGGAGGTCATTGAATCCCTCATCCCCTCCCAACCAGTAGAGGCACAGAACTCAACAATAACAGAAGGGAGGGGGGAAGGCAACATGGCAATCACCCGCAGCAGCGCGAAGCGCGCGGCTGAAAGCGACCCGTGGACAGCCGAACTGCGGGCGGCAACAGTAACGGACACCTGGTGGGGGGAGAACAAACAGAACCTAGTGGAGAAGGATGGAGTGGGGTGGAAGGACAACAAAGCCTATGTCCCTGAGCCCTTAAGGCAAAAGGTCTTGACCATGCATCATGATCACAAAACGGCAGGGCATTTTGGTTTCGTAAAAACACTACACTTAATCCGACGCAAATTCTGGTGGCCATCCTTGCGCACTGACGTTAAAGACTATGTGCGCTCATGCCCAGTGTGTGCAATGGCCAAAAGGAAAATAGGGAAACCCACAGGGAAACTGCAGGAAGTAGCAAACCCCTCACAACCATGGAAGCAAATCGCCATGGACTTCATAGTAGATTTGCCGGTGAGTAAAAAGAACACGGCAATTTGGGTAGTCACGGATTTATTCTCCAAGCAGGCACACTTCATTGCATGCAAAGGAATACCGAATGCCCAAAAACTAGCTAGACTGTTCATACAACACATCTATAGAGCCCACGGAACGCCGGAACGCATAATCAGCGATCGCGGCAGCACGTTTACTTCCAACTTTTGGCGGGCTTTTTTGAAGTTAATTGGAGCGGCACAGGGGCTCAGTAGTGCATTCCATCCTTGCATGGATGGTGCGAGCGAACGTTTGAACGCTACACTGGAGCAGTACCTTAGATGTTACACTAACTACCAACAGAACGATTGGGCGGAACAGTTGCCGTTCGCAGAGGTTGCTTATAATAACGCGGTACACCAAAGCACGGGGTTTTCGCCATTCAAAGTCGCTACAGGGCAGGACTTTATACCTATCCCCGAATTGGCCATGTCACACAACACAGAACTGCCACAACCTCTAAAAGCGGATGAATGGATAGGAAAAGTAAGCAGCAATTGGCCAGTCATGGTACAAACATTGCAGGAAGCCAAAGCTAGTTACAAAAAATATGCCGATCGCAAGAGGGGGGAAGAATGGGACTTAAGAGTAGGAGACAAGGTGTACTTGTCAACGAAAAATCTGCGGGCAACACAACCATCACGGAAATTGGCACCAAAATTCATAGCCCCATTCCCAATCATTGAGGTCATCAACCCAGTAGCGGCAAAATTACAATTGCCAAAAGCGCTAAGAAAGGTGCATCCTGTGTTTCACATCAGTTTGTTGAAACAATACCACAGCTCCCAACACTGGCACCCTGAACCAGTGGAACCCCCCCCATTGTTGGTGGAGGGCGAACCACATTTCGAGATTGATAGAATTCTGGATTCCAGAAGACATAAGGGGCAGTTACAGTACCTAGTGAAGTGGCAACACCTACCAATTGGAGACAAGGAATGGGTCAGTGCAAAACACACACGGGCTCCCAAACTCGTGAAAGCTTTTCACAGGGAATTCCCGGACAAACCGCATTGACGCAAACACTTGGACTAGACAAGATACTAAATTAATGTCTGCTCTCTCCTTACAGGAACTGTTTTGAAAATGTTTAGTAATAAGGGGAGTACCGAAACTCGTACCACAGGAGGGGGGGGGGGAGCATCTTGGGCCGGGAGCATGTCAGAGATCGGCAGATCTCTGCCAAAGCGCAAGACGGATATGCGCACTCCGGGGAGCTGAAACTGACATGTCACTGACGCCGGCCGAGTAGACCAGTTCGCACATGGCTGATGACCGCGAATACACATCCTCGCCAACGGATGATGACGCGTCTCGGAAGACACGATTACACGTGTCTCCAAACAAAGAACCTTGGGGGGGAGGGAATGCTTAAATGTAACCACTGTATCTATTTCACCCATTCAAGTCTTTGTTCGCACTAGCTTCTGTATCCTGTAATAAAACTTCCTGCTTCTAAGAACTCATGCGTCTGTGAGTTACTCTAGAGCAAGGAGATTACAGATAGTGGATGGAGTGCCTTACACTTTCAGCTTCTGCACTGCTTTTGGGTTTAATATACAAATTTTGCAACCATAGGTCAACACAGGTAGTATACACTGATTAAACAATTTGCTCTTGAGTAAGTCAGTCTATTGCTTTTGAATACAGCATAATGTACATGAAACCACTGGGCGAGATCATCCGTCTCCACGGGATGAGATATCATCAATATGCTGATGATACACAGTTATACATCTCCATCCCGGGACAAGTAAGTGATGCTGTGACTACCCTGTCCAAGTGCCTGGGGGCTGTAGGGGTCTGGATGGGGAACAAAAGGCTTCAGCTGAACCCTGGTAAGACGGAGTGGCTGTGGATTAATGGCCCCTCGGTATCTAGGAATTTATCATCTTTAGTTCTGGATGGGGTTGCACTACCTCAGACAGACCCGGTGCGTAATTTGGGGGTCCTCCTGGACTCACGACTCCTGCTAGAAGAACAGGTGGCAGTCGTGGCCAGAAGGGCCTTTGCACAACTTTGTGTTGTGCGCCAATTATGCCCTTTCTTGGAGCGAGAGGCCCTTCGAACAGTCACTCATGCCCTGGTCATCTCCCAGATAGACTATTGAAATGCGCTCTACATGGGGCTACCCTTGAGGAGCGTCCAGAAGCTTCAGCTGGTTCAAAATGCGGCCATGCGGGCCATTTTAGGTGCCTCAAGATCGGCACATATAACACCTTTGCTCCGTGAGCTGCATTGGGTCCCAGTTTGCTTCCAGATTCAATTCAAGGTGTTGGTTATTACCTTTAAAGCCCTACATGGCATGGGTCCAGTTTACCTGAAGGACCGGCTCATCCCCATTGAATCAACCCGTCCCACCCGGTCCTGCAGAGAGGGCACACTACGAACCCCGTCGGCAAGAGAGTTCCACCTGATGGGGTCTAGGAGGCGTGCCTTCTCTGCGGTAGCCCCGCCCTTTGGAATATTCTTCCCCGGGAAATAAGATCAGCCCCCTCTCTCCTGGACTTTAGGAAAAACTTGAAGACCTGGCTATGTCATCAGGCGTGGGGAGGGGAGGGGAATAGCCAGTCTTGGGGCTGGCTGGCCCCTTAGATCTGTTTCGACTAGCCTTGTTGATCAGTGGAATAAGATCTACCACTTTTGGATCAAATTGTATGATGCTGTATATATGTGTGTGTGTGTGTGTGTGTGTGTGTGTGTATATATATATGTGTGTGTGTGTGTGTGTGTGGGTGTATGTATGTATGTATGTATGTATATATATATATATGTAATTTTATAGTGTTTATTATTGATATTTATTGTTTTAACTCTTTTAAATTTGTTGTGAACCGCCCAGGGTCCCTCCTTGTGGGGGAGATGGGCAGGATATAAATGTAATAAATAAATAAATAAATAAATAAATAAATAAATAAATATAAATAAACATTGTCCAAATTCTGTCCAATCTACTTTAGTCTGGTTCAAAATTTGTTCTGCGATATCCCCTTCCATAGTAATCTTTTGATTGAGGCAGGTGTAGTTGTTGACTACATTACATCTGTTCTCTCATGTGCATGATTTTCAATTTTTATTGGCAAAGGTTAGCAGTAGTTTTTGAAAATGACTGGTGTCTTCTTCAAGTTAATTTTCAAGCCTGATAACTTTGTGCTGTCATTTCATTCTGTCATTCATCTTTGAAGGTTTTCAGCAGCGTTAGAGAAAAGGACAATGTCATCTGCAGAATGTTGGTGGTTAAGGTATTCAGTGTTGACCTTTATTCCTACTTCAGTCCACAGTTAAGAATGTGGACTATCTATTTCTAAATATATTTCTGGCGTCAGTATTAACTGTTGGCTGAAAAAGCCTCATTACTCGAATCTTTAATGGATGTTGGATCACTGGCTTTAATAAAAGTTCCTTCATATTCCTAAGTGACTTGTGCAAGGACTCTAATTTAACAGCTCAAGGATCGAGATCATCACAGGAATGAAAAAGGAATTTTCCAGCTGCAAGTGTTTTTTTTAAAGAGGTCATCGGTATAAATCTGAGAACAAGAACAATTCCTCCTAACTCAATTAGAAGTGAAATGCTTTGCTAAAGAAGTCAGGGCATTACATCTTTCATGAAAACATCAGAAATATGCTTTGATAGTCCTCTCCTCTCCTTCCCAGTGTGGCTTTTTTTCAGGGCTCTGTTGCAGAAACACAGCTGCAGAATGCAGGACTGTGTTGCTCCCCTCTCGGAGCATCAGCTGCTCCATATATAGGTTCACTATATATATCCATATATATATATACACTGCCATACATCAGAAACATCTCAGAAACTACTAATAGACTGTTACATCCACACGGCATCATTGTAGCGCACAAACCTACCAAAACCCTTCAGAACATTGTAAGTAAACCAAAAGACCCAGTAGCCCAAGAAGAAAAAACAGGAGTTATCTACAACATACAGTGTAAGGACTGTAACAGCCACTATGTAGGACAGACTGACAGAAGACTAGCAGAACGCATCCACGAACACCAACTAGCAGTCAGAAGACATGATGAAAACTCCTTAATCTCACAACACATGGACAGACTTAACCATACTTTCAACTGGGAAACTGTGAGCATATTAGACCAGGCCAAATCCAAAAATGCTAGAGAATTCCTAGAAGCTTGGCACTCAGACAAAGCAGCCATCAACAGACACATAGGGGTTAACAACATTTACATACCATTCATAAGAGACAATAGAATAGCCAGAAGACCAGAACACCCCTGGGCCAGCAATCAACAACAAGATATGCATAGATTAACAGCAAGATTAGCAGCAGAGGAGCAATCAAACAACACAATAGACCTTAATCAAGGAACTATTAACTCAGTCAATCACCCAAACAGCACACAACAGCCCAATCAAGGAACTACCAAGGAGAGTAGAAGACCCCCACCAACACAGGCAGGACAAGCCAGGGTATATAAACAGACAACAAGTTCCACTCCCTTTTCGCATTGCCATAGCCTGGCAATGAAACATCTGCATGAAAACAACAAGGCTCAGAGAGCACCAAAGACTCCCCAGTTCAACCCTGAGCTACAAATATTCTCTGAGAGAGAGAGAGAGAGAGAGAGAGAGAGAGAGAGAGAGAGAGAGAGAGAGAGAGAGAGATATATATATATATATATATATATATATATATATATATATATATATATATATATATATATATATATATATTCACTATATATATCCATATATAGATTCACTTTGAATCTGTTTTGGTTTATTTTGAAGTGGGATAAGGGTTGAAGAATGTTCATCTGGTTTGCTTTAAGGATTTGATTGATGCTATGTGCCTTTAAAGATTTGGATTTACTGTTTTGAATTGGCTTTGTTTTTTGGGTTTATTAAGATTAAAATTATTAAAACTGTTGTATTAGGGTTAAATAATGTTTATCTGGTTTGCTTTAAGGATTTGATTGATGTTATTCCCTTTTAAAGATATGGAATGACTGTTTTGAATTGTCTGTTTCTTGGGTTTATTAAGATTGTAATTATTAAAATTGTTTTACTATTAAGTATAATAGACAACTTATGTCCTTTTAAATTTGATTCTTATTATAGTAAACAGAAATTTATAAAATAGTGGTAGGAAGGGAATAATTAAATATTTTTATCTTTTGGAGGGGAAAAAAGATGTTTAGGAGGTTTATATGAACTTTTTTCATCATATGATTGATGAAATTTCTAATACCTTTAAACAATCTTTTGATCCCTTTGAGAAGAACATGGAAAATAGATATTCTGACTTTGAGAAAACAATGTAAAGTAAATATTCTGACTTTGGGAAGAACATCAAATGGGAAAAAATGCTGGAGAGGTGAAACAAGTAACAGATTGAGTGGAGGAGTTAGAAACTAAGTTGGATAATACTGAGCAAGAGAGAGAAAAAGAGCTTGATAAAATGACTTTGTTAGAACTTAGGGACATGGATTTTTGTCTGCGACTGAGAGGAGTTCCTGAGGTGAAAGTGGAGAATATTGTTGAAAAAATCCTACAGGCTTTGGCAAAATTATTGGATTGGGAGGAAGATAGAATGGAGGATGAATTAGATAAAGTTTTTCGCATCAACTCAAGATATGCAGCTGTAAATCATAAACCAAGAGGTTTTCTGGTTCATTTTGCTAGAAGGAAAACAAGGGACCAGGTTTTGCAAACTCACTTTGAATCAAGATTAAATATTGACAATTTGGATATAATTGTTTTGAAATAAATTCCTGTAAGGATTTTGAGGAAGAGAAAAGACTATGCTTTTTTAACAAAGATTTTGAAAAAGAATAAAATTGTTTTTTGATGGGAAAGATTGGAAGGTGTAAATTTTATGTTCCAACAGCAAAGATTCAGATTGACCTCCATCCATAAGGCCAAGGACTTTCTTGCTAGATATGGATCTAGTTTGGATCAGGGTGTAGATGAGAAACCTGCACCTGGAACTAGACCCCAAGAATCTGCTCTACAAGGTGTAGACATGAGTGCTACATCTAAGGACTTTGATCAGATGTCTGCTTAATCATGGCTTGCGGTTACCTTACTTGGAATGTGAAATTGGCAAATGCCCCATACAAAAGAAAAAAAATAATTATTTGAAGAAATTAAACCATGATGTGATATGCTTACAGGAGACTCATATAAGAAAAAAAGATATTAAATATTTGATGAATAAAAATTTGGGAGAGGAATTTATTTCAGCAGGTTTGAAGAAGATAAATGGACTTGTAATATATGTTAAACCACAATTGAAACCACGTTTATTGCTTTCTGATGAACATGGCAGATATGTAGCAGTGGAAGTCGAGCTTAATGGACTTAAATGTATTGTTGTGGGGATATATGTACCAAATGAGGATAAAAGTAAATTTTTTAGAAATCTTCTGAATGAATTGTCTTCTTTTTCATATCAAAGCTGGTGTCTACTAGGAGATTGGAATGGTGTAACCTCCCCACGATTGGACAGGACATCTGAAAAGGAAATTAAGCTTAAACAAGGAAGACTCCCACAGTCATTTATTTATTTATTTATTTATTTATATATATATATATATATATATATATATATATATGAATGATAGACAATTTGGCATTAGTAGATTCCTGGCGACACAAAAATGGATTGGCAAGGGAATATACTGTTTACTCAAAAAGACATAAATCTTTTTCAAGAATTGTCATGATATGGATTTCAAATAATTTAGCTAATAAAATGTGTAAGGTTGATATTTTACCAAAGATTTTCTCTGATCACAGTCCAGGAAGTTTGAAAATAATTAGATTTTCTATGGTTTTCGATGGAGATTGAATGAAGCTATTTTACAAAGAGAAAACGTTTTGGTTAATTGCAAGAGGAGTTTAAAAGATTTTTTTCACATCAATTTGGACAAAGGGACTGACCTAAAAACTGTTTGGGACACCAGTAAGGCAGTTATGAGAGGTCACTTTATCTACAATAACTGTAATATAAAAAAGAAGTGTCAACAAACTATCTTGGATCAAATTAAAGTAAAAGAAATTGAGTTACAGAAAAACCCAGTGGATACTGGTATTTTACACGAACTTAAATTATTACACCAACAATTATCTATGTTGACTGTGAGGGAAATTGAGGCAAAATTGAATTATGTTAAACAGAGACATTTTGAGTTTGCCAATAAACCTGGAAGATGGTTGGCCTATAAATTAAGGAAGTAAAGAGAAAAGAAAATGATATTAAAAATTGAAGAAGGAAATACTGAATTAATGGATAATGAAGGAATTAAGAAATCGTTTTACAACTTTTTTTCCAATTTGTATAAAAGGCTAGAAGTTTATCTGGAAAAGATAGATGAGTATTTGGAGAAACAAAAATTACCAAAACTCTCACAATCACAGAAATTATTAATGAACAATCCTATAACTACTTTTGAAATAGTGGAAGCTATAAAAAGAACCAAATTGGGGAAAGCACCAGGTCAAGATGGTTTGCCAGCATTGCATTATAGGTGCTTTGAGGATCAGCTTCTTCAGCCCTTTCAAAGATTGAAGAATTCTATTTTTCAGGGATCTGCAATGCCTGACTCTTGGAAAGAAGCCAATATTGCACTTTTACCAAAAGAAGGCCAAGATATTACTCTAACTAAGAATTTTAGACCAATTATTGACTGGTTGGGGGAGATGGGTGGTGATACAAATTTAAATAATAAATAAATAAATAATAAATTTCATTGTTGAACAATGATTATAAAATATTTGCTTCAATATTGGCTGAAAGAATGAAGAAAATTTTACAGGACTTTATTCACCAAGATCAATGTGGGTTTCTACCCAAAAGGCAATAAATTGTTACAAGATGCCAAAGAACAAGGAGGTCTAGGTTTGCCATATTTGAAGTTGTATTTTGTTGCCTGCTGTTTGCTATGGATGAAGGATTGGGTGACCTTGAAGGACACAAAATTATTGGAATTAGAAGAACATGATCTCCGATTTGGATGGCACGCCTACTTGTGGTATGATAAAGTTAAAGTTAATAAAGATTTCAAAAATCATTTTGTTAGGCGTGCCATACTGAGGGTTTGGAATAAATATAAACCAATATTGTCTCCTAATGTACCTATGTGATTGTCCCCTTTTTTAGAAGAGAGATGGCAGGCAAACAAAGCTGATTGAGATATGAAGATTTATGATTTCATTTTGATATTACAGGACGCCTTGGATACTGCGGAACATCTAATGAAGGAATTGAAAGAATTCGGGTCATTGGTGGGTCTTAAAGTAAATAAGCATAAAACAAAAATGTTAATTAAAAATATGACCTTGTCCAATCAAGAATTGCTGATGGGTGAGACAGGTTTTAAGATTGAAAAAAACGTTAGATATTTGGGGGGTGATCTTGTCACCTAAGAACAGTACATTGTTTCAGAATAATTATGTTAAAATTTGGAATGATTTGAAAAAAGATCTGTTAAGATGGGGGGAATTACAATTGGCTCTCATGGGGAGAATATCTGTGATTAAGATGAATGTTTTGCCTAGGATGTTGTTTCTTTTTCAGACTATACCTATTCTCTCGACAGATTTACCATTTAAACAATGGCAGAGAGATATTTCAAAATTTATTTGGCAAGGCAACAAACCAAGAATTAAATATAAATTGTTACAAGATGCCAAAGAACCAGGAGGTCTCGGTTTGCCTAACTTAAAATTGTATTTTGATGCCTGTTGTTTGCTTTGGATGAAGGAATAGATTACTTTGGAGAACAAGAAATTATTGCAGCTTGAAGGACATGAAATAAGATTTGGCTGGCACGCCTACTTGTGGTATGATAAAGTTAAAGTTAATAAGGATTTTTAAAATCATTTTGTCAGGAATGCCATACTGAGGAGTTGGAGCAAATATAAGGTAAGATTGTCTCCGAATGTACCATTATGGTTGTCACCTCAAGAAGCATTTGTTAGAAGAGAAAATGTGGGAGGAGAAAGTTGGTTAAAGTATAAAGATTTGTTAAATTTTGAGGAGGGTGAACCAAAACTTAAAACAAGGGAAATGTTAGAGTTGGAAGGTTTTACATGTCATTGGTTTACCTATATGCAACTGTCAGAACGTTTAAAAGTGGATAAAAGCAGTGGACCTCTAAACCTGCTAGCTGTCTCTATTGATTGTCACAAATGAATTGTACTGATTATGTTTTATGGTTTTAATTTGGTTTCAATGGTTTTATATATTTTTTACTTTTTTATTTGTATTTTGCTTACTGTTTTCTGTTGCTTATTTAATTGTGTGAGCTGCCCAGAGTCACAAAGTTGAAATGGGCAGGTATACAAATTGAATACATAAATATTAATATATAACTAGCTTAATCTTTGAACATGTTATTAGCTCTTGATCATTTTGAAATGTAGTCCTCTGTCTT
This sequence comes from Charina bottae, assembly GCA_023362775.1. NCBI lineage: Eukaryota > Metazoa > Chordata > Lepidosauria > Squamata > Charinaidae > Charina > Charina bottae. The sequence goes on from JALMGJ010000003.1 coordinate 128,730,346, forward strand.
CTCTTTTCTACAATATAAAGACATTCCAAATATTGACATAGAACATATTTATTGTACTCCTTAATATCTGGAATGTTGTTTTTTTATTACAACTACACAGATGATTTTCTTAGTGCAAGAGCAACAGAACTAGAGTTCTTCATAAAATGTCAAATTATATATTTTCAGAATATAATTCAGCATTAAATTTACATCTTTAACAGCCATGTTTTCCCCAAAGGTGTGTTAATAAATGACATGTTTAAACTAGTATGAGATCAAAAAGGGATGTGCCCAAATCATGTGTTAATGAGCTCTCAAATTTCTCGCATTGCCAACAAATAAAAAACAAAAAAATCCAACAGCCATCCTTTTATAAACATTCTTTGGAGAGTCCATTAAATGCAAGACAAATTTTCTGATGAATTAATTCCATCTGTCAATCACAAGAAATGTATTTATCGTTTATTAAAACTTGGCCCCATTGATTTTCCAAAATTGGATATTCCAATTCCTTATTCTGCAGATCTTACATATTGCTAATATTAACTACTTTTTCTTCCCTGAGATTACAGCTGCTAAAAGTGGGACCTTGAAAATAATTCAAATTGCCTTAGTCAATTTCAGTCTGATTGGATGATGAGCAGTGTAGTATATGCAAGATTTTTGCCCTCAGACTAAACTATTGTCTACACACTTTCTGGCATAGTAGAATATTCAGGACTACATTTTTGGTATATCACAGGACTAAATTTAGATTTCAATGCATAGAGCCACTGAAATCAATATGACTTAAGTTAGTAATGATTAACTAAGCTCCATTGGTTTTAATTATCTACTTTAAATGTGATTAAATCTGAATGCAGCACATTGTTTTTTTCTTCAGTTATGGATATGCTGTTGCCAGGGAGAAGTGCTTTTATGAACCTTTGAAGTCAATAGGAAAAGGGAAAAAGAGCTAAAATCCCTTGTACTGAAATCAGTTGGATTTAAGAGTGTTTGATTTTGTTTGGATCGTGCTGTGTTTCTCTATTGGAAACAAGCTACATTTCCATTGTTAAAGAACCACTTAAAAAAAAGAAAAAGTTTGCGAGTCAGTCAAAATACTATGAATGACATTAAAAGTAAGTAAGTAAAGTAAAGTAAAGGTAAAGGTTCCCCCCGCACATTTGTGCAGTCGTGTCCGACTCTAGGGGCCGGTGCTCATCTCCGTTTGTTAGCCGAACAGCCAGCGCTGTCCGAAGATGCTTCCACGGTCATGTGGCCGCATGACGTGCGCGGAATGCTGTTACCTATCCACCGAAGTGGTACCTATTCATCTACTTGCGTTTGCATGCTTTTGAATTGCTAGGTTGGCAAGAGCTGGGGCGAGTGCGGGAGCTCACTCGGTCACGCAGGACTAGGGATTTGAACCTCCGAAATTGTGATCTTCCGATTGACAAGCCTGGCGTCTTACCGCTGAGCCACCACGCCCAAAAAGTGAGTAAACCATATATTTAAAAAGGGCATTTTGACCTTTCTTTTAAAGAAAGAGAGACGTGAATACTTTGGCTGGGTGTCCTGGAGCAAAACATTTCAGAATCAGAGAACCAACCTTATCCTATCAACCTGTTCTTTCTTTTGGGTGTCTATAGAAGTGGGGGGCTTAGGGTGCCATATGTGTTATATCCATCACTGAGCAAATGATATAAATTGTGTGGTGTACTACATCCATCATTTCTCATAATTTGCATCATTACGTGACTGTCACCAATTATATAGTTTGTGTCACTTGTACAATGATATCCTGATGTCTCTGATGTCCCCATGGCATTTCTCAGACACATCTGGATACAGAGTGGACCTTCTCCTGGTGACTACAGCACATAGAAGAAAACTGCTGAACATCTTCCCAGAGCTACCTGTATTAAGTATGTAATCACTGTCCAATTTTCTGGTGAGTGAGAACATATAAATAGGAAATGCCATTTACCTTCTACTTATCTGCTGTTTAAAAGTCTGCTGTTGATTTATGGGCAAGTGAAAGAAAGACCATGAAGCAAATCATGGGGAGATAGAGAAGTTGGATGCATCCCTGAGGGCTGAAAGCAACTGAGCCATCAACGGAGGAGGAGGAGGAAGAGTAGCAGTAAGGAAGTTGTACAAAGTTATCAGCCATTGTACCGTCTAGTTATTTAGGGCTACCTGAAATTATGTATAGGTTTCTTTCAACCAGAACTGGCAAATTCATATTTTCATATTTCCTTATGAAAATCAAAGGTGCATTATCCCATTCTTGCTGATACAGAAGAATTCAAGTTCTTATACATCTCATATTTCCATCAAATCTTGTTTTGTCTTTTGCTCTAAATCCAAAACTAGATTAAGTTTGTGCCTTCATTCTAATTGTTTCAATTACAAACAATTGTCCTTCTGTTTCATCATAGTATTTTTTAATTTGATACCAGAGAGATAAACAGTCTTCTCATAAATACTTTGCCAGCATTTTGTGGATAAAGAAACATCAGAAGTTAAATTGGTTTCGAAGAAGCAGTTTTGAAGGAGTTTGGATTGAATGAGTTGAAGATTATTTTTAACACCAATCCAGAAACTCATCTCTCATTGCAAGAGAGAGTTGAAGAGGCAGGAGGCTAACTTTGGGGTACAGGACAGGCTGCATGTTACACACCTCTGTTCTGTAGAGATGAACATCTATGGAGATTAAAAGAAGAAGAAGAATAACTTTTCTTAGTATCTGGTGCTGAGATATGTGCTTCATTCCTGCTTAATGGTAGGCTTGCCCTCCTTCCAACATATAAGATAGCTCTCTATTCCAATCAATAAATTAATTAACTGTGTGATCCAGGTGGAAGATTCATCTTCTCTGGTGTTCATTGAGCCAGCAATCTTCGGTTCTGCTGCTGAATGGTTCCTTGAAAATGAAATAATATCACTTTTGCAAAATGCAAATTCTGAAGCAACAATCTCAAGATAAAGTCAGTATTCCAAATTTAGAACTAAAACTCCTCCTGTCTCACAAGATACATTGGCAACTGAATGCATACTAGCTTCATTGTTTTCCGCTGAAAAGTTAGAGAGAAGCTTCTTCTATAAGTCTGAATGATACTTTTCAGGAACTGTTACATTCCATCAGGTCAATAATACAAATATTCCCAGAGCTCTTTCTGGCACAATAGCTTGTAATGGCTTCAAAAGAGCTGTCATACTCAATCATGTCAGTAAACAGCTTTGATTTGGCTGTTTTCCCTTTCTTTCCCCAGTTCATGTAGCAGGAAGAATAACTCTGAAACATGTGATTAGGAACATAGTTTTTTGCTTCCCTACCTTCCCCAGGCATTAGAAAGTAGAGCTGGCTTGCAGTACAAGCTTTATTGAGGTTGCAATTTTATAAGGACATACCTGGGGAAAAATCTTTATTTTGTCTTAGTGGAGACTGCAGATGGATGGACTATCTTCAAACATTCCAGAAATCTGAAGGGTTGAAAGAGAATCATCTGTAGCAGCTTATCTTTCCTTGACTCCTGAACTGGTCTTATTTAATCAAGTCACTTTACCATTATTTCTGAATCAAGAAATTGTGGTTTGAGAGGACCCTTCAAAGCAGGATTGAAAACAATACGCATATCTTGTTTTGCAATCTTGGCTTGAAAGCTCTCCAAGCTACAGTTTTCTGGTTCAGATGCAATGGAAAATCAATCAGTTTATCAAACCCAGAAAGCTAACTATGGGTAAAATCAATCAGTTTATCATGTTGTACAAAAACAACCACTGCATTTGTTACTGATCTTGTCAGTTAAACACAGCCACAGTTTTATTTGACTCAGGAAATTGGATGTTTTTTCTTCCCTATAATGATAGAGGAGGAGCATTCAGAGGTAAGCAGTCAACTGGGCTCTAATTGACTCCCACCCTCCAAATCTTCTATGGGACCATTCCTCTAATCTGGTTGCTGGGCTGTGTACCTCCATGGCCATTTCATCTGTGAATTCAAGAGAAACTGGAATCCTCTCTTGTGCAGCTGCATTCTTCTTCTTTGGTGGGGTTCAGAGATGGGAATATGAACCTCACAGAAGATGAAACTCAGGTCTATCAAGAGGTCAGTATTTTCATTGGTAAGCCAAAGGCCAAACTTTGCCCAGCAACTTTTTTCCCTGATGGTGAACTGGAGAGAAACAGCTGAAAAGGATTTGTGTGGCAAGATTTAAAAGATTTTTTTTAAAGTTTCAGTCATAGGAATAGCAACCTATTGAGCTAAAATCTTTTCAAAAATATTCCAGGATTATCTGTCCCATAAGAGAAGCAGTCAACTCCCTGAATACACTGTTGGCAAGAAATCTATGAAATATTGAAAATTGTTCCTCAAGCTTTGAACCCCATCCTTTCATGTGTTCAAGACAATGTTTAGTTTCTGGTTTTCCCACTGCTGGAGATTCTGGGTAGGAGAGAAAGGAAGATCCAGGGAAAAGAGATCCAGAAGCCCACCAATTGCTTCCCAGAAAGTAACCTGTGTTGCATTAACTGAGAGTAGCAACACTGTCAGTGGTAAAATGTAGGTTGTGGTGGCTGGTTTTTTCACATCATAACCATTGCTCTATTGATGAGCCCAAAGTTGTATATGCTACTCCATTTCTACCTCACAGAGAAGTTTTGGGTTTTTCAGCCAGCTTTCCCATTGACACATGGTAGAACATATACGTTAGGGACAGCAGAACTTAACTTCAACCCTGACATCCCCAGGTAAAGTTCAAAAGCTTTCTATCTGATTGGGATTTATGGATAATGAATTAGAAAAGACTCATGGTAAATTGAGTGTATTACAGTAACTGCAGCAAGGTTATTGTACACACAATAAGAATAATGAAATTCTCACAATGGAGGAATGGATTGTGAAAAGGTCAGAATTCGCAGAAATGGCAAAGTTGACCTGTTTGGTCAGAGAACAAACAAAAACTGGAAGCTTGATATGGACTTTTTGCTGAAAGAAATACAAATGAGTTGATGATTTATGGATTTGAAGACTAAGAAAGATGAGGACTAAATGAAGGGGTGAAGGGACTTGTAAAATACCTAAGAGAGGGGAAGGGCAATAAAAATGTAATTATCTGTTGAAAAAGGGGCGTGGTGGCTCAGCGGGTAAGACGCCAGGCTTGTCGATCGGAAGATCGCAAGTTCGGAGGTTTGAATTCCTGGCCCTGCGTGCGGAGTGAGCTCCCGCACTAGCTCCAGCTCTTGCCAACCTAGCAATTCGAAAGCATGCAAATGCAAGTAGATTAATAGGTAACAATTCGGTGGGTAGGTAACAGCGTTCCACGCGTCATGCAGCCACATGACCGCGGAAGCGTCTTCGGACAACGCTGGCTCTTCGGCTAACAAACGGAGATGAGCACCGGCCCCTAGAGTCAGACACGACTGCACAAATGTGCGGGGGGAACCTTTACCTTTACCTTTATCTGTTGAAAAGAAGGTTGGAAGCTATCTATATGTTTCTCAATTTTGGTTTTCCTTTCCTTTCCTTTTCCTTTTCTATTTTTTTTCTTTTTTCTTTTGGTTTGTTATATGAATTTTTAAAATAAATATAATTTAAAAAATTTCTACCTGAAACTCTGAAGAGCTGCCATCAGCCTGTTAGAAATGGCCCAGTCCCTTGAAGGCATCCATTATCAACCATATCTAGAGGCCAGTAAAACTGTATTATTTAGTAGCTTGGATATTTTGTCAGAGTACCATCTCTTCTGTTATTGCATGCATTACATTTAGCCATATAATCAAGCCATACTCACAAATAATAATAATAAACAGTAATGACAACAAAGCTTCCATATTAATAGTGTGTACAATGGCTTTATTCTCTACTTTATAGAAGATAAACTTCTCTTTGAAGGTTAGATCTTGGACTGACCCTTAGCTGGAGTATAGGTCACCTAATCAAAGTCATTCTCCTTGTGGGAGATGTGGAGAAAGAGTGCATGGAAGAGCTTGGAGAAACTCACTGAGAATATGAGGTGTTTACAGGAATTTGAAGAGGATGGTCTCTTGGTTGTGCTGTTTTGCAAAAGGAATAGGAAAGATTTAAGAAACTGTCAAAGGATTTGTATGAACTTCCAGTACATTGCCATGGTGAAATGCATCATCTTGCAATATGATCTAATTCACACAAGACTATACCCAACAGGAGACTTCATTTTTACTTGAAGGTGAGAACTGCTTCCATCACAATGGAAGTTGCTTGATATAATGGGGAAATGCAGGGCTTGCCCTGAGTCATATTCATTCTTTCTTCATCACTATTTTTTTTTTTACAATAGTTGCTTGGGGAATTCGGGTTGCCTACAGGATTGGATAAAACAAAGAAAATCATTCTGCTTTTCCCCCCACTTGCAACTGAAAGCACTCACTTTTCAGAACCAAATCTAAAATCCACTGGGACCAGTCAGGACAGCACTGTTGGGGAATGCATCAATTCCATGGGTCACTAGTGGCCAATCCTGCTGAAAACCTTCCTTAGAAATCATGGCTTGTACAGGTACGACCAGCTGACTGTCCTTGAGAAAAGTCCATGCTTTCAATCATTCTATTCCCCCCCCCCCTTCTACTCTCCTTTCCAAATAACTCTGCCTTTCCCAAATGGGGCAAGCTTGTCTTTGTCACTGCAGTGCTATCTCTGTTGTTTGCCTTAATGTCTTTGGATAGAGTACAATGCTTTGATTGATTTTATATATATATGTTGTCAGATGAATACTGAGGGAGTATGCTGTTATGCTGAGAAGCAGTAGCAGAAGAGCGCTTGAAAATGGGCCATTGAGGTTCTTCTTTCTTCCTCTTTCTCCTCCTCCTCCTTCTTTTTAAAAGTTCTTTCCAATCTTGGAGAGGTCAAAAGGTGAGAAGAATTTAAGCATGGAATATCAGAACAAGAGACAGAGTCATGCACAGTATTACATCAGAGGCTGATGAGTTTTCAAAAGACAACCATCTGTCGGTTGAATTGAACATCAATCTATCCAGACTGGCAGTTCCCAAGAATCCAAATAAGTTGATTTGTAAAGATATTTTATCTTCATTACTATTATTCCTTAAATGTCAGCATAATTCCTGAAGGGTAGCATTATCCTTTCTTAGCAAATAGCATAAATGGGAAATTGTGCACTTCTAGATTCCAGGGAGGAGGCAATCAACTGTGATCAGCTGATCAGATGGCAATTTTTTGTATGAATGGGAATTCTCTGGTTTCACTCAGTGACCCTGATTTTCTGCAGAAAAACAGAACTGCTGTCATTTTGATCCTAGAAAGAAGTATTGTAGCTACTTAGAAGTATAACTTTAAAGTAGAATTCATCCAAATGAGCATTGTCTAATTAGACCTGATTTCATACTACACAACTTGTTTGTTTTGAGTGGAGTAGGTGGGATGAAGGGCAAGAACACTTAAATGGTCTGTCAGTATCTACCCTTCTCAAAGTAGCTGAAACCTGGAAAAAGAAAAGAGAGGGGCTAGGTTAACCTTAATTTAATGTATACTGTCCATCAAGCTGAGAAAGATGGAAGGAAAGAGAAGAAGAGAACAACCAGTAGAAAAGTAGATGGGCTCAATTACAGTGATGGTGGGTGCACCATTGGAAGACCTGAGGGACCAGGTTGGAAATCCTAGAGAAAGTCTATTTATTTGGTCACTAAGAGTTGACACTGACATGATGACACATAACCAACAAGTCAAACATTAGTTAAAATACAGTTAATATCCTATCTCCCTATATATTTAAAATATCTTCCTGTTACTTAAAAAATATGCAATTCGGTCATAACATCTGTATGGACTCTGGGGATCCCTAACCTTGTTTCAAACTATCTCTTACTGGCGGCATTTACAGGGAGGTCAAATACTGCCAGTGGTGAACATTGTTTCCACCATTTGCATTAGACTGAGGAGAAACATACACTTACAAACAAACATAGTAAAGGTAAAGGTTTTCCCCTGCACAGTCATGTCCGACTCAAGGGGGCGGTGCTCATCTCTGTTTCTTAGCCTAAGAGCCAGCGCTGTCTTCAGACGCCTCCGCGGTCATGTGGCCGGCATGACGCACGCGGAACGCTGTTACCATCCCACCGAAGTGGTACCTATTCATCTACTTGCATTTGCATGCTTTCGAATTGCTAGGTTGGCAAGAGCTGGGGCTAGTGCGGGAGCTCACTCCGTCACTTCGGTCTCGAACCACCAACCTTCCGATTGACAAGCCTGGCGTCTTAACCACTGAGCCATCACACCCATACACTCACCCATATGGCACAGCTATCTTTGGACCACTTTGGATCACAATGCTAGGGCGTGATGGGTGCTTTTGAAGTATTTGAATGGCTGTTCCAACATTCAATGAATGCTCAGTTACTTCCCACTGATGGGTTCAATTTCCATGCAATTGGTACTTGCAACAGGGAAGAATTGTTTCTTCATTTAATCCTCCTCTTACCTTTTTAAATAGTCGAGTTTCAGAGAGCCTGTCCCCATGTGTCTTCTACTTTCCCAAACAAGATCAGCCCTGAATTACCACTTACCCAATTTTCTGTTCTATTCATCAACATCCATTCTACCACATCTGTTTGAACTGGTTTTTGCTGAAATGCCAGTGAGTAATTTGGATATAAGGAGTCACTGGTTTTTGATTAAAAGGGTAAAATGCTTAGTCAAGATTGAATAATTGGCTCTTATAATGTTCTTAACAGCTGTTCTCTAATGCAAGTGATTCACAAACACTTGACTTCTCAGCATCATTACACCTTCCTCCATTTTAAAAATGTCCCATGATGGATGACTTCACTCAATACTTTTATAGGTAAAGGGTTTACAATCAGATTTTAGTGCAAAGATTTCTCCTGCCATAAATCAAACTTTGAATATGCATTGCAGTTCCTTATCTGAAAGTTTCATGCACCTTGCATTCTGGAAAATCAGCCAGATTCCTCTCTCTTTCTCTTGGAAGCAACCCTGCAGAATAGCTCAAACACATGCCAGTAGAGCATTTATAAGCCAAGGAATGGTTTCATCACAAAGACCTGCCAGTCTAAGCCAATTTATTATATGCTGTACAAGTGTTAAACTGCTTTAAATCAATAGTTAAGAAGACAGGGGAATACTCGGGGCGCAGTAAGTCATCATTTTAATGAAATATAGATTATTCCAAGACTATTAAAGAAGTGGTTGGATGTCAGGGAAATGGTGCACATTTTTTCCCCAGCGTTAAACAAAACCCATCTATTTTAGTGGAGCAAAATCAATACATAGCTGTGACCTGCCATGTAACCTGAATGTGTCAGTAAATTTATAGGCAGAATTACCCATTGCTAAGGAGACAGGTCGTGTTACAGACCTGGGCTAGTTCATCTGATCCAGTTAAAGAAAAGGTTGGGGTGGGGGGTGGGGGCAGAGGCAAGGAACCAGGCAAGTCACATGCTTTGCTTGAACGACACTTCATTGGGTACCAGATAGCACCATGGAACGACTTACCATTGTTTTGCAGGAAGCCATGTTAAACCTGGTTGACTGGCTCCCTTTGCTGAGACCCCCTGAAATGCACTGCCAGATTTCCTATGATATTTTAGATGGTTGCAGTATGTTTACTGGGATCATGCACAAATATCTGAGACATGTGCATGGACACTAGCTATGTCAGATTCATATGTGCAAATATTAGACCAGAGCTTTCCAAACTTTTCATGTTGGTGACACACTTTTTAGACATGAGTCGTTTCGTGACACACTCTTACAGCAGGGCATCATTTCACGACACACTCTTACAGCAGGGCACAAGGCAGGCACTAGGACCTGCGTGGAATCACAGCAGGTTTGGAGGCAGCCAGGCACAAGGCAGGCACTAGGAGCTGCACGGAATCCTGGCAGGGTTTGGAGACAGCAGCAGCCGCGACACACCCAGACACTGCAGCTGACACACTAACGTGTCCTGACACACAGTTTGGAAAGCTCTGTATTAGACAGTACTATCCCTAACATTAGCCAAAGGGAGGGAGCTGCCTTGAGCAACACATTCTGGTAGGGAGCAGAAAAATGTTTCTGGAGAGAGGCATGAGCCATGCAACCAGCTCAGCTGCCTTCAGGGGGCAGAGATATTTCCCCAACATGCCTCTTAAAAAAAGGTTACAGCTGTTAATCCAATTCTCATGGAATGGAAGGAGTTTCATATCATTCAGACAGCAAAATGGGATGGGTCAGCCCTCAGGGAAGCATATAGGGAAGAAGCCAATTGCTTGGGACATCACCACCAATAGCAAGTCCATGGATGAGACTGTGGACTTAAATGTATTTTACACAAGTGCAAAGTTATTATGAGTCAATTCATTCACCATGATATAGTTCCTCCTGCATCCTTCTTACCTGCTGGTGATAATGGCCAAGGTACTGGGTAGGAAGGGAGGAACTGAATTGCCCTCAACAGAATTCCCAGGAGATTGATCATCTTGTAAGAGTTCCTCTCTGTTCCCAGCTGAAGATGACAATGCAATGTATTGAGCAAATGTGAGAAGAAATATCTTGGTCCCTAATAGAAGCAGCGAATTTGGAAATTAAGCTCAGCAGGTACGATGAGCCTGTGCAGTTTTCAAACGAGATCATTTGTCCTTGTACCAAAGTGTGTTGATTGTATTATTGCTTTCTGCTTCTCTCTCCCATGCCCACCCACCCCTCCTTCATTTCTTTCCTCAATTTCCCCCTGCTGCTTTTAATAAAATGAATCAAAAGTGCTATAGAATAAATTGCAATAAAGCAAATGTTTTCCCACACAGATGTTCCTGTTGTTTCATCCTATGGGGCCTGAATCCAAAGAAGCCAGTGTTCTGATATAATGACCTGGGTGATGTTCCTGCACATCCACAGGACTCATTTCATCTCTGGAAACTTTCTGAATTAGTGTCAATTATCCTGGAAATTCTTAGCACTGCTTTGCTGGAGCAAAAAGTTCCAACCTGGCCTTGATCTTCGCTAATAATACAGTATGTCAGTCCCAGCTGAGAGCATTTGCTTACCTGATCAAACTGTAACTCCAATTCCAGTGTTGCAGATGTTTGATCTTGAAGGAGAGCTATTACCAGCTTTGTTTTCTTCTCTTTAGACCAAGCATGACTGGCAATTTAGAAGGAATCATTATTCTTATATTTGGAGTTTGGGAAGCCTCATTTCAACCTGGAGTTTATTAGATGACTTTGGGCCAGTCACTCTCCAACTTTCCTCACAGAATGGTGCCTGTGGAAATATAATGAGGGGTGGCCTTCCTGTTAGCTTAGGACTATCATATCATATAGGGGCGTGGTGGCTCAGCGGGTAAGACGCCAGGCTTGTCGATCGGAAGATTGCAAGTTCGGAGGTTCGAATCCCCAGCCCTGCATGCAAATGCAAGTAGATGAATAGGTACCACTTTGGTGGGTAGGTAACAGCATTCCGCGTGTGTCATGCCGGCCACATGACCGCGGAAGTGTCTTTGGACAACGCTGGATCTTCGGCTAAGAAATGGATATGAGCACCGACCCCTACAGTCAGACACGACTGCACAAATGTGCAGGGGGAAACTTTACCTATCATATCTGCAGTGGAAAAATCTGGGCAACTGCTAGAGTTACATTTTTGCAGCTCTGATGTGGTAGCCAATGTAAGCTTTCTTAAGCTCTCAGAGAATTCATGCATAACTAAATACAAATCTTCCTTTCTTCCTGAGCCTCACATTGCCATTAATCCTAAATGGCCACATATCTTCCCATCTAGCTCAACGGTCAATCTATTGACCAACCACTGGTGTTAACTGTCAATATCCATTGCAGTATTGCTTGCTGATGGTTTATATCTATGTTTGCTAAAAGCGGCCTCTACACTATATTGACAATCCTAGATTTTATTCCAGGTATCTGTTTTTTTTCCTCTGCTGTCATCTGAATTAAGGCAATTAATCCATGAATGCTCATGCTTAATTCATTTCTCATCTCTGCATCCTACCCACCCACCCCAATGCAAAGAAAAAAAATGTTTCACTGTATACATTTTTCTTTGCTTTGGTCAAATCATTAAAATGAACTCTTTGAAATGCTGCATGTGCTTACATGCAGCTATAATTAGGTTCATAATTACATTCCCCTTCTCTTCCATCACAGAACTGGGCATGAGCTTTTCGATTTGAATGTGTTGATTTTCTCTGCCCAAACAGAAAACACGTTGTTGCTATTGGTGGTGGGGATGTAGTGTTTGCATGTGTGTTAAATTTAGGGAACAAACAGCCACGGAAAGTCATATTTTTCTTGCTTTGGCTATTAAATGCAGAGAGATGTTGGCTTGACCTCTCCAAAAGCTAGCTTAGACAGACTTTTGGGCCTATTTGAGAAAACAAGGTTTATTTTTTATTGAAAAAGAAGAGTCTCCTTTGGCTTTTGACTTCTCAGTCTACTGTCCTGGGATTTTCTGATGATTTCCCATCCAAATATTAACCAAGTCCAAACCTCTTTAGCTTTTGGAATCAGCCAAGATCAGCTGCAGAGCAGTAACAAAACTTGATAGTTCCTACATCAACAAATAACGTTGATTATTGCACAAGCTGAGTCAATTAAACAATATATGTATATCTAGGAACAAGCATTCCTTCTGAAGAATGTGAAAAAGTCCTCATCCTCTTGAAGTAACATTTACCCTGGATAGTTAAATAAAAAATATTCCAGGGCACATTAAAAGCAATTATAAAGGTAGAGTTCTATGGAGGAGCAATAGAAGAGCTTAGCAATATCTTTAATTAGTGCCAATCAAGTTAACCAAAAAGTATGTTTAAGCTTTTGCATTCTCCAGAACACTTCATTAGTCAAATCAAATACATGTTATAAAAATGCAGTGAGGAAGAAGACAGAAGAAAGCTAAAAAAATAAAAATCTACCTCATAGGGCCAGGTAACTACTGTTGATAGTATATGCTATTTTGAGACAATAACATATTCATAGCAATGCTGTTAAAAATTACATTGAGGTATAATAAAATATTCACCACAAATGGACTTAAAATTCATAGCTTTTCTGCCATTTGATATTTAATATAGCTGACCAAGAGCAAAGGTCTATGAGCTTTGCTGTGAGTTTCTCCCTCATGAAATATCTCCTGGCCCTACATTCTCACTTATACTAGGTCTGTGTGAAGTGAAATAAATTCACTTTGACAAAGCAGTTCAAGGCATGAAGGTGATGTGATTTGCTTCACTGAAGTAAAAAGTCCAACTAATTCACCTTGATAAAACAGTTCAAGGTTTCCCTTTCTCCTCTGCAACATTGGTTCTAGACTTCATCACATGTTTCAGGATAGTCTGCAGAACATGCTAAAGACTGGATGACTTTGGGCATGACCAGAGGGACCACCAGCCTTAATGACCTTTGGTCAACTCTGAGAAAGAAGACTTCTCACCTGTAGTCACTCTGAAGCTTCACTAAAGTGGAGCACATCTTCAAAGGTTCAAACAGGCCTAATGTATCTATCTCCAATTCAATTGTTGTTGTTGTTCAGTCGTTTAGTCATGTCCGACTCTTCGTGACCTCATGGACCATAGCACGCCAGGCCTTCCTGTCCTCCACTGTCACCCAGAGTTTACTCAAATTCATGTTCATTACATCGGTGATGCTATCTAACCATCTCATCCTCTGCCGTCCCCTTCTCCTTTTGCCTTCAGTCAAATTCAATTCAGTCAAATTCAGTCAAATTCAGTCAATTCAATAGCACAATTCTAAAAGAAGTTTGAACAGAGTTTGGAAGAAAGGTGTCAAGTGCAATGAAAGAAAAGTCAGGGTCTTGGATATTATCAACCAAAAAAGTTGCTTGAAGCCAAGTTGTTGAAGCCAAGACAGAGGTCATCTGCAGGATTCCACCATCTGCGTGAGCGCACACCCCTTACAGAATTATTGATGTAATTTGACACTTGACCTCAAACAGACTTATATAAACCTAATATAGACCCACATAGAGGAAGAGATATAGATCCTCTCCTGAAAGGTGTCCTGGTACCAAGTAAAGGTTGGTATTAATTTTCTCAGGCACCCTAGGAAATCACTTGCAGTTATTAAACACTGTTGTGCAGCTGGTTTTATTGCAATTTTATTTGGCAATATTTATTGTTGTTACAGACTTTGCTGTTGCTATTTTTTATCTCTATAATGCTGCCATCTTAACTGCTGTATATTGGTTTTGTTATATACTGAATACATTTAACAGATGCTTACACCCTCTATGGATTGTGGGGCAGGTTAAAAATGTGGTGCCTACTTGGATACATCTGGAAATAATGAGACATCTGGAAACTTTGCTGAGAAATCTGTCAAAGGGGAGTGAAAGGTGAACAGCTGTTCCTAAAGAGTTCAAACCATTTTCATAGCTCTAGATCCCTGTACCTGGTTCTTTTACACATGCTCCCAGGTTCGGCTTATGGTCACTCACTCATACTCGCAGCCTGTTGAGGCACATGGATCTTGTAACCTCCTCTTGCTTTCTACCTGGGTTTTCCAAATAGGTGTGGCTAGAGCAGACAGACACACAGCCCTGGTCAACAGCCGGGAAATAATTAGGGACACACACAAATCACTTCCAACCGAACACTGAGGCACAACAGGTTCTTTGGAATGCACAGAGACCCAGTAAACTTAAAGTAACAGCAAAACGTTACTGGTTACAATGTACACTTGCTCTTTCTCACATGAATACACTCACTCATCCACACCTACCCACGTCCTTCTCAGCTAGGCTGCCAGGCACTAGCTACAGGGATGGAAGCTGCCACGTCTGGATTCAAAAATGGCTCAAGGAGTGGGCAGGCTTCAGAACCTCTTTTACAGGTAGTCCTCACATTACAATGGTAATCGGGGGGACAGAATTTCCATCACTAAGTGATACGGTTGTAAAGTGCAATGTCATGTGACTGCATTGCTTAGCAACAGCAATCTTGGCACTCCCTGTTGCTGCTGTTAAGCGAGGATCACGGGTCATTAAGCAAATACCTCCTTCTAACTTCCTGCTGGCTTCCAACAAGCAAAGTCAGTGGGGAAGTCAGCAGGAAGTCACAAGTCCCAGGCAGGTTGCAAGCAGGCCAGGTATGTGGGTGGGAACAGGAGTGTGGCGGGGCCAGAAATGGCTGCTGTAGGGTGCATGAGGGTGTGTGGGTGGCCATCAAGGTGTGGCACAAGTAAAGTGGGGCTGGGGGTAGCTGCTGATGGGTGGAGGGGTGCTGCAGGCATGTGGGGGAGGGTGCACAGGCGGCCGCCATGGATGGGGGTGCTGCAGACGTGTGCGCACTACGGAATACGAGATACCTTGGGGGCAAAAGCTGAGGGAATGCAAGCAATTTACCAGAGCAATTTGCAACCTTCCCTGCTGGCTTCCCCATTGACTTTCCTTGGGGGAAGCCAGTAGGGAAGGTCGCAAATGGCGATCACGTGATGCGGGACACTACAACCATTGTAAATATGAGTCAGTTGCCAAGCACCTGGATTGCAATCACATGATCGAGGTTTCTGGGACATCCAGAACTCTGAGGAATGGTTGTAAGTACCACTCATTCAGTGCCTTGGTAACTTTGAAAGGTTGCTGAATGAGTGGTCGTTAACCGAGGATTACCTGTATCCCCAAAAGTTCTTGCTTTGTTGATTCGCTGGGATTGGGGTTCTTTCCAAGTGCTCAGGCCCAGCTTCCTTTGTCTGGTTTTGGTGACATTTTCCCTTTGTTTCCTTAACAACTTGTTTTCTCCTTATCTACCTCCAGGAAGGGATCTTTTGGAGAAGATTCCTGGTTTTTTGTGCCTGCTTCATTTTTAGGTTATGGCAACAAGGTTTCCAACCTGAACCTTTTCAATTACAAAATAGTTATTTTGAAGGCAAAAGAGCAGGTTCACATCCAGAATGGGCTGTCTGAAACACTTTGGATGCATCTGGCGCTGAAAGCAGAGCTTCTCAAATTCAAAGCCAAGCTATCCTTCAGCTTGAGGCTCTCTCAGAATGTCTCAGCCAATTGTTTTGAAGTCAAAATGGGATTTTTAAAATTTAAGGACACTTTACATCCCACAGACTGATATAAAGCAATGTTCTTTCTCTTCCACTGACTCTGGAGGAAGAGGCAGGGAGGGGAGGAGAGCCAAGATTGCTGGTGTGAATATATCTGTTAAATATGCTCGCTGGTGCCTTTATGGTGCGAACAGTTCATTCCTCTGGTAGTATTAGACTAAACTCTTCTTCTGCTCCCTTAAACAATAACTGTGCTCTGTAAGCCTGCTCACTGGGAACGATTTCCCTGGAGTTCTCACTGTCAGCTTCATTTAATATGACATTAATTAAACAACCAAGGGCAAGCATTTCTTTGCTTATGTGCTGGTGATACTGAATACATGGACCCAGATTCTATTACTTGGGTAGAGTTAATTTATTTAAAACATTTCTATCCTAAGTAGTAGGAGTAGGAATAATAATAATAATAATAATAATAATAATAATAATAATAATAATTCCAATGATATCTCAGATTCAAAACCCAAACACATTTTATAGTATTGAAGAGGGGAAAAGAGAGGAGCCAAACAGAAATAGCAATGAAATGATTGGAGTAGAGATTAATTGAGATTAATTCCTAGGGTTGGGGTGAGATCCAGATTCAAAGGCAAAATATGATTTGGAACATAGTTTGGAATGTGCACAAGAGCACATGTAGCATCTATCGGGAAGACCTTAAAGCAGGGTTTCTCAACCACAAATAAACATTTTCAGGAGCTTCATATTTCACTGCCACACTGCTAAACTCAAGCTATCATTAAGGAATGAGGCAAGTGGCTTGCCAAGTCTTTAATCTGTTCTGCACACCCACCAAGTCAATAGTTGAAGCAATGGATCTACCCTGGAAAAATCTACAGATTCGGATACATTTCTTTGAGCCTAGAATACGAATCAGCTGGGATGAAAAAAATAAAGGAACACCATCCATTTTTACACACTACTGTAGACAAGAGATCCACAGCTTTTTTCAGGGTAGAAGGCCACGCTAGCCCGTATCAAACTAATTCACTGAAAGAAAATGCACACAGTCATGCAACAGTGTTACTAATATAAAGTAATAGCAATGTTAAGAATAATTTAAAAAATACAAAGGAGGTGGAAAAACCCTGGAGGGTTCTAGTATAAATGGAACTACAAAAAAAATACTACATTGCTTTAAATCAAGGTTTCTCAACCAGGGTTCTGTGGAACTCTAGGGTTCCATCAGAGGTCTCTAGGGGTTCCCTGGGAGATCACAATTTATTTAAAAAATTATTTCAAATTCGGGCACCTTCACATTAAAAAGGTAAGTTTCATTATTTAGTTTAAGGCATATATACAGGCCTGCACATGAAAGAAATATAATTTTGTAACTTCTGGCCTGTATTTGAGCCTGAATGTGCAGGGGTTCCCCGAGACCTGAAAAATATTTCAAGGGTTCCTCCAGGGTCAAAAGGTTGAGAAAGGCTGCCTTAAAGCAACTGTGTCTTCTCAACTTAATCTTCTCTTTTGCAATTTATTTATTTATTTATTAATCAAATTTATCACCACCCATCTCTACAGCAGTTGCCAGACAATCCCTGGAAAACTCTGTTTAAGGGTGTTCTACATGCATGTCCATGAACACTTTGAAATCACAATTTGCCCTTCAAATCCCAATCTCTGTACCACCCAATTAATTTCATTTTACCTTCTCATCCCCTTTCCAGGGCAGGCTCAAACCAATCCTTCACCGTTATTATACAGTATGTACATAGTGATACCCAAAGAATTATACGCTGCTTCCTCTATAGTCCCGTAAATTCTGGATAAAAGTGAATGTCAATTATAGATTCTGATTATCTTTTTTACAGTCAGAGATCGCATAAATTCACCAACTCACCGATATACCCACAGCAAAAGAACTGAAATGGAATGACACAGATAATATCCAAAATAGCAAAAACAATCACTTGGATGGCGGTGGCTGTTTTTCAGAATTTTGAAAGCCTTTTAGAAATCACAGTTGAGCTGTCAGCTAGGAGAACAGGAATTTCCTCCTCTGAACTTCTGTGACTATTGATTATTAAAGGTGTTATTAAATCCTCATGTCAGGTAACATAAAAGTGACAGTGTAAAAGTACATGTGCAATTGATTCAAGTTCCCTATTAGGGAAGGGGGGCAGCAGCGAGGAGGACAAAACATTAAATCTAGCCAAAGGAAGGACTTTTCTGTGAGTTGGACACAGAATATTAGCAAAGTGAGTAGCAGCTGAAAAAGCTCTTCCATGGGTAGCTGGGGACTACAGTAAAGCCCTAAAAATTTAAACTAAGGAGAACCAAGATATGATAATTACAGATCTTTGTACCATAATTAGAGATCACAGCACTGAATGTCTGTGGCCTGAAACCCCACTGAAATGTATCTAGATAATCGAGTTCTTCCAGGAACTTCTGGAGATGAAGCCCAACCATGGCCTCCACTAGCTTCCTAAAAAGAGGAGATTAGAGACTGGACATTTGTTGTCCAGGATTGTTGGGTCCAGTGATCACATCTTGGAGAGGGCACACCACAGCCTCCTTCAAGGCCAAGGGGACCACCCCCTCACTTAAGAGGTTAACACCACCACATGGACCCAACCACATATCACATCCTGGGTTGGTTTAACCACCCAGGTAGGACCTGGAGGTGGGCAAGCTAACAGATTGGAAAACCCTGTCCATTTCCTTGGACATCACAGTATCTAAATAATTCCAGATTGTTGGAAATCCAGCAAATCAACATGCCTCATTTGCATGTAGTTCATCCCAGGATGCAATTCTCCATGTCTTTGAGGAAGTTGTTTTGTTGCCACTCCCACTTCCTCCTTCTCCCTTTGTAGTCAGCTCTCTCTGTTTTTCTTCCACCAGAAGAGTAGGACGCACGTGCCTGAGCTCCTTCCTCAAGAGGCCATGCCTAGGCCTCAAGCTCCTTTTCTCCATGCATCCCTGGCAGAAACATAGGGTCAGGGTTCTAGGGAACCAAAGAAGAATTATTTCTCAACAAAATTGGATGCAACTGGACCAATAAACATAATAACTCTTTTGTACTTACTTTTTAAACCTACTATGTCTAAGTGTGTGATTCTTTATGTTTGGGTGGGCTAAAAGTGTAAGATTAAGAACCTGGATCTCTCTAATGTGCTCACTGGCTCTGTTTTTAAACAATATTATTTTTCTGTGCACTAGCTTATACTACGTTAAGCTCTGCTCCATTCACTGGTGCTAACAGGCCACTGAATTATCTTCACAGATAACCCCACAGGACCCTGCCTCAGGCATCTCAACTAGTCCTGTCCAGTCAGAGTCTGAGTGAATCCAAACAACGTTATCTGCCAGATAATGAAAATACTCCTCACAGTGGTGCTGCAGAAGGCCTTTACCCTGGCCCTCCCCAGCAAGGTACGGGTAGCCTTAAAGAGGGCTGTTGGATGGCGATCAACAGATGCAATAAGAGGGGAGGAATAACCACATTTTGCTGCCCTTATTGCCACAGTGTAAATCTCTTACATGGGCTCTTACATGTGCTTGGTTAGCTTCACCCTGTCTTCCTCCATATAAAGTGTTCCAGTTTAGGCAGTCATCTGGGCTCTCCTTCAGGACACTTTCTTCCATTCCATGTCTAGTCCAGGCTACTCCTTTCCCCCTCCACACTCAGAAATGAGCAGCCTCGGTTTTCACTTTGGGGATTGACTGCCTCCTTGGTTTCATTATTTTTGGTATTTCTAAGATTTACTTTCATCTTTTTTATGGGTTGTGATGTTTTAGGTGCAGAAAGAAAGAAAATTGGCAAATGAGTTTGCTATTGCTATGTGTTGTAGTAGTGAAGGTGCTGGACTATGAATGGGGAGAGCCAAATTCAAGCCTACCCTCAGATCCAGAAGCTTCCTGGAGGACTGTAGAGGACAGAGGGAATGGCCTTGAGGAACAAGAGGAAGAGCTGATACCAAGACAATGGCCAGATAAAGAGGACTGAGTCCAGGACAGGAATATAGCCTGAGTAAGACCCTCCTTAGTTCTCCTTAGTCCTTAAAGATAAAGGGAAGGAGGAGGAAGTGCATTCAGACTTGTAAGATCTGTTACTAGAGCTTTACAATAAAAGTAGTACTGACCTACATGACATTGGATTCCTACTGATCTACCTTGAAGGGCTGACAGGAATTTTGGGCCAGTCCTTCTCTCTCAGCACATGAGCCCTGGTGGCATAGTGGTTGGGGTGCTAGACTAAGAACAGGAAGACCCAAGTTCTAGTCTACTCTCAGATACTGGTATTTACTAAACAGACCTGGGGCCAGTCACTCTTTCTCAGCCCAATGTAACTCATGGGATTGTTGTGGGCAAAAATAGGAGGAGGTAGCACTATGTATGCTACCTTGACCTCTTGAACAAGAATAGGGATACAAATCTAATAAGCAAACAAAGGATGATGGTGGTGACGGTGACGGTGACGGTGACGAACTAGACTTTACCGTGCTTTCACCATTCCAACTGCTTGCTTTGATCCTGTTAAAAGAAACTAGATGCCCACTTAAAGTTAAGTTTTGAATAGTTAGAGCTTCTGACAAGTGGTTGAAAGAGAAAAATTAGTTAACCTAAGCTGCCCCATGTTAAACTAGTGTTCATCTGTCCCTCATCGTTAAGGTTAGTTACCCTCTTCCTTTCTTCTGGGAAAGCAAGATGTGGACATGAGGTCTTAGTGCTTAAGACCTGTTAAAGGGCAATTGATAATCCAAAAATAAACTGATATGCAGGAACTGGTGCCAAATGGACACACCCCATCTACTTCAGTAATTATTGTGCTATTGCTCACTCAACTGTATAAAAGATGCTTGCTGTCAATCAGGAAGACTTTGGTCTTGCCCCCAACCCTGTGGCGTCATAAAGTTTTCTGTCTGAATGCCCAGAGAGCTGTCTCCTCTCTGTTCATGAAACAAACCACAGGAGAACATTTCATCTAATGGAAATGTCCATCCCATTTTGGAAAGCAGCTAGGAATATATTAATTTACTTGCCAATAAGTGCCATCCACCACGGTGGTTAAAACAGGTGAGATGAGAGTTCTGGCAGTGTGTTCAAGGCCTTCCCCCTTGGTACATGTGTGACCATAGCACACAGGTGCAAAGTTCAGGCTCACCAAGATGACCACCATCTTGCCTGTTTGACACACGCATACCCCACCCAATGCTGCTGGGCTTATACCCACTCAACTTCTACTGCTCTTCTGCCCATTTGGTTGACCATTGCAGAGCATAGTTTGGGTAAATTAGGACACTCTTTTTCAATCTTCATGTTTATGTGCACATGCAACGACTCTGACTTTATTTTCACAGCTTGGTTCTGTTCATTACCTTGAGGATCCTTAGGTAGAATGGCTGGCTATTTCTCTTAAGTCAACACACAGCAAACACTATGACAGAGGGAGAAATGAAAGAGACAATGGGAACCGCTAATTGGGGCAGTACAAGAAAAGAGATCCATTTCACAGAAGGAAAATGGAACTCCCTTAAGCAAATTAGCATGCTCGCTTTTTAAAAAACCCTTTCAGCTGGAAACAAAGGGGACCCCAAGCTGAGATTTGACAATGCAGAAAGTGGCAGGGAGAGACTCTTGGGAGGCAACGCTTCTCAGGAACGCCCCATGGGGCTTAGGGAGGCCTGATGAAAAAGCCCCAACCCGGTTTGTTGATTGCAAAGGAGGAACACGTAAGCTTGGCAAAGAGGAAACTGTCAGACCAGATTGCTCAGCCATTTGCTTGCCAAAGCTGCTGGTGCAGCTGTGTTTGGAGTCACAAGTCTGACAATTCTGAATCCATCAGCTGTCAGCGCAAGCATCGCAGCAGGGATGTTCACTTCAGGATGCCAGTGAGAATATTTAACTAGGTTGCACACAGGTACAATAGGATACCTTTAGGATATGAGCTCCTTCTCCTCCTTCTCCTTCTCCTTCTCCTTCTCCTTCTCCTTCTCCTTCTCCTTCTCCTTCTCCTTCTCATTTTTGTACCTCCCTCTCCCTCTCCCTCTCCCTCTCCCTCTCCCTCTCCCTCTCCCTCTCCCTCTCCCTCTCCCTCTCCCTCTCCCTCTCCCTCTCCTTCTCATTTTTTACCTCCCTCTCCCTCTCCCTCTCCCTCTCCCTCCCCCTCTCCCTCTCCCTCCCCGTCCCCCTCCCCCTCCCCCTCCCCCTCCCCCTCCCCCTCCCCCTCCCCCTCTCCCTCTCCCTCTCCCTCTCCCTCTCCCTCTCCCTATCCTTCTCCTTCTTCCCCTTCCCCTTCCCCTTCCCATTTTTTTTTCCACCATCCACACTGGCCACCGGCAGTGAGAGGGTAGCACCTGGCAGGGCAGAGCTAGAATTTGTGGCTCTTTCATTTGGGGGTGTTTTGAAGACTTTTAATGAAATAGGTGTATTAAGCCTATCGGAAGCATAATGGGGCAATTTTACTGCTTAAAAAGGGGGAGGAGGAAGGTAATGAGAGAAAGAAAGGGAAAGTACCCTCTCAGGAGATCAAGCCTGAAGTTTCTTTGAAAGAGGAAGGAGGTAAAATCCCATGGGATAAAACTCAAAATAGAGCCAACTGTTGGCTCCAAATTGGCCTGCTGTTAATTTGCATGCTGATCTGAAAAGTGCCCAACTTTCATCTACCTCAGTTGGAAACCCTTCCACTTTGTGTCTCATTTCATGTTACTGCTAACCCTAAACCCAGGTGACCAAAAGTGGACCTGTGTTCACAAGCACATAGTTTCTTTGTGATGCCCCAACCAGCCATATTATGGCTTAATGCAATGGCCAGGTTCATACTACCTGTTATGAAATGGCTGGATTTCCTGAATAAACAGAACCACAGACTACCCAACCCCAATAACAGGGGTGGGGAACCTTTTTTCTGCCAAGGGCCATTTGGATATTTATAACTGGGGACTGGGGGGTGGGGGGTGGGGTTTCTGGAATTTCTGTGGACCGGGGGCGGGAGTTTGTGGGCACGAGCCAATCACAAGCGCTGGGGAGCGGGGTTTGTGGGCGGGAGCCAATCGTCTGGAAGGGGCGGGGTTTGTGAGTGGGAGCCCCGCGGGCCTTAGACGGGAGCCCCGTGGGCCTTATATGGCCCGCGGGTCTGACGTTGCCCACCCCTAGTCAAGAATAATGTGTTGTATAAACAATTTCTGACCATCACTATATCTGTGGCAGTGGGAAGTAGGGAAGAAAGATTTTTTAAATTATTATTATTATACGATGACAAAGTATTTTAAACACAAGCCTTTCAGCTTGAGTGACTTTTCTCTCTTTTGCGTATGTTGGATCTGATCACATTTCTCTAATGAGGCAGATGAAGGAATGTCACCTTTGAAAGTTAATTGAACAGCTTTCCTTAAACAAAGCTGGTAGAATATGACTTGGCACGCTCCCTTCCTCATGTCTGATTTGTATTCTCTCTTTCTTCATCCACAAAGTAAAAATCCATGGGAAGATTTTGTTGCCTGTGTTAAAACCACTTCATGTCACAATGGTGGGGAGAACACAAAAATCAAGCTCTCTGGCCCCAGCTTTGTTTTTAAAACTCTCAATAGTTGACCCAGTGGTTCTTGGCATTCCTAAGTGAATAGAAACTGGATGGAGAAAGTGTGTTACCAATAGGGGACAAAGCAATATATAGATTTAATCTGGGAAGAAGTTGCATCAACTTTTATAAAGAATGTACTGCTTGGATAAAGGATGCAGTGAATAACTCCATAGGAATCATTGTCTCCATATAGTCACTGAGGAAATAAATGGATTGGCTTTTATTCCATTCTGACATAAAATCTGGAAAGACTGATGCAAACTGTAGAACCAAAAGAAAGCAAAAAATAATCACATCAGAAAGGGAGGCTTAATATGCAGTCTTCCAGTCTCCTCACACCTCTCTTCTAACCACAGTGATTAATGCCCTTTTGAGAAGATGTTGAGAACTTCTGTTTGAATTTCATTAAATAGACAGTGGCCGAAGATGCTGACAGTCATTTCTGATGGTAACTGCAATCATCACTTCCAAGTGCTGGGCTTGGCCTAGCTTCTGTGCCTCAATTTTCCTCTTCTTCCAATGACAGAAGGCTAACATCTTGCACACAATTCACAGTATTTGGCAGTCATTTCTGGACTGGAGTTATTCCCCTGGAAATCTTCTGTGGTCACGAGGGGCAGAGACAGAGTGGCTGGTAGGACAGGATAGGAGTGGGGAGAGATCTGCCCAGCACCTCTTTCTTCCGACATTGAGAGCCCGAAGTTATGAGAGATACAATACCAACTAGCAGCCTGAGAATACCCTGATCAATGAATAAAGGTAGTCCCATGCAGACAGATTCTCCATCTTTTTCTTTCTACAAGTTCCCATTCAGTCTGATGGAAGAGAATTTGAACTTTCTGTCAAATCAGGGTTTTGGTGGAAGTCTTCTGGTTGGAAGATGGATTGTGATGTAGCCAAAGAGAATCTGTGAATGACCTGACTTTCATTCTACAATCCTCTCTTTGATAGTCTACAGAAAGGCTGTAGGCTGCACTCAGCCTGCTGAGTTCTTTGCATGGTCTACAGCCCACAATGTCTGAAAAACTACAGGGGTGCCAGAGCCCAAATCCTTCCAGGTTGGCTATGCAGGCCCTTGATCTCCTCCACACCCATCCTGCCTTGCTGTCTTGCCTTGCGCATGGGCCCTGAGCCAGCATGTGATGGCCATGAAGGTGCACCAAGGCAACACTGCTGGTGATATCACCTCCATTGACCAGGGGTGTGTACAGAACAGCATTCCAGTGAGGTGTGAGACAACAGATAGGTTTGCAATTGCAGCCATGGTGATACAATAAAAAGGTAAAGGTTCCCCCTGCACATTTGTGCAGTCATGTCCGACTCTAGGGGCCAGTGCTCATCTCCGTTTGTTAGCCAAAGAGCCAGCGTTGTCCAAAGACGCTTCCACGGTCATGTGGCTGGCATGACGCACGCGGGATGCTGTTACCTACCCACCAAAGTGGTAGCTATTGATCTACTTGCATTTGCATGCTTTTGAATTGATAGGTTGGCAAGAACTGGGGCGAGTGCGGAAGCTCACTCTGTCACGCGGGGCTAGGTGATATGGTGATACATTACTTCACCCTTTTACAGAAGGCAGCATTTTTCTTTTTATTTACAATCAATATTGTCATTTAAATTTATTTTTAACTATTATTATTTGTAAACAATAATACATTATTTTTGCTAATTTAATTAATTAATAATTAATAATTAATATTTGCTGCATTTCTGCATGTGTATGAATGCAGCCCACTGATTAGTTTGATTTATGTAATGTGGGCTCCATATTCATTTGAGTGTGAGACCCCTGTTCTACAGTCTCCCTGGCTTCTCACCTTTATTAGCCCCAGTAGGTAGACCAGACCAGGACATCAACTCCACCAGAAAACTAAAACTACTTTTATTGAGATTGGCTTTAATAACAGAAACTTGCAAGTCTGATGGTGTTGCACCTCCTCCTCCTCCTTATACTCCAGTGAATTAGGGAGGTGTCTGTCGGAAGTACTTCCAAATGTTATCCAGACATTCTGGACTTATAAAATATTTCAGACCCTTTTTCCTAGGTAATGGTTCTTGCATACCTTCATCAAGGTCATCTTCCTTACTCTCTACTCATTTGACTTATATCCCAAAGGAAGGTGGGTCTGATCCCATGACTCCCCCCCCCCACATATTGGGTTCTGTGGGCAGCCAAGGACTGATGGATAAATATGTCATAGAAAACAACTCTGCCATCTTTAACAATCAAGAAACTTCAAAAACACTGCCAAGTCATAACAAAGAAATTTTCAGGTAATCTGAGAAGAAACTACCAAAACTAGAAGCTTCCTTTGCATGGGAAGAAGACTGTGCAGAAATTGTAAGGCACATTTCAGGATGGGATTAGGTGACATCCAGAATAATAACTGTTTACCTTTCAATTATATTACAAGAAGCATTGAGAAATTTCCATTGCTTAATGGAGGTCCTTTTTAAGGGTTAATCACCCTTTTATCTCTTGCCTGTTGTTTATTGCTCTCTCCTTTCTTTTACCTCCTATTTTTTACAGTTAACTTCATTGATTGATTGTGCCTTTCAGTCATTGTTGATTCCTTGTGACTGCCTGGACAAGTCCCTGCAGTTTTCTTGGCAAGTTTTTCAGAAGTGGTTTGCCCTTGCCTGCTTATGGGGCTGAGAGAGAGTGACTGGCCCAAGGTCACCCAGTTGGCTTCATGCCTAAGGTGGCACTAGAACTCATCATCTCCCAGCTTCTAGCCTGATACCTTAACCACTACACCAAAGTTATACCCACAGTTATGTTGCAACGCTATGAAGGCTGCAAATAGGGTATTTAATTAAGGATATTGCCCAGACCATATATTGCATAATCCTGATGTAGGCAAGAGAAAAGAAAAGACACACAAAACCAGGAACATGTTTCAGGTCTTTTAAAATCTAAATGCTGGTTATAACCCTGTTTTATGCCTGAAACATCTTACATTCTCCTCCATATTTCATGCCCTTTGTCAATTTTTTTTAAAAAAATCAGTCCGCAATGTTAATGGATTTTAAATTGGACACTTTTGAAAGTCAACCCACTCCCTTTGATACCATCTCCTCTGCATATTAGTTTTACATTACCTGGTGATATCAAAGCAATTGGCAGAGAACTGTAGCAAATATTGTTCACATCCTTGAGGTTCTGTAAAATATATTCAGGGAAATAGGTGGTTGTCTGATCGCTGTTTGAAAAATGGATCCTCAAATCCCAAGGAATGGAAGGAACAGAACCCAGTTGAAATGTTGAGAGCATTAATGTCCTCTGACAATATGACACTGCGCTGAGCTGGATGACAGCTACATCTTTCGCTACTTCTCTGTGTCTTCTCTTTCAAATTGCTTTGCTGATGTTTCCCAGTGCGGTGACAATAAAAATGTAGAGTGTGTGTGAAAGATGGAAAAAGAGTTCCATGCAATTCAAAGATTTCTTTTTCTCTTGTCTGGAAAAAAAATGCCCCTATCTTGAGAGAATTTTATGAAAACCTAAAGTGTTAGGTAGACAGGGCATGGAAGGAACCAGAAATATTCACACACACAAACACACACACACAATCTTTGAGAGTTTTGTTTTGTGTGTGGATGTTTGTTTTCTTTTGTTCTGTTTTGTTTTGTTTCAAAGAGGCAATGATTTGAGTAGAAGAAATGGAGAAGAATAGATAGGGTGACCATACATCCCATTTTGAACGGGACAGTCCCGTTATTTTAGCATTTTTGAACCGTACCGTCTTTTTGACAAAAATCTCAGTATTGTCCCGTTTTGGGAGACAGCCTGGAAAATGAAGCCCTCCCGCCTATCAGCGTGCAGCAAAGGAGGGTGGAGAGGCGGGCCGAGCAGTGCGAGGCCTGATTGGCCAAGACGCACAAACGGCGCAAAATGCGAATAATAAAAGGCGCAGCGCAGCCAACATGCGCTGCCTGAGACACCCGTCTACACCGGTCTTCTACGCTGCCCTGGAAGCCTGGTTGTTTTGCCATGTGCGAGCCCATCGCCAGAACTAGCACCACAGTCCACCCCATTCCTGCCTCCTTACCTGATATCCTGTCAGTGCCGCATGCTCCGAAGCCCTGCAGTGGTGAGTCCTGACCCTGAGCCTTGCCTCCTGACCAAAGATCCGGTCCCTGAATCCCATCCCTGCCTCTCTGCCGGGAGTTCCGCTGCCAAGCCTTGCCTCGCTGCCAAGAAGTCGGCATCCAAACGCCCACTCAGCCTTCCCCCCTGGAATCCACTGGGCTCTCCACCGCTTTTGCCCGATTCATGCACTCCAGTCTTACCGCCTTGCCTCGCCACCGCTCTTGCAGCCGAGCCTCACGGCCCCCAGTCCCTCCGCCCCGGCAGCCAGACTAGCTTACGTGCGCTCACACACCCTTTCCAAACTTCTGGCCAGGCGGAGAAGTTCCTCTTTCAGCAGCACTGCTGAGCTGAGCTGTCCCAGGTCCCTGGGAGGACTGAGCGAGGCACGGCAGGAAGCCTCCCGGTGTGGCGCTCTGAGCTCCTCCACCCTGGTAGCAGCAGCGGGCCCCGGGATAGGAGGAGAGCGCTCTCACCACCTGTCCATGCCGGGCAGGAGGAGCCGTCCCAGCCAGAGCAAGCCAGGGAACCGGTTGGCCGGGGCACCGCCAAGCTACGCGGTGGGATGCAGCCCCTCCGGGTATGGAGCTGCCTCCGTCTCCTGGAGCTGCTGCTGCTGCTGGTGATGCCAGCCCTCGCTGGAGGTATGCAGGATGGCAGTGGGGCCGGCTACATCCTGTTCTGTCCCTTTGGAACAGGCGCGGGGGAGGCAATGTTCGCATCTGTGGTGCTGGAGCTGGTGCTGGCGGGAGAACCCCTCTGGACAGGCACAGTCTACCGTTGGGGCCATGGTGGGCTGGGCGCCCCTTCCCACCTGAATAGACGCAGCTGATGAGATCTGCAGTCCATAACATCTTAGGATATCAAACTCCAGTGTGCCTTAGTTAGACCTTGTCCTATATTTCTAGTCTTGCCGTATTGTCAAACTTTGACAGGTGGGAGCCAATCGCGCGGACTAGGGGGCGGAATTTGCAGGCAGAAGCCAATCACGCAGATTGGGGGTGGGTTTGCAGGCAGGAGCCAATCACGTGGACCCGGGGGGGGGACCCCTGTCCCGTTTTTTCCATCCCAATGTCCCGTTTTTGTCTCAAGGAAATATGGTCAGCCTAAGAATAGAAGAGGACCTATCAGCATCTGGGGACTTGTTCAGTAGGCTGAAAGGAAATCTTGGAGCTCTTCATGTAAAACTGACAGAGGAGCCCAAACTTCCTTACATTACATGAGTTAAGAGATCAATGCAAAGAATCACCGAAACAAAGGAAAAAAGAATATATCAGACGTAAGTTGAATCCCTGGCAACCCTCATAAAGACAAAAAGTGATGCATAGAGACAATTGCACTTGAGAACAAAACTGATGAATATAGGAAACCCTCATTTAATCATGGCATATTCTGTAGAGCTACAAGAAATCTCTCTCTTTTCTTTTTCTTTTTCCTTTCCTTTTTCCTTTTTTTTTTCCTTTCCTTTTTCCTTTCCTTTCCTTTCCTTTTCCTTTTCCTTTTCCTTTTCCTTCTCCTTTTTCTTTTTCTTTTTCTTTTTCTTTTTCTTTTTATAGGAATGTTTCTCTCTCTTTCTCTCTCTCTCTCTTTTCTTTCACCCCATTTCTGAAGTATTTAAACTTATTCTGCAGGTTATAAACTAAAACAAAATAAACACTCACAGAAAATTACTCTTCAATTTGTTCTGTTCTGCTGCTAAATGTCAGGAGTGCAATTTCATGGCAAACTGCAAATCCAAAAATTCCAGGAATGGAATATACTGGAGAACTCTGGAATGTTCTATTCCTCCTCTGGATTATCCCAGCCTGGTTGTTCCAGGGTGGTCCATTGGGTTTCTGAAAGGGAATCCTGCAGAAGTGATCCATCATGCTCTGGCCATGAACAAGTCCCCAAACAATTTATTCACAAACTATATGCCATACTCTCATATTTATTGGTTAAAGGAATTTCTAATGTTTCTTTAACCTGTTATATCAATGCATTTTATTTAACTTGATCCAGTGAATAGTTTATTGGGTCTGCATTTGCTGTGTTATGGCTGAAATGAAAAGATAATTTATTTTTAGGACATCTCCTTTTGACTCTACAAAACAGAGACACAACAGAGACCAGGTTCAGCTTCCCTATTGCATAACCCCATCATACCCTCAGGAAACCATTCTCTTCTCAGAACAAAGACTGCCCCCCACTCCTTTCCTTGCCAAAAAGAAAGAAGTATTGCTCACTTTAACAAAGACAAAATGAAGAAACATTAACAATCTCAGATATGCAGATGATACGACTTTGATGGCTGAAAGCGAGGAGGAGTTGAGGAGCCTTATGACGAAGGTGAAAGAAGAAAGTGCAAAAGCTGGGTTGCAGTTAAACCTCAAAAAAACGAAGATTATGGCAACGAGCTTGATTGATGACTGGCAAATAGAGG
The DNA here is from genome assembly GCA_023362775.1 of Charina bottae. Taxonomy (NCBI): domain Eukaryota; kingdom Metazoa; phylum Chordata; class Lepidosauria; order Squamata; family Charinaidae; genus Charina; species Charina bottae. The sequence continues at coordinate 128,760,436 of JALMGJ010000003.1, forward strand.
GAGAAAAAGTGGAGGCAGTGACAGACTTTGTATTTCTAGGCGCAAAGATTACTGCAGACGCTGACTGCAGCCAGGAAATCAGAAGACGTCTACTTCTTGGGAGGAGAGCAATGGCAAATCTTGATAAAATAGTTAAGAGCAGAGACATCACACTGACAACAAAGGTCCGCATAGTTAAAGCAATGGTTTTCCCTGTAGTAACCTATGGCTGTGAGAGCTGGACCATAAGGAAGGCTGAGCGAAGGAAGATAGATGCTTTTGAACTGTGGTGTTGGAGGAAAATTCTGAGAGTGCCTTGGACTGCAAGAAGATCAAACCAGTCCATACTCCAGGAAATCAAGCCAGACTGCTCACTTGAGGGAATGATATTAAAGGCAAAACTGAAGTACTTTGGCCACATAATGAGAAGACAGGATACCCTGGAGAAGAAGCTGATGCTAGGAAAAGTGGAAGGCAAAAGGAAGAGGGGCCGACCAAGGGCAAGATGGATGGATGGTATTCTGGAGGTGACGGACTCAACCATTGGGGAGCTGGGGATGGTGACGGCCGACAGAAAGCTCTGGCGTGGACTGGTCCATGAAGTCACGAAGAGTCGGAAACGACTGAACGAATAAACAACAAAAATTCCCATGTAAATGCCCAAGGCAGACCTAATTCCCCCCCCCTCCAGATTGGAATGGCTCCCACCTGGTGGTGTTTCAAAGGGCTTTAAAGACCTGGCTCTTCACCCAGGCCTTTGGAAAATATGATTGATGACCCTTTCTTCCCCTCTGGGTTGATTTTCTTTGCCATGGTTGTTCTTTGGTCTTGTGCTGTTTTTGTGTTCTTTTTCTATTGTTCTATATTTTTAATGTTTTAACAATTGTAAACTGCCCAGAGATGCTGGGAGTTGGCATAAAAAATTAAATAATAATAATAATAATAATAATAATAATAATAATAATTGAAATTGCAACAAATTGACTGGGCCATAAGGATCTAATCCCACCAGGGTTCCTTTACTTGTTAATCAGAGACAATGGTTATTTCCAACACTGGTGCCACCTCTAGAAAGCACAGGTTTCCTCACACAAGCAAAATTCTCTGGATTTCCCTATATGATCCCAAGGTCCTAATAGCAAACCAGAGCTGTTTTTTATGCTATGCAAATATGACTTAATTGGAAATGGTTAAAAACTTGAAGACCATCATACTAGAAAGACAGAGAGAACATGAGAAAGAATGTGAAGTGTAGAGCCTGCTTCACATAAAGCACTTGATTGTTTATACACAAATATTACACATTTTTAATATGAAGTTAGGATGTAAAAAAAACCCAGTACCAATTCCAATAGCAGCAAAACTACATGAACTGCCTCATGGATTCCATTGTAATATGGATGGGCAGCCATGGACTAAGTCTCATAGGATCCTTTTAACCATTTGCATAAAGAAACATATTTGGGAATATATCCATTTATCATGCATTAAGAATTGCTTTCCCGCAAAAAATTGTATCAGTGGTTGTTCAATTAAATTAGTAGGTAGGGTGGATGGATGGATGGAGAAATAAACAGACAGAGAAAATACTTGAATTACTGGATCTTGGTTCTGCTCACTCCAGATATGTCAGATTTTTTTCCCAATTTGGATTAAATTCTCATTTAAGAGACCAATGTCCATTAAACCAAGGGTTTATCTGTTAAATCAATTTTTTAATGAAAAAGAATATCTATATCATCTATATCTATATATCACAGTTATGCAAATGATAGAAATTGACACAAATGACATACATTTAGATTTAAATGGGCATTCATATTTCATGGACATTCAACCTAGCAATTCGAAAGCATGCAAATGCAAGTAGATGAATAGGTACCACTTCGGTGGGTAGGTAATAGCGTTCTGCGCGCGTCATGCGGCCACATGACCGTGGAAGCGTCTTCGGACAACGCTGGCTCTTTGGCTAACAAATGGAGATGAGCACCGGCCCCTAGAGTCAGACACGACTGCACAAATGTGCGGGGCGTACCTTTACCTTTACCTATTGAACTGAGGTTATATATATATTGGGTAGTTACATATAACTAGGTTATATTCTATATAGCTGATGCTAGGGAAAGTGGAAGGCAAAAGGAAGAGGGGCCGACCAAGGGCAAGATGGATGGATGATATTCTGAAGGTGACGGACTCGACCGTGGGGGAGCTGGGGATTGCAACGGCCGACAGGAAGCTCTGGCGTGGGCTGGTCCATGAAGTCACGAAGAGTCAGAAGTGACTGAATGAATAAACAACAAAAGTTACATATAAAACTGAAGGAAAATGTGTTCTAAATTATGAACATATTAAGGACTGTTGTGCTTAATACTCTGCATGTTAAGAAAAGTTTGAAACAAAAAGTAGGAATTCCATCTTTTTTCAATAATCAGAAAAGTGGATGAAGCAAAATTATTCTTGGACTAGATATTGACTGATCTACACATCCGTGATGGGAAATAGGCCCTATTGTATTCTGCTGGGTTTACAGAAGATTAGGTATGCAGTCAGTGGATGGCTTAATCATTTTTTTTAAAAAAAGACCAATAGCTGTGTGTCTGTGTATATGTGAATGGCCATTTCCTCACTAGGATCTTATAAGGACTTTTAGAGGTAGACATCCATCATTGTGCCAAAAGAACAGTAATAATGTTACTTTAATGATGGCTAGGTGATGTTATGAAGACCCTATAAGTCATGAGTGGGGAAATGGCCTGTGGGGTGAGAGCAAAAATGGACAGGGAGAGAGCATTTTGTTTCCACAGATGTTATAGAAACTATCTCCATTATACTCTCATGTTTGAGAAAGCTTTTGACACAAGCAAAGATGTGAAAAGTGAATCTCAGCTAAATACCTTCTCTCTAACACGCCCAATGATTAATTTATATAGTGTGAAATACCCAACACATTTCTACAACAAGAACAACAGCAAATTATTTTCCGTAGGGTATTGTATCCTGGTTTTGTTTCATCATTTTGTATTTATCTCCGAAATGTTTATATTGTATACAGTATATGCTATTGTTTTACGTGCCCTCAAGGAAGAGATTGTTTGTGTAGATGCTTTTCTTATCTGCTTCGTAATTTCTCTTCTCTTCTTTTCTCTTCTCCTCTTTTCCTCATGCCTGTAAAAGAATGATGGAGAGAAACACCAAATCGACAAACAAAGCAACCAAAAGATTGAAACCAACTGTGGGGAAAAAATATCATTTTTTTTTTATCGCCCCCCCCCCCAGGGCAAAATGCTTCCCTTTGGGTATTTGATTTCTCTTTTATAATAAACACATTTTAGAAAGAATGTGCTTCTACAGTGGAATATTTTGTTTTATCATTCCAAAAGTCATAAGTAGATTAGAGATTCTTGTAACTGTTACATTTCTCTTTCTTAGCCAGGCTTGCACATGATGACCGTCAGGCCTTCTCTTACATACTCCATCACATACACTCTTCACACTCAAATTACTTGAGTCCAAGGTATGAGACCTTCAAGGTCAAGCAGAGGAAGTGCCATGGCAAAACAAGACCCTGCATGGGATGTACCATCGACAGATAGCTGAGGTGGCTGACATTGGGAAATCCTACCAGTGGCTGGAAAGGGCTGGACTAAAAGACAGCACTGAGGCTCCGATCATAGCACCACAAGAACAGGCACTAAGCACCAGATCCATAGAAGAAGGGGTCTACCATACTAGACAGGACCCAAAATGCAGACTGTGCAGGGAGGCCTCAGAGACTGTCCAACACATAGTGGCAGGGTGTAAAATGCAGGCAGGAACAGCACACACTGAATGGCACAACCAAGTAGCTGGCATTGTGTACAGGAACATCTGCACAGCGTATGGGCTAGACCAGGGGTCGGCAAACTTTTTATGCTGGGAGCCATTTTGAGATGCTCGTGCACATTTTGAAATGCTCGAGAGCCAGGGGGCGGGGTTTGCGGGCGGGGGCCAATCGCGTGGAAGGCCCCACGCCGGTCTTTTTGGAGCGCTTCCGCGCGCAGCTGAGCGAGGCCCCGCGCCGGTCTTTTTTTCGCGCCTCTGGGAAGCAGGGCCAATCGGGCTTCGCCTTGTTCAGCCCGCCTCTCTGCTCCCCTTTGACGCGCGCTGATTGGTGGAGGCGTCCTTCCTTCTGAGCCTCCACCAATCAGCGTCTCTGTTTCTTCCCCAGGGTTCGCGCTGCTTCCGGAGACCGGCTTTCCGGATGTCGGGCGGCAGACAGAGAGAGCCAGAGCCGAGGGGCCAAAGAGCCAGATCTGGCTCAAGAGCCGCCATTTCCGACCCTTGGGCTAGACCCTCCCAAGTCCAGATGGGAGATTCCACAGAAAGTCATGGAGAATAACAGGGCTAAGATCCTGTGGAACTTCCAGATCTAGATGGACAGGCAGGTACTGGCCAATCAACCAGACATCGTGGTAGTAAACAAGGACCAGAAGATAGCTGTAGTGAAAGATATAGCAATGCCAAGTGACAGAAACATCAAAAAGAAGGAGTATGAGAAGCTGGAGAAGTACCAAGGCCTAAAGGAGGAACTGGAGAGGATGTGGAGAGTGAAGGCCAAAGTGGTCCCAGTGGTGGTAGGAGCACTTGGGGCTGTGTCTCCTAAGCTGGGAGAGTGGCTCCAACAGATCCCAGGAACAACATCTGAGCTCTCTGTCCAGAAGAGTGCAGTGCTAGGAACAGCTAAGATACTGCGCAGAACCCTCAAACTGCCAGGCCTCTGGTATAAACCCGAGGTTGAGGAAGACATATGTCATCCATAGGAATGAGAAGGGAATTTTAATATATATTAATATATGTATATGTATATGTATATGTATATGTATATGTATATGTATATGTTCAACCTGTACGCAGAACACATCATGCGACATGCTGGGCTTGAGGAATCCAAGGCTGGAGTTAAAATCGCTGGAAGAAATATTAACAATCTCAGATATGCAGATGATACCACTTTGATGGCTGAAAGCGAGGAGGAGTTGAGGAGCCTTATGACGAAGGTGAAAGAAGAAAGTGCAAAAGCTGGGTTGCAGTTAAACCTCAAAAAAACGAAGATTATGGCAACGAGCTTGATTGATGACTGGCAAATAGAGGGAGAAAAAGTGGAGGCAGTGACAGACTTTGTATTTCTAGGCGCAAAGATTACTGCAGACGCTGACTGCAGCCAGGAAATCAGAAGACGTCTACTTCTTGGGAGGAGAGCAATGGCAAATCTTGATAAAATAGTTAAGAGCAGAGACATCACACTGACAACAAAGGTCCGCATAGTTAAAGCAATGGTATTCCCTGTAGTAACCTATGGCTGCGAGAGCTGGACCATAATGAAGGCTGAGCGAAGGAAGATAGATGCTTTTGAACTGTGGTGTTGGAGGAAAATTCTGAGAGTGCCTTGGACTGCAAGAAGATCAAACCAGTCCATACTCCAGGAAATCAAGCCAGACTGCTCACTTGAGGGAATGATCTTAAAGGCAAAACTGAAGTACTTTGGCCACATAATGAGAAGACAGGATACCCTGGAGAAGAAGCTGATGCTAGGGAAAGTGGAAGGCAAAAGGAAGAGGGGCAGACCAAGGGCAAGATGGATGGATGGTATTCTGGAGGTGACGGACTCCACCATTGGGGAGCTGGGGATGGTGACGGCCGACAGAAAGCTCTGGCGTGGACTGGTCCATGAAGTCACGAAGAGTCGGAAACGACTGAACGATTAAACAACAACAATATGTATATGTATATGTATATGTATATGTATATGTATATGTATATGTATATGTATATGTATATGTATATGTATATGTATATGTATGTGTGTATGTATGTATATAATAAAATATATAAATATATAAATATATTAAAACATACATACATACATACATATTTATTCATTTAATTTATTTAATTAAATTTATATAACCGCCCATCTCCCCCAACGGGGAACTCTGGGCGGTTTACAATAAAATAGTTAAAACAGAATATAAAACATCAATATACAGTATATAAAAATAATAAATAATTATAAATCTAGATGGACGATGGAATTAAAACGAAGGACATTATAAAGTTAAGGAGTTATATATATATATATGATTTTGATTACAATAGTTACAACTAATACAAGAAAGAAAAAAGGTTTGGTTCCTGCTGCTTTTCAGAGGCTAGCAGAAAGATCTCTTCAGCAAACATGATACGCATAATTCCAAATCATGGAGATTTTATATGGGATAATGATTTTTCTCTTCAGACATTGGATGTTCATCTGGGTGTAGATGTGTGATGATCTCGACAACAATGTCCCAATAAACACTTCTCCATGCAGTTCAGTGAAATGCAGATAAAGCTTTATTCAGGATACATGTTAATTGAAGCACTCCTAAAGACTTGAATGCCAATTCCCGCCAAACTATTCCCTATTAACTTCCCCCCTTGCACGCCAATTCACCAGCCGATGATCTCATGAGGCAAACGTTTCCATCTCCCCTCTGCTGCAGGTGCGCGACCTTGACGGAGCCATCTCCAGCGTTCACCACCAGACATAACACTCAACTGCCATCCCCTCTCCCAACTACTCTACACACACTATACTAGGCCTAATCCCAATGGCAGGATTCATAGACATGAACCCTGACAAGATGTTTCATAAAACGTATCTACATTGAAGAATTTCTGAAATTGTGGAATGCTGATCTCTAGAAAAGCCACCCAAGTATGATTTCATTCTGTACCTTCTATCAAAGAACAGTTAATCACTTTCCCTTCAAATAAATAACATTATTTATGTCACCATGACATGGATGTAAAGTCTGTCATTAAGGAATCATTACCAGCCATTACTTTATCTTGAGCCTTGAAGCTAAAAGGCCCAATAATTGTTATTGCTAATAAAAGTAAATGCTATAGTTCAACAGTTTGAAACAGAAATTATATAGTGAGAAGGCTTCGCTGCCAACCATTCTAATAACTATATAACTGCATTAGAATTTGAGAAGGTATAGATTATAGAGATTAAATTCCAAAGCACGGCCTTGTATTCTGGAGGCAGAACAATTATATCCCTTCTCTCTCTCCAAGAACAAAAGCAGAAAGTTCTCAGGAACAAGTTAAATTGACATGAAAGACATTAATTATACTTGCCACCACTGTTCTCCAGACATGCAGTTCTGCTATCTGAAGGTGGTCAGCTGAATGTAGGGGAATGAATAGGTTGGAAGAGGGAATTTTGCAGCTCTCTTTTCTTCCATGGCATTGAAATACGCCATGTCATGTAGAGGAGGAGGAGGAGAACCACAGATACAAATAACATCTGGGGTACTTAGAAGGCTATCTGAAAGAAGAGTTAAGCTATGCAATCTAACCCCCTACCCATGTTTTTCTTTTCTAGTTTAGATCAATCCCTGGGCTTCTAGCCCTGCCAACTTTTAATCTGTCCTCCAAATCCTTCTTCTCCATCCCATCAGAGTTTAAACCAGTCTCCACTCTTCCCTTATCTGTAAGCTTTGACAATCACAGTGAGAAAGAACAGGACTCACCTTTGTAGAATAAGCTTGTTCTTAGTATATTTCTGGGTTTCCTCCCTTCTGAGCTAATTAGCAATTCCATAATTGGACTTAGGGATGGGTTAGAAATATTTCAGGTAAATCAATCAATCATTTTCTTCATTTCCATTCCAATGAGTGGCCGAGTTTTTGCAGAGGGCAAGGGAAAGCCAATTCTGATGGTGCCACGTTGTACATTGCTTTTAGTAGCTGTTATGGAGGAGGCCTGTGGGAGAGACAGGCCTCTGCTGTGACATCCAGTTGGGTCTCAAGGAAGCAATGAGGGGCGTGCTGGCTGAAGGTAAAATGAGTTGCAATTAAATTAAAAGCCATGTGGTCTGTTGCTATGGTGACAGTCCATGGTTTCATTCCTTAATAGCTGTTCAGTGTTTAAATTTCATTCTCTCTATTGTTCTTTAGATTTAGAACCAGTAACGGTCATGCCCAAACAATTCATAAATTATCAGCAAATATTTGTAGGAAGGGGAATTCAGAGACCAGCAAAAGTCCTACTCAAATATATATCCCAAAATCTGAAAGCCATGCACCATTTTTTTCTGTAATGTTCCCCACACTTTTTATATTTCATTTCATTTTATTTCATTTCATTTCTATTTCATTTCATTTATTTTATTTCATTTCATTTATTTTATTTCATTTCATTTCATTTCATTTCATTTCATTTCATTTATTTATTTTATTTTATTTTATTTTATTTTATTTTATTTTATATTTTATATTTTATATTTTATATTTTATATTTTATTTTATTTTATTTTATATTTTATTTTATTTTATTTTATTTTATATTTTATTTTATTTTATTTTATTTTATTTTATTTTATTTTATTTATTTTATTTTATTTTATTTTATTTATTATTTTATTTTATTTTATTTTATTTTATTTTATTTTATTTTATTATTTTTTTATTTTATTAATTTTATTTTATTTTATTTTATTTTATTTTTTATTTACTTTACTTTACTTTACTTTACTTTACTTTACTTTACTTTACTTTACTTTTTATTGTTATGGCTATGTCCTCTGGGTTGTTATCCTCCATTGTTACGTTTTTAATTGTATTTTTGTATGTTGTAAGGCAACCAGAGTCTTCTTAAGTGGGGCAGCTAGAATAAATGCATATTATTATTACTCTATACACAACAATGTGAAATCACAGCTGCCAGTTCCTTAGCTGGTGTTGGCCTTCATTCGCACTGACTTCTTCCCAAGTAGTAGTATCAGTGTAGTATATGTGTGGATCCAAGCAGTGTGGCCTTTTGTAATTGACGGATGGAAATTTTGTCAATGTGCTTATTTTCTAAGTGCCGTCCAAGGCTTTTTGGAATGGCACCCAGTTTGCCGATAACCACTTGGTCCACCATGGCTTTGGTTTTCAGATCTTGATACATTATGAGAGCCTTTCTCAACCTTTTGACCCTGGAGGAACCCTTGAAATATTTTTCAGGCTTCAGGAAAACCCTGCACATTCTAGCTCAAATATAGACCACAAGTTATAAAACTGTTATATTCGTTTCATGTGTAGGCCTGTATAAATGCATTAACAGTGTTCTTAAATAAAAATAAAGAATGAAACTTACCTCTTTAATGTGAAGTTATCTAAATTTGAAATATTTTTAAAAATAAATTGTGATCTCCCAGGGAACCCCTAGTGACCTCTCGCAGAACCCTTAAATTCTGAGCCAGCCCTCCCATTCATTGATTCATTGATTCATTGATTCATTGATTCATTGATTCATTGATTCATTGATTCATTGATTCATTGATTTTTTTAACAATCTTTACAGTAGGACTAAGAGATCTAAGCTTAAAAAAGCCAGATGACCAGCAGATGGAAAGAAAAGAGTTAGAATTTACTGTATCTCTTCACTACCACCTAAGAGATATTTGGATTTTTGGAGCCAAGTCTGGTAATCCAGATAAATAAAAAAAAATAAATTGGTATGAATGGGGAGAAAAGCCTTTCTGTGAAAAACAAGGGCCAAATAGATGTTCCTAAATAGGATCCTGGAGTCGAAATTATATATAACCAGTCAATATATTATCTTTACTGGTGAGCTCACATCAAAATATCCAGGGCATACACTGTAAGTCATTGGGAACCAGGGCAATTAAAAATCTAAGAGGAGCATTGACACAACCAAATAACATAGGTTAAAAGCAACCTTGGTTCATTTTTTGTGGCTTAATGTTTGGTGAAACCTCAACCCACTTGTTCAATGTCTTATGCAAAGCCAGGGAAAGGAAGGAAGGAAGGAAGGAAGGAAGGAAGGAAGGAAGGAAGGAAGGAAGGAAGGAAGGAAGGAAGGAAGGAAGGAAGGAAGTGTTGGGGTTTGATAAACCCAGGAATTTACTGTTAGATATAAATTATACAGAGAGGCTTGATATTCAGGTGAAAGGGGAAATATTCTGCAGTGTCACCCAATTAGCAGCCATTGTTGTAGGAATGATGTGTCAGTGTGTGACTCATACAACAGGTGCTTAGAGTTAGGTTGGGTGTGGTGAATAACGAGAGTGACCTATAATGTGATTGGTCAGGTTCACTATATATGCAGAGACATTCTCATTTCCCATTATTCCCATTTTACCTCGTGAAAGCTGTATCGTTGATGGTGTATCATTTGTTACCTGTGGAAGTGATCTGTAAATACGTATGTATATAAAGTAAATAGGATATTTGATATAACTTCTGTTTGGAGTCTATTTACTGCATAGTACTTGGATCACTGGTGCCTAGGCGAGAGAAGCAGGCCGCTCCATCCGCGCGCCACGACAGGAAGGAAGGAAGGAAGGAAGGAAGGAAGGAAGGAAGGAAGGAAGGAAGGAAGGAAGGAAGGAAGGAAGATAGGCTTATCAACAAAGGCATCTCTTTTTCCTTCTCCTTCTCATACAAACCATTTCAAGCATTCTCATACCACATATTCAAATGCTTTTTGAGGGTTTGCTGAAATGAAGAAACTTTTTCTGTGTACATCACCACTCACAGCATTTGTTTATCACATGCCAAAACACAGCCATGGTCTAACTCAATGGGAATCCATAATACACAACTCTCAATTCAATAGCCCGCCATAGGGGCCCACCATGGTTTTGTAGAACAAAAAGGCAGCCTATAGCTTCATAGGGTGAATGCCATGCAGCTTCACAGTGTTACTTGGATCAATTTTTAATAGGACAGCTGTGTTGTCTCTGTGTGTAATCTTTCAATGTTTTGTTTAGTCATCTACAAAGCCCACAATACGATTTTTATTATAAGGTCAGATTCTCCATGCCAGTTCAACTCTATATCCCTGGTGCCCCGCCTGGGTTGTTTTCAAATTTTAGTTGTCACTATTTCTCTTCATAATGTTAAACACACTTCTCTGTATTAATCTTTAATATGGATGAACATCAGATTTGGCCAAATCCAGAATATAGAACTGAAGGGAATGGTTTCACTCTGAATCTGTGGCTCCATCAGATGAAACAGAGATTATTCTGAAGTGATCTTAGCTGAATTGCAGAAAGGAAGACCCTGTGTTTGCAGTTGCTCCATAAAATGCTGGTATGGGAAAAGGGATTTAAAAAGTCAGATGATTAATTGGTCCATGTTCTAATCATGGGAAACTGTGGCCAATATAGAAAAAGATTGACCTGGATTTTCTTGACATCTTCATCTTTTTGCAGACAATGTACAATCCCATATATTTATCTGTTTTGGTTTTTGAATCTTAGCTTACTGTTTAGTTTCAGCCTGGTCAAAGTCATTAGAGTTGAAGAAAAGGAGGCAAAGTTCACATTTTTCCAGCCATGCATGGGGCAGCAAGCTTCTTCAGATGTTATTTTTATTCCATTGTTCATATGATGACATTGCTACGTTGCCAATTGTTTAGGGAAATTTGCTCATTAGTTATCCCCAGTTCAATTCCTGTCGTCAAGAACTTCATGTGAGTGCATTTAATATTCAGTTGTTCAATTTTCTTTTTTCAGTTCATTAATTTGAACAGTAATCTCATCCTTTTCAGCACAGAGCCACTATTGTGCACTGTCTGGGTGAAATAGTCTACTGATAAATCCAATAAAGTCATTTCCCTTCTTCCAGCTATTTCACTTATGAAATACACATTACTTTAATGTCCAATGGACTAGGATGGACCTGCTGAGAATGCACTTGAAATGCCCTGCAAATAACAGGACCATACTTGTAAGCATTCTGAAAGATATTTATATTTGCCTAGAAGAGGTTTAGGTTTAACACTTCCTTGGTTAAATATCAGAAGACATCCAGTAAAGAACACTGGGTTCCAGTTGCGGTAGAAACATATCCAAATGGAGATCAGCCCTACGTTGTTCAGACGTTCTGCACAAGATTTTTTTCTCAAATTTCACTGGGGTGGAGGGTGAGGGATACTTAATATCCCAGTTCAGTATGCAGACTGTATATAGAATGGATCAGTGCCTGCAACTTTGATGAGATAATCTGTTTTGTGTGTGTGTGTGTATGTGTGTATGTATGGGAGAGGGAGGTTGTGTTGTTGTTGTTTTCTCTTCTGTGGGTATGTTTAAACTGCTTTTTAACTAGCCACACTATTTGGTAAAAATCTGAAAATTGTACACAAAACGCATGTACATTTGCAAGGACCTGTCTCCAAGCTTTAAACATTTTTGTATTCATTTTCTCCTGGTGTGCACATTCTCTGCAAGCAGTTTTCTCCATATTACAATGTGGTTTTGTACACTTCCTCTGTAAGATGAGTATTGTTTCATGCTTTTCTTCAACACTGCCATTTTAGCACCATTCCCCCCCCCTCTTGAGCTGTTCAATGCATTTCAGATTTCTGGGAAGTATAGACTTTGGTATGCAGATCTGCTGTAGTTCATTTGCAAGCTCAGGATAGGTAAATTAAGAAAGTTGGTACAACAAGAAATAGAGAAAAGAAGCTTCTGATTTTCTCTGCAGCAAATATAAGTATGATTACAAAATTATCTCTTACTCTGTGATTACAAAAGAAGCTCACTTTTTTCTATTATCTTTTTCTTTTTTTCTTTTTAAAAGAATTTTATTAAATTTCAGAAAAAGATAAAAGATACAGAAAAACAAAAAACTACAAAAAATAAAAATAAAAAGTGTGACAACACAAGAGAATTTTTTTTAGATAGATTACAAAAAGAAGTGACTTCCGACTTTAAACATCAACGATATACAGCAATTTCCCATAACCAATCCCTTACTCTATTAAACCAAAGTCACATTATTTCTACAAATCTACCCCTTAACAGATTATAAAGCTCACTAAATACCATTGCTCCCTCCCTTATATTAAAAGATATAAATAGCCGCCTAGAGCCCTCCACTTAGGGAGGGCATAGGCGGGGTATAAATCCAATAATAAATTAAAAATAAAATAAATAAAAAGATAGATAGATAGATTAGATAGATAGATAGATAGATAGATAGATAGATAGATAGATAGATACACACACACACACACCATACATACATACATACATACATACAGTACATATATCTCCTAATCAACATTCCCCCTAAAATAACAATTACTCAATTATTCCTTTTGGAATGGTCCATTAAGTCATGAAGAGTTGGAAGCGACTGAACAAATAAACAACAACAATTATTCCTTTCCTACTACTATTCTATAAATTCCTACTATAATAAAAATCAAAAATAAAAAAGCATGTAAATTGTCAGAGTGCGTGCTTTGGAGCAGCCTGCTCCTTTTTCCAAGACACCAGTGATCCACGTTCTGAGCAGTAAATAGATACTCAAACAGAGATTATATAAAATAGCCTATTTACTATATATATACATACGTATTACAGAACACATCCACATGGGTAACAAATGATACCGCTATGAGAAGTTACAGCAAACGAGAAGAAAGAATACCACATATTCTCTGTTTATATACACAAACTGAGCAATCACATTATAGGTCACTCTCATCATCTGCCACACCCAGCTAAACTATTAGCACCTGTAATATGAGTCATACACTGCCACATCATCCCTACAACAATGGCTGCTAATTGGGTGACTTGCAGAATAATTCCCCTCTCACCTCTCCAGTATAATTTATCTAACTGTAAATTCCCGGGTATATACAAACTCCAACATAAATTGTCTACTATTATACTTAATAATACGAAAAACATGAATATAAAAAATATGAGTAAGAAAAAACCTTACTAATCAAAATCCCAATCATTAACGATAAGTAAAGTCATCCAAAGCCAAAGGACCATCCAGATAAATATTTTTAGTCCCTTAACCCACTTCAAAATAGACCAGAACATTTACATTTCCCCATAATAGGCACAGAGCTATTTTCTTACAGAAATCAGACAGCCCAACTGCTCCCCTTACACACACAGACTACTCTTCAATAACCCTCCCATACATAATAACTACTTCTTTTCTATAAAATTCCATCAGAAAGTTAAATTCACTCATGTCTTACAGCTCAATTTCTCCATTTAAATTCTTCCATTCAGCATTGGAAATTTCATTGCCAATTTCATCCAGGATTTCAACAGAAGCCCGAATCTCACTGGGATGAACATTTCCATCGCTGTTAACTTCTTCAAGTTCATTCACAATATCCTCAACCAGATGGTACATTTCAAACCATATATTTTCCACAATGTTCCAAATGTTCCACACAATAACTTGGCAGCTATCAGAAGGATCTGCTTGATATCTGCTTTCATGTCTCGATGAAATTCAGAAAAAGCCTGGTTAAGATCCTCCAAGTTTGAAGCAGTACATTATGGCACTCAACTGGGAAACTGTGAGCAACTTAAACCAAGCCAAGTCCAAAAACGCTAGAGAATTCCTGGAAGCTTGGCACTCAGACAAAGCAGCCATCAACAGACACATAGAGGTAAACAACATTTTCATACCATTCATAAGAGACAATAGAAAAGCCAGAAGACCAGAACACCTCCTTGCCAGCAATCATCACCCAGATATGCAAAGATTAACACCAAGATTAGCACCAGAGGAACAATCAAACAGCACAATATACCCTAATCAAGGAACTATTAACTCTGTCAATCAACCAAGTAGCAAAAAACAGTCCAATCAAGGAACTACTAAGGAGAGAACAACACCTCCACCAACACAAGCAGGACAAGCCAGGGTATATAACGAGAGAGCTAGTCCCACTCCCTTTTCGCACTGAAGATGTTGCCTAGCCTGGCAATGAAACGTCTGCAAGAAAACAAAAAGGCTCAGAGAGCACCAAGGACGCCATACTCTTAATCCTCCACAGATTTAGATGGTAAGCAAAATCCAAAGCTTAAAAATAATTTTAAAAGAATTTATCACAAAAATAATGATGATCACCAAGAGATATTTTTTCTCCTTAATGTAGAAAGCCTCTCTTAGGGTACAAATACTTAAAAAAAATACAAATTGGGTATTTTAGAAATGGGGTGGCCAGACTTAATGTCCCTTTAAGGCTGCAGTGTCACTCGGAAATGATTCTGTCCAAGCCCCCCGGCGAACTCTTACCGGTCGATTGCAGACGCTGTTTACGACATCATGGCTACACTTCGCCGTCTGGAGGACAGATGGGATGATTCCGATCATTTTCCTTACTTCGGAAAAACGATCCTGGTCTTTAGGAGAAACCAGCCTGAGCCCGAAAAAACTGCCATGATGCCAGTTCTGCCCGCGGATCTTGCGGGCACAGCTGGTCAGTCTGCCATTTCCCACTGGAAGTCCCATCTTTTTCTTTTCTTTTCTTTTTTTTCTAATCATCAAAACCACAAGTCATAAGTGCATTTTATTTTTCTGTTTCATACAAAAAGTCTATAAGGGGTTTCCAGTCAGCCATAAATGTAAATATTGTTTTTTCTCTGATGAAGGATGTTAATTTAGCCATCTCTGCAAGTTCCATCATCTTCACAAACCATTCCCCTGTTGTGGGTAGTGTCAAACCTTTCCACCTTTGACCATTTAATAGTCTCGCTGCAGTTGTCATATACAAAAACAAAGTTTCATGACATTTTTCTAGCTGCCTGTCCATTAGTCCAAAAAGAAAAGTCTCTGTTTTCAGTTGTAATTACACCTTTAAAATCTTCTGAATTAATGTATGTATTTGTATCTATTTTTTTTTTGGCTTTTTTGCATGTCTACCAAAGATGATAAAATGTCCTTTCATGTTGTTCACATTTCCAGCAAAGATTCAAAGTACCTTTATACATTCTAGACAATTTCTCTGGTGACAAATACCAACGATACATCATTTTATAAAAATTCTCTTTAAGGCTAGAACATAATGTAAATTTCAGTCCTTTCAACCACATATTTTCCCATTGACCCATTTGTATATTATAGCCAAATTTGTTAGCCCATTTTATCATACATTCTTTCACTTGTTCTTCTTCTGTCTCATATTTCACCAAAACTTTAGCAATAACATGTTCATAATTACTATATAATTCTATTTCAAACGCAGTCTTACTTTATTCAAAACCATAAAATCTTTTATCCACTTTAACCCTTTCTGATAATTGTACATAAGTAAACAATTGACAAGTATATCCTTCTGTTGTCAAATCTTCTCTTGATTTTATTTTACAATCCCCTTGAGAGAACTCCAATACCTCATGGTAAATTAACCATTTATGTTTACTTATCATTTCTCGTCTATAAAATGCTTCTTGTACTGAAAGCCACAAAGGTGTTTTCGAGCAGAACCTAAATGTATATTTATTCCATACTCTAAGACTGGCCCACCTGACATAACGGTTTTTGAAATCTATATTAACCTTAGCTTTGTCATAAATTAAGAAAGTTGGTGTAACAATTTGAAGGAAGTATAATTGTCTGTCAACCCTCGCTTTGAGTGGACCAGTAAATTTCTTGTGGATAAATCTGGTGAACCAGTCGAGGATGTTTCTTCATGTGGACTTCAGCTGAAAGTCCAGAATGAAGACATGTTGATGCAATCCAGGCCTACACTCAATGTCTCTTCTCTAGATTGAGCGAGAGCTACTTCTAACACTCCTATATTTGCAATCTGTTGTGGTCTGAAGGTTTCCAAATTAGAGAGAATAATGCTGAACATTGGGAATGAATTCAGTTTCATTGCCCAGGACTATTAAGTTGGCAAAAGAGAAAATGGATTTCTATCACCAAAGTTTATACCCTTATTTTAATAAATCTTGTTCAGACAGCAAATATTGACAGACATTGCTCAGATGTTTGCAAAATAAAATATGCAAGGGAAGTTAGTATTTTACAAGCCATCTGCTCAAGACTACATCTTAAAGATGTACTTTAAAGCATTAAAGAGAAGTAAATGTATTTTCCATTGTAAACACAGATGGAGGAAAGAAAGCCTTTAACATTCTATTACTTATCGTGCAGGCAATTTTTTTTAAAAAAAGCTCCTTAGATATGGTGCTTCTAAGTCTGCATGTCAATATTTATCTGATTTTGAATTTAACCACTTAAGAGACTCTAAAGATTTAACTGCAAATCTTTGAAGGGAAGCCTCTCTCTGATGAAGGTTCAAACAAGCATCCTGTCCAAACTGCTTTGCAAAGCAATACGGGCTCCTTGTAGTCTTCCTACTTCTCCAGAATGAAGCACAGAGCCCGTGTTATTGCTCCTTGCTCTGCTTTGGAGACCCTCTCAGATTTTTCTTGCAGAGCTAACGTTATGGGAGGAAACCAAGAGGTCAAAGTGCTTCAAGGTAGGGTAGTTTTGTCCAATGCAGGACAAAAGAAGACAGTTTGTACTATTCTTTATGGAGGCCAAAGGTCTTCTAGACTGTGTGGCTTCAGCAAATACTGTTTCTCCATGGTACATGCAGAAAGCACCCAGCCTGTTAGACCTTTAGCCAGCACTGGAGGAGGCTGAGAATATCTCCTAGTCTAAAAAAAAAAGAATATATATGTATGTATATGTACATGTACATACACATACACATACACATACACATACACATACACATACACATACACATACACATACACACACTATATATATATATATATATATATATATATATATTCATTCATTCATTCATTCATTCATTCATTCATTCATTCATTCATTCATTCATTGCATTTCTTCACCACCCAGATTATGCAGAAGCTGTGAAACTGATTAGGGTAATTGGTTCCAGCAGTAGTCAGTCTCTGAACTTTGAGTTGCCATTTTAACCTGGGCTAATCTCAGATAATAAGCAGGGCCTGTCCTGATAGATAATCCGATGAGCAATCACAAGAAAATCTCAGGCCCATAGGCTACATTGGGATTTTTTTAAAAAACAAAAGTCACATCTGAAATAAATAGATATTGTTGCCAAGAACAATAATGGATATGGCCATGAAGTCAACCAGGAATCAAGCTCGAGTGAAGGGGACTTGGCTGTAGCTCCATAGAAGGAGGCAACATCTAGGCAACCTTGCTTTATCCCAGAAAAGTTAAACAGGGACAGATCTGTTTAGTACTTGGATGGGAGATCATGAATGCAGATTAGGCTGAGTAGTTGGGAAAAAAAACTATCCTGGAAAGTAATGGCAAACTATTTCTGAAATGTTTCCTAGAAAATTTGAACAGTTTCATATCTCAAGAGCTGAGCTAGACTGAAGGGTGTCTTGGGTGGTCAATTTTCCAGTTGGACAATGACCAAAAATAGATAAATAAATGATACTTATAGACATAGATACAGATATAGATATTTGAAATCAAGCCACCAACTTTGCAGAAACTCTCATAGAAAATGATTGGCTAAGTGAGCAGGGCAATTGAACTATCTAAATTTCTTAGTGGAAGTATGTGTAATTGAACAGCACAGGGATTTTATCTAAACAGCAAGAACCTTCTTTTGTTGCTGTATATTGAGTTCTCATGTCAAAAATTGATCAGAAGGGCTCTTACATCTAAATTATGCTAATGAGGGAAAGGTGAAAGATTTAATTGCAGAAATATTTTGACAACACAAATTGAAAGGGGGGAGG
Source organism: Charina bottae (assembly GCA_023362775.1). Taxonomy (NCBI): domain Eukaryota; kingdom Metazoa; phylum Chordata; class Lepidosauria; order Squamata; family Charinaidae; genus Charina; species Charina bottae. The sequence goes on from JALMGJ010000003.1 coordinate 128,778,983, forward strand.
AATGAGTAAAAGGGAGATTTAATCAGTTGCAACAATAAAAGTTTTGATTCAGAAGTACAACAATAATTTCCACCATGAAGCAGACAGAAGAGGGGGTGTGGAAGAGGCAAATAGACAGAAATGAAATAATAATAGTAATAGTAATAGTAATAGTAATAGTAATAGTAATAGTAATAGTAATAGTAATAGTAATATGTTGAGAAGATATATTAACAGAGTGAGATGGGATCACAAGAGACAGTAGGCAGCTTGCAAAGGTGCGTGGCTCCATTTGTGCCTTATTGCCTACTTAAAGGTCAACTGAAAGGCTGAAGCAGAGAGTGAAAAATCAGTCTTTCATGCACTGCTCTGCATAAAAGGTTTCACCAACAAAGAATTCGGAAGGGAAAGCACCACAAAGAGTGGCTCGAGGGACAGCTTGACAATACAGTGGATATAAAAAGTCTACACACCCCTGTTAAAATGCCAGGTTTTTGAGATGTAAAAAAATCAGACCAAGAGAAATCACTTCAGATTTTTTTCCACCTTTAATATAACATACAAGCTGTACAATTCAATTGAAAAACAAACTGAAATCATTTAGGGGGGAAAATAAAAATAAAAAACTAGAATAACGTGCCTTCTCTACCATAGCACCTGCCCTCTGGAATATTCTCCCTTCAGAGATCAGGATGTCCCCGGCCCTGTTGGACTTTCGTAAGGTCGTGAAGACCTGGTTATGTGCCTGCGCCTGGGGCCCCGAGCATGTTAATGGACCCGTTTCTTGGTTATATTAACATTCATGCATTGCTTACTTGGCAGCCATGTATATTTATTTTTTATTTTTTATTGTTTTAAGTATTTCAACTGTTTTATAATTTTTATGATTGTAAGCCACCCAGAGTCACTTGTTGAGATGGGCGGCTATAGAAAATAAATAAATAAATAAATAAATAAAAACAACTAAGAGCCAGTTTCGTCTAGTGGTTAAGGCAATGGGCTAGAAACCAGGAGACTGAGAGTTCTAGTCCTGCCTTAGGCATGAAAGCCGGCTGGGTGACCTTCGGCCAGTCCCTGTCTCTCAGCCCTAGGAAGGAGCCAATGGCAAACCAGGAGCCTGAGAGTTCTAGTCCTGCCTTAGGCATGAAAGCCGGCTGGGTGACCTTGGGCCAGTCCCTCTCTCTCAGCCCAACTCACCTCACAGGGTGGTTGTTGTGGGGAAAAGAGGAGGAGGAAGGAGGAAGGTACTGTATGTTTGCTGCCTTGAGTTAATTATAAAAATAATAAAGGCGGGATAGAAAATAAATATACACATACACACAAAAACAAAAAAACAACAGACCAGAAGAGGAAAGTAATAAACACCAGATCAAAACAAAACAAACAAAACAACAAAAAGGGGGTTTCACAATTACCGTGTCCCCCAGACCTGGGAGGACAAACAGACCTTCAATAGTTTCCTGAATGACATAAGGGTGGGAGCTACATGAATCTCTGTGGGGAGATCATTCCAGAAGCTAGGAATTGCAGCAAAATAGGCATGATTCCTGGGGCCCACAAGATGGCATTGTGTAATTGGCAGGACCCAGAGTGCACCTACCATGCTGGACCAAACCAGACAGGCAGAGATGATTGGAGATGGACAGTCCCTCAGACAGTCAGGCTCCCTGCCTTGAAGGACTTTATACTGTAGGTGACAGCCAGCACCTTGAATTGCACCCAGGAGCCAATTGGTAATCAATGCAGCTTGCAAAGCAATGGAGTGATGTGAACAGAACATGGCATCCCCACCACTGTCCATGCCACTGCATTCTGGACCAGCTGTAGCTTCTATATGGTCTTCAGGAATAGTCCCAAGTAGAGTTCATTACTCAGGAAATTGTCATTTAAAAAAAAGAGTGGATTTAGAATTAGTATTCCTCCCACCCCACCTATTTTTAATTAGCAATACTGCTGCCCAGCCATCTTCAAAAGCCTGGAGTTCCAGTGGGTGATTGCAATTCTTTGCTGGGAAGTCTTCTCCCTTGTCCAGAAAAATTGCGAAATTAAGCACTAGGAGTGAGCATGCTGGGGCTACTAGAATAGGATGATGCTGAGCATCCTCACAAATTTGGAAGATTCCCCCTCTCAGTGGTGATTTTCAGAGAGCATTCATAGCTTGCTGCCAATGCTTAAAACCGCAGATGACTAGAATGATGATACTACAAGGAAGCAATAGAAAAAGGTGAGAAAGTTTCACTGTAGTGAATAAACTTGGCAAGTCAGTAGAAGGTATCCTGTTTGAAAAAGATAGAGGAATGACCAAAAGCATTTATTTATTTATTTATTTATTTACTTACTTACTTACTTACTTACTTACTTACTTACTAACTATATGGCTGCCTGTCTGTCGGAAGGAACTCTGGGATGAGACAAGAATAAAAACACAATAGAATAAGAGAAAAAAATATTGCCCACTTCACTAAGGATTATGGCTTCCAAAAGGTCTGAAGATCTCTAAAAGAGGCAAGTATTAGTAGTGATGGTAACTTTATTTACTCTGACATCTGTTGGGAAATACTGTAGACTCTGGTAAGCATGGTCCTTTCAGGAAATTCTTGACCTCTCTGATGGACAACTTTATCCTTCAGAAGGTTGAAGAAAACATAAGTATCAGTTATCCTTGACTTGATACCAACCAATAGAAGAATATTCAATGGAGGAAGTGGAAGTAACAGAAACATTTTAGAAAAGGGACCATATAATGCTGGAGTCCTTGTTAAGGAAACTAATTCTGAGTTTAGTCAAAGGTGACTTGTGGACTTCAGAAAAATGGATTTTAATAAACCCAGGAAAATGATGACTGGGTTTCCATGGCAGAAGAAGCTAGTGAGAAAAGAAGCTCAAGACTTTGTGGGACCTTCTCTCTCTTACTGTTTCTGCTTGCCCCACCAGAGCTAACAGGGAGAGCATACTCTGGGTCCCTCCCATTAAGTCATATTGCTGGCCTAGAAGTCATGATTTCGCTGTTGCAGTGCCTGCCCTATGATGTTCCATATGGTCCCAACCTTGTTAGCCTTTCCTAAGGCTTTAAAGACCTGGTTGTTCCCCTAGACATTTAGGACAGGAGGTTGAACAAGCTCTGCTGGTTGATGGTTTTTTCTTGTTCTTTTCTGTAATTGGAATGATTTTGTGGCCTTGGATATTTGTTGTTTAGATGGTTAATTTTTTTTTCTTGTTGGCTTTTATCCTTGTATTCTGCCCAGAAGTCATTACCATGAGATGGGTGGCTATATCATTAAAATATATCAACAAACTGTAAAGCAGTATTTCTTAAACTTTTTCTCCCAGGACTCCTTCCCACTTTTAAAAATTACGGAGGACGCCAAAAGAGCTTTTGTCTGTATGGGTTATATTTATCAATATAAAAGGCAAAGGTTCCCCTGCACAGTCGTGTCCAACTCTAGGGGCCGCTGCTCATCTCCGTTTGTTAGCCGAAGAGCCAGCGTTCTCCGAAGATGCTTCCATGGTCATGTGGCTGGCATGACACGTGCGGAATGCTGTTAACTGCCCACCGAAGTGGTACCTATTTATCTACTTGCATTTGCATGTTTTCAAATTGCTAGGTTGGCAAGAGCTGGGGCGAGTGCGGGAGCTCACTCCATCACGCGGCACTCGGGTCTCGAACCTCCAAACTTGCGACCTTCCGATCAACAAGCCTGATGTCTTAACTGCTGATCCACCGCACCCCACACATTTATCAATATTAACCATATTAAAAATTAAAATAGATGGATTTGCACTGCTGCTACCATTTTCACAGTAGTTTAATGGGATTTTTAATACTGTATTATTTTTCAATAAATATGATACAGACTAGCATTTGGTAGAGCAGCCATGAAGGCCTTGGAAAAGATATTCAAATGCCATGATATGTCTGTACCTACAAAGATCAGAACCATGCAAGCCATGATGTTCCCTGTGACATTCTATGGAAACTAAAGTTGGGATTTGAAGAAGCAGGATAGGAATAGTATTGACACCTTTGAACTTCGGTGTTGGAGAAGAATCCTGAGATGGACAACCAAGAAAACAAACCGATGGATTATTGAACCAATCAACCCAGAGTTCTTACTTGAGCCACAAATGACCAGGCTCAAATTATCCTACTTTGGATGCAGGCCAAGACCTAGATCTCTGGAGAAGCCTCTAATGCTGGGAAAGGTGGAAGGAAAGAGAAGAAGAGGATGACCAGCAGCAAGGTGGATGGGCTCAGCTACAGTGGTGATGAGTACACCATTGGAAGACCTGAAAGACCAGGTTAGGGATAGATCAACATGGAGAAAATCTATCAATGTGGTCGCTAGGAGTCAAAATCAACTTGATGGCACATAATCAATCAATCAATCAATCAATCAATCAATCAATCCATTATTTTTCAACATAGACTGGAAAATAATTTTGATTTTGCTGATATTCAAGCGTCCTAGGACCACAATTTAAGAAACGCTGCTATAAAGTAAGTAAGTAAGTAAGTAAGTAAGTAAGTAAGTAAGTAAATAAATTAGGAGATCTTGTAAAAGGAACTACTAAAACATGATTACAAACAATTCCAATGAGTACAGGAAAAACCCAATACTGAAGATCTGAAAAAGGTGTATATCATCTATCTATCTATCTATCTATCTATCTATCTATCTATCTATCTATCTATTCCTTGCTGCTCTCTGAGCCTTGTTGTTTTCTTGAAGACATCTCATTGCCAGGCTAGGCAACATCTTCAGTGTGAAAAGGGAGTGGGACTTGCTCTCTGTTTATATACCATGGCTTGTCCCTCTTGTGTTGGTGGGGGTGTTGTTCTCTCCTTGGTAGTTCCTTGATTGGGATGTTGTTTGCTGCTTGGTTGATTGACTGAGTTAATAGTTATATATTTTTAATATTTTAAATTGCTATTTAATTTGTATTTTAATCTATTTATAATTGTACATTTCTTGATAAAATAGTTAAGAGCAGAGACATCACACTGACAACAAAGGTCCGCATAGTTAAAGCAATGGAATTCCCTGCAGTAACCTATGGCTGCGAGAGCTGGACCATAAGGAAGGCTGAGCAAAGGAAGATAGATGCTTTTGAACTGTGGTGTTGGAGGAAAATTCTGAGAGTGCCTTGGACTGCAAGAAGATCAAACCAGTCCATACTCCAGGAAATAAAGCCAGACTGCTCACTTGAGGGAATGATATTAAAGACAAAATTGAAGTACTTTGGGCACATAATGAGAAGACAGGATGCCCTTGAGAAGAAGCTGATGCTAGGGAAAGTGGAAGGCAAAAGGAAGAGGGGCCGACCAAGGACAAGATGGATGGATGGTATTCTGGAGGTGACGGACTCAACCGTGGGGGAGCTGGGGATGGTGACGGCCGACAGGAAGCTGTGGCGTGGGCTGGTCCATGAAGTCATGAAGAGTCGGAAATGACTGAATGAATAAACAACAACAAAAATAATTGTACATTATTGATTATATTTTGTGTAAACTGCCCAGAGTCCCCCTTGGGGGAGTTGGGCAGTGATAAATTTGATTAAATAAATAAATAAATAAATAAATAAATAAATAAATAAGTTCCTTGATTAGGGTATATTGTGCTGTTTGTTCCTCTGGTGCTAATTCTGGTGTTAATCTTTGCATGTCTGGGTGTTGATTGCTGGCAAAGAGGTGTTCTGGTCTTCTGGCTTTTCTATTGTCTCTTATGAATGGTATGTAAATGTTGTTGACCTCTATGTGTCTGTTGATGGCTGCTTTGTCTGAGTGCCAAGCTTCCAAGAATTCTCTAGCATTTTTGGATTTGGCTTGGTTTAAGATGCTCACAGTATCCCAGTTGAAAGTGAGGTTGAGTCTGTCCATGTGTTGTGAGATTAAGGAGTTTTCATCGTGTTTTCTGACTCCTAGTTGGTGTTCGTGGATGCGCTCTGCTAGTCTTCTGCCCATCTGTCCTACATAGCAGCTGCTACAGTCCTTACACTGTATGTTGTAGATAACTCCTGTTTTTTCTTCTTGGGCTACTGGGTCTTTTGGGTTACTTATGATGTTCTGAAGGGTTTTGGTTGGTTTATGTGCTATGGTGATGCCATGTGGTTGTAACAGTTTATTAGTAGTTTCTGAGATGTTTCTGATGTATGGCACTGTAATCCTTTTCATAGCTTCTGTTGGTTTTGCTGTGGTGGGTTTACTGGTCAGGCACTTTTTGATAAAGTTGCGTGGGTATCCATTTTGCTGGAAGATGCTATATAAGTGGTCTGTTTCCTTTCTCTGGTGTTCTGGGTTGCTGCAGTGCATTTGTGCTCGCCTGAATAGTGTTCTTACACAGCTCCTCTTGTGGGAGGTTGGGTTATTGCTTTGGTAGTGAAGCACTTGGTTAGTGTGGGTAGATTTCCGGTAGACTTGTGTTTCTAGAATGCCATCAGTTCCTCTACTGATGAAGATGTCCAAGAAGGGTAGTGTGTTGTTGTTTTCTTCTTCCCCTGTGAATTTTATTTCTTTGAAGATGTTGTTGATGGTTTCATGTGTTTCCTCCAGTTGTTCCTTTTTTATTATGATGAAGGTGTCATCTACATACCAGATCCATACTTTGCGTTGTATACGTGGCAGTGCTATCCTTTCTAGACGTTGCATTGTTTCTTGTTTCTAGTCTAATCCAGTGAGAACATCCAGGATATAAGAGGGTACTGCTTAGTGGTATGGCTTGCTCAAAATATTTAATTAGATCTTTTTAAATATTTTTCCAACATGGAAATGTATGAGGGAAAAGAAAATGAAAAGGGCCAGAAAATAGGTTTTGTAATAAGCAGGAAATTATATTTTATATGCCTTTAAAGAAAAGAGTGTTTATATTTCAGAATAAAGCAACATCTTCTGTAGAACTTCTTAAAATAAACCACAATGGTTCCAGTAAACTATGAATGTAACTGTACATTCTAGTTTTCATGAAAAGCCATACAGGCTCCAATTCCAGGAAAATATCAGAAGCTTCTTACGTTATGAATATTTATTTGGTCTTTCTCTCTGGTTAATAAAACAGCATGTCCTTATCATTCAGCTGATCTCAAGATCTACTTTTTTAAAAAACTCAGTGTTGTGTTATGAAAGTTAATAAAGGATAAACAAAGGGACGGGAATGTTGTAAGAGACCTATCTGTTGTGGAGAAGGTCACTGGGCAGCAATTATCAAAAATTTGTGTGGTGTTCTGTAGCAGACTGCGTGACTTGATGGCTTGTCTCTTAACAAGGCTGTTCTTGGTTTACATCAGTAGGATTCCTTTGATGGCCTATAATGAGATGGGCTTCAGAAATATCTTGCTCCTATGAAAGCAAAGCAGGTCAGGAGTATTTACAAAGGATCATGCTAACGAGATGAAAGAATCTCTGGCTGGAACCGGTAAACAATTAAACTGTTTTTCAGATCCAGGTGGCAGGCAAAGGACTTTTGTCTCTTGTCACTTAAAAACGAAAAGATCAGAACTCTGAATGGTTTCCCCTTTCTCTAATGTGTGCCCTTTGTTGTTCTCCCATGAGTTCTGATCCATTCTGTCAAATGGAAGAAGAAACCCAGGTGCTCAATGCAAAGGATGGAAAGAAAAGCTGAGAATGAGGGACAAAAACCTATTTATTTATATTTCAAATTTTGTCACTGCCCATCTCACTCAAAGAGTGTTTCTGCACGGTTTACAATAAAACTAAGATAAATACAGATTAAAATACAATAAAAACAGTATTTTTAAAAAATAAAAAATAAAATATAAAATCCAAGATGGAGATATTGAAAGTTCTTAATTTAAATTCATGAATACATGGGGGCCTCTTTAGGACACTAACCACTCCCAGGATTGATTACCCCCCATCCTGCCCCAAGCGAGAAGGCAGAGTCAGGTCTTCACCCCTTTCTGGAAGGCCGGGAGAGAAGGGGCCAGCCTCACCTCTGCGGGAAGAGTGTTCCACAGGGCGGGGGCCACGGTAGAGAAGGCTCTCTTCCTGAGCCCCACCAATCAACAGTCTCTCATGGACGGGGTCCGTAACATGCCCTCTCTGCCTGACCGGGTGGGACGGGCCGATGTAATGGGGTTGAGACAGTCCCTCAGGTAAACTGGTAACCTATTCCTCTGATCTTCAGGTTGTGTAGAATTCATTGGATTCCTATCTTTGCACTTTGTACTGAAAAACTAGTCAACATCAGTTCATCTTAGATATGATGAACTGGTTATCATTCATCATTTAAACATCTGTAAATGCTGTTCTTTCTCTTCAAATAGGGCACTTTATTTCCTCATTCAATTATTTCATTGTATGAGAGTTTTTCTGTATCTCTCTCAGCTCTCTGAGATAGTCCAGACCAGGAAACCAAAACCAAGAATACTAATACTACCTTTGTTGTAAGGTTACAGTAACAGAATCTTGCAAGTCTGAAAGCCCTTCCCTCCTCCCTTGCCTTTATGTTCCAGAGAACAAGGAACAGTCAATTCTGAATTGCTTTCTCCTCCCACCCCCATTCCTTGGACTCAGATTTCTCTTATCAGACCATTGTCTATGCTACGGCTCTTCTGTCAGGATGGATGCTGAGTCCGAGTCAGAGGAGGAAGGGCCGGTAAGGGAAAGAGCAGGGAAGGCACGAAATTCAAATCAGGTGGTGGGTCGGATTCAGAGCCACTGATTGGGGAAATCCAGGAGGAAGAACTACCTCCGCCTATCAGCGCACAAGAAAGGAGGTGGGAAAGGCGGGCCGAACAGCATGAGGTGTAATTGGCTCCTGCCCACAAATGGCGTGAAAATCGCAAGAATAAAAAGGCAACAAAGCCTGCACAGGTTGCCGGAGACAACCGTTCTAAACTCAGCACACCAACACCCCGAGACTCCACGCCGGACCCGGACCCTGAGCCTTGCCTTGTCGCCGCTCCAGACCTCGACCTCTAGCCTTGCCTTGCCACCGCTCCAGTCTCCGAGATCTAGCCCTGCCTTGCTGCCATGCCAGAAACAGACTCCTTGCCTTGCTTTGCTGCCGCACCAGTTCAAGAGTTTCTGCCTAGCCTTGCCGCCGTGCGAGTCCGAGAATTCCAGTCCTGCCCTGCCTCCTCACCAGTCTGCAAGCTCCAGCCTTGTCTTGTTGCCACGTCTGGGAGTTGCTGCCTTGCCTTGCTGCCGCATCGGACCCTAAACTCCAACCTTGCCTTGTTGCCGTGTCGGGTCTTGAATTTTTACCCTGCTCTGCTACTGCCACTGCATTTGACTGCAGTGCCAGGACTTGATCTGTCACCTGATCTGTCACCACGTGGTGGCTTCCCGCGCTCATGCCGGTATTCGAACTAGTACAATTGTGCATAGCATAATCCGTTTATAGTACTCCTTGTGTGTGTGCATTCCATTGTAAATAAAGACTATTATATCACCCTCCCCTGCATTGGGTCTTAGTTGGAACAGGACATCTTCCTCCTGTCTCTCAAGGTTATTCTCACATCCCATTACAACCTCCTACACCACTTCTTCTTAGTTGCAGTTTAATTAGGAGCAGCAGTATGGAAGGGCGTAGTCTAAAGCCTCACCCCTCTTATATGTACATTGATGTCATGCTCGTGTACAAAAGGATGATACATGGCCACAGTTATGGCCATCATCTTGACTTTTTCTGACTCTGAGGGTTTCTAAAATTCTGGAATTAGAATTCTTGCTCTTTGCCCTGTTACAAAGTACACAGAGAATCTGATACAATTGAAAATGGATTCTTCATACATGTCATTAAAACACAAACAAGAAAAAAGGCATGGACAAATGGAGGAAAGTTTTAATGCAGGGTGAAAGCCACCCCTCAGTCAGACTCATCCTCAGACCTCTTCCACCTACCCCCAACAGAGATGCTCCAGAGCTTTTCAGCAAATCCCATCTCTTAGCCAAACTAAGATCCTTAACTAGACATAATAATAAATGGTCTCTCAGACTTTAGGAAGGGATGAGCAGTCCTCCACTCTTCCAGATACAGAAGACATGAAAGTTTTGCTTGTCCACAAATCTGGATGATTGAAGGACATAACGTCAGATAAGACATGCCATATCCAGCATGTCAGCTACCAAGCAAGTCAGATGCTTTCAGAGATTCCTGACAAACAGGGCCTTCTATTGGTAGAAGTTTAACTAAAACACCAATCACAAGGATGCTTGTCACCATGGAACTCATGTTTGGAAAAGAGCACAAAATATGTTTTCCCTGGAGCTGAAACAGCTATAAACTACTGTATGTATGGAAAACCAAACTGTAGGAAGTTCTGCAATACTGTTGAAGAGACTGAATTCAGGGATTGTTTTCCTTATTGGTACCAAGGAATGTCATCCATGATGGTAGGATATTGTTTTCTAGATTAATTGCAGCCTGGTCATTCTACTCTGTAGTCGCTCAGTTCCCAGAGAGCCAATAGGGCTGAGAGGGGACTAACTAAAGCAGCAAGAGACATTAAAATGGTTCAATCCTGAAGTTCCAGTGTCCCCATGATGCTGTTTCTCTTCAGCACTCTTCTCCCTGGGGTATGCTCTCCAACACTTTGGTGAACACTGTCTTACCCAGCCTTGCATAATCTTACTTAGTTGAAACTGATCAGTTCATTTAAGGTTTACAGTATCAGCCAAACTTACTCCGGTCCTTGGCTGATCCTGAAAAGTTAAGAAGGTTCAGTCCTCAATGATACTTTGATGAACAATGAAGAGATATCTTTGGACAAATTCAGAACATTAGTAAATATTTTTCATAAAAATCATATAGATCTAGAATTGGGTGATTGGCTAATTCTGTACCAAGAAGTATCCTCATAAGTATCACTGTACCCCATCCTTCCTTCTTCAAATGCCATGGCTCCTTAGTGGGAGTCATTTGGTAATGCAGTGCTTTCCAAAGTCCCGCCATTGGTGACACACCGGCGGCGGTGTGCACGGCGGCAGCACGGCGGTGCGCATTGCAGCGTTGGGTACGGCAGCGGTGACCTCGTTTGTCATGCTAAAACCCAGAAGCGCTGATGGCGCACCGCCACAGTGCGCACCGCCGCCACCACCGCCGCCACCACCGCCGCAACGCGCCATCAGCACTTCTGGGTTTTGTCACAACACACTAATGTGTTGCGACACACAGTTTGGAAAGCTATGGGGTAATGGAATAACAAGATTATCAACTGGCCCTCCCTACCATCCAATATTTGGCCATGTCTCTGGAGACATTTGCAGGAAGCATCCCAGACCTCTTCACAACTCCAAACATCTTCAAAATTTGTTTATAATACAGATCTCCATATACATTTATATGGTCAATTTATGTGAGTTTTTTTTTTCCCCCTTGAAATTTATCAGATATTTTCACCACAGTTGGAAAACCCAAACTTCATTTCTGCTTTAGGCAAAATGTCACTGACTGCTGTTTGACTTTCTGGTGTGCTAGATAAACACTCTCTAGATACCCAGCCTACAGAAACAAGGATTAGATGCAAGGATTCAATAAAGTCAAACAATTTACAACATGAAAGTTTTACAGCAAAATTCTCTCTGAAAACTCCCACATAAATATTGAGACAGAGATTCATAGAAGCTTAATAAGTGTTGTTGTTGTTGATGATGATGATGTTATTCTATTACTATTATGACTGTGCCAAGCATCTTAAATTCACATTAACAAAGAGATTTGCACGATGAAGGCAACATAATTCTCTTTGTTGAAGCAAGGGGCTAACACATTTTCTACATTTTATCTTGGAGAAGGTTTTTGCATCCCAGAGATTTTTGCAAATTTGAATCTTAGAATCTTTAAATCTCTGCCTGACCGGATGGGATGGTCAACATAATGGGGATGAGACAGTCCCTCGGGTTATTTTAGCGAGTGTTTCACAGGGGGATGCTTTCATTGCACAAAATGGGCCAGATATAACTTTCCATTTCAAAGAACGTTGTGTTGTGAAGAGTAGATATTGCAATGTGGATCCATACAGAAATGTGGAGTCCTTGGTGCTCTCTGAGCCTTGTTGTTTTCTTGCAGACGTTTCATTGCCAGGATAGGCAACATCTTCAGTGCGAAAAGGGAGTGGGACTTGCTCTCTGTTTATATACCCTGGCTTGTCCTGCCTGTGTTGGTGGAGGTGTTGTACTCTCCTTGGTAGTTCCTTGATTGAGTTGTTGTTTGCTGCTTGGTTGATTGACAGAGTTAATAGTTCCTTGATTAGAGTCTATTGTGTTGTTTGATTGCTCCTCTGGTGCTAATCTTGGTGTTAATCCTTGCATATCTTGTTGTTGATTGCTGGCAAAGAGGTGTTCTGGTCTTCTGGCTTTTCTATTGTCTCTTATGAATGGTATGTAAATGTTGTTTACCTCTATGTGTCTGTTGATGGCCGCTTTTTCTGAGTGCCAAGCTTCCAGGAATTCTCTAGCATTTTTGGATTTGGCTTGGTTTAATATGCTCACAGTTTCCCAGTTGAAAGTATGGTTAAGTCTGTCCATGTGTTGTGAGATTAAGGAGTTTTCATCGTGTCTTCTGACTGCTGGTTGGTGTTCATGGATGTGTTCTGCTAGTCTTCTGCCAGTCTGTCCTACATAGTGGCTGCTACAGTCCTTACACTGTATGTTGTAGATAACTCCTGTTTTTTCTTCTTGGGCTACTGGGTCTTTTGGGTTACTTACGATGTTCTGAAGGGTTTTGGTTGGTTTATGTGCTACGGTGATGCCATGTGGTTGTAACAGTCTATTAGTTTCTGAGATGTTTCTGATGTATGGCAGTGTAATCCTTTTCATAGCTTCTGTTGGTTTTGCTGTGGTGGGTTTACTGGTCAGGCACTTTTTGATAAAGTTGCATGGGTATCCATTTTGCTGGAACATGCTGTATAAGTGGTCTGTTTCCTTTTTCTGGTGTTCTGGGTTGCTGCAGTGCGTTTGTGTTCATCTGAATAGTGTTGTTACACAGCTCCTCTTGTGGGAGGTTGGGTTATTGCTTTGGTAGTGGGGCACTTGGTTAGTGTGTGTAGATTTCCGGTAAACTTGTGTTTCTAAAATGCCATCATTTCCTCTACTGAAAACAACAAGGCTCAGAGAGCAGCAAGGACTCCGTAGTTCTACCCTGAGCTACAAATATTCTCTTCGATTGGTACCATAGAGAAATTTAGAACATTTGGGGAAATTCTGCACAAAACACTTCTTTTTATAGAAGCAAAAAAGTGTTCAGTTCATTTTTAAGTCTGGCTTAAGGTAGACGCTTGGCTGCACATATTTATGAGGATGCATGAGCTGAACGTATCCTGAATTTCTAGATGGAACAGAAAAGCTACAGCCCAATGGCTGATTAAGGTATAACAGCTCCAGCCGCCATCCAATCCAATATTCCAGTCCCTAATAACAATTCATATTCTGCAGAAAGCTATAGCATCTCAGGAGAAAGCTTTTCTTGGCAGCGACTTGCCACTTGTAATGTTGGAATATAATCACCTTATGATTGCTCTGGCACATTCTTGATTGCTTAATAATATGTTTCCTGTATTGGACAGAGTAAAGGTATAAAGAGGATAAATAAAGATCTGTATGGGTTGAGTGTTTCCTATTTAATTGGGGAATGAAGGCGCAGAAGAGCAAATAAAGAGGAAAGCCTGTTTTCACTTCCTTGAGTGTCTTGGGAAAGTACAGATCTCTGTAAGGCACTTGAACTTTCAAAGGGAATCAGAAGGAAAGGGTCTTATTCATTCGGTGATTATATTATAGAGAGTGGGGCTTTGGGACTGGGATTAACAGTGTGGCATACATGGGCACCAAGGTGCCCACTGTCCCCCTTCAAGATGGGGAGATGCCTCATGCCAAAAATCTTGTACTAACTCACTTACCAATTTGAAGTTCTGCTGAGATCTCACTGAAATTTCATCCAATTTTAGTGGTTACACAACTCTATGAGATTCCAGATGCTTAATCTGAAAGTCATGAAGGAGGAGGAGGAGGAGGCTGATGCCTTTGCTATCTTGCAAGACTGCACAATGTTACCTTGGACCAGGGTTAAGGAACTCTTACTGAAGTTATACTCCACTCTGGATAATGACATCTTATGAAATGGAATTTCAGTTAGTAACAATGGTTTGACCAATTAAATTGATTTAATTTCTTTTTTTTTAGATCATTTTTTAAAAAGTGGATTAAGGAAAACTGGTTTCCCCCTCAGGGGTGATCTGCATTTCACCAAGAACTATTGTACCAGTTATATTTATGATATGAAAGCTCTGTGACTTATCATCAGGAAGTCTGGAATTAGCCATCATCAGTATGCTGCTCATATCCATCCGAAACCACTATTTTAAGTAGACAGCAAATAAGGAATAATAATCAAAACATGACAAATTCACCCTAATGTTGATTGAGAAATTAGATAATAGGAAACCTACAGTATTGTCAACTTTTATTCTTGCACTTTCTGAATAAATGCATTACTTTAGAATATTCTTAGATCAGGCACTCCTGATAGGAAGATGGGATAATAGGAAATATGTTTGTGCCTTTTTTCCTCCATTTTGTATTATATACATGTTAGAGATTGGGTTTCAACCAAGCACATCTCACACAAGCTTGAAGGAGGAGGCAGCCTCTGCTGTAACCTAATATTACTTGCTTTGTGTGGGAGGGGCTGAATCCCAGTTTCCTGTTTCCTGTTCCCTTCTCTTTTTTCTTTCTGCTCGGATCTCCTACCAAGGAGGATGTAACAGCTATGGCTGCTGCCACGTGTTTCTCATACTTCCATACAGCAAGGCCACATTAAGGAAGACTGTGGGTTTGGTCAGAACCAATTGCTTGCACGCATGGACCATTTCCACTAAGGAACTGTGAGTTACAATAAAATTGTAAACTCTTTTTCTTATGTTACTTTACATTAACATGTGAAGTGTGTTTATTTTGTGTTTTGAACTGATTACGCCTTGTGCAAGTTTATGGGAGTGCTTCTAGTCTGCTACATACTAATAAGAAGCTGCGTGGAGTTCTGGTACTACCATCCCAGAATTCCTACAATACATAATGAAAGGGAAGCAATTTCTGCATAAAGGAAGATGTATGCTATGCAAATATGACCTGATTGGAAATGGTTAAAAGATGGATTATCTCTGTTTGATCTGCATATCAAAACATATGTTTTCAAAAATTGTTGTTGTTACTGTTTCTAGATCATTTTTAAGGAAGTTCATTTAACTTTATTTTGATTATATGTTATCACTATGTTACATCATCTAATCTAAATGGAAAATCAATAGTAAATGAAGTAAGGTAACCTTTGAGTTGAATCAACTTCATGGACTGATCAATGTAGCTTTCTTGGTGACTATATGGAAGTAGTTGCCACTTCTTTTATTCTGGGATAACTTTCTCAATATATCAGTGTAGCCTGCAGCTTTGAAATTTCCTGGGGGTTTCCCATCAAACTACTAAAGAGATTTGATACAAGCCACTTTGAGAGTTGGGGTTTGCTTTGGAAAAGATTCTTCCATTGGCCATAAGAGGGAAGCATCACAATGCCTCCACCTGCTTGATTTTTATGGCAGAATGGGATGGAAATATCAGGGAGAGTAGATCTTTTAAAGACCATTAACCTTGCCAATTTCAACTGGATATATTGAAGAGTTTCACTGCAATAACGTTTTGAAATATTCCCCTGTAGTTCTTTTAAGGCAGAGACAGCAGGGATGAAGGAGGACACCTCCATCGTGTTCAGCAAAGAGATGGATTGCAGATCCAATGAAGAAAATGTCCTATTTTAACTTAATTTTCCCCCAAAACTGTTGAAAAAGTAACCACTTAGTTTTTCACTTGTTTTTCTGCAGTATCAGGCTTGAGATAGAGGCCATTGGCTGCTGATCACTGATCATTGTTTTTTGGGGGGCTGGCATTGTTGGTTGGCAAGATTTGCTCCTGTTGGAAAGGTCTCCTCAGTGGTATGACACAGTTGGGTCTTTCTGGCAATATTCCATGTTAGTTGGCAGAAGCAGCAATAGCAGGCTGGCACAGAGAGATACAGTGCCATAGAGATAGGCAGGCCACAGAGAAAGATGCCAGCATGAAAAATATAAGCCTTATATCTCTATAATAAATGTTTGAGTCAATGCCTTTAAATGGGAACTTGGTACCCATTAACCCATCACTGAGAGACTTAACCCCCAACTATGTAGAAGTTAAGCTTTGATGCAAGAGTATGGTCTAGACTGGTTATTCTTGAGCTCATATCCTGAAAAGAAGCACAAGTCAAAACTTCCAGATGGCTACATTAAGAAGTTGAGAGCTGAGAAAGCTGATAGCCTTGCCAGCCCCAAAGAGCTCTGACTGGCAGAGACATTGATAAGGTCATGAATCTCATTGGCTGGCTGTTCACATCAACGTCAGAGAGCCCATTGCATTATTTTCTGCCCTCCTCAGTATTTTCCATAGAAAGAACTGAAGTTGCAACATTCTACATTGCCTCCCGCACCTTTAGCAGCAGGAGAAATACTATAGAAGCATTTTGAAGCCACTCATTTTGATTTGCAAATCTGCTTTGATGGGGTGACTCAGGTTGGAGCATCACTGAACCCTAGTATCTGTTTCTAGCTTGGCACATCCCTAGTTCGTTTGTTTGTTTGTTTGTTTATTGAACACATTTCTACCCCGCTGCAATCAAAATGACTCCTGGTGATTTCCATTACATAAAAATTGAACAATTTAAACCATCCAAGGTCACAAACAGAACCTAAGAAATGACAATGCCAAAAACAACAATCAGCCAAAAATAACAAAAATAAAGTAACAATAAGGAAAGGGAAAAGAAAAGATGGCATCACATTTAAACCCAGAGGGAAACCTTCCTAAATAATTATGTTTTCAGTCAATTTCTTTGACCCAAATTATTTTGAGAATGAGCACTTTCTTTTGTTTCTATTCACATCTTTATAGTTTGCTCTTTTTTTCTCTAGTTCTGTTTTCCATCTATTCTATAGTTTCTTCTTTTTTTGTATTTTAATTACATTCTGAAAATAAAAGCTTTAACCATCAAAAAAAGAGAATGAGCACTTTCTGTGCACCCAGTGAATTTGCAAAGGAAGCTAGGGATTTTGTTCAAACGTTTGCCTTTCAGAGCAGAAGTACCCATCTGGCAGCATGGGATCCACAGGGTCAAGTGATGAAACGCGTGGCAACATTATGACACAAACTCCACACTTACACACTTGTACATGATGTCATAAAGCAAGTGTGAAAGGGCAAAGTTTTGGTGTCAATAGAAGAGAATATGTGTAGCTCAGGGTCAAACTGTGGAGTCCTTGGTGCTCTCTGAGCTTGATTGTTTGCTTGCAGATGTTTCATTACCCGACTCGGCAACATCATCAGTGCTGGTGAGTGTGGGGTTTGCTCCCTGTTTACATACAGTAGCTTGCCCTGCCAGTGTTTGTGGGGTGTGGTTTTCTCCTTGGTAGTTCCTTGATTAGGGTATTGTTTCCTGATTGATTTTTTCTGCTTGATTGTTTGTCTCCTTGGTAGTTCCTTGATTGGGGTATTGTTTTCTGCTTGATTGTTTGCCTGGTGTTCATCCCTGCTTATCTCGGTGTTGGCTGCTGGAGGGGATGTGTTCTGTTATTTTTGTTTCCTTCTTAGCTTTTTTGTGTCATTTTGATGTCATGGTGGGTACATACTGTACCTATGCCTGCATTTTGCAGAACCCAAGATTCCTTAAATATGCTAAGGAGCCAGGGATTATTTTTAATCTGTCAAAAACTATTTAATCTTTCCAAAATCAAACCTTTGTATCCTTCAGACCGAGGGGTTCCTAGGACAGAGGGCTCCCTAGAATCTCTCCAGAGCTTACTATCATAATTCTGTGTTACAGTATGCTTCTCCCAAATCAGTGTGTGTGTGTGTGTTTGTGTGTGTGTAATATTTTTCTTCTTTTTTGATTTGGGGAGGAATTCTAACCTTTCCCTTAACCCATTTTACTCTCATTTGACATACTCCTTAAATGCAAAATGTTGTACACATCTGAAAATAATTGATGATGATAATGTGAACATGACTAGCAATAATGTGTGAATGTGGACCCCCCCTGGGGTGAGAGACGAGGGAGGGGGGGTAAGATTGTATGAGTGTGGAAGAGTACCCCCTGGGTTAGAGTCAGATGGGGCAGGAGTGATTGTGGTGAGTGTTGGTACCTCTCCCCGACCAGTGAGAGAAGTTGGGGGAGAGGTGCAGGGTGTGAGTGGGGTGGTGCTAGACCCTACCAGTGCCGAGAGCAAGAGCTGGTGCACTGGGGGGTCTTACCACTGCCCAAGGGTGTATGGGAGTGCATGATGGATGGTTGGGATAAGGGACTCTTAATTAAGCCTAAGAATTCCGGAGGCCTGGGAGTGGAGGCTACTGGGTCAGAACCGGGAATCTCTGGGGGCTATATGGCGGGCCATTTGATTCAGGTGGTGACGGGCATGGGGCGGTATGACGGGAACCGGAGGGCAAGCCATCTTTGGGGAAGGCACCCCCGGTGTTTGTTACCGGTGGTGCATTTCGGCCCCCTGTGTTCACACCCAGGCCCTGGTAAGCAGATCCTCGTGGGCTCCGGTCTCCGGCTGCTGCTGTTGAATGCCAGGTCGGTGAACAACAAAGCCCCCCTTATAAGTGACTTGATCACGGATGAGGGGGCCGACCTGGTGTGTATTACCGAGACCTGGCTGGCACCAGAGGGGGGAGTGGCCCTCTCGGAAATGTGCCCAGCCGGGTTTCAGGTCTGGCATCAGCCGAGACACCGGGGCAGGGGAGGAGGGGTGGCAGTGGTCATCCGAGAGTGTCTTGTGGCTTTCAGGGGCGCTGCTCCACAAGTGGCTGGGTGTGAGACCCTGTTTTTCAAGTTGGGTTCACGAGAACAGTTGGGAGTGTTGCTGCTGTACCAGCCTCCCTGCTGCGTAGCAACCTCTCTGCCTGGGCTGCTCGAGGCTGTCTTGGGGTTGGCAGTGGAGTTCCCCAGACTTATGGTTCTGGGGGACTTCAATCTGCCATCTCTGGGATGGGACTCGGAGGCGGCTCGGTAGTTCATAGCTACCATGGCAGCTATGGGCCTGTCTCAGATTATTCGTGACCCAACTCGTGACAGTGGTCTCACCCCGGACTTAGTTTTCTTGTCTGAGCAGTGGCAATGTGATCTGAGGGGAGAGTTACATCTTTCCCCATTGTCATGGTCAGACCATGCCCTGGTGACCCTTAGACTCTCTTGTGCTGCCCCACTCCGCAGGGAGGCGGGACCTATTCGAATGGTCCGCCCCCGGCGACTGATGGACCCAGTGAGGTTTCAGAAGGAGCTGGGGGTTATTACCGAGGACTTGCTTCACGGTCCAGTTGAGCTTCTGGCCGCGGGCTGGAATAGGGCCGTGGCTGGAGCCCTGGACAAGATCGCGCCTATGCGACCTCTCCGGCCCTGCTTGGCCCGCCGCTCTCCGTGGTTTTCTGAAGAGTTAAGGGCCTTGAAGAGGGTTAAGAGACGTCTAGAGCGCCGCTGGAGAAAGATGAAGACTGAATCTGACCGAACACAATCTAGAGCCGCAGTTATGGCCTACCTTGTGGCGGTAAGAGCGGCGAAACGTGAATATTTCTCCGCCCTTATTGCATCTGCAGAATGCCGCCCGATGGCCCTCTTTAAAATTACAAGAACACTGTTGGGTCGGGAGCAGAGGGAGACCCACCTACAGGGCCGATCGGAAGAGTTTGCTGAGCATCTGTAGGATAAAATCGCTCAGATTCATTCAAAGTTGGACTCCAAGCATGAGACAGGATCTGTGGAGATGCCAGGGGCTTGTACTTACCATGTTATCTGGGAACAGTTTGATCCATTTGCACCTGAGGAAGTAGACAGGATCCTCCGGACTGTGAACGCCACCACATGCCAGCTTGACCCTTGTCCCTCCTGGCTGGAGAAATCGGCCAGTGAGGTGACATGTGGATGGGTCCAGGTGATGATTAATTTGTCCTTGAGTGAGGGGGTGTTCCCCGAGGCCTTTAAGGAGGTGCTGGTGCACCCCCTCCTCAAGAAGCTGTCCCTGGACCCTACCATCCTGGGCAACTTTCGCCCAGTCTCCCACCTTCCCTTTTTGGGAAAGGTGGTAGAGAAGGTGGTGGCGTGGCAACTCCAGAGGATTCTGGAGGAAACAGATTATCTAGACCCCTTCCAGTCAGGTTTCAGGCCGGGATATGGGACGGAGACCGCATTGGTCGCGCTTATCGATGATCTCTGGCGAGAGCGGGATGGAGGGAGTGCGTCCATCCTAGCTCTCTTAGATCTCTCAGCGGCTTTTGATACCATCGACCACGGTATACTTTTGGGACGGCTCAGGGAGTTGGGGGTGGGCGGCGTAGTTTTGCGCTGGTTCGCCTCCTTCCTCCAGGGCCGTTCCCAGTCGGTGTTGATAGGGGAGGAGAGAGCTGACCCGCGGCCCCTGATTTGTGGGGTGCCTCAGGGGTCGGTTCTCTCTCCTCTCCTGTTCAACATCTACATGAAGCCGCTGGGCGAGATCATCCGTCACCACGGGATGAGGTATCACCAATATGCTGATGATACCCAGTTATACATCTCCATCCCGGGTGAAGTAGGTGATGCGGTCGATGCCTTATCTCAGTGCCTGGAGGCTGTGGGGGTCTGGATGGGGAACAACAGGCTTCAACTGAACCCTGGTAAGACGGAGTGGCTGTGGATTGATGGCCCCCCTAGATCCGGTAAGTTGTCATCTTTGGTTCTGGGTGGGGTGGCACTACCTCGCTCGGATCCAGTGCGGAATCTGGGGGTCCTCCTGGACTCGCGACTCCTGCTCGAAGAGCAGGTGGCAGTCACGGCCAGGAGGGCCTTTGCACAACTTCGTGTGGTGCGCCAGTTACGCCCTTTCCTGGATCAGGAGGCCCTCCGAACAGTCACTCATGCCCTTGTCATCTCCCGTATAGATAACTGTAATGCGCTCTACATGGGGCTACCCCTGAATAGTATCCGGAAGCTTCAGCTGGTGCAGAGTGCCGCGGCGCGAGCAGTTATGGGTGTCATGAGATCGGCACATGTAACACCTCTGCTACGCCAGCTGCATTGGCTACCAGTTTGCTTCCGGGTCCAATTCAAGGTGTTGGTGATTACCTTTAAAGCCCTACATGGCATAGGACCAGGGTACCTGAGGGACCATCTCGTCCCGATATCGTTGGCCTGCCCCACCCGTGCATGCAGAGAGGGCATGCTTCGGACCCCCTCAACAAGAGAATTCCATCTAGCGGGGTCCAGGAGGCGTGCCTTCTCTGCAATAGCACCCGCCTTATGGAATATCTTGCCCCCGGAGGTGAGGCTGGCCCCTTCACTCCTGGCCTTTCGGAAGGCCCTTAAGACCTGGCTCTGCTGCCGGGCCTGGGACGACAGAGGCGGAAGTGCCTCCTGGGGTTGGCTGGCCCCGTAGTAATATGATCCATCCTACGGTCCCCCCTTCTTGGATTTTATGTAATTTATTATTATTATTATTGAATGTATTTTAGATATTGTTTTTGTATTTTTTAAACTTTCAATTGTTGTAACCCGCCCAGAGTCCCTTGCAAGGGAGATGGGTGGGGAATAAATTGAAATAATAAATAAATAAATAAAATAATCTCTGTTCCAAGCAGCACCCAACATTTTGTGTAGTCCCTGCAATCACACTGCTGAAAGTTGGTAACAAAAATGAGAATTTGAGACGGTACATGTTTTAATTTCTTTTTCCTTTCAATATAAATAGCAAAGTTCATACATTATGTCCCCAAAGAGTTAAGGAGCACTTATTTTGGGGTAACCCCCCTCTCTCTCCCCCTCTCTCTCTCTCTCTCTCTCTCTCTCTCTATATATATATATATATATATATATATATATATATATATATGTTTTAATAGATATCTGGGGATCCACAAACTTATATCATGCACCCTCACCTCCCCTAACTTCCTTCTTTATCATTCAGTACCATGTTGCATTAAATATTGCAAGGGGGACTAGAGTCATCCAAAATTCCACACCCTGCATAAATTGGATGAGATTTTAGTCCAGTTAAACAGGATAGCTGGAGCATGCATTACTGACAATGCAAAAATTGTAATGCACTCACATGAAAAAATAAAGTATACTTATGTAGCATTGATAAATCCAATTCCATGCTAATTATACACCAATGACATTCTATTGCACTTGTGAATGTATTCTCATACAGTCTGATCCAATCTAAATACTTTGCCCAGGATATGTCTGTGGGAGAGAGTTTAGTTTATGCTCAAGAATGCACTAATTTTGGGAATTTAGCAGGAATTAGTTTTCTTTTCAAGGTGACAAAAATATTTAGCATTTCAAAAGTGAAATGTTTGAATCTTTATTACACAGCTTTGATTTTTTTTCACAGTGTTTTGATTGATCATTACACCAGCTGTTCAAAATATACTTGGATCTTGGCTGCTTAGAATAAACCATGACGGAAAAAAATCTCTGTAATACCTCAAGTACTTGCTAATGTTTGGTAGAAGATTGTTTAAACTCTGTTGAAATCTACCTACTAATCCTTTCACATATGCAGCATTATCTGTCAAGGATAAATAAGAGAGAGAGAGAGAGAGAGAGAGACAAGTGGGGTTTTCTTTGCCTGTCATTTATGCCATATACGTATTTCTGTTAAAAAGATTCAAGGTTGTAATGTAGAAAAGAAGCAGTTTGCTTTGGGATGCATACCAGCAGGACACATGAGTGAAATCTGATGATGGGAATCATTAATAAAGGGTTTTTTTTACAAAAATGAAGTGTTTTGCCCAAACAATCATCTCTAGAGAAACCATAAAGAATCTGCCAGGATAACCTTCATTGTAAGCAGAAATTATTGAATTTCTTTGCCTACAATCATCAGTGTTCCTTAGACTGAATGCAGTTCCCAAAGTTTGGGAGCCAGAATTCATTGAAAGAGTCCTGCTGAGTTGCAATTTTTAATTTGACAGAAGGACAAAATGATTTAAATGCATGGTATAGTCATAGATCACAGGCATGACATTTATTTGTTTGTTTGTCAGCTTATTACTTGATATATGCCCTGCATTTTTGCTCTGAAAGCACTTAAGACAATTAACTTTTTTTTTAAAAGCAACAGAATAGAAAGAGTTAAAAATACAGATTAAAATTAGCAATACAATAAATACCAAAATTATGTAGCAGTTAAAAGCCTGATAAAATAGAGTTTTTCAGACATTTTCCAAATACGTCAAGAATGGGAGGCATACATAACTCACAAAGAGGTGCGTTTCATAGCCCGGGACAAATTCAGAAAATGGCCTTTCCTTTCCTTCTAAAAAGAAGAAAAGTGTTTCTTCTCTCAATTTTAACAAGCTGAGTCATCCTTAACAAGAAAAGCAACCCCTTAGATATTCAGGCCCTAAGCCATTTAAAGCTTCAAAAGTCAATAACTTCACCTGTTGGAAGATAGAAAATGGATAGGAACAAAAGAGGACATTGTGGAAGGACAGGCTTGCAGCAGAGTGCAAGTACCTGTGTTCGTCTTCCCCTCTACTTCAAACATTCCTCAGCGTAAGGATGGCAATGAGTTTGTTAAGAAGGGCTTCCTTAAGAACAGCTGGGGGGAGGAGAGAGGAGAGAACGAGGAGGAGGTGAGGGAGAGAACAGAAGGTGTGAAAAGAGCTGGTGTGTTGTTGGAGTTTGCAGCTGGCAGCCAGAGCAGAGACAAGCAGCAACCAAGGGAAATTTGTTTTTCCAAAGAGACATGGAAGGTCTGAAGAAACAGATACACAAAAGCCAATGTCTGAAGAGGGGCAAGGGAGAAAGTTGTCCTCTTAAAGGAACCTTGTGCTAGTTGAAGTAGCAGAGGTAGTAGTATCTAATAGTGTTAGTTATAGTAATATAGGAATAGTGATAGCGTAGTTAGTCTAAGTTGGCTAGGAACATAGGTTAGTTTAGTAGGAACCAGAATTGTATTAGTTAGACACATAGGTAACAAGAGCACTTTTCTACTGTGTATAGTTGTTTTTTTAAAATATTTTATTGGGTTTTGAATATACATAGTTAAAAGTTGGAAACAGAAAAAGAAATAGAAATACAAATCAAAGAAAGAAGAAAAAAAGTGTAGTAAAGCAAAGAAAAAAAGATGAAGCATAGAAAGTAATCAACTTCCGATTTATCTCTGGTCATAATATTTTACAAAATTTGTCATACATGCTAGGTCTATACATCACATTGAAAAAACATTTCTTGTCTAATATATCAATTTATATATAATTTAATCTTCAAATCCTCATATAAGCTTTGCCCCTCCAGCATTTTCCAAATAGTCCATTAATAGTTTCTACTCTTAAAAAAGTAATAGTTTGAATTTTCTTTTAATAAACATGTCAATTTATCATTTTCTATCAATCCATCAATTTTAACAATAGAAAGTCCTTATAAGTCAGCCACTTATCTCTATTCCTTACTTCTATTCTATTCTATGAAATGTGTCTTGCATGCTAGGTCTGTATATCACATTAAAAAACATTTCTTGTCTAGTATATCAGTTTATATATAATTTAATCTTCAAATCCTCATACAAGCTTTGCCCCTCCAGCATTTTCCAAATAGTCCATTAACAATTTCTAATCTTTTAAAAAGTAATAGTTTGAATTTTCTTTCAATAAACATGTCAATTTATCCTTTTCTGCCAATCCATCAATTTTAGCAATAAAGAGTCCTTATAAAAAAAAAAGAAAAATTCTTTCATAATAAAAATCACAAACAAATAAAAGAAAGAATGTCAAATCATTAAAATTAATCCTTAAAAAATTAAAATCCAGGCAAGTTAGTCTCAAAAGAGAAATACTTTTAATTGCAATAAGAGTAAAAGCAAACCAAAATAGGAATAATAAAAATAAAAAGAGAAAGTCACTCAATCCATTTCAGGCAGAGTCAATTAGCTTTCCAGTCCCACCGTTTAAACAATCCTTTGGCAAGAAATAAATAAAACACCAGCATGTATAAATCACAGTCCAGAGATAAATCTTAGATATTAGTAGGCAAATAATATTTAAAAAATAAAAATATGTGTCTAAAAGGTCGGGTGCTGTGCTACTTATCTTGTTCAGATTCGCGGTTTCCACAGAGCTGCAGTTGTCAGTTCCAGCCGTCTTTCACTGCTTCGATCTCCCTCTCCCCATGGTGGATTTATGGGGGTCGGGAGAGAGCGGTGATCCAATGACCCTTTTGTGAGCAATCTTCTGCTCGCCCTCTCTTCGAGGGCGATTTTTCAGCGATTTTTCTTCCTTTTAAATCACCACAAACGGAAAAACCGCGGAGCTTTCGGCTCAGCGCACTGGTCACCTCGACATCCGGAAGTCGGCCTACTGTGTATAGTTGTTAATAAGTAAAATAACCCCCCTCCAACATATAAGGGGAGACTAAAGTTTTCATGTGCAGTGTTTCATTGGGGAACTTCTTGGCTGAGTTTGAATCATCAACCCAGGGTACAAAAGAACCCGTGACAGACATGCACGTGCAGTTAATAATTATATACAGTCCTGTTTCCTGCTATACAAGCTTAGTGCAAAATGTATTAATTTATTAATTTATTTATTATTAAACTTCTATCACCGCACCATCTCCCCCAAAGGGGACTCTGGGCGGTTTACAAACATAAAGATTAAAATTCTATTATAAAATATAAAAATACAATATACAACTACTTATTATTATAAATTAAATAGAAAATCCAAGAGGGCGATCTTAACCAACCTAATACCAACATGAACTTAAAAGGGCTCTAAGACACCAACCATACCCATGAGGAGCTATTCCTATTCCCGTCCCACGCGAGGTGGCAAAACCAGGTCTTTAAGTTCTTTCGGAAGGAGAGCAGCGATGGGGCCTGCCTGTAAATGTATTAATAAGACGTTTAGCGAATATACTGTCTATAATCTCTCTCTCTCTCTCTCTCTCTCTCTATATATATATATATATATATATATATATATATAGAGAGAGAGAGAGAGAGTGAGTGTGTGTGTGTGTGTATATATATATATATATATATATATATATATATATATGTATGTATGCCCAACTTCTATCACCGCCCATCTCCCCCCACAAAGGGGACTCTGGGTGGTTTACAACAAAGTTAGTAATTAAAAACATATAAAATACAGTATAACAACTCTAAAAATAAATTAGAT
Source organism: Charina bottae (assembly GCA_023362775.1). Lineage (NCBI taxonomy): Eukaryota > Metazoa > Chordata > Lepidosauria > Squamata > Charinaidae > Charina > Charina bottae. Next base: position 128,805,159 of record JALMGJ010000003.1, read on the forward strand.
ATAAGTATATAAAATCCAAGAGGCTATGAGGATATATTCAAAAGAACACTATGGCGCAAACCAACCCCAAGAGGAGCTATTACCCTTCCCATCCCAAGCAAGGTCGCAGAGCCTGGCCTTCAATTGTTTTCGGAAGGTCAGGAGTGTGCGGGCTTGCCTCACCTCCAGGGGCAGAATATTCCAAAGGGCGGGCGCCACTGCAGAGAAGGCTCGCCTCCTGGACCCCGCCAGATGAAATTCTCTTACAGACGGGGTCCGTAGCAAGCCCTCTCTGCATATATATATATTCTATCTATCATCTATCTATCTATCTGTCATGGTCAAGTGTAAATATGTACACTAATAAATCTAACTATGCAGTATTCCAGTGTTTCTCAACTTTGGCAACTTTAAGGTGTGTGGACTTCAACCCCCAGAACTCAGCAAAGCTGGCTTGGGACTTCTGGGAGTTGAAGTCCACACACCTTAAAGTTGCCCAAGTTGAGAAACACTAGCATACTGTATAGTTAGATTTAAAGTTGAGAAACACTGCAGTATGCTAACAAAACTTAACTAAAGGCCTAAAAATTCTACTCCTTTAATTTATAAGAGAAATGTTTAGCAGCTAGTTTCTGCCTCCTCCCACACTTACCTATCTTCAGCACAGACTTAGGAATGCTAACAACGTCTCTAACACACCCTTGTCTAGTTGTCCCTCACCTGAACCACTTTTGAGTTTGCTGCCCACCGTCCACAATCCTGGGCTGCATTTTCCATTTGGTTGGCCCTTTTTGGCTTAGGCTCCTGCCTGATTCTTCTCTCTGGCAGTGTCTGGCTCTTTTCTCTCCCAGCTGTTGCCCTCTCTGCTCCACATCTGGTCGCCTCTCACTCCAACAACATCTCCTGCCAAACCTAGAAGAACCCCCCCCCCCCATACTTTCTTCTGTCACCCTGCTCTGGCTTATTTTATACTTCTTTCTTTTGAAATCTACTGTATGTGCCAGTTTGCAAGCAATTCTAAGGAGTTTAAACTTTAAACCCTTTTATTTGCAAGTGCTTAAATGCCCAAACTGCACTGGACAGACAGACAGACAGAGGACTTTGATAGTCTCATGTAACAATTTATGAAACATGATAGAGACATGATAGTCTCATGTAACAATTTCTTATTTCACGGCAGTTTACCCTTCCATAATACCTTAGACACCTTAAGGTTTGTGCAACTGGTGCAAACCATCCAGAACAGACCTCATGTGATCACTGTTCCTTGCACCAATTATCAACCTAACTGTTGTGCTTTGCAAAACTGTAACTTCCAGACACTTTTTAAGGATGGATCTTTGCAGAGTGCATTGCAGTAATCAAGATGGGATGTAATCCATCTGACTGGGGTAGGAAGGAATGCAATGACACTCAACATGTAAAGGTGCAAATGTGTTACTTGCCACAGCCCTCACCGATGAATCTAGTGGTGGTGGTGGGATCAAGAAACATTTCCAGAGTTCAAATCTGAACTTTTAAGGAAAGTGCAACCCTATACAAAAATGTCAGTCCCCAAGTCCAGTATCCTACTTATGAACAGCACCCCTGTCTATATTCAATTTCAGCTTGTTCTCTCGTCCAGTCTGTTATCAAATGTAGGTAATATCCAAAGGTAATGACATTTTGTGTTTGCGTGTGCATGCCTAGACATCAGTGTTGAATCCTGGTGACTGTCTGGACTAGTCCCTGCAGTTTTCTTGGCAAGATTTCAGAAGTGGTTTGCCATGACTTTCTTCTTAGGGCTAAGAGAGAGGGACTGGCCCAAAATCACCCAGCTGGCTTCATGTCTAAGATGGGAGTAGAACTCATGGTCTCCCCATTTTTAGCCTAGTGCCTTAACCACTGCACCAAACTGGCTCTCAAAGATAATGACTACTTCCTTGGAATTGAATGGTAAGGTACAAGAAAACAGATGACCTTTCCCAGTAGTTTTATCAAAACACCATAGCTCAATAGATTAGATGTTGAATGCTTAGTCCCTTGTCACCACTTTCTGGAGGCCATTCCATCAAGAAGCACCATCCCATCAAGTTAAACATTGTCCCCAAGGCCAAAGATCAATGGTGTTGAAAGCTGCTAAGATATCCACAAGGTATAGGACAACTGCATGTTCCACATCCAGTTTTTGGTGTTGGACTATCCACTACCAGTTTTAGTAAAATGTCCTAGCTAAAAGCCCAGCTGAAATGGAGCCAAAGAAAAGAAAATATCAGTATATTCAGATGTATCTTGGGTAATATAGATACCTAGAATGTTGTATGATTCTACCTCCTCAATCATTCTTTCTATAAATGGAATCTCTAAGATTGGTCTAAAATAATACAGGGTTGCTAGGTCAAGGGAAGATTTTTCAGTAACTGTCTTATGACTGCCACCTTTAAGAAGTGGGAACACATCCCCCCCATTAGGAGACACTGCATAACCCACAATGTTCACCTCTATTAATCATGGTTCCATTCAGATTGACCAAATCAGCCAGGAGGCTCAAGGTAAGTGGTGACTCTCAGGTCTGTACACATTCTGTCAACATCCTCAAGATTTGCCAGCTGAATGGTGATTGATGACATTATATCACTATGGCCCTCAATTTGCAAAGAACAAGGCAAATTGTGCACAGTGTGCACCGCTGACTGTCCATCTCCTCTCCAACATCTTGTTGGAGGAGATGCCACACAGTTTAGAAGAGCAACACCAATGTGTTATGTATAGATACGATGGAGGCAGAGAACTACAGACTCTTGGCTGCCTCCACTGTTGACTTTGATCTCAACAATACTTTTGATACTTTTGTGGTGGTTTACCTCCTTCCTCCGAGATCGGTCCCAATCGGTGGTAATAGGAGAGGAGAGGTCCGACCCTCAGCCCCTACTTTGTGGGGTGCCGCAGGGTTCGGTTCTCTCCCCTCTCCTATTTAATATCTACATGAAACCACTCGGTGAGATCATCCGCCAACACGGGATGAGGTATCATCAATATGCTGATGAAACTCAATTATATATCTCCATCCCGGGTGAGCTAAGTGATGTGGTGGCTACCCTTTCTCAGTGTCTGAAGGCTGTGGGGGTCTGGATGGGGAACAACAGGCTTCAGCTGAACCCTGGTAAGATGGAGTGGCTGTGGATTGATGGCGCCTCGGGATCCAGGGAGTTGTCATCTTTTGATCTGGATGGGGTTTCACTACCCCATTCAGACTCAGTACGGAACCTGGGGGTCCTTCTGGACTCATGACTTCTGCTTGAAGAGCAGGTGGCAGCTGTGGCCAGAAGGGCATTTGTGCAACTTCGAGTTGTACGCCAGCTACGCCCTTTCCTGGACCGAGATGCCCTCTGTACAGTCACTCATTCCCTGGTCATCTCCAATATAGACTATTGCAATGCACTCTACATGGGGCTACCCTTGAAGAGTATCTGGAAGCTTCAGCTGGTCCAGAATGCGGCTGCGCGCGCAGTTATGGGTACCCCAAGATCGGCACATGTGACACCTCTGCTGCGCAAGCTGCACTGGTTACCAGTTTGCTTCCGGGTCCAATTCAAGGTGTTGGTTGTCACCTTTAAAGCCCTACATGGCATGGGGCCTGGTTACCTAAGGGACCGCCTCATCCCCAGAACATCGACCTGCCCCACCCGGTTATGCAGAGAGGGCTTGCTACGGACCCACTCTGTAAGAGAATTCCATCTGGTGGGGTCCAGGAGGCGGGCCTTCTCTGCAGTGGTACCCACCCTTTGGAACATTCTGCCCCTGGAGGTGAGGCAAGCCCCCACACTCCTGACCTTCCAAAAAGAATTGAAGACCTGGCTCTGCCACCTTGCTTAAGATGGGAAGGGTAATAGCTCTTCTTGGGGGTGGCTTGCGCTGTAGAGTTCTTTTAAATATAACATCACCGCCTCTTGGATTTTATATATTTATATTTAATTTATGTTTAGAATGATATATTGTATTTTATATGTTTTAATTACTAACTTTGTTGTAAACCGCCCAGAGTCCCCTTTGTGGGGGGAGATGGGCAGTGATAGAAGTTGGATAAATAAATAAATAAACAAACAAACAAACAAACAAACAAATAATACATACATACATACATACATACATACATACATACATACTCCTGCTGTTGCCATGAAAACATGGATGTGACCGTATAGCTCTACCTGAGGGAAATGTTGAGGGAAGGGAGGGAGGGAGGAAGTTATTTTGATTATGTGTACTGCTGCCTCTATTTGAGGTGAGGGAGGGACAGATTCATGAAAGAAGTCATTAAATGAGACCTGAATGTTAAAAGAACAAGTTTTTTAAAAATGCTTCTTCTGTTAGGTATCATATCATCCTAGGAAGTGAATTTATTTCAGTTTCTTTAAAGATATTCATTTGTATGTAAATTGTACACAATGATACATCTCAGCTTTCTGCTTTCATTTGTATGTAACAGTACTGAGTAGCTATCAGCATCCAGCTATCTGTGGGTATGTTCAAAAGGTCAAGGGCATTAGTAGGGAGCTGAATATACCCAGTAATTTCAGAGGAACAATGTGAACAGTATCCTTTCAAATACATCTATTTGGTGCTAAGACCTCATTACAAAATGTGCTGTGTTGAGCAGAATGCTTAATCAGACTGTAAGGCAAGCAACTTACGGTTGAGCTTTCCTGTCAGACCTAAAATCCACTCAAGCTAGTGTTGAGACAAATGACAACCAACAATAGGGCATAATAAATATGTCATACGCTAGCAGTGTCTCTGACTTGCATTGAATAACAATAATCTCCCCCAACCTAAGTATTTGCAGCCATCACGGGTGCCTCACCCATGCAGCAAAGTTATATCAGTGGATAACCATGGAACTGGTGCCATTTTGGAGCAGGTGTTTTAGAAGCGTTGTCTGGATTCCAGCTCAAACCAACTAAGGATGGACATAAGTGTCACCAAGGTAGAGAAAATATCCTGTATTTTTTCCACCAGGTCTCATTCCAATTGATGATAATTTGCTTTCCAAATCCTCCCCAGATATCCCTAAGTTTTGGGGCCTTCTTTTGCAATTGGGGGCTTGGATAGATTGTAAGAGGCAAAGGATATAAATCATCACCTAGGTATCAACTAGGGTTGATACTGTAACCCTAACCCTAACCCTAGGGGGCGTGGTGGCTCAGCGGGTAAGATGCCAGGCTTGTCAATTGGAAGATCACAAGTTTGGATGTTCGAATCCCTAGCCCCGCATGATGGAGTGAGCTCCCGCACTCGCCCCAGCTCTTGCCAACCTAGCAATTTGAAAGCATGCAAATGCAAGTAGATGAATAGGTACCACTTCGGTGGGTAGGTAACAGCGTTCCGCATGCGTCATGCCGGCCAAATGACTGTGGAAGCGTCTTTGGACAATGCTGGCTCTTCGGCTAACAAACGGAGATGAGCACCGGCCCCTAGAGTCAGACACAACTGCACAAATGTGCGGGGGGAACCTTTACCTTAGGTATCAACTGGGGGTTGAGGGAGGAGAATTAGTAGGGTTAGGGGGTTAGGCATGTCAAATGACAACATGAGCATCATGGCATCATGATTTGCCCAATGACACAAGCACATAAGTTGTGTCCTTTGTATGCTGCTGCCATGACATGTGCAACATTGTTTTGACATCTGCATGGCTTGTCAGAGATGTTGCTGGTAATTTTTGATAGCAGAGAAAGTATTGATGGAAGTGGAAGTATTGAGGGGGAAAGGTTTTCCTTTCTTCCCACCCCTAATCTTGATGCTTTATTAATCAGACAAAAATGATGGCATTTATGAAGTCTTCAGTTAAATTTAGAAATTCAATTCCAAATGCATGATGCCTTACAACAGTGGCTGATAACCTGCGACTTGTGGGACACAAGGATCCCTGAGCCCCCTTTTCACAAATCTATAGCCTCCCCCAATCACAGTTGAGTGCCAGAGTCTGGGGGAAGCCAAAATGTGACAATATGGACCTTGGCATTCATCAATGCTGAAATTGCCCACCCCCAGGACAGAAACTTCAGGGCAGAAATTTATTTCTTTTTTAAAAAGCAATTGCTTGAGCTCATCACATGCATGCATGCACATACACACACTCAACAACTACTATTATTAACCTGGTCAAGCAAAATATTGGTGATGTGAAGATCCAAGGTGCCCAAATGACAAAGGTAATTCTTCAAAATCCTCTTTTTGCCACCTGTCTTTGATAGAATACAAGTTCTTTGTTCTCGCCAAAGAAGGAAAACATTGCTTTTGATCTTCCCAATGTCAACAAGATATCTGGTTCTTTCTGACTGTCACATGTTAGAATGAAGGTGCTAAGACATCTGCTGGTTGGAATCTCATCCAGATGAATAACTGCTTAGTAGTCCAGCATCTCCAACTTCAAGCATTCATGTCTGGAATTTAGCTTGTTTACCTAGCTTTACCCTTTAACAATCACATAGTTATATTGCATCAAAGACAACAGTGATATTATGTGCAATGTTACTTTGCATCATTGTTCTGTTCGGAGTAGGAGACAGCCAGGAAGGTTTATAGAAAATAGTTTTATTTACAATTAAACTATTTACATAGAATAAAGTCCTTTAAAAGGCAAATTGCAGATCAAATTCAAACCCAACCAGGCAGGGGAGGAGGACTTGATAACTCAGCAAGGCAGGAACCGGCTGAAGAACGTGGCAAAACTGCAAGGTAAAACTCAGCTAGCGTTCGCAACAAGGTAGCCAGGCAAGGTGTAGCAGGATTTTTTTGGTGTATTATTCTTTTGAGGAGTACGTCTCAGGAATAAAGCCTTATTACAGAGCTTTCCAAACTTTTCATGTTGGTGACACACTTTTTAGACATGCATCATTTTGCGACACACTCTTACAGCAAGGCACAAGGCAGGCACTAAAACCTGGGTGGAATCACAGCAGGTTTGGAGGCAGCAAGGCACAAGGCAGGCACTAGGACCTGTGCGGAATCCTGGCAGGGCAGGTTTGGAGGCAGCAAGGCACCAGGCAGGCACTAGGACCTGCGCGGAATCCTGGCAGGGCAGGTTTGGAGGCAGCAAGGCACCAGGCAGGCACTAGGACCTGCGCGGAATCATGGCAGGGCAGGTTTGGAGGCAGCCAGGCACAAGGCAGGCACTAGGACCTGCGCGGAATCCTGGCAGGGCAGGTTTGGAGGCAGCAAGGCACAAGGCAGGCACTAGGACCTGCGCGGAATCCTGGCAGGGCAGGTTTGGAAGCAGCCAGGCACAAGGCAGGCACTAGGACCTGTGCGGAATCCTGGCAGGGCTTGGAGGCAGCAGCAGCTGCGACACACCCAGACACTGCAGCCGACACACTAACATGTCCCGACACACAGTTTGGAAAACTCTGCCTTCCACCTGCAAACTTTAAAAGGTCAGGCAGCACGTGATCCAGGCTGAAGAGTATAAAAGAACCTGCCTGCCCCACCCTGCCTTACTGCTTCTGCTCACTGCTTTCTGTTTGTTTCTCCTACTTGGTATCTGGATTTGTAACATTTCCAGGGATCTGGAAGAAAACTGTAAATAAATAAAGACTGAACTCTGACAATCAGTCATGCATCCCTTCAAAGTGCATGATTCTCTGCTCCATTACATACAGTGGATACAGTGCACCCACCCAAGATGTGCATCTTGGAAGTAAGCCTTCTCTGTTGGGACTCCCCTCCACCTTGACCTCTGAAGGTTGATTGGCTTTGTCCTTTACTGTATAACATTCAGGAAAATGGTTAAGACTTGACTTTTCTGCAGTGATTATGGAAATGATTGGAATGTTTCTCCCTGCAGTCAAGAGAAGAGGACTTTGAACATTATGGGGTTCTGTTGATTAAAAGTGCTAGTTTATTTTGGGATGGGTGTATTCTTGTGTATTTGATTATTATTTTTATTGCAATGTTGGAGCCTGAACAGATTGAAGTGGCATAGATTTTGCAATAATCAATATATCAATCAATTGTCATTCATTAAATAATCATGGGTCTCTTGGGTTGCATAGTTTCATTTTGGGTTGCGTCCAGAAGATAAGATCAATCAGTCGCTATGGCCATTCTCTGTACACATTAAGTGAGGACATCTTTAAAATAAATATCTGTGCAAATGTCTAAATGGGGGGCTTTCCAATGTTCTCGGACACTTGAAGTTTTGACATCAGGAGTACAGTTGGTGTGGCCACGTCACCTAATGGATATTACATGCCTCTAGTCCTCAGGTCAAAGCTAGGTTTATACATCACATTTAAGCATAATAGGGTTTACTTTGGAACAGTATATTCTCTGAGCCCAGTCAGTGATAACTTGTGCAATTTTGTTGTAAACCGTCCAGAGTCCCCCTCAGGGGAGATGGGCGGAGATAGATAGATAGATAGATAGATAGATAGATAGATAGATAGATAGATAGATAGAATCAGCTATGGTTAACCTAACAGTAGCTTGGCCCGATGTGTGAATGCAGCCAACATTTGATGGCTCTTCAAAGAATCTATGGATGAAAAGGCCAATAGTTATTCCATAGTGGAGGCAGAACTTTTGACATGGGATTGACTGAAAATCCAAACTCAACAATTCTACAAACATTCGGAATACACCTATTTTGGGAATAACTTCCATTTTGCTGCTGGAGATCAAATACATCTCTACAGTTATTTCTTACCAATACACAATTCCCGGAGGTGGGGGAGGGCAGAAGCTGGAATGGCTAAAGTCTGTATACACATGTTGCTATAAACCATGATATTAGTTGTTTTCTTTTGGTTTAGTGAACTCTGCTATTGTAAGTTAGCCAATAAATCGTGATGGGGCAAACTATGGATTAGCATGACGTGCAAACCCAGCCAAAGTGTCACAAAACTTCTTTATGTGTGCATGGCCTGTAAACCTTTAACCCCCATGGTAGCTAAATCAGCCACCTCTGAGGCCAGATAGAGATGTGGGTGTGCTTTTGAAGGAACTTAGCCTTCTGCCTAGCTGAGCTTGGCTGATGTAAGGCTGAGATTTCACCCAAGTTTCAGAGTCCCAAATAGAAGCTTGAGTCGAGGCTTGGATTCAAAGTAAACAGCATTTATTTTGGCCAAGACAAAAGGCTGGGTGATTCTCTCCAGACACTGCAACAATGAGCATCAGCAAAGAGACCACACACACACACATTACAATAGCAGAGATTATATAGGGTTTGCAAAACTGGTAAAGAAGCATGAATGAACTCTGTCCCAGTGACAGGGCAAAGCTTCAGTATCTGCAGTTCTAGCCGACTTTCCGTCTCCTGGTATGTTAAACAAGCCTTGTTCCATGTTATCTAAACGAACTCTCTCCTAGAGGACAGCAACAAGGTCTTTGCCCTTCCTTTCACCTAATTCCCTTTAGCAAGCAGTTTTCAAAAGCAAAATGGCATTGGTTAAGCTAACCCTTACACTGATCTTGAAAAATCTAAGCAGGGTCAGCCTGGACAGGGGACAGAGTGGGAAGCTGAAAAACATCCTCGATGAAGGAAATGTGCCAGACTTGTGAACAGCATCCCCCCTGGCGATCCAGATGGTCCTGGCCCTATTGGCCTTTCATAAGGCTCTGAAGAACTGGCTGTTTCCCCAGGCATTTGGCTCAGGAGGTTAGCCGAGTTCTGCGGTTTTTACGTTTTTAGGATTGGAAGGTATTATTTACCCAGGGCACCATGGGTGATTGTTTCAATTGTTGGGTTTTAATCTCTGTATGCCACCCAGAGTCATTGTTGTGGGATGGGTGGCTATAGAAATTATTTAAATAACTACACGAGGAGATCACTTCCTTGATGTAAAGAAAACTAAATGAACATATCAACATGTTAAGCAGAGGTCAAGTGCACTTGGCCATTAAAAGAGCTTAACTTTTAATCACAGCAATCCTTTCTTCATTGTTTGTTGTTTTCAGGAATAAAGACATCAGTGGAATGGGGGAAATGGAATGGAATCTTCAGGAGTCTTTTTTTCCCTTTGAAAATGAATCCAGGTCCAAGCAAAGTGAACTTCTGAGCTACAAAAAGTCACTGCACTCTGTGTGTGTGTGTGTGCGTGCATGCGCGCCAGAGCTTTTTATTTTATTTATTTATTTATTTATTGTATTTATACCCCGCCTATCCCCTCCCTAGATGGAGAGCTCTAGGCGGCTTACATTCATTGACATCATACATATTATATTATACATCATATATATATATTTAACAATGATTTACCCGCGCGTTAGGGAGGGGGTGAGGGAACCGGCTCTTCATCCGCAGGTCGGACTACAAGCCCCAGAAACCTTTGCTTCTGAGCCGGCTGCTGACGTCCAGGAAGTTGTTATTTCGGGATCCGCCATCCTCTGCCGTCCTCCGCCGCCATCTACAGGAATCACCAGCTCTTCTTGGTCCGAGGGCGACCCTCTGAAAAGGACGCCAGCAAATTGGCCCACGTGAGTGGTCCCCATTTATCTACTTGCCTTTAGCTTTCGATCTGCTGGGTAGGCAGAAGCTGGGGCTAGTGACGAGAGCTCGCCACGCGGATTCGAACTGCCGACCTTATGGTCGGCAGACTAACGGCTCAGCGGTTTAACCCGCTGAGCCACCATGCCTTTTAAGAACATGCTATGTGCTTTTAATGCTCACTGCTCTTAGCAATGCTAGAAATACTTGTATACGTAGCTTCGGTGATAGACAGGCCGGGGTGGGGGGGAACTTTTGCAGAGATTTCACCTTCAGGTGCGAGAGGCATTGGAAAGTCAGAGCAGGGAATGCTGGGTAGAGGTGCAAGTTGCTGACAAAGGCCAAAGTTTAAATAAAACATGTTCCATGGAGTTAAATCAATACTTTATTTGTTAAGGCGAAGTAAAAGTACAAAAAAGCTTGTACGACTAGGCATAAAAAAAAGTAAGAAATCAATGCTAGTTAATTCAGCATGCTCAAGCAGTCACCTATGCTGTTACGTATGAATAATTCACCAACAGATATTTATTGCAGACATACTTTGCTTGGTTTGGGTGAAGTTTTGCCCCTCGTTTGACCTGAATCCTGTAAAGAATGATAGCCAACTCACTGAAATCACATTTTCAGACAACACCCTTGGGATATTTACAGATTAATCTCAGGATGGTTTGGGGAGATGAAATGTCTGATCGGTTTTATACAAATAGCATTATTCTTCAACATCTTAATAGTAGTATGTTAGATTCCTCCCCACTTTCAGCTGAGTGGTGTTGCCTCTTAGACATAAATCTCTCTTTGTTCTGGGGGTGTGTAATAATGAGCATCAATTAGGCAGAGCAAACGTTTGCAGAAACTCATTAGTTCCTTTTGTTCCCTTTTGCTTTTTTTCAAGATTTCCCACCCTTGCCTTCCTACCATACAAAGATATTTGCAAGATGTTACTCCACTATCTGCTTGACTTCCTTTCCTCTTCAGCAATCTGTAGACCAATGGTTCTCTTTCTTCTCCATCATTGTCATACCCTAAATCAGAATGTGACCCTTCAAGTGTTAAAAAATTCCCATCTACCCCGCTTAGCACAGTCAAGGGGGTAGAGAATGCTGGGAATTGGAGTCCAGTATTATAAAAAGGATCAAAGGTCTCCAATGGCTTCTTAGGTAATCCTTCTCCAATTTAGAGTTGACCAGTATTCAAGTATTTTGATTTTTAGGCCAGTTGCTAAATTGGTATCTATGTAGATCATCTAAACCCATATAATATATATTTATACCTGTATCTACGTCAGCCAGTCTTCCTTAGGATGACCCTGCTCGTGGTAACTCACCTCCTGATTGGACTATTGTGATGACTTCTTCATGTGGCTGCCTTTGAAGACTACCCAGAAGCTGCAGATGTATTGAGTAGTTATGGACACTGCTGATTTTGCCCAGGTAGTGCCACTACTTTGGGAGTGGTTATCAGTTGGTTTCCAGGCGCAATTCAAGACTCTATATGCACATATTCAGGACCGCCTTCTCCAGAAGCCCCTGACCATCCACTAAGATTTGGTGCAGAAGGCTACCTGGGGAATGTTGTTTTCAGGGGCCACAAAGGTAGAACTCCTCTTTCCATTTTTGTTCCCCTTTTCTGGAACAGAATTCATTCCCCCACCTCCCACCCCCAAGATGTAGCGCATCTGCAAACCTGTTGGGGTTTAGGAAGGTCATTAAGACCTGCTTGTTCCAGGGACCCTTTAGTTTAGGAGCCAAAATTAGATATTCCTTGCTCACGTAGTGTCATCAGCCACAATTCAGAGTCTGACTCTGACATATAGTAAGAGTGTCAGAGAATGTGAGTGTGTTTCTTGCTCTAATAGGACTGAAGATATCATTATGCATTTGCTATTTATTATTTTAACTCCTTTTACCAATATGGAGCGCACATGGTTTAGAGTCAGTTACAGATGAAGGAGCACATAGGCCTGAATAATTGATAAATAAATAAAACGAGGGCTACCTGTATGCTAGACATGTTGGCTGTTCATTATGCAACTGAAGATGCTGAATGGACAAAGAAAATAACCGGAGAAGGAGTGTTAGTGAAGAAGCAGCAGAGCAGGAAGCAACTGTAAAGCTGGGAGCAGTGTGAAGGATCATCATTGTGCGTCTGAAACAATTGTGCGTCTGAGACTGAAACAAGCTGATGAGCTGGGCAGCAATGCAGAGGTGCAGCAATGAGAAGAAATGGGTGAATCTGGAAGACAAAAGCTTTGTCAGTGCAGCAGGCACCAATGTTAATTAAAAGAAAGTGATTCCCTCCACCGCCTTTCTTTCAACTCTAGAGGCGGAAGATCTTATAGAGGGGGAAAAGAGAAAGTGAAAGGATCAAAGGAAAAGGGAGAGGCCCTAAAATTAAAGTAAAAATTAGTAGACATCATAGCTATAGAAATAGTTAATGGGAATAAGATACAGCGTTAATGAATAGTTTTTAGAAGTAGGTGTTAAGAGTAGAAGAAGAATAGAAGAAAATGAAGAAACTGGAGAATAAGGAAACTAGGAAATTAGAAATAAGACATTGTTGGCAATAAGCACACAGTATCGCTAGGAAAATATTTGTTTTCATCACTCACTGATAGAATTGACTTGCTTGCATAACTTGCTTTGCAAAATTAAAAGTGCTTTCCCTAAGTTAAACAAACACTAGTGTATTAAGCCATCCCTGAAGCTATGACACTGGGCATCTGTACAAAAGCTGGTCCTGATGTTTCCACTGATGCAGCACCTATGTCTCTGGAGCCAAGATGGCTGGACCAGGCCTTGCTCCTCAAAGAAACAGGTCAGGCATTTCTAAAAGGTCAAAAACAGTGGTGACCACCCATAGATTTTAAAGCAGAACCTGGAGCAAATTTTGAAATTTCACTTTCTGGCTCAAACTTCCCAAGAGAGGTGAAAAAAAGAGGGCCATTCAAATTCATAACCTTACTAAAACAAATTTAATCCATCTCTAATTATTTTGCCTTAGAAATCATATACATTCTTCTCTGAACCTTACTGAAGCTGATGCAATCTGGAAAACACACAAATACACTTATATACGTTTCTTTGTTTCTTTTTTAAAATAAGCAACGCCCAGTGATCTGTAGCTAAAATTATAATTGCATGAACTTTTTTTTTTAATTGAGGCATGCATCATTATCTCTGTGCTTAAATAATTCAGTAGGCCAATTTTCTGAAATAATCTATGTAACTTCTCATAATGTAGAGGCTTCTGAAGCTTATTGTCATTTTCCCTTTTAGGTCAGTGCGAGGTAAAATAATCTCTTACAAAACATTTTTTTTTTAAAAAAATCAAATTAACTTTTTCAAAGGCAGCTTCACGTGTCCTGTACAATCAAAACTTTTGCAAATTGTCCATTCAGAGCTGATCATGATCTGACTGCTCTTCTCTTTCACTTACATTTTGAAGTTACTTTGAAAATTGCTGTAGTTAAACTTTCTCATTGTAATATTTAAAAAAAATGGACTTTTTGCTGAAAATGGGGAAAAAAATGAACTTGTGTTTATGGGTTTGATGATTAGAAAGGGTAGAATATGGAAAGAAGGGAGCCATGATGTAACCTTAGAGAGAGAAAGGATAAAATATAAATGTATTTATAACTTCTGTCAAAAAGATTGGAAGCCGCTTCTTTATATATATTTTTCTTTTTCTTTTTCTTTCTTTGTCTTTTTTCTTTTCTTATCCATTTTTTACTTTTTTACTTTCTTTTTCCTTTAAATTTGTATTGTTTTTACTTTGTAAAAAAATTCTGTATTAAAAATGCCTTTAAAAAAGGTTTGCTCCTCTGCTGTTTTATTACATGTATTGCTTTTGTCAAACACTTTTCTCTGCACTCTTTCCAGTTCCTCAGCATCCTTCTTGTATTATGGTAACCAAAACTAGATCCAGTATTCCAGGTGTGGTCTCAGCAGTGCAGCATAGAGTGGAACAATCACTTTCCTTTCCTTACCTCTGCTGATGCGGTCCAAGATTTCATTGGCTCTTTGGGAAGTTTCAGGACACTGCTGTCTCATGCTTAATCTGTGGTCTGCCAGGATATAGATCCTTCCCACAAGTTCTACTGTCCATCTTATCTACAGTCCTTGGGTTTCCTAGTGGTTTTCCATCCAAGTGTTAAGATTTTATTGATCTTATTGTTTGTTTGTTTTGAGATCAATCAAATCCAGCTAGGTGTTACCACCTGTCCTGCATCAGTTTTAGAGGAAGGTTCATGTCCTTCTTTTAACCTATGGCATCTTATAAAATACTGTACATAGTGTGTGTGTGTGTGTGTGTGTGTGTGTGTGTGTGTGTGTGTTCAATGAAGAAACCTTCATCCTCCATGAATTGATTTGGGCTGATAATAAGATGATAGAGATAGATGATAGATGATAGATGGATAGATAGATAGATAGATAGATAGATAGATAGATAGATAGATAGATAGATCACACATATATACACATACACACATACACACACTGGGCGTTTCATGTGTACATATGTATATGAAGTTTTATATAACATTTTCAATAAAGGATGACCATATTTCATCATAATTGTCCATACATAGTATATGTCTCTAAGCAACTAACTTGCAAATAACTTGTGTTTTCTTTCTTTCTTTCTTTCTTTCTTTCTTTCTTTCTTTCTTTCTTTCTTTCTTTCTTTCTTTCTTTCCTTTTTCCTAGTTTTTCTGTTCTGTTTAATTACACACAAACATACTTAGTATAAAATGTGCTGAATGCTTGCTCTACCTAAGCATTTTTCTGAGAAGAAACAAGTGGCGATTTATGCAAGAAATACTAACAAAACTGTAATCCTGGTGTAACAGATGGTTCAAAGGGCAAAAAAGATCCAGGACACCATTATGTAAGCAATCGGCTCTTAATTCCTCTGTTATCAGTGAAAAGAACCACCTCCCCACCAGAATGTAGGAAGGCTGTTAGGAAAAAAAATCAGAAATTCTTTCCCTTAAGGTATATAGGAATAGATTGGTTCTAAATGGGAAACAGTTCAGTTGCTAGAATTCTTGCAACCCCGCTCCATCCATCTCAATAAATCTTGTTAAAGAGAACTCTGTGAGAATCTTATTTGGAAAGAATCATTTTCAATTTATGGCAGGGGTCAAAGAGTCTGACACCTGCACGTGAGCACAATATGGAATGCAATTACAAACTAATGTGAAAGACTAGATGGGGCATTGTCTCACATGTATCATTTTCCAGGCATTTCCACACAGTCTATCACTATTAAATATGCTATAATACAGGATAGATGTGCAAGGATGCACCTGTCCAAACCACTAGAAAGCCTCTAAGTATGTGGATAATGAGCTCACATATGTTAGGGATGGGCGTCAGGGAGGAGACAGACCAGATGAAATATAAATATTTCGTATTACCTGAGGGACCGTCTCATCCCCATCACATTGACCTGTCCCACCCGGTCATGCAGAGAGGGCATGTTACGGACCCCATCTGTAAAAGAATTCCATCTGGTGGGGTCTCAGAAGTGGGCCTTCTCTGCAGTAGCTCCTGCCCTCTGGAACATTCTTCCCCCAGAGGTAAGACCCCTTGCTCCTGGACTTCCACAAAAAACTAAAAACCTGGTTTTGCTAACATGCCTGGAGCAGGAAGGAGAATAGTCATTCCTGGGGATGGCTAGTCCCCTAGAATGGCCCTAAAATAGCCCTTTATACTCACAGACTGATAGAGAATCTTCAGCCATCTGGATTTTATTATATTTTATATTTTTATTGTCTACTTATATTCATATTTATTTTACTTATAATTGTATTGCATTTTAACTGTGTTTTTTGTTGTAAACCGCCCAGAGCCCCTCCTCGGGGGGAGATGGGCGATGATAAAATTTGATAAATAAATAAATATTTATTTAGCAGGTTCATATATTTTCAAGGCTAAAGTTGTAGATGGATCAGTTTGTCTAATTAAATAAAGAGAAGGTATGGAAGTTGACTCAAAGCAAAGCTAGGCAAAATTAAAACCAAGGAGGAGTAAGGGAATACCTGGAAGATCTGCCCTTAGGCTCTGTGCATAAAATATCTGCTTTATCGGCTAATAAATGCTTCCAAATATTTGAGCCAGGATAATTGTCCAGGACCATCTATGAGAGTTATCTTTAGATCCACGGGTAAAGAACAGTGTAATCAATATTCTTTTCCCAAGATGTCCTGCCGTTGTTTTCTCACCAAGGAAGTGAATCAGGACTTTCTATTCCCAACAAGCCTCTCTCACATTTAGGCCGTGTGATATTCCACATTGAATGTCTTCCTACAAAGTCAATGTTAATTAACTTCCTACTGATTCTGTTTATTGGCTGCTTAGCTGTAGGCAGCTGAGCTTCTGCAGTCAAAGTGGAAGACTACATCCTCACCCTGGCATTTTTCAAGGTTTTGGCCTTCCGGGGGATTTTTATTTATTTATTTGTCTGCCAAAAGTCTTATGACAGCTAGATCAGGCAAGGACAGAAGGAAGGAACATGGAGCCAGACTGGTCCATTACAATAACCATACGGAGATACCAATTCCAGCCTCTTACAGCACATGGGCAGGAGAAAGAGATATAAGTTTTAAACTTATTTTAATGGGTTTTGGGGTGGGGGGGAAGCAAGGAAGTGCAATGGTGTCATATGCATTTCAGCAACATCAGAGAAATGATATGAATTGCATACTGGAATCATATGTATGATTATGTCATGATGCAAGTGATGTAAAGTACATAGTTTGTGTCATTTTCATGATCATAATAACATGCCTGACATCACTGTGGTTTCCAGCAGACACTTATGTTTTCTTCTGCCACACTCTGCAGTTACTGGATTGTCATCCATACCTTTTCTTGTGCCTAAATAAAACTTGCATATTAACAGCTGTGTCCTTGAATTGTTGCCTGCAAGGGTTCTAGTTCCACTAATAGTTGGGAAAAGCATGATGCTGAGGCATAAAGACCATTATACACAGCAGCCAACCAGATTAAAATAGGTAGCCTCAACCAAGGGCCAGGCCCAAAAGCAATTCTTTACACGACACTTGAAGTTGTTTAACGTGAGATAGCACCTCTAGGAATGCATTCCTCTGAAGGACCATAACAAATTCTATGTAAGGTTTGAGTGTCAGGGAGATAACTGGTGAAGAACGAGGGTGCTCCCTCCAGGGGCATAAACGCATGTGCAGTACTGAAAAACTTTGCTTTCCTCCCAAGAGGCTAAAGAAGGCCCCGCCCTAGTTTCTTGGGCCTTTTCTCTGAGCATCACTAGTTCATTTTAGTTTAGCTGGATTCTGTCTAGCAGAGTAGAACAATAAAACACTAGAGCCTTTACACCAAGTCTCAGCGTGTTCCTTCACTCGAAGTCAGGACATTGAGGGTGTCATTGTTCACCTAGCATAATCAATGCAACAGGAAGTTAAAAACATGGTAGGAGAGACAGATTCTAGCACAGACCATGTTCTTGTTTCTGATGAGTAAGAAAGTCCCCTCTCTTCACTCTTCAAGATGGGAATTGGTTCTAGAAAGGAGATTTTGGCCTAAGGGTTCAACAGATTTCCAGATCTTTCCAGGCCCAGTCACTAACAAGACATTTCAACTCCGGCTTTTTCTTTGTTATATCATGTTAGAAGATGGTCAAGTATATAAATATTGTGAATGACATTATTAGGTCCTGTGAAAGCATTACCAGAATAGATATGGGGACAGAGTGTGTATCTGCTGAAGAGTTGTGTTTCTTTCTTGCATAAACTGTTCCTGATTAACAACTGTTCTAGGCTGAGTGACTGTTGGTGGCATAACACAGTTTTACCACCAAAGGAAAATGTCAGTTTATAAACGGTCAGAGATGCATTTCAGTGGTTTTAGCTGGGAATTGTAAATGTCATGAAATGATAGTCTGTTACTTTTCTCTTTCAGGTCTAACCATTATTAGTGAACTGAAAAAGATTGTAAAATCAAGCAAAATAGTTTCCAGTGGGTAACACATCAATGTTGTACTGTTAAAGAGACTAATCATTTGAAATCTCAGATTTTAAGAAGACATTTGGACAAGGAGAACTGCAAAACCATCTGTATCAATTCTGAACTGAATCACTGTATTATATGCATTCCCAATATCTTCATTTTGATTGCATTTCCATCTGTCTGCAATAAATCACCTGCATTTATGTATCTTAATCTTCCTTATGCCTTCCCCTTTCTTACAAGTGAAATGTTATAAGGAACCATGGTGGGGTCTTAACGTCACAACTACAACACCCATGATGCAGTTGATCATGAACAAAACATGCATGCTCCAAAAATATTTCAAGTTGGATGGTGCCTAGCTGACCATCTGATCTTGACAGCCTAGATGGGAGACCATCTGGATATTCCAGAGCTATTGAAAAACATCTAGGAAGAAGGTAATAACAAACTGCTTCCATACTTTTAACAAAAAAATTGGACAAACATGTCACCAGGTTTTGAGCTTGCCTTGAAAGAGGCTTGACCTTATTTTTTTTAAGTATTCAAAGTGCAGAACACAGGTTCCATTGCACTAAATGTCAGGAAATTAGGATTGTTCAGTGTGATTATGTTGGAAATGTAAATTAATCCTGAGTCACTGGGACCAAAGTATTTCTGTTTCTTTAGTGAACTATGCAACTTTTCATGATAGAACGAAAGAGATGACAGATCTATGGGGATTTGAAGACAATTTTCTCAGTGCTTGACACATAAAATACGAAATTAAAATTAGAAATTAAAAGCGGACTCAAAGCATTACTACCAGAATGATGTTTCCAAGCTGATGTTTCCAAGCTGTGCAAAGGGCTGTCTGTCTCCTCAGCTATATTGCTGTCCATTGCATTATCTCCCACTCTGCATTTGTGAATATAGAAGCGTCTGTGGTACAGTGTGAGAGTGGTGGTCATTGGCATGCAAACTGGATGGAACAGAACGAACTTGCAATCTAGGTTTGTAGCAACTTCGTTTTCTTTTTTCTTTATAATTTTGTTAAAAGTTTTTAAAAAGAAGATAAAAATGCCAACAGATAATAAAAACTAATGAAAAGTAAAAAGAAAGCTAAAAGAGCAAGAAAGGAAGAAGAAAAAGAAGAAAAAGAAAGAAGAAAAAGAAAAAGAAAAAGAAAAAGAAAAAGAAAAAGAAAAAGAAAAAGAAAAAGAAAAAGAAAAAGAAAAAGAAAAAGAAAAAGAAAAAGAAAAAGTAGAAAGGCCAGGCCAGGCCAGGCACGGCCAGGCCAGGAAAGGAAAGGAAAGGAAAGGAAAGGAAAGGAAAGGAAAGGAAAGGAAAGGAAAGGAAAGGAAAGGAAAGGAAAGGAAAGGAAAGGAAAGGAAAGGAAAGGAAATTGAAAATGGCAATCACGTGACCATGGAACACTGCAATGGGACGCTGTGATAATCATAAGTGTGAGGACTGGTCATAAGTCGTTTTTTCCAGCACCGTTGTAAGTCTGAACCATCACTAAACAAATGGTTGTTAAGCGAGGACTACCTGCAAATGTCTTTGAGGAACTGTATTTGAAGCATTGCATAACCCTGTTCTCTAAAAAGGTAAAGGTTCTTCCTGCACATTTGTGCAGTCGTGTCTGACTCTAGGGGCTGGTGCTCATCTCCGTTTGTTAGTCGAAGAGCCAGCGTTGTCCGAAGACACTTCCACGGTCATGTGGCCGGCATGACGCACGCGGAACGCTGTTACCTACCCACCGAAGTGGTACCTATTAATCTACCTGCATTTGCATGCTTTCAAATTGCTAGGTTGGCAAGAGCTGGGGCTAGTGCGGAAGCTCACTCTGTCTCTTGGGACTAGGGATTTGAACCTCCGAACTTGTGTTCTTCTGATCGACAAGCCTGGCATCTTACCCGCTGAGTCATCACGCTCCCATTGTCTACATTCATAATAAAGGTTAAAGGTTTTCCCTGCACAGTCATGTCTGACTCTAGGGGCCAGTGCTCATCTCTGTTTGTTAGCCGAAGAGCCAGCACTGTCTGAAGACGCTTCCACAGTCATGTGGCCGGCATGACGCACCCAGAACTTTGTTACCTACCCACCGAAGTGATACCTATTAATCTACTTGCATTTGCATGCTTTCGAATTGCTAGGTTGGCAAGAACATTCACAATAAGTCCCCCATATATTTGAGACAACCATCACATAGTTGCCGTTCTTGCACTAAAGATATAGGAAATAAATCCTGAACCCCTCCCATATGTGTGATATAGCCCCTTCCAATTTGTAACACTTGCCTCCTACCTCAAATGCTGAGTGTGGCCCTTGGCCACCAAAGGATTGTCCACCATTTCTCAGTGAAGTCTATGCTAAAAGTTCTTTGTAGGATCTCAGACTGTGAATCTCAAACTGGCCAATCACATTTCCCCCAAGAGTGGAATCTCACTAGCTTTACTATTCCAGTTCGAACATTTAATCTCTAATCCAAGAAATAAACCAGTTGTGACATTTCAAGCAAGCATAAACACTAATAAAAAAGATTTTAGAAATTCAGTATCCACTGCCAAATCATTGCGATAATACAGCATGTTCTCTCATTATTATTTTTTTCTTCATTGCCTAAGCCAATTTAATTTTCACTGCCTTTAATGCCAATGAAAATGTAATTTGGATTTTCTCTTTATTATTTTATTTTAAAACTCATCTTGTCTGCTACTCTTCTTTAATGGCACTCTGATAGAAACAATTTAAAACATTTAGAAGCAAATGCTAAGGTTAACCTTTCAGTGGAGCCTCCAGGAAAAAAAAACTTGGCCGTTGCTAATATTAAAATGTTAATATAACTACCAGGGACTGCTAAAAGTACAGCATATGAACTGTCTAAAGAAAAGGAAAGGAAAGGAAAGGAAAGGAAAGGAAAGGAAAGGAAAGGAAAGGAAAGGAAAGGAAAGGAAAGGAAAGGAAAGAAAAGAAAAGAAAAGAAAAGAAAAGAAAAGAGAAAAGGGGAGGGGAGGGGAGAGGGAGAGGGAGAGGGAGAGGGAAAGGGAAAGGGAAAGGGAAAGGGAAAGGGAAAGGGAAAGGGAAAGGGAAAGGGAAAGGGAAAGGGAAAGGGAACAGCAGCTGAAATTATTGACCTAATTTTCTGAAGATTTATGGAGGTGGATTGAAGGAGAGCTGTGGATTTAAATTATGTATTTCCAACCTCTACCCAGAATAATAGGAAGAAAGCTGGTAATGCCTCTTTGCAGAATTAAAATGGACATCCCAAATGCTATTGCATGGCTTTGCACTGAAAAGATAAGCAAAAATCAAGAATAAGGGAGGGGTGCAGGTAAGAAATATTGATATTATGGTTATAATTTTTCTCTACTCTGTGGAGTCCTTGGTGCTCTCTGAGCCTTGTTGTTTTATTGCAGACGTTTCATTGCCAGACTAGACAACATCTTCAGTGCAAAAAGGGAGTGGGACTTGCTCTCTGTTTAGATATGATGGCTTGTCCTGCTTATGTTGGTGGAGGTGTTGTTCTTTCCTTAGGAGTTCCTTGATTGGCCTGTTGTTTGCTGCTTGGTTGATTGACTGAGTTCATAGTTCCTTGATTAGGATATATTGTGCTGTTTTATTGTTTCTCTGGTGCTAATCCTGGTGTTAATCTTTGCATATCTGGGTGTTGATTGCTGGCAAGAATTTTTCTGGTCTTCTGGCTTTTCTAGCACAAACACACTGCAGCAACCCAGAACACCAGAAAAAGGATACAGACCACTTATATAGCATCTTCCAGCCAAATGAATACCCACACAACTTTATCAAAAAGTGCCTGACCACTCAACCCACCACAGCAAAACCAACAGAAGCTATGAAAAACATTACACTGCCATACATCAGAAATATCTCAGAAACTATTAATAGACTGTTACAACCACATGGCATCACCATAGCACATAAACCAACCAAAACCCTTCAGAACATCTTAAGTAACCCAAAAGACCCAGTAGCCCAAGAAGAAAAAACAGGAGTTATCTACAACATACAGTGTAAGGACTGTAGCAGCTGCTATGTAGGACAGATGGGCAGAAGACTAGCAGAGCGCATCCACAAACACCAACTAGCAGTCAGAAGACACCAGGAAAACTCCTTAATCTCACAACACATGGACAGACTCAACCATACTTTCAACTGGGAAACTGTGAGCATATTAAACCAAGCCAAATCCAAAAATTCTAGAGAATTCCTGGAAGCTTGGCACTCAGAAAAAGCGGCCATCAACAGACACATAGAGGTAAACAACATTTACATACCATTCATAAGAGACAATAGAAAAGCCAGAAGACCAGAACACCTCTTTGCCAGCAATCAACAACAAGATATGCAAAGATTAACACCAGGATTAGCACCAGAGGAACAATCAAACAGAACAATATATCCTAATCAAGGAACTATTAACTCAGTCAATCAACCAAGCAGCAAACAACAACCCAATCAAGGTACTACCAAGGAGAGTACAACACCCCCACCAACACAGGCAGGACAAGCCAGGGTATATAAACAGAGAGCAAGTCCCACTCCCTTTTCGCACTGAAGATGTTGCCTAGCCTGGCAATGAAACGTCTGCAAGAAAACAACAAGGCTCAGAGAGCACCAAGGACTCCACATTTCAACCCTGAGCTACAAATATTCTCTTCGAATTCTCTGGTCTCTCTATATATTTATTTTGTATTGTTTTTGTATTTGGTTTTAATTGATTTTATGATTGCTCGCTGCCCAGAGCCACTTGTCTGAAATGGGCGGCCATAAAAATAGAATGAATGAATGAATGAATGAATGAATGAATGAATGAATGAATGAATGAAATTACAAAGAAAATAATCTCAGGATGAAGATTATACCAAAAAAACTGGCTCAGATTTTCCTGAAAGTTTTCTTCCCCTTCAAAATAGATGTATGTTTTCCGAACCTGGATGCCTTCCAGATGTCTGGATTTCAATTTGGAGGATTTCTAGCCAGTGTTTTCCTTACAGTTGGTATCCTGGCTGCAAAAACCAGACCAGTATATGGTAGCAAATAGACACATGAAATTCTTAACTCTGCTGCCATCTAGCGGTCATCCATTTTTTGAGCCCAGATAGGATGACCCTAATACATGGAAGATGCCCAGGTTGACTTATCTCATTCTCAATGGGTGTTAACATTTCAGTGGGACTTTTGAGCATACTTGTGGGGGTATTTTTCCCCTTCTGAAAATCCTGCCTGGGATGAGCAATCCTGGAGAGCTTCTGCAGAGATGACTGTATAGGAAAGGCCCCCATGGGCATCCCTTGGTCATTTCATGACAAAGGTAATTGGAACAACCTACCTCCTGTTTGTGAGAATCTCACTGAAAATGTATTTTGCTCTTGAAGGGAAAAAACCCCCACAAACAAACGAAACACTTTATCATCTAATTGAAGAGGAATGGTACAATAGCAGACTAGCTACGTTTCACCTTGAGAAAAGATGATGGATTGGTGAAATGATAGCACTCGTCAAGGATCTGAAAGGATGTCAGGTCCAAGAAGGTCAAGAGTGTTCTCTCTTATTCCAGAGCGCAGGACACCGAAAAATGGATTCCACTGATTGCAAAGCAAGTTCTGTTTGGTTGTTACAAAAATCTTCCTAAGAGCAGTTTGGCAGCAGTTACCTAAAGTGTTGGTAGGCTCTTCTTGACTGAAAAAAATCAAGCAAAGGCTAGACTGCTGTCTGTTGGGATATTTTAATTAGTGTTCTTGCACTGAGTAATGGTTGTAATTGATAGCTTCCCATCTAAATGCTATGGAGGAAACCCCTTTTAGCTTCCGAGCCTATATAAGCTCAGCCAGCAAAGTATTTATTTATTTAAACAATGTATATGGCTGCCTATCTCTTAGCAATGGCTCTGGGTGGTGTATAGTTAGAACCCAACAAAAAACCAAAACCCAATAAAATTAAACCAACAATCCACTTTACCAACATCAGAGATTGAAAAGAATCTTTCCCAATTTACAGCAAAGAAAAACTGCAAACAAACCAATCAACAAGCAGAGTTTGCTCAATCTTCAGGCCCAAAAGCCTGAGGGAACAACTAGTCTATAATACCTTGTGAAAGGTTAACAGGTCAGGGAATCCAGATCTCTGGGGGGGGGGGGATGCTGTTCCACAGGGCAGGTGCTGTGACTGAGAATGCATGACTCCTGGGCCCAATCAGATGACATTGCTTGATTGATGGGTCTTGGAGCATGCCCCGCCTCTCAGTTCTGTTAGGTGAGCAGAAACAACTGGAGACAGGTAGTTCTGCAAACAGCCTGGCCCTAAGAAATGTACGGCGTTCTGAGCAATAACCAGCCCTCAAATTCCAGTTAAGATGGAGATGTGAAAAGCTGTACCTCATGATAGCACCTCAGAGGAAAAACCTCAAATTTTATACTTCTGGCCCATTTTATGTTAAAGAAAATGATTAAAGGTTATTTTAGTAAGAAGAAAGCTATGAGAGTTAGCCGAGCTCTGACCTCAGAAGATAACATCATCACTACAATAAATATGAAGGTACTCTGGGAAAATGCTGATTAAAGGCTAAAAGGCTTCTGAGAACTAATAATGATTACAGCGCTGTAAATTTTCAGCCAGTCAGCCTGTCTCTCCTCCTCATGGATATATTACAACAAATCAAGAGACAGAGTTGCTACAATAACCAGCACCTTGAATCGCATCCAGAAGCCAATGGGAGCCAGTGCAGATTGTAGAACAGTGGAGGTCTATGGGTGCATCATGAAATGTCAAAGGCTGCCTGTGCCACTGCATTCTGGACCAGTTGCACCTTCCAATTGCTCTTCAAGGGCATCCCAATAAAGAGTGCATTACAGTAATCCAACCAGGAGGTGACTAAGGCATGAGTAACCATGAGTAAGGCCACCCAATCTTCCCAATTGATGCACAGCTTGGACCTGTGCAAATCTTCCCCTAACCACAGCTACCACCTGTTCTTCAAACAGGAGTCACGAGTCCAGGAGGCCTCCCAGGTTGCACACCAAATCTGACTGGGGGGAGTGCAGCTCCATTCAGAGTTAAAGATGGAAAGTCTCTGGATCCAGGGGGCCTCAAAACCCACACAGCTTTGCCAGGGCTGAGCCAAACTCTGTTTTCTCCCATCCAAACCCTCACAGCCTTCAGACACTGGGAAAAAAACTCAATGACATAACTGGGTCAGCCCAAGGCAGAGATGTACAGCTGAGTATCATCACCGTACTGTTGATACCTTACCCCATGTTGATAAATGACCTCACCCAGCAGCTTCATGTAGATGTTAAAGAGGAGCTGGCTTGATCTCTATACCACACTAACACCAACTGGAACTGGCCCCAAAGAAAGGAGGAGAACCACTGTAACACAGTGCCTCCAAATCCCCTGAGCTAGCCCAAAAGGATTCCATGATTAATGATATGGAAAGCCACTGAAAGATCAAGAAGGGGCAGGTAGGATGTGCTATCCAACCTCCTGAGCCCACCGAAGGTAATTGATTACCGGCAGTCCTCACTTAACAACCACAATTGGGACCGGAATTTCAATTGCTAAGCAAAGCAGTCATTAAGCGAATCCAACCTGATTTTATGACCTTTTTTGCAGCGGTCATTAAGCAAATCACCACAGTTGTTAAGTGAACCACATGGTCATTAAGCAAATCATGAGGTTCCCCATTGATTTTGCTTGCCAGAAGCTGGCCGGGAAGGGTGAAAATGGTGATCACGTGACTCTGGGATGCTGTGACGGTCATAAATGCAAACTGGTTGCCAAGCACCTAAATCATGATCACGTAACTGCGGGGACGCTGTGACGGCTGTAAGTGTGAGCACTGGTTGTAAGTCATTTTCTTCAGCACCGTTGTAAGTCTGAACTGTCACTAAACAAATGGTCATTAAGTGAGGACTACCTGTAGTGTCAATACCATCTCAGAACTATAGCCAGAGAGGGAGGCATCCTTGTGAAGAAACTGTAAGAGGCCTTCTCCATTAAGACCTCTACCTCCTCATCCCACTTGCCACAACCCATCTCCTTACCTCTTTCTGGGACCCCAATTTGAGCATCACGTCATTCTGAAAGGAAGAAGCCAAAAGATGCAGAGTTGGAGGTTCCTTCTTAAAATCAGAAGGCATCAAGGACTCATTATGAGCTATCTGCTGGGCTCCTGGCTCTCTAGCGCAGATGTTTTATGCAGTCATCTGCAATAGCAAGGGAGCCAGTCTTTTTTCCATCCATTTTTACAACAATTTTATTTGGGGTTGCATGTCTTTTCTTTAAAATAACATTTACTGTCTAAAGTAGTTATCTGTGCTTTCTCACCTGCTCCTGATCTTGCTCCTACCACGTGGAGGCAGCAGCTATAGCTATCTGGCTAATCTTTCTATCGGATTTGGATCCCACCCAATTCCCAGATGACTCTGAGAGGCTTACATCTCAAAACCAAGAAACAATACATTAATAAAAGGGTGCGTGCATGTCTGGAAGAAACACAACACAGCAAAAACCTGACAAAAAACACAGAGAATGGCAGAACAACCACCCTAAACCCCAGGTTTTTAAGGACTGCAGGATGAGCATAATGCAGATCTCCAGGATGGATGCAGTTCCAGGCAGCAGGCCCTTTTAACATGCAGCTGAAGTCGACCATCTACCACTTTGTTCCTCGGTGTTTTATATCTGTAAATATATAAAAGCTCAACTAGGCAGGAAGGAAAAATAAAATTGCCCAAAGGAAAAGAATTCCTTTTCCAAGACTCTTGCTGCAATCTGTTCTTGCTATCTCTGTAGCGTTAAGCAGCCAGTGCTTGTTTTCTGCTCTTTAATCACTCCCTACTATGAACCTAATACATCTAAGCTCTTTCTCACAGCCTAAAAGTGGTGAAATGTCACTCAAGTTTGCCGATCCTTTGGGAAAGGAACACAATATTTATTTAGAGCTGAGATGGGCAGGCTTCAAGATTGTGAGATCAAAAATCTCTGTATCGCAAAAATGAGGAGAAGAAGCCAGGTCTTTCTACAAGGTCTAGAATTAATAATAAAGATTGAATTAGTTTTAGATCGATATTCAATGGATATTCTATGGATTTTTTCTTTTTTTAAAAAAAGTTTCTCCTTTTTTGTTACCTTTTTTGTTGTTTATTCGTTCAGTCGCTTCCGACTCTTCGAGACTTCATGGACCAGCCCACGCCAGAGCTTCCTGTCGGCCGTCACCATCCCCAGTTCCCCATGGTTGAGTCCGTCACCTCCAGAATATCATCCATCCATCTTGCCCTTGGTCGGCCCCTCTTCCTTTTGCCTTCCATTTGTTACCTTTAGTTTAACTGAAATACTATGACATTCTTATCTTTCTGTACAGCCTCTCTCTCTTTCTATCTCTCCACACTTATATATCCTGTTGATGTTGCATTCTGTATTTCACTATTAAAAACAATGTAAAAAAGATTGTGGGAGAGAAAGACACGGAATTAAAAATCCTCATCATATAATCCAAGCTCTGGCAGTGGTTCTGAGCATCAGAGATAAAATGGACTCAAAGTCCTTCAATACAAAACTTCACTCTTGATTACGTTGGATGCCTGAATCATCCCTCTCCAATTAATTTCCACAAAACAGCCCTGAGAAATAGATACAGTTGAGAGGTTGTGACCACTCCAGACTCATCCAGTGTCAGCCTTTCCAGATAACCAGACAGGAAACATGACCAGATGAGCTAATTCTACTTTATTGTAAGGCTTTCTTGTTGTTTATTCGTTCAGTCGCTTCCGACTCTTCGTGACTTCATGGACCAGCCCACGCCAGAGCTTCCTGTCGGTGGTCGCCATCCACAGCTCCCGCACGGTTGAGTCCGTCACCTCGAGAATATCATCCATCCATCTTGCCCTTGGTCGGCCCCTCTTCCTTTTGCCTTCCACTTTCCCTAGCATCAGCTTCTTCTCCAGGGTATCCTGTCTTCTCATTATGTGGCCAAAGTACTTCAGTTTTGCCTTTAATATCATTCCCTCAAGTGAGCAGTCTGGCTTTATTTCCTGGAGTATGGACTGGTTTGATCTTCTTGCAGTCCAAGGCACTCTCAGAATTTTCCTCCAACACCACAGTTCAAAAGTATCTATCTTCCTTCGCTCAGCCTTCCTTATGGTCCAGCTCTAGCAGCCATAGGTTACTACGGGGAATACCATTGCTTTGACTATGCGGATCTTTGTTGTCACTGTGATGTCTCTGCTCTTAACTATTTTATCAAGATTTGTCATTGCTCTCCTCCCAAGAAGTAGACGTCTTCTGATTTCCTGGCTGCAGTCAGCATCTGCAGTAATCTTTGTGCCTAGAAATACAAAGTCTGTCACTGCCTCCACTTTTTCTCCCTCTATTTGCCAGTTATCAATCCAGCTGGTTGCCATAATCTTGGTTTTTTTGAGGTTTAACTGCAACCCAGCTTTTGCACTTTCTTCTTTCACCTTCGTCATAAGGCTCCTCAGCTCCTCCTTGCTTTCAGCCATCAAATTGGTATCATCTGTGTATCTGAGATTGTTAATGTTTCTTCCAGCGATTTTAACTCCAGCCTTGGATTCCTCAAGCCCAGCACGTCACATGATATGTACTGCGTACAGGTTGAATAGGTAGGGTGAAAGTATACAGCCTTGCCGTACTCCTTTCCCAATCTTAAACCAGTCCGTTGTTCCGTGCTCTGTTCTTACCGTTGCTACTTGGTCGTTATACAGATTCTTCAGGAGGCAGACAAGATGACTTGGTATCCCCATACCACCAAGAACTTGCCACAATTTGTTATGATCCACACAGTCAAAGGCTTTAGAATAGTCAATAAAACAGAAATAGATGTTTTTCTGAAACTTCCTGGCTTTCTCCATTATCCAGCGGATATTGGCAATTTGGTCTCTAGTTCCTCTGCCTTTTCTAAACCCAGCTTGTACATCTCGCAATTCTCGCTCCATGAATTGCTGGAGTCTAC
The DNA here is from genome assembly GCA_023362775.1 of Charina bottae. Taxonomy (NCBI): domain Eukaryota; kingdom Metazoa; phylum Chordata; class Lepidosauria; order Squamata; family Charinaidae; genus Charina; species Charina bottae. The sequence continues at coordinate 128,834,566 of JALMGJ010000003.1, forward strand.
CTTGCAAGATCTTGAGCATTACCTTACTGGCATGTGAAATAAGTGCCACTGTTCGATAGTTTGAACACTCTTTAGTGCTTCCCTGTTTTGGTATGGGGATATAAGTTGATTTTTTCCAATCTGATGGCCATTCTTGTGTTTTCCAAATTTGCTGGCATATGGTATGCATCACCTTGACAGCATCATCATAGAACTGATCTACTTCTGCTTCTTCAGAATCTGTGGTTGGGGCGTATATTTGGATCAGTGTGACGTTAAATGGCTTACCGTGAATTCGAATTGAGATCATTCTATCGTTCTTTGGATTGTATCCAAGCACTGCTTTAGCCACTTTATTATTAATTATGAAGGCTACTCCATTTCTTCTGTGGTCCTCTTGTCCACAGTAGTAGATCTGATGATCATCTGATGTGAAGTGGCCCATTCCAGTTTATTTCAGTTCACTGACACCCAAAATGTCGATATTTAATCTTGACATCTCACCAATAACTACATCCAATTTGCCCTGGCTCATAGATCTTACATTCCAGGTTCGTATGTTGTGTTGATCTTTAGAACATAAGATTTGTCGTTCACCACCAGCACCGTTGGCCGCTAGCCGTCCTTTCGGATTTGAGCTAGCTGCGTCATCACATCTGGGGCTAGTTGAACTTATCCTCTGTTCCTCCCCAGTAGCATTTTGACCATCTTCTGACCTGGGAGTCCCATCTTCGGATGGTATACCGACATAAATCTGCTTGTACAGATCCATTTAGTTTTCACGGCAAGGATACTGGGGTGGGTTGCCGTTACCATCCCCAGGGATCGTATTTAGTCTGACCTCTCTTCCATGACCTTCCCGTCTTGTGTGTCCCTTTACGGTTTAGCTCATGGTGCTCATTGAGGTGCTCAAGCTCCAGCAGCACGACAAGGTAACGATTTCCTTTGCTGCAGGGACTGGAGTTATTCCCCTGGAAATCTTCTGTGGTCATGAGAGGCAGAGACAGAGTGGCTGGTAGGACAGGATAGGAGTGGGGAGAGAGCTGCCCAGCACCTCTTTCTTCCGACATTGAGAGCCCGAAGTTATGAGAGATACAGTACCAACTAGCAGCCTGAGAATACCCTGATCAATGAATAAAGGTAGTCCCATGCAGACAGATTCTCCATCTTTTTCTTTCTACAAGTTCTCATTCAGTCTGATGGAAGAGAATTTGAACTTTCTTTCAAATAAGGGTTTTGGTGGAAGTCTTCTGGTTGGAAGATGGATTGTGATGTAGCCAAAGAGAATCTGTGAATGACCTGACTTTCATTCTACAATCCTCTCTTTGATAGTCTACAGAAAGGCTGTAGGCTGCATGCAGCCTGCTGAGTTCTTTGTATGGTCTACAGCCCACAATGTCTGAAAAACTACAGGGGTGCCAGAGCCCAAATCCTTCCAGGTTGGCTATGCAGGCCCTTGATCTCCTCCACACCCATCCTGCCTTGCTGTCTTGCCTTGTGCATGGGCCCTGAGCCAACATGTGATGGCCATGAAGGTGCACCAAGGCAACACTGCTGGTGATATCACCTCCATTGACCAGGGGTGTGTATAGAACAGCACTCCAGTGAGGTGTGAGACAACAGATAGGTTTGCAATTGCAGCCATGGTGATACAATAAAAAGGTAAAGGTTCCCCCCACACATTTGTGCAGTCATGTCCGACTCTAGGGGCCAGTGCTCATCTCCGTTTGTTAGCCGAAGAGCCAGCGTTTTCCAAAGACGCTTCCACGGTCATGTGGCCGGCATGACGCATGCGGAACGCTGTTACCTACCCACCGAAGTGGTACCTATTAATCTACTTGCATTTGCATGCTTTTGAATTGCTAGGTTGGCAAGAGCTGGGGCAAGTGCGGGAGCTCACTCTGTCACGCGGGGCTAGGTGATATGGTGATACATTACTTCACCCTTTTACAGAAGGCAGCATTTTTGCTTTTTAACCACATCCGATTTTCCCTGGCTCATAGAACTTACATTCCAGGTTCCCATGGTGTATTGATCTTTAGAACATCGGATTCGTCGTTCACCACCAGCACCGTTGGTCGCTAGCCGTCCTTTCGGCTTTGAGCTAGCTGCATCATCACATCTGTGGCTAGTTGAACTTATCCTCTGTTCCTCGCCAGTAGCATTTTGACCATCTTCTGACCTGGGAGTCCCATCTTCCGATGGTATACCGACATATCTCTGGTTGTACTTATCCATTTAATTTTCACAGGAAGAATACTGGGGTGGGTTGCCGTTACCTTCCCCAGGGATCGTATTTAGTCTGACCTCTCTTCCATGACCTTCCCGTCTTGCGTGTCCCTTCACGGTTTAGCTCATGGTGCTCATTGAGGTGCTCAAGCTCCAGCACCATGACAAGGTAACGATCTCCTTTGCTGGAGATTTTAAGGCTACATTAAGTGAATCTTGCAAGTCTGAAAGTACAATTCTGCCCCCGTCACCCTTACACCCTGAGAAATTAGGGAAGGTCCTTTCTGAATGTCTTTCTCTGCCCATTATGCAGATGCGGGCTCTGCCCCCCCCCCCCATATCTGATTGTTCCTTAGGCAGCATCTCTTCCCCCCATCTCCCAAGGTCGTTCCCACATACCATTATATCCAGCAAGCTTCTATGGCTGGTGGTGAATCTGAATGTTGATTTTTCTCAGTTGTAATCCAAAAAGTGGGAAAGAGAGAGGGGGAGGAAAAGAGAGAGAGGGGGGGGCAGATTATTTTTGTTGGCTTTGGAGTTCTCTGACACTGCACCCCACCATAGGCAGGTGGGACTATTCAGTTGTTCTGCCCCAGGTGCCTGATAGATCTTATTGGGCTTCAGAGGGAGCTTGAGGTTGTTCCTGGGATTCTACTACATGGTTGAACCAAAGCTTTAATCGTTGCTTAGAATGAGAAGGCAATAAGAGCCTTGGATTGATCTGTGCCTCTGAGGACTGTCTATGTGCATGGAAAGTTGATTGAGGTCTCCTTAGAAGTGATATGTGGTTGGGTCCATGTGATGGGTAATGCTTACTTTGGGCAGGGAGTGGTTCTGAAGACCATGAAAGAGTTTTCCCCCTCCTCCAGAAGTCATAGCTAGACCAAACAGGCCTCAACAATTTTTATCCAGGCTCCAACCTACCCTTTTTGGGAAACGTTGTTGAGAAGCTGGTTGGCTTACAATTGCAGAGGGCCCTGGAGGAACCAGATTATCTGCACCCCTTTCAGTCTTGCTTCAGACCTGGCTATGATACCATGATATAGCTCAGGACTGAAGTGTTCGGTTCTTAAGATTCTCATAGCTTGGTTGTTTTCCTACAGAAGTTTCATTACCAGGCTCAGTAACGCCATCAGTGCAGTTCTGAGAACACCAAGAACCCAACATTACATAATCCAAGGCTGGAATTCCTCTCCCAGTTTCAGAATTCTGCAAATTTATAAACAGCAAAAAGAGATACAGATGCAGAAAGAGAGACAGAGAGGGAGTATGAGAAAAAGATTTTTTGTGTGCTCCCCTTTCCTATATATTTATATGCTTTGAATCTGGCTCTGTGTATGGTGTACATTTTTCTGGTGGATGCGATGGATGTACTGCTTTGGGGCACTACAGCTTCTTTCTGTTGTCATATCAACATTGATTTCCCCCGCAAAGAGCATTCCATCTCATTGGTTTTCATGTCAGTGCTGCATCTCTAGGCTTGGCTGGGAGAAACAGGAGCTGTAAAGCGGGGGAACGTGCAGACATTCTGCCCATTCATAAAAGAGATGCCCTCAGACACCCAACAAAAGTGCATTTGACCACAGTAGAAGCCAGATGGGGATGAGGAAAAAAATGTTTCCAAGGGATGTTGTGGAGACATTGAGAATTTAGGGCATATTACAGCTAGAGTAGAGTCCTCTTTTTTTTTTCCAATCGTGTCCAATTCTCAGAGTCTGCCTGCACAAGTCCCTGCAGTTTTCTTGGCAAGGGTTTTTTCAGAAGTGGTTTGCCATTGCCTCCTTCCTAGGGCTGAGAGAAAGTGACTGGCCCAAGGTCACCCAGCTGGCTTCATGCCTAAGCCAGGACTAGAATGCACAGTCTCCTGGTTTCTAGTCTGATGCCTTAACCACTATACCAAACTGGCTCTCTAGAGTAGAGTCTAGCTGTTGGTATTAACTTGGTCCAGGTGTCAAGTTGGCTGGCCAACTAATATGAACTCATAGGCACCTGTTAATTCTCCTAGGAGTTAAAAAGTGGAAAATACTTCCATATATTTATTCAAATTATATTCTAGCTTGGAGACTTCAAAAAGACTTGTGCCTAAACATTGTGATATCTCTTGGATAAGGAATAGAATACAATCCCATCCTGTGCTAATAAGTATCTTTCTGAAGTACCAGCCTATGGACATTAGGTAGATGTCAGCTTTGCAAGGTAGTCCAGACAAGAAGCATAACCAGAAGTACTAGCTGAAACTTTATTGTAAGGTTACATTAACAGAAACTTGCAAATCTGAAGCTACATCTCTCCCCCCTCACCTTTACAGTCCAAGAAACTAGGGAAGGTCCGTTCTGAGATGTTTGCCATGCCCCCATTCCGTCTGCGGGCTCAGCTTCCTCTTATCTGACCATTGCTTAGTCTGTGGCTCTTCCTTCTGTCTCCCAAGGTCATTCCCATGTACCATTACAGTAGTTCAATTTATAAGGGCACTTGCTAAGTATTTAGCATGTCACTTTAAGGATTTTTTGCCCTCCAGTGTTCTAAATTCCAGATGCTTTTTGGTGGGGACAGAGAATAAGTATCAGATGTCTATATAGGCTTCCTCTGATGAAAAAAAAATCAGCTCTATTTAGAGGATTTATGGGTTAGGAAAGTGCCCAGGACCATTAACCAGCAGCATAGAGTTTTGTGAATGAGTTTATAGCAATTTACTGGCCTCCAGAAATGTGTGTGTGTGACTCCAATCTCATAACTTTGATTAATGAAGGACCTTAACCGCTCTGAATTGGATATTGCAGCTTTTCAATTAAAATGCAAATAAAAATTAATATATTAAAGAAAATTGTTTGTGTATTTGTGAGAGTAGTACACATACAAAAATACATTCTGTTTGGGAGATTATTTACAAAAATGTGTATATTACACAAAAAAGTATATCCAAATACACATTAGGAAACATGGTCATACAAAATGTTTATGTATTTCTGTGTAGACTTAACTGGTGCAAGGAAGTTATAGTGGGACGAAAAATGTGAAATGGAAAAAAAACAATAATGGAAGGAAGAGTAAGAGACTCTTGAAGACACATCTTGGGGACAAAGTACATTCTTTAGAGGCAGAAGTTATTTGTTCAGTTTCCATTCTTCTGGTTGGGAAGGTGATGTGAAAGTCATTCTCTTATTCAGATTGGAGAAATGCTGCTATTCAGAATAGAGAATTCAGGGCTAGAGGGACAAACAATTTGAAAAAAAATATGATGACAATACAAATCTTCAAGGAGGCAATATCTTTGGCAAAGCTTTGAGTGAAGCATCCTCATAATGTTATTTTGCAAAGTAACAGATGTTCTACCTGCTTCAAAGAATGTTCCACCTGCTTCATAGCCATGTTGACTTAGCTTGTCTGCAGCCTCCTCTGGTGTTTGCAACTTGTAAGAGTTCTGTGCAAAGGTTGCACATACACAGAAGCCTCTTTGAAAGCTTCCAGTCATTTACTAGCAGCCACTGAAAATATGAAATTTACCCATTAAATCTTATAAATTGGGAGTCATCACCACATCTGGTGGAAGCAAATTCCAGGGGACAGCATGTAGCTGATCTTGGCTCATCTTGGAAACTAGAGAGCCCTGGTTAGGACTTGAAAGGGAGACTCCCCTCCCCCTCCCCCTCCCCCTCCCCCTCCCCCTCCCCTCCCCTCCCCTCCCCCCTCCCCTCCCCCTCCTTCTCCTTCTCCTTCTCCTTCTCAACTCCCAGCAACTCTGAGTGGCTTTTTGTTGTTTATTCATTCAGTTGCTTCCGACTCTTCGTGACTTCATGGACTAGCCCACGCCAGAGCTTCCTGTTGGCCGTCACCATCCCCAGCTCCCCCAAGGTCAAGGCCGTCACCTCCAGAATATCATCCATCCATCTTGCCCTTGGTTGGCCCCTCTTCCTTTGGCCTTCCACTTTCCCCAGCATCAGCATCTTCTCCAGGGTATACTGTCTTCTCATTATGTGGCCAAAGTACTTCAGTTTTTTTCAGTTCTTTTTTTCAGTTGAGTGGTTTATGTACTGTTAAAAAACATTTAAAAACAAGAAAACAACAAATACAAAAAAGAATACAGATGCCAATAATGACAAAACCAGATTCAAGGTCTGTTGGCTAGACTGGGCAGTTTTTTAAAACAACAACAAAAATAAAAACAAACAGTAAAGGATAACTCTATGAAAACAACACAGATACAGTCACCAGGATCTGAGCTTGGCTCCAGGCCATCTTGATGTAAAGAAACACTTTTAAGTGGACCACGTTTAGATTTAATGGTGCATTCTGAGCATGAGATAGGGAGAAAAACCTTCTATCCATTTTTTTTCCATACAATAGATGATTTCAGCTTCTATTCTACATCAAGAATAACTGATTTGGCCCATTTAAAGCAGTGTTAACTTCAACACAGAAGATCTGTTGTAGCTGTATTGCCCAAACTGTTCTTCTCTTTGGTCTGGAGATGCCTGTTGCAGACAAAGGCATTTATCTTGAGCTTACAGTAAATTGATTCAAAGCTGCTGTTTTCTGACCCTTAAACTCTTCAGAGCAGATGGTCTCCAGTGCTTTGTTCTGTTCTAGTAGCAGCCCCAGACCCAACTGGGTACAGCAGCTGGGAAGATCCCCCCCTCCCTCAACTGGTTACTGCACTGGGCAGCCTTTTCCTCCTGTGATGCTGGGTGGCTATATTTACCCCCCCTCCCTCCCCCCCCCTCTATATATATATATATACACGCACACACGCACACACGCACACACGCACACACGCACACATACACACACATAATTTGTGATTGATGCAGTGATTGCCTGTTACGTTAATATACCACCTTCAACTGTAGAATGATCTCCATCCCTCACCTCACCATCCAGATATATGGTTGTCCATGACCCTGCAGGACTTTAGAAAGACTTTAAACCTGGTTATTTCCAATGCATTGGGACCAGGTTGATTGGAGTTCCCACCTGGAGGAGTTCAGTAGAAATTTGGGTTTCGACTGCATATTAATTTTTGGTGTTGTTTTTAACTCTGTTTCTTTTGTTGTTTATTGTTCGTGTTTATTGGTAGTGTGGTGCTCAGAGTTGCAATTATTCAAATCCCATGAAAACAAACAAACTCTTGAAGCTTGTATTCCATTCAACTCACATATCACCCACTGGGCCCCTTTCAGTTTCTGCCCAGGCTGGGTGAAGCATGCTTCCTTTGTTTTCCTACCCTCTGCCCACATGCTGCAAATATTCCCTTCCCTTCCCTTCCCTTCCCTTCCCTTCCCTTCCCTTCCCTTCCCTTCCCTTCCCTTCCCTTCCCTTCCCTTCCCTTCCCTTCCCCTCCCTTCCCTTCCCTAATGTGAACAATAATCCATAAGTTATTTCCTCACTGGTCGTATAGATTGTCTTTATAGTAATTCAACATTTTGTCATGCAGATTGAGTAGTAATGACCAGTATAAACCACAAAGTTTATATCACTTCAGTGATGGATGAGTGATGCTATGAAGATACTGCAAGTGATGGGTAGAGAAATAGCTCACACCTTGTTTCATGATTTCAATGCATGACTCCCAAAGTTTTTGGCTTCTAACCCTTAAAATAATCAGTTGTCCCTTTTCTGGATGAAACCAATTCAAGGGATTCTAGCCCTCGGCAAAGGAGATTATTGTCTTCAGCTGGTCATGTGCATCAAGGAAGAAGTCCCAAGTCATAGATCTCTTTCAGATGAATGAAAGTGCATGATTATAATTGCTTTTCAAGTCTCAAAATTGTTATATTTTCTAATTTTACGGTAGCCTTTCTTCACAGCTGAGTTTGTTTTAAGTGTGTGGATGTGGGTGTGTGAGAGAGGGATTCAGAACTACCAGATTTGCTAAGGCTATAGAAATTCTGATTGATGCTTGCAGCTGAACTGAAATCTCTTAGACGGTTTTTTGTATGAGAAAATATTAGATATTCTTTTCCTTTCCTTTTTGCATCCTAGAAAAGAAAGTTGTACACAGAATGGTCCATGAATATATTTGGTGATTTTGCGTCAACAATTGTTTCTCTCCTATGATGCTCCAGAACAGTGTTTATTCTGGGGAACTAAAAAGAAAACAAAATGGTGGCCAGACTCCCAACACAACTGTGGATACCTTTATTTGAAGTAGCAGCAGGAGGAAAACAATATTTAAAAAGTGATGGAGAAAAAGAAGGAATAAATTGTATTTTTTGTGTGTGTTATTGTTGAGCTGCCTCCTGGAGAGAGGGGAAAAAAATCTTTTGCAGAATTTGTACTTGCCACCCCCGTGGGTGCTATTAGAATTTGGGATAAAAAAACAGACGTAAAGTGTGCTGCCCATGGAATGTATGGCAAGAGATTAGGGGGAGGAAGAAGTGAAAGAGAAGTTAAAAAGAGGTTCAGGATGGGGAGGGCTTTTCCCAAAGAATGGAGGAGCAGCAAAGAAACTTAACTGGCCAATCAAAATCAGAGGAAAGGAAAAACGGAAGGAGGAGTTTGGTACACATAGCAAAGGTCTGACCAAAAAAGCAAATGAGAAGCAAGGAAAGAAAAACAGGGAAGAAGTAGGTTGGAGGGGGGGGAAGGAGTTTAGGGGGGAAAAGGGGGTAAGGAGAGAAAAGGGTTTAAAGAAAAGGAGTTTAAGAATAAGGAGGAAGCAAGGTTCTTCTCTCAATAGCAACTGGGGGACAGAGGTTGTAAACTCTGAAGGCATTCTCCTCTTCTCAGCAACATAGGGGAGATACAACCTAGGAGCATGAAAGGAAGAATTCAGCCAGCCACGAGTGGTCAATGGAGGAAGAGAAGCTAGCAGGTTAGCCAGCAAGGAAGTAAGTAGCTGTGCTGGCTCGCCTCCAGAACAGATTGGAGAGTCTTGGCAGTCTGCCAGAGGTAAGGAATGCAGCCCAGAGTCACTTTGCAAAGCTAGCCAAGAGAGAGACAAACCCGTGTGTGCCGATAGTCAAAGGAGTGAAGTAAAGGGTAGTCAATAATCCAAACCGGGTCAGGAGTCCAGAAGTCCGGGTACCGATAATCCAAGCAGGGTCAGGAACGCAGGCAAGACAGGATACCAGAGTGGTCGCGAAGCCAAAATGCAACGTTGCTCCCACAACTCCCTCACTGCTTTGTTGGTAATTTATCAGGAGCTCAGGAGCTGTCCTCTGGGTCCTGCAAAGACTCTCCCTGCCCTCTGCGCAACTCCCTAGCAGCCAGCCGAGCACTTTTCCTCCTGTCCTTTAAGGCGAGGCGCACACGCCTCCGCCTCTGCCCTTTGGGGGATTCAGGTTTGCTGGGAGGCTGATGGGATCCAGCTGGCTGCTGGCTAGAGGGTGGGGACAAACCACCATTCCCAGCTTGCTCCCCTGTAGCCTCGGTTGCTGTCTGCTGGCTAGAGGGTGGGGACAAACCACCATTCCCAGCTTGCTCCCCTGTAGCCTCAGGTATTGCCAGCTCCTGCGGTGCTGGGTCATTGTCTGGGACTGTGCCTGCGTCTGGGGCCTCGCCTGGCTCAATCCCCTGGAGATTTGCCAGGGGCAGCTCGTCTTCTGACTCCTCACTGAGGCCCTGGGGCAGAGGCTGAACCAGGACAGTAGCTGGGTAGCTAGAAATAATGGCTGGGGGAGCCAAGACAAGCAGTGGGAATGGAGAAAAGTGTTGGAGATCCTGGCAAATCTAGCATGCCTCATCAGCATATGGATGGTTGCTCTAGCATGCAAACTCTCCATGCTTTTGAGGAAGCTGGTTGTGGCCACTCCCACTTCCTCTCTCTCTCTCTCTCTTCCTTCCTTCGACTGGGAGCAGCAGACAGCTGTGTGCTGCTCCATCCTAAGCCATGGATGGGTCTAGGAGATTTTTTCCCCCTTTCTACACGCATCTCTTGCAGCAAGCAGGGCAAGAGGTATTAAGTTTAGGGAACAGGAAGAAGAAATCATCATTCATTGGCGATCACTCGTAGCCGAGTAAGATTGTCTTCCAAAGGTAAAATTTTAACGGTGGATCCATAAGAAGAAATGGAACATCATTTATCTACCAAAAATGCTGTACCTGCAATGAATAAACGTAAGGACTCTTTTGTACTTACTTTTCATAACTGCCGTGTCTAAGTGCATGTTTCTTTATGCTAAGGTGGGCTAAGGGTGTAAGATTAACCTGGATCTGTCTAAAATGCTCATGGGCTCTTTTTTTAAACAATATTCTTTTTCTGTACACAAGTTTAGCTGCTCTGCTCCATTTCAGTAGTTCTAACAGACTGCTAAATGGGCTTCAAAAAGAAGAGAACAGTTCAAGCGAAAGTTCAAGGTCCAGTGATGACAACCAAAGGCAGAAATCAAGGAAGAGATCTGGAGGTGGCAACCCAGAGATATGTGTTTAAGTGGATCATCTGGGAGAAGAGGTCAGCCTTTTAAGCTTTAAGAGTGCAGGCCTCCAGGGCAGGGCCAGCTGGAAAGACATCTCTGGAAAGGATGCTGACTCTGGGTCTGCACGTGGGGCTGTGCACAAGTTGCTGTTGAAGTTTCAAGAAGGGAATCAGCACTTGGATCAGCAATCGGTTTAAATGTTATTCTGACTCCAGCAGAAAAGAACTTGAAGAGAAGTGTATCAGGTTATTTTTCTCCTTTAATGCTTCATTTCTGAAAAGTAATAAGAAGAGTAAATCTGTTTTCTGTTCTTTAAAAGAAGTGGTGCCTTTTTTATTGGGTTTGAGTTTCCCAGTGTGTTTGTGTGGGCGCATGAATGTGCGTATCTAAGTGTTTATTGGAAATTGATTTCCTTAGAGCTCCAGCCAAGGTGAAGGCATGGCACTGGGGCCAAATTGGATTAAAAGAAAAGCTCAATTCTTAACTTGGGAGTGATGGCAAAATTAATTGTGGAACTACATCTACATATCTTCCTGGAGGAATTCTGTAAAATGGGTCCCTCATTCAACTCTACTGAAAACAGAGAATAAATATGTCAGGTTATTTTTCCCCTTTGGTTTTGTTTTCTCTCTGTGCAAATATACTCATTTTAATAAATAAACTGGGCAGAAATCCATGCAGTGTGAACCAGCACTTAAGACACCATATGCTAATAAGTGACAAGTGCAGTTGCTTTAATTAAGAAAAACACTTTCTTGTATAGAGTGAGAAGCATAAATATTTTCCTTCCTCCCATGTTTTGTGGTAGCAAAAGCTGAAGTTTCATTAGGTAGTATGCAAAATACTTTCCTTTCTTCTGTCCTGAATATCCTGTAATTTAACTTCATTAGGCGATGCCGGATTCCTGTGCTATGAGAGATGAAGCAAAAAAGAAATCTCTCTTTCATTGTATCATGCAGGATTTAACTTTCATTGCTTCTACCCCCAACCCTGCCCCCCAAAATCACCAAAGGAACATTTTCATAACTAATGGGGTTACACTTTTTTTGCCGACTTTCCAGTTGTACAATATCTGTTCTGAGGCTGTTGTGTGCAACATAGCTTTAATTTGCCTTTGAGTGATGTTTGTATCTCTCCACAGCCTCACCAACCAGACCTTGCAACAGGTCCTCGCATGCACAACTTGTGTGAAAGTTTCTTGCAGTTACTGAATCGACCAGAGGAGGCATCTAGCCTCATTACTTCATTCACAGAAGGGAAGGGAGGCTCTAGGTTTGTGAAGCAACCTCGCGAGGACCTTTGCTCAAGATTTGTTCAAAAGCATTATGATGTGGGCTCTTTAATTTTGGAGCCTCTTCCTCGTGATCCCTAACATAGATTTCACCTTTTCCAGAGCTCTCACAGGTTGGCTTATAAGATTTTTGCTTGTACAAATCCAATCCATGTGCTCCTTAAACCATAGTTCATATCTTAGCTTGATATGTATAAAAGCCTGGATTCAGCCAACTACAGCTTGTGTGCACCCAGCCACAGGATCAAGGTTTTCATAGTGCTATATATCACACTCTCAAGAGCCCTTCTTACCTGGTTAGTTGTCTCCAGCTTGGACCCCTCTGTTTTTGGGGGATGAAGCACCACACCTTCAAAAGCACATGGGTTTTGGGGAGGAGCAGAGAATAATGTAGGCACCAAGCAAGTAAAAATTTGAAGCAACATATGATGACAATGAAAGAGAGATTTTTTCCCCTCATCTCTCATAGCACAGGAATTGATTTAATTGATAACACACAGTATATAGGTATCAATTTAATTGATAACATATATAGGTATCGATTTAATTGATAACATATATCCAGAGGATTCTGGGTGAAACGGATTATCTGGACCCCTTCCAGTCAGGTTTCAGGCCGGGATATGGGGTGGAAACTGCATTGGTCGTGCTTACAGATGATCTCTGGCGGGAGCGGGATGAAGGAAGTGCATCCATCCTGGCTCTCCTTGATCTCTCAGTGGCTTTCGATACCATCGACCATGGTATCCTTTTGGGACGGCTCGAGGTGTCGGGGGTGGCCGGCGTAGTTTTGCTCTGGTTCGCCTCCTTCCTCCGGGGCCGGTCCCAATCAGTGGTCATAGGAGATGAAAGATCCGACTCTCGCCCCCTTGTTTGTGGGGTGCCACAGGGTTCGGTTCTTTCACCTCTCCTATTGAATATCTACATGAAACCGCTGGGTGAGATCATCCATCACCATGGGATGAGATATCATCAGTATGCTGATGATACTCAATTGTACATCTCCATCCCAGGTGAAGTAAGTGATGCAGTGGCCGCCCTCTCTCAGTGCCTGGAGGCTGTGGGGGTCTGGATGGGGAACAACAGGCTTCAGCTGAACCCTGGTAAGACGGAGTGGCTGTGGATTGATGGTTCTTCTAGATCTGGGAAATTACCATCCTTGGTTCTGGATGGGGTTGCACTACCCCGTTCGGAATCAGTGCGGAATCTGGGGGTCCTCCTGGACTCACGATTCCTGCTTGAAGAGCAGGTGGCAGTCGTGGCCAGAAGGGCCTTTGCACAGATTCGTGTTGTGTGCCAGTTACGCCCTTTCCTAGATCAGGAGTCCCTCTGTACAGTCACTCATACCCTGGTCATCTCCCACATAGATTACTGCAATGCGCTCTACATGGGGCTACCCTTGAAGAGTATCCGGAAGCTTCAACTGGTCCAAAATGTGGCTGCGCATGCAGTTATGGGTGCCCCTAGATCGGCCCATGTGACACCTCTGCTACGCCAGCTGCATTGGGTGCCGGTGTGCTTCTGGGTGCAATTCAAGGTGTTGGTTATGACCTTTAAAGCCCTACATGGCATGGGACCAGGTTACTTAAGGGACCGTCTCATCCCCATAACTTCAAACCATCCCACTCAATCATGTAGAGAGGGCATGCTTCGGACCCCGTCATAAAGGGAGTGTCATTTGGCGGGGTCCAGAAGGCGAGCCTTTTCCGTGGTGGCTCCCACTCTTTGGAACATTCTGCCCCCGGAGGTGAGACAGGCCCCATCGCTGCTGTCCTTCCGGAAGAATTTAAAGACCTGGCTTTGCCACCTCGCGTGGGATGGGAATGGGAACAGTTCCTCTTGGGGATGGCTGGTGCCGTAGAGCCCTTTTAATGAGAACATCTATCGCCTATTGGATTTTTTATATTTAATTTATTAGTTTTGTAATGTATTTTAAATTGTAGTTATTTTTAAAGTTTTTAAATTGTTGTATTGTAAACCGCCCAGAGTCCCCCTTGGAGGAGATGGTGCGGTAATACAAGTTGACATATAAATAAAATAAATAAATAAATAAATAAATAAATAAATAGGTATCGATTTAATTGTTAACATATATAGGTATACTAGTCTCTGACTGTAATAAAGATTAATTTGATTTATATAGAGAAAGAGGAAGTGCATTGAAATGACCAGTCAGAATGAACCTCGATAGGACGATGTAATATTGAGTGAAATGCAAAAATTTCTCTCTTTCTCTCTCTCTCCCACAACCCCACCCAAGACCATAATGGTCTCATAATGGTCTCATTTTAAGGGTATCCCCAAAACTAATGGCAGGCTTGTTGATTGTTGTAACTCCTCCTCTGCCTTCCTCCTTTATTCACCGTATTATTTCAATCAAGGAGACAAGTTCATTTATTTACAGTTGCTACAACATAGTCAAGGTCCAGAATGTTGGAGAGTGTGTTTTCTTGCACACGCAGAGTATCAGCAATTAGCTTTGGAGACCAATAAAATGACGCCAGTCATTTGTAGTAACTTAGTTGCAGTTATATTGGTTACTCATACAAACAGATATTTACAGTCCTCTTCCAGATCCCTGGAAGTATTACAAAATCCACCAGAAGTATAAACAAGCAGCAAGCAGAGAGTAGCAAGTAAGCAAGACAGGGTGGGGCGGGCAGGCAGGCAGTTTATACTCTTCAGCCTGGATCACGTGCTGCCTGACCTTTTAAAGTTTGTAGATGATTACCTAATAAGGATATATTGCTGAGACTTACTCCTCAAAAGAATAATACACCAACACAGAATGTCCATCGATGGTGCTGGACCTTTCCAGAGAATGCTAAATCTGAATCGAGTGGTTTCACACTGAGGACTTCCTCTGAATCCAATCTACAAGATTAACTTTCAGCTGTATCTAAAAGACAATATTGAACATAAGAGAGAAAGCAGTGTTGTTCATATGCCACTGGTGTCAAGTTTAAAGCCACCCATTTCACTCACCCAAAGGGGAATGAACTTATATGGTTGTAAAGAACTTGGTGGAGAAAGAAGAAAGCAATGCAGCAAACACAGAACTCTAATTGGGGCAAGATTAACAATTAATCCAGGTGCTAAACAGCAGGAATTAGTTTTGACAAGCCAAATCTCGAGTCCTAAATTAATTCCAGGTTTATCTACAGCAGGGAAACTATGCCTTGTCATTAAGATCTGGTCCAGTTGGCTTGAACCTGATCTTAGCCTTGTCATCTTCAGTTTGAACATGCTTGCAGGTAACTACAGCTGAAGAAGCACATGACCTAAGGTTAATGGAATTGCATATGTTCCTCTACTCAGCTTGTGCTGGCCGAGTCCCAACTAAAGGCTGTAAGACTGACAGCGTGATCAAATTACCATTATTACAGGAGGGGAAAAAACAATTACATCTTTGCAAGATTCTAATAAATCTTGAGGCTCCAGCTCTGTAGACTGTTTCAGTCTGTTTTCTCGTCCTCTGCCAAGTTAAAGATGTGTTGAGAGGTTAGCCAGCAGAAGAAAAGATATGGCAGTGATTCCTTTTGTAAAAAGGAACAGTAGGAAGACAAAAAGCTTCCTCCTTAAAAGATGTTGATCTTTGCCCTTCTGGCTACAGTTACAGAAAAATCAGCTTTAACTCCTGAAGCAGAGGACAGCTGGCTCAGTGAACCTTTTGGTGTAGCTGTTTATTTGTGGGAAGTTAAACTCTAATGGGTTTTATAGCAAAGGATCTTTGGATTAGCATAATACACAGTAGGCCTCAACATAGCAACTGAATTTGCTCCAGGGAAGCAAACAGAGGTGTGCAAGTGATGTGGTTTGCTTCACTGGAGGCCACCTGATTCACTTTGATGAAGCAATTCAGCGGGCTTTGAACCATTTTCGACCAGTGTGGTGGGAAAAAGGTCTTCTCAGCCGTCTCCGGCAGCACTGGCCAAAGGACTTCCAGATTAGGCAATCTTGGAATTTTCTACAGCACATGGTGGAACACCAGTGTGTACAATCTTCAGGGTGTGCTGAAGGGGCCCCACTTACAAAATAAAGTTCCTCTCAGCTTTTAGCTGTAGCACAAGGTCTGTGGGATAAGCTGAAAAGGCTTCAAAGCAGAGTGAGGGGAAGCAACTACCCCTGATCATATTTATTCAGAAATAAATCTTACTGATGGGATGGAAAAGAAACTGTGCTAGGAACTTCTGGAGGAGCAAAAAGGCACAATTTGACAGAATGGACTCCATTATTGTAATGCTGGGTGGTGGTGATTTGAATGACCAGTTTGGTCTAGTGGTTAAGGCAATGGGCTAGAGACCAGGAGACTGAGAGTTCTAGTCCCGCCTTAGGCATGGAAGCCGGCTGGGTGACCTTGGGCCAGTCCCTGCCTCTCAGCCCTAGGAACGAGCCAAAAGAAACCAGGAGACAGAGAGTTCCAGTTCCGCCTTAGGCATGAAAGCCGGCTGGGTGACCTTGGGCCAGTCCCTGTCTCTCAGCCCTAGGAACGAGCCAAAAGAAACCAGGAGACTGAGAGTTCCAGTCCCGCCTTAGGCATGAAAGCTGGCTGGGTGACCTTGTGCCAGTCCCTGTCTCTCAGCCCTAGGAAGGAGCCAAAAGAAACCAGGAGACTGAGAGTTCTAGTCCCGCCTTAGGCATGAAAGCTGGCTGGGTGACCTTGGGCCAGTCACTCTCTCTCAGCCCTAGGAAGGAGCTAATGGCAAACCAGGAGACTGAGAGTTCTAGTCCTGCCTGAGGCATGAAAGCCGGCTGGGTGACCTTGGGCCAGTCACTCTCTCTCAGCCCAACTCACCTCACAGGATTGCTGTTGTGGGGAAAATAGGAGGAAGAAGGAGTATTTGGTATGTTCGCCACCTTGAGTTATTTATAAAAATAGTAAAGGGATAGAAAATAAATAAATTGAAAAATAAAAATTATTTAAAAAATCAAAGAGAGAACGTTGGGAAATGCAGATTTTACAATGCTTTGGAAACATTCATACACACACACACACACACACACACACACTGACAGAACAAATAATAGGTGAAAAATGGAACACTGACATGGACTAATTTTAGACTAATCTCCACATCCCTAGTGGATTTGCTTAAATGTACAGTTACTGCTGCAAATTGTACAATGAATCATAACTACTGCTGACTTTATTTTCATATGGAGAAAGAGAATGGCAGACTTGGAAGTAAAATTGGAATAGCCGAAGGGAAGCACTTTTCTCACAATTAACTCAGTGGTCTAATAAAATCTTAATAATTCAGTTCTGACACAGCACACGAAAAACAATGTCACATCTCTCAGCTCAAGTGGGCAAATCTAATAAAATGTTCTTCCTTGCTTCACTTCATAATTACTATCACCTGTAAAGGAAAGATAAATAATTAAAAATTAAGAGTGCTAATAGCTATACTATTTTTAATGAACAACCCTCCACGTTTAAATTAATATTCTCCTCTTGAAAACGAACAAATGTAAAAGTCATTGGATGTGCTTCCACAACAGGTAAAAGCTGGAGAGAAATAACATGTACCCAAATACTAATTTAAAAGAAAGGATCAACCAAAATAAAGAACAAAGGTCATCACTGTGATTATCTTGCGAGGACCCCTTTGGTTTGATGATGGTTTAAGCAAAGCAGTCCTTCACACAGACAAACTTCTGTGAATGTCAGGGCATCTACTTCTAATCAGCAGAACTTCTCCAGTGTTTTGCTTCAATTGACAGTAATTCTGAGCATACCCAGTTTGTGAGCAGAAGCTACTTCCATTGAAGTGAAATGCTTGATTGGCTCTGCTTTGAAACTTCTGCAAAATGCCTTAACACATCAAAGTAGAATCAGAATGTGTGAAATCAATGTTTTTCAATCTTGGCAACTTTCAGATGCAGGGACTTCAACTCCCAGAATTCTCAGCAATGCAGGCTGGAGAATTCTGGGTACAGAAGGTCACACATTAGGAAGCTGCCAAGATTGGAAAATCCACTGTCCAAGTGAGACTCTAGTAAACCATCCCTGAAAGGAAACTATCCAGGCCCTGTTTGAAAAGTTTCAGTGAGGGATATTTCCAATTCCCATGCTTATAGTTCAGATCCCCAGGAAATTACTCTACCATTCATCCTGAATCTCCTATATTTAGTATTGATCTATTAATCCTCATACTGCCCTTGGTTACAAGGGGGAACAGGCCCTCCTCACATCTAATTATGTGATCTACAAACATCTAATCCCCACATGATTAAAGGTTTGTATGCCACCATCATATCTCCTTTAGCCTTCACTTTTGCAAGACAAGCATGTCCAGATCCTTGGACCATTTTTCATAGGCCTTGGTTTCTGTACCTCCAGTCCTGATAGCTGTCTTCTGAACCTGCTCCAACTTCTTCATGTCAACTGCAGTCTGCACAGTCATAGTTGTCACTAAGTTATGAACTTCACTACTTGCTAGCAGATAGTTATAACTAAACATCTCAATTTATACTTTCATAGATTGCAAAGATTCCAGCAGTTGCCACACTTTAAATGTTCCAATGAAACCTGGAACATCTCTGCAAACATTCTGTGTAAATTGATCCATCAATGCATTAAGCAACCAAGGGAACATCAACATCTCAGGGAGTTTGACTCACTCCCTGATCAACGTCGAACTATTCAATAAGAATTCCATTTATTCTCACACTTGCTTTACTCCCATGATATTCTGTTCTAAGAGTGTTCAGCAACCAACCCTCAACTCCACACTCATGGAAAATATCATAATTCAAGGCTATTCACTTTATCAAATGAGTTCTCAAAGTCAACAAATGTACAATAAAAGTACACCGTTGGTCAACATGGATAGTTGGTCAACATGGATAACAATATGTTGCTTCATAAGTTTCTAGATTAAAGATCTTAGCTTGGGCAGAACAGAGGGAACACACTTGGGGTAAAATTGAGTTTTGATTGTATTATGTCCCAAAATGTGCCAACATCGATCCATCCTGTCCTCACCATTAGCAAGGAATGCTTCATGTGGCATGGATACAACTAAAGTTTGTTATATGAAAGCCAAACATTTATTCTATGATTCTATGAAAGTTTCACACACAAAAATAAACTTCTTCAATAGGAGCTCAACTTCTGGTGACTTCATGGATATTTCCATGCAGTTTACTGGGCAATAATACAGAAATGGTTTGCCACCATCTTTCTCTGGGATTTTTCTTTTCAGCTTCCCAGTCAAGTTATGCAATATCCTCATGGTCTCCTCTCCAAGTGCTAATCAGGTGCAATCTTGCTTGGCTTTCCAAAATTAGCTAAGGATGACTCCCTGCAAAGATCAAAAATATCACAAGGATAATTTTAGCATGTTCATGTTTTCTTTAAACACCTGCATCAGGGACATAGTCTTAACCAGGTACAACACAGGTGAAATTAATGTTAAGAAAGAAACTTGAGGGACTGTAATAGTTATGTTCATTAGGAAAGCTGGAATACACATTGAAGTTGGGTGGGACGAGCAGGACAGTTCACTTTATCAGGACTACATGGTGTCACCAGACTTAATAGCATTTATTGCTTCATGTTGAATATCTAATTTTCAGAGGAGAATTGAAGACATGGTGGCATGGGGAGCAAAATTCTGTAACTGTTCTCTCATTGTCCCAATCTGGAACAATGGGAGATACAACTGGAATAGGGATATTTTTAAAGGATATATTTAGTTTAATTCCAAATTTTCTTCTAGCAGTAAATGTTAGGCAGGGACCATCTCAAAGAGAAGTCAAAATAAGCAAGATGGTGGCTTTGATTGAACTTAGATCTGATTTCAGCGATGGCTTTCCTTGGCAACAGTCAAGCTTCTGAAAAGGAGGCACTATGAAAACCCCTTCCAACAGCCACAGGAAACTTGATGAATTCCTGAATTTCATAGGGAAAGATGATGATGTCTTCTAGAAGGTGCTGTTTACCCCCCACCCCCACCCCTGCCCAGTCTTTGTTTCAATGCCTCTTGACAGCATGTTTCTCTTACACACAATTAGACTTTCTCTTGGGAAGCCTTGTCTATATTTACTCGATAATACATGTTGTTTAACCAGGGCACACTTAACAGTGTGACCTCCCTGTTAAGTGATTTACTAAGCAAAACACTGGAGGCTTCCTTGGTGGTTAAGAATGAGTCAGTCCAAGGATGCAGCTTGGCACACAAATAAATAGCAGAGTCTGTTTAGATCATGGCTCAGCCTTAAAACCCAGCAGAGATGGGAATGACCAGAAATCAATCTCTTCCAAAGGTTGTAAAAACCAGAAGCCTAATAATTGTACAGACTGTTATGCAGCTAGTATTCCAGAATATGTTTCTGCATAAGGCTGCCATAAATCAGTATACAATCAGGTGCCATTGTTGCCTCGTGGGAGAAAGAGAGGGACATATTTATGAGACGGCACTGCCTTTATGTAAATTGCAGAAAGGCAGTGCATTTTTTTCCCCTTAGAATAGAATGTAATTTTACAAGGGTGTTTGTTGTTCAGTCATTAAGTCGTGTCCGACTCTTCGTGACCCCATGGACCATAGCACGCCAGGTCTTCCTGTCCTCCACTGTCTCCAGGAGTTTACTCAAATTCATCTTCATTACATCGGTGATGCTATCTAACCATCTCATCCTCTGCTGTCCCCATCTCCTTTTGCCTTCAGTATTTCCCAGCATCAGGGTCTTTTCCAGTGAGTCCTCTCTTCGCATTAGGTGGCCAAAGTATTTGAGCTTCAGCTTCAGTATCTGTATCTTACAAGGGTTGCGTTCTTATAAATAGTAGTCTGCTTTACTGTTTTCTTAACTTTGCTCAACTCATTCCTGATTTGCTTGAAGGACATATCCTAACGGGTCTTTTTTGGCCAGATGTCTCTGGGAGACCTGGTTGCATCTTTCAGCACAGTTGGGGAGGCCCAATTGTATATTCAAGCCTACGGATTGGCAAATCAGTGAAATTCAGTTGAACATTTCTTGTCCTATTGTTAGGTTTCTTTGGTCTTCTTTATTCATCAATATACATAAAAAACTTCAATTTGAAAATGTCCATACATTTTTGTGCAGCCTGCTTTTAATGTGTGTGTTTGCCTACTGTATATACTTTCTCCTAATACAAACATTTTTGGAAAGCAAGATTCATAAGTAGAAGCATGTTGTTAGCTGTTGAACTAGATTTTAAAAAATCAGAAAAGTAAGGATATCAACATATCCTGTTTGTCTCTTTATATGTCCAGAGACCTTACATTTCTCCCCTACTTTTGTCCACTAATACGGAGCATGAATTCAATCACTTTCTTCAGGACAGATATCTTTAGTCCCACCATTTTTCATCATTCATCTCCTTCAAAAGAATCTTCTGTTTGTTGATCTCATTCCTAGGGTCCCTGAGAATATCTTGAGTGTTTTGAGGGCTTCCTTCATTGTTGCAAAGGGATAGGAGATGCTAATACTGTGTTTTCTCCCAATATCTGTCCATCATTTTGAAGCCTCCTGGACTGTTGGTACTTCCTAATCTTCTAAAGTCCCAGTGGAGAGAACGTTTCCCCCACCCCCATCTTCCATCGGGATTCGGGATTCGATGGAAGAGTAGGAAACCAGGAGAGCAGAGATGATAGGACAAAAACTGTACAAATAAAATATACCACATATAGCCCCCTTTTTGGGGGGGTTGCCTGAGTTAATGTGGACCCCTGGTGACTGCCTGGATAAGTCCCTGCAGTTTTCTTGGCAATATTTCAGAAGTGGTTTGCCCCTGCCTCCTTCTTCCTAGGGCTGAGCTAGAGTGACTGGCCCAGGGTCACCCAGCTGGCTTTGTGCCTAAGGTGGGACTAGAACTCATAGTCTCCTGGCTTCTAGCCTGGTGCCTTAACCACTACAGCAAACTGGCTCTCCATAGAGACCTTAGCAACTCTATAAACTCACAAATATAAGAACTTCACATCCCTCCCACAGAAATTTGTTTTCTGTCATTGAATGTAAAGCATTACAAATACATAAAAAGAACTGCTCTGTGTATACACGCACAGTCCCCTACTTCACCTTGTAGCTCCACCTCACTCCACCCCCAATAAGGGACTATATGTACCAGGGGTCCCCAACCTGTGGGCCGTGGCCCACCTGTTAGGAAGTGGGCCGCGGGGCTTCCACCGGCAAATCCCACCCCCTGGTGCGTGTGATTGGCTCCTGCCTGCAACCCCCCCCCCCCGGTGAACACGATTGGCTTCCGCCTGCAAACCCCCGCCCACCCCGGTCCATGGAAAAATTGTCTTTAACAACTGGTCACTGGTGCCAAAAAGGTTGAGGACCGCTGAATATACCATGTCTGTTTACAATCATCTATAATCTGTACAGATTTTGCAAGATTCAATGTCACCTCTTCCCAGACATCCCTTTAAAACTGGACTTTCCTTTCCTTTCCTTTCCTTTCCTTTCCTTTCCTTTCCTTTCCTTTCCTTTCCTTTCCTTTCCTTTCCTTTCCTTTCCTTTCCTTTCCTTTCCTTTCCTTTCCTTTCCTTTCCTTCCCTTTCCTCCCTTCCCTTCCCTTCCCTTCCCTTCCCTTCCCTTCCCTTCCCTTCCCTTCCCTTCCCTTCCCTCCCCTTTCCCCTTTCCCCTTTCCCCTTTCCCCTTTCCCCTTTCCCCTTTCCCCTTTCCCCTTTCCGTTCCTTTTTTTTTCTGAGTAACTTAAACAAGAACATCTAAGTTGCTGAACTGGATCAGGGCAAAGCCCTTTTTAGTCTAGTTTTTTTTTAAATAATATCAATTTATATGCTGCCAAACTCCCAGCAACTCTGGGCAGTTTACAATTGTTAAAAACATTTAAGAGCAAAAAAAAAAAGAACAACAACACAAAAACACAAACATTGCACAAGCCAAAAGAACAATGATGGCAAATAAAACAAACCTAGAGGGGTATAAAAAGGAAGAAAGGGGCATCAGTCATGTATCTCACAGTGAGATACAAGGGGTTTACTGTCCACAAGTATGATTAATTAACTAATTAATTAATAACTTTGGCAGTGTAGAGTGTTCTGGATCAGAGCCAGCGAGCTGAAATAATTTTTTTCCATCTCCTTTTTTCCAATTCATCCCCTCTATCAATGGTCAGTATTTAGATTATGCCTCCCTTGCACTACTTGACAATATCCTACTGACACCCCTGATGCACAAGCAGGTTGATAATGGGGCAGTTACTAAATCATGTGAGGATTAGGGTTTATGGATAGCAGCACATGTTAATAAGTGATATAAGTATGATAAATAAATAAAATAAATAAATGTTAAATCATCCTTGGAAAGCAGTTGGCATCCACGACAGATCTTTCAAGACACATGCTAGGATCTCTCTATCTTGCCCTGTTTTGCTGTCAGATTTTTACATTGCTCGCACCTTTCAGGTACTTTTCAAGGATACCCACAAGTGCAGCCCATTACAATAGTTATTATTTGCTACACTGATCATATACTTTAGAGATTAGGATCTCAGAGTGTTTGAGTTGGCTACTTTTTAGCCTGATTAGCCATCACCATTACGAGAACTCAGTGGATAACTTTTTGCCCTCCTTTCTCCCAGTTCTAAGTATCCATGGAGAAACAGCAGTAGACTGATTTGGTAACACAAACAACAGTTCAAGGAGCTACATTTCACTGGTTGAAAATCTACTTCCCAGAAAAAAAAAATAATTCCAGAACATTTAGGGAAATCAAGAATGGACAATGGAAGGAAAAATGCCAGCCTTGCCTCCACAGATAGACCAATTCAATCCAGATTGAAGCATCATCTATTAATGAAGCATAAGAAAGTGTACAAAAGTACAGAGATGGCCTTGAAGAAGGAATGCAGCAGCAGTTATGAAAACATCAGCTTAGCCCAGAAAAACAGAAGGGGATGAGGAAGAAACTCAAGATTGTTCTGCCTCCTTGTCTCTCTTTGGTATAAGAGGCTGTGACTATACTCTATAACTATTGTTTTAATAGTAATAATAATAAATAAATAGTAATAATAATAATAATAATAATAATAATAATAATAATAATATATAATATATAATAAATAAATAGTAATAATAATAAAAATTCCACAGTGATTCTTTTGGAATCTGTCTCCTGATCTGCTGTCCTTCAAGGGGCTGGCAGAAACAGTCTGCTTCCTCTTCTTCATCCATCCTCCCTCTTCAGATCCTAACTCAACTACTGTGGTCTGACGCCATCTCAAGCACTGTCTCCAGATCTTGGCACACTTTAGAAAAGGTTATGAGAAATTGGAACAGGATCAGAGAAGGTCAATAAAAAGGATCAGGGGACTGGAAATTAAGTCTTACAAAAAGAGATTAAAGTTGAACGCTGGAAACACAAGGTTGAAGTGGGGCTATTACAGCATTTTCATGTTCACTAAAGAGTATTCACACAGATGATGAAGGTCTGTTCTTTCTAATTGCAGAGTGCAGGATACAGAACAATGGATATATGATCCAGGAAGGCAGATCCCAGCTGAATGTTAGGAATGCATTACAGGTAGTCCTCGACTTACAACCATTCATTTAACAACCGCTCAAAGTTACAACGGTGCTGAAAAGTGACTTAGGACCAGTCCTCACACTTACAACAGCATCCCCATTGTCATGTGATCAAAATTTGGGTGCTTGGCAACAGGCATCTATTTATGACAGTTGCAGCTTCCAGGGGTCACGTGATCACCATTTGCAACCTTCCCAGGGAGCTTCCAACAAGCAAATTCAATGGGGGAAGTCAGATTTGCTTAACGACCATGTGATTCACTTAACAACTGCGGTGATTTGCTTAACAGCCATGGCAAAAAAGGTAGTAAAATCAGGTACGACTCGCTCAACAACAGCGATGGAAGGTCCAGTCTCAATTGTGGTTGTAAGTCGAGGACTAGGTAAAGGTAAAGGTTCCCCCCGCACATTTGTGCAGTCATGTCTGACTCTAGGGGCCGGTGCTCATCTCCGTTTGTTAGCCGAAGAGCCAGCGTTGTCCGAAGACGCTTCCACGGTCATGTGGCCGGCATGATGTGTGCGGAACGCTGTTACCTTCCCACCGAAGTGGTACCTATTCATCTACTTGCATTTGCATGCTTTCGAATTGCTAGGTTGGCAAGAGCTGGAGCTAGTGCGGGAGCTCACTCCGCACGCAGGGCTAGGGATTCGAACCTCCGAACTTGCGATCGTCCGATCGACAAGCCTGGTGTCTTACCCGCTGAGCCACCACGCCCCTCAAGTCGAGGACTACCTGTACTTAATTATGTGATGGGTCATACTTGGTGTGTTTTAGCAGAAGCTAGGCAGCCTCCTGTCAGAGATACTTTAATATGGATTCCTACAGTGATTAAGAGTTAGACTCAATGGTTAAAAGGCACGTTTCAACTCTAGGATTCTATAAATTCAAGTTGGAACAGACTCATTTTCATCAACCAATCTTCAAAGAAATGATTGTGTTCAAACATGGAAAACTTCAGACCCAGCAGTGGCTGGGGTACATCTTTTGTTTGTGTGACTCCCTCAGGGAGAAGAATTGGTTTGCTATCTGCAGCTTACTGTCCTTGCCATAGAGAAAGAAAGGAAAAAAACATCCCCTTTCAGGTTTCTCAGCCTTAATGATAGTCATTCAAAAGCTCAGCTAGTAATGCATTCCATGTTTTCCAGGCTAAATTGTGGAGTAGGAAGGCTGTGGTGACATTCAGAGGAAATAACATTGCCTTTTGCTCTGTAAGAAGAAACAAGTGACAAATGTAAATCTTGGTTCTATAAATTTTACTTCTCTCTCTCTCACACACACACACTTGTGTGACAAAGGAAAGTATAAGCCATATTTGCATTTTCTCCAGGGAATGATGCCTTGTAGAGAAATAGTAGTTATGTCATGTTTTATCAAGCTTTCTTTAAGTTTTCTTCAGTTTAATAATCTGATAGACTTTAAGTACTTCACTTTGCTAGAGAAGTTTCAATCTGGATAGACAGAGGCAGCTATCATGGTTC
The DNA here is from genome assembly GCA_023362775.1 of Charina bottae. Taxonomy (NCBI): domain Eukaryota; kingdom Metazoa; phylum Chordata; class Lepidosauria; order Squamata; family Charinaidae; genus Charina; species Charina bottae. Next base: position 128,860,416 of record JALMGJ010000003.1, read on the forward strand.
CTGCAATGCGATAAGCCAGAGCTTTCCAAACTTTTCATGTTGGTGACACACTTTTTAAACATGCATCATTTTGCGACACACTCTTACAGCAG